>JAYESD010000011.1:42827570-44153635 GCA_036927565.1 Tuctoria greenei
CAGTGTAGAGCTTCCAAGGAAAAGATCGTGGTACTCAAACTTGACTTTGAGAAAGCTTTCGATACAGTGGAACATGAAACCATCATGTTTATGCTCCAACAGATGAATTTCCCTGATAAATGGCTTTCCTGGTGTTCAGACATTCTTTCTTCAGCCACCTCGGCCATTTTGTTAAATGGGTTACCCGGCAAAACCTTCCACTGCGGACGTGGGGTAAGATAAGGTGATCCCTTATCACCTCTCCTCTTTGTCATAGCATCAGAGTTATTACAGGTTATGATTAATCACGCTGCAAATGCTGGGCTACTCTCACTCCCCCTGCATAACACAGGAACAAATGACTTCCTAGTTATTCATTATGCTGATGACACGGTCGTCATTCTTCACGCCTCACAGAATGAGCTCTTCTTCTTGAAAAGTCTCTTATTCACCTTTGGAGAAGCAACAAGCTTGAAAGTCAACCTCGGCAAATCATTTATGGTTCCAGTCAATGTATAGGAGGAGGAGGCCATGATACTAGCAAATACTTTGGGTTGTCAAATGGGAAGCTTCTTGTTTACATATCTTGGCCTCCCTATGAGCCTCTATAAACAAAAATTTGAAGACTTTGAACCAATGATTGCAAAGAAAGAAATGAGACTTTCGGCAACATCCAATTGTCTGGCAATGGTAGCATGTTGCACCCTTGTTAATACAATCATCTACTCGGTACCAATATATGCTATGCGCACACTGGAACTTAGACCTACAGTTTTATAATGCATTGATCAACTCAGACGAATCTGCCTCTGGAGAGGTTCGGATGTAGCAGGAAAAGGTTAGCCACTAGTCGCATGGGAGATGGTCACATTACCAAAAGAGAAAGGGGGTCTGGTACTCAAATGTCTCGCAAAAATGAATAGAGCATTGCTGCAGAAGTTCCATTTCAAAGCCTACAATAAATTTGAGACTCCATGGGTGTAGCTGGTTTGGAACACCTACTACTCAGATGGTACCCCGTCACATGGGCAGCAAGTGAGATGCTCCTTCTGGTGGAGAGATGTACTTAAGACTTGGGAGGAGTTTCAATCGACTATGAATGTTAAGGTAGGAAAAGGGGATACGATCCGGCTATGGTTGGACACATGGGAAGGGCATACGCTTATCAATGATCTCAGTCATCTCTTCTCGTTCGCCAAGCGACATAACATTTCTATTGCTCAATACCTAGCCAACCCCAATATTCAAGCTAATTTCCATACCCCATTATTTGATGAAATCTTCTAGGGGCTGCAAAGTCTATCTTCACTTATGGCATGTTGACGGCTGTTATATACCAATTTCACCCGTCAATATAACTCAATTATGTGAAGGAAACATCATTTCTTGCACACATCACCTTTCTATTTAACCTATTTCCACTTGTCTTTGGAGAAAGTAGTGCATGCAGGGATTCTATGCAGAATTGAAGTGAAACAAGGGGGTGGATCCTATAAAATATCATTCCAACCAATCAAGCAATGACATGTAGCACCAATATCAGTCAATGGGACCCACCTGACAGAGACCTGAAGGAAGCACATTGCAAAAGGAGCCAAGACCAGGTCGGTCGACCCCCCTAGTCGGTCGACTAGGTCCTGGTGCCAAACGCGGTCAAACTCCACGTGTTGGCTCCTCCCAGCTTGAAGAGGTCATGGGTGACTGATTCGCGCGCTTTTGGTGGCAGAAATCGACCCTTCTCCAAGATATAAATAGGACCCCTCACCCCTCACTTTAACACACACCACTTGGGTATTCATCCATTGTATCCACTACGCTCCATAGGTTTAGAGGAGTATAGGCTGTAGAGAGGAGAGTCTCTAGTCCTTAGTCCAGGTAGGAGAGGAGTAGAAGGAGTCTCTTCCCAATTCCTAATTGGCAAAGGTATGGCTCTTATATTCCTATTTGTATTTTTGACTTTGTTCTTAATAAATATGTTATCTTTAGTTTTATATTGTTCATATACTTGGATGAAAAGTTTCTTGTTCGATTGTGGATTCCATGTATGTGGTAGTAGTAGTAGTAGTATTTATGATCATGCTATATCATTGTCATTATATCATCATAAACATTACAAACCCCCACTACAGTATAATTATCTATGACATGATTATGTTAACATGAATCACTTATGTTATGCATTAATGTTTGTTCAATGATGATTTAGCTCATTGCCTTAGCATGGCGTGTGCCTAGGCTTCTAAGGTAGTTACTTAATATGCTAGCATAGTGCTAGGATATAGAGTAGCGTCGAATGTCTCGTAGACCCACAAACTAAAGAGGTAGGAAGTAGGTGGTGACAGCCTTATCTGTCATTTGTAATTCTCCACGTTCGGCTATGCCACAGGCTCTTGGTGGGTGTCATCCGAGTATTGCTAGGGGTAAACCCGTGCATGTTGTGTTAATCCACTTAGCATGAGAATTCATAATTCACATGATCATTAGTAACTAACTTAGGCTATGTATATGTACATTAGAAGCATCGTAGGAGTCTCTACCTAACCCTTAGCCTAGTCCCTCTTTACCCCATTTGTTCCCTTAGGACAGAATGCTCTTGTGTGTGTCACACTACTCCAATTTATCATTTATCCATCCTTGCTAGAACCCTACCTAGATCAATCGAGCCTCTCTACTTGATGATTGTTTTACTTCCATCTAGCCTTCCTTTGGGAGAATATAAATGACACCCTTTGCGAATACTCTTAGAGGGGAAATGCTACATCAATAGTTTCTGTGCGCTTGCAGATTTATATGTATAATATAAAATCTATTAACAAGCAATTCGGGCACCACTGCTAGAGATGAATTGTTAGTAGTGCATAGGAATCGTCAACAAGCATTTATGGCATCGTTTCCGAGGAAGGCAGACGAAGTATTGCATGGTTGAGTGAATAGGATAGGACCCTGGTAGGTTTTAGTAGGATGACCCTTCTTTGTTTTTGCATTTTTATGTGAAAATAGGGTAGTGTATGTCTGGTTTTCGCTTGCCGAAAAACTTTGTTGAAGATCCCAAATCCCTTCTGAGAGATCGATCTCATGTCGTTACTCCTCAGAAGCTTTGAGCTGCAAAGCAATACAGCACAACAACACCAACAACTGAAACGCTAATGGCCCAGAAGACCCTTCGTGAGTTTTCGGCTCCCTCTACTAACAATATGCCTGTTGGGCCCACTGTTAACATGGAAGACGTGAACTTCAAAATCAAGACTGGCCTAATCACTATGGTGCAAGCAAACCCATTTTGTGGGAAGGCTAACGAGGATGCAAGTGCTCACCTGCAACAATTTCTTGAGATCTGCAGCACTTTTGAGATCAAGGACGTCTCTCCTGATGTTGTCCGTCTTAGGCTATTTCCGTTCTCTCTTCTTGGATGAGTGAAATAGTGGTTTTACGTGATCTGAAGTGCTGTTAGATACTTGGGAGAAGTGTTCTATGGCATTCCTCACCAAGTTTTTCCCGTTGGGCAAGACCAATGCCCTACGTGGAAGAACTTCCAACTTTAAGCAAGATGTCAGGGAATCTATTCCCGAGGCTTGGGAAAGGCTTCAAAAGTACATCCTAGCTTGTCCCCACCATGGGATGGATCATTGGCTCATCATCCAAACCATCTACAACGGGAAAACCCCTTCCGCTCGTGACTATGCTGATGTTGCTGCTGGAGGTGCCTTCTTCTCATTAACGGTGCCCAAATACAAAGATTTGATTGAAAAGATGGTGTCAAACATGGGTTGGAGCGACGAGCTGTGAGACCTATGTGTTTTGAATACATTGGCTTTTACTGAATACAATTGTTTTGATAATATAAGTTCTAAAATTCTGCGAAAACACCCTTCTTAGCAAGCTCCGACTCTAGCTCCGAGCTTCTGCAAGGTCCGAAAATAGGTCTGACTTACTTTGTCAAGGTTCAACATGTTTTTGGGTAGCTCTGGTGAGATTTGTCTTTAGCTCTGCCATGTCTTTGATAGCTATGGCATGTCTTTGTTAAGCTACGATATGTTTTTCTAGGTCCGACTTATGTTGGTTAGCTCCGACATGTTTTTCTAGCTCCGGATTTTGGGTTGACTAGTTCCGACCAGCTTTGGTAAGATCTAGAACTAGGTTGTAATAGCTTTGGTAAGCTCCAGCGCTAGGTTGTACTAGCTTTGGTAAGCTCCAGCTCAAGCTCCGGTTAGCTTTGGCAAGATTCAGAGCTTGATCGCAATGTTCCTGCTTTTAACTTGCAATGTTCCGAACTTGCTTTATATTCTTGGAAAGATTGCTTAATATTCATTTGCTAAGTTTTTGGTGTGTTTTGGCTGATATGGCTGATATCGTTTTGCTATGCTTTGCAACATGCTTATGTGAAGTGCTCACGTAAGGTGTTGTGTTCGGAACTAACTTGAGTCAAGTCGCGGACTTGGGCTCGTACAAATTGGTTGTTTATTCATGTGTAGGTGTTGCTTGAGTTCAAGTCATGGCTGGTGACAGGATCCTTTGGACTAGTCTCAGGGAGGAGATGAGGTTCCAACAACAAAATTCAGGAGGAATTGTGGTTGAGCGGGTCAGGAGGTCGCGCAGAATGATTGAATCAAGGGCAGTGCATATGAAGGTTACTGGATGTATGAGGAAGGTGTTTTCACGTATGCATGCGGTGCATGACGTGGCAACATGGTTCAAAAGATGGGATAAGGAAGGAAAGATCTGTTTGGAAGGATCAGATCATATCAGATGATGACTTCGACTACGGCGGAGTCGATTATGACTCGGTATGGAAAGTATCGAGTTGGTTATGGTAGTTTTGATGTGGGACACGAAGATGAGTTGGTTTAGGAATGTGGGATATGTTCCTGGTTTTTTAGGAAGTCTCGAGATTGTTTCTATCTGCGAATAGGAAGTTCTTGAGCAGTTATGGAAAGTTTCAATTCGTGATTTGATTAGGATTAGAGTCCACGTTTGAGTTGAGTTGGCCTTCGGGCTGGTTATATAAGCAAGGAGGCCAGAACTCGTGGAGCACGAATTTTGGGCTGTTCCTCTTGTGTTCTATTGAATAAAGATCGTAGTTGAAAGGAACTTTTGTGCCTTGTTCGTCCGACTTGTTCCAGACAAGTTTTTACTCATCAAGTTTCTGCACAGCACTACCTTTTGTCGGTGGTTTTATCATAACTCGAGTTTTACAGATCCGATTGACGTGATTCTTTTTTGGGTTGTCTTCATAACTTAATATTCCATCATCTGTCAAAATTTCACGGTCATTGGATTTGTGGTTTCTAATCAACACAACTTTCTTTGACGAAAAACAGAACTGTTTTTTACTTGGTAGAACAGATCAATATTAGTTCAATCTTTTGATCGTAACTTGAGTTTTTCTTGACGGATCTGAGTGATTCTTGTTGTGTCGTATTCGTGACTTGATTCTCTCTGATATATATTACTTTTGTCACGGTGAAACACGTTTAAGATCATGTGCACATACGATTTATCAATAGTTTGATTTTCTACCGAATGGGTTGGGATTTAACTGTTTCCGCTGCGTAAGATTTGTTAAAATCTACCATTCACCCCCACTCTGGTAGCTTTTCACGTGCTCTTCAATCCTACAATTGGTATCATAGCAAGGTTGCTCTAGTCTTTTGTGATTTGCACAAGTTTTTTGACTAATCTTCATGGAGAAGTACTCCGCAAAATCTTGTGTGTTTGTTGGCATTGATTTTCTGGTTTGGAAAGCACGCATGGAAGCTTTTATTCAGGCGCAAGGCTTCGGCATATGGGAAACGGTATACAAACCTTATGAAGTGCCACCAAACAATCAAGTTACAGCTACGAACCTACGGGACGTCGACAACAACAACAAAGCCCGAAACTTGATCATGCAAGGACTCACTCAGAGCGACTTCGAAAGCGTTGCACATCTCCGATCGGCATATGATGTGTGGAGAGCGCTTTGTGACTATCACGAATGATCCAACACAATCAAGGAGGTGAGACAAGATATGTTCAAAAATGAATACATGCGTTTCGAGATGCAATCCGGTGAGTCTATCGATGACCTTTTTGCTCGTTTTAATACAATTCTCAGCAACCTGCGTAGTGTCAATGTTAACTTTTCTAATGTTGAGAATGCTAGGCAACTTCTTACTTCATTAGACATGTCAATCTGGGAGATGAAAGTTACATCTATTCGTGAATCAACTGTCATGAGTTCTCTTACATTAGATGTGCTTTACTCTAAACTAAAAACTCATGAAATTGACATCTTATCACGTAAGAATCCAAATAGGTCTATTGCATTTGTCTCACAACGTGATATTCCTAGCTCTGGCCAATCATCATCTTGCAATACTCTTGCTTTGTTGTCCTCACTAACCCTGGAGCAGATTGAGGAATTTACAGAATAAGAACTAGCACTCATCTCTACTAGATTCTCAAAAGCATTGCAAAATGTGAGAACTCGAAGGAGAGGAAGCTCCGGACCACAGCGTTGCTTTGAATGTGGTAAGACAGGACACTTACATACAGAATGTCCTAATCATTCAGGTTCTACTACCCGTGATGAGAAGAAGAACAAGGTCAAGACCATCTCTGGAGACTCCAACAATAAAAAGAAGGGTACCATAGGATGCAAGATGATAAACAGCTTCATCACCGCACTTCAAGAGCTCAGTTCAAGTGATGTAGACTTTGGAAGTGATGAAGATGATGACGATATGGCCAACTTATGCTTTATGACAGGCAAAACAAAATCAACATCAAGTCAGGAGGATGCGGAACACAACAGTGACGATGATGAGGTATGTTCTACATGTAATGAAATGTGTGATGCAATTTCTCGTGCAACTATTATTATCAAGAAAAAGGACAAAAAACTTAGGGATAATGCTGCTAAAATTGAATCACTAGAATCTGGAATCAACCGTTTGAAAACCTTGATTCCTAGTGATGATTCATGTCCCTCATGTGACTTAATCTATGAACAATTGTCCACATTAAGAAGTGCACACTCCTCTACTCTAGATAGACTTGATGAAGAAATTGAAAAGAACAAAAAGATGTATGATTTTAATGTTAAACACTTAAAAAATGTTTGTTGTTCTACAGATGAGTTGCATTGTTCTGCATGTGATAATCTTGATAAGAAACTAAAAGATGCAATGAATGAAATTTCCATTCTAAACAATGCTTTACGAACACATGAAGTTAAAAATTGTTCTAACTGCAAACTTAAGGATAAAGCTTCATGTGAAAATTGTCTAGACTCGTCTAAAAAGCTTGATGACATGAATAGGACACTAGAGCGGTTTAGTAATGGGAATAAGAATCTAGACTTGTTGTTGAATTCTTCTAAACCTTGCAATGATAAAACTGGTTTAGGTTTTGATTCCCATGCTTACTTTCAAAACATCCACCACACGTTGAAAAAAACATTTGGAAGAGGTTTCATCAAAATTGTCCCTAAACAAAAGGATGTGATTTTTAAATCTGCAGGAGTTCTTTCTAATTCTGTTTCTAATGTTTGATGCTCATCTAAACATGATTACAAAATTAAATTTCATTGTACTTACTGTGATAAAGATGGTCATGTCGTAGATTTCTATTATAGACTAGCTAAACAAATTAAAATGGATAAAATGTCTGCTAGATCTCATAACTTTCATGATAAATCTGTTATGCTTGCTAAATAGAAAATTAGAAACATGCAACCTGCTTTAATGAGTCAGAAATTTGCAAAGGTAGCATCCGGACCTTTTGGTAAGAAATCTGCAAAGGTAGCTCTGGTAGTTCCGATAGCTCCGAGAGCTCCCGGACCTTCTGTTGTTTCCTTCGGAACTTCAGCTTTTACATCGGGAGCTTCAGCTTTTTCTACTGGAACTTTTGTGTTTACCTCTGGAGCCACTGATTTTCGTGCTAAACGAGTAAAAACTTTTGAATCAGTGGTTAAGAACAGAAAACCTAAATTCTTGACTCATAAACCTGTTGTTTTGTCTAGTCTTTCACGTATTGTTCCTACTGGACGTCGCATGGTCAGTACTGGATTTCCAAATACTTTTTGACTAACCCCAGTATTGAGTCATCGACGTATTGTTCTGTTGTGTACGTTTCTCACTTGAGGAAGGAGAACATATGGATTGTGGATTTAGGTTGCTCACCCACATGACCGGTTACAAAGAATGGTTCCCCTCCCTCTCTTTTATGTCACGTGTAGAGAATGTTACTTTTGCCGATAATTCTTCAACTCCTATTATTGCTAAAGGATCGTTTAGAGTAAATAATCACTACACTTTAAAAGATGTGGCACTTGTTAAAAATTTTAAATACAACTTGCTTTCTGTTTCTCAATTGCTTGATGAGAATTTATAAATAATTTTCTCTAAAAATTGCTGCAAAGTTGTAAATTCAAATAGTGAGCTTTTGTTTAACATGTCTTGCTTTGGAAGAGTTTTTAAAGCTGATTTTGATATGTCAACTTCTAAGCATAGGTGTCTAGTTGCCAATGATTTAAAAGATTTATTCTTCTGGCATCGTAGACTTGGTCACGTAGGCTTTGATCACCTCACTCGTGTTAGTGCTCTTGATCGCATACGTGGTTTACCTAAACTCAAAGGGGACATAGATATTGTATGCTCTTCGTTTAGACATGCTAAGATGGTTGCAGGTTCACATGCCCCTCTTACGATGATAATGACAACTGAACCTGGTCAACTTTTGCACCTTGACACCGTTGGTCCGGCACGTGTACAATCCTTTGGACGTAAATGGTACGTGCTTGTAATTGTTGATTACTATTCCAGGTACTCCTGGGTCTATTTTATGGCATCTAAGAATGAAGCTTTTACTCATTTTAGGACTTTATTTCTTAGAGTATTAATTGATCACCTAGGGTCGTTAAAAGCAATCAGAAGTGATAATAGAACTGAATTTAAAAATCAATCATTTAATCACTTTTGCACTGAACATGGAATAGAACATCAATTTTCTTCACCTTATGTTCCTCAACAAAACGGTGTTGTAAAAAGGAAAAACAAAACCTTAGTTGAGATGGCTAGGACTATGCTTGATGAATGTCAAACTCCTAGAAAATTTTGGGCAGATGCAATTGCAACAGCTTGTTATGTTTTAAATTGTATTTTCTTGCGCACTAAGCTTGGTAAAACACCTTATGAACTTCGGTTTTGACATAGGCCCCATGTTTTACACTTTAGGGTTTTTGGTTGCAAATGCTTTGTCAAGAAACATAGAAATCTTGATAAATTTGAAGCTAGATCCGAAGATGGCATGTTTCTTGGTTACCCATCTCATACTAGAGGATACCTTGTGTTTTTACTTGGAACTAACAAAATTGTGGAGACTCTTGAAGTTTATTTTGATGAAGCTAGCCCAGGTACTAGCTCCGATATTGCAGGACCAGATCCATATCCTCAAGGGGAGGGTATTTTTGAAGAAGAAGAAGAGTTGGTGATATTGTCTGATAGTTCCGAAGTTGACACGTGTCCAGCTCCGAACTTTGAACAAGCTCCGGCTACCACCTCTGCTGGTCCTAATCATCCACAAGCCACAAGCTCATCAATCTGCGATGAAACTAATGAAGAAGAAGCTTGTGAGACATCTTTTCCCCTGCGGATTTACAAGAATCATCCCCCGCAACAGATAATTGGAAGCTTGCATGAATGAGTTACAAGAACCAGCTATGATGAGTTCAGAATTTGAGATGAGTATGATGGGAGAACTCACGTACTTTTTGGGGCTGCAAATCAAGCAAACTGAGGAAGGTACCTTTGTGCATCAAACGAAGTATACAAGGGACCTTCTCAAGCGCTTCAACATGGACAAAAGTAAGCCTCTTCGGACACCAATGGGAACAACATCAACACTTGATCTTGATGAAGATGGTGAATCGGTTGATCAAAAAGAATATTGATGCATGATCGGATCACTTTTGTATCTCATGGCATCAAGACCGGACATACAATTCAGCGTATGTCTTTGTGCACGGTTTCAAGCCTCCCCAAGAGCTTCACATCGTAAAGCCGTCAAACGTATTCTCAGGTACCTACATAGAACTAAAGGATTTGGCATTTTTCTTCTATCTTCCTCAACTGTTTCTTTGAGAGCTTTTTTCGATGCTGACTTTGGGGGTTGTAGGATTGATAGGAAAAGTACTTTTGGTGCTTGTCATTTTCTTGGTAATTCACTTGTTGCTTGGTCCTTTAGAAAACAAAACTCAGTTGCACAATCCATAGCTGAATCTGAATATGTAGTTGATGCTTGGATTGTTCAACCACTTAAGGACTATAGTGTTGATCTAGATAGTGTTCCACGGTTTTGTGATAACACTAGTGCCATTTGCATTGCTAAGAACCATGTGCAACATTCTAGAACTAAGCATATTGACATTAGGTATCACTTTCTTCGTGATAATGTTGAAAAAGGAAACATTGTGCTTCACCATGTAGATACCAAACAACAATTGGCTGACATTTTTACAAAACCTTTGGATTTCACTCATTTTTGTTTCATTCGTAGTGAAATAGGGGTTATGCATCCTCATGGCTTACATTGAGGGGGAGAATTTGAAACTTGGAAAGTCTATGTGTGAATCTGAACTTAAAATAATATGAGCATAGTATTTCATACATATATGACTTTGTGATTCCTTTTTCATGCTGAAAGTTCTTACTACATTACTCGTGTTATACATTTTGTAGTTTTTGCCATGTATGGTAATTAGAATAATTACTTACACTAAATCTGGTCATGATCAAACTTTCTTGCTGTTTTAAACTTGTTGCATGCTCACAAGTACTTTTAATCATAAAGAATTAATCAAGTAATCAACTCACATGTTGAGTTTTATGAACAAATATAAATTGAGAAAATATCAAGAGAATTTGCATGCATCGCACTTCTTCTTTTGAGATGGCTTATCATTGCACTTAGCTATGAACTTGGAAGAAGTTGTGTATGACTAAAACCATGTCCTTCAGCTTCTGATTGTCAAATGATATAGGCTTCGCTTGGTTGGTTAGAATAAGGCACATGCACATATAATCTCTTGCAAATATCATATGATCTAAATTTGTGCTTTAAAAATAATAAAATGTAGCAACAAGTGTCATGCTTTCAGGTATTGAAATAGTTAAGTATGTGAGATCATGACTTTTTTAAATTGAAAATTACATTTGATCTCTAGCATGGCTTACACTACTTTATGTATCTCATTGATGTGATAGTGTAAGTTACTTGATAGTATGACTTGGATGAGCTTTGTTTATATGTATATGTTATAATATGCTCATAACATTTGAAATTTCTCTTTTGAACCTTGCTGAATACATTGTAAAAGGGAGAGAGATAATAGATAATATGTGAATTTTTAAAGATAAGCATGCAAGGGGAAGAAATTGATCACACGTTGCACATACACAATTTTTTTGGCACGATTCTTCTCAGGGGGAGGATATTTTTTCTTCTCATTTTATTTTTGTTTTACAAAGGGGGGGATTGTTTTCAAAACTTCTCATGTAAATAAGCCAATGTTCGGATTTTAAATGGTGTTGCCAATGCATTCATCAAGGGGGAGATTGTGAGACCTATGTGTGTTGAATACATTGGCTTGTACTGAATACATTGGCTTTGATAATATAAGTTCTAAAATTCTGCCAAAACACCCTTTTTAGAAAGGTCGGACTCTAGCTCCGAGTTTCTGCAAGGTCTGACAATCGGTCCGACTTACTTTGTCAAGGTCCAACATGTTTTTGGGTAGCTCCGGTGAGCTTTGTCTTTAGCTATGGCATGTCTTTGTTAAGCTACGATATGTTTTGCTAGGTCCAACTTATGTTGGTTAGCTCCGAGATGTTTTCTAGCTCCAGCTTTTGGGTTGACTAGTTCCGACCAGCTTTGGTAAGCTCTGATGCTAGGTTGTAATAGCTTTGGTAAGCTCCGGCACTAGGTTGTACTAGCTTTGATAAGCTCCGGCTCAAGCTCCGGTTAGCTTTGGCAAGATTCGGAGCTTGATCACAATGTTCATGCTTTTTACTTGCAATGTTTCAAACTTGCTTTATATTCTTGGAAAGATTGCTTAATATTCATTTGCTAAGTTCTTGGTGTGTTTTCGTTGATATAGCTGATATCGTTTTGCTATGATTTGCAACATGCTTATGTGAGGTGCTCACGTAAGGTGTTGTGTTCGGAACTAACTTGAGTCAAGTCGCGGACTTGGGCTCGTACAAATTGGTTGTTTATTCATGTGCAGGTGTTTCTTGAGTTCAAGTCATGGCTGATGAAAGGATCCTTTGGACTAGTCTCAGGGAGGAAATGAGGTTCCAACAACCAAATTCAGGAGGAATTGTGGTTGAGCGGGTCAGGAGGTCGTGTAGGATGATTGAATCAGGGCCAGTGCATATGAACGGTTACTGGACGTCGAAGGAAGGTGTTTTCAGGTATGCATGCGGTGCATGATGTGGCAACATGGTTCCAAAGATGGGCTAAGGAAGGAAAGATCTGGTTGGAAGGATCGGATCGTATTGGATGATGACTTCGGTTGCGACGGAGTCGGTTATGACTCTGTATGGAAAGTATTGAGTTGGTTATGGTAGTTTTCGTGTGGGACACGAAGATGAGTTGGTTTAGGAATGTGGGATATGTTTCTGGTTTGTTAGGAAGTCTCGAGATTGTTTCTATCTGCGAATAGGAAGATCTTGATCAGTTATAGAAAGTTTTGATTCGTGATTTGAGTAGGATTAGAGTCCTCGTTTGAGTTGAGTTCGCCTTCGGGCTGGTTATATAAGCAAGGGAGGCCAGAGCTCGTGGAGCATGAATTTTGGGTTGTTCCTCTTGTTTTCTATTGAATAAATATCATAGTTTAAAGGAACTTTTGTTCCTTGTTCGTCCGACTTGTTCCAGACAAGTTTTTACTCATCGAGTTTCTGCACGGCACTACCTTTCGTCGGCGGTTTTATCATAACTCGAGTTTTACAGATCCGATTGACATGATTCTTTTTTGGGTTGTCTTCAAAACTTAATTTTCTATCATCTATAAAAATTTCACGGTCATTGGATTTGTGGTTTCTAATCTACAAAAGTTTCTTTGACAAAAAACAGATCTGTTTTACTTGGTAGAACAGATCGATATTAGTTCAACCTTTTGATCGTAACTTGAGTTTTTCACGACGGATCTGAGTGATTGTTGTTGTGTCCTCTTCGTAACTTGATTCTCTCTGATATATATTACTTTTGTCATGGTGAAACACGTTTAATATCATGTGCACACATGGTTTATCAATAGTTTGATTTTCTACCGAAGGGGTTGGGATTTAATTTTTTCCGCTGCGTAAGATTTGTTAAAATCTACCATTCACCCGCCTCTGGTAGCTTTTCACGTGCTCATCGATCCTACACGAGTGTCTCCATACCCTCCAGCGAGGCTTGCACAGCTTGAAGGAGGTGGACATGATCGCTGCTAAATTGGACCTCTTTATGAAGAAGATTGATGGACAAAGCAATGGTTAGTGATGTGGCAATGTCTATGCCTTAGACTCTCACATCACTTGTGAAGTCTGTGGCAACATGGGCCATTTGGGCAATGATTGCCCAGAAACCCATGAGGATGCCCTATACGTAGCCAACAATGGAAACAACAATGGGTATCGTCCAGGAGGTCAAGGACAGGGCCAACCACGCCCATTCTTTCAAGGAGGATACAACAACAATGGCAACAATGGAAATCAACCTAACTTGAGAGAACTTGCCATTGGCCAACTAAAGATCAATGAGGCTATATCCAAGAAATTGTCGGTCAATGACAAGACCCTAGAGAGCATTAGTGCCAAGATTTAAGGACTATCCTCGGCCTTCAAGAATCAATTGAGTTTCAACAAGATGTTGGAAACTCAGTTGACTCAACTGGCGGTTGTTGTTCCTCTTGTAGAGAATGATAAGATGCCAGGACAGCCCGAACCTCCAGTGGACAAAGTCAACATGATTTCTCTACGAGGAGGCTACTGGATGAAGGACCCTGGATGCCCTATAATTTCATGCTCAATTGGGGCTCACCACTTTGACAAGGCCCTTTTTTACCTTGGAGCAAGTGTGAGTATGATGCCCAAGGTGGTTTTCGACCAGCTGAACTTTACGGAACTTACTCCAACACCAATGTAGCTCCAACTGGCTGATTCTTTAGTCTGTTATCTAGCGGGTATCGCTGAAGATGTTTCGGTGAAAATCTGGAATTGTTTCATACCCGTGGATTTCGTGGTGCTCGACATGGAGGTCGAGAAGGATAAATCGCTCATTCTTGGGCGACCATTCCTAAGCAAGGCCCGCATAGATGTGGGAGATGGAGAAATCCACTTCCATATCAATGGAAAGGAGGAGAAGTTTAACTTTTGCCCAAATTTGGAGCAATGCTCAATGATCTGTATCAAGTATGGGACGAATGTTAAACACATTCAAGAGGTCGAAATCACACCTCCAAAGGTGGACCTGCTCATCGCATTCATGAGAAATTTAATCTATGCGTAAAACCCGTCTTATCATCCACGCTGACACCACAAGAAGACCGAGAAGTTTGGGCCTCCTCAAAGGCACGAGTCCACCAAGCCGCCAAAGAAGTATGGCGGAAGAAGCAAGACAAGACATCCAAGACCATCCCTCCGAGCCCGGATGTCAATAAATGAAGAAGGAGGAACGTCCATCTCATCGGACAGTGGTGAGACATAGCCAATAGGTTAAATTTGTAGTTATCCTTTTCTTTATTTTTTCTCTTTATTTGGTTTTCCCCATTTTGTTTGATTTTTCCCCACTGCATATTTGGTTTTTCTTCTTAAGTTGAGAATATTATATTCTCAACTATCATTTTATTTCACAAAAAAGAAAATTGTTGGGTTTTGAAAAGGGAGTTTTTATTCAGAAAACAATTTTCTGAGACGCGAAATTGGTAATTCACCAATGTGTTAATCCCATAGCCGTTGTGGAGCCACCTGCCAAAAAGGAGAACAGGGGGCTGTTGACGGTTCCTAGCACTACTAACAATTCATCTCTAGCAGTGGTGCCAGAAATGTTTGTTAATAGATTTTCGATTATACTTGTAAATCCGCAAGCGCACGGAAACTATCGATTTAGAATTTCCCCTCTAAGAGTATTGCCAAGGGGTGTCATTTATATTCTCCCAAAGGAAGGCTAGATGTAATTAAAACAATCATCAAGTGGAGAGGCTAGGTTGGCCTAGGTAGGGTTCTATCAAGGATGGATAAAGGGTAACTGAGGTAGTGTGACACACACAAGAGCATTCTATCATAAGGGGATAATATGCGGTAAAGAGGGACCAGGCTAAGAACTAGGTAGAGACTCCTACAATGCTTCTAATATACATATACATAGCCTAGGTTAGTTACCAATGATCATGTCAATTATGAATTCTCATGGTAAGTGGATTAACACATTGGGCATGGGTTTACCCCTAGTAATACTAGGATGACTCCCGCCAAGAGTCTGTGGCATAGTCGAACATGGAGGATCACAAAGGACAGATAGGACTGTCACCACCTACTGCCTACCTCTTCAATCTGTGGGCATACGAGACATTCAACGCTACTCTCGTATCCTAGCACTATGCTAGCATATTAAGTAATTACCTTAAGAGCCTAGGCACAAGCCATCCGAAGGTAATGAACTAAATCATCATTGAACCAATGTTAATTCATAGCATAAGTGATTCATGTTAACATAATATTGTTATAGCTAATGAGATTATAGTGGTGGTTTATAGTGTTTATGATGATATAATGATAATGGTATAGCATAATCATAAATACTACTCCTACCACATACATGGAATCCACAATCAAACAAGAAACGCTTCATGTAAGTATATAAACAATGGAAGACTACAGATAACATCTTTATTAAGAATAAATCACAACTACAAATAGGAATATAAGAGCCATACCTTTCCCAATTGGAAATTGGGAAGAGACTCCTTCTACAACTCTCCTACTTGGACGTTGGACTAGAGACTCTCCTCTCTACAGCCTATACTCCTCTAACCTATGGAGAGTAGTGGATATAGTGGATGAATACTCAAGTGGTGTGTGTTGATGTGAGGGGTGAGGGGTCCTATTTATAGCTTGGAAAAGGGTTGGTTCCCGCAACCAAAAGCACGCGAATTAGTCACCCATGACCTCTTCAAGCCGGGAGGAGCCAACACGTGGCGATTGACCGCGTTTGGCGCAGGGACTTAGTCGGCCGACTAGGGGGGGTCGACGACCTGGTCTTTGCTCCTTTTGCGGTGTGCTTCCTCCAGGTATCTGTTAGGTGGGTCCCATTGACTGATATTGGTGCTACACCGTTGGATGGCCTCGGATACTTCTGTTTGTAGGCCATTAGGTCCATGTGGTTCCACGTGGTGTCGCCTGATTGGCTAGAATGATATTTTAAAGGATTCATCCCCTTGTTTCACTTTAATTCTTTGTAGAATCCCTGCATGCACTACTTTCTCTAAGGACAAGTGGAAATAGGTTAAATAGAAAGTTTATGTGTGCAAGAAATGATATTTCCTTCACATAATTGAGTTATATTGACGGGTGAAATTGGTATATAACAGCCGTCAACAAACTCCCCCAAGCTTATCCTTTGCTCGTCCCGAACAAAGTCAAGACTGTAGGTTGATGATCAGGAGTTGCTACTATCTTCTATTTTTAAAAAGTACCATGTGCACAACAAAATAATCTACCTATTATTGCAAAAATATGCATGGTACTTCACCCATCTTAGGTCATTATGGGGCTTATGCCATCTCCTATTCACGTGTGGTTGAAAGATAGAACAACAAATAGAGCACACATACACTAGAAATCAAGTTCCACTGAAATTCCGGAGAGCTCAATTTAGAATTTAAGTATCTCAATTTGATTCTATCAAGTCTCTCCTTTGTGTGTATTGGAAATATATCCTCACCAAGGCATTTTGCCTAAATTCATCCTACCTCTACATAAGGCTTGTATGTGGAGCTTGGTAGGGAATATAGTCGGCATATTTGCAACACATAATATTGCTAAGTCAAAAGAGTAAGACTTAGGAGAAATCAATTCAAAACAATTTGATTTAAGACTTGTGCATGTGTGATGGAATGGAGTGGATGTGGACCTTGAGATGACTCCTTTTTGAGTGGACTCTCTTATTTTTCGGGGATGAAACATGGCTACTTTTTCTTTCTCATGCTTATGATGTAAGCATGCATTTTTATTCTTTTCTATTTTTTCTTTTTCTTGTAGCCATGTCTTCTACTCCCTTTTTTGCAAGAAATTCTGGAGAGAGTACTAAACATGAATGGTATGGAGTTTCTCTTTTTATTGTGGAATGGTGGTATGGTGGAATTTTGCTTACTTCTAGTGTAGCAGTATAGCATGTGTAGTGAAGTCTTGAATTCAAAAAGTAATGAATGAAATCTCACATAGGTCTATACTAGTTTGACAAAGATCAATGTGAAGACAAATAGCATATGCATAAGGTCTATAAATGTGATGTATCATATGGCTTTGGTAGGTATTTCCAATCAAATGAGAGTAACTTAAATCTTTTTAGAATTTTTCTAAAAAATCTAAGTTTCACTTTCAAACTAGGAATAGCAGCTCTATCACTATATCATATCTCATAACAACTTAGAATGGATTAAGCTTTTGCTACCCACAATTTCCAACTCAAGGCAAAAGAAATTTTAGCCGAAGAAAGCAATATGTTGGAGAGTAGTAAGTTGTAAACTAGGGACTTAGGAAAATTAAAACAGAGCAACTATCTATCATTTTATCTATGTCAATTCCAAACCATTCTTACCGCACATCATTTATTTTATTTGAAAAACAAATATATCCTAAAATTTATTATTATTTCTTTTTTTGTATGCAAGGTGAATGATGGTCTAATGGAAAATAAATATGCAAAGGGGTTGATACAATTTATCGCAAGTGGGGTTCCTTCCCTGTAACACCCTCATTTTCATGCATCATGCCTTGCATACATTCATATACATGTTTAACATTAACCCACATCAAGAGGAACAAGTTTAAAATTGATTTGGAACAAAACCGCACTTAAAACGCAGGAAAGTGCGGACTAGTCTGATTTTGCTGCGGACTAGTCCGATTTCTCTCTGACTAAAAATGGACTTGTCTGTTTTTGCTGCGGATTAGTCTGATTTTTGGCACTAGAAACTTTCGGACTTATCCGATTTTGTGCGGACTAGTCCGATGCTCCATGAATCCTTGAAAAATTTGCTAAGTCCTTGGACTTTTCTGGACTAGTCCGGTGTTCCAGCGGACTTGTCCGTTTTCCTCTCTGTTCAAATTCGGACTTGTCCGATGTTTGGCCAGACTTGTCCGATTTTCTCTTTGGATGACTTCGGACTAGTCCGATCCTGTCCGGACTTGTCCGATATTTCGTGACTCCGAGTTGATCTTTTGTTTTACGACTTGTTTCTTGGGTTTCATGTTAAGTGGGCCTAGGGACGTCGTGCCCAACTCTTTTAGAGCCCATGTGGACCCTAAACCGGCATCTACTCCTCTCAAACTCGAAATCCATCTAACCCTAGCCTCCACCTCTATATAAACAACCCCACCCTTGGATTGACATCTATTTGCCACTTTTCCACCCACCCAAACCCTAGTTCGTGGAGAGCCGCCATCAAGGAGGGAGGAGAAGATCCCAAGCAAGAAGAAGAAGAGGAGAAAACGAAAGAGGATCAAGATCTCCACCGAGTTTCGTCCTTCACCACCAATTCATCCCCAAGTTCATCACCAACCCTAGATCATCAAGATCCAAGTGCTACCTCCAAGTTTCTTGATTCATTAAAGTCCTATACACCTGGTATATCTATTATCTTTTCCTTACGTGAATTCAACCCCTAATCTCCAAATTCACGTCGATCTAGAAAACCCTAATCCGCTGATCTCGCAAAGTGCGGACTTGTCCGGTCCCTAGCGGACTAGTCCGATCTTTCTGGTTAAATTGTGTTGAATTAATTCTAAAATTTGATCTAATCGAATCCAAACCTGTATAAACTTGTTAAAAGCTATTAGAACTAGTTAGTGATCATTAAAAGCAATCTAGTAATAAGTTCTACCTTGCATTTGCATTAACCATGCATGTCATGACATATTGAGTAATATTTGTGCACTCTTTGATTGTGTGGATTAGACGGATTTGCGCTAGAGAGTGCCGCGGAGGATCTACAGCACCAAGAGTTTGAAGGCTTTGACCCTAATCAACAGCAAGAGCAAGGCAAGTGTCCGAAGCATATTGATCATGTTTTTAAAATAAATGTTTTGTTTGCAAAATTGCATGTTGTGTCAATTTGATGGGAATCCTATGGTAGGAAGTTTACTAGATTTGCTAAACCACCCTTGTCACCTGGAATATATGGTAGAGAGTCGGGAAGGGCTATTACCTTTTTGCTTCGCTTAATTAATTGGGATGGAAAACAACACTACACATTTAATTATGTATTAATGATATTCTTGTTAATGTGAACTGGTCAATACGGTATGGTAATGGGTGATCTAAGAAAGCCTGGTATGTGGATGGGTTGGATGTTATGGTGGTTTGCTTGCTTTAGATCTAAGGACCGGTTCATGCGAGAATAAGCCAGGATTACAGTGCCACCACGAGGCCAAGTATGGGTGCAGCGTAGCTGATTAATTAGGGCTTTGCTAGTGCTGTTTGGACCATTGTGGATGCTCGGGGAAGGGGTAGTCGGATTGGGTTTGTTGATGATTGGTGGGACTACCGTGGGATCTGAATGGCTCAAGAGGGGGCCCTTGGTTGAAGATGTGCTCCGCGGGAGACATCGCCATCGGTGAAACCTCAGTGGGGTCTGAATAGGCTAGTAATCCCTTTGTAAAGGCTATTTTGTGATCTCTTGGCCACACACCAACGGAAGTGTGTAATATGACCGACGAGTCATGGGCATAAGGGAGATTCATAGTCACCGAAAGGTGATGAAATCACGAACACGTGGGTAAAGAGGTACAAACTCTGCAGAGTTAAATAAAACTATCATGATAGCCGTGCTTCCGGTTATGAGCACCTGGACAAGTTCCATAATTAGAGGGAAATTGGTATTGGGATGGTATTTGGGATGATTATGGTCAGTATTATGGTTATGGATTTAATTTCTGGTATTGAATATGGTTATTGGCAATGGTGAAATCTGGAATTATTGATGATGGTAGTGAATTCAGTTTGGTATTATGATATTACTTATGATTATGATGATATATTGCTTTTCAAATGTTTTAATGTACTTTTTAGCACTTTGCCATTATTATTGTCGTCATTTGAATCAGCCACATGTCATACTTTCCACACTTGCTGAGTACGACATGTACTCACTCTTGCAATCCCCCACCCAATAGTTGCAGGTCAGGATTGGGAGCTTAATGGTGATAATGCGGAGTTCTAGGCCGTGTCTACCGTCAGCTTTGCCTGTGGTGTTTTCGGAGCTGCGTTATCCCTTTTGCTTAGTTTGCTTAGTTGCTTAATTAGTTCATTTCCGCTGCATTAGTTGAACTTGTCATTAATATTCATTAGAGCTTGTATTCGAGGATAATCTGGTTTGTGTAATAAAATTTGGTTAATTAATCTTGTTCTGTGGTAATTTTTTGTATACACTTTTGTGATTGCACTCGTGTATGTGTGATGAACATCCTAGGCACACATATACGTTAGCTTGGTTCATTTTTCGGAATCGGGCGTCACATTCCCCAAGCTTGTTCTTCACTCACCTCCGTGACGAGGGTTGAACCCTTGATGATGGAAGTATGCCGTGATATCGGCTTGTTGTTGTTGTAGCGTGGAGTTGAAGTTGGTGAATTGAGCATCCATGTGTTGTTGCCAGTCCTGGGTACCTTGGACATGCCCTTGGAGAGTGTTGTAGATGTCACCTGTTCTCACTTCTAGGTCTTCCATACATCTAGTGAGAGTCGTCAATCCTTGGCTATAGTCATGATGACTTCAAGCCGAAGAGGAACGACATCTTCTCATGGACGTTGGAGGCAAGCTGCTAGAGCTTGAAGTGGATAGGGGTGGCTCCCATGTGGCACCTGGCCATCTATGCCAAGACGGACCTTTGGTCTCTTACGATGTAGGTTGCGTCCATCCGGGTGCATCACCCGTTGGGTTCTTTTTCTCTTCGTAGTCACAGATCGTGGAGGTTGTTGGAGGCATAGCCGCTCTCCTTGTACGGCTTCTAGTTATCCTGCCAGAGTTATTACTTCTTCCAGCTTCCTCGTAGGGAAGAAGGTCAATGCTTAGCCTCTGGCATTTGTACAAATAATGATCCGGGTCAAGTAATAGAATTTCATTGACAAAGCCGGGATAATAAAATAACAAAGAGCCATCTTGATCATGCTTAAGGGTATGTCCTTGCACTAAATAATCTTCATCAATTAATTCTCTTTCATTTTCAATATACTTAAATGAAGAATATTCTAGTGCTCCTACCCTAGTAGCAATACGGGTAATCAATGAGGTACATTCAATTGGCCCTACCCTTGGAATATAATCTAACCATTGTGTCATCATGGCAATAACTGGAGAAACTTTTATCTTTTTAATCATGGCAACTAAAATTTTCAGCTCATCATCACGTATTATCCTTACATCTCCTCTAGGGAACATAGTCATAGCCACCCATCTATGCATGAAGTGTAAAGTAGGGTTGTGCACGTGGCTATTCCTAGGTGCACTACATCTGATCTCACTAGTTAAATCTTTCCAAAAACTGTGTTTGTTAAACTTAGGCAAAGTGTCTAAATCTAGCTAACAACATTTATGGAAGCCTAGGATTTCACTTAATTCTTTCCATAGGATAGTGTATTCTTTTTGAAATAATCTAAAAGTAATACCATCAAATCCTATTTTGAGTGTGCCAAGGAATTGTATGAAGAGAAGGCGTGAACCTTTGTCCTTTATGTGAGCAAAGTTTTCCCATCCTATGTTGAGGTCGTATTCATGAAGAAGTTGGTGTGGGTTGCTCCTCTCACCCATGGGAGTGTCCTCTCCTACACTCCTGCTCCGTGAACATGGTGTAGCAACAGAAGAGGTGCGTGCACTTGAGTCTCCACCATGGCTTGAGCTTGTAGTCTCCTTCCTCTTTCCAAACAACCTCTTCATTCCTTTCATGACCACAACAAACAAGAATACAACAAGGAAAAAACTCGAAAGAGGTGATGTTAGCGAAAACAAAACCCCGACGAATTTTCCCTTGAAAGACTTGAGAGCAAATTGCAAATGCAAACAAAAGCAAATCTTTTTAAGTTGGGAATTTGAGTAAGAGTGCTTCAATGAAGAGCAAGAAAACAATGTGCGCAAGAGTGACTTTGCGGAGGTATGAAATGAGGTGAAGTGTGAGGATAAGAGCTCCTCACTACCACCATTTATAGTGTGCGATCCCCAACGGTCACTAGGGAACCAAGTGTAGCCGTTGGAGGAGAGAGAGCCGAAATTGCTCTTTTCCCTAGTTGGCCAAACAGGGGGGGGGGGGGGGGGGGGGGGGTCGGCCGACTTGACAGGTGGGCCCCTCTGTTCCCCCTTTTAGCAGGTGGCTCCACAACGGCTATGAAATTAGCACGTCGGTGAAATACCACTTTTGCAGCTCAGGAAAATTTTTTCCAAAAAAAAAACTCTTTTTTTTCAAAACGCAACATTTTTTTGTGAAAAATAAAGAAATAAAAATGATAGTTGAGAATATAAGATTCTCAACTTACTAGGAAAATCAAATATGCAGTAGGGAAAATCAAACTAAATGGGGAAAACAGGAAAATCAAATATGCAGTGGGGAAAATCAAACTAAATGGAGAAAACCAAATAAAGAGAAAATAAAAACAAAGAAAAGTATAACTACCAATTTAACCTATTGGCTAGGTCTCACCACCGTCCGATGAGATGGACATTCCTCCTTCTTCATTTCTTGTCATCCGGGCTCGGAGGGATGGGCTCAGATGGCTTGTCTTGCTTCTTCCGCCATACCTTCTTTGGCGGCTTGGTGGACTTGGGCCTTTGGGGAGGCTCGGGCTTCTTCGTCTTCTTGGGGTGTCGGCATGGACGATAAGATAGGTTCTCCGCATAGATCAAATTCCTCATGAATGCAATGAGCGAGTCCACCTTTGGAGGTGTGATTTTGATCTCTTGAATGTCTTTAACGTTCGGCCCATACTTGATACGGATCATGGAGCATTGCTCCAACTTTGGGCGGATGTTAAACTTCTCATCCTTGCCATTGATATGGAAGTGGATTTCTCCAGCACTCACATCTATGCGAGCCTTCAAGGTGCTTAGGAACGAGCGCCCAAGAATGAGCAGCGTATCCTTCTCGACCTCCATGACAAGCACCACAAAATCCATGGGTATGAAGCAGTTCCGGATTTTCACCGGGACATTTTCAGCAATAACCGCCTGATAACAGACTGAGGAATCCGCCAGTCGGAGCTCATTGGTGTTGGAGTAAGTTCTGTGAAGTTCAGCTGGTCGAAAACCACCTTGGGCATCACACTCACACTTGCTCCAAGGTCACAAAGGACCTTGTCAAAGTGGTGTGCCCCAATTGAGCATAAAATTGTAGGACATCTAGGGTCCTTCAGCCAGTTGCCTCCTTGTGGAGAAATTATGTTGACATTTTCCACAGGGGGTTCGGGTTGTCCTGACATCTGGCCATTCTCCACTGGAGGAACAGCAGCTGCCAGTTGAGCCAACTGAGTTTCCAACATCTTGTTCAAACTCAATTGATTCTTGAAGGCTGAGGATAGTCCTTCAATCTTGGCATTTATGCTCTCTAGGGTCTTGTCAATGGCTGACAACTTCTTGGATATAGCCTCATTGTTCTTCAGCTGGCCAATGGCAAGTTCTCTCAAGTTGGGTTGATTTCCATTGATGACATTGTTGTTGTATCCTCCTTGAAATAATGGGCATGGTTGGCCCCACCCTTGACCTCCTAGACGATATCCATTGTTGTTTCCATTGTTGGCTACATATAAGGCATTTTCATGGGTTTCTGGGCAGTCATTGCCCAAATGGCCCGTGCTGCCACAGACTTCACAAGTGATGTGAGAGTCTAAGGCATAGGCTTTGCCAAATACCTCACCATTGCTTTGTCCATAAGTTTTCTTCATAAGGAGCTCCAATTTGGCAGTGATCATGTCCTCCTCCTTCAAGGTGTGAATGCCTCGCTGGCAGGTATGGACACGCTCGTCGCTCCAACCCATGTTTGACACCATCTTCTCAGTCAAATCTTTGGCTTTGGGCACCATCAATGAGAAGAAGACATTTCCAGCAGCAGCATCAACATGGTCACGGGCAGAAGGGATCAGCGCATTGTAGAAGTTTTGGATAATGAGCCAGTCATCCATCCCATGCTATGGACGGACTAGGATGTACTCCTGAAGCCTTTCCCACACCTCGGGAATAGATTCCTTGGTATCTTGATAGAAGTTGAAAAATCTTCCACGTAAGGCATTGGTCTTGCCCAATGGGAAAAACTTGGCGAGGAATTCCATAGAACACTTCTCCCAAGTATCTACTGCACTTCGGTTTGCTTAGAACCACTGTTTCGCTCTCCCAAGAAGAGAGAATGGAAACAGCCTAAGATGGACAGCATCGGGAGATACTTCCTTTATCTTAAAAGTGCTGCAAATCTCAAGGAACTGTTGCAATTGAGCACTTGCGTCCTCGTTAGCCTTCCCACAAAATGGGTTGGCTTGCACCATAGTGATAAGGCCAGTCTTGATTTCGAAATTTATCTCAACAGACACATTGTTAATAGAGGGAGTTGAAAACACACGAAGGGTCTTCTGGGCCATTAGTGTTTTGGTTGTTGGTGCAATTGTGTTGGCTTGCTTTTCCGATCAAAGCTTCTGAGAAGTACCGACATGAGGTCGATCTCTTAGAAGGAATTTGGGATCTTCAAAAAAGTTTTTCGGCAAGCGGAAACCAGACATATACTACCCTGTTTTCACATAAAATGCAAAAACAAAGAAGGGTCATCCTACTAAAACCTACCAGGGTCCTATCCTATTCACTCAATCATGTAATACTTCAGTTGCCACCCCCGGCAATGGCACCAGAAATGCTTGTTAACGGTTCTTACACACTACTAACAATTCATCTCTAGCAGTGGTGCCAGAAGTGTTTTTTAATAGATATTAGCTTATACATGTAAATCCGCAAGTGCACAAAAACTATCGATGTAGCATTTCCCCTCTAAGAGTGTTCCCAAAGGGTGTCATTTATATTCTCCCAAAGGAAGGCTAGATGGAAGTAAAACAATCATCAAGTGGAAAGGCTAGGTAGGGTTCTATCAAGAATGGATAAAGGGTAATTTAGGTAGTGTGACACACACAAGAGCATTCTATCCTAAGGGGATACTATAGGGTAAAGAGGGAACGGGCTAAGAACTAGGTAGAGACTACTACAATGCTTCTAATGTACATATACATAGCCTAGGTTAGTTACTAATAATCATGTCAATTATGAATTATCATGCTAAGTAGACTAACACATCGGGCATGGGTTTACCCCTAGCAATACTAGTACAACTCCCGCCAAGATCCGTTGGCATAGCCGAACGTGGAGGATTACAAAGGACAGAGAGGGCTGTCAGCACCTACTGCCTAACTCTTCAATCCGTGGGCATACGAGACATTCAACGCTACTCTCTATCCTAGCACCATGCTAGCATATTAAATAATTACCTTAAGAGCCTAGGCACAAGCTATCCTAAGGCAATGAACTAAATCATCGTTGAACCAATGTTAATTCATAGCATAAGTGATTCATGTTAACATAATCATGTCATATCTAATTAGACTATAGTGGAGGTTTATAGTGTTTGTGATGATATAATGATAATGGTATAGCATAATCATAAATACTACTCCTACCACATACATGGAATCCACAATCAAACAAGAAACGCTTCATCCAAGTATATGAACAATGGAAGACTAAAGATAGCATATTTATTAAGAATAAAGTCACAAATACAAATAAGAATACTAGAGCAATACCTTTCCCAATTGGAAATTGGGAAGAGACTCCTTCTACTCCTCTCCTACTTGGACTATGGACTAGAGACTCTCCTCTCTACAGCCTATACTCCTCTAACCTATGGAGAGTAGTGGATACAATGGATGAATACTCAAGTGGTGTGTGTTGAAGTGAGGGGTGAGAGGTCCTATTTATAGCTTGGAGAAGGGTCATTTCCCGCTACCAAAAGTGCGTGAATTTGTCGCCCATGACCTCTTCAAGCCGGGAGGAGCCAAAACAAGGCGTTTGAACGTGTTTGGCGCCAGGACCTAGTCGGCCGACTAGGGGGGTCGGCCGACCTGGTCTTGGCTCCTTTTGCGGTGTGCTTCCTCCAGGTCTTTGTCAGGTGGGTCCCGTTGACTGATATTGGTGCTACACCGTTGGATGGCCTCATATACTTCTGTTTGTGGGCCATTTGATCCATGTTGTGCCACGTGGCGTTGCCTGATTGGTTGGAATGATATTTTATAGGATCCATCCCCTTGTTTTACTTCAATTCTGCATAAAATCCTTGTATGCACTACTTTCTCCAAGGACAAGTGGAAATAGGTTAAATAAAAAGGTGATGTGTGCAATAAATGATATTTCCTTCACATAATTGAGTTATTTTGACAGGTGAAATTGGTATATAACAGCTGTCAACAGGGTCCCACTTGTCAGTTCGGCCGACCTCCTTTTTCGGCCGACTAGGGAAAGGAACCATTTTGGCTTTCTCTCCTCCAAAGGCTACATTTGGTATCCTAGTTACTGTTGGGGAGTGCACACTATAAATGGTGTCCATGAGGGGGAACTTCTCCTCAGATTTCACCTCATTTCATACCTCCCAAAAGTCACTCTTACTCACATTGTTTTCTTGCACTTCATTGAAGTACTCTCGATCAATTCTAAACTCAAAAAGATTTGCTTTTGCTTGCATTTGCGATTTTCTCTCGAGTTCTTCAAGGGAAAATTTGTCGGGGTTTTGCTTTTGCTAACATAACCTCTTTCGAGTTTTTGACTTGTTGTGTTCTTGTTTGTTGTGGCCATGAAAGGGATGAAGAGGTTGTTTGGAAAGAGGAAGGAGGTTGCAAGCTCGAGCCATGGTGGAGACTCAAGTGCACGCCCCTCTTCCATTGCTACACCAAGCTTACGGAGGAGGAATGTAGGTGAGGACACTCCCATGGGTGAGAGGAGCTACCCTCATCAACTTCTTCACGACGACGACCTCGACATACGAAGTGAAGTTGAAGATCAAGCAGACAAGCTCCTCCAAGATCGTGAGTTTTCTCATACGAAAGCTTTTGATTTGTATTTGATCTCCAAAATAGGTATGGATTCCAAATTATTTTCCATTTGGCATGCACTAGGATGGGTAAACTTTGCTCACATAGAGGAGAGAGGTTCACGCCTTCTCTCCATACAATTCCTTTGCACACTCAAGATAGGATTTGATGGTATTACTTTTAGATTATTTCAAAAAGAATACAATATCCTATGGAAAGAATTAAGTGTAATCCTAGGCTTCCATAGATGATGTTTGCTAGATTTAGATGCTTTGCCTAAGTTTAACAAACATAGTTTTTGGCAAGATTTAACTTGTGAGGTCAGATGTAGTGCACCTAGGAATAGCCACTTACATAACCCTATTTTACGCTTCATGCATAGATGGGTGGCTATGACTATGTTCCCTAGAGGAGACATAAGGGTAGTGCGTGATGATGAGATGAAAATTTTATTTGCATGATTAAAAAGGTAAAAGATGTTCCGGTTATTGCCATGATGACACAATGGTTAGATTATATTCCAAGAACAGATGCACTTCATTGATTACCCGTATTGCTACTAGGGTAGGAGCACTAGAATATTCTTCATTTAAGTATATTGAAATGAAAGAGAATCAAGTGATGAAGATTATTTAGTGAAAGGAAATACCCTTAAGCAAGATCAAGATGGCTCTTTGTTATTTTATTATCCCGACTTTGTCAATGAAATTCGGTTACATAACCCGGATTATCATTTGTAAAAATGTCGGAGGCTAACCATTGACCTTTTTCCCATCAAGGAAGCACGAAGAAGTAATGTCTCTAGCAAGGTAACTCGAAGCCGTGCAAGGAGAGCGGCCATTCCTCTGACAACCTCCACGGTCCATGAGTACGAAGAGGAAGAGAACCCAATGGGTGATGCACCCGGATGGACTCAACCTCCATTGTATGAGACCGAAGGTTCGTCTTGGCATGGATGGCCAGGTGCCACATGGGAGCCACTCCTATCCGCTTCAAGCTCTAGCAGCTCACCTCCATCGTCCATGAAAAGATGTTGTTCCTCTTCTACTAGAAGTCATCGTGACTATAGCCAAGGAATGATGAATCTCACTAGATGTGTGCAAGAGCTTGAAGTGAGAACAGGTGACATCTACAACACTCTCCAAGGGTATGTCCAAGGTATCCAAGATTGGCAACAACACATGGACGCTCAATTCATCAACCTCAACTCCACGCTACAACAACAACAAGCCGATCTCGCGGCATACTTCTGTCATCATGGGTTCAACCCTCGTCACAGAGGTGATTGAAGAACAAGCTTGGGGGAGGACCCCCACTTGAGGTAAATTGTATCACACCCTTGCATATTTATTTTCCATTCAACCATCATTCACCTTGCATATAAAAAATGTAGGATAGGTTTACTTTCAAGAAAAATAAATGATGTGCGGTAAGAATGGTTTGGAATTCACATAGATGAAATGTTGAATAGTTGCTCTGTTTTAATTTTCCTAAGTCCCTAGTTTACAACTTACTACTATCCAACATATTGCTCTCATTGGCTAAAATTGCTTTTGCCTTGCTTTCGAAAATTGTGGGTAGCAAAAGCTTAATCCATTCTAAGTTGTTGTGAGATATGATATAGTGATAGGGCTGCTATTCCTGGTTTGAAAGTGAAACTTAGATTTCTAGAGAAATTCTAAAAAGATTTAAGTTACTATCATTTGATTGGAAATACCTACCAAAGCCATATGATACATCATATTGATATACCTTATGCATAGGATATTTGTCTTCACATTGAGCTTTGTCAAATTAGTATAGACCTATGTGAGATTTCATTTATTACTTTTTGAATTCAAGATTCACTTGCACATGCTATACTTTTACACAAGAAGTAAGCAAATTTCCACCATACCACCATCCCACAATAAAAAGAGAAACTCCATATCATTCATGCTTAGTACTCTCTCCAAAATTTATTGTATAAAAAGGAGTAGAAGACATGGCTACAAGAAAAAGAAAAAGAAAAAGAAAAAGAAAAAGAAAAATGCATGCTTACATCATAAGCATGAGAAGAAAAAAAAGAGAAACAAAAGTAGCCATGTTTCATCTCTGCAAAATAAGAGAGTCCACTCAAAAAGGAATCATCTCAAATATCCACATCCACTTCATTCCATCACACATGAACAAGTCTTGAATCAAAATTGTTTTGAATTGATTTCTCCTAAGGCTTGCTATTTTGACTTAGCAATATTATGTGTTGCAAATATGCCTACAATATTACCTACCAAGCTCCACATACAAGCCTTATGTAGAGGTAGGATGAATTTAGGCACAATGCATTGGTGAGGATATATTTCCACTACACATAAATGAGAGACCGAGAGAATCAAATTGAGATACTTAAAATCTAAATTGAACTCTCCAGAATTTGAGTGGAACTTGATTTCTAGGGTATGTATGCTCCATTTGCTGTTCTATCTTTCAACCACCCATGAATAGGAAATGGCACAAGCCCCATTATGACTTAAGATGGTTGAAGTACCATGCCAATTTTTGCAATACTAGGTACAGTATTTTGTTGTGCACATGGTACTTTGAAAAGTAGAACATAGTAAAAACTCTTGATCATCAACTTAATTCTTGACTTTGCTCGGGACGAGCAAAGGATAAGCTTGGGGGAGTTTGTTTATGGCTGTTATATACCAATTTCATCCATCAATATAACTACATTATGTGAAGGAAACATAATTTCTTGCACACATCACCTTTCTATTTAACATATTTCCACTTGTCTTTGGAGAAAGTAGCGCATACAGGGATACCACATGGATCAAATGGCCCACAAATAGAAGTATCTGAGGCCATCCAATGGTGTAGCAATAATATCAGTCAATGGGATCCACCTTGCAGAGACCTGGAGGAAGACACCACAAAAAGAGCCAAGACCAGGTCGGCTGACTAGGTCCTGGCGCCAAATGCGGTCAAACTCCACGTGTTGGCTCCTCCCGGCTTGAAGAGGTCATGGGTGACTGATTCGCGCGCTATTGGTGGCGGGAACCGACCCTTCTTCAAGCTATAAATAGGACCCCTTACCCCTCACTTCAACACACACCACTTGAGTATTCATCTACTGTATCCACTACTCTCCATAGGTTTAGAGGAGTATAGGCTATAGAGAGGAGAGTCTCTAGCCCTTAGTCCAAGTAGGAGAGGAATAGAAGGAGTCTCTTCCCAATTACTAATAGGGAAAGGTATGGCTCTTATATTTCTATTTGTATTTGTGACTTTATTCTTAATAAATATGTTATATTTAGTCTTCCATTGTTCATATACTTGGATGAAGCATTTCTTGTTTGATTGTGGATTCCATGTATGCGGTAGGAGTAGTATTTATGATCATGCTATATCATTGTCATTATATCATCATAAACTCTACAAACCCCCACTATAGTCTAATTAGCTATGACATGATTATGTTAACATGAATCACTTATGCTATGAATTAACATTGGTTCAACGATGATTTAGTTCATTGCCTTAGGATGGCTTGTGCCTAGGCTTCTAACGTAATTACCTAATATGCTAGTATGGTGCTAGGATAGAGAGTAGCATTGAATGTCTCGTAGACCCACGGATTGAAGAGGTAGGCAGTAGGTGGTGACAGCCCTACGTGTCCTATGTAATACTCCACGTTCAGCTATACCACGGGCTCTTGGCGGGAGTCGTCTTAGTATTGCTAGGGGTAAACCCATGCTCGATGTGTTAATCCACTTAGCATGAGAATTCATAATTGAAATGATCATTAGTAACTAACTTAGGCTATGTATATGTACATTAGAAGCATCGTAGGAGTCTCTACCTAACCCTTAGCCTAGTCCCTCTTTACCCCATTTATCCCCTTAGGATAGAATTATCTTGTGTGTGTCACACTACTCCAATTTATCATTTATCCATCCTTGCTAGAACCCTACCTAGATCAACCGAACCTCTCTACTTGATGATTGCTTTAGTTCCATCTAGCCTTCCTTTGGGAGAATATAAATGACACCCTTTGGGAATACTCTTAGAGTAGAAATGTTACATCGATACTTTTTGTGCGCTTGCGGATTGATATATATAATCTAAAATCTATTAACAAGCATTTCTGGCACCACTACTAGAGATGAATTTTTAGTAGTGCGTAGGAACCGTCAACATGGCACAAATTCGTGAAAGAAGTATCCTACAACACGGTTGGTCTCAAAGAGAGAATGGCACCTTTTTCTCATCTTCACAAATTTACATAGTACAGTTCCAACATCTCAACCCTCCTCGGCCATTCCAATGGATATGGAAATCAAGGGTCTCTAGTAAGCTCAGGATATTCACCTGGTTACTTTTTAAGAACCGCCTCAATTCAAGAAATATCCTCAAAAGAAAGAATCTCCACATTGAGAATGAAGATTACACATGTGTCATGTGTACCCAGGGCATTGAGGAGCTAACTTACAATTTATTTTTCCAATGTCCGTTCAGTGAAAGATGTTGGCACATCATGGGAATTCACTGGAATCATGATTTACAATTCTTTGACACCTTTGAGCAGGCTAGCCAGGGATGGGCGCTATTAGGCTCTATGGAGGTTTTCTCCATCGCAACATGGGAGATATGGCTATTAAGGAACACCACTATCTTTAGGGGAGAATATCCCACCATAGCCACCTGGAAATCACATTTTACATCTATACTTATGCTACAAAGTGTCAAGTTCAAGGACTTAGTTCAAAATATCTTACTCTTCTAGGTGGAGGTTCTATAATCCTCCCTTCTTTCCATCTCAAAAATTTTGTACTTGTACTTTAGGATCCTTTATGGGTTTGCAATTCAATATAAATGCACACGAGGGGTTTCCCCTGCTGTTTCACTTCAAAAAAAATAGTACCAACCGTCCACATAGCCAATGGTCATGTTAATCCAACCGGAATAGTCCTGCTTAAGACCGGACTAGTCTAGTCCAGTCCAGTTTCAATAACCGAACTAGTCCAGACCCTGATCAGACTAGCCCGATCAGTTCAGCTACTCTTAGTTTGAACTTTAAATTGACATGTGCCCTAATTTAAAGGACACAACTCACCGAATATTATGTGCCTAATCAGGGGACAAAACTATTCCTAAGGGGTGGGAGGCACCCTCTTGTGTCTCTTGGTCAAATATAATGAAAGTACATCTAGGACTCCCTTGTGGGTTTTGGATGATTTATGACAAGCAATTGGGATCCTAATCCTTCTGTTGAGATGAATGCAGGCAAATAATGAAAAATGAGCAAAATGCCAAAAAGAAAGGAAATGAGAAGCAAAATGAACTTGAGCTCAAGAAGAAGAAAATAGTAGATTATTATGTATAGAGTGTGTTAAGGAAACACACCCAAGAGCTCAATCACTTTCAAGCACACACATACAATGCACAAAGTTATACAGGACCGGACTAGTCCGATATCAGCCGGACTAGTCCGATGTCACATTCTGCACTAGATCGGACAAGTCCGGTCTCCACCGGACTAGTCCGATATCTTTCTGATCCACTTCGGACTAGTCCTCCCCAATGCGGACTAGTCCTCAACACAATGCACAAGTCACACAAAATCGGACAAGTCCGTTGTGATCCGGACTAGTCCGATAATTCTTTCTGATCCACTTCAGACAAGTCCGGTGTCTACACGGACTAGTCCGATATACGCACTGATCTAAAACGGACAAGTCTTCCAAGTGCGGACTTGTCATCCTAAACACTTAGGGTTTCATATGACCGGACAAGTCCGATGTCAATCGGACTAGTCCGAAGATTTCCAGTAGTGAAATCGGACAAGTCCGTTGTCAACCGGACTAGTCCGATATTCCTAGACACTTAGGGTTTGCTACACACAGCACACCGGACTAGTCCGGTGACCACCACGGACTAGTCCGATCTTTCTGAACCCTAACGGTCACTTTTAGAAACCTCATATAAATAGAGGTGCACGGCCCACTTTTAACTCTCTCGAACCCTAGCACCGTCACACCTCCCAAGAGACTCAAAAACCATCTCTCTCCACGAAATTAAGTGCAAAATCAATCAATCCATTGAAGATCACTTCTAGATCATTGGAGAGACACTTGGCACACATCATTGAGCTCTTGGTTTGATTCTCTAACACATTCTTACGTTTCAATTTGTAATTTTCGAGTGTGTTATTGGTGTCATTGTGAGTTGTAATCAAGGGAGCTCTCAACGTGTGAGAACGCCCCTTCAACTTGGTTATTTACCCTTTGTGATTAGTGGAAGAGGATTGGCCTTCGTGGCAATCCGACGAGGAAAGGGTTGGAGAAGACCCGGTCCTTTTGTGGGCTCCTCAACGTGGATGTAGGTTGCCTTCATGGTAGCCGAACCACGGGATAAATCGTGTGTCTTGTCCTTTTTGTGTTCTTCATCTAATTTGATCAACTTAATCTAGGGTTTGATTCACTTTATTCAATTTAAGTCTAATTGTTGATCAAGGGCTTTAACTACAATAGAATCTGACATACAACTATTAAATTGAGATTCAAGTTTATATTTCCGCTGCAAACATTAACGAATCAATCAAATTGTTTGAACTTGATCAACCTAGCCCGTGAAAACCGGACTAGTTCGCACATTACCGGACTAGTCCGATATCTCTGGTATTAACCTTGTTGTTGAGTGTTACAGGAACCAAGAAAAATCTAGAAGGCCTATTCACCCCCCCCCCCTCTAGGCCTACATTCAATTGGTATCAGAGCAGGTTCTTCAAGAAAGAGTGCAACCACTCGAAGAGATCATGTCGTACATGAAAGATGTTCAGAAAATCAACAACCAGGAAGAAGTAAACAAAGACAAGAACCAAAAGCTAGAAAAGTATCTCGAAGCAATTCAAGACTTCGATGATGATGACGAGGAGACGTTGGAGCTGGAAGCACTACTCAGAAAGAAAGCACTTTCCAAAGGGAAAGATAAAGTTGAAGAAAAGAAGAAGGGGAGTAGTCACACCGACTACTCCCGATATCCTTTCAACTATGATCGTTTAAATTCAAACAACAGCCATTACCTATCTATTCCTCTTGGAAAAGCCCCACACTTCGATGGGAGTGATTACTCCATGTGGAGGCAAAATATGAAGATGCACTTGATTTCCCTTAACCCAAGTTTATGGCATATTGTGTGCACAGGAATAGACATCCCAGATGACGACAAAGAGCTCACTCCAAGTCAAGAGCAAGCCATCCACAGAAACGCTCAAGCCGCAGCCGTGATCACCTCCTCTCTAAGTCGAGATGAATTCACAAAGGTGGACGGACTGGAGATTGCCAAGGAAATATGGGACACACTACAAACAGCCCATGAAGGTGACCGGCATGTGCGGGAGGCCAAAATTGAAATGATTGAGGGCGAACTAGGAAGGTTCGCAATTGAGGAAGACGAGTCTCCCCAGGACATGTACAACCGATTGAAGACACTTGTAAACAAGGTTTGATCATATGGGAGCAAGAAGTGGAATGACCACGAGGTTGTAAAGCTCATCCTTAGAGCCTTTATGTCTCGCAATGTCACACTATGCTCTATGATCAGAGAAAGTCCCGGGTACAAGAGGATGACTCCAGATGAATTGCTTGGCAAAATCATCAATTTTGAAATGATGGAGAAACAAGCCAAGCACGTCAAAGAAATAGCCGACCTCACATCAGCCAAGAAGAAGGGAGTTGCCTTAAAGTCCACACTCAAGCCTCTATCCAAAGAAGCAAGAGAAGCACAGTTTGAGGAGGATAGCGATGACGAAAGCAGTGAGCTGGATGAAGAGGATATGATTTTGTTCATGAAAAAGTTCAAAAGAATAATGAAGAAAAGACAAGGAATAAAATCAGGTGAAGGCAAGTACAAGGAAAGGACAAAGCCGAAGATGAGGCGGGCGTGCTATAATTGTGGTGAGTATAACCACTTTATAGTCGATTGCCCGTATGAGGACAACAAGAAGAAGAATAAAGAAACCAAGCCTCAACCGAAGAAATTCTTCAAAAAGAAGAAACAAGCTGAACAAGCACACATTGGAAAGGAGTGGGACTCAAACGATGAGTCCTCATCATCCGATGAAGAAGAGATGGCTAGCATAGCCATTGAAAGCTCGTCCAAGAAACCCACACTCTTCCCCACGCTCGGTGCAAAGAAGGGACATGGCACTTGCCTCATGGCAAAGGAAGGTAAACGCAAGGTAAACATCAAAACTCCTTCCATGCATTCGTACTCAAGTAATGATGAACTAGATAGTGATGATGAAGATATGTTAACTAGATTAGATAGAAAAACTGCTGCTAAAATGAAATTTTTACTTGTCCAACTTGTTGAGAAGGAATCGCTAATTGATCGTCAAGAAGACATGATTATCTCCCAAAAGGAGAGTTATGTCGAACTTGACAATCTTCTAGTTCTTGAAAAGGAGAAAAACAACTCACTAGAGCTTGAGCTAGCTTCAAGCAAGAAAACTTGTTTGGAATTAACCAACTCAAACGTTGCAATCAAGGATCAACTTGATGACCTGATCAAGGTCAACAAGATCCTTGAAGTGCAAGTTGAGTCACTCAAGCTAAGTGAACCTTCCTCCTCTTCAAGTCTACCTTCTCAACACACTTCAACTAATCCTGTTCATATGTGCAAATGTGGCAAAGTCGACATCAGCTTGAAGGAAAAGTCTACCTCCGCAAAGGATAAAAATCCTACCCAATGTGGAATATTTGACAAGGAGAGGATCAACTATGCACGTAGTGCATACTTGGTCCAAAGACCTCCAAACGTCAAGTATGGCATTGGTTACTCTTACGATGGAAAGCAAAATGTTGGAAGTCATAAGAATAACAAGGGAAGGATTACCTTTGTGAAGGGAGGACCCTCACAACCTGGTAACTCAAAAATTAAGAATTTGAACTCTCATAAACGCCGGACTAGTCCGGTGGAGGTCCGGACAAGTCCGGTCATTCGGACAAGTCCGGTTACCCAGACTAGTCCGATCCATAAACAACAGCAACTCTTGTTCAAAACCTTTGATACCTCTTATGTATTAATGAGAAACAATATTGGTAAAGTTTATGCTTATTATGCTGGGCCACGCCATGGGAACACAAAATCCCATGTGTGGGTGCCCAAATGTATTGTAACTAACCTCCAAGGACCCAAGCAAGCTTGGGTACCTAAAACCAAGGCATAATTTGTTTCTGCAGGCCTATTCCTCCGGTGGATCCAAATGGGTGCTAGACAGTGGATGCACCAACCACATGACCGGAGAAAAGAGGATGTTCGTGGAATATGAAGAAAACGAGGACCCAAACGAAGGCATCTACTTCGGAGATAATAGTCAAGGAAGGGTGCTCGGTACCGGTAAAATAGCAATATCCTCTGAACACACTCTTTCTCATGTTCTACATGTTGAATCTTTAGATTATAACCTGCTGTCCATATCTCAATTATGTGACAAAGGTTATAATTGCTTGTTTACTAATGAGGGTGTGACCGTCTCAAGGAGGAGTGATGGTTCCGTTGCATTCAAAGGTATGTTGAAGGGAAAGCTTTACCTTGTTGACTTCAACAAGGATAAAGCCGAACTCGACACATGCTTGATTGCAAAAACCAACATGGGTTGGCTGTGGCATAGACGGCTAGCACATGTTGGTATGAGGAATCTTCAAAAACTCCTCAAGGGCGATCACATCCGAGGTTTGAAAGATGTTGTTTTTGAGAAAGACAGGCCTTGTAGCGCGTGCCAAGCCGGGAAGCAAGTAGGAGCACATCATCCTGCAAAGAATATTATGACTACGACAAGACCGCTCGAACTACTTCATATGGACTTGTTTGGTCCAATTGCTTACATAAGCATCGGCGGTAATAAATACGGTTTAGTCATTATTGATGATTTTTTCCCGCTTCACTTGGGTGTTCTTTTTGCATGACAAGTCAAAAACACAAGGAACGCTCAAGAAATTCTTCAAGCGAGCTCAAAACGAGTTCTCACTATCGATCAAGAGTATTCGGAGCGACAACGGCACGGAGTTCAAGAACATACAAGTGGAGGAGTACCTTGATGAGGAGGGAATCAAGCACGAATTTTCAGCACCATACTCTCCACAACAAAATGGAGTCGCTGAAAGGAAGAACCGAACGCTCATAGAGATGGCAAGAACAATGCTCAATGAATACAAGACTTCGGATCGATTTTGGGCGGAAGCGATTAACACCGCTTGCCATGCCGCAAATCGACTCTACCTTCATCGACTACTCAAGAAGACTCCTTATGAGCTACTCACCGGTAACAAACCCAACATTTCATATTTTCGAGTTTTCGGCTCTCCATGTTATATCTTGAACAAGAAGTCCAGGACTTCAAAGTTCGCTTCGAAGTCCGATGAAGGTTTCCTTCTTGGCTATGATTCGAACACTTACGCCTACCGTGTTTTCAACAAGGCCTCCGGACTTGTTGAAGTGGCACGTGACGTAGTGTTCGATGAAACTAATGGCTCCCAAAAGGAGCAAGTTGATCAATGTGAATTAGGTAAAGAAGAAGCTCCTTACCAAGAATTGAAGAGAATGGCTCTAGGCGAAGTTCGTCCACAAGAGTCATCGTCACAAATACAAGAGGAAAGTGAACCACAAGAGGAGATCAACAATCAAGGGGGAGTCTCGATACAAGATCAATCACAATAATATGAAGATGATCAACAAATCAACGAGGGCAACCACTCAGGGGGAGAAGAAAATGAGCACCAACACTCAACTCCCCAAGTGCCACACCCAAGAGTACACCAACGCACTCAAAGGCATCACCCAATCGACAACATCATCGGTGATATCCAAAAGGGAGTAACCACTAGATCTCGTATAGCTAATTTTTGTGAGCATTACTCGTTTGTCTCCTTTTTGGAACCACGCAGGATTGAGGATGCATTGAAGGATCCAGACTGGGTGGTGGCAATGCAAGAAGAGTTGAACAACTTCAAGAGAAACGAGGTGTGGGAACTTGTGGCAAGACCCAATGCAAACATAGTGGGCACCAAGTGGGTTTTCCGCAACAAGCAATACGAACACGGGGTGGTGACAAGAAACAAGGCACGACTTGTGGCCAAAGGTTACTCACAAGTCGAAGGTTTGGATTTCGATGAGACTTTTGCTCCAGTAGCTAGGCTTGAATCAATTAGAATATTACTTGCATATGCTACTCACCATGATTTCAAGCTGTACCAAATGGTCGTGAAAAGTGCCTTCCTCAACGGACCGATCAAGGAAGAGGTGTACGTGGAGCAACCACCCGGATTTGAAGACGAAGAGTTTCCCGACCACGTGTATAAACTGCGTAAGGCTCTCTATGGCCTCAAACAAGCTCCTAGAGCTTGGTATGAGTGTCTTAGATATTTTTTAATTGATAATGGCTTTCAGATTGGCAAAGTAGATTATACATTATTCAAGAAAAATCTAGATAATGATCTTTTTATTTGCCAAATCTATGTTGATGACATAATTTTTGGGTCAACTAACCAATCTTTCTGTGAAGAATTTAGTAGAATTATGACAAATAGGTTTGAAATGTCAATGATGTGAGAATTGAAGTACTTCTTGGGATTCCAAGTGCGGCAACAAAAGGAAGGAACATTCATAAGCCAAACCAAGTACACGCAGGACATACTCAAGAAGTTTGGCATGGACAAGGCAAAGCCCATAAAGACTCCCATGGCTACGAATGGCCACTTGGATCTCAATGAAGATGGACCGAGCGTCGACCAAAAGGTATATCGCTCCATGATTGGATCTTTACTTTACTTATGTGCATCTAGGCCAGATATTATGTTGAGTGTATGTTTGTGTGCAAGATTTCAAGCCAACCCTAAGGAATGTCACTTGACAGCCGTAAAAAGAATCTTGAGATATTTAGTTCATACACCCAACCTTGGTCTTTGGTACCCAAAAGGCTCCAAATTCAATCTCATTGGTTACTCCGATGCAGATTATGTCGGGTGCAACGTTGATAGAAAAAACACCTCTGGCACATGCCAATTCCTAGGAAGATCTTTGGTTTCTTGGTCATCTAAGAAACAAAATTCCATTGCTTTATCCACAGCCGAAGTGGAGTATGTTGCAGCCGAGAGTTGTTGTGCACAACTTCTTTGGATGCGACAAACTCTAAGGGATTACGGTTACAATATGAACCATATTCCTCTCCTTTGTGACAATGAGAGTGCCATTAAAATAGCCCACAATCCAGTTGAGCACTCTAGGACTAAACATATAGACATAAGACATCATTTCTTGAGAGACCATTCCATGAAAGGAGACATAACCATCTCACATGTCAACACACAAAAACAATTGGCCGACATATTCACCAAGCCACTTGATGAAAAGCATTTTTGCGAACTCCGAAATGAGCTAAATATTCTTGATTCTCGGAGTGTGGCTTGAAAAGTTGCATACCTGTATGATTACTTCAAAAATGTTGATTGATTTGTGAAAATTACCCCTCCCTATTTTTCTCTCGAAAAACTATGTCAATTATTAGATGTTGATGAATTTTGATCAATGTATGATTGTTGTATGCTTACTGGTCAAATTCGTCAAGATTGCTTGAATTGTTTTGCCTCTCTATTCGCTATTATTGAACCTTCAAATATATATGAATGGGCTATGCAATTCTTTCCTGGTAACCACAGACTAGTCCGTGGTTATCCGGACTAGTCCGCCCATGCAGACTAGTCCGCAGAGTGTCGGTTAGGCCGGACTAGTCCGACGGACCACGGACTAGTCCGATATAGGTCTCTGGATGACTTCGGACTAGTCCGGTCAAGTCCGGACTTGTCCGATTTCTCGTGTCCATAACCCTAGCCGCCACCAAACCCTAATCTACTCATCCCCACATTTGCTCATGCCTTTCTCTCTCTTGCGCTCGAGCTCCCAAAGCAATCTCTTGTGTCCTCCGTCGAAAAGCCACAAGTTTGGGCGGAGATCAAGCTTGAAGACTTGGGGATTGATTCCACCGGACTAGTCCGGCCTCAAACCCCCAAAACTTCAAGTCTCCAACGATTTCTTCGGTAAAAACCTTCAAAACCCTAGAAATCGTATTTTTCTCAATCATTGATCGTTTGGCCTAGCACCCTGCACTAGTTACATGTTTAGCTGATGTACTACGTGTATGCTAGACTAGAATTGCATTAGGGATTGTGTCCAGTTCAATCTGTTAGGTTTTTGAGGATGAACACCGGACTAGTCCGGTCCATGCACGGACAAGTCCGGTACCCCGGACTAGTCCGTGCCTAGGCACCGGACAAGTCTGATGTTTCTGAACCTGAACCTAATTCCTTATTTCCCTAATGCCATCCATTACTATCCTGTCTTACCTATGCCTTGCATAACTTGTCATTTTTCTTGCTCATTCATTCTCAGATCATGTCGAGCTCCGACAACGAAATCTCCGACTTTGAGGCTGAGTTGGACCACGAGGTGGCATCTCGGTCCTCGGCGGGTCTTGGCAAGAAACGCCAAGAAAGACCTTCCGGGCCTGCTACATCTCCCCAAGTTCGGAGGAAGGTCTGTGCCAAGAAGCCCGCCTCGAAGGCAGCTACATCTTCAAGCGGCCTTCGGCAAGCAAAGGGAAAGGGCAAGGGAGTTGCAACGGGGCCAGTTGGGCCCTTGAGGCTCCATGCTCCCAGGGAAGGGGTCCGGGACCCCACTGAGGAGAAGTTCAACGGAAAAGGCAGTGATTTTGCAGCAAAATACAGGAGCATTGACTGGTATGGCAGGCCAAAGCAAGCTGTCGATAGAAGGTTTTGGTGCAACTTCCATGTAGACTTCTACAAATCAGTGTACCTCCCGATGAAGACATCGGTGGTGCGCAGTCAGTGGATTGACTGGGCCCACCTAGAGAAGAAGAAGTGCTCAGCCTTTGATGAGGTCATTGTTGCAGCTGAGAGGCATGGCCTGAAGGATCTCTTTGCCTTCAGGCATAACTGGAATGATGAAGTGATTGCACAGTTCTTTGCAACTTGCCACTTCTCAAGTGAGGATGAAGAGAGTGTTACTTGGATGACACACGGATCTAAGTATAGTATCACTCAAGAGGAGTTCAATAATCTGCTCCATCTGGACACCTCTGGACCTGACAGGCTGATCATACACAACATTGGTGTCATGGAGAAGGATAGGATGAAATTCCTATATGAGCCTAACTCAAAGTATGTTCCTCCCTCTACAAAGCACATGAAACCATTCTTTGTGGTCCTCAACAGAGTGCTGAGGAAGACTATTGCTCCTAAAGATGGAGATGCTGGGAGCGTGCAGGGTTACCTCAGAACCCTAATGAGAGTCATAAGCAGGGATCGCCCATTTGATGTAGCGGAGTACATTTGGAATGATATGGTCAACATATCCTGTACGCCTAACAGGTCATGTGGTTATGCTCCCTACCTCATGTATGTGATTGAGAAAGTCACAGGTATTGAGTTCATGAAGGATGTAGAGCACACCCCCTTGAGGCCTCAGAAGCCTCAACCAGTGAGCATCCAGGCTGCTCCCTCACCGGTTTCCAGTCCCGAGGCACCAACAAGAGCAAGAAGCAGTGCTAGGGAGGTCCCTACCTCTAGGGAAGCCCCTCAGAGAGGATCCGCCAGTGGGATCCTCAAATACTTGTCAGCAATCTTCTCCTCCTGCAAAAAGACCGAAGTGAAGGTCCACAAACTCAACAAGAAAAGAAAGGAGGACATGAGGTATATAAAGGCCAATGTGGAGCAAATCTGTCGGAAGCTGGAGATCGACCCCATTGGATCTCCAGTGATATCTGAGGAGTCTGACCCGGATTTCATCGAGCTCGGGCCCTTGTCCCCTTCCGAGCTTGCCTATTTTGGCATTGGGGGCTCGAGCAGCTCCGCTCCTCCTCCTCCCTCTCCTCCTCGTCAAGCAGAAAGCGAAGAAGATGAAGACGATGACGAGAGGACCGACAGTGAAGAGTGAAGACCCTAGGACCCTCCTCTCCTTCTTTTTGGTGTCTTGATGCCAAAGGGGGAGAGATTGAGGGGGAGTCTTAGCTTTAGCTGTGGTAGAGTGCGAGGAGAGAGTCTTTATCTTTCATTTGTGATTGTAATAGTTTAACTCTAGCGTTATATTAAGTTTGGTCCTGTGATGAACTGCTTAATTTATTTGGAGTGTGTGATGAAAACTGTGTTTTTGCCCCTGGAATGTCATATGCATTTGATATCGGTTGATTAATGTAAATACTGTCATTTTCAATGTATCCATGTACTTAGTATGCATCCCACTATAAAGAATGCACATATGGATAATTTTCTTGTTGCTTGATGTATTTTTAAGTCATATGTGCATCCTTTGTGAAAAATCTCATTTTTGCCTCATTTTGTGAAATCTCAATTAGTTGTCATCAATCACCAAAAAGGGGGAGATTGAAAGTGCATCTAGGACTCCCTTGTGGGTTTTGGATGATTTATGACAAGCAATTGGGATCCTAATCCTTCTGTTGAGATGAATGCAGGCAAATAATGAAAAATGAGCAAAATGCCAAAAAGAAAGGAAATGAGAAGCAAAATGAACGTGAGCTCAAGAAGAAGAAAATAGTAGATTATTATGTATAGAGTGTGTTAAGGAAACACACCCAAGAGCTCAATCACTTTCAAGCACACACATACAATGCACAAAGTTATACAGGACCGGACTAGTCCGATATCAGCCGGACTAGTCCGATGTCACATTCTGCACTAGATCGGACAAGTCCGGTCTCCACCGGACTAGTCCGATATCTTTCTGATCCACTTCGGACTAGTCCTCCCCAATGCGGACTAGTCCTCAACACAATGCACAAGTCACACAAAATCGGACAAGTCCGTTGTGATCCGGACTAGTCCGATAATTCTTTCTGATCCACTTCGGACAAGTCCGGCGTCTACACGGACTAGTCCGATATACGCACTGATCTAAAATGGACAAGTCTTCCAAGTGCGGACTTGTCATCCTAAACACTTAGGGTTTCATATGATCGGACAAGTCCGATGTCAATCGGACTAGTCCGAAGATTTCCAGTAGTGAAATCGGACAAGTCCGTTGTCAACCGGACTAGTCCGATATTCCTAGACACTTAGGGTTTGCTACACACAGCACACCGGACTAGTCCGGTGACCACCACGGACTAGTCCGATCTTTCTGAACCCTAACGGTCACTTTTAGAAACCCCATATAAATAGAGGTGCACGGCCCACTTTTAACTCTCTCGAACCCTAGCGCCGTCACACCTCCCAAAAGACTTAAAAACCATCTCTCTCCATGAAATTAAGTGCAAAATCAATCAATCCATTGAAGATCACTTCTAGATCATTGGAGAGACACTTGGCACACATCATTGAGCTCTTGGTTTGATTCTCTAACACATTCTTACGTTTCAATTTGTAATTTTCGAGTGTATTATTGGTGTCATTGTGAGTTGTAATCAAGGGAGCTCTCAACGTGTGAGAATGCACCTTCAACTTGGTTATTTACCCTTTGTGATTAGTGGAAGAGGATTGGCCTTCGTGGCGATCCGACGAGGAAAGGGTTGGAGAAGACCCGGTCCTTTTGTGGGCTCCTCAACGTGGATGTAGGTTGCCTTCGTGGTAGCCGAACCACGGGATAAATCTTGTGTCTTGTCCTTTTTGTGTTCTTCATCTAATTTGATCAACTTAATCTAGGGTTTGATTCACTTTATTCAATTTAAGTCTAATTGTTGATCAAGAGCTTTAACTACAATAGAATCTGACATACAACTATTAAATTGAGATTCAAGTTTATATTTCCATTGCAAACATTAACGAATCAATCAAATTGTCTGAACTTGATCAACCTAGCCCGTGAAAACCGGACTAGTCTGCACATTACCGGACTAGTCCGATATCTCTTGGTATTAACCTTGTTGTTGAGTGTTACAGGAACCGAGAAAAATCAAGAAGGCCTATTCACCCCCCCCCCCTCTAGGCCTACATTCATATAAGAAGAGGGTCAAGTGTATGATCGAAATATGCTTATGGATACACATACATACACTTTGCACACTTGTACTCTCTAAGTTTTCTGAATCCGATCAACACACCAGGAGAAGAACAAGGGGAGACGCCTCCTGTCATCGTTCTTCTTGCGGCATCTCCTTGTTGGCTCGATGGTTGCATCATCAAGCAATAACAGAAATGGAGGAGAAGGTATTAGAGGTGTTCATGTGCTATTCAAAAGATAGCACTTGATGTTGATGTTGTATTCATTTTTCTCCCATGTAATTTGAAATGATTAAGTAGCTAATTGATCCTTTTGGGCTCTATATGATTCCATCAATGGCATCAAATTTGTTCAGACCACTAATCATTTCGAATTTGTTTTGATCAAAGTTTTTTACTGCAAGAATTCAAGGTTCGGACTTGTCTGGTCTATGGGTCGGACTAGTCCGATATGCCACAATGAGGCAATTAGTTTTTTGGATCCAGGCGTTTCGACGCATTCATTCGATCGAAAACATATTAAGCACTTTGGTTTGAAATCCATTGTGAAAATTAAGTTGATTTTGTAAGATGGTAAGATTAAGGTTTCCTTTTTCGTATTTCGACATTTTGTGATCTTTGTATGAAACTTTTCCGAGGTTGGTCGGACTAGTCCGGAATAGTCCGGACCAAACTCGAAAAGTTCAATAAAGAACAGATCAAATGTTTCTGGAAGAATACTGAACTTGTCCGCCCTATGGACCAGATTAGTCTGGAAATGGTTCTGTTTGAGTTCGGACTTGTCCGTCTTATGGATCGGACTAGTCCAAAAATGGTATTGTAAGAATTTTGAACTAGTTCGGCCCTGTGCGGACTAGTTCGGACGGTATACTTAAGTTTGCTTATTAAACTAAGCTTTCGCTGCGAGTTAAGTTATATTGTCATAGCAATTTGAGCAAGTAACCAAAGTGAAATATAAATTGTTATGCCATTTTAAGTTACATGGAATTTTATTGAGTAACCAAAGCAAAAAATAAAATTACCATGTTTTTAAGCTATATTTATGTCATTATTGGTCGAGTAACCAAAGCGAAAAGCATCAATGACATTATTCTTCTAAGTACATAGTAATTTGGTCGAGTAACTAAAGCGAAAGATAAATTACTATGTTTTCTAGATGTTCTCAAATGTTGAGTTTTGTCAAGTAACCAAAGTGAAAGACAAAAAAAGCAATATTTTTTATGTTTAATATCTATGCATTCACTCATGATCTTGTCTTTTGATTATGAAGGTTCCTCCAATGCGAATCTAGCACCGAGTTTTATCGCTTCCATTGATCCACTCAATGATGGGAGATGGAGAGAAAAAATAGAGACTGCATTAGCAGTCTCCAAAATTGATTTATCTCTCGCAAAATCATATCCAGTTGACCTGGTGGAACCAGAAAGAAATGTGGAACCAGTAAGAAATGCTGATGAAACTCAGGAGGCCTTTGAATGTGAGACTGCCACTGAGTACCTCCAAAAGATTGAGAATCAATTTACTAGTTCTTCTAAGGCTAGCAAGTACTCTTATCAAAAGACTTGTTACTAAAGTATTATGGAGGTGGTGTGCGAGAGCACATTTTAAGGATGACAAATATGGCAGCAAAACTTAAGCCTATGGATTTGGGGATTAAAGATGAGTTTATTGTGCATCTCATTTTTGCCTCACTTTCCAAGGAATTTGAGACATTTGTCGTCAACTATAACTCTCAGGCTGAACAATGGAACTTAGAAAAACTCATTGTTATGTGTGTTCTGGAGGAAGAGAGGATTAATTCTCTTCGTGGTAATGATTCCATTAACTATGTGAAGGAAAAAGGTAAGGTTCAGAAGAATTATTCTTCTAAGCAATGTTTTAAGAATCATGGTTCTTTCTACCATGATAAAGATAGAGGTAAGGCTCCACAAAGCTATCCTTACCATAAGATGTGAAAGTGGAGAAAGATCGGTGCCGCTTTTATTTAGGCAAAGGTCACCATCAGAAGGATTGCATAGGCTTCCTTAAATGGTGCTACAAAAATGGTAATGATTTTGTAACCTTGTTGATGGATCTCTGCTTTTAGATTATACGCCATCTACTTGGTGGATTGACTCAGGTGCCACTGTAAACGTTTGCAATTTGTTGCGGGGGTTAAATATGAGGAGGATTCTAGAAAGAGGAAAAAGGGCCATTAAAGTTGCTGATGGCCATGAAGCTGAAGTGAAAGTCATTGGAGATTACCTGTTAGAAATAAGAAATAGCTTTGTACTTACACTTCAAGATGTATTATATGTACCCTCTTTAAGTATAAATTTGACTTCAGTGTCATGCTTAGATGATAATGGTTATGTGTGCCAATTTGGAAAAGACGGATGTGTAATCAAGTTTGAAATAAGATTGTTAGTGTTGCCATAAGACAAGGCATGCTACACTTATTATCTATGCAAGATGATATTAATGTTGTGTGCGACAATCAGTTTTCCTCACATCAGAGTAAGCGTAAGAGAATCAATTCCAAAATGTTTTTGAAATTATGATATTATCGCTTAGGCCATATTTCGAGGGGGGGAATTGAACAACTGATTTTGACAATCGATTCTTCCTCATGTGGATCTTTCGTATTCAGAAGAACGCATAGACTGCATTAAGGGAAAATTGATAAGAAAAATGAGAAAGGTGTCATACGCAGTACGGGAATTTTAGAATTAATCCACATGGATATTTGTAGTCCATTTCCTGTAGTATCCGATGATGGTTTTGATTCATTCATAACTTTCACGAATGACTATTCTCACTTTTGCTATATTTATCCAATTAAAGAACGCTCTGAAGTGTTGGATAAATTTAAGATATCTAAGGCTGAAGTTGAAAATCAGCAAAGTATTAAGATAAAAGTGGTAAGATCTGATCGTGGTGGTGAGTAATACAGTCGTCATACACCGTATGACCAAGTTACTGGACCATTTGCTTAGTTTTGGGCGAGCCTCGACAAAATGGAGTAGCAGAACGATGCAACGTATGCTAATGGATATGGTAAGATCCATGTTAAGTCAATCAGATTTGACGGTTAGCTTATCAATAGAGGCATTAAAAACTGTCATTCATGTGCTAAATCGAGTTTCTACTAAGTCGGTGCCTAAAACACCGTATGAGTTGTGGACAGGACGTAAGCCCTTATTAAGTTATACGCATATATGGGGATGTCCCGCTGATGAAAAAATATTTAACCCAAATATTGGTAAGTTGGATGCTAAGACAATGAGTTGTCATTTTATTGGCTATGTAGAAAAGGGTAAGGTATATTGTTTCTACTATCCAGAACGATATACTAAGTTTGTAAAACAAGACATGCCATATTTTTAGAGGATGCCACGATCAGGAGGAGTACGGTAAGACGAGAAATTAATCTTGAAGAGAAGAGGGTTTATGTACCCACTCCTATGATTCAAGAACCATATTTCTCATTACCTACTGATGTTTAATCATCAGTGCTTGTTGGTGAAGATTCAACACATGTTGTTAGTTCTCTATTGACAACGGAATATTAAGAGAGGTTGAGCATTCTTAGCCTGTTGTCATTAACAATGAAGAGCAAAAACAGCCTCAAAATGAGGATAATGTGCAATTAAGAAGATCTCAACCAGAAAGAAGATCGGCCATTCAGAATGATTATGAGATCTATATGAGTGAGACAATTCAAATGGAGGGTAATCCCACCATATTTGAAGAGGTTATGAGAAGTCCCCAATCATTTGATTGGCGTAAAGCCATGGAGGACGAAATGAGATCTATGGATGCCAACAAAGTCTCGGCTTTGGTTGAGATTCCTAATGGAGCCAAAATAGTAGCATGCAAATGGGTCTACAAAATTAAACGTGACTCCAAACAGAATATTAATAAGTTTAAGGTCATACTTGTTGCAAAATACTTCACTCAATGAGAAGAGATTGATTATAATGAGATATTTTCACCCGTCCCGAGTAAGGATTCGTTCAGAATCATTATGGTATTAGTTGCATATTACAATTTAGAATTACATTAGATGGATATAAAAACGGCGTTCCTCAATGGTGATCTATATGAGAACGTCAATATGACACAATCGAAAAGTTTTGTTGTTAAGGGTAAGGAACAAATGAGATGTCACTTAATAAAGTCCATCTATGGACTTAAACAAGCATCAAAGCAGTGATAGCTCAAGTTTGATGTGACAATAAGAAAGTTTGGGTTTAAAGAAAATAAGGAGGACAATTGCATTTATGCTAAGTTTAAGAACGGAAAATTTATTTTTCTCGTGTTTTATTTAGATGATATACTATTTGCAAGTAGCGATGTCAATCTACTATTAGATACTAAGAAGTTCTTGTCTTCTAATTTTGATATGAAAGATCTTGGTGAAGCATCTTATGTATTGGGCATAGAAATTCATCGAGGTAGAAATAAGGGGATATTAGGCTTATCACAAAAGGTATACTTAGAGAATGTACTAAGAAAGTACAGTATGCATAAGAGTAAGCCTTCGGCTACTCCGATTGTCAAGGGAGATAAGTTTGGAAACTTTCAGTGTCCCAGGAACCAATATAAGATCGATCAAAGGAAATTGGTTCCATATGCTTCTGCTGTCGGAAGTCTTATGTATGTTCAAGTTTGTACTCGTCCTGACTTATCTTATGTGATCGGAATGCTTGGGAGATATCAGGTCAATCCAGGAATTTATCACTTGAAGGCAGTTAAGAAAACTTTAAGATATGTGCAAGGCACAAAATACCTCATATTAGCGTATAAGTAAGTCAAACCCACTTGAAGTAGTGGGATATTCAGATTCAGATTTCGCGAGTTTTGTGGATACTAAGAAATACACGTCAAGCTATATATTCACCTTTGTGAATGGAGTCATTTCATGGAAAATCTCCAAATAAAATGTCACTGCATCGTCCATAATGCATGTCGAGTTTATTGCATGTTATGAGGCCATCGGGCACACAATTTGGCTTAAGAAATTTTTACCCGGTCTTAGAGTGGTCGACAGTATTGAGAAACCACTTAAGTTATATTGAGATAATGAGCCCGCAATATTTTACTCGCACAACAACAAGTCAAGTGGTGCTGCCAAACACGTGGACATTAAGTTTTATGTTGTGAAAGATCGAATCCAGGATCATACCATAAGTCCTGAGCATATAAGTACCAAGTGTATGCTTGTGGATCCGCTAACAAAAGATCTTCCATCCAGCGTGTTCAGTAAACACGTAGTCGGCATGAGTTTAAGAGAGAAACTATGATCATTGAATATTTTGAGGCCAAGTAAGAGTAAGGTTTATTTTTAAGTGTGAGATGTATTGTGGTCTTCAAGTCCAACAATACGTAAATGATTGTTGTGATGTGTTGTGCCTTATATGTCAAGCATAAGAAGATAGATACTAAGTTTAGTATGAAGTAAGTTGGTAAGTTTTAGGTTCGAGTTGAAGGGGAAGAATGTTAGTCTAACGAACTAGTATTTCTTAAGACTGGACTAGTCCGAACCCTGATCGGACTAGTCTGATCAGTTCAGCAACTGTCAGTTTGAACTCGAAATTTATATGTGTTCTAATTGAAAGGACACAACTCACCGAATGTTATGTCCGTAATCGGGGGACACAACTATTTCTAATGGGTGGGAGGCCCCCTCTCGTATCTTCTGATCAAATATAAGAAGAGAGTCAAGTGTATGGTCAAAATATGTTTATGTATACAAACACATACACTTTGCACACTTGTACTCTCTAAGTTTTCAGAATCCGATCAACACACCAAGAGAAGAACAAAGGGGAACGCCTCCCGTCGACGTTCTTCGTGCGGTCTCGCCTTGTTGACTCGATGGCCACATCATCAAACAATAACAAAAATGGAAGAAAAGGTATTAGAGGTGTTCATGTACTATTCAAAAGATAGCACTTGATGTTGATGTTGTATTCAGTTTTCTCTCATATATTTCAAAATGATTAAGTGGCTAATTGATTATTTTGGACTCTATATGATTCTAATAGGTCCAAGCTACCAGATCGCAATACATGAACTCGAATCAATGGCAGAAAACAAAGGGAAACATCACTACTAGCCTTGCCTCATGGCACATTTTGGACTCTATATGAATCGTGTCAAGCAGGCATTTTGTCATATCTGCACCTAACTTGTGAGTGAAGACAATCGAGAAAAATGCGGCGCAACCCGTGATACCATTTTAAATTTTTTTTTCAAGAAACTGCCGACACAACTAACAACGTACTACTAGATCGATCGCTCATTGATGCTGCTCGGCGAAGATAATGCCACACATCAGACGACGGGGCCAGGCCCATGGCTCATGCAGTCTTGCTGCGTTCCCCAATGCACTGGTCACTCGCGGTTCCAGGTAGTCATGTACTAGAACCAAATGCAACGATGCTAAGCGTCCTCGGGCACCACCAATAGCAAGAATTCAGAGTTCTGGCCTGCCAAGAGGAAAGGAACAGGTTGCTTCCAATTCCCACAGCAAATATTACGGGAGGTGTCAGTTTATTTATCCTGTCGCAGACTGACTGCCGGTGAAGATCACAAGCCAGTTTGTTGGAAGGATTTAGGAAACCATCCTTTTTATCGGACTAGTAGCAGCTGAGCAACCAAAAGAACAGGTGAGAGTACAGTGAAAGTTATTTAGAACTGTTGAAGCTGTAGCTAGCAAGTCGAGAAGAAAGTAGACTTACATGAATTCCAGGGAACAAGAGCGTAAAAAGCTTAGGTTTTTTATGCTTGTTGGCTAGTTCATGGACTCGAGTTGAAGGAGAATTGAACGGTATAAGCGGTTTCGCTTTTTTACTTCTTTATTCGGTTCTGCAAATGGTGACAGTAACTTCGCCTAGACTGTTGGCGATTTCCTTTTTCAAATCCCCGGCCAGCAGTTGACTTTGCCTCATCAAAATCCTGAAAAGCTAGGTAACATGTTCTAGTTGTTACAGAAAATAACTTTTTTATGCCGTCAAGTGCATTTGATTATATCAGTAGCTTTCAGGTACACTGTTAGCTCTATCATACTAGGTCTGGTCCAGCAAATGTCGTTGACACTAGCGAGCCAGTTCACGGACTCTTGGATCCAGCAAATGCTTGTTATCCGATTAGACTACTCGCACTCGTTTATCTCTATAGTTCACATCTATATCCCATCTCTTAAAAGATTCACTCTTTACAGTTTTGTTCCTCCCACTCGTTCACCTCTATATTTCACCTATATACCAACTATTACATATTTTATATTATATCATATAACTAGCTCATTTTTTATTTTCCTTTTTTCTTTCTTCTTTCTGTTATTTTGTTCCTTTTCAACTCTTTATTTTCCTTTTTTTTCTTCTATCTTTTTTCTTTTTTTCTATTCATTTATTTCTATTTCCCATATTTTTCCTTTTTTTCCACGCAAAACTGCACCTGGAACATTTCAGTCAAAGTCGTAGCACTTAGAACATTCCCGGCAATCCTTCATGAAAAATCACTTCTCCGGATTCTCCTCTCGCTAAAAAATCACTGCGCCCTGATCTGCCTCGCCCTCCTTAGCGCTCCTGCCCCCGTGCTGGCTCCCCACCTCGTCGTCCTTCACGACTGCGGCGCCCGACTCCTCCTCACCGCCGCCCACCCGCATCGACGACGGGCGTCGAGCTCCTATGCGGAGCCCCTGCCGCGCCGTCCTCCTCCACGACGCGGCCCCTGCCGCGTCGGCTGCCGCCTCCACGGCAGAGCAAGGCGGTGTTGCGGCCTCGACGGCGCTCGCTCTGGGAGGAGCACCCGGCTCAACCACGCGCCATGGCCGCCAGGCCGGCCCCCCTTCATGGCCACCGCCCTCGAGCCGACGACGGAGTGGAGCGCCGCCGCCGCGAGCCAAGGGCCGCCGCACCCTCCTCGGCCTTCGTCACCGTCGCCCGCGAAGCAACCGTCAGATATTCTCTCTCTTAGTAGTGATCCCTCTACCTGTGGCGAGTGACCGTGGATATCTGAAAAATAGTGATGCGCATAGTGCAACCGCTGCGGGTGCCTCTCACCCCTAAAAGCTTATAGCGGTGCTTTAGCGGCACCGCTGCACTCAGTCTTAGCTCATCTAGATGCTTATTTCTAATGCAGATCATCTTGGCTCTTAGATAACCTGATTTTGTTTCTTTTGAATATGGGAACTTTCTCAATTTACAACAACTTTTCTGTGTTTCAAAATACCTCTGACGATGAGAAAATAGCTCTAGTGCAGATCGACTTTTTATTTCTGATCTTAGTATACTTCAGCTCTACTAATTGCCAAAATGGCAAAGTTGCAGTGCGCTTCTGAAACCGGTCCTGCCTGCTGGAACTTCAGAACCTACTACTTCCATTTCAAAATACTTATTACTCTCTAATTAAAAATGAATTAAAGAGTGGCAAGTATTTTAAGATCTAGAGCGGTATTTCTCAACTAAATGTCCAAGTGTGATATCACGAGTGAACTTTTGAGCAACTTCAAGGCAGCACCCTGTTCCCACCTCACATGTTTAGTCTCACCTACTACCGGATCATACTCCTAACTTTGATTCCTACATTCACGTACTTTTCGCAGCAAAATACACCGAGGATTTGACAACAATGTGATGTAGATGTGTCATAACAAATCATACTGCCAGCTTGTGCCGTGGCAAATCAACACTCGACTTCATTTTCTCTCTCTAAGATCATGCCAATAAGGAGGTACGCCTCTTTTCATCGGCATCAACCATCAAAACATGATTTCTGGAAACATATTCCTATAATAAGTTAGACCTTCGGTATGTACCGCAGTGTATTGAAGAATGATATTAAACTCGCATGATAAATCTGTGACAATTGGGCGATCCAACGAGTTGTTCAGTTGCTCCACACAGTTCATATGATGAATGTGTTAGTAATGAATGCACCATTTAAGTAGACAAGAATTGTGTACTGCTATTGCAGGCGCCCAATCAAAATCTAGTGGGGAAAGCGGACAAGACTCCCCAACTGCAGATCACTATCTTTGACCTATTGATTCCCTTTCTAAATTAAAACGTTGTACCTAATTTTAGCAAAGCAACAGTGTTAAAGTAATCCATCTGTTTCAAATTATTTGATGCCGATTAGTTCAAAATTGAACAAACTAGCATCAAATAATTCAAAATGGACAGAGTATATACCATATCTACTACTTTTCATAAAATGGAAACTTTTTGTGGAGTTACTACAGCACCAGGGAGAGTTAAAATCACACATAGTCTGTGTTTGGGAATACAGTATTTCAATACTAAAGTTTTAGAAACTATAATTTTTAAAATGACATGACAATACCAAAGTATTTCAATACTACAATTTTGTAATACCACAGTTTTACAATATATAGGACTGTTTGAGAGCAAACAACAAAGTAGCAAGCATCAAAAGCAAGTAAGCAGAGAAAAACTTTGGTTCGGACCAAAGTTTTCTATACCCAAAAATATTGTAGTATAGACAAAACTGTGATTTTAAATACATAGTTTTTGCATTGGTTGCCAAACACTATTCTGTAAAAAATATCATAGTAATTTCAAATACTATAGTATTGCTCTAAAACTCTAAACATACTGTGTTTCCAAACATAGCCTAAACTTGTCTCAGAGTGTCATCTAGATTCTTCAACTATGAAAATACATATTTGGGTCTCTAAACTTAATAAATTGTTTCTCTGGGTTTGAAGTTTTGGGACTACCCAGTCTGCTGACATGGCTTCTTCTAAACATGGTTGGACTTCTCTTTATCAATGACCGCGTCATGATTTAGTTAAATAACATCCTATAGATGAGTTTAATGATAACACTGATTTTGGAAGAGAAATAATGTGGAAAACAACCTCAATTAGAACATGTCAGCAGATGAAATGATTTAACTAGTTTAGAGACCGCTTGTACACTTGACTCAAACTGTAAAAATCGAATATACGAATTGCACTTGACTCAAACTGTAAAGATCCAATATACGAATTGCATAACCAACCGATCAACTACTCGCAGTCAAAATAAGAAACAAGAAGGCAGCTGCTCATTTTATGAAGGTATTATTTCAATGAAGCGGTATTAATAGTTGGACTTGAAAATACTCCTATATACGAATGCAAGAGCATCGTAGGAGAGTATGACCTCTTTATCTACCTTCTCAAGGTCGAAATGTCAGAATAACCTTTCCTAACATCCAATGCAGCTAGCTACCATCATGCCTACATACAGATTAATTTCAACACTTGATGGTTCCTGCTTCCTGTACGAAGGCAGAGAAAAGAATCAACTAAGGAATACAACACTTCAACTAGCCATCATTTCGAAGCTCCACCAGATTTGGTTTGAAGCAACAAAATGACTACCAGTTGCCTAATTGGAATATGAATTCTCTACCATCTAGTAAATGTCTACTGCACTTTGTCCAGATTTCAGGGTTCAGCTATTCATTCCATTGCTTATTACTGGAGACTCAAATGCAGTGGTGTTGATGTCACTGCTGGCATTCCAAATGGTGGATCACATTGCCTGGATCTGACCTCAAGGCCCTATCATGAATCACCATGGCCAGGGAATTCTTTCTGTAGAATTTCCCAAGACCGTTTTGACGCCTGGTGAATGAGTTTGGTATCTCATAACCTTTGTACTTGAGATCAACTGTCAGGCAGTAATAGATTAATCATGTAACTCTAATCATGTAACTCTAACTCTACCCACTCTCAAAATGGATTTTGTCTACTTTATCTTGGATTTTCCCTGCACATTCTTGGATATTATCTGCTGTACATTGGATTTTTGCTTCATTCTCTTGAACATTCTCCACTGTTTCAAGATTTTGCTCTGCCTTTCCTTGAATTCTCTCATCCTTCCCTAGGTTTTGCCCTGTCTCTTCTGGCAATTGATCCTTTTTTACTAGTGTTTCTGCTGATTTTTCTCGGATTTGACTTGCACTCGCTTGGATTTTCTCTGCTTTCTCTTGGAGTCCCCCCTGATTGTCTTGGACATTCCCTGCTTTCTCTTGCTCTTTCCCCAGTTTGTGTTTGATCTTCACTTCAAAACGAGCAAGCCTTTCAGATTTTGGCAACGCCTCTGATCCAACAACTTTTACCGTTTGGTTCCTCCTCATTAGCAACACTGCATCCTTTTCAATAAACTCGCTTCTAGAACGCACTGTTCTTGCTCTACTAATGTCGAATCGTTGGCCAGCAACACCATCAATTCGAGCCATCAGCTCTAAGAGGTTCCTCCTCTCCCGAGCCCCTGCCTCAGATAGCACTATTCCGTTCTTCAATGGCTGGGGTGGCTTCTTGGCACCCACCAATGGCACCTGATCCTCCAGGGCCTGTTCAACTGCCTCCTCTTCTTCTTCCTTATCATCGTCATCAAATGCAATTGCCGAAGTCGACTCCCGCTCCGATTCAGCTCTACTGCTGGCAGCAGCTCGCTTTGAGATGGTCTTCTGGACATCAACAACCGCACAAGGGTTCCCGACCACCGCAAGCCCGTCAGCAAGTCCGTTCCACACCTTGGCAGATACGGCTTTGCTGAGAACTACAAGCCGCTCCACGATGTCAGCCATGGATGGCCGCCGCTCTCTGCAGGAGCGCACACAGCTCGCCGCCAGCGCGGCCAGGTCCTTGCGAGTGGCCGGATCCCGTGGCGGCGGCACCCGTGGGTCGAAGAGCGCAGCCACCTTCCCCTTCCGTAATAGGGGGACGGCCCAGTCGACCACGGACGGCGGCGAGTGCTGGACATCGATGGCCTTGCGGCCGCTCATGATCTCGAGCAGCAGGATGCCGAAGCTGAAGACGTCCGTCTTGGTGCTGAGGCTCTCGGGCGTGACGTATGCCGGATCGAGGTAGCCGAGCGTGCCGGCCGGCGGCGTGGTGGTGGCGGCGTCCCCGGGCAGGCGCTTGGGCAAGCGGAGCGCGAGTCCAAAGTCGCCCAGGCGCGCGTCGAGGTTGGAGTCAAGGAGGACGTTGGCTGCCTTGACGTCACGGTGGATGACGGGCGGGTCGGCGTCGTGGAGCGCGCGTAGCGCCCTGGCGGTCTGCAGCGCGAGGCGGAGGCGGCGCGGCCACCCGGGCGGGCGAGGGCTGGAGTGGAGCAGGTCGTAGAGCGTGCCGTTGGGCATGTACTCGACGACGAGGAGGCGCGCGGCGGCAGCGGGGCCGGGGTCGGAGAAGCCGAGGAGGTTGACGAGGCGCGGGCTGCGCACGGAGGAGAGGATGCGGATCTCGTTGTCCACCTCGGCGCGGCGCGGGGAGGGGCGCTTGACGGCGACGGCGCGGCCCGAGGGGAGCACGGCCTTGTAGACGGCCCCGTGGCTGCCGCGGCCCAGCAGCGCCGCGTCGGCGAAGTGGGAGGTGGCCGCCTCCAGCTCCGCGTAGGAGAACCGCTCGATGGGCGGCAGCGCGGGGGGCCTGCACCGGGAGCCGGAGGCGGAGCCCGAGCGGCGCGAGATGGGGAGCGGCGAGATGGCCGTGATGGAGCGGCACGTCGCCACGGACGAGTCCGCCCGGCAGGAGAGGTACCCCATCCGGCGGAGCGCGCAGCTAGACCGGCCTGTGATTGAAGTGGGTCGGTGAGCCGAGGAGTTGCGGAGCGCAGAGCTGGGTGAGGGGGATCCTAATCGGGAGAGCGGGGAGGGAGAGGGGCCTTGCCCGGGCTGCGTTTTTTGGTGCAGGGCGTCTGGTTTTGTGCGTGCGGGCGCGGGCGACGGCCGACGACGGGCGCGAGGCCAAGGACACGGATCGTCTGACTTACAGGTTTTTTCGGCACGCTGTGCATTAACCTATCCGCACTTATTATTCTATAATCTACTCCATACACTATTCTTCTTCGACTTTTATAGCATTTACTCTAAATTTATACTACTCAGGATCCTTTACAAAACCACCGGTGTGGGCGGTCTTAAGCATTCATCATACGTTGCTTCTATATCCGACGATCTGTGCTGAAAATTAAAATTAGCAGATGAATTTCAAAACCAGTTCTTATTTTTTACAATATTTTTCGCTTATATGAGACCAAAAAATCATTCCATTTTCAATAAATATATTTATTGATAAAAAATATCCAACAAAGTAAAAGCCTGTAAGTACTGTTTGTTCTATATCCGACAAATGTGCTGACAAATTAAATTAACAGGTGAATTTTAATATAAGGGCCGGTTCTTATTTTTTGTACAATACTTTTTAATATACGAGCTGCAGTAAAGGTCATCATACACGTGCCCAGCTGTTAGCCTTCTGCTAATCCTAAAAAATAATTTTTTATTGGTTTATTGCTTAGACTTGAATAGTATCATTTGAATTATCTACACACATGTCCTGTGATCGAGTTTTGTAGTGTCATTTGAATTGTCGTCTCTCACAATTGTAAGTATTGCTTGTTTACTAACTCGTATCGTAGTGATAAATGAAAAAAGAGTATGGCTAAATATGACTTAAGTGTATTGTGGTTATATTATTGTTTGGAATTTTATATTGTTTAGTTCTAACCATCTCTCAAAATTATGAGGACTGTTTGTTTACGCTTCCTTATTTTAACGTGTTCTAACTTGTCTTTTATCTTCGGACCTTGCTATAATTTAAAAAGTTTATTGTTGTAATTATTTCATATTAGACCGAGTTGTATTATTTGTGCTATCTTAATGTACCACCACAATACTCTTGTTAGCATTATTATCAAAAATACTACAAATTGACTTGAAAGACATTGAAAAAATTCAACATCTCAAGTATACTACTCCAAATTTAATATCATATTATCAACAAATATATTTATTTAAAATGGAATGATTTTTTGGTCTCACATAAGTGAAAAATATTGTATAAAAATAGGAAGTGGTCTTAAAATCCATCTGCTGATTTTATTTCTCAGCACATATCGTCAGTTATAGAAGCAACGTAGGTTGGATGAATGCCTACTGCACAATGTGCAGTAAAAATATGCAAGTCAGGGGATCCGCGTCCCGAAGCCAAACGGGACCTCTGCCGCTTGCCGGCCGCGTGAGTGGCGGTCCAAATTCGGAACGGATCCCTTTGTGTTCGCGAAGTAGGTTGAATGCGTTGTGTGGAGCGAAATCATTTTCGGGAGTCGTAGGTCACGGCTCGAGGTGTGTCATGAATTGATGACATGGTGGTTCTTTGATTGGATAATTCCACGTTGCTTTTCGGGAGGCGTCACTCCACTCGTTGGAGAAAAGTATTTCTACGTGTGGTCGAGTGTGGGATGGCAATCCAACTCGCAGGTTTGGTTAACCGTCGGGTTTTGTATCTGATAAGTACATGTACGAATAGAATTTTTTACCAACGGGTCTAATCCGCACCCGACCAGTTAAGTTGCGAGTACAGGTGCGAGTTTCATTTTTTACACGCAGGTACCCCGCCTGCCCTCCATGGCGGCTTTGCCCTCGGTGCCCGTCCCGGCCGCCGCCACGCGGCCTTCGCCCACGGCCCATGTGGCCGCCACGCGCCTTAGACCACAGCCCCGATCGTCGCCCGCCGCCTTCGACCACGCCACCAGTCGTCACCTCTGACCACGACCATGGGCGCCGCTGCGCCGCCTTCAATGTCGCGCACCCCGTCTTCCCAAGCCGTCAGCGATCGGCACTACCACCCAAGGACGTCAGCACCGCCAACCCTTCGATGTCGCCCGGTCGTTTCCCAAGCAGAGATGCGGACAAGGAGCGCCAAGCGCGCAGGACGCGAGCGTCGGGCGAGATGAGTCACGCGAGGGTGCCGCCTTGTGTTTGACAGTTCACATGCGACATGTACGGCTGTAGCCCTACTCGCCGTTGGGCCATCGCGAGCCGGATACGAGAGCCCGTTACGCGGGAGAGAGGCAGGGAGCACGGAATGAGTAGATTTTAGTCCCACCTCGCTCAGCGAAATGGAGTGGCCAACCAACAACGAGCATAAAAGAAGGTCGAGATATTGTGACATCCTTGCTCAAGGTTTAATAGGATTGATAGAATAACTCATACCACCAAGTTATACCTTCTTTTATGGAAACCCATCTGCAAAGAACTCAGAGGTTAAGCGTGCTTGGACCGGAGCAATTTGCAGATGGGTGACCGATCAGAGAGTTTTCTCGGATGCGCACAAGTGAGGACAAAATGCGCAGAAAAATCTAGTGTTGGTCTGTGGGGCTAGTCTGTGATCCTATAGAGCTGGCAAGAGTAACAATTGCCAGACTCGTAGTAGCTGGGGTGTTACAGAATGGTATCAGAGCCGACCCTCGCGGTTTCACAGGTGCGTATGGGTCAGAGACGTGGGTACGTACGCATGACGCGTGGGTCCTCTAGGAAGGACACGGTATGGTATGTATGCCAGTACTGAACATATGGACGTGGCTAAGAGGGGATGTTCCTAACTTTGGAGTTGACCGATGAGGACGTCGGTCTTCTAAGGGGGGTGGATTGTGATATCCTTGCTCAAGGTTTAATAGGATTGATAGAATAACTTATACCACTAAGGTATACCTTCTTTTCCAGAAGCTCACCTGCAAAGAACTCTGAGGTTAAACGTGTTTGGCCGGAGCAATTTGCGGATGGGTGATCGACCTGGAAGTTTCCCGGGTGCGCACGAGTGAGGATAAAATGTGTAGAAAAGACTAGTGTTGGTTTGTGAGGCTAGTCTATGATCCTATAGAGCTACCAGGAGTAACGATTGTCAGACCGTAGTGGCTGAGGTGTTACAGATATATTCTCCAGTTCAGACTTGCTAAGAGTTGACGGGTACACGTCGGGTATCCAAAACCCGTCAAGTTCGAGTTCGGATACTATTTTTTATCCGCGGATGCGGCTTCGAGTAAGAAAATTTATCTAAGCAATTTTTTGGCGGGTCGAGTTTTCGCTCTACCCGACCTAAACTCGACATGTTGCCATCTTGAAATGCATTCGCCGGCTCAGTGCTTCCGGTCCTAGTACACATCACGCAGCATTTTCGGACAGGTTGCTATGTACTCAGCGCGAAGACGAAAAGGGCATGTGACCGTTGACCTTCTCCATTCCTCGTCATACACTGCTCTTTTTGTTCCCCGCTCCACATCACGTTTTTTTTTTAAGATTGAGGAGGGCGTAGCCACAGTTTCCATTATTAAGGCTATCCATATTAGTTACTCTATAACATACTCTATAGACTATTCTTTTTTATTTTTTAGTATATAATCTAAATTTACATGTTCAGTATTGTTTACAGTATACCACAGCAGACACTGGTGTGCGTCGCGTGCCCACGTTACGCGTGACTAGTTTCAGGCAAAAAGATCATCTGTTTGATGGGTGACCATATTTTAATTCCATTGTAATCTTAGTGCCGGCATGCTGCCGCAGAGCCACAGTGACGCCACCCCGGTTTTGTTTTCCCTAGGATGACGACTTTATTTAATTGAATCGTGATCTTAGCGCCGGCATGGTGCTGCATGTGACGGTCACCGAACCGAACCCAATCGGTTCGGATTGATCTGCCTGCCGCGGGGACTTGTTGCAAGGTCAGTGGAAAGTGAAAAGGGGTTGTATTAACTTTTAAGCCTACTTCTTTTCGAGTGGGGGATGGGATTAGCCGCCGGAAAGGAATCTCTGTACTTTATGTTCCATCGGGGGGATTCCGTTTCACGTGATCGTCACCGTCGTACAGCTAATCCCATCTCTTTTTGCCGTCCAGATTACGTACGAGTGCTCTTAAATTACTCGTATAGTACTTGTACCTCCACGCGATGACATGACTTACGGACTGAGACCATCCGCAGTGGTATGCTGTAAAGCATACTGGATACACTGTTTCGCAGTGTAATTTAGAGTATGTACTGTAAAAGCTGAAGTAGAATAGTGTATAGAGTATGCTTTAGAGTATGCTGGTGCGGATGGTCTGAGAAGCTTCGGATGTGTTACCGAGAGTTTCCACTCGAGTTGAAGTATTTTAGTTGGTGACGAGCGCCTGTAGGGCTCGTTTGGCAACATGAAAACCAAATCCATGTGTGATCTGAACCCGACGTGTATTGGTTTGATCCACGCTTAACACCCAATCCACTTCGAGTTTATTAACATCCAAGGTTAATCTCACTGTTCATTTGGAATATGACGGGGATATGATCCAATGCAAAAAATATTTTGCAAGAAATAAACAAGAAAAACGAAGATCATAATCACAAACAAACCATACAATTCAAGAGACTGAGTTCGAAGGAAAAAATCAATAAAAAAATCAAGACGAAAGTGATGAAAACAGCTTGCCATTGAAGCATTTTGTCGATCAGGTGAGCGTAGGAGAGGGGGCCGGAGCACTGCAGGTATCCGGCGACCTCCACGCCGCAGGTGACCCGTCACACGGCGCGGTCGGCGTCCAGGAACGCCTGCAGCCCGTACCAGTCGACCTCCTTGAGCCACGCCTCCGTAAACACGACGCCGTCTCGGAGGTCGCGATGCCATGGTGAAGCAGCACACGCGTCCGCCGCAACAGTGCCTCCACCTGCGGCCTCACGCTCTTCGTCACGTTGCTGCACTACTCCCACGCCACGTCCCCCCGCGCGCTGAGTGCCGCCTTGGCCTCGCCGCGGTTGAGGAACGCGCCGAGCGGCGTCGTCTCGTACGGCCACTGCTTCGCCTGGTTGAACAGCATGGCCAGGCCCGTCATGTTCTGCAGCCACAACAGCACTCGCCCCTTCATGTCCGCCGCCTCGCGCCACCGCCGGGGGAGTGGGGTCTCGGGAGCGTGTCGGCGCCGTCGGGCAAAGGGGTTCGGGATCGCGTCGGTGCCGCCGGTGGGAGGGGGTCGGGGGCGCGTCGGCCGCCGGGAGGAGCTTGGGGCGGGGGCGAGCGCCGACAGGGCAGTGGAAGGTGAGCGTCTACCGTCTAAATAGGTCGATCGAAGAGAGGAGGAGATTCCCGGCCCCGACATAAGTCGCTCGATTTCCACTCGCATCGGAGTGAATTGGACAGTGGGCTGGCTAATCCCAGTCTGAGCCAAATGCATTTTTCGTCTATAAGTGGAATTTGGTCCACGAGTGGTTGTGAATCCATGTGTGACATGGATTGAGTCTGGATCCACCCTGATCTACCCCTTCCCAAACGAAGCCGTAGCGGGAACAGCTGACGTCCTGCAGGTTCTACTGAGAACTCCAAAGGCTCCTGTGTTAAGACCATCCGCACCAGCGTACTCTAAAGCATACTCTATACACTATTTTCCTTCAGCTTTTACAGTACGTACTCTAAATTACACTGCGAAACAGTATATTCAGTATGCTTTACAGTACGCCACTGTGGATGGTCTAAGTTGACTTCAGAGGTCGGACCCGACCATGCGTAAAACCGAGGGAGATATTTTCCATCGATATTCGCCGGTCAAACTGTCGCTTACTTTGCTCGTTACGAGTTCAATGGAAGGACACAACTGATCCGACCTCATTAGACGTAGCCAAAATTTTTTTTATTTGTTTCAATGAACTTCTGGCGATCCACTTGTTCTAGTGCCGTGAGAGGACGTGCACCTGCTAGACCATCCGCAGAGGCAGCATACTGTAAAATCTATTAGATATGTGTAAATTTAGAGGATTTAGAGAAAGAAACTGGAAAAGTAGAAAAAGATAGGTGTATAGAGGATACTTTAGAGGATGTCTCTACAGATAACTTTATAGGTGCCCATCATACATACAATGCTTCAGTGCAGTGGCGGCTGATCTGCAAACCCCTGTCGCAACTGTGATGTGCATGTGTTCTCCACGAGAACGCTAGATCCATTACTGAGTGTTGTTGTACGTTGGTCACACATGAACACAAATGTTCTTGGATACGCACCTTGAACAAAAGCATGTTTTGTTTTGAATAACCTGTCGCGAACGCACAAATTGGGTGATGCATGCATCATAATTCTAGAATAGTCTATAAGAAACAACGGCGAATCGATCATGACTTGTAAGTATGTTGGAAAATTAAAAATTATTCGAATTATTTTAATCCATAATCAATAGCAGACTCAGGAGGTATGCCGGGTGGGTACCCTGGGTATAGTTCTCCAAATGGGCCGCCCGGCACGGACCCGGCACGGGCCCGATATGGCCCGGCACGATGGGGCCCGGCACGACTTGACCCGATTCGTCTTCCGTGCCGTGTCGGGCCGTGCCGTCGTGCTCACCGTGCGGCCCAGGCACGGCACGGAGGTCGCTTTTTCGTGCCGGGCTAGCACGGCGGCACGACGGGCACGGCGGCCCGGCGGCCCGAGCGGACGGCGGGAGCGCGGCGGGCGCGAGGCCGGAGGCCGGTGGGCGCTAGGAGGGGGGCCGGCAGGCGCGAGGCCGACGGGCCATGGCCGGCGGGCCAGAGGAGGGGGGCTGGCAGGCGCGAGGCCGACGGGCCACGACCGACGAGCGCGAGGCCGGGGGCCGGCAGCCGGCGGGCGCGAGGAGGGGGGCCGGCCGGCGCGCGGCCGGGGGACGCGGGCGCGAGGCTGGGGCCAGCGGGAGCGAGGCCGGGGGCCGGCAGCCGGCGGGCGCGAGGCCAGGGGCCGGCGGGCGCGCGGGCGCGAGGCTGGGGGCCGGCGGGCGCACGGCCGGCGGGAGCCCCATGCGATTGGGGACTGGGGGAGAGAGAGGGGCGGCTAGGGTTTGAGAAGGCAGGGAGGCTAAGGTCTGAGAAGGAAGTTGTATTTATATATCCATCTAATATTAGATCCAACGGTTAGAAATAAGACTGGCAGATTTGTAAAATTATCGGGCCATGATGGGCCGATTTAAAAATCGTGCCGGCTCGGGCTGGCCCAACGTGCTGGGAAGCCGGCCCAAGCACGGCCCGACTATCGTGCCTGGGCCGGCCCGGCACTATTCACTTCGGGTCGGGCTCGTGCTCGGGCCGTGTTTTTTCGTGCTGGGCCTTGGGCCGCCCGATAAGCCCAGCCCATTTGGAGAACTATGACCCTGGGTCTAGGCACAGCAAGTTAACTTGGTTAAGAACTTAAGCAAGTACTCCCTCTTTATCTTTTTATTTGACGTTCAGACATCATATTGTAGTTCATTTGTAGTTCATTTTCTTGTAAGAAGCGTCAATTAAAAAGATCAGGAGGGAGTATCAGTGAACATATTTGATTTCAAACAACGAGCTAATTAGCTAGCTGTGTGATGCTCGAGAGGCACCGCTACGTCGGCAGCCCACGATAGGAATACATCCGGTTACATCTACAAGGCCGTGAGAAAGCACGTGAGATGGTCCACCTGTGCCAGCGAGTGCATCCATTGACCATTTGAATGCGCCTAGTCAGATGCAAGATCGACTTTGGCACCACTCTCGATGTCATGGCGTCTCGCGACTCCCCATTTGGATCGGTTTCTCAACGGATTGGATCTCGGTTATGTGAACTGATTTTTGGCTGTATCATAATTTGCATACTTTGTAGTTGTATCTCACGATTGATGGTTCAACCTTCCTCATGTGCAACCCTAAGAAACGGTTGCAGACAGAGCAAAAAACAATGAGAAAATAAGTGAGGTAAAAGGATTGTAATTTTATCTGATGGTTATATTTTTGAACTACCAATATTACATTCGTATTATTTTATAATTAATTTAATTAAAGATTTATCATGCAACTTTACAATTTGTATATCCAATTATTTATAAAAAAATTGGCATACCCATCAGTAAAATCCTAGATCTATCATTGTCCATAATAAAAAATAAATTATGACTTGCATATTACTCAAAAATATGACAAATGTGATCGATCCTATGCTATTCATATTAGCAATAGTAATGCTCAAAAATTACTAAAGCTAAAATAAGAAACTTAGAGATATATCTAGTGACGGGACCAGTGTTGAAAACATCAACAGTTCCGTTCCCAAAAGTTGTCATGTTGAGTTGTTCGATGTAGTCTATCTTGACTGATGTAGTGAAGATTGTTCATGTAGTGTGTTGAAGTTTCCCTACAATGTCAATGGAAAGTTGATTAGGCAAAGAGTTAGAGAGTTGCTACTACAATGCCTCTAAGATACATATACATAGCCTAGGTTAGATACTAATGAACTTGTCAATGGTGAATTCTTATGCTAAGTTGTTCAACACATCGGGCACGGGTTTACCCCTAACAATACTAGGACGACTCTTGCAAAGAGCCTGTGACATAGCCGAACGTGGAGGATTACAAGGACAACTAGGATTGTCACCACCTACTGCCTACTTCTTCAATTCGTGGGTCTACGAGATATCCAACGCTCTGAACTATCCTAGCACCATGCTAGCATATTAAGTAAATACCTTAGGAGCTTAGGAACAAGCCATCTTAAGGCAATGACTAACCTAAATTTTGGTGAACCAATGTTGGAACATAGCATAAGTTATTCATATTAACATGGTCATGTCATAACTAATTAGACTATAGTGGGGGTTTGTAGTGTTTGTGATAATAGAATAAGATTGTTATGACATACTCATAAAGACTACTCCTACCACATACATAAAATCCACAATCAAACAAGAAACGTTTCATCCAAGTATATGAATAAAAGAAGACTAAAGATAACATCTTTATTAAGAACAAAGTTACAAATACAAAGAGGAATATATGAGCCATACCTTTCCCGATTTTGAATTGGTAAGAGAGAGACTTCTTCTACTCTTTCCTAACTTGGACTATAGACTAGAGGCTCTTCTCCCTACACCCTAAACTCCTCTAAAACTATAGAGAATAGTGGATAGAATAGAATAAATACTCAAGTGGTGTGTGTGTGAAGTGAGAGTAGGGGTCCTATTTATAGCTGGAGAAGGGTCGGATCCTGCCACTAAAAGCGCGCGAATCAGTCTTCATCGTGATTTGGGCACTACAGGGAGTCAACACGTGGAAGTTGACCACATTTGGCGCCAGGAATAACTCGGCCGAGCTGGTGGTTCGGCCGACCTGGTCATTGCACCACTAGGGTTGTGCTTTCTCCGGATCACTTACATGTGGGCCCCATTAATTGATATGGGTGATACACCGTTGGATGGGCTCAGATACTTCTGTTTGTAGGCCATTTCATCCATGTGATGCCACATGTCGGTGCTTGATTGGGTGGGATGATATTTTATAGGATTGCTTCCCCTCTTTTACATCATTTCTTGCATAAAATATCTGCATGCACTATTCTTCCAAAGACAAGTGCAAATAGGTTAAATAAAAAGGTGATGTGTGCAAGAAATGGTATTCTCTGCACATAGTTGAGTTATATTGCCAGATGAAATTGGTATATAACAACCGTCAATATAGTGCAATCATGTTGCAGTGTAGATCTTGTCCACGAGCACATGAAGTAATTGTAGAGTTGATGTAGTCGTACACGAGCACGAACAGGATGTCGAGCAGTCACGCGAATGTGTTCACCAAAAATCGCATTCATCCTCTATCCTGCAGCAGGATCTCGAGAAAGCATCGATTTAGTAGGCTTGCTCACTCTGTTTCTTGTACGCACAAGAGATAAAGTCAAAAACACTTGGAGGCAGCGCAAAAGTGGATGCTTGGAAGATGAGAGAATATGTTCTTCTCTCTTGTGTATCTCTTAGTGTGAGAGGGAGAGCCTTCTTATATATGCTCTAGTGTAGAGAGAATGAATGACATTAAGCCAAGATTTAAGATGTTCATCAATTCAGCCGTTACTACCCAGTCATTAACGCGTCCGTTACTAGTCATAAGTAGGTCTCTTATGACTCATCCATTATCATATTAATTATGACCCAACCATTAACGTGTCCATTTCTGGTTCAGCCATTGACGTGCTCGTTAATAGTCATAAATGGGTTGAATTAGTCAAACATCAAAACGTGGCATAATGTCATCGCGACACGGTGCGTCATTGCTCGCTTAACACGTGTGTGTGCATGCCACATTCTCTATCACAATCTCTCGAACCCTCACAACAAATAGATTCAGTCCATTGTATTCTCTTGTTAAATTAAAACATCCTCCTAGTATTTTGCATATACCTTGAAATTTATTTGATTAAGTGAAATAAATGGATCCTAGACACTAATATCTAACAATCCCACCAAATTTCAATGCGTATAAGAAATACTCTCAGTTCCACTGTTGTTTGATATATCAGCATTTTGATGGAAACTGTTAATTGAACATCCATCTAAAATAAAGATTTACACTCATCCACAACTATGCAACGAACCACGCCTTGAGTTGACAGCTTTATGCGAATGAGTTTCATCAAAGTCTTTGCTAATAATAGACTATCAGAAGCATTTCCTCGGTTTGGAGCGTATGAGTCATAATACATGATCTTCCATGAGCATCTAGAGATCACCCAATCTCATATATTGTGACTAGTAGTCAGGCTCATATAGGTGTATTCCTCAGGAGATGTTCTGTAGGTCAACATCTCTGCTTATACAAGTCACTCAGAATGCATTAAGATATAATCAATCTACCATAAAGAATAGGAGAGTAATGCATCTTCAACAGAGTGGGCTTTGTACAAATGTACTCTCCTCTCAGTTAACCAATAGTTTGTTTCAACATCCTAATTCACAGGATCTTCAATCACAAAGGGTGAGTTACCACTATGATATGACTTTATGTGGTCTCAAGCCCATCTGCTTCGATGCTTCATCCATCACATTTCGTGATAGCCTCTTGGTAAAGGGACCTGCCAGGTTTTTAGCCGTTTGGACATAGTCCAATGCTATCACTCCAGAGTTTTTTTATTTTCCTGATAGATTTCAATCGTCTCTTAACGTTTCTTGATGACTTCATATTATCCTTAGAGCTGTTAACATTGACAATCACGATTGATTATTGCAGTTCATAAGAATAGCAGGAATCAGTTTATCAATTATCAGTAAATCCATGACAAGTTCACGCAAAAAATTAGCTTCGACACTTGCGAAGTCTAATGTTGTGAGTTCTGCTTCCATTGTTGACCTCATTAAGATGGTCTGCTTGCAAGAGTTGCAAGAAACAGTGCCACCTTCCAAAGTGAACACATATCCACTTGTTGCTTTTATCTCATTAGCATAAAAAATCCAATTAGAATCACTATAACCTTCTAGCACTCTGAGGTACCCTGTATAGTGAAGTCCATATCTTGATGTCATTTTTAGATAGCGCATCACTCTTTCCAGAGCTTGCTAGTGATCATCTCCTGGATTTGAAACAAACCAGCTAAGCTTGCTTATAGCAAACGAGATATCTGGTCTCGTAGAACTAGCTAAATACATCATCGAGCCTATGATTTGGGAGTATCTCAATTGATCCTTAGCTTTACTATTATTCTTTCGTAATAATACACTAGAATCATACGAAGTTGAAATAGGTTTAAAATCACAAAATCCAAAGTGACTCAATACCTTTTCCGCATAGTGAGATTGCACAAGTGTAATCCAACCGTCATCTTCTCGTAACAATTTATTGTTTAAGATAACAATCGCTTCTCCCGAATCTTTCATTTCAAAACTTTTGGACAAAAAGTACTTGACCTCCTTAATCACATTAAGGTTGGTCTCAAATATTAGTATGTCATTGACATACAAGCATAAGATCACTCACTCTCCTCCACCATAGCAGTAATATACACACTTGTCTGCTTCATTCACAACAAATATTGCGGATGTTATTGTTCTATCAAATTTCTCGTGCCACTTCTTAGACGCTTGCTTTAGGCCATATAAAGATTTCAACAACTTACACATTTTTCCTTCATGACCACTTACTACAAATCCATCTGGCTGATCCATATAAGTTTCCTCTTCCAACTCTCCAATAAGGAAAGTCATCTTAATGTCCATTTGATAGACAATCAGATCGTGAGAGGCAGCAAAGATAGAAGTACTCGTATGGTAGTCAATCTGGCCACGGTTGAGTAAGTATCAAGGAAATCTTCACCTTCTTTCTGGTTATAACCCTTTGCTACAAGTCTTGCCTTGTTCTTTTCAATTGTACCATTAGACCTAAGTTTTTTCTTGAACACTCATTTACATCCTACAGGTTTGCAACCATAAGGAAGATCCACAATCTCCCAAGTTCCATTAGACATGATGGAATCCATCTCACTTTGAATCGCTTCCTTTTAATAGTTAGCGTCCTGTGATGAATATGTCGCTTCAATGGTTCTTGGAGTATCATCTACTAGATATACAATGAAGTCATCACCAAACGACTTTGCAACCCTTTGTCTTTTCCTATTACGAGTTACTTTATTGTCTTAATCAATTCAACCATCCTCTCTTGAAGATTTAGTGTGTATTGATGGAATATTGGGCTCTAGAGAGGCGATAGGATTCCGGCTAGATGAGCTATGCATCTATTTCATTGGAAAAATGTCCTCAAAGAATGAGGCATCTCTGGACTCCATTATTGTGACCTCATGCATATCAAAAGTATATGTTTTCACTATTAAAAATCTATATATAATATTGTGAAAAGCATAACCAAGAAAGACACACTCTACGGTGCTCGGTCCAAGCTTTCAGTTCTTCAAGATTGGCACACTGACCTTAGCCAAACAACCCCCAAGTTTCCAGGTAGGAGAGACTTAATCTTTTATTTTCCAATTGTTTGAATGGAGTTATATCTTTATTGTTTCTAGGAACTTTATTCAGGACATGACACGCAATCAATATAGCCTCACCCCACCATTGCTTTAAAAGTCCCGCTGCTTCTAACATGGCATTAACCATCTCAATCAGAGTGCGATTCTTTCTTTCAGCAATCCCATTTGATTGTGGGGAATAAGAAGGTATCATCTCATGAATTATTCCATGTTCTTTGCAAAATAATTTAAACTCATTTAAAAAGTACTCTCCACCTCGATCGGACCTAAACCGTTTGATTTTTCTCTCAAGTTGGTTTTCTGATTCAACTTTATATAGTTTAAAATACTAAAACGCCTCATATTTTGACTTCAATAATTACACATAACAAAATTTAGAAAAATCATCTATCAAAGTCATGAAATACTTTTTTCCACCTTTTGTCGATACACCATTCATCTCAAACAAATCTGAGTGAACTAGTTCCAATGGTGACAAGTTTCTCATCTCTACTGTCTTATGAGACTTGTGAGATTGTTTTGGTTGCACACACACATGACACATTGAACTTTTGACAGTACGGAACATAGGAACTAAACTCATACTGGCTAGCCGCATCATGCACCCAAAGTTAATATGACAAAGTCATGAATACCAAATATTTGATCCATTATCACATACATGGTTTATCACATTACAAGAAGTATCTCATGGTGATAAGCGAAGCAAGCCTTCACAATCATAGCCTTTTCTAATAAAAGATCCAAATTTGGATACAACACATTTATTAGACTCAAACACTAGCTTATAACCATCTCTACATAATAGAGATCCACCAACAAGGTTCTTCTTGATAGTGGGGACGTGTTGCACGTTCTTCAATTGTATGATCTTACCTAAAGTAAGATTCAAATCAACAATACTGACTTCATGTACAAAAGCTTGAGAGTTGTTCCCTATCAACATGGAAGAAGTCCTTGTGGTCTGATAAGAAGAAAATAGAGAAATGTGAGCACATACATGTATATTGGCTCCAATGTTAACCCACCAATCCGTCGAGCGATATACTGAAAGAAAAAGGGGTATTGTAAAATATCCGGATGTTTCCTCTTTAGTATTGCCAATAAAAAAATATTTGCAGACTTCTTATGCTTCTTTTTACGCCTAGAGCAATCCTTAGCCGAGTGATTAGGTTTGCTGCAGACAAAGCAATCATCCTTTCCTTTCTCCTTCTTCTTCTTAAAGCTAGCAGTTTGATTGGCTTTGCTCTTGTTATCAGACTTATTCTTATTTTTCTGGTTAGATAAAAAATTCTTGTTCTGCACCAAATTTGTATTAGAGTTATTCTCAAGCTCTTTTTCTCAAATATCCTTTGCTCTTGCCTTCTCTTCAACATCAAGAGATCCAATTAAATCAACAACGTTGAATTCTTTTGTCATGTGTTTCAACGAAGTAGCAAAACCCCTCCAAGGAAATGACATCTTACCAATAATGCAGCCCGCCATGAACTTGTCAGGCAATAGACATGGAAAGTGCTCGAGTTCTTTAGCAAGCGGCTGAATCTCAAGAGCCTATTTTACTACATAGCGATCATTGACCAGATCATTGACCATACCATAGTCATGAAACTGCTCCATGATGTATAGTTTACTGCCAGTATCAGATACTCCAAATTTGGACTCAAGTGAATCCCAAATTTCCTTTCCAATAGACATATCCATGTAGACATCCACGAGATGATCGCCTAAAATGTTAATCACAACACCTCTAAAAATGTAATTGATCCTATGCTCTTCATATTAGCAGTAATGCTTAAAAATTACTAATGCTAAAATAAGAAACTTGGAGATGTACCCAGTGAGGGGACCATTGCCGAAGGCACCGGTGGCACCGTTCCCAACAGTTGGCATGTTGAGTTGTTCGATGTAGTCGATCTTGCTTGATGCAGTAAAGATCGTTGATGCAGTGCAGTCACATTTGCAGTGTAGATCTTGTCCACGAACACGTGAAGTAGTCGTTAACGAGATTGGAGTTCATGTAGTTGTACACGAGCATGGACGTCATGTCGAGCAGTCACGCAAATGCGTTCCCCGAAAGTCGTATCCGCCCTCTATTCCACGGCAGGATCTCGAGAGAGCATCGATTTCGGAGGCCTCACTCCATTTCTTGCGCGCATAAGAGACAAAGACGCGAACACTTGGAGGCAGGCAAAAGTGGACGCTTGGAGGATGAGAAACTATGTTCTTCTCTTGTGTGTCTCTTAGTGTGAGAAGGAGGACCTTCTTATATAGACTCCAGTGAGCGAGAGAGAATGAATGCCATTAAGCCAAGATTTCTTGTTCATCAATTCAGCCATTACTATTCAGCAATAAACGCGTCCGTTACTATCCATAAGTAAGTCTCTTGTAGCATACCCATTAACGCATCAATTATGACTCAACCATTAATGTGCTCGTTTTTGATTAATAGTCATAAGTGGGTTGAATTAATCAAACATCAAAATGCGGCATAATATCATCATGACGCGGTGCGTCATGGCTGGCTTAACACGTGCTTGTGCATGCCACATTCTTCATCATCATCTCTCGAACCCTCACAACAGATAGATATCAGTCCATATTATTCTCTAGTGAGATTAAAATATCCTCCTAGCATTTCATATATACATTGAAATTCATTTGATTAAGTTAAATAAATAGATCCTTGTGACACCCGGTTCTGAGAATGAATCAAGTGTGACGCATATGTGTGTCTAGGATATTCATCACACATACACGAGTTTATCACAAACAACATTAAGATACTAACCATGCTTCGAAAAATAAATAGTACCTTATTAGAATAGCTCAAATAGTCTCAAATGACAATTCTAGCAACATTGCAGCGGAAAACTAAGCAACTAGTAGACTCCAGCTCTACAGGCAATTTGACGGTAACACACACGCCTAGTACTGCCCAAAGTCCTTCGGATACTCCAAATTATCACCTTTAATTGAATTAATGTGGAAATAGCAAGAGTGAGCACATGTCGTACTCAACAAGTGTGGGAAAGTATGATATGTAGCTTAATCAAGGATGATAGTAATGGTTCATTGAATAAAAGCACATTTCATTTACGAAAGAAATGTGTCTTATGATTACTAGGTGAGGTCAAATTCAGACATAACCCAAATAACCAATAATACCATATCCAAATCCATCAATTACCATGACCAACCATTCAATAACATTCTGACAAAATTAATCATTACCATCCATGTTTGTCCATAACCACTCATATCTAACTCATTATAACCGAATGCATAACCCAATCCCAATTCCCATCATTATTCAATACTCAGGTCTATAATGCTAATCATGTGAGGGTGTAGGTCGCTCGTAACCGGGAGGACGACTATCATGATAGTTCTACACTTGTAGAGGTTGCACCACTTTACCGACAAGTTCGTGATTTCATCACATTTTAGCGACTAAGAACCTCCATTATGCCATCTCACACTCCCATCAGTGTGTGGCCAAGAGATCACAAAATAGCCTTTACAAAGTGACTACCAGCATATGCGGACCCACTAAGGTTTCACCGGAGGTGATGTCCCACAACTGAGCACATCCATCCAAGAGTCCCCTCTTGTGCCGTTCGGGTCCTAGGATAGTCCCGCCACTATTTCAAAGCCAACCGACTTTCATTCCCTGAGTCTTCCATATGATCCGAATGATGCTAGCAATAAACTAATTAATTGGCTAAGCTGCACCCATACTTGGTCCTATGGTGGCACTATATCCTGGGTGGTCGCTCCACAAACCGGTCCTTAGATCTAAAGCAAGCAAAACCACTATATCATCCAACCCATTCCACATAACAGACTTGCTTAGATCCCTAGATTCCATGTTGCTAGGGGTCATTATCATCATCTTGCATAGTTCACATGATTAAAAGTTCATAATTGAGTTATTTAGTTCTTCCCGATCCTAATTAAGCAAAGGGAAGCAAAAATATAAAATAACCTTGCTGACTCTCTACACTACTTTCCGAGCGACAAGGTAGGACATACAAGTCTAATAGACTCCTATCATGGGTTTTTGTAAGACCTATGTGTGCTGAATATATTGGCTTGTAGTGAATACACTTGCTTTGATGATAAAAAGTTTTGAATATCACCAAAACACCTTTTTATCAAGGTCCGACTAGTTTTGTAAGCTCCGGCGGGAGCTTGGTTGTACTAGTTTTGGTTAGCCCCGTCGCTAGGTTCTACTAGCTTTTGTTAGCTCTGGCTCAAGGTCCGAGTTGCTCTGGCAAGATCCGGAACTTGACTGCAATGCTTCTGTTTTTCATTTGCAATGTTTCGTACTTGCTTTACATCTCTGGAAAGATTGCTTAGTATTCATTTGCTAAGGATTTGGTGCATTTTTGGTTGACATGTATGATATCGTGTTACTGTGGTTTTGCAACGTGCTTATGTGAGGTTCTCATGTAAGGTGTTATGTTCGAAACTAACTTGAGTCAAGTCGAGGACTTGGGCTCGTATGGATTGGTTGTTTATTCATGTGCAGGTGTTGCTTGAGTTCAAGACATGGCTGGTGACGGGATCCATTGGACTAGTCTCAGGGAGGAGATGAGGTTCCAACAACCAATTTCAGGAGGAATTGTGGTTGAGCTGATCAGGAGGTTGCGCAGCATGATTGAATCAAGAACAATGCATGTGAAGGTATCGTGGACGTCATTGGAAGATGTTTGCACGTGTGAAAGGAGTGCATGGACGTGGCTACATGGTTCCAAGACGTGATGAAAAGATGTGGACGTAAAGAGTTGGTCGAAAGGGTCCAACCGACTAGGTTATGGACTCAGGCTGCGGCTGAGTCGGGTTTGACTCAAATATGGAAAGATTTGAGTTGGTTATGATAGGATTTCGTGTGGGTGACAAATTTGAGTTGTTTAGGAATGTGGGATACGTTCCTAAGGTGTTTGGAAGTCTTAAGATTGCTTCTATCTGTGTATAGAAGAATCCTAAGCAGTTATGGAAAGTTACGATTCGTGAACAGAGTAGGATTAGATTCTTGATCTGAGTTGAGTTGACTTTTGAGCTGGTTATATAAGCAAGGGAGCCCAGAGCTCGTGGTGCACGACTTTGGGGCTGTTCCTCTTGTGTTCTATTGAATAAAATTCGTAGTTTGAGGGAACTTTTATGCCTTGTTCGTCCGACTTGTTCCAGACAAGTTTTACTTGTCGAGTTTCTGGACAGCACTATCTTTCGTCGGTGGTTTTATCATAACTCGAGTTTTACAGATCCAATTGACGTGATTCTTTTTGGGTTGTCTTAAAAACTTGATTATATATCATATGTTAAAATTTCACGGTCATTGGATTTGTGGTCTATGATCTACACGAGTTTCTTTGCAGCATTCCAGAACTGTTTTTTTTTCTCAGGTAGGGCAGATTGATCTTTGTTTGATCTTTCGATCATAACTTGAGTTTTTCTCGACGGATTTGAGTGATTCTTGTTGTGTTGTATTCGTGACTTGATTCTCTCTGATATATATCACTTTTTTTCATGGTGAAATACGTTTAGATTATTCTCACACACGATTTCTTTAACAGATCGTTTTTCTGCCGAAGGGGTTGGGGTTTAATTGTTTCCGCTGCGTAAAATTTTTTAAATCTACCATTCACCCCCCTCTGGTAGCTTTTCACGTGCTCTTCGATCCTACAATTTTTATCAGAGCCACGGTGCTCTAATCTTTGTGATTTGCACGTGTTTTTGACTAATCATCATGGAGAAGTACTCTGCCAAACCATGTGTGTTCACTGGTATTGATTTTCAGGTTTGGAAGGCTCGCATGGAGGCTTTCATCCAGGCACAAGGCTTTGCAATATGGGAGAAGGTATACAAGTCTTACGAAGTGCCATCAAACGATCAAGTTACAGCTACAAATCTGAGAGATGTCGACAACAACAACAAGGCTCAGAACTTGATCATACAAGGATTAACACAAAGCGACTTCGACCGTGTTGCACACCTCCGATCTGCATACGATGTGTGGAAAACACTTTGTGACTACCACGAAGGATCCAACACGATCAAAGAGGTAAGGCAAGACATGTTCAAGAAAGAATACATGCACTTCAAGATGGAACCCGGTGAGTCTATTGATGACCTTTTTGCTCGCTTTAATAAGATTCTCACAACTTGCGTAGTGTCAATGTTAATTTTTCAGATGCTGAAAATGCTAGGCAATTGCTAAGTGCATTAAATATGTCAATTTGGGAGATGGAAGTTACATCCATTCGTGAATATACTGTCATGAGTTCACTTACTCTAGATGTGCTATATTCCAAGTTAAAAACTCATGAAATTGATATAATCTCACGTAAGAACCCCAACAAGTCTATTGCTTTTGTTTCTCAACGTGACATGCCTAGCTCTGGTCAAACATCATCTTGTGGTACACTTGCTTTGTTGTCCTCTCTAACCCTTGAACAGATTGAGGAGTTTCCAGAGGAGGAGCTAGCACTTCTCTCTACGAAGTTCTCAAAAGCATTGCAAAATGTGAGAACTAGAAGGAGAGGAAGCTCAGGACCTCAACGATGCTTCGAATGTGGTAAGACAGGACACTTTCGTACAGATTGTCCTAACCTTTCAAGTCCTACCTCCCGGGAAGAAAAACAATCAAGGACAAAGCACTCCTCAACAAATGATAAGAAGAAGAAGAAGGGCTTTACAGGTCGCCAACTGGTGAACAATTTTATCTCAGCACTCCAGGAACTTGGCTCAAGCGACGTGGACATTGAAGGTGATGAAGATTAAGATGATTTGGCAAACTTGTGCTTCATGGCAGGCAAATCAAGATCAAGTATGGAGGAGGTAGAACACAATAGCGACAATGAAGAGGTATGTCCTACTTGCGAAGAAATGTGTGATGCTATTTCTCGTGCCACTGTTATTGTTAAGAAAAAGGATAAAAAGCTTAGGGACAATGCTGTTAAAATTGAGTCACTAGAATCTGAAATTAATCGTTTGAAATCCTTGATTCATAGTGATGATTCTTGTTCCTCATGTGACTTAATATATGGACAATTGTCCTCCCTAAGAAGTGCACATACCTCCACACTTGATAAACTTGAACTTGAAATTGAAAAGAACAAAAAGCTTGCTGCACTTAATATTGGAAACTTAAAAGATGCTTCTTGTTCTACAATTGATTTGCATTGTTCTAGTTGTGATGATCTTGATAAGAAACAACAAGATGCTATGAATGAAATCTCTATATTGAACAATACTTTACGTTGTCATGAAGTTAAATATTGTTCCAATTGCAAACTAAAAGGAAAAACTTCATGTGAAAATTGCCTTGATCTGTCCAATAAAATTGATGACATGCATAGGACATTTGATCGGTTTTGTAATGGGAATAAGAACCTAAACTTGCTGCTGAATTCATCCAAGTCTTGCAATGATAAAACTGGTTTAGGTTTTGATTCTCATGCTCATGCTAAGGCACATCCACCTAAAAGTGTAAAGTCATTAGGAAGTGGTTTGATTCAAACAGTTCCTAAACAAAAAGAAGTGGTTTTCAAATCTACAGGAGTATTGTCTCATTCGGTTTCAAATAAAAATGTTGTTTGCTCATCTAGACATGAATACAAAGTTAAATTTCATTGTACCTACTGTGGTAGAGATGGTCATGTTATAGATTTTTGTTATAGACTAGCTAAAAAACAGAAAAGGGAAAGAATGGTTGCTAGATCTCATAACTTTCATGCAAAATTTGCTGCACATATTGAACCGAATGTACAACCTGTTGTTTTGAGTCAAAAACATTCAAAGTTTACCTCCGGACCATCTGTTTTTGCCTCCGGAGCTACTGTTTTTTGTGCTACACAAGTAACACCTTATAGGTCAGTAGTTAAGAATAAAAAATTTCAAACTTTGACTCATAAACCTGCTGTTTTGTCTCAGCTTTCGTGTGTTTTTCCTGCTGCACGTCGCGTGACTCAGTACTGGATTCCTAAATGCCTTTTTACTAACACCAGTATTGAGTCATCGACGTATTGTGCTTCTATGTAGGTTACACGTTTGAGGAAGGAGAACATTTGGATTGTGGATTCAGGTTGCTCACGCCACATGTCCGGTAACAAAGATTGGTTCTCCTCCCTCTATTTTGTGTCATGTGTAGAGAATGTTACTTTTGCCGATAATTCTTCAACTCCTATAATTGCTAAGGGTTCGGTTAGAGTAAATGATCACTACACTTTGAAGGATGTGGCACTTGTCAAAAAATTTGAAATACAACTTGCTTTCTGTTTCACAATTGCTAGATGAAAATCTGGAAATTATTTTCAATAAAAACTGCTGCAAAGTTGTAAGTTCAAATAGTGAGCTTATTTTTAACATGTCTCGGTTTGGAAGAGTTTTTAAAGCTGATTTTGATATGTCTTCCTCTAAGCATAGGTGTCTAGTTGCTAATGATTCAAAGGACCTATATTTTTGGCATCGTAGACTTGGTCACGTAGGCTTTGATCACCTAACGCGTGTTAGTGCTCTTGATCGCATACGTGGGCTGCCTAAGCTTAAAGGGGACAAAGAAATTGTGTGCTCTTCTTGTAGACATGCTAAGATGGTTGCAAGTTCACATACTCCTCTCACAATGATCATGACAACTGAACATGTCAACTTTTGCATATTGACACCGTAGGACCTTCACGTGTTCAATCCTTCGGAGGTAAATGGTATGAACTTGTGATTGTTGATGATTATTCTAGATACTCTTGGGTTTAATTTATCGCATCTATGAATGAAGTTTTTAGTCACTTTACAACTTTATTTCTTAGATTATCAATTGATTACCCAGGATCTTTAAAAGCAATTAGGAGTGATAATGGAACTGAATTTAAAAATCAATCTTTTGATCACTTTTGTGCTGAAAATAGAATAGATCATCAATTTTCTTCACCATATGTACCTCAACAAAACGGTGTTGTAGAAAGAAAGAACAGAACCTTAGTTGAGATGGCTAGGACTATGCTTGATGAATATCAAACTCCTAGGATATTTGGGTTGATGCGTTAGCAACCGCTTGTTATGTCTTAAATCGTGTTTTCTTGCGTGCTAAGCTAGGTAAAACACCATATGAGCTCCGGTTTGGACATAGGCCTAGTGTTACACACTTTCGGGTCTTTGGTTGCAAATGCTTTGTTAAGAAACATGGTAATCTTGATAAATTTGAACCTAGATCTATTGATGGCATGTTTCTTGGTTATCCATCTCATACTAGAGGCTACCGTGTGCTTTTACTTGACACTAACAAAATTGTGGAGACTTGTGAAGTGTCTTTTGATGAAGCTAGCCCAGGTATTAGTTCAAACATTGTAGGTTCAGATCCATATCCGCAGGGGGAGAGCATTTTCGTTGAAGATGAGGAAGAATTGGAGCTGCTGTCCAAAAATTCAGCAACTAAAGACTTTGGTTCAACTCCGGATGTTAATTCACAACCAGCATTGACAACCATCAATGCTGATTCAAATCATCCTCAAGTCACAAGCTCAATTTGTGATGAACATGAAGAAGAAGCTTGTGACACATCTGTTCCCCTACGGTTTTACAAAGATCATCCCCCACAACAGATGATTGGAAGCTTGCACGAACGAGTCACACGGTCCAGGTTTTGCGATCCAAACTCTTATGCTCATTCTGCTTTTGTTGCTTCTTTTGAACCCAAAGATATATTACACGCACTCATTAATGAATCTTGGATTATTGCCATGCAAGAAGAGTTAGAAAATTTTGAAAGAAATAATGTTTGGAAACTTGTACCTCCACCTCAAGGTCACACTTTAATTGGAACTAAATGGGTATTTAAAAATAAACAAAGTGAGGATGGGGTTGTGGTTAGGAATAAGGCTAGTTTGGTTGCTCAAGGTTTCACTCAAGTTGAAGGTCTAGATTTTGATGAAACTTTTGCTCCTGTCGCTAGATTAGAAGCCATAAGAATTATGTTAGATTTTGCTGCATCTATTGGTTTTAAGCTATATCAAATGGATGTTAAAAGTGCTTTTCTTAATGGCTACATAGAAGAGGAGGTTTATGTAAAACAACCACCGGGTTTTGAAAATCCAGATTTTCCTAATCATGTTTACAAACTGTCCAAAGCCTTGTACGGTCTCAAACAAGCCCCTAGAGCATGGTATGATAGGTTAAAAACATTCTTACTTGAAAAGGGTTTACCATGGGCAAGGTTGATAAAACTATTTTGTGCTTAAACATGGCAATGACTCATTATTCGTTCAAGTGTATGTGGATGATATTATCTTTGGTTGTGCCTCTCATGATCTTGTGTCCAAGTTTTCAGCAATGATGAGTTCCGAATTTGAAATGAGCATGATGGGTGAACTCACTTACTTTTTTGGGGCTGCAAATCAAGCAAACAAAGGAGGGTACCTTTGTGCATCAAACGAAGTATACAATAGATCTCCTAAGGCGCTTCAACATGGACAAAAGCAAGCCTCTTCGGACACCAATGGGAACAGCAACAACACTTGGACATGATGAAGATGGTGAACCCGTGGATCAAAAATAATATAGAAGCATGATAGGATCACTTTTGTACCTCACAACATCAAGACCAGACATACAATTCAGCGTATGTCTTTGTGCACGGTTTCAAGCCTCCCCACGTGCTTCACATCGTCAAGCCGTCAAAATGATTCTCAGGTACTTACATGGAACTCAAGAATTTGGAATTTTTCTTCCTTCTTCCTCAATCATTACTTTGAAAGCTTTTTCGGATGCTGATTTTGAGGGTTGTAGGATTGATAGGAAACGTACTTCTGGTGCTTGTCATTTTCTTGGTAATTCTCTTGTTGCTTGGTCCTCTAGAAAACAAAATTCAGTTGCACAATACACAGCCGAATCTGAATATGTAGCTGCTACTAGTGCTTGTTCACAAATTCTTTGGATTGTTCAAACACTTAAGGACTATGGGGTTGATCTAGATAGTGTTCGACTGTTCTGTGATAACACTAGTGCCATTTGCATTGCTAAAAACCCCGTGCAACATTCTAGAACTAAGCACATTGACATTAAGTATCACTTTCTCCGAAATAATGTTAAAAAGGGAAACATTGTGCTTCACCATGTAGATACCGAATAACAATTGGCTGACATTTTTACAAAACCTTTGGATTTCACTCATTTTTGTTACATTCGTAGTGAAATAGGGGTTATGCATCCTCATGGCTTAAATTGAGGGGGAGTTTTGAAACTTGGGAAGTCTATGTGTGAATCTGAAATTAAAATATGAGCATAGTATTTCATACATATATGACTTTGTGATTCCTTTTACATGCTGAAAGTTCTTACTACATTACTCGTGTTATACATTTTGTAGTTTTTGCCATGTCTAGTAATTGGAATAATTACTTACACTAAAACTGGTCATGGTCGAACTTTCTTGCTGTTTTGAACTTGTTACATGTTCACAAGTGCATTTAATCATTAAGAATTAATCAAGTAATCAACTCACATGTTGAGTTTTTATGAACAAATATAAATTGAGAAAAGATCAAGAGAATATGCATGCATCGCACTTCTTCTTTTGAGATGGCTTATCATTGCACTTAGATATGAACTTGGAAGAAGTTGTGTATGACTAAAACCATGTCCTTAAGCTTCTGATTGTCAAATGACATAGGTTTGGCTTGGTTGGTTAGAATAAGGCAGATGCGCATATAATCTCTTGCAAATATCATATGATCTAAATTTATGCTTTGAAAAATAATAAAATGCAGCAAATAGTGTCATGCTTTCAGGTTTTGAAATAGTTAAGTTTGTGAGATCATGACTTGCTTAAATTGAAAATTACATTTGATCTCTAGCATGGCTTACACTACTTTATGTATTTCATTGATGTGATAATGTAAGGTACTTGATAGTATGACTTGGATGAGCTTTGTTTATATGTATATTTTATAATATGATCATAACAACTAAAGTTGGAGAGATAATTTGTTTATATGCTCATGACTTGCTGAATACATTGTCAAAGGGGGAGAGATAAGCATGAAGAGAAAGAGAATATGTGCATAAGAAGAGATAATAAAGGGAGAGAGATAATATGGGATAATTTTTGGATTTTCTTCTCATTTTACTTTTGATTTACAAAGGGGGAGAAATTGCCTTCAAAACTTTTATGTGAATAAGCCAATGTTCGGATTTTAAATGGTGTTGCCAATGCATTCATCAAGGGGGAGATTGTAAGACCTATGTGTGCTGAATACATTGGCTTGTAGTAAATACACTTGCTTTGACGATAAAAAGTTTTGAATATCACCAAAACACCTTTTTATCAATGTCCGACTAGTTTTGTAAGCTCCGGCGGGAGCTTGGTTGTACTAGTTTTGGTTAGCCCCGGCGATAGGTTCTACTAGCTTTTGTTAGCTCCGGCTCAAGGTTCGAGTTGCTCTGGCAAGATCCGGAACTTGACCGCAATGCTTCTGTTTTTCATTTGCAATGTTTCGTACTTGCTTTACATCTCTGGAAAGATTGCTTAGTATTCATTTGCTAAGGCTTTGGTGCATTTTTAGTTGACATGGATGATATCGTGTTACTGTGGTTTTGCAACATGCTTATGTGAGGTTCTCATGTAAGGTGTTGTGTTCGAAACTAACTTGAGTCAAGTCGAGGACTTGGGCTCGTACGGATTGGTTGTTTATTCATGTGCAGGTGTTGCTTGAGTTCAAGACATGACTGGTGACGGGATCCATTGGACTAGTCTCAGGGAGGAGATGAGGTTCCAACAACCAAATTCAGGAGGAATTGTGGTTGAGCTGATCAGGAGGTTGCGCAACATGATTGAATCAAGAACAATGCATGTGAAGGTATCGTGGACGTCATTGGAAGATGTTTTCACGTGTGCAAGGAGTGAATGGACGTGGCTACATGGTTCCGAGACGTGATGAAGAGATGTGGACGTAAAGAGTTGGTCGGAAGGGTCCAACCGACTAGGTTATGGACTCAGGCTGCGGCTGAGTCGGGTTTGACTCAAATATGGGAAGATTTGAGTTGGTTATGATAGGATTTCGTGTGGGTGACGAATTTGAGTTGTTTAGGAATGTGGGATACGTTCCTAAGGTGTTTGGAAGTCTTAAGATTGCTTCTATCTGCGTATAGAAGAATCTTAAGCAGTTATGGAAAGTTACGATCCGTGAACAGAGTAGGATTAGGTTCCTGATCTGAGTTGAGTTGGCTTTCGAGCTAGTTATATAAGCAAGGGAGCCCAGAGATTGTGGTGAACAACTTTGGGGCTGTACCTCTTGTGTTCTATCGAATAAAATTAGTAGTTTGAAGGAACTTTTGTGCCTTGTTCGTCTGACTTGTTCCAGACAAGTTTTACTCGTCGAGTTTCTGGACAGCACTACCTTTCGTCGGTGGTTTTATCATAACTCGAGTTTACAGATACAATTGACGTGATTTTTTTTGGGTTGTCTTCACAACTTGATTATCTATCATCTCTCAAAATTTCCCGGTCATTGGATTTGTGGTCTATGATCTACACGAGTTTCTTTGCAGCGTTCCAGAACTGTTTTTTTTCTCGGGTAGGGCAGATTGACCTTTGTTTGATCTTTCGATCATAACTTGAGTTTTTCTCGACGGATTTGAGTGATTCTTGTTTTGTTGTATTCGTGACTTGATTATCTCTGATATCTATCACTTTTTTCACGGTGAAAAACGTTTAGATTAGTCTCACACACGATTTCTTTAACAGATCGTTTTTCTGCCGAAGGGGTTGGGGTTTAATTATTTCCGCTGCGTAAGATTTTTTAAATCTACTATTCACCCCCCTCTGGTAGATTTTCACATGATCTTAGATCCTACAATTTTCCCATGAAATTGATACAAGTGCAAGTTCAAAATAAAACATTTCAAAAATTGGATCAAAATGTTCAAGGGCACTTGCCTTGCTCGGATGGCTGATTTGGATCGAGGGCTAAAATGTTCTGATGCTGAAGATCCTCGTAAGCAGCCTCTAGAGAGTTTCATTCTATTTCACACGCCAAACATGCAAAACAAGAATCACAATCAATAAATGCACATATATTACACAATATTCCATGATATACATGAATGATGCAATTATGGTGTAAATAGCGTTATTAAGTTACTGCTATTGCTTATTAACTGGTTACAATTAAGTTTTACGTGTTCGAGTGAGTTTTGAGTCATTTCCGGAAAAACTAGGAAAGTTCTAGGATTTTCTGGAATTCAGAAATCGGGCTGGTCTGCACAGGGGTCAGACATGTCCGCTTTGGACCGTACTAGTCTGCTCTAGACCGGACAAGTCTGCTATGGTCTAGGGTTTTGCGAACTTCCTAGCTAGGGCATGGTTTTGAATTGAGTAGGGGTCGAAATCGACGTAGAAAGTTGGATTTTGGGTAGTTACCATGAGTGCAATGGTTTAATGATTGAAGATTGGGCGTAACATGCGAACTTAATGTATAGATCCATTGACGACAAATCGCAGCAAGACGAAGAAGAAGAACATTTATGACGAAGAGTTGATGAAGAAGATTGCAACAATGATGACGATCTTGCCAGATTCTCTTTCTTCTTCCTTCCTCTTCTCCTTCCTCTTCCTTCTCCTCCTTCTCCTCCCTTCCATGCGGCCGGAGCATCTCTTTTGAACAGCAGCTCATGATGAGACGACAGGGCGGTGTGACACTACAGAAAACGCTGATACTTACGTCGGCCAATTTTATTTACGTCAGCTGGCCGACGTAAATAAACTAACTTATGTCGGCTGTAGAAAACCGACGTAAGTAAGTTAACCTATGTCGGCTGCCGACGTAAGTAAGTAGCCCGACAACAGTAAATGTACATTTATGTCAGCCTGGACAACAAGCCGACATGAATAAGTTAGCTGACGTAAATAAGCCTTAACTTACGTCGGCTGGTAGGATGGCCGTCATAAGTTATATTGGCCGACGTAAGTTTATTATTTAGCCGACGTAAGTTACGTATTTTAACCTACCCCGTGCGCGCCTTCTCTTTTCTTCCTTACCCGCCGCGCCCCGCTTTCTCTCTTCTCCCCGCCGCCCGCGCCAGACGTTGCCGCTCCCCGCCGCGCCGCCACGCTACCACCGTCCGCCACCGCCGCCGCCGCCGTCCGCCGCCGCTACCATCGCTGCCAGGTATCCTCCCCTCCCCACCCCTCCCCTCCCCGACCACCGGCCTGGCTCCCCCGCCCCTTCCCCTAGCTAGCGCCGCCCCGCCCTCCCTCCCCAACCGCCGCCGTCCAGCCCTCCCTCCCCCTCCACCTCCCCTCCACGGCCGAGCACTGCCCCCTCCCCCTCCCCTACCCAGCCCCCTCCCCCTCCACCTCCCCTCTCTGGCCCCCCTCCCCCTACCCTCCCTGGCCAACGGCCACCCTACCTCCCCCTCCCCTCCCCGGCCCCCTCCCCTCCACAGACCCCCAGCCCCCTCCCCTCCACAGACCCCCACCCCCCTCCCCAGAACAGACCCCCCACCCCCCCACCCCCATCACCCTCCACAGACCCCCCACCCACACCCCGTCCACAGACCCCCTCCCCTCTATTGGAATTTGAATTTAATTGAATTGCTATGTTTAAATTCGAATTGAATTGAATTGAATTGTTCAATTTTGAAATTAAATTGAATTTAATTGTTTAAATTATGCTTAAATTGCTTAGTTGTTTATTTAATTATGCTTAATTAGTTAATTTGCTTACTTTAGATTATGTTTATTTAATTATGCTTAAGTGGTTAAGTTGCTTAATTGTGCTTAATTTTCTTAGTGTAGATTATGCTTAATTAGTGTAGTGTAGATTATGCTTAATTGGTTTATGTCGAGGGCGACGTCGGGGGCGGCCGGCTGTCGGGGCACTTAGGTTCTGTCGTGGCTATAGATGGCCAATGGGCTGTGCCGGGCCGTCCCATCCCGAGCCCGACCGGTCTTGTGCATGAAAACATTATGCCCGGCGCGGCCCGCAAATTTGCCGTGCTGGGCCAGGCCGGCAAGACGGGCCATAAGCCAAAGCCAAGCACGACGGATCCCATTTTCCCCTGTCTGGCCGTGCCGGGCCCGTTCGCGGGCCGAGCATGTCGTGCCGGCCTGAAGCCTGGCCGAGCCTTAGTATATATGTAGTGTATATACAGCCCATCGGGCCCAACCCTAGTGTATATAGGCAGTGTGGGTCACGATCGTGACCCGTGACTGGTGACATGAGGTGAATCATTAGGGTTAAGTGTATATGGGCCAGGTGGCCCATTACTAACCCTAAAAGTTTGTAGCTAGGTATCTCTTCGCCGCAAGGACCCCCGTACGTTCACATCGGCGTGTTTGTGAGTACGTATAAGTCCATAAAAACTCCAAAAATGGATGTCACGAGTATTTGTCCTTGACTCGCAAGATCCGTAAGGCAACAGGTTTCCAAGCTAACCAGTTGCCCCCCTTTGTACTTTAAGAACTGCACCAAATAGGGGGGTGTAGTGTTAAATATGCGGCATTATGCTGCCGAAATTTCGTGATTTCTGAGACGGATGATAATCAAACATTGATGAAACGTTAGAGTTAAGTGACCAACCTAGATGGGCACGACCTGCAATAAGTGTGATCGTGTCGTGTAGACCATTGTAGTCCTGGCCTCCTCCACAGCTTCTTCGCCAACAGTTTCGTCGTCTCGCTGGGGTCCTCGCCTCGCCTCCTCTGGACGAGAGTCTAGGAGTCGTCGCTCGTTGGGCTTGCCTCGCATCCTCATAGATTCAATACGAGGCGAGGGAGCCGAGGGCGACCGAGCTGGGTCTAAGGTCAAGCCCGAGCATTGCCCGTGTTGGTCTTCGAACTGGCATGGACCCAATTCACTATCTCTCTCATTATTTCCTCTATCATGCATAAATTAATGAGAAACTAACAGTAATTTGTCTGGCTATTAATTGCAGAGTCAAACATGGGCGAAGATCATAGTTGGATGTACACTGGTTGGAAGAGCAGAACTGGTGGTCACTCAGATGAGTGGTACGTCAAGACAGAAGCTTTTGTGGAACGAGCTTTTTCGTTGTCAAATAGTGATAAGGCGCGGTGCCCATGTACGAAATGCCAAAACAAAATGTTTTTGGACAAAGTGGAACTTACGATGCACTTGTGTCAAAACAGTTATGTGTCACATTATGAGTTGTGGAACTTCCACGGCGAGACAGCTTCTCAAGCTGTACAAGAAGTGGACGCGGACAATGATGATGCCACAGAGGTTGATATGATGGATGAGATGCTTGAAGCTATACGACCAGAGCTTACTGAAGATCCTCAAACACCAGAGGTTAAAGAGTTCTTCAAACGTCTCAAAGGTTCAGAAGAGGCACTGCATGGACACACTAAAATGTCAATCCTCAATTTTGTGACTAGACTTATGGCAATTAAGTCTAAGTTCTTCTTTTATAACAATTGTTACAACATTCTTATCGATTTGTTCAAAGATTCCCTTCCACAACCCAACAAAGTGCCTAAGGATATGTACAACTCGAAGAAAATTCTTTCCGGTCTCGGTATGAAGTACGAGAAGATTGATGTGTGTCCGGACAACTACATGCTTTTCTGTAGAGAGCATGCCAATGAGAACAAATGCTTGAAATGTGGTCAACCGAGGTTTGTCGAAGTTATTAATAACGATGGTAATACTGTGACGACGAAATTCGCACGTAAGGAGCTTCGTTACTTACCTGTGACACCAAGGTTGAAGCGACTGTTCCTTTCAAAAAAACAGCCAGGCACATGAGAGGGCACAAAGAAGGTGAGCGTGAGAACAATGGAGTCATGACGCACCCGTCCGATGGTGAGGCATGGAAGGCGCTGGACCGGTTCGACCCAGAATTCGCTCGTGAAGCGAGAAATGTTTGCATCGGGTTGGCAACAGATGGGTTCACGCCGTTCAGCTAAAACGTCGCACCATACTCCTGTTGGTCCGTCTTTGTCATTCCGTACAATCTTCCACCGACTTTTTGCATGAAGAATGAGTTTATGTTTCTTAGCCTCATTGTACCTGGGCCAGATCATCATGGGTCATGTCTCAACGTGATGTTGAAACCATTGATCGAAGAGTTGAAAATGTTGTGGACAGGAGTCGAAGCGTACGACTGTTACAAGAAGCAGAAATTCAACCTTCGAGCTGCTTATTTGTGGTCCGTTCATGATTTTTCAGCATACTACATGTTTTCTGGATGGAGCACTCATGGTCGGTTGACGTGTCCGATATGTGCCTCGGATACCGATTGCTTTCGACTTACCCATGGAGGCAAGATATCTTACTTCGATTGTCATAGACGTTGGCTGCCTCCGAATCACTTGTTTAGACAATAGAGGAATGTCTTCCGAAAGAACACCGTTGTCACTAAAGGACCACCGAAATGTCTTAACGGGTTAGAAATATCTGATATGTTGGACAAATTGGTGAAAGATGAAGGTCATCCTGGATATTTCGAAGGTTACGGAGACAAACACAATTGGACTCACATATGTGGACTTTGGGAGTTACCGTATGTGAAGTCGTTGATTCTAAGGCACAACATTGATGTTATGCATCAAGAGCGTAACATGGACGAATGAATCATAAGCACATGCATGGACATCATGGGCAAAACAAAAGACAATTTAAAGGCTCGAAAGGATCTTGCCGAGCTTTGTAACCGTCAAATCTTGAGCTCTCCGAAAATGGTGGTAAACCACGCGCTCCTTTCTGTCTTCGACCTAAAGAAAAAAAAGAAGTTCTCGAATGGTTGCAAAGGTTGAAATTCCCAGATAGTTATGCAGCTAGTTTGAGACGAGCCGTGAATGTGAAAACAGGAAAGCTCATTGGGTTGAATTGTCATGATTATCACATAATCATGGAAAGACTTTTGCCTGTTATGTTTTGAGGCTATTTTGACGATGCAGTGTGGAAGGTTTTAGCTAAGCTTAGCCACTTCTATAGGCAACTCTGGAGAAATCACGCCAGAGATGATGACTAAATTGGAAAAGGAGATTCTGGTACTTTTTTTTAAGATGGAAAAAGATTTTCCTCCAGGATTTTTCAATCCAATGCAACATCTCTTAATTCATCTTCCATTTGAAGCGAAAGTGGGTGGTCCCGTGCAATATAGGTGGATGTATCATATTGAAAGATCACTTAGATATCTGAAACCAATGGTTGGTAACAGGGAAAGGGTTGAAGGTTGCATCGCTGAAGCTTTTACTCTTAAGGAAGTAGGATACTTCTCAAGTGTTTGCTTTGCAGAGGAACACAATGTTAAAACTTTGGTAATGCAGTACAATATGGATGAGCAACCTCCTTGTAGCGATCTCTCCATTTTTGCAACAAGAGGCACTACTGTTGGTAGTTACACTTCCTACAATGTTAGCGAAAAAGATAGGGCGTGCTACATTCTTCTACATGTACGCTAATATGGAAGAAATGAATGAATATTTCAAGTAAGTGTTTCTCCTACATGCTGCATTCTTCTACATTCTTCTACATGCTGCATTCTTCTACATGTACGCTAATATGTAACAGAGGCGACGGACGAGGAGGACCCACTTTGCGGCTCCTCCTGCGGTTACTACTCAGCGGACCATGATCTGTCCTGTTGGAGACAGGTAAATTCTGTATATAGTATATTAAATATTAGATGTTGTTTTCCTTTAGTTAATGATTTAATATATTTTGTAGATGTTGGTAGGACTTTTCGTTCAGGGGGACGAGAAGCACCACAGGCAGGTTAACAGTGTTCTGGGTGCTATCGTGAAGTTGCACTACCCTGTTGTCATTGACGGTTTTCCTTCCCTGTCGTGGGATGACTACGCTCGTGTCTCTCACCCGGTCCATGACACGGTTTAGGGAGCCGTGTGGCACAATTTTATGGTAAGTTTAACTGTTTCATTTTTTCAACTTGTTTGAATTGTTAGTGCATATCACTTAAATATTTGTTTGCTTAAAGCTGAGGTACCAAGTAGAGGAACCGGACATGGAGGACCACGTGAGACGCATGTTCCATTACAACGCTCGGAAGCTCACGACGGCTGCATTATCGTACGCCCGGATTCAAGCCGTCAACGCGTACTACAAGCGGCACCCCCGGGAGCAGGAGCAGGAGCAGCAAAGGGGTGTATTTAGAAAGGACTTCGACTCGTACTTGACAGAGGAGTAGTACGCGAAGGTAAGTTTTTAATATTGTTAAATATTTACAATATCTACGTATGTTAACTGCGTTGATAAAAAATGAAATATGTGCATGTTAGTATTTCCTGGTTACAGGGTAACATCGAGGCGTACTTAGCTCTCTGTCGGTACTGGGCTAGCGAAGCTTTCATCAATAAGTCCACAAAGGCTAGACAGTGCCGCATGGGGTCCGAGGGCAAGCACAACTATGGCGGCGACAGCTACTTGCGTTTGGCTAAACGCATAGTAAGTACCTTTTCAATTTATTTATGTGTTTCTAATATATTATTTATCTCACTAACACGACTGTACAAGAGCGAGAGATGGGTCATGAGCCGACCTCGACCCAGGTTTGGAAGAGAGGTCACAAGGTAAGTGACCCTTCTCAGCCATAGCAATGTAGTCATGTCGCAGCCGACCGACTGGTAAGTTTTTGAAATTCATCAATTTCGTTATAACTAATACTATTATTGACATGCTTACAAGATTTATTTGTTTTGTAGGCAAAGTACGCGCAGGAGGTCATGAAGATACACGATGTGGATTACAATTGGGAAAGCGCGCCGATCGACCCCCAAGCATCGTACGCAAGTGGAGGCGGGAAGGCCCACGAACGGTGAGTTCTTCATGTGTTTCATTTATTTTTCAATTAATCTTATTCTACTTAGTGTTTTCATTCTTTTGCAGGTTTGCCATTTTTGATGGAGTTGTCGATTCGAGGTCGACGCGACCTTTGAGAGGTGCTTCATCGTCACAGGCTTCGTCCGTTGGGACTAGTGGTCATCTCTCGCAGACCCAGCTGGTGCTCCAGGCCATGAGGGAGACGCTGATGCAAACCCAGGCAGAGCTGGAGAGGATGAGAGCGGAGGCAAGGGAGGAGCAGCATAGGACGGCCTTAATGATGGCCCAGATGCAAGCAGCGGTGGCGATAAGTAATTTAAAGTACCGTAGTTGAATTTTACAGCACTTCAATAACATATATCTTCTAATATTTTGCAATGGCAGGCTCTTGCTCGACACAGCGGTCAGGATATCAAGATTCCTACGCTTCCGCCGCAGCAGACACCAGAGCAGGTGATAAACTCTCTCTTTAATATTGTTGTATCCATTTTAGTATTTTACATAGAGAGATAAGGAGGTAGAATATAGAGGTAGATCTGATGACTTGTCAGATATTGATTCCTATAGTGGTGAGGAAGTTAAGTGTATCTAATCAAGCTTTAGTAGTTTTTGACTATGGCAGAAATGATTAGTATATAGTTAATAAGTTGTGATCAGTGCTTCTAGTTAACAAAGGGCTAGTGGTTCATAAGCTTGACCTGTTACCTAAAGTCTCCAACTCTGATACCTGCTAGTTTGCTATTTATATATGCAACATTACTTCATTTGAAACTACAACATGCTTCCTTCTTTTGTCACTGATGTTCTTGGACTCTGATGTTATCACTGAGTTGACATTGATGCTTACTAGTGATTATGTTTCTTTTGCAGGGTTCGGGAACGCGCCGAGAAGATCCCGGAGGCAGTGGAGGGGCTAGCGTGTAGCCTGGTGGATGTTTTGTTGTTGTTGATGTTTTGGAACTTAATTTGCAACTGTTTTGCATTCTGTATACTGTTCTGTGTATCTGTCTACTAGTATATATCTGTTCTGTGTTCTCGCCATTGAGCGAGGTAGTCAGTTTCTGTTTTTTAAAAAAAATTCGAAAACTTAACTTACGTCGGCTATAGTCGCGCCGACGTAAGTTAGCGCAGTTTAACTTACGTCGGTGTGTCCTAACCGACGTAAGTTATATCACTTAACTTATGACGGTTTGGTTCAACTAACGTAAGTTGCACCACATTACTTACGTTGGCCTGCTGTGGCCGACGTAAGTACTCCGGCCCAGCCCGCGGCCCATCCCGGTACGTGACTTACGTCGGCTGCTGCAGACCGACGTAATTAAGATAACTTATGTCGGCGACCGATGTAAGTTACCTTAATTACTCCCAAACCGCTACGTCGGCCAGCCGCCGACGTAATTTAGGAAAAATCGACATAATTAAGTAACTTACTTCGGTTTAGGCCTTAATGATATTCCTGTAGTGTGAATGTGGCCTAGAGGGGGGGGGGTGAATAGGACTTTTTGAATTTTAGTCGGAACCTGCAACACTTAGCAACTTGTTCAAATACCGATAAATCAGACTAGTCCAGTAGTGTGCGGACTTGTCCGGTGCGTGCGGACTAGATTGATCTAGTTAGATCAATGATGTCAATACCAGCACAATATGCAGCGGAATATAGTATGTAACTTGGAGGTATTTAGTCAATGAAATTAAGTGTAGCACAAACTAACTTTAGTTTCAATGTTTTAACGTAAGATAGGTAAGATCAAGTAAACCCTAGAATGTGATATGAAAAACTAAGAACAAGATTGACACAAGATTTTATCCCGTGGTTCGGTTCCCACAGAAGGCAACCTACATCCACGTTGAGGAGCCCACGAAAGGACCGGGTCTTCTTCAACCCTACCCTCGTTAAATTGCCACGGAGGCCGATTCTCTTCCACTAATCACAAGGGGCCTTCTCACAAGTTGAGGGCTCCCCAAGATTACAGATCGAACACCACCAAGAACACACTCGTAAGATCAACAATAAAATAACAGGAGTGTGTTAGAGAATCAAACCCAAGAGCTCAAACTTGAGGAATCATGTCTCTCCTTTGATCTAGAGTTGATCCACATAAATTTGATCTTTCTTTCGTTGGTTTGTGTGGAGAGACGTGTTTTCTAGGCTCTTGGAGGGTGTGACGGCGCTGGGAGTCAAGATATATGAAAGTAGGGCCGTGCACATCTATTTATATGGAGGTTTCCAAAGGTTACCGTTAGGGTTTCGAGAGTCCAGACTAGTCCGTGGTGGAGTCCAGACTAGTCTGGTATGCGGAGTGTAGGAAACCCTATGTTCTCAGGAATATCGGACTTGTCCGGTCTTGGGCGGACTAGTACGATTTAAGCTCTGGATATCTTCAGACTAGTCTAGCATATATCGTACAAGTCCGACTAGGTGACTCCCTTAGTGAATTTGGGGACAAGTCCGCACTCGAAGGACTTGTCCGATTTTAGTCAGAGAGACTATCGAACTAGTCTGGATATTATCGGACTTGTCCAATTTCATGCAAAGCAGTGAAGTGTTGAGCACTAGTTCGCACTGGGAAGGACTAGTCCGATCTTCCGATCTTAGTTAGAAAGATATCGGACTAGTCCGTGGTGATATCGGACTAGTCTGGTCTATGTAAACTTGGACTGTGCAGACAAGTCCGCACTGGGAGGACTTGTCCGATTTTGAACAGAGGGATTATCGAACTAGTCCGGGGTATATCGGACTAGTCCAAACCTATGTAAATTTGTGCAGTGAATGAGTTTTCTTGTGCTTGAGCTATTGGGGTGTGTTTCTCCAACACACTCCATACACACTGATCTAGTCTATTCAGCTCTTTTCCATATAGATCCTCATTCTCCTTTCTTTTTGCGCTTTCTTCATAATTTCATTAAAACCTGCGCTCATCTCAACAATTTGGTTAGGATCTCATTTGTTTGTCATAAATCAACCAAAACCCACAAGGGATGCCTAGATGCACTTTCAATCTCCCCCTTTTTGGTGATTGATGACAACCAATTCAGATTTCACAAATACGATAAAAAATGCAGAATTTTCATAAAGTGTGCACATATGTGTTTCGAAACAAATTAAGCATGACAACATAAGACATATGTGCACTCTTTATGGTGGGGTGCAAAACTACGTGTGTGTGAGCAATAGTTGTGATGAAAATGAAACAATTGACATAATTATCTCAACGTCAAGCATATATGTCAATTTCAGAGCATAAGCACATATTGTAGCAAATCATCATCACAAATTTCATAAATATAAATTGGAGGCATAGGCATATTATTATCACCACATCACAAGACCAAAAGTATGAGAGAACAAAGTTAAAGTTTTACAACCCAAAATAAACACGAATAGAGCTCTCATCTCGCACCCTACAACTACGCTTAGTGACCCCCCCTCATTCTCTCGCCCTTTCGCATCAAGACACGAAAAAGAAGGAGAGGAGGGATCTAGTGCCTTCAGTCCTTGCTGTCGGTCCTCTCCTCATCTTCATCTTCAGGCTGTTGAGGAGGAGGAGGAGCGGATCCACTCGAAGTGCCCCCAATGCCAAAGTAGGCAAGCTCGGAAGGAGTCAAAGGTCCAAGTTAAGTGAAGTCAGAGGTTGAGTCATCGGAGATAACTGGAGATCCAATAGGCTCGATCTCCAGCTTCTGAAAAATATGGTTGACATTTTCCTTGACATACCTCATGTCAGCCTTCCTTGCCTTGTTCAGCTTGTGAAGCTTTACCTCACCCTTCTTGCATGAGCCAAAAATGGCTGCCAAGTAATTCAAAATGCCACTAGGGACCCTTTTTGAGGAGGGGCTCTAGTGGCGGGAGCAGTCCTCACATCTCCTCGAGCTCTCCTTGGAGCCTCTTCACTAGACATCGGAGATTGAGCAGCTTGGACAGTGGCTTGGGGAGGCTTTTGGGGCCTCAAGGGAGTGTGCTCCACATCCTTCACGAACTCTATTCCCGTGACTTTTTCAATCATAAACATCAAGTAAGGGGCATATCCGCAAGATCTGTTCGGTGTGCAGGAGATGTTGACTATGTCGTTCCAAATGTAGTCGAAGATATCAAACTTCCAGTTCTTGCTTATCACCTTCATTAGGGTCCTCAAGTACCCTTGCACACTTCCTGCGTCCCCATATTTTGGTGCTATGGTCTTCCTCAACACCCTATTAAGAACCATAAAAGAAGGGCTTCATGTTCTTGGTGGACGGAGGGTTGTACTTTAGGTTAGTGTCATAAAGGAAATCCATCTTATCCTTCCCCAAGACACCAATGTTGTGGATAGTCAGCTCATTGTTGCTGGTGTCTTCTAGGTGAAGGAGTCTCACAAAATCATCATAGGTAATAGTGTACTTGGATCCATGTGTCATCCAAGTCACCCTCTCCTCTTCATCAGTAGCAAAGAAGCAGGTGGCATAGAACTGATCAATAATCTCATCATTCCAGTTGTACCTAAAGGCAAATAGGTCCTTCAGTCCATGCCTTGCTGCAGCCTCCATCACTTGATCAAAAGCATCACAACTCTTCCTTTCAAAATAATTCCAGTCAATCCACTGGTTGCGGACAACTGGAGTCTTATAGAGAGGTACACTATAGAAATCCGCGTGGAAGTTACTCCAGAATCTTGCATCGGCTGCCTTCTTGGGTTTGCTACAACAATCCACAAATCTGAGCTTGGAAGCCATATCGCTTCCCTTGCCATTGATCTTCTCCTCGGAGGGGTCCCTGTTTCCCTGCCTTGGAGCTGCCATCTAGAGAGGGTCGATCGGGCCCGAGGTGATTCCCTTTCCTTTGACCTTAGCTTGGCGAGAAGCTGTCGAGCTAGAGCCAACTGCATCCTTGGCCTTGGACGTAGGCTTCTTGGCTAGAACCTTGCATCTCACCTGAGGTGGAGAAGGTGCCGGCTTGGAGGGACGCTCTTTGCGCTTCTTCCCTTGGCCCGTCGAGGACCGAAGCAAAGAGTCTTGGTCCAAATCGGCCTCATAATCGGAAATATCATCATTGGAGCTTGACATTTTCCTGAGAAGGGATTATACAATGTATGAATGAGAATTGATGGCAAGGAAGTGCATTGAGTAGTTTGAAATTAGGGTTAAGTTCAGTGAAAAAATCAGACTTGTCCGATGGTCATGTGCGGACTAGTTCGGAGGAACCGGACATGTCCATACAGTGATCGGACTAGTCCGGTGTGAACCATCTCAAACCCTAACTATGAGACAAATGTTGTTGCTCAATGCAAAAATAGCTTAACATAGATGTAATACAGCAAGGAAACATGTATTAGCTGAAAGGAACTAAGCTATATGATCCAAAATGGAAGAAATCAAAGTTTCTAGGGTTTGGGGAGAAATTTACCGAAATTCTTTGATTCTTGATGAAGGAGGAGTTAGAGGTGCGGACAAGTCCGTGGTCTTCAGTCCCCTAGCAATGGAGATTGATTTCCACCCAAACTTGAAAGGATCTGATGGAGAGATCGCCAAATCACCTTGGGGCTCTCGAGGGAACAGAGAGAATGTGAGGTGAGTTGTGAGGATGAAAGAGATTAGGTTTTGGTGGCGGCTAGGGTTATGAAGTCAAAAAATCGAACTAGTACGTGGTCGGCAAGACTAGTCCGGACTACCGGACACTCTGTGGACTGGTCTGCAGTGTGCGGACTAGTCCGGATAACCACGGACTTGTCTGTGGTCACCAGGACATATATAATTAGCCCATTCGTATATATTCGAAGGTTCTTATAGAGAAAATAGGGGCCAAAACAATCAAATAATCTTGATGAATATGATTAGTAAACATACAACAATCAAGCAATGACCATAATTCAACAAGATCAATAATTGAAATAGTGTTACGGAGAAAAACGAGAGAGATGTTTTTTGCAACAGAATCAACATATTTTGAATAAGCCATACAGGTATGCAATTCAAGCCACATTCCGAGCATCAAGGATATTTAGTTCATTTCGGAGCTCGCAAAAACGCTTTTCATCAAGTGGCTTGGTAAAGATATCGGCTAGTTGTTTTTCGGTGTTGACATGGGAAACGGCCATGTCTCCTTTCATTGAGTGATCTCTCAAAAAGTGATGCCAAATGTCTATGTGTTTGGTCCTATAGTGCTTAACGGGGTTATGGGCAATTTTAATGGCACTCTCATTATCACAGAGGAGTGGAATACGGCTCATATTGTAACTGTAATCCCTTAGAGTTTGTCGCATCTAAAGGAGTTGTTCACAACTCCTCATGGTTGCAACATTCTTCGCTTTGGCCGTGGATAAGACAATGGAGTTTTGTTTCTTGGAGGACCAATAAATAAGGGATCTACCTAAGAATTGGCATGTACCGGAGGTACTCTTTCTATGAACTTTAGATCCGACATAATCTGCATCAGAGTATCCAATGAGATTAAATTTGGAACCTTTAGGATACCAAAGGCCTAGGTTGGGTGTATGAACTAAATACCACAAGATTCTTTTACAGTTGTCAAATGACACTCCTTAGGATTGGTTTGAAATCTTGCACACAAGCACACACTCAACATAATATCAGGCATAGAGGCACATAAGTAAAGTAGGGATTCAATCATGGAGCGATATATCTTTTGATCCACGCTTGGCCCGCCTTCATTGAGATCCAAGTGTCCATTTGTTGCTATGGGAATTTTTATAGGCTTCATCTTGTCCATTCCAAACTTCTTGAGTATGTCTTGAGTATACTTGGTTTGGCTTATGAATGTCCCTTCCTTTTGTTGCCTCACTTGGAATCCCAAGAAGTATTTCAGCTCTCCCATCATGGACATCTCAAACCTATCTGTCATAATCTTACTAAATTCTTTACAAAAGTATTTGTTAGTTGAACCAAAGATAATTTCATCAACATAAATTTGACAAACAAAAAGATCATTGTCAAAATGCTTTGTGAACAACGTATAATCACCTTTGCCAATTTTAAAACCATTTTCAATTAAGAAATCTCTAAGGCACTCATACCAAGCTCTAGGAGCTTGTTTGAGGCCATAGAGAGCCTTACGCAGTTTGAACACGTGGTCAGGAAACTCTTGATCTTCGAATCCGGGGGGTTGCTCCACGTACACCTCCTCCTTGATTGGTCTGTTGAGGAAGGCGCCTTTCACATCCATTTGACAGAGATTGAAATCATGGTGAGTAGCATATGCAAGTAATATAATAGATTCAAGCCTAGCTACGGGAGCAAAGGTTTCATCGATGTAAGACCTATGTGTGCTGAATACATTGGCTTGTAGTTAATACACTTGGCTTTGATGATAAAAGTTTTAAATATCACCAAAACACCTTTTTATCAAGGTCCGACTCTAGCTCTGAGCTACAGCAAGGTCCAACGGTAGGTCCGGCTTGTTTTTGGTAGCTCCGATTACGTTCGATGCTATGTCCGACTAGCTTTGGTCAGCTCCGATGAGTTTTGTCTTTAGCTCCGACATGTCTTTGGTAGCTCCGACGTGTTTTTGCTAAGCTCCGAGTTGATTTTTCTAGCTTCGTCTTTTGGGTTTACTAGTTCCGACTAGTTCTGGTTAGCTCCAGTGCTAGGTCCTGCTAGTTTTGTAAGCTCCGGCGGGAGCTTGGTTGTACTAGTTTTGTTAGCTCCGGCTCAAGGTCCGGAACTTGACCGTAGTGCTTCTGCTTTTCATTTGCAATGTTTCGTACTTGATTTACATGATTGGAAAGATTGCTTAGTATTCATTTGCTAAGTTTTTGGTGCGTTTTGGTTGATATGGATGATATCGTGTTGCTGTGGTTTTGCAACATGCTTATGTGAGGTTTTCACGTAGGGTGTTGTGTTCGGAACTAACTTGAGTCAAGTCGAGGACTTGGGCTCGTATGGATTGGTTGTTTATTCATGTGCAGGTGTTGCTTGAGTTCAAGACATGGCTGATGACGGGATCCATTGGACTAGTCTCAGGGAGGATATGAGGTTCCAACAACCAAATTCAGGAGGAATTGTGGTTGAGCTGATCAGGAGGTTGCGCAACATGATTGGATCAATAACAATGCATATGAAGGTATCATGGACGTCATTGGAAGATGTTTGTACGTGTGAAAGGAGTGCATGGAAGTGGCTACATGGTTCCGAGACGTGATGAAGAGATGTGGACGTAAAGAATTGGTCAGAAAGGTCCAACCGACTAGGTTATGGACTCAGGCTGCGGCTGAGTCGGGTTTGACTCAAATAAAGAAAGTTTTAAGTTGGTTATGATAAGATTTCGTGTGGGTCACGAATTTGAGTTGTTTATGAATATGGGATACGTTCCTAAGGTGTTTGGAAGTCTTAAGATTGCTTCTATCTGCGTATAGAAGAATCTTGAGCAGTTATGGAAAGTTACGATTCCTGATCTGAGTAGGATTGGAGTCCTAGTTGATATTGGGTTGGACTAAGGGCTGGTTATATAAGCAAGGGAGCCCAAAGCTCGTGGTGCATGACTTTGGGGCTGTTCCTCTTGTGTTCTATTGAATAAAGTTCATAGTTTGAAGGAACTTTTGTGCCTTGTTCGTTCGACTTGTTCCAGACAAGTTTTACTCGTCGAGTTTCTGGACAGCACTACCTTTTGTCGGTGGTTTTATCATAACTCAAGTTTTACAGATCCAATTGACGTGATTCTTTTTGGGTTGTCCTTACAACTTGATTATCTATCATATGCCAAAATTTCATGGTCATTGGATTTGTGGTTTCTGATCTACACGAGTTTCTTTGCAGCATTCCAGAACTGTTTTTTTCTCGGGTAGGGCAGATTGACCTTGTTTGATTTTTCGATCATAGCTTGAGTTTTTCTCGACGGATTTGAGTGATTCCTTTTGTGTTGTCTTCGTGACTTGATTCTCTCCGATATCTATCACTTTTGTCATGGTGAAACACATTTAGATTAGTCTCACACACGATTTCTTTAAGAGATTGCTTTTCTGCCGAAGGGGTTGGGGTTTAATTGTTTCCGCTGCGTAAGATTTTTAAATCTACCATTCACCCCCCCTCTGGTAGTTTTTCACGTGCTCTTCGATCCTACAATCGGTAACAGAGCCACGGTGCTCTAATCTTTGTGATTTGCACGTGTTTTTGACTAATCATCATGGAGAAGTACTCTGCCAAACCTTGTGTGTTCGCTGGTATTGATTTTCAGGTTTGGAAGGCACGCATGGAGGCTTTCATCCAGGCACAAGGCTTTGCAATATGGGAGAAGGTATACAAGCCTTACGAAGTGCCATCAAACTATCAAGTTACAACTACAAATCTGAGAGATGTCGACAACAACAACAAGGCTCGGAACTTGATCATACAAGGATTAACACAAAGCGACTTCGACCGTGTTGCACAAACCTCCGATCTGCATACGATGTGTGGAAAGCACTTTGTGACTACCACTAAGGATCCAACATGATAAAAGAGGTAAGGCAAGACATGTTCAAGAAAGAATACATGCGCTTCGAGATGCAACCCGATGAGTCTATTGATGACCTTTTTGCTCGCTTTAATAAGATTCTCAGCAACTTACGTAGTGTTAATGTTAATTTTTCAGATGTTGAAAATGCTAGGCAATTGCTAAGTGCATTAGATATGTCAATTTGGGAGATGAAAGTCACATCTATTCGTGAATCTACTGTCATGAGTTCACTTACTTTAGATGTGCTATATTCCAAGTTAAAAACTCATGAAATTGACATAATCTCACGTAAGAACCCCAATAAGTCTATTGCTTTTGTTTCACAATATGATATGTCTAGCTCCGGCCAATCACCATCTTGCAAGACTCTTGCTTTGTTGTCTTCACTAACCGTGGAGCAGATCGAAGAATTTCCAGAAGAGGAGTTGGCACTCATCTCTACTAGATTCTCAAAAGCATTGCAAAATGTGAGAACTAGAAGGAGAGGAAGCTCCAGACCTCAACATTGTTTTGAATGCAGTAAAATAGGACACTTTCGTACAAAATGCCCTAACCTTTCAGGTCCGACCACCCGGGAAGAAAAACAAAGCAAGGTCCAGACCTCCTCTGGAAATTCCAACAAGAAGAAGAAATGTACCATAGGACGCAAGATGATCAACAGTTTCATCACCGCGCTTCAAGAGTTCAGTTCAAGTGACGTGGACATTGGAAGTGATGAAGATGAAGATGATTTGGCAAACTTGTGCTTTATGGTGGGCAAGTCAAGATCAAGTATGGAGGAGGCAGAACACAACAGCGACAATGAAGAGGTATGTCCTACTTGCAAAGAAATGTGTGATGCTATTTCTCGTGCCACTGTTATTGTTAAGAAAAAGGACAAAAAGCTTAGGGATAGTGCTACTAAAATTGAATCACTAGAATCTGAAATCAATCGTTTAAAAACTTTGATTCCTAGTGATGATGCATGTTCCTCATGTGATTTAATATATAAACAATTGTCCTCATTAAGAAGTGCGCACACCTCCACACTTGATAAACTTGAGTTAGAAATTGAAAAGAACAAAGAGCTTGCTGCACTTAATGATAAAAACTTGAAAGATGCTAGCTGTTCTACAATTGATTTGCATTGTTCTACTTGTGATGATCTTGATAAGAAACTACAGGATGCTAATGAAATTTCTATATTGAACAAAGCTTTACGTTCTCATGAAGTTAAATTTTGTTCCAATTGCAAACTAAAAGGAAAAACTTTATGTGAAAATTGCCTTGATCTGTCCAATAAACTTGATGACGTGCATAGGGCATTACATCGGTTTTGTAATGGGAATAAGAACCTAAACTTGCTGCTGAATTCTTCCAAGTCATGCAATGATAAAACTGGTTTAGGTTTTGATTCTCATGCTCATGCTAAGGCACATCCACCTACAATTGTAAAGTCATTAGGAAGTGGTTTGATTCAAATAGTTCCTAAACAAAAAGGAGTGGTTTTCAAATCTGCAGGAGTGTTGTCTCATTCGGTTTCAAATAAAAATATTGCTTGCTCATCTAGACATGAACACAAAGTTAAATTTCATTGTACCTTCTGTGGTAGAGATGGTCATGTCATAGATTTTTGTTATAGACTAGCTAAACAATAGAAAAGGGAAAGAATGGTTGCTAGATCTCATAACTTTCATGCAAAATTTGCTGCACACATTGAATCGAATGTACAATCTGCTATTTTGAGTCAAAAACATTCAAAGTTTACCTTCAAACCTTCTGTTTTTGCCTCCAGAGCTACGGATTTTTGTGCTACACAAGTAACACCTTATAGGTCAGTAGTTAAGAATAAAAGATCTCAAACCTTGACTCATAAACCTGATGTTTTGTCTCAGCTTTCGTGTGTTTTTCCTACTGCACATCGCGTGACTCAGTACTGGATTCCTAAATGCCTTTTGACTAACCCCAGTATTGAGTCATCGATGTATTGTGCTTCTTTGTAGGTTACACGTTTGAGTAAGGAGAACATTTGTATTGTGGATTCAGGTTGCTCACGCCACATGACCGGTAACAAAGATTGGTTCTCCTCCCTCTCTTTTGTGTCACGTGTAGAAAATGTTACTTTTGCCGATAATTCTTCAACTCCTATAATTGCTAAGGGTTCGGTTAGAGTAAATGATCACTACACTTTTAAGGATGTGGCACTTGTCAAAAATTTGAAATACAACTTGCTTTCTGTTTCACAATTGCTAGATGAAAATCTGGAAATTATTTTTAATAAAAACTGCTGCAAAGTTGTAAGTTCAAATAGTGAGCTTATTTTTAACATGTCTCGGTTTGGAAGAGTTTTTAAAGTTGATTTTGATATGTCTTCCTCTAAGCATAGGTGTCTAGTTGCTAATGATTCAAAGGACTTATATTATTGGCATCGTAGACTTGGTCATGTAGGCTTCAATCACCTAATGCGTGTTAGTGCTCTTGATCGCATACGTGGGCTGCCTAAGCTTAAAGGGGACAAAGAAATTGTGTGCCCTTCTTGTAGACATGCTAAGATGGTTGCAGGTTCACATACCCCTCTCACAATGATCATGACAACTGAACCATGTCAACTTTTGCATCTTGACACCGTAGGACCTTCACGTGTTCAATCCTTCAGAGGTAAATGGTATGTTCTTGTTATCGTTGATGATTATTCTAGATACTCTTGGGTTTACTTTATGGCGTCTAAGAATGAAGTTTTTAGTCACTTTAGAACTTTATTTCTTAGATTATCGATTGATCACCCAGGATCATTAAAAGCAATTAGAAGTGATAATGGAACTGAATTTAAAAATCAATCTTTTGATCACTTTTGTGCTGAAAATAGAATAGATCATCAATTCTCTTCACCATATGTACCTCAACAAAACGGTGTTATAGAAAGAAAGAACAGAACCTTAGTTGAGATGGCTAGGACTATGCTTGATGAATATCAAACTCCTAGGAAATTTTGGGTTGATGTGTTAGCAACCGCTTGTTATGTCTCAAATCGTGTTTTCTTGCGTGCTAAGCTAGGTAAAACACCATATGAGCTCCGATTTGGATATAGGCCTAGTGTTACACACTTTCGGGTCTTTGGTTGCAAATGCTTTGTCAAGAAACATGGTAACCTTGATAAATTTGAACCTAGATCCATTGATGGCATGTTTCTTGGTTATCCATCTCATACTAGAGGCTTCCGTGTGCTTTTGTTTGACACTAACAAAATTGTGGAGACTTGTGAAGTGTCTTTTGATGAAGCTATCCCAGGTACTAGCTCTGGTGTTGTAGGAACAGATCTGTATCCTCAGGGGGAGGGTATTTTCGAAGATGAAGAAGAGCCGGTGATACTGCCTGGTAGTTCCGAAGTTGACACGTGTCTAACTCCGGACATTGAACAAGCTCCGACTATCACCTATGCTGGTCTGATCGTCCACAAGTCACAAGCTCATCAATCTATGATGAACATAATGAAGAAGAAGCTTGTGAGACATCTGTTCCCCTATGGTTTTACAAAGATCATCCCCCACAACAGATGATTGGAAGCTTGCACGAACGAGTCACATGGTCCATGTTTTGCGATCCAAACTCTCATGCTCATTCTACTTTTGTTGCTTCTTTTGAACCCAAAGATATATCACATGCACTCACTAATGAATCTTGGATTATTGCCATGCAAGAAGAGTTAGAAAATTTTGAAAGAAATAATGTTTGGAAACTTGTACCTCCACCTCAAGGTCACACTTTAATTTGAACTAAATGGGTATTTAAAAATAAACAAAGTGAGGATGGGGTTGTGGTTAGGAATAAGGCTAGGTTGGTTGCTCAAGGTTTCACTCAAGTTGAAGGTCTAGATTTTGATGAAACTTTTGCTCCTGTCGCTAGATTAGAAGCCATAAGAATTTTATTAGCTTTTGTAGCATCTAAAGGTTTTAAGCTATATCAAATGGATGTTAAAAGTGCTTTTCCTAATGGCTACATAGATGAAGAGGTTTATGTCAAACAACCACCGGGTTTTGAAAATCCAGATTTTCCTAATCATGTTTACAAACTATCCAAAGCCTTATACGGTCTCAAACAAGCCCCTAGAGCATGGTATGATAGGTTAAAAACATTCTTACTTGAAAAGGGGTTTACCATGGGCAAGATTGATAAAACTCTTTTGGTGCTTAAACATGGCAATGACTCATTATTCGTTCAAGTGTATGTGGATGATATTATCTTTGGTTGTGCTTCTCATGATCTTGTGTCCAAGTTTTCAGCAATGATGAGTTCCGAATTTGAAATGAGTATGATGGGTGAACTCACTTACTTTTTCGGGCTGCAAATCAAGCAAACCAAGGAGGGTACCTTTGTGCATCAAACGAAGTATACCAAAGACCTCCTAAGGCGCTTCAACATGGACAAAAGCAAGCCTCTTCGGACACCAATGGGAACAGCAACAACACTTGAACTTGATGAAGATGGTGAATCTGTGAATCAAAAAGAATATAGAAGCATGATCGGATCACTTTTGTACCTCACGACATCAAGACTGGACATACAATTCAGCGTATGTCTTTGTGCACGGTTTCAAGCTTCCCCACATGTTTCACATCGTCAACCCGTCAAAAGGATTCTCAGGTACTTACATGGAACCCAAGAATTTGGCATTTTTCTTCCTTCTTCCTCAACCGTTACTTTGAAAGCTTTTTCAGATGCTGGTTTTGGGGGTTGTAGGATTGATAGGAAAAGTACTTCCGGTGCTTGTCATTTTCTCGGTAATTCTCTTGTTGCTTGGTCCTCTAGAAAACAAAATTCAGTTGCACAATCCACAGCCGAATCTGAATATGTAGCTGCTGCTAGTGCTTGCTCACAAACTCTTTGGATTGTTCAAACACTTAAGGACTATGGGGTTGATCTAGATAGTGTTCCACTGTTTTGTGATAACACTAGTGCTATTTGCATTGCCAAAAACCCCGTGCAACATTCTAGAACTAAGCACATTGACATTAGGTATCACTTTCTCCAAGATAAGGTTGAAAAAGGAAACATTGTGCTTCACCATGTAGATACCGAACAACAATTGGCTGACATTTCTACAAAACCTTTGGATTTCACTCGTTTCTGTTACATTCGTAGTGAAATAGGGGTTATGCATACTCATGGCTTAAATTGAGTGGGAGTTTTTGAAACTTGGGATGTCTTTGTGAATCTGAAATTAAAATAATATGAGCATAGTATTTCATACATATATGACATTGTGATTCCTTTTACATGCTGAAAGTTCTTACTACACTACTCGTGTTATACATTTTGTAGTTTTTGCCATGTCTAGTAATTGGAATAATTACTTACACTAAATCTGGTCATGGTCGAACTTTCTTGCTGTTTTGAACTTGTTGCATGTTCACAAGTGCATTTAATCATAAAGAATTAATCAGGTAATCAACTCACATGTTGAGTTTTTATGAACAAATATAAATTGAGAAAAGATCAAGAGAATATGCATGCATCGCACTTCTTCTTTTGAGATGGCTTATCATTGCACTTAGATATGAACTTGGAAGAAGTTGTGTATGACTAAAACCATGTCCTTAAGCTTCTGATTATGACATAGGCTTGGCTTGGTTGGTTAGAATAAGGCATATGCGCATATAGTCTCTTGCAAATATCATATGATCTAAATTTATGCTTTGAAAAATAATAAAATGCAGCAACTAGTGTCATGCTTTCAGATTTTGAAATAGTTAAGTTTGTGAGATCATGACTTGCTTAAATTGAAAATTACATTTGATCTCTAGCATGGCTTACACTACTTTATGTATTTCATTGATGTGATAATATAAGGTACTTGATAGTATGACTTGGATGAGCTTTGTTTATATGTATGTGTTATAATATGCTCATAATAACTAAAGGAGGAGAGATAATTTGTTTATATGCTCATGACTTGCTGAATACATTGTCAAAGGGGGAGAGATAAGCATGAAGAGAAAGAGAATATGTGCATAAGGAGAGAAGGAGAGATAATAAAGGGGGAGAGATAATATGGGATAATTTTTCTTCTCATTTTACTTTTGATTTACAAAGGGGGAGAAATTGCCTTCAAAACTTTTATGTGAATAAGCCAATGTTCGTATTTTAAATGGTGTTGCCAATGCATTCATCAAGGGGAAGATTGTAAGACCTATGTGTGCTGAATACATTGGCTTGTAGTGAATACACTTGGCTTTGATGATAAAAGTTTTAAATATCACCAAAACACCTTTTTATCAAGGTCTGACTCTAGCTCTGAGCTACAGCAAGGTCCGACGGTAGGTCCGGCTTGTTTTGGGTAGCTCCGGTTACGTTCGATGCTAGGTCCGACTAGCTTTGGTCAGCTCCGATGAGTTTTGTCTTTAGCTCTGACATGTCTTTGATAGCTCCGACGTGTTTTTGCTAAGCTCCGAGTTGATTTTTCTAGCTCCGGCTTTTGGGTTTACTAGTTCAGACTAGTTCTGGTTAGCTCCGGCGCTAGGTCCTGCTAGTTTTCTAAGCTCCGGCGGGAGCTTGGTTGTACTAGTTTTGTTAGCTCCGGCTCAAGGTCCGGGTTGCTCTGGCAAGGTCCAGAACTTGACCGTAGTGCTTCTGCTTTTCATTTGCAATGTTTCGTACTTGCTTTACATTATTGGAAAGATTGCTTAGTATTCATTTGCTAAGTTTTTGGTGCATTTTGGTTGATATGGATGATATCGTGTTGTTGTGGTTTTGCAACATGCTTATGTGAGGTTTTCATGTAGGGTGTTGTGTTCGGAACTAACTTGAGTCAAGTCGAGGACTTGGGCTCGTACGGATTGGTTGTTTATTCATGTGCAGGTGTTGCTTGAGTTCAAGACATGGCTGGTGACGGGATTCATTGGACTAGTCTCAAGGAGGAGATGAGGTTCCAACAACCAAATTCAGGAGGAATTGTGGTTGAGCTGATCAGGAGGTTGCGCAACATGATTGAATCAAGAACAATACATATGAAGGTATCGTGGACGTCATTGGAAGATGTTTGCACATGTGCAAGGAGTGCATGGACGTGGCTACATGGTTCTGAGACGTGATGAAGAGATGTGGACGTAAAGAATTCGTCGGAAAGGTCCAACCGACTAGGTTATGGACTCAGGCCGCGGCTGAGTCGGGTTTGACTCAAATATGGAAAGTTTTGAGTTGGTTATGATAGGATTTCGTGTGGGTCACGAATTTGAGTTGTTTAGGAATGTGGGATACGTTCCTAAGATGTTTGGAAGTCTTAAGATTGCTTCTATCTGCGTATAGAAGAATCTTGAGCAGTTATGGAAAGTTACGATTCGTGATCTGAGTAGGATTGGAGTCCTAGTTGATATTGGGTTGGCCTAAGGGCTGGTTATATAAGCAAGGGAGCCCAGAGCTTGTGGTTCATGACTTTAGAGCTGTTCCTCTTGTGTTCTATTGAATAAAGTTCATAGTTTGAAGGAACTTTTGTGCCTTGTTCGTCCGACTTGTTCCAGACAAGTTTTACTCGTCGAGTTTCTGGACAGCACTACCTTTTGTCGGTGGTTTTATCATAACTCGAGTTTTACAGATCCAATTGACATGATTCTTTTTGGGTTGTCTTCACAACTTGATTATCTATCATATATCAAAATGTCATGGTCATTGGATTTGTGGTTTCTGATCTACACGAGTTTCTTTGCAGCATTCCAGAACTGTTTTTTTCTCAGGTAGGGCAGATTGACCTTGTTTGATTTTTCGATCATAGCTTGAGTTTTTCTCGATGGATTTGAGTGATTCCTTTTGTGTTGTCTTCGTGACTTAATTATCTCTGATATCCATCACTTTTGTCACGGTGAAACACATTTAGATTAGTCTCACACACAATTTCTTTAAGAGATCGCTTTTCTGCCGAAGGGGTTGGGGTTTAATTGTTTCCGCTACGTAAGATTTTTAAATCTACCATTCACCCCCCACTAGTCTGTTTAATAAGGAACAGAAAAGTCCATTTTCCTTACTGTTGTCACAACGAACTAGTCTGTTAATGAGCGGACAAGTCCGCTGTTCCACAACAAAAAGGGGTTCCGGACAAGATTGAAATTATCCGGACAAGTTCGAGGTTTTACAGTTTCAAAATTAGACTAGTCCTCAACTTTAATGGACAAGTTCAGACTAGAACAAAGTCTTCACTGGACTAGTCCGCACAGAACAACGGACAAGTCCATTGCTCTGAAGAGCTAAATTAGATCAGAGCAGACGGGTATACTGGACTAGTCCGAGGTGAGGACAGGACAAGTCCGTACCTATAATTGATTTTAGTTGTTCTTTTGCCTCTAATTCATTTATTCTTGTTCCCTTTTATATTGTCTTATGTCTACCATATATGAGAATGAATGTAACGCATGATGATGAGAATTGAGGGTGTTACAATCCTAGACGAAAAATCTAATAGTAAGCATCACTAATCTCAACATATGATTCTCTGGTTTAACATGATTGAATATATAAGGTGCGATAAACACCTTGCAGCTACAATTGACTTCGTATTTTGTCTACGGTCTGTGTAACCTGGCGACAAGGTACTATGAGCCAATGTGGTAGCTACACAAGTCTATTCTTTGCAATGATCACGCGTGCTTGTTGTTTGAGAATTTCTTTTTATTAATATACCTTCTAAAAAATAATTTAATATAAATAACTTACAATTTTGAAAAATTTGAAAACTAACCCAGGTTCGTACGTGCCTCATACGAAATGCACATGGGCCACGAATTTTGTATGAGGCACATACAAAACTGACGTGGCGTGCCACACTGTCCTGGGTTCCCGAGGTTGAGCGAATCCCGTATGTGTCTCATACGACATTTGCTCCCAGTTGGAATTTCCTATGAGATACATACGAAATTCATCGAGCTGTGGGGCCCGTGGGAACTGTCGTATGTGTCACGGACCAGTTTTGTCCTTGTTAAAATGCGGGGCATCCTTCCTTTCTAAGCACTCAGCCGCTCGGCCGCCTCCATCCCGCCACGCCCGCACCACTGCTCGACCTCGTCGCCTCTGCCTCCCGCTAGGCCGCCTCTGTCGTGCCCGGGCTTCGCCACTGCTCAGCCGCATCCGTCTTTGGTATTTTCTATCCCTCTATTCCTCTTTTGTGCTTTGTGATTAAATATTTCTAGTTTTATTTTCTATTCCTTTTTAGTGCCATTATCTAATGATTAAATGCGTATTTTAGTAGTAATTAGAAAATGATTTGTCAGTTTTGGACATGTTAACAGTGCTATGTGATAGTTATTTTAGGTAATGTTATTTATTTCTAGTTTTTAGGTTTTTATTGAAAGTGCATCTAGGAATCCCTTGTGGGTTTTGGATGATTTATGACAGGCAAATGAGATCCTAACCACTTTGTTGATATGAGTACAAGTTTTAATGTGAAAATAAGCAAAGTGCCAAAAAGAAGGGAGAATGAGGAGCAATGTGGAGAAGAGCTCAAGGAACAAGTGTAGTAGATCATTGTGTGTGGAGTGTGTTAAGGAAACACACCCCAAGAGCTCAAACACAAATAAACACACACATTGCACAAATTTATACAGGACCGGACTAGTCCGATTTACACCGTACTAGTCCGATATCTCTCTGCATAAGATCGGACAAGTCCGATATCACAACGGACTAGTCTGATATCTCTCTGACTAAAATTGGACTAGTCCTCTCCAGTGCGGACTAGTCCTCAAAACACTTCACAAGCTGCACAAAATCGGACAAATCCGATCACACTACAGACTAGTCCGATATAATTCTGATCTAAATCGGACAAGTCCGATATTGGCCCGGACTAGTCCAAAAACCCCCTGACATAAATCGGACAAGTCCTCCAAGTGTGGACTTGTCACCCAATTCACTTAGGGTTTCACTGATCCGGACAAGTCCGATGATTATCGGACTAGTCTGAAGATTTCCAGAAGCGAAATCGGACAAGTCCGCTCCTAGCCGGACTAGTCCAATATTTCGGTACACTTAGGGTTTGCTACACACAGCACACCGGACTAGTTCGGTGTCCACCACAGACTATTCCGATCTTTCTAAACTCTAACGGTCACTTTTAGAAACCCCATATTAATAGATGTGCACGACCCAACTTGAAACTCTCTCGACCCCCTGTGCCATCACACCTCCCAAGAGCCTCAAAAACACATCTCTCCACGAAATCAAAAGCCACAAAGATCAATCCCTTGAGGATACACTTTGGAACATTGGAGAGACACGATTCATCACTCATTGAGCTCTTGGTTTCATTCCCTAACACACTCCTGTGATTTTCATTGTAATCTTTTGAGTGTGTTCTTGGTGGAGTTTTCATTGTAATCTAGGGGAGCCCTCAATGTGTGAGAAGGCCCCTTGAATTTGGTTATTTACCCTTTGTGATAAGAGAAGAGGATTGGCCTTCGTGGCGATCCAACGAGGGTAGGGTTGGAGAAGACCCAATCTATTTGTGGACTCCTCAACGTGGATGTAGGTTGCCTCTGTGGGAATCGAACCACGAGATAAATTTCTTATGTTCTTGCTTTGTGTTCATCGTTCTTATACATCACATCAATCTAGGGTTTCAATTAATATCGCCTACTGTACGTTGAAACATTAAATATAAGATTGACTTGTGATATACCCTAGTGCATAATCGTGCAACACTTCAATTAACCGTATATTTCCGCTGCATATATCGTAGAATCAAATTAATCGATCAAACTTGATTAACCTAGTCGGTACACACCGGACTAGTCCGCACTTGACCAGGCTAGTCTGATATCTCGAGTTTTGATCTGGTTGTTAAGTGTTGTAGGTTCCGACAAAATTCAGAAAGGCCTATTCACCCCCCCCCTCTAGGCCACATTCAATTGGTATCAGAGGAGGTTCTTCAATAAGGAGACTAATCGCTCGAAGAGGTCATGTCAGACATGAAAGACGTACACAAGAGCAACAACCAAGAGAAGGTTGATGAAGATAAGAACCAGAAATTGGAGAAGCTCCTCGAAGCCATTCAAGACTTCGAGGATGACGATGAGGAGACGCTGGAACTCAAGGCGCTCCTAAGGAAGAAAACCCTTTCCAAGGGAAAGGTGAAAATTGAAGATGAAAAGAACAAGAAGAGGAGTAGTCACACCGACTACTCCCGATATCCTTTCAACTACGATCGTCTTAATTCTAGCAATAATCATTATTTGTCTATCCCTCTGGGAAAAGCCCCACACTTCGATGGAAGTGATTACTCAATGTGGAGGCAAGATATGAAAATGCATCTAATTTCTCTCAATCCAAGTTTATGGCATATTGTGTGCACAGGGATAGATATCCCGAACGATGATGAAGAGCTTACACCAAGCCAAGAGCAGGCAATTCATCGAAATGCCCAATCCGCGGCAGTCATTACCTCTTCGCTCAGTCGGGATGAGTTCACCAAGGTGGATGGACTCGAGATTGCAAAGGAGATTTGGGACACATTGCAAACTGCACATGAAGGTGATCGTCATGTGCGTGAATCAAAGATCAAAATGATCGAGGGTGAATTGGGAAGATTCGCAATCGAAGAAGATGAGTCGCCTCAAGATATGTACAACCGACTTAAGACGCTCATCAACAAGGTTCGATCTTACGAAAGTAAGAAGTAGAACGACCACGAGGTGGTGAATCTCATCCTTGGAGCTTTCATGCCTCACAACGTCACCTTATGCTCGATGATTACAGAAAGCCCCGGATACAAGAGAATGACTCCAGATGAGCTACTTGGAAAAATCATCAATTTTGAGATGATGGAAAAGCAAGCGAAGCATGTCAAGGAAATTGTCGACCTCACCTCGGCAAAGAAGAAAGGGGTTGCTTTGAAGTCCACCCTCAAGCCCTTATCTAAAGAAGCGCGAGAAGCACAACTAGAAGAAGAGGGTGATGATGAGAGCAGTGATTTGGATGAAGATGACATGATACTATTCATGAAGAAATTCAATAAGATGATGAAGAAGAGACAAGGCGCCAAATCAAGTGAAGGAAAATACAAGGAAAGATCTAAGTCAAAGTTGAGGCGGGCATGCTATAATTGTGGTGAGTATAGCCACTTTATAGTTGATTGTCCATATGAAGAGAACAAGAAGAAGATCAAAGAAGCCAAGCCTCAACCGAAGAAATTCTTCAAGAAGAAGAAACAAACCGAACAAGCGTATATAGGGAAAGAGTGGGACTCAAATGATGAGTCCTCATCGGAAGAAGAAGAAGAATAGATGGCTAGCATAGCCATCGAGAAGACATCTAAGAAGTCCACTCTCTTCCCTACACTCGGCGCATGGAAGGGGAACGACACTTGCCTCATGGCAAAGGAAGGTAAATGCAAGGTAACAACAAAACCCTCCTCCATGCATTCCTATTCCAGTGATAGTGATATTAATAGTGATAATGAAGATATGATCATTGGGTTAGATAAGAAAACAGCCACAAAATGAATTTTTTTCTTGATCAACTTGTTGAGAAGGAGAGGTTAATACATCGTCAACAAGACATGATTGTCTCCCAAAAGGAGGAGTATGTTGAACTTGACAAGCTTCTAGAGCTTGAAAAGGAGCGGAGCAAGTCACTAGAGCTTGAATTAGCTTGAAGCAAGGAAACTTGCTTGGAGTTAAGCGACTCAAACACTACAATCAAGGAAAAACTTGCTAACCTAATCAAGGTTAACAAGATCCTTGAAGTGCAAGTTGAGTCACTCAAGCAAGGTGACCCTTCATCCTCTTCAAGCTCACCTTCTCAACACATTAAAACTGAAGTTGCTTCTACTTGTACATGTGGTAAAGTTGACAACAATTTGAAAGACAAGTCAACCTCTACCAAGGACAAGCATCCTGCACAAAATGGCATATTTGACAAGGAGAAGATCAAATATGCACGTAGTGCATACTTGGTCACAAGACCTCCAAATGTCAAATATGGCATTGGTTACTCTTATGGTGAAAAGCAACAAGCTAGAAGCCATAAGAATAACAGGGATAACAATGTCTTTGTAAAGGGAAGACTCTTTCAAACTGGAAAAATCAAAAATTAATGAATACAACACGAATGATCACCAGACTAGTCTGGTCGGGATCCGGACAAGTCCGGTACAACGGACAAGTCCGGTCTCCCAGACTAGTCCTGTGTATAAACAACAACAATTGCTATTCATAACTTTTGATGCATCTTATGTCTCAATGAGAAGTAATTATGGAAAGGTTTATGCTCATTATGTTGGGCCACACCATGAGAACACCAAATCTCATGTGTGGGTGCCCAAATCCCTTGTGACTAACCTAAAAGGACCCAAGCAAGCTTGGGTACCTAAAACCAAGGCATAATTTGTTTTTGCAGGCCTATTCCTCCGGTGGACCTAAATGGGTGCTAGACAGTGGCTGCACCAACCATATGACCAGAGAAAGGAGGATGTTCGTTGAATATGAAGCAAATGAGGATACAAGTGAGGGCATCTACTTTGGAGACAATAGTCAAGGAAAGGTGCTCGGTACCGGTAAAATTGCCATATCACAACAACACACTCTTTCTCATGTATTACATGTTGATTCCTTAGATTATAACCTGCTGTACATATCTCAATTATGTGACAAAGGTTATAATTGCTTGTTCACTAACGAGGGTGTGACCGTCTCTAGGAGGAGTGATGGTTCCATTGCATTCAAGGGTATGTTAAAGGGAAAGCTTTATCTTGTTGACTTCAACAAGGATAAAGCCGAACTTGACACATGCTTGACTGCAAAGACCAAAATGGGTTGGATGTGGCATAGACGGCTAGCGCATGTTGGTATGAGGAACCTTCGAAAACTCCTCAAGGGTGATCACATCTGAGGTTTGAAGGATGTTGTTTTTGAGAAAGACAGGCCTTGTAGTGCGTGCCAAGCTGGAAAGCAAGTTGGAGCACCTCATCCCGCGAAGAACGTCATGACTACAATAAGAACGCTTGAGCTACTTCACATGTACTTATTTGGTCCAATTGCCTACATAAGCATCAGCGGTAACAAATATGGTTTAGTAGTTGTTGATGATTTTTCTCGCTTCACTTGGGTTTTATTTTTTACATGATAAGTCAGAAACACAAGGAATACTCAATAAGTTCTTCAAGCGAGCTCAAAATGAATTCTCATTGACAATCAAGAAGATTCGAAGCGACAACGGCATGGAATTCAAGAACACAAAAGTGGAGGAGTACCTAGATGAAGAAGGCATAAAGCACGAGTTTTCAGCTCCTTACTCCCCTCAACAAAACAGAGTTGCCGAAAGGAAGAATCGAACCCTCATAGAGATGGCGAGAACAATGCTCGATGAGTACAAGACCTCGGATCGATTTTGGGCGGAAGCGGTCAACACTGCTTGCCACGCCATAAATTGACTTTACCTTCATCGACTACTCAAGAAGACATCCTATGAGCTACTCACCAGTAAAAAGCCCAACATTTCACATTTTCGATTTTTCGGTTCCAAATGTTATATTTTGAACAAGAAGCCTAGGACTTCAAAGTTTGCTTCGAAGTCCGATGAAGGTTTCTTGCTTGGTTATGATTCGAACACTTACGCCTATCGTGTCTACAACAATACATCTGGACTTGTTGAAGTAGCACCTAACGTGGTGTTCGATGAAACTAATGGCTCCCAAAAGGAGCAAGTTGATCCATGTGTGCTAGATAAAGAAGAAGCTCCTTGTCAAGCATTGAGAAGAATGGCGTTAGGTGAATTTCGACCACAAGAACCACCTCTACATATGCATGAGGAAAATGAACCACAAGAGGAGACCATTGGTCCAGGGGGAGCTTCCATACAAGATCAACCTCAAGAAAGTGCAGATGATCAACAAGTCAACGAGGGCAACCATTTAGGGGGAGAAGAAGATGATCATGAAGATTCAAGACAGCAAGTACCACACCCAAGAGTACACCAATGCGTCCAAAGGGATCACCAAATCGACAACATCATCGGTGATATCCAAAAGGGAGTAACTACTAGATCTCGCATAGCTAATTTTTGTGAGCATTACTCATTTGTGTCCTTTTTGGAACCACGCAGGGTTGAGGATGCATTGAAGGATCCAGATTGGGTAGTGGCCATGCAAGAAGAACTCAACAATTTCAAAAGAAATGAGGTGTGGGAACTAGTCGAAAGACCCAAATCCAATGTCGTGAGCACCAAATGGGTCTTCTGCAACAAACAAGACGAACACGGTGTGGTGACAAGGAACAAGGCACGACTTGTGACCAAAGGGTATTCACAAGTCGAAGGTTTGGATTTTGATGAAACCTTTGCTCCCGTAGCTAGACTTGAATCCATTAGAATATTACTTGCATATGCTACTCACCATGATTTCAAGCTCTATCAAATGGATGTGAAAAGCGCCTTCCTCAACCGACCAATCAAGGAGGAGGTGTATGTAGAGCAACCCCCCGGGTTTGAAGACGAAGAGTTCCCCGACCACGTATTTAAATTGCGTAAGGCTCTATACGGCCTCAAACAAGCTCCTAGAGCTTCGTATGAGTGTCTTAGAGATTTCTTAATTGAAAATGGCTTTAAGATTGGAAAAGTAGATTATACCTTGTTTACAAAGAACTTTGACAATGATTTTTTTGTTTTTCAAATCTATGTTGATGATATTATCTTTGGTTCAACTAACAAAGATTTTTGTGAGGAGTTTAGTAAAATTATGACAGATAGGTTTGAGATGTCTATGATGGGAGAGCTAAAGTACTTTTTGGGATTCTAAGTGAGGCAACAAAAGGAAGGGACGTTCATAAGCCAAATGAAGTACACTCAAGACATACTCAAGAAGTTTGGAATGGACAAGGCGAAGCCCATAAAGGCTCTCATGGCAACAAATGGCCACTTAGATCTCAATGAAGATGGACCTAGCGTCGACCAAAAGGTATATCGCTCCATGATTGGATCTCTACTCTATTTATGTGCATCTAGGCCAGACATTATGTTGAGTGTATGTTTGTGGGCAAGATTTCAAGACAATCCTAAGGAGTGTCACTTGACAGCTGTCGGTGCCCTGCGTACCGAATACCCCTTGGGACTGCAAAAAGAGCAAAGGAACTTCACCTGTCTGAGTTGAAGACCTCTGAAGGCCCCATGTGTCATACGAAACTGGACCTGCCTCCCTTCTATGGTTAGTCCCAGTGCTGCCATGTGTATCCTGCAACCGGAGCTACATCCCACACATGGGAATGCTCCGGGCTAAATACATGTGCGGCACCCTCGGACCTAACCCCTGACAGAGGGAAGCTCTAGTACCGACACGTGTACAATAGCACCGGACCTACCCGTCCCAGACAGTAAGCCCCGGAGCTGCCGCGCGTCCAACCGCCGGACCTTCAACCTCAACAGGTAGAGTGGTGGACTTCCAACGGCTCGGACCTTCAAGGAACAATTAAAGACCTCAAGACCTGATTAAGTGTCATTAATACCATCTTAATGACACACGATCAGAGGGCCCTTAATACCAGTAACGCAACTATCAAGGCGCGTTACCAAACTATTAAGGGTAATTAAGCTCATTAATTGTGTATTAAGCATCAGTAACCGCCAAGGCCACATGTCGGGCCAGGCTAACGATGTAACGACCAGTCCTAGTACTATAAAAGGACTGGCCGAGCGATACACAGGGGATACTCTTCCAGACTTCGAGACTCTGCTCTGAGACACGCCCACAAGCGCTCAGACGCTCAATACAACAACAACACACACCCATGGAGTAGGGTATTACGCTTAGGCGGCCCGAACCACGTAAATCTTTGTGTCAACTTGCCATCGTGTTTTGAATCTCTGCGCGCCCACAACTGAACTATAAACTCTGCAGTCTACCAATGGTGGTACCGGGAGAATTGCCGGAATCACACTCTGACAGTTGGCGCGCCAGGAAAGGGGTGCCCAAGATTCAAGGATGGTGAACTCTGCTGCTGGATCGTCCAACGGCAACCCTGCTATGCAACCTGCTGGAGGCAATCCCTCTAACATGCAGCAGCCAGCAGGTGTTGTGATTCCAGCAGGAGTCATGCCACCATCACCACCGCCCGCACCAGCAAATCAAGATGGACGGCAAGATGGGGCGTCTGCATCGGTCACTGCATCGACAAACAACAACCCTCAACACGTGCTCCATGCTGCGCGTGCTCTTCTCCAACGTCCACCGCCTCTAGGAGCATCCCAGGGTGCAATGGAGCAGTGGGGAGCTGATGTGGAACATTTGGTTGCAGCAGCAGCCGATCGCTTCAGCAACCAAGGTCCCCCCCCCCCCTTGGAGCGGGCCCCATTGCAGCATCGGACCATGTCAGGTAGACTTGGTCCGCATGCTTCACAACACAGGAGGCATGCTGCATCTCAGCAGACGACGTCGCTGCCTTTCGGGGCGCGACGTACAGACACGGTAACCAGGCTTTCGACTCACGACCTCCAGGCGGAGCTTGATCGCCGTTACCATCAACAGGACGACCGCGCCCATATCGAGCGTGCTCACGAGAGGCGAGAGGCTTGGGATAGTCCTGCTCTTGAGGGAGTAGGAGCAGGCTGTTCTTCCCTGGCCATGCACCTACGCATGGCTAGATGGCCGCAGAAGTTCCGGCCTCACCTGCCAGAGAAATTTGACAGGACTGTCAATCCCGCCGAATTTATCCAAATCTAGTCCACCGCAATCCTTGCGGCTAGAGGCAACGAGGTCGTGATGGCCAATTATTTCCCTGTGGCTTTAACTGGGACCACCAGGTCCTGGTTCATGAGCCTTCCGCCTGACTCCATCAACAGTTGGGTGAAGTTGTGCCAACAGTTCACTGCCAACTTCGGGAGCTCATACACCCGACGAGGCATGAAATCGGAAATTTTTGCTATCAAGCAGAAGGGGGGAGAGTCCATATGATCCTTCATCCAGAGGTTCTCCCAGGTACAAAACACCATACCTTCTATCTCAAGCGCTTCTGTTATTGTGGCATTTAGATAGGGCGTTCGAGACAAGAAGATGCTGGAGAAGCTGGCGACCAAGGAAGTCACCAGCGTCACGGAACTCTTCAGCTTGGGAGACAAGTGTGCCAAAGCTGCGGAGGGCCGTGAAAAGCACTCCCAGCCACCTCTGGAGGACAACAAAAAGTCCTCCAAGGGTGAAGCCACTACCTCAGGGAGTGGCAAGAAGAAGAAAAAGTCCAACGGCAAGAAGAAGCCGTCGGGTGGCCGGGGGCCACGCCCCGAGAAACGACCTCCGCCGTCGTCTGAAGACGGTGGCAGCTCCAAGATGTGGTGTCCCATACACAAGACGAACAACCACAACCTGGAAGGCCGCCGAGAGGTCCAGAACCTTGCCGAGCGCTACAACAAGCCCCGGGAAGAAGTTCCTTTCCGTCAAAGGGAAGGAAAACAAAAAGTCGACGAAGCTCCGGCTGAAGAGGAGTTAGGCTTTCAGGACCCCAAAAAGGTCCTGAAGGCTGTTTACACCGCCGTCGATGACGACTCTGACGTCTCCGACAACAAGCGTCGGAAGACCATGAACACCATCTTTGGTGGTTCGTGGGATATCACCTCCCGCTGTGTCCTCAAGACAATGCGGCGGGACATGGCCTCAGTAGCTCCCACCACCAGGGTTGAGCCGCACCGGAAGTGGATGGACACTGCCATCACTTTCGATGCTTCAGACTGCCCTCGGAACATGATCGGAGCTGGCCAACTCCCATTGATGGTATCTCCGACCATCAACAACATCCAACTCCACCATGTAATGGTGGACAGAGGTTCGGGGCTGAAACTCATAAGCTTCAAAGCTTTCGTCAAGCTTCAGCTCCGACCTTCGGACCTTCGCCCCTCCCGACCTTTCTCTGGAGTAGGTCCGGGGGCCATCACTCCACTCGGAGCCATTACTCTCCCGGTGACCTTCGGGACTCAGGAGAATTACAGAACTGAGAAGTTGATCTTCGATGTGGCGCAAATCAACTTACCATTCAACGCCATCTTGGGCAGGCCAACCTTGTACAAATTTATGGCTGCTGCTCATTACGGCTACTTGGTGTTCAAGATGCCAACACCATCAGGTGTTCTCCGGATTCGTGGAGATCGCACCGCCGGGGTTACTGCTCCAGAAGAACTCTTTGCACTTGCTACAAAACAGGAGGAAGAATCCGGAAAGGAGCAAGCTCTGAAGCCTCCGAGCATTCATCATCGAGGCTCAACCTCTGCACCTCGCGTGCAACCAAGCGGCAACACTGACATTCCCGTCAAAGTCGTCCAAATTGGTTCCGACGCCGCTCAGACCACCCATATATCGGACTAATGTTGCGCTCATCACTTTCCTTCGGGCTAATGTCGATGTGTTTGCCTGGCAACTGTCACAAATGCCTGGGATCCCTAGGGAAGTGATCGAGCACAATCTGAAGATTTATCCCGAAGCTCAGCATGTACATCAAAAGCCTCAGAAGCAACCAATAGAGCGACAAAACTTCATACGTCAAGAAGTGAAGAAGTTGCTTCAAGCTGGTCTCATCCGAGAAGTCTTCCACCAAAAATGGCTGGCAAACCCAGTCGTTGTACCTAAGGCTGGCGAGAAACTTCGGATGTGTAACGACTACACTCCACTGAATAAGGCATGTCCAAAGGATCCATTCCCACTACTTAGAATAGATCAGATAGTGGATTCCACCTCCGGGTGCGAATTACTATGTTTCCTAGTCGCATATTCTGGGTATCATCAAATCAGAATGTCTAAGGAAGATGAAGAGCATTCTTCCTTCATCACAGTAGATGGATTATATTGTTACACTGCCATGCCATTTGGTCTCAAAAACGCTGCTGCAACGTTTGTACGTGCTATGTACAAAACTTTTGGAGAGCTTATCACAGATGTAGTGGAAGTGTACGTCGATGACATCGTAGTCAAGATCAAGAACAAGGAGTCATTTCTTGACACCTTGCAAGCTGTCTTCGACAAGTTGCGAATCACACGCACGAAGCTGAACCCGAACAAGTGTGTCTTCAGGGTTAGCTCCGGAAAGCTTCTTGGCTTCTTGGTGAACCACCGAGGAATAGAAGCAAATCCGGTGAAGATTAATGCCATTGAAGACATGCGACCACCAGCTCGCATCAAGGACATCCAGAAGCTGATTGGATGTCTAGCTGCCCTTAGCCGGTTCATCTCAAGACTGGCAGAATGGGCGCTACCTTTCTTCAAATTATTGAGGAAGTCCGGACCATTCCAATGGTTTGAAGAAGTAGAAAAGGCATTCCAGGAGCTGAAGCAGCTCCCCACCACTCTACCAACCTTGGTAGCTCCTAATCCTGGTGAGCTACTTCTGCTTTACATTTCGGCAACTAACAAAGTTGTCAGCATGGCCCTGGTTGTGGAAAGACTAGAACCATACCCACTTGAGGAGTCCAGACCCCTCTGGGAGGGTCCGGAGCTACCTGAAAAGGAGTCTGGGTCCCAGCTCCCAGACCCAGATCCTCAAGGCGAGATGCCAGAGGATCAACATCCTCCAAATGAAGGAGTTATTGAGCATCAAGATCCAGACCCCTCCGGGAAGATCTAGGTCACTTCAAAAGAAGCTCCAGGTTCTTCGAGGAAGAACCTGGAGGTCCCCAAACCAGGTTCAGACCCCTCCGAGAGGGTCCGGATTGATGAGGAGGATGCTTCGGGCCCCTCCGGGAGGGTCCGGACAGTCCAACACCCAGTGTACTTCATCAGTGAAGTACTCCATGACGCCAAGACTCGGTACCTGGAGGTGCATAAGCTGCTCTACGCAGTTCTTATTGCCTCTAGGAAGCTTCAACACTACTTCCAAGCTCACAAGATTTCAGTGGTAACTTCTTATCCACTGCGTGCAATCTTGCATAACCCCAACTCTACTGGGAATATTGCAAAGTGGGCAGCGGAACTGGCCGAGTTCAATCTTGAATTCGTCCCAAGACAAGCGATCAAAATTCAAGCACTAGCGGATTTCATGGCGGAATGGACCCCCTCTCCATCAAATCTTGGGGGGCCCAGTGAGCAGAAGCCGGAACCCAAGGTTCCGGTCTTCACCGAGCCTCACTAGACTCTCTACTTTGACGGCTCCATGCAGAAGCAGGGGGCCAGAGCTAGAGTCCTTCTCCTCACTCCGACTGGGGAGAAAGTCAAATACATGGTTCACCTTGATTTCAAGGCGACCAACAACATGGCGGAGTATGAAGCACTAATCTATGGGCTCAAGGTGGCAGTAACATATGGTGTCAAGCAGCTGTTGGTAAAGGGTGATTCGCAGCTCGTCATAAAACAAGTCACAGGTGAAAGCTGCTGCAACAACCCTCAACTAGCTGCATCTTTACTTGAAGTCCAGAAGCTTCAGAAGGACTTCGACGTCTTGGATCTTTGCCGTGTCCAGCATCTCAACAACGCTGAAGCCGAGGAACTCTCGATGAAAGCTTTAACTGGAGCTCCGGCTCTCGACAGAACCTTCATCCAGAGATTGTCAAGACCAACAGCTCAGCCTGCTGAACTGAGCGAAGGGGGCGAGACCAGCACCTCGAAGCTGGCGGTCTCGATGGTCCTATTACCATGGCGTCCATCAAGGATCATAGTTGCTGCATGAAGCTCCGAGCAACCCAGTACGCAAGACTCAAATGCTCAAGTTAGCTCCGATGCATGGATCTCAGAGATTCAGAGCTACTTGAAAGACAATTTCCTTCCTGAAGACAATGTATCCGCTGACTGGATAGTCAGGTTGGCTAAAAGATACACACTGGTAGAAGGGGATCTCTACCGGCGTGGTGCCAATGCCGTCCTAATGCGGTGCATTACAAGGGAAGAAGGCTGGGAACTCCTCGCAGAAATCCATGGAGGCGAGTGTGGGAACCACGCGTCTTCTCGCACGTTGTTCGGTAAAGCCTTCCTGCATGGTTTTTGCTGGCCTACAGCACTCCAGGATGCAACCGAGCTAGTGAAGAAATGCGAAGCATGCCAGTTTCATGCGAAGCAAATTCACACACCAGCTCAGCCTCTACAAATCATACCTCCTACATGGCAATTCGCTGTGTGGGGGATGGATATCTTGGGACCTTTCCCAAGAGCCGTCGGGGGTTACAAGTTCCTGTACGTTGCCATCGACAAGTTCACCAAGTGGTCGGAAGCAACTCCAGTTGTGATAATAAACAAGCAATCAGCTATCAATTTCTTGCAGTCCATCATATGCATATTTGGAGTCCCAAACAAGATCATAAAAGACAACGAGACCCAATTCACAAGCTCTGCATTTCAAGGATATTGCGAAGACCTCGGCATTTAGGTCAGCTACGCTTCCGTAGCTCACCCGACAAGCAATGGCCAAGCTGAGAGAGAAAATGCAGAAATCCTAAAAGGAATCAAGACGCACACATATGAGCACCTAAAAAAAACATGGAGCCAACTGGATCGAAGAGCTTCTACCCACACTGTGGGCCAACAGGACAACTCCAAACCGGTCAACTGGAGAGACACCCTTCTTCCTGGTGTACATAGCTGAAGTAGTCCTTCCTCCGGAAGTCACCTTGGGGTCACTCCGGGTCCGGACCTTCGATGATGCCATGCAGGACCAACTCCGGCGTGAAGACCTTGACCTCGTTGAAGAGGGAAGGTGCTGAGCAGCTATTCGGAATGCCCGATACTGCCAAGCTCTTCGGCGCTATCACCAAAGGCATGTTCATAGCCGACAGCTCGAGGAAGGCGATCTGGTGCTATGGAGAATACAAAATTGAGAAGGTTTAAACAAACTCTCCCCCAGCTGGGAATGTAACACCCTCATTTTCATGCATCATACCCTACATATACTCATATACATGTTTAACATTAACCCACAACAATAGGAACGAGCTTAAAATTGATTTGGAACAAAACCACACTTAAAATGCAGGAAAGTGCGGACTAGTCCGATTTTACTGAGTACTAGTCCGATTTCTCTCTGACTAAAAACAGACTTGTCCGTTTTTGCTGCAGGCTAGTACGATTTTGCCTCTAGAAACTTTCAAACTTGTCCGATTTTGTGCGGACTAGTCCGATATTCCAAGAATCCTTGAAAATTTGCTAAGTCCCTAGACTTTTCCGGACTAGTCCAGTGTTCCAGCGGACTTGTCCATTTTCCTCTCTGACTAAAGTCAGACTTGTCCGATTTTAGGCCAGACTTGTCCAATTTTCTCTCTGGACAACTTCGAACTAGTCCGGTCCTTTTCGGACTTGTGCGATATTTCGTGACTCCGAGTTGATCTTTTGTTTTATGACTTGTTTCTTGGGTTTCACGTTAAGTGGACCTAGGGACGTCGTGCCTAACTCTTTTAGAGCCCATGTGGGACTCTAAACCGGCCTCTACTCATCCCAAACTCGAAATTCATCTAACCCTAGCCTCCACCTCTATATAAACAACCCCACCCCTTGGCTTGACATCTATTTGCCACTTTTCCACAACACCCAAATCCTAGTTCGTGGAGAGCCACCATCAAGGAGGGAGGAGAGGATCTCAAGCAAGAAGAAGAATATGAGGAAAATAAAGAGGATCAAGATCTCCATCAAGTTTCGTTCTTCATCACCAATTCATCTCCAAGTTCATCACCAACCCTAGTCATCAAGATCCAAGTGTTACCTCCAAGTTTCTTGATTCATTGGAGTTCTAAACACTTGGTATACCTTCTATTATCTTTTCCTTACGTGAACTCAACCCCTAATCTACAAATTTACATTGATCTAGAAAACCCTAGTTCGCTAGTTCTGCAAAGTACGGACTAGTCCGGCCTTCTGCAGACTAGTCCGATTTTCCTGGTTAAATTGCATCGAATTAATTCTAAAATTGATTTGAATCAACTACAAACCTGTATAAACTTGTTAAAATCTATTAGAACTAGTTAGTGATCATTAAAAGCAAGCAATTAACAAGTTCTACCTTGTATTTGCATTAATCATGCATGTCATGTCATATTGAGTAATATTTGTGCACTCTTTGATTGTGTTTCTTGTCTTGTATGTTTATTGTGTGGATTAGACGGATTTGCGCTAGAGAGTGCCGTGGAGGATCTACAACACCAAGAGTTTGAAGGCTTTGACCCTAATCAACTGCAAGAGCAAGGCAAGTGTCCTTGAAGCATATTGATCCTATTTTAAAATAAATGTTTTGTTTGCAAAATTGCATGCTTGTGTCAATTTGATGGGAATCCTATGGTAGGAAGTTTACTAGCTTTGTTTGACCACCCTTGTCACCTGGAATATATGGTAGAGAGTCGGGAAGGGCTTTTTACCTTTTGCTTCGCTTAATCAACTGGGATGGGAAACAACTATACCACTCAATTTAATTATGCATGGATGAGATTATGGTTAACATGAACTGGTTAAATATGATATGGTAATGGGTGGTCTAAGCAAGCCTGGTTTGTGGATGGGTTGGACGTATGGTGGTTTGCTTGCTTTAGATCTAAGGACCGGTTCATGCGAGAATAAGCCAGGACTACAGTGCCACCACGAGGCCAAGTATGGGTGCAGCGTAGCTGATTAATTAGGGCTTTGCTAGTCCTGTTTGGACCATTGTGGATGCTCGGGGAAGGGGTAGTCGGGTTGGGTTTGTTGATGACTGGTGGGACTACCCTAGGATCCGAATGGCTCAAGAGGGGGCCCTTGGTTGAAGATGTGCTCAGTTGGATACATCGCCACCGGTGAAACCTCAGTGGGGTCTAAATAGGCTAGTAATCCCTTTGTGAAGGCTATTTTGTGATCTCTTGGCCATACACCAAAGGAAGTGTAATTGGCGAAAGGGAGGTTCTTTAGTCGCTGACGGGTGATGAAATCACAAACACGTGGGTAAAGTGGTACAAACTCTGCAGAGTATAATAAACTATCATGATAGTCGTGCTCCCGGTTATGAGCACCTGGACAACTTCCATGATTAGAGGGAACTTAGTATTAGGATGGTATTTGGGATGGTTATGGTTGGTATCATGGTTATGGTTGGTTATGGATTCATTTCTGGTATTGAATATGGTTATTAGCAATGGTGAAATCTGGAATTATTGATGATGGTAGTGAATTCAAACTAGTATTATGATATTACTTATGATTATGATGGGTTTACTTCACATACATATAATATATTGCTTTTCAAATGTTTTAAAGGTCTTTTTCAGCACTTAGCCATTATTATTGTCGTCATTTGAATCAACCACATGTCACACTTTCTACACTTGCTGAGTACGACATGTACTCACTCTTGCAATTCCCCCCAACAGTTGCAGGTCAGGATTGGGAGTTTAATGGTGATAATGCGGAGTTCTAGGACGTGTCTACCGTCAGCTTGCCTGTGGTGTTGATTGGAGTTGCGCTATGCCCTATTGCTTATGCTGCCTAGCTGTTTAGTTTGCTTAATTAGTTATTTCTGCTGCATTAGTTGAACTTGTCATTAATATTCATTAGAGCTTGTATTCGAGGATTATATGGTTTGTTTAATAAAATTTGGTTAATTAATCTTGTCTTGTGGTAATTTTCTGTATACTCTTTTGTGAATGCACTCGTGCATGTGTGATGAACATCCTGGGCACACATATGCGTTAGCTTGGTTCATTTTTCAGAACTGGGTGTCAAAGGGAAGGACCCTTCCGAGTGATCAAAGTATCCCATCCTAGATGCGTTCGCTTGGCAACCGAGGATGGGACACCTCTCCCTAATCCTTGGAACATTGAGCACCTCCGTAAGTTCTACGCTTAATATCATGAAGGTGAGTCTGTAGTTACATGTGATGTATGTTATAGAGTCATTGTACAGAGTCGGGTAGCTCCTTCGGGAGAACAGCCGGACCTTCCCCGGAAGTTCTGCAAAGTTCACGCAACACTTGTCATAGTCTCAGAACTAAAAGTGTAGCTAGCTATCTTGGGTCAAATGAGAAACAAAACACACTTAGTCTGGTTCCGTAACCTAAGAGTGTACTTGTTTCCCCTGTACCTCGGACCTATAATGAAAGACATCATTATGTGGAAACAGACTCCACGTGCATTTATTTTGTACAGACTCAATATTTCTTATTTTTCTCTTTCTTGTCTATAACAAAGTTGTGCAATTCTCAAGAAACTTTAGCTTGAACAATTCATGTATAATTCAAGTTGCATTGTTAATTCTTCTGGGTCTAAACATTGTTGAATGGCCTACTCGTCTAAATGCCGCCAAGCCAATCTAGGTCTGGAGTGTGCTATCGACTTAGCCTGGTCCTGCACCCTAAGTACGCCACTCTACCTACACCCAGACAGGACGAAGTAAGGCGAGTCCAGAAGACGATCGGACCTGGAGAAAACAAGCCAATGCACTTGATTATATATAGAATTGCGTTCGACCTAAAAGTTTCTTTCTGGAATAATAAGCCGCAAACGAGTTATAGATGAGAAATGGATTTTAATGTTTTTCTTGACTTCAGTGTGCAGGAAAAATAAAGATCTCATGATGATTGTGGATGAAGCCGGAGCTATCAAAGCACCGACACCCCCTAAGGTGATTTGTTGTCGATGTTTCAAACATTGATAGTAGACGTCACCGGAGCTACAAAGTTCTGGCAAATCCAGGGGGCCAGTCGTCAACACGAAGAAAAGATGGTGGGAAGACTCCCCAGTGGGGTCTGCTGTCAACGCACCGCGTGTTGACAATGGTCGCTGCCCGAGCTACCAAGCTCCAACAACCCCAGAGGACTAACTATCGATGCTCTACGTGTTGACAAGGGTCACTGCCAGAGCTACTAATCTCCGACAACCTCAGGGGGCCCCTACAATCGACGACTTCAGACCTACAAACTACAAGTTCGAAGCATGAAAGTCTTCAACAAAATGCTACATCCTCTTGGTACATGTTCACAATCAAATTGTGTACATCTACCAGGGGGCCAAGTGAGACAAAGGTGTTGAAGACAAAAAATGAAATTCATAAAATTATTGGATTTCATTAATATGGAGACAAGAGATTACAAAATTGGAGAAAAAGAAGAGAAGATACAAGCGGGAGCTACAAAGAGAAAGTCCTAAACCCAATGGAAGAATGAGGCGACCTTCTAGGCAACCTCGGACACGCTGGCCTTAGCAACATCTCCTCTCCGTTGATGGGACCTTCAAGCACCGGGCCCAGTGGTAAGTGAGGATCCTGGCTTGTGTAGCATGTCAGTATGTACTCTGTGACGTTCTTTGCCAGGGATTGTCCTTCGGTTTCCAACTAGTCTGCGATGGCATCGCCCATCTTGTTGAGTTTGCTGCCCGCTGAGCTCAACGCCAGGTCCAGCTCCGGCTCCGAATCATCCGAGCGCACCGGACTGAAGCCCAGCGGCGTCAATGCGTTATTGGCTTTGCCCAAGAAGTCCCAAACTTGTTGGGCCTTCACAGCCCTTGAGCCTCGCACCTCTTCCAATGATCTCTTGGTCACCGCAAGCTCCGAATCCTCACGGGCAAGGCGCTCAACCTCTTTGGCGTTCTGCTGAATCTTTTCAGCAACCTACCTTTCGAGTTTACCAAGCTCCTCTTCCCGGAGGTGAACCTTGTTCTGGTGGTCAACCAAGTCTTTCTCCTGGCCCCGCACTTTGTTCTCCCTGGCAGCAATTTCATTCTCCCTCTTGTTGTGGTCCTGTCCTTACTGTCAGGCCTTCTTCTCCTCTTTCTCATAGTGCTCCTCCAGCTTCTTGGTACGCTACGCGAGACTCTTGTGACCCAGAGTCAGCCTATGAGTAAGCTCCTCCTCCCTCTTCATGAGGTCATCACACAGCTCTAGGAGTTTTTGCTCTACATCTTCGGGCTTTTTCTCCCGCTCCTCAAGAGCCTCCCGACGCTTGACGAGGCTGTCGTGGATGGCGCTGAGCTTCTCTTGGTGGTCATTCGCTGCTTCATTCGTAGCCACAGCCTATTCGTGGATGGCCCGGGAGTGGTTGTCAAGGGATTGTGTCATGCTTTCCCTCTCATCCAGCAGCTGACCCCAGTCCTCCAACCAGACCTTCTCCCTTTTCACCCACTCCTTATCATCAGCCAGCCTCGACTGCGCCATCTTGGTCTCAAATTAGAGCCGGTTGCACCACTTCCTAAGGGTTTTGCGCTCCTCCTCGAGGGCCTTACTGTCATGGTAAAAGGCCAGTTGGACCTGACGAAGACTGGAGCAGGCGTTGTCGATAGACAACGACAAAGGGATTGGCTCCAGACCTGCTGGGGTCTTCTCCGCTGGCTCCAGCGGGTTCTCTGTAACAAAAATCGGGTCCCACTCTACAAGAGCGGTCCCTTGAGCTTCCACGGCACTAGGGCCACCCTCTGGGATAGCCTCGGCTGCCGCTGAGGAAGGTCCTGCAACCGAAGTTCCTACCTCCGGAGTCGGCTCCGAAGGTCCTGCAGCCAGGTCATCAGCAGTTGCTCCCTCAAGCGGGGGACCGACGGCTTCGTCTTGGCACCCTGGCTCAGGCGCGGGTACTTCCGGAACCACCACTTCCGGAGCATGTGTTGAAGATTTGACCGGAGCTGAGGCCACTTCCGGCTCTAGTGCTGGCGCCTCCTCTGCCATCGGTTCAGGCGCCAGCGCTTCGACCTCCACTGGCTCGAGCGCCGGCACTTCTGCGACAACCGTCTCCGGCGTTGGAACTTCATCAACACCCGACTCCACCACCGGAGCTTCAACAACATCCGGCTCTAGGGCCTAAACTGCAGCTACATCCAGCTCTGAGGCCAGAGCGTCCATCATCTCAGCATTAAAAACTGGAGCTTCAACCACCGAAGCTGGTGTCGCTGGTACATCTTCATTCCCGTGGTCCGGCGCTACCACGGGAGCTTCAGGGGATGGCTCGAGGTCAAGGACCACGACAGCTGGCGCCGGAGCTGCCGCGGCCTCAACCACCTCTTGGGGCGGCGCTGGAACTGGAGCCAGAGCCTCCGTCTGCGCAACATTAGTTGCTGCTGCAGGAACTGGAGCTCCAGCCCCTTTCTTGGGTATCCTGTGGATGAAGGACGAAGAAACTCAAAATATGATTACAACAAAGACAATCAACTAAGGTAAAAAATCAAATTTACCTTGGAAGGCTTCCGCTCCAGCTAGCACGGAACCTTTTTACCGAACGCTCAGGACCGGACCCTGTCGCCACCAGCGTGGTAGCTCTGGAAGGCTCCGCGGAGCTCGCTCCCGCCATCAGCGACGTCTTGGTTGAGGCCCCCCTCGACTGATAAGGACCCTCGGACCTAGAGCTCTTAGCGGGCACTGGTACCGGAGTCACATGGCCGAAGCTAGCATCCCGAGGAGACGCCGATGCTGGAGTAGGTGTCGCCGTTGAAGACCTCCCCCTCCGGGGAGAAGGAGCTGCTGCGGAAGGAGCAGGTCTGACGGACCTCCAGTTCAGAGTGCTTCAATTTCCTCTTGCGGCTAGAGGGCTTGGCCAACTCCTTGCCCTTGCCTACAACTTCAGCTCTCTGTCTTGGGGCGGAAGGGGGACCACCCTCGGAAGCTCCGGGGATCGCCAACCCGGCGATCGAACGCCTCTCAACTTCACCGAGGTCATCAAGCACTGGCATTTTCCACCGAAGCTCCCTACCGAACTCTGCTTCCATGTTTAGAGGGAGGAAATCCTCCGGCGGAGTCAAGTCATCGCCCTCGACGTCGATGCCATGCTGGAACTTCTTGAGGTGAAGCTCCAAAGCTGCGCCTTCCAGGTTGGACTTCAAACCGGTCTCGATCCGGTCGTCATCCATCATGCTGTTGAGGGCCCAGGAGAGCTTCTCCCTCCTCTTCAGTGGAGCCCACCTATTGACTAGGAAGTTGCAAAAGACCGCCTAGGGAGTCACCCCTCCTTCCACACATTGGCGGATCCTGGTCAGGGCATGGTTGAAGGCATCCGATAGCACCAGATCTTCGCTCCAAGCTTCAGTGTCGACATTGGGGAGGCCTTCGGGCAACTCCATCTTCTCGTGCTCCTCTACCGTGATAACAATACAATCCTTCTTCCAGTCGTCCCACTTGCCGGAAGGGAACGACCTCAAGTACTTGTATGGGCACTTCTTGCGCTTCACAAAATAATAGAAGCCAAGGTACTCGTCACTCTTGCCGGTGGTGTGGATGGTGAAGAAGGTGCGGAATAGCTCAACACAGGGGGGAATACCCACCCACATCTCGCAGAAGTGGACAAAGGTCGACACCAGAAGAATGGAGTGGGGGCCAAGGTGGTACAATTGCAGACCATAGAAGTCTAGCAGCATCAAGAGAAAAGTGGAGAAGGGTGGTATCAGTCCCACCATGGCGTACGCGGAGAAGTACACCATGTCGCCGATGCGCTCCTTCTTGAACGGGAGCTTGCCGCCGCGGACCAGGTGGTTGAAGGAGTCGTTGGACCACCCCATGAGGGTTCGGACCTTCTTCAAATCACCATCAGTCGTAAGACGGCTCTTGTGGAGACCCAACTCCATCGCAGCACAGCGAGGAGAGTGATGAAAAGCAAGCAAAAGTTTGCAGGATTTGAGCGCAAGTTTAAATGAAGGCATAAAGAATCCCCAAATGGTGTGTGCTTTCCTTCTTAAGTAAGCCCCCACAACGCTTGGATGAAAACCGCAGAGGAGCTGACGATACAGTTCAAATACTTCACCGTGCCAATGACAAGGGGTCTGGGGCCACCCTGACGATCAAGTCGAGGTCCTTACCCCAGGCGAACAATTGTCATCATGAGAGGCGGGAAGCCCGAGGGCAGCGGCCTGACAGGGTGCGCAGAACCGATACGGTTTTAGTATTGGGAACCGGCGACCTTCAATTGCGTGAGATCCGCACACGCAGATCTCACCTACCGCATCTTGGATATGCCACAAGGCGATGGTTTAACTGCGAACTATCGCCAACGGCACATCTAAAGACCCTTGAAGACACGACTCAAAAACCGAAGGATGGACCCACCTCCAGCAGAACGACTTCATCCGAAAGGTCTCTCCCATAGGTGGGCCTAGGGGGCCACTGTCGGTACCCTGCGTACCGAATACCCCTTGGGACTGCAAAAAGAGCAAAAAAACTTCACTTGTCTGAGTTGAAGACCTCTGAAGGCCCCACGTGTCATACAGAACCGGACCTACCTCCCTTCTATGGTTAGTCCCAGTGCTGCCACGTGTATCCTGCAACCGGAGCTACATCCCACACATGGGAAAGCTCCGGGCTAAATACCTATGCGGCACCCCCGGACCTAACCCCCAATGGAGGGAAGCTCCGGTACCAACACGTGTACAACAGCACCGGACCTACCACGCGTCCAACCACCGGACCTTCAACCTCAACAGGCAGAGTGGTGGACTTCCAACGGCTAGGGCCTTCAAGGAACAATTAAAGACTTCAAGACCCGATTAAGTGTCATTAATACCATCTTAATGACACACGATCGGAGGGCCCTTAATACCAATAACACCGCTGTCAAAGCATGTTACTATACTATTAAGGGTAATTAAGCTCATTAATTGTGTATTAAGCATCACTAATCGCCAGGGCCACATGTCGGGTCAAGCTAACGATGTAACGACCAGTCCTAGTACTATAAAAGGACTGGCCGATCGATACACAGGGGAGACTCTTCCAGACTTCAAGACTCTGCTCTGAGACATGCCCACAAGTGCTCAAACGCTCAATACAACAACAACACACACCCGTGGAGTAGGGTATTACGCTTAGGCGGCCCGAACCATGTAAATCTTCGTGTCAACTTGCCATCGTGTTTTGAATCTCTGCGCGCCCACAACTGAACTACAAACTCCGCGGTCTACCAACTGTGGTACCGGGAGAATTGCCGGAATCACACTCCAACAACAGCCGTAAAAAGGATCTTGAGATATTTAGTTCATACACCCAACCTTGGTCTTTGGTATCCAAAAGGCTCCAAATTCAATCTCATTGGTTACTTCGATGTAGATTATGCCGGATGCAAAGTAGATAGAAAAATACCTCCAACACATGCCAATTCCTAGGTAGATCCCTAGTTTCTTGGTCCTCCAAGAAACAAAACTCTATTGCCTTATCAACAGCCGAAGTAGAGTACATTGCAGCCGGGAGTTGTTGTGCACAACTTCTTTGGATGCGACAAACTCTAAGGGATTACAATTACAATATGAACCGTATTCCACTCCTTTGTGATAATGAGAGTGCCATTAAAATTGCCCATAATCCAGTTGAGCACTCTAGAACCAAACACATAGACATCCGACATCACTTATTGAGAGACCACTCCATGAAAGGAGATATAGCCATTTCCCATGTCAGCACCGAAAAGCAATTAGCCGACATATTCACCAAGCCACTTGATGAAAAACGTTTTTGCAAGCTTCGAAATGAACTAAATATCCTTGATGCTCGGAATGTGGCTTGAAATTTTGCATACCTGTATGAATTCTTAAAAATATGTTGATTGGATTTTAAAATCATCTCTCTCAATTTTCTCCGAAAAACTATGTCAATTACTAGATCTTAGTGAATTATGGTCATTGTTTGATTGTTGTATGCTTACTGATCATATTCATCAAGATTATTTGATTTGATTTGCCTCCCTATTTTCTAAATATGTACCTTCAAATATATATGAATGGGCTAAGAAATTCTTCCCCGGTGACCATGGACTAGTCCGTGGTTACCCAGACTAGTCCGCCCATGCAGACTAGTCCGCAGAGTGCCGGTTAGGCCGGACTAGTCCGGTAGACCACGGACTAGTCCGATATAGCCTCTGGAAAAGTTCGGACTAGTCCGATCATTTTCGGACTTTTCCGATTTTTCGTGTCCATAACCCTAGCCGCCGCCAAACCCTAATTTCCTCACCCCCACACTTGCCTTAAGCTTCCTCTCTCCACGCTCGAGCTCCCCAAGGTGATTTTGCATCTCCTCCATCAAAAAGCTCCACATTTGGGTGGAAATAAAGCTTCCTCGCTCGGGGATTGAAGTTCGCGGACTTTTCCGGCCTTCAACACCCTCCTCTTCGAGATTCAAGCGATTTCTTCGTTATTTTTCCCCCAAACCCTAGAAATCTCTATTTTGTTCATTGTTGATCGAATAGCCTAGCATCTCTCACTATATACATGCTTCCTTGATGTATTAAATTGATGATAAGCTAGTTGTGCATTAGGAATCACCATGTGTCTCGTTGCGTAGGTTTTTGAGGATGAATACCGGACTAGTCTGGTCCATGCACGGACAAGTCCGGTCGCCCAGACTAGTCCGTGTCTGTACACCAGACTTGTCCAATTTTTCTGAACTCAAACCTAACCTTTCAATTCCTCAGTGAAATTCCTTGTTATCCTTTCTCACCCATACCTTGTACAATCCGTTCTCAGGGCATGTCAAACTCTCACGATGAAATTTCCGACTTTGAAGCCGAAATGGAACAATAAGCCCTGCTTCGGTCCTCGACAGACCAAAGCAAGAAGCGACCTTCCAAGCAAGCCCCCTCTCCTCCTCAGTCTCAAAAGAGGGGGGCTCGACGAAAGGTGCCTGCTTCCAGGGCCTTTGCAGGTGGTGGCCCTAGCTCGGCGAGTGCTCGCCTAGCAAAAGGAAAAGGCAAGGGGATCGCGACGGGCCCGATTGGCCCGCTAAAGATGTCAGCCCCGAAGCATGGGGATCGGGATCTCGCAGAAGAAAAGTTCAATGGGAAGGGCAGTGACTCAGCGGCTAAGTTCCGTAATGTTGATTGCTACAGCCGTCCGAAGAAAGCTGTGGATGGCAAATTTTGGATCAATTTCCATGCATATTTTTACAAGTCTGTGTACCTCCCCATGAAGACACCTGTAGTGCGCAACCAATGGATTAATTGGGCACACTTTGAGAAGAAGGGCTGCTGACCGTTTGTTGAAGTGGTGGAGGCAGTTGAGAGGCATGGCCTGAAGGATCTCTTCGCCTTCAGGAACAATTGGAATGATGAGGTCATCGCGCAATTCTTTGCGACTTGCCATTTCTCAAGTGATGATGAAGAGAGTGTTACTTGGATGACTCACGGATCCAAGTACAGTATAACTTATGAAGACTTTGCAAGCCTGCTACACCTTGACACCTCAAGCCATGACAACTAGGTCATCCACAACATAGGTGTCATTGAGAAGGATAAGATGAAATTCCTCTATGAGCCCAACTCCAAGTTCAACCGTTCCTCCACAAAGAACATGAAGCCTTTCTTTTTGGTCTTGAACAGAGTCTTGAGGAAGACGATTGCCCCCAAAGATGGGGATGCTGGGAGTGTGCAGGGCTATCTCCGGACCCTGATGAGGGTCATAAACAAGGACCGCAAGTTTGATGTGGCTAACTATATCTGGAACGATATGGTCAACATCTCTTGCACACCCAACTGGTCATGTGGCTATGCTCCGTATCTTATGTTCATGATTGAGAAGTTCACTGGCATTGAATTTGTCAAAGATGTGGAGCACCTTTCCTTGAGGCCCCAGATGCCTCAAAAGCCAAGCATACAGGGTGCTCCATCTCTGGCCTCCAGTCCTGAGGCTCCGGCAAGAGCAAGTGGAGATGACAGGGCTGCCCCTGCCACTAGGGCAGCTCCTCAAATGGGATCTGCGAGTGGCATTTTCAAATACTTGGCTGCAATCTTTGCTTCCTATAGAAAGGCCGAGGTGAAGGCCCACAAGCTTAACAAGAGAAGAAAGGAAGACATGAAGTATGTCAAGGCAAATGTGAAGCAAATTTGTCAAAAGCTGGAGATTGAGACTATTGGATCTCCAGTTATCTCTGAAGATTCTGATTCCGACTACACCGAGCTCGGGCCCTTGACCCCCTCCGAGCTTGCCTACTTTGGCATTGGGGGCTCTAGTGGCTCCGCACATCCTCCTCCTCCTCATCAGCCCGAAGACAAAGATGAAGACGATGAGAGGACCCACAGCGAGGCTTGAAGACTTTAGGTCCCTCCTCTACATTTTTTTAGTGTCTTGATGCCAAAGGGGGAGAGATTGAGGGGGAGTCTTAGGTATTAGGTCTTAAGTTGTAGAATGCGAGGAGAGAGCTTCCTTTTTCCTTTTTGTCTATTTTGTGGGTTGTAAAACATTTGAAATGCTCTTATGTTACTTAATGGTCCTGTGATGCAATGTTTTGAACTACTTGTCAAGTAATTGATGAAATCTGTGATTTTGCTCCTATAATGACATATATGCTTGTTGTTGGTATGTTAATATCAATTATTTCATTCTCTTCATTATTATTGTTTCAATGCACTTAGTTATGCATCCCACCATAAAAGAATGCACATATGGATAATGTTTTCATTGCTTGATGTATTTTAAACTCATATGTGCATACTTTATGAAAATCTCAACCTTTTGTCATATTTTGTGAAATCTCAATTGGTTGTCATCAATCACCAAAAAGGGGGAGATTGAAAGTGCATCTAGGAATCCCTTGTGGGTTTTGGATGATTTATGACAAGCAAATGAGATCCTAACCACTTTGTTGAGATGAGCACAGGTTTTAATGTGAAAATAAGCAAAGTGCCAAAAAGAAGGGAGAATGAGGACCAATGTGGAGAAGAGCTTAAGGAACAAGTGTAGTAGATCATTGTGTGTGGAGTGTGTTAAGGAAACACACCCCAAGAGCTCAAACACAAATAAACACACACATTGCACAAATTTATACAGGACCGAACTAGTCCGATTGACACTGGACTACACCGATATCTTTCTGCACAAGATCGGACAAGTCCGATATCACCACAGACTAGTCCGATATCTCTCTGACTAAAATCGGACTAGTCCTCCTCAATGTGGACTATTCCTCAAAACACTTCACAAGCTGCACAAAATCGGACAAGTCCGATCACACTACGGACTAGTCCGATATCATTCTGATCTAAATTGGACATGTCCAATATTGGCCCGGACTAGTCCGAAAACCCTCTGACCTAAATCGGACAAGTCCTCCAAGTGCGTACTTTTCACCCAATTCACTTAGGGTTTCAATGATTTGGACAAGTCCGATGATTATCATACTAGTCCGAAGATTTCCAGAAGCGAAATGGGACAAGTCTGCTCCTAGTCGGACTAGTCTGATATTTCGGTACACTTAGGGTTTGCTACAAACAGCACACCAGACTAGTCTGGTGTCCAACATGGACTAGTCCGATCTTTCTAAACCCTAATGGTCACTTTTAGAAACCCCATATAAATAGATGTGCACGGCCCAACTTGAAACTCTCTCGACCCCCTGCGCCATCACACCTCCCAAGAGCCTCAAAAACACATCTCTCCACGAAATAAAAAGCCAAAAAGATCAATCCCTTTAGGATACACTTTGGAACATTGGAGAGACACGATTCATCACTCATTGAGCTCTTGGTTTGATTCTCTAACACACTCCTGTGATTTTCATTGTAATCTTTTGAGTGTGTTCTTGGTGGAGTTTTCATTGTAATCTAGGGGAGCCCTCAACGTGTGAGAAGGCCCCTTGAATTTGGTTATTTACCCTTTGTGATAAGAGAAGGGGATTAGCCTTCGTGGCGATCCGACGAGGGTAGGGTTGGAGAAGACCCGGTCCTTTTGTGGACTCCTTAACGTGGATATAGGTTGCCTCTGTGGGAACCGAAGCACGAGATAAATTGCTTGTATTCTTGCTTTGCGTTCATCGTTCTTATACATTACATCAATCTAGGGATTCAATTAATATCGCTTACTTTACGTTGAAACATTAAATATAAGATTGACTTGTGATATACCCTAGTGCATAATCGTGCAACACTTCAATTAACTGTATATTTCCGCTGCATATATCGTAGAATCAAATTAATCGATCAAACTTGATTAACCTAGTCGGTACACACCGGTCTAGTCGCACTTGACCGGACTAGTACGATATCTCGAGTTTTTATCTGGTTGTTAGGTGTTGCAGGTTCCGACAAAATTCAAAAAGGCCTATTCACCACCCTCTAGGCCACATTCATTTATTCGTATGTTATTTTTAGTTAATGTTATTTATTTTAAAATTAATAGCATGTGATAAATTTTTAGTTTTAGAATTAATAACATGCAATGTTATTCGTAAATGTTATTTTTAGGTTTCTATTTATTTTTAGATTTTAGAAGTAATATCATGTAATGTTATTTTTAGGTTTCTATTTGTTTTTAAATAATAGGACTATGTGAATAGGCATTCTTAACATGCGATTACTTTTATTTTAGAAGTAATAGCATATGATAATTTTTTTTATAAATTCCAATAGAATGTTAGAGAAGTTAGTGTTTCGGATATTTTACGGAGAAGACACAATTGTTTATCGCTCTAATGGGATTGATTTGTCTGGGTTCACATCGTGTGATAGAGGGATAACAAGAGCAAATGAGAGGACATTTAGTGGTGTCCAGAACTGGTTGATGAAAACATTTAACCTTGATGCACAACAACATCAGTTGAAATTGAAAGGAATGATTAATCGTGCAAGAAATGGAATTTGCTGGGATTTGATTGTTATTAAGGGAACAGAGAATTGGAGGAAATTTGTAGATACGGTTGTGGAGCGGGGTTGGCCTCTAGTGCTTCTTGCGCAAGCAGAAATGAAAGAAGTAGAGAATACAACGGAAGCAGAACAAGTAGACAATAGTATGTAAAATGATGTAGAATTAGAAGAAGCTGGAGAGAACTCGATACATATACAAGCAAGTGGTGTGGCAGATGAAGGAGAGCACATCGAGAATATAGTTGAACAAATAAGGATGGAAGATATGGAACATAAAAATGTTCCAGAAGTTGACTCTTCTGATGAGGAGAATGATAGTATTGTTCCTGCAGAGTGGAACAATCCAAACCCGAGTAATTTATCAGCTACAGAAAAGTATTGTGGCTTATCAGGATACCATGAGAACCAATTAACACAAGAAGATATTTTTAAAGACAAAGATAGTTTTAAGGATGCAGCAAAATATTGGTCTCTGTCTGTGCAGAAATCATTTACAGTTTACAAGTCAAGTACAAAATATTATGATGTGAAATGTGTGTTCTCAAGTTGTCTTTTTCGAATCCATGGTTTCGAGAAGAAGTGGACGAAGCTATGGAGAGTATCAAAAATGATTGATCACACATGTGAGTTGTATGAATTGGAGAAATGCAATAGTGCTCTTACATCGCAGTTTATTGCGAATCACATGTATGCCCGAATTGTGGATAACATTCAGTTTGAACCGAAATCAATAATAAACACTATTGAGGAGGAGTTCAAATACACCATAAGGCCCCCTTTGGCACAACTAAGAAAAGTTGATTCTCTGGATTCACTTCTGATTCTCTGTTGAAGAGATTCTGTGACTGAAAATGATTCTCTATGATTCTCTAGAATAAACTATTAGAATCAAGACAGAGAATCACTTCACAGAATCAGGAGAAGCTACTTTTTTTAGCTTCCAGCCTCTTAGTTCATTTCAGAGAATCACTTCACAGAATCAGCCAAGAATCACTTCTTCTGAAAAACAGTGTTTGGCACAGCTTCCCCAATTACGCCTGAGAATCAGCTCCATGAAGCTCTGCCAAAGGGGACCTAAGTTACTCCAAAGCGTGGAAGGTCAACCAAAAGGTGATTGAGCAAAGATTTGGTTCATTTGAAGCTTCTTATGAAAATCTTCCAAAGTTATTGCAGACCATCCAGGAGAGGAATGTAGGTACTTATTATGATATTATGAATGTGCTGAACAGAAGTATGCTTGGGAAGTTGTTTCTCCATCGTGCATTCTTTGCATTAGGTCAATGTATTGCTGCATTCAGACATTGCATACCTATCCTCTGTATTGATGGCACTTTTTTAACTAGAAAGTACAAAGGTCAAATTCTAACAGCTATTTCCATTGATGGGAAGCAACAGGTGTTACCCATGGCTTTTGCTTTTGTAGAAATCAAGAACACTGACAGCTGGTATTGGTTTCTTAGTCGGGTAAAGATGGTTGTAGTTCAAGAACGTCCTGATGTTTGTCTGATACACGATCGTCATGTTGGATTGCAAAAAACAATATCTAATTTGAAACATAGTTCCTCCGAGCATGGGCAAGAACCTTATTGGACAGACATTCAATCAAGATATTGCATGGGGCACTTAGGTGCTAACTTTTTCAGTCACTTCAAGAACAAACAACTTATGAATTTGTTCAAGATGCTGTGTAGTCAAAATCAAGAGAGGAAGTTTATTGCTCTATGGCAACGTCTAGACGAATTGACTACAACACAAACAAAGACGTCTTCAAGCAGGGACAATCCTAATGAGATATCTGTTCCAACTGTGGGCTCATCAAGCCGAAACTTCTCTAGTTGGATTCGGCGCGACCGAAAGAGAAGTGGTATAGTGGTCTTTGTTATACGACACTACTGGTGCTAGGTATGGAATCATGACAAGTAATTTAGCTGAGGTGAGGTTCTTCTTCTTTCACATTACTTTCATTTAGTCTCTGTATTTTACCCATGCTAATGCAGTGGTACTCACTACAAATATACAACTGGGTGATATGCAGTTTAAGAGGACTATCTGGTTGCTATCGTCGAGGGCATTTTATATAGGATATGCAAGTACTTTCATGAGCGCTACACAACTGCTATTTCAGTAAGGAATGATGTCCATTTGGCTTATTCACCGTACATGTGCAAGTACATGAAGAAGAACATCCAAAAGGCCACATTTCATCGTGTGCGACCTATGGAAACTGCAGAGCACAGGTTTGAAATTCTCTGTAGGGAAAAGAATCATCGTAGTGCTAACCATGAGAGAATTGTTCAGCAGTGCATTCTTCGTCAGGATGATTGCACGTGCACATGTATGAAGCCACAACTCTTTCATAGGCCTTGTTCTCATGTCATTGCAGCTTGCTCATTCACCAAGTTAACACCAAGCAATTACGTATCGTACTACTTCCAAAAAGAGGTTGTTGTGAGTACTTGGAATGCAGGGATATATGGTTTTTCTACAGAAGGCACATTTACCACAGATCCAGGACCCAACACTTTGCAAGGACCTGATACCATGCGGTTGAAGCAGAAAAGAGGTCGTCGCAAGAATCGATGTATCAGAAACGATATGGATGAGTCCAAAATTGGCAGATTTTAAGGAACATGCAGCAAGTGCAAACAAACTGGTCATACTTATAAAAATTGCATTTCAAACAATGGGGCAAATGTGGCTGAAGTTGGACCTTCTGGGAATCCTAAGGATGGGCGTGTCCTCGTGCACGCCAAACAACTATTTTTAGGGATGGCAATGCTATTTGATATGCATTGTCACATGTAGATGTGCTACATTATGTAATATCTTAGTATTATGATGTGACGCCCGGTTCCGAAAATGAACCAAGCTAACGCATATGTGTGCCCAGGATGTTCATCACACATACACGTGTGCAATCACAAAAGAGTATACAGAAAATTACCACAAGACAAGATTAATTAACCAAATTTTATTACACAAACCATATTATCCTCGAATCCAAGCTCCAATGAATATTAATGACAAGTTCAACTAATGCAGCGGAAATAAACTAATTAAGCAAACTAAGCAACTATGCAGCATAAGCGACAGGGTATGCATGCGCAGCTCCAATCAACACCACAGGCAAAGCTGACGGTAGACACGGCCTAGAACTCCGCATTATCGCCATTAAACTCCCAATCCTGACCTGCAACTGTTGGGGGGGGGGGATTGCAAGAGTGAGTACATGTCGTACTCAGCAAGTGTGGAAAGTATGACATATGGCTGATTCAAACGACGACAATAATAATGGCTAAGTGCTGAAAAGTACAGTAAAACATTTGAAAAGCAATATATCTTATGTATGTGAAGTAAACCCACCATAATCATAAATAACATCATAATACCAGTCCATAATTCACCATCGTCATCAATAATTCCAGATTTCACCATTGCTAATAACCAGATTCAATACCAGAGATAAACTCATAATCATTACCAAACCATAACCATTACCAAACCATAACCATTACCAAACCATAACCATCCCAAATTCCAATTTGCCTCTAATCATGGAAGTTGTCCAGGTGCTCATAACCGGGAGCACGACTATCATGATAGTTTTAGTTAACTCTGCAGAGTTTGTACCTCTTTACCCACGTGTTCGTGATTTCATCACCCTTCGGCGACTAAGAACCTCCCTTATGCCCATGACCCGTCGGTCACATTACACACTTCCGTTGGTGTGTGGCCAAGAGATCACAAAATAGCCTTTACAAAGGGATTACTAGCCTATTTAGACCCCACTGAGGTTTCACCGGTGGCGATGTCTCCCGCAGAGCACATCTTCAACCAAGGGCCCCCTCTTGAGCCATTCGGATCCCAGGGTAGTCCCACCAATCATCAACAAGCCCAATCCGACTACCTCTTCCCCGAGCATCCACAATGGTCCAAACAGCACTAGCAAAGCCCTAATTAATCAGCTACGCCGCATCCATACTTGGCCTCGTGGTGGCACTGTAGTCCTGGCTTATTCTCGCATGAACTGGTCCTTAGATCTAAAACAAGCAAACCACCATAACATCCAACCCATCCACATACCAGGCTTGCTTAGATCATCCATTACCATACCATGTTTAACCAGTTCATGTTAACCATAATCTCATCCATGCATAATTAAATTGAGTGATATAGTTGTTTCCCATCCCAGTTGATTAAGCGAAGCAGAAAGGTAAAAACCCTTCTCGACTCTCTACCATAAATTCCAGGTGACAAGGGTGGTTTAGCAAATCTAGTAAACTTCCTACCATAGGATTTCCCATCAATTTGACACAAGCATGCAGTTTTGCAAACAACACATTTATTTTAAAAACAGGATCAATATGCTTCAAGGACACTTGCCTTGCTCTTGCTGTTGATTAGGGTCAAAGCCTTCAAACTCTTGATGTTGTAGATCCTCCGTGGCACTCTCTAGCGCAAATCCGTCTAATCCACACAATAAACATACAAGACAAGAAACACAATCAAAGAGTGCACAAATATTACTCAATATGACATGACATGCATGATTGATGCAATGCAAGGTAGAACTTGTCACTAGATTGCTTTTAATGATCACTAACTAGCTCTAATAGATTTAACAAGTTTATACAGGTTTGGGGTCGATTAGATCAAATTTTAGAATTAATTCAACACAATTTAACCAGAAAGATCGGACTAGTCCGCTAGGGACCGGACAAGTCCGCACTTGACGAGATCAGCAGATTAGGGTTTTCTAGATCGACGTGAATTTGGAGATTAGGGGTTGAATTCATGTAAGGAAAAGAGAATAGAAGGTATACCAGGTGTTTAGAACTCCAATGAACCAAGAAACTTGGAGGTAACACTTGGATCTTGATGATCTAGGGTTGGTGATGAACTTGGAGATGAATTGGTGGTGAAAGACGAAACTTGGTGGAGATCTTGATCCTCCTTCGTTTCCTCCTCTTCTTCTTCTTGTTTGGGATCTTCTCCTCCCTCCTTGATGGTGGCTCCCCACGAACTAGGGTTTGGGTGGGTGGAAAAGTGGCAAATAGATGTCAAACCAAGGGGTGGGGTTGTTTATATAGACGTGGAGGCTAGGGTTAGATGGATTTCGAGTTTAGGATGAGTAGAGGCCGGTTTAGAGTCCCACATGGGCTCTAAAAGAGTTGGGCACGACGTCTCTAGGCCCACTTGACGTGAAACCCAAGAAACAAGTCGTAAAACAAAAGGTCAATCTCGGAGTCACGAAATATCGGACAAGTCCGGACAGGACCGGACTAGTCCGAAGTCGTCCAGAGAGAAAATCGGACAAGTCTGGCCAAAAATCGGACAAGTCCGATCTTAGTCAGAAAGGAAAACGGACAAGTCCGCTGGAACACCGGACTAGTCCAGAAAAGTTCAGGGACTTAGCAAATTTTCAAGGATTCATGGAATACCGGACTAGTCCGCACAAAATCGGACAAGTCCGAAGTTGTCCAGAGGAAAATATCGGACTAATCCGCAGCAAAAACGGACAAGTCCGTTTTTAGACAGAGAGAAATCGGACTAGTACTTAGCAAAACCGGACTAGTCCGCACTTTCCTACATTTTTAAGTGTGGTTTTGTTCCAAATCAATTTTAAACTTGTTCCTCTTGTTATGGGTTAATGTTAAACATGTATATGAGTGCATGTAGGGCATGATGCATGAAAATGAGGGTGTTACAAACCTACCCCCCTTAAAATGAATCTCGCCCTCGAGATTCGACGCGGAAGAGAAGAGATAGGGAAATTCCTTCTTGAGATCATCTTCTAGCTCCCAATTTGCTTCTTTTTCGGTATGGTGCTTCCATTGGACTTTAAACCATCGAATCACCTTGTTCCTTGTGACTCTCTCCTTGGTTTCCAAGATTTTGACCGGTTGCTCGGCATACGTCAAATCTTCCTCTAGTTCCAATTCTTCCATTGGCACTTGTTCTTCCGGTACTCTCAAGCACTTCTTGAGCTGGGAAACATGAAAGACATCATGTACGTCTGAAAGATGGGCTGGCATCTCCAACTTATATGCTACTTCTCCCCTTTTGTCCAAAATCTTGAATGGTCCAATATAACGAGGTGCGAGCTTGCCTCTTATGTTAAACCTCTTATGACCTCTCATTGGTGACACCTTGAGGTAAACAAAATCTCCTATTTCAAAGGCTAATTTCCTTCTCCTATTATCCGCATAGCCTTTTTGCCTTGATTGGGCAGCCCTCAAGTTTCCACGAATTATTTGGACTTACATTTCGGCTTCTTGCAACACGTCCGGACCAAATACTTGAGTTTCTCCTGCCTCATTCCAGAATAAAGGTGTCCTACACTTCCTCCCATAAAGCGCTTCATATGGTGACATTTTCAAGCTTGCTTGGTTACTATTGTTGTATGAAAATTCTGCGTATGGCAAGCTTTTGTCCCAACTTTTCCCATGCTTTAAAGCACAAGCTCTTAACATGTCCTCCAAAATCTGATTGGTCCTCTCGGTTTGTCCATCCGTTTGAGGATGATATGCTGAACTAAAATTCAACCTCGTTCCCAAAGCTTCATGCAATTTTTGCCAAAATCTGGAGGTAAATTGAGAACCTCTATCCGATACTATCTTCTTAGGGACTCCATGTCGACACACAATATGCTCCAATGTATATTTCGGCCAATCGTGCAGCTGTATACTTGGTCTTCACAGGGACAAAATGAGCTGACTTGGTTAAGGATCCACAATTACCCAAATTGAGTCATACCCGGACTGAGTACGCGGTAACCCAACTATGAAGTCCATACCAATTTCTTCCCACTTCCATTCCGGAATCTTCAACGGTTGCAATAATCCGGCTGGCCTTTGATGTTCCGCCTTGACTCGTTGGCACACATCACATAATGCTACATATTCAGCTATGTCCTTTTTCATGCTATCCCACCAATAGCAAGTCTTCAAGTCCTTGTACATCTTCGTACAACCGGGGTGAATCGAGTAAGGCGAGTCATGTGCCTCCTTTAATATTGTCTCCCGAATATGCCTTACATTAGGCACAACGATCCTCTTTCCAAGCCATAAGGTACCATGTTCATCCTTGTCAAATCTGAATTCTCTCCCTTCTTCGGTTCTTTCCTTGATTTCCTTGATCTCCTCATCTGTGGTTTGTGCCTCTCGAATTTCTTGCTCCAAGGTTGGGTCTAACTCCATCATCTCCATCTCGTTTACAAACCCAAGGTTCAATCGTTCAAACTCCTTGCATAACTCGGACGGTAACTCTCGAACTGTAAGTTGATGGCTTACTCCCTTTCTACTCAAAGCATCGGCCACTACATTGGCTTTTCCCGGATGATAGTTGATCCCCAAGTCATAATCTTTGATGAGCTCCAACCATCTTCGTTGCCTCAAGTTCAGATCCGTTTGTGTGAAAATATACTTCAAACTCTTATGATCCGTGTAAATTTCACACCTTTGTCCAAGAATATAGTGTCTCCAAATCTTCAATGCACGTACCACGGCTGCTAGTTCAAGATCATGCGTGGGGTAATTCTGCTCATGTTTCTTCAATTGTCTCGATGCATAGGCGACCACTTGACCTTCTTGCATCAATACACATCCAAGCCCTTGTCTTGATGCATCGCAATAAATGTCAAAACTCTTGCTTACATCCGGCAATACCAAAATCGGGGCTGTTGTCAACCTCTTCTTCAACTCCTCAAAACTATTCTGACAAGCTTCAGTCCATTGGAACGCCTTTCCCTTCGTTAGCAACTCTGTCATAGGCTTCGCTATCTTGGAAAAGTCCTTGATGAATCGACAGTAATATCCAGCCATCCCAAGAAAACTCTTTATTTCCTTGACGTTTTGCGGCGGTTCCCACTTCAACACGTCTCTCACTTTTCCGGGGTCAACCGATACTCCTCCTCCTGAGATTATATGACCCAAAAATGGCACCTCTTTCAACCAAAACTGGCACTTGTTGAATTTGGCATACAATTGATGCTCCCTCAATTTTTGCAACGTAAGCCTCAAGTGTTCCTCATGTTCCTTCTCATCCTTCGAGTAGATCATAATATCATCAATAAACACCACAACGAACTTATCTAAGTACTCCATGAAGACCTTATTCATGAGGTACATAAAGTAGGCAGGTGCATTTGTCAATCCAAAAGACATCACGGTGTACTCATAAGATCCATACCATGTCCTAAAAGTTGTCTTGGTTATGTCCGATGGTCTAATCTTCATTTGAAAGTATCCCGACCTCAAGTCAATCTTAGAGAAGACACAAGCACCCTTCATCTAATCAAACAAGTCTTCTATGCATGGCAAGGTGTACTTGTTCTTGATTGTTACCTCGTTGAGAGCTCGGTAATCCACGCACATCCTTTGCGATCCGTCCTTCTTGTCCACAAATAGAACGGGCGCTTCCCAAGGTGAAGAGCTAGGGCGAATAAAACCCTTCTCTAATTGCTCTTGAATTTGTTTCTTGAGCTCCGCTAATTCCATAGGAGGCATCCTATACGGCCTCTTAGCTATAGGTGCAGTTCCAGGTATTAAATCAATAACAAACTCAATGTCTCGATCGGGTGGCATACCTGGCAACTCATCTGGAAACACATCCAAAAATTCACATACAACCGGAATCTCCTCAATTGCGGCACCGTCCATATGATTCAATTCCAATTGCTTCAGTGCGGTTTGAGATTCTTCAAATTCTACGGTGATCCCTTCCTCATTGGTCAACTTCACCGTCTTTGTGGCACATTCAATAACTCCATTGTGCTTCCTCAACCAGTCCATACCAAGTATAATATCCAACCCTTGAGAATCTAAAACAATGAGGTTGGCGGAGAAGTCTACCCCCCTTATTCTAAGGCTTACTTTTGGACATACTATATTTGTCCTCATCTCTCCTCCAGGAGACTTAACCAACAGAGTAAACTTCATATGAGAGATAGGCAAACTATACTTGGCAACATACTTCGATGCAATGAATGAATGCGATGCTCCAGAATCATATAACATAGTCGCGGGGTTGGAGTTGGCGAGAAACATACCAATGACCACGTCATCCGCTTGTTGAGCATCCTCCATAGAGACATGGTTCACGTTGCCACGAGCAAAATTTTGCTGTCCACGGCTTCCTTGTGGCTGTCCTCCATTAGGTCTTGGGTTTTGCCTCGATGCATTGCTTCCTTGACCAAGGCCCAACTTAGGACATTGATGTGCAAAGTGTCCAGCTTCTCCACAAGTATAGCACTTCTTAACTCCACCAGAATTATTGGGACGAGCTTGGTTTTGAACATTGGCTCCAGGAAAATCAGCACGAGGTGCATAAGGCATCGGAGGCCTAGGTGCTTGCATGACAGGGCGCTGCTGCACAAACTGAGTTGGGCGCGGTGCATAACCAGGGCGCTGAGTAGGAATAGAGGAGCTATAATGAGGCGCATTGGGCGGCGCAAAGCGAGGGCGCACATTACTTCCTTGTTGCTGTCCTTGGTATGGCGCCTTCCTCTTGATTTCTTGCTCCATCTCACGGATCTTGTTCTCAACCACAATTGCTTTGTCCACAAGCTTCTGAAAATTGACATAATCACAATTGAGCAATTGCACTTGGATCGTATTGTTCAAGCCCCTCATGAACAAATACTGCTTCCGGCTGTCCCGGCTAACATCCTCAGGCGCATATCTTGAGAGTTGAGTGAACTTATTGAGATATTCACTCACGCTTGATTTTCCTTGTCTCAAGTTCTCAAATTCTTGCCTCTTCAAGATCATAACACCTTCCGGCACATAATGAGAACGGAAACTCTCCTTGAATTCCGCCCAGGTAATTCTCTCTTGGTTCTCATGAGCATTGCAATAAGAATCCCACCAATTTGCAGCTGCTCCAACAAGTTGATGAGAAGCAAATAGCACCTTCTCCCGGTCACTGCATTGGACAATGGCTAGCTTCTTCTCCACGGACTTGAGCCGATCATCTGCATCCATAGGGTCTGCGGCTTGAGCAAAGGTTGGCGGCCTAGTCCTCATAAACTCTCCCAATCGGTTATGAGGAGGTGGGGGTGGCGGTGGAGGCATGTGGGGCTGATTGTTGATATTGCCAGCCTGCAGCTATCCCATAGTCTGTATCATGATCTGCATGAGCTGGTTTTGCATGGCCAAAAGCTGCTCAATATTAACAGCTCCTTGGGCAGGTCCTTGTCCATTGTTGTTCTGAGGCACTCCATTGTTCTCCTCCTCATCGTTGCCATCCCTCTGGTTGCGAGTCCTCACCATCTGAAGAAAAGCAGTAGGTAAGAATTGGAAAATGCCCCAACTATATGCATCAAGGGATATGAAACTAAACAACTAGCTACACTAGCCTAGGTGGACATGGCAATGCTAAAGTATCCCAAAATCCTCTATTAAGCACACAAGCAACCAATATATATAGCAAGCAGCACTCCAAGCAAAAACACATTGATTCCTGAGTGCTCCTATGTGTCCTAAAGTGTCCATTCTATCTAGGCTGCATCCTACGGTCAACCTGTGGCTCTGATACCAATCTGTGACGCCCGGTTCCGAAAATGAACCAAGCTAACGCATATGTGTGCCCAGGATGTTCATCACACATACACGAGTGCAATCACAAAAGAGTATACAGAAAATTACCACAAGACAAGATTAATTAACCAAATTTTATTACACAAACCATATTATCCTCGAATCCAAGCTCCAATGAATATTAATGACAAGTTCAACTAATGCAGCGGAAATAAACTAATTAAGCAAACTAAGCAACTATGCAGCATAAGCGACAGGGTATGCATGCGCAGCTCCAATCAACACCACAGGCAAAGCTGACGGTAGACACGGCCTAGAACTCCGCATTATCGCCATTAAACTCCCAATCCTGACCTGCAACTGTTGGGGGGGGGGGATTGCAAGAGTGAGTACATGTCGTACTCAGCAAGTGTGGAAAGTATGACATGTGGCTGATTCAAACGACGACAATAATAATGGCTAAGTGCTGAAAAGTACAGTAAAACATTTGAAAAGCAATATATCTTATGTATGTGAAGTAAACCCATCATAATCATAAATAACATCATAATACCAGTCCATAATTCACCATCGTCATCAATAATTCCAGTTTTCACCATTGCTAATAACCAGATTCAATACCAGAGATAAACTCATAACCATTACCAAACCATAACCATTACCAAACCATAACCATTACCAAACCATAACCATCCCAAATTCCAATTTGCCTCTAATCATGGAAGTTGTCCAGGTGCTCATAACCGGGAGCACGGCTATCATGGTAGTTTTAGTTAACTCTGTAGAGTTTGTACCTCTTTACCCACGTGTTCGTGATTTCATCACCCTTCGGCGACTAAGAACCTCCCTTATGCCCATGACCCGTCGGTCACATTACACACTTCCGTTGGTGTGTGGCCAAGAGATCACAAAATAGCCTTTACAAAGGGATTACTAGCCTATTTAGACCCCACTGAGGTTTCACCGGTGGCGATGTCTCCCGCAGAGCACATCTTCAACCAAGGGCCCCCTCTTGAGCCATTCGGATCCCAGGGTAGTCCCACCAATCATCAACAAGCCCAATCCGACTACCCCTTCCCCGAGCATCCACAATGGTCCAAACAGCACTAGCAAAGCCCTAATTAATCAGCTACGCCGCACCCATACTTGGCCTCGTGGTGGCACTGTAGTCCTGGCTTATTCTCGCATGAACCGGTCCTTAGATCTAAAACAAGCAAACCACCATAACATCCAACCCATCCACATACCAGGCTTGCTTAGATCATCCATTACCATACCATGTTTAACCAGTTCATGTTAACCATAATCTCATCCATGCATAATTAAATTGAGTGATATAGTTGTTTCCCGTCCCAGTTGATTAAGCGAAGCAGAAAGGTAAAAACCCATCCCGACTCTCTACCATAAATTCCAGGTGACAAGGGTGGTTTAGCAAATCTAGTAAACTTCCTACCATAGGATTTCCCATCAATTTGACACAAGCATGCAGTTTTGCAAACAAAACATTTATTTTAAAAACAGGATCAATATGCTTCAAGGACACTTGCCTTGCTCTTGCTGTTGATTAGGGTCAAAGCCTTCAAACTCTTGATGTTGTAGATCCTCCGTGGCACTCTCTAGCGCAAATCCGTCTAATCCACACAATAAACATACAAGACAAGAAACACAATCAAAGAGTGCACAAATATTACTCAATATGACATGACATGCATGATTGATGCAATGCAAGGTAGAACTTGTCACTAGATTGCTTTTAATGATCACTAACTAGCTCTAATAGATTTTAACAAGTTTATACAGGTTTGGGGTCGATTAGATCAAATTTTAGAATTAATTCAACACAATTTAACCAGAAAGATCGGACTAGTCCGCTAGGGACCGGACAAGTCCGCACTTGACGAGATCAGCAGATTAGGGTTTTCTAGATCGACGTGAATTTGGAGATTAGGGGTTGAATTCACGTAAGGAAAAGAGAATAGAAGGTATACCAGGTGTTTAGAACTCCAATGAACCAAGAAACTTGGAGGTAACACTTGGATCTTGATGATCTAGGGTTGGTGATGAACTTGGAGATGAATTGGTGGTGAAGGACGAAACTTGGTGGAGATCTTGATCCTCCTTCGTTTCCTCCTCTTCTTCTTCTTGTTTGGGATCTTCTCCTCCCTCCTTGATGGTGGCTCCCCACGAACTAGGGTTTGGGTGGGTGGAAAAGTGGCAAATAGATGTCAAACCAAGGGGTGGGGTTGTTTATATAGACGTGGAGGCTAGGGTTAGATGGATTTCGAGTTTAGGATGAGTAGAGGCCGGTTTAGAGTCCCACATGGGCTCTAAAAGAGTTGGGCACGACATCCCTAGGCCCACTTGACGTGAAACCCAAGAAACAAGTCGTAAAACAAAAGGTCAATCTCGGAGTCATGAAATATCGGACAAGTCCGGACAGGACCGGACTAGTCCGAAGTCGTCCAGAGAGAAAATCGGACAAGTCTGGCCAAAAATCGGACAAGTCCGATCTTAGTCAGAAAGGAAAACGGACAAGTCCGCTGGAACACCAGACTAGTCCGGAAAAGTCCAGGGACTTAGCAAATTTTCAAGGATTCATGGAATACCGGACTAGTCCGCACAAAATCGGACAAGTCCGAAGTTGTCCAGAGGCAAATATCGAACTAATCCGCAGCAAAAACGGACAAGTCCGTTTTTAGACAGAGAGAAATCGGACTAGTCCTCAGCGAAACCGGACTAGTCCGCACTTTCCTACATTTTTAAGTGCGGTTTTGTTCCAAATCAATTTTAAACTTGTTCCTCTTGTTATGGGTTAATGTTAAACATGTATATGAGTGCATGTAGGGCATGATGCATGAAAATGAGGGTGTTACATATGAACTATGAATTTGTACATGTATGTTAAGTGAAGTGTGTTGTATCGAACATTGACATATGTACTGTTATGAAAATATTGTTCATATTTTTTTATTTGAACATGTTCTCCATCTCATTTATTTCAATGTTTTTCAAGTTTTTTATGGTACTAATGTTTTCCTTGTCATATGTAGGTATGGCTGCAGAACAGGTACAGTGTCCTGAGCTACTTCAGTCTCGTATTGATCTAACACACCAAGGTTACCGACTTTGGAGAGGTGAGGATCTGCCCGTTCTTCGTCCGCACGTGCCTTCCAAGTTTCGGAAGTTAGAAGATAGATGGATTCCCAGGTACGTGTTTTTGTTAATATGATAATAAAGGTTCTTTCTTCATTTTGTAGATTTTAATTTCTTGTTTCGTAAACAGGTTTAGTGCAGGTGGGTTGCTTCCAATATGTAGGCTACTTGAGGAGAGACCGTATGATCGTGATGACTAAAAGTATTGTTTCAGCCTCGACAGAGCCCTGCTCTCTGCATTGACAGAGCCCTGCTTCCAATATATGCAGTTTTACTGACAATACTTTTGGTTTTAGGCTTACTATGATGATGAAAACTGTGGATATACACTCTGGGTTGATCCACCATCTATTAAGGCTACTCGAGAGTATATTAAACATGTACAACGTTGCAATCAAGATTTGGTGGGTGAACTAGTTGAAATGGAACTTCAACAAATGGAACTTTATCCTGGTACAAGTAAGACGAATGATGAGGATGAAAACGGCGTTTGCAATAACATTTATTGCAACTGTCCGCATAACAAGTAGTAGCGAAGTAGCAAAATATGTTTCACATATAACAGAAGTATGGTTCCCATGTATCACAAGTATGCTTTGAATGAAAAGTATGTTAAAATTACTTTGTCGTCTTCGTACTTTGCGACTCAACATACTACTTTCTAACTTGTGAGATGAATCTTGTAAGACGAATCATATCTACATAAAATATGACAAAAATTCATGTGAAACTTATCCACGACATCACCAGGTCCATGTCAGGCAGATCTCCTACAAGAAATTCATGACATTGCACTGCTTCTTGTCAGGTGAATCTCGTCCAAGAGAAAAACGAAATTGCACTGCTCCATGTCAGGCGAATCTCGTACAAGAGAAAAACAAAATTGCACTGCTCCATGTCAGACCACGTGAAATGTCAGTTCACACTTATCTATCTCAGGGATGAAATTTCTCCTACACTAAGTACATACACCATCATCTGTTCATCTATATAACACACAGTCTGCTAACAGCTTCAACACACACTCACTACAATCATTCCATATACTTTAGTACCATGGACGAGTACTCACCACCCACAAATAAAGAAAAGGTTCCAATCCCCGAGGGATTACAACCTCGAATATGTTTCTGTGGCACTGATTGTAGGTTTGTAAGAGATCCTCAACCTGGTGACTCGTATGGTTGCCGACTTTGGATGTGCGACACCAACGAGTACGATCCTCCTCATAGGACGTGCCCGTTTCTTCCAGGTGGTAGAAAACAGGTAATATGCAACATTATTTATTTTTTTATGAATGTTATACAATCTAATCTTTTGTACAAAAACTTGTGCAGTCACGATCACCTCTTTGCGACTTCAGGAACTATATCGACCAAGAACAATCAGCAAAAGACGTTGAGAAGGATCAGAGAATGGCTCGACATGCATATTGGAAGTTCAAAGAAGAAATAGAGTGGGATGAAAGAATAGAGCATGAGAGGAGGAATAGAGCTGAATAGGAGGAGCGTCGTCGCAAGAGGTAAGAAGAAATTCGACAATGGTTTGCAGAGTGTGATCGCAAAGTTGTAGATGAGGAACGCGTCGCATCACAGGCACGAGAGGCTGAGCGAGAACGCATGCGCGAGAGAGATCGTCGCGCAAGAGAAGCCGGTACGAATGCTTTGCATAAGGGAAAAATACCCCGTTGCACTCAGTAGCAACTTGGGTAAACTATGCTCGACGCTCAATTCAACTAACACATGTTAGGATTAGATCGACATGTCTTAAGTGCGTCGTACACACATCATTTGTATTACCTATTTTATGTTTTCTTCCAAAAATATGTGTACGTATGTTTTGCCTCATGTACCGTAATAGTAGAGTGGTAAACAACATGCACATATTTTCAAAACTATGTAATTTCATTTGATGTAACCGCCGCTGAGCTTTTAAATGTTAGTACAATTAATTCTATAATTTTTGAAACTATGCAATCTTTATCGCTATATGATTTTAAAAAATTTGTAGCTCCCATTAAACTCCCATAAAATATATTGATAACTTATTTTTTATACTCAATAAAACTTACATTACAATAACTTTTATGAACATTTCTACCAATTTTAACTCCAAATGTTTCTAAAAAACAAAACTGAATACATTTTACAAATGTGCAGAAATGTGATCATATTGCCTAATAACACATACAATTACTCTTGTTTTTACATACTAAACATATAAGAAGTTCATTGAATTCAAAACTTCACAATGTATGCTCTACTTTATACTTTAGAAATTTCTAGCAATCGGTATACAAATTTTTATAAAGTCATGTGTAAAATCCATTAAGCGCAGGGTGAAAAATTGGCTCGTATGAATTTTGTATGTGCCTCGTACGAAAGTACTGTTCACTTCGTATGAGCATTTTCTTCATCGTGGCATGCACCAACTGACGTGGCACAAATGAAATGTGCATTTCGTATGAGTCACATACAAAATTCGAATTTCGTATGAGGCACGTATGAATCTGAATCATTTTTGCCAATTCGTCATTCCGTGTGTTATTTATATTAAATTATTTTTTAAAAGGTATATTAATAAAAAAAATATGTTGCTTGGTCAGTCAGTACAAATAGCTAGCTGAGATTGCATTGGGGGCACTCAAATTTCTAATAATTTTTTGTTTGATTACTGACCGCTCTATTGTATTACTCCTTTCATCCCAAATTACTTGTCACTCTCATGATGGAGTAGTTAACTAGCACTGTCTTAGTTGTGAGTCTGAGCTTATTTATATGTACTTGCTTTAAGGTTTTACAATTTATCGTTTGATACTTATTTAGTCATTTTGCACTATACAAGTAATGTTCAATCCAAAGGAATATAAAAGCGTACGCGCGCGTGTCACAGAAGGATGAAAAAAACACTCGAAACAGTCCACCGCATTGTAGTCTTTAGTCATCCAAAACTACTATATACACCTCTAATAACCTATAACTAACAAACACCTCACGACTGATGATAGCTAGCATGTCAATAAGCTTCATTGAAGTGTGAATTTATTATTTACCATAGCAAGATAGCATCATGCCTTATAAGGCCTCAAAAATTTCAAAGTTTCTTATCTGTAATTAATTTTGAATTTTGTCCCCATTTGACACTATTCTCCTTATGCACTACTACAAAAAGCATTTTCACATGCGTCTCAATTTTTCAAACACAGTCGGTCCGTAAAAAATGCGACTGTGATGACGAATGATACAATAACCGCATGTGATGACATCACATACGGATTTTAAAAAACAATCGCTTGGTTAAATATATGATTTTCTCATGCGGCTATTAATTAAGAACCGCCTGTACTCTAACAAACTTCAAGACGGTTTCTAATTAACAACCGCCCGGGTAAATACTTGATTTTCACGGGTGGAAATTATTGAAGAACCGTATGTACTGGTTCAAACATCACAAGCAGTTTTTATTGAAGAAACGCCTGGACAACGTCATTGTTTTCATAGACTGCTTGTTAATTAAGAACCGTCTGTGATGTTGTAGGCTAATCCCTGCACAGCAAGCTCTTGTAGATGCAAATAACACCCATGACTTATCATTTGGATTGTTGAAAGCCTCTATTGAAGCCTGACGATCCCTTAGAAGGATTTTCCCATCCATTTGAAGGATTTCTTTCCCTCCTGTCCATTTGAAAACCTAGGAAGATGCTCCTTTATCAGTTTTAATGGCTGAATATATTGACTAAAAATTAGTACCTTCTCTCTTATTGCTTCACACAAGTGAGGAAGCGAACAACTTCAATCAAAAATCTTGTTTTTACCCTTTCATAGAGTTTTCACCTTAACCTTTCAAGCATAGATTTATCAATAAGTGAAGATTCTTTATCACACATGTTAATGGTAGTTATAAGCGAAGGGTGTGCTGAAGCTAACGAAATCTGAATTGGACTAAAGATAAAGAGATCCTGTATATGAGTGGCAATATCCAGGTTAGACAGCGTGAAGCTATGATGACAATCTTCAACAACATAAAAAGTGATATTAAGGTTATGCTTGCATTAACCAAGACATGTTGTGAGGGCATAACACTTGTTGGGGCAAGCATAACTGTGATGCTCCAACAAGTGTTATGTCCTCACAACATGCCTTGGTTGATGCAAGCATAACTTTGACATCAATTTTCATGTTGTTGAAGGCTGTCATCATAGCTTCATGTTGTCTAACCTGGACGTTGCCACTCATATGCAACATCTCTTTGTCTTCAGCCCCATTGAGATTTCGTTAGCTTCGACACACCCTTCGCTTGTAACTGCCATTAACACGTCTGATGAGGAAGCTTGACTTATTGATAAATCTATGCATGAAATATTAAGGTCAAATTCCTATGAAAAGGATAAAAACAAGATTTGTGATTGAAGTTGTTCGCTTCGTTGCTTGTGCGAAGCACAAAGAGAGATGGTGCTGATTTGTAGTTAATATATTCAGCCATTAGAACTGATAAAGTAGCATCTTCATAAGTTTTTAAAATGGAGAGAAGAGAAAGAAATCTTTCAGGGCTTGTTTGGGTGTACTCAATCTAATTGGATTGTAGTGGATTGGAGTGGAAAATGAACTAATTTTCTCCTCAATCCACTTATATTGAAGTGGATCCACTTCTATCCAAACAAGCCCTCAAATGGATAGAAAGTATTGTTAGACTTCAATTGAAGCTTTTAACAATCCAAATGATGAGTCTCGGGTGTTCCTTGCATCTACAAGAGCTTGCTGTGAAGGGATTAGGTTGACAGAAGCTTCAAGAGTTGTGCTTCTAGATGTTGTTTGGAACCAAGCTGTTGGAAGGCAAGCCTGATCATCGGTCAGAAGAAATTTATATACACATACAATTTGATAACTTATGGAACAGGTGAAGGTGATAAATATGATAGTCAACAAGCCGAAAAGGATCACTTGTTCAAATTAGTCTTCTCTACAGAAGATGAATTTAATAATGTTCGAAACATGCTATCTAAAGCTGGAATGGACCAATGCATCCAAAACATGCACTTGTCTGTTATTTTTGACCTCATCTCTTGTCTATTAACATTTTTCATATGATTATTTTTGGGTAAGACATACAACTTTTTATTGGTTCATGCCTCTATACTCATGTTGCACTTTTGTTCTCAATTATAATACTCCCCTGTTTTGAATTAATTGACGCTAGTTAGTTCAATTTTGAACTAACCAGGATCAATTAATTTGAAACGGATGGAGTAGCATGAAATGAACATAATCACTTGTATTTACAATTATAATGGCATGAAAAGTGCAAACAAAAACTTTGTTGAATTTTTCTTTTTAGCTCAACTTAATAGCATCAAATTCACAGTAGTGACATGTGAGAGATGAAATTTGGATCCGATGATAGATAAGGAACTTTATGTTTTCAATGACTTGTAAGATATCATGAGTAGTGAATAAACATTTCCCTATAGTAAATGTTAAGAATAGAAGGCTATTAATATTAAATAGCCTTGATATGTTGTCATATATCTCAGGATTACATTTGATATGATGGATAGACTACCATATACATCGCTCGTATATTTGGTAGATAATATATTATATATAGAAGTCCATATTATAGATAGAAGGGTATCATCTATTCTAGAAACATATGTAACATTCCATATATGTACTCTTCTATAAATATGAGACCTCATGACCCATAGTGGTCATCTTGCACCATTCAAACCAACATGGTAACAGAGCCAGCGAGATCATAACAATCCACCACATTTTTTTCCCCTCCTCCTCCCCTCCTCCATCTTCCCATGGATGCTGCAAGTGCTTCTTCTACCATGGCGCCTATCTCAATTCATCAAGTCGTCACTATACGACTAACGAAGTCCAATTATCTACTATGGCGTGCTCAGCTTCTGTCGTACCTTCGGAGTTCGAAGCTGATGGGTTTTTTTGATGGCTCCAATGTTGCGCTAGAAAAGTAGGTCCTTGCGTCCACGGCCGCCGACAACGAGCAAGTACCCAATCCGGAGTACGAGCGCTGGTACGATCAAGACCAGCAGTTGCGTAGTGGCCTTCTCTCATCGATGACCAAAGAAATTCTTATGGACTTCATCGCGGCCACGTTTTCCAAGGAGGTCTGGACTCCCTCCAAAAGAAATTCGCCTCGGCTACAAAGGCGCGCACGGTGCAAATCCGTGTTGAACTTGCGACATCAAAGAAGCGCGATCTATCTGCTGCCGACTTCTTCCGCAAGATAATGGGACTCGCCACCGACCTTGCCACAGCTGACACTCCACTTCGAGATAAAGAGGCGCTCACTTATTTTCTTGCAGGTCTCCCAACCGAATACAACCCCTTCGTCACCTCCATGACGACCAAGAGCGAGGTTCTCTCCCTCGATGACGTGTTCGCGCACCTCGTTGCCTTTGAGGCACGTTAACTTCAACATCAAGTGGAGCTCCAATCACAGTTTGGTACCTCCGTGAATTACGCAGGCCGTGGTGGCTTCTTTTGTGACTGCGGTCATGGTGACCATGGTCGTGGCAGGCATTCTCGTGGTGGCATGCCTACCGGTGGTGACCACAGCCCTCAGTGCTAGATATGTGGCAAACTCGGCCACACTGCCATCAAGTGTTGGTACCGGATGGATGCTACATACCAGAAAGACGGTCCATCGGCAGCCTTGGCATCTTCGAGCTCTTACAAGGTGGATACGAATTGGTACATTGATACCGGTGCCACGAATCACATCACGTGCGATCTTGATCGCCTCGCCATGCGTGAGCAATATCACGATGGTGACACGGTGCAAGTTGGTAATGGAGCAGGTTTGCAAATTTTGCATACTGGTTCTTGTTCGATTAATGCTGCTACTCGCCCTCTTGCACTCAATAACGTTCTTCATGTCCTTGAAATATCAAAACATCTTCTCTCAGTTCATAAACTATCTCGTGATAACAATGTCTTTTTTGAATTTCATCCATGGTATTATCTTATAAAGGATCGGGCAACATGGAAGCTGCTTTTGGAAGGAAAGTGTGAATTCGGTGTCTATCCACTCAAGTCGTTCAACGTCAAGTTCCTTCATCAAGCCTTTGGTAGCCACCCGCCGTGACCGGATCAATGGCATGCCCGGTTTGGTCATCCTTCTACTCAAATCGTTCGATCTATTTTGCATCTTCATAATCTACCTTGTCTCAAGGAGTCTAGTGTGTCCTCGGTTTGTAATGCTTGTCAATTGGCTAAAGGTCATTGTCGGCACCCTAAAAACCATACACCCCCTGAGGTTATAAAAATCTCAAGGGAAGGACATCTACTTAAGTTGAAGACCCTCGGGGGCCCACTTGCCAGACGTGACCGGACCCGCTTCTCCAACATGGTTAACCTCTAGGTTGCCACGTGTACTGACAGACCAGAGATATTACCCACAAGGGTGAAGCTCTGGGCTAGGTACTGGAACGGCACCTCCGGAGGTAACCCCTGACCGAGAGTAGCTCCGGAAGTGACACGTGGCAGGCCGCCCCGGAGCTTCCCGCTTCCCATGAGCAAGCTCCGGAGCTGCCACGTGTCCATACGTCGGAGCTGGCTGCTTCAAACCCCCCGGGAGACGTTGTAACGGCTCCGGATCTCCAAAGGACAGCCGTGGACTTCAAGACCCGATTAATTATCATTAATTACACGTTAATGATATTTAATCGGATGATCTTAACACCTGTAACGGCACTGTCAGAGCCGTTACAGGGTTATTAACAACAATTAATCTCGTGTATCAATACTAATAACCGCCAGGGCCACATGTCGGGCCAGGCTAACTTGTAACGGTTTGTCCTTATGTTATAAAAGGACAAACCGACGATACACAGGAGAGGACACTTGAACACCCTCAAGCTCACAAGTTAATACAACACACACACACACCCGTGGAGTAGGGTATTACGCTCAGGCGGCCCGAACCACGTAAACCACTGTGTCACTTGTGTCCAATCGCATTTCACTTTCTTAGGTCTCCGCGCGCCCAAACCGAACCACAAACTCCTTCAACACTTTCATAGTGTCAGGGGATCTGCCGACTCCAACAGTCGACAGTTGGCGCGCCAGGTAGGGGCGCCTGAGATCTTCAAGAATGGTGAATTCTGCGGCTGGATCATCCAACGGGCAACCTGCTGTTCAGGCTGTCGGAGGCAATCCCTCCAACATGCAACCACCGGCAGGAGCCTCAGTTCCAGCGGGAGTCATACTCCCACCACCACCATCTTCTCCGGCAAGACATGCCGAACGACATGATGGTGCACCAGCGTCACATTCTGCACCGGCAAGTCGTGACAACCCAGAACACGCGCTCCAGGCAGCGCGTGCTCTCCTTCAGCGACCACCACCTCCGGATGCATCTCAAGGTGCCATGGAGCAATGGAGAGCTGATATTGAGCATTTGGTCGCAGCAGCGGCCGAACGCCTCAACAATCAGGGTCCACCTCCTTCAGGGCGGGTCCCGTCGCAGCGACGAACGTTGTCTGGAAGACTTGGTCCACATGTCTCCAACAACCGAAGAAGAGCTGCGTCACAGCAAGTGACGTCGTTGCCCTCTGGAGCACGACGAGCCCATACTGCATCTCGGCTTTCGACACACGACCTCCGGGCGGAGCTTGATCGCCGATACCGCCAACAGGATGGCCGTGTCCACATCGAGCGGGCTCGAGAAAGACGAGATGCTCAAGATCTTTCTACTCTGGAAGGAGTAGGAGGAGGCTGTTCCGCCCTAGCTATGCACCTGTGCATGGTTAGATGGCCACAGAAGTTCCGGCCACACTTGCCGGAAAAATTCGACGGGACCGTTAATCCCGTAGAATTTCTACAGATATACTCCACTGCGATCTTAGCAGCTGGAGGAAACGAGGCTGTAATGGCCAATTACTTTCCAGTGGCTTTAACTGGGACCGCCAGGTCCTGGTTTATGAGCCTTCCACCCAACTCTATCGACAGTTGGGAGGAACTGTGCCGTCAGTTCACCGCCAATTTCGGGAGTTCATACACCCGTCCGGGCACCGAACTGGACCTTTTTGCGGTCGTGCAAAAAGGAGGAGAATCTTTGCGGTCATTCATCCAGAGATTCTCTCAGGTACGTAACACAATCCCTTCTATCTCAAGCGCTTCTGTCATTGTGGCATTCAGACAGGGTGTACGAGACAAGAAGATGTTGGAGAAGCTGGCGATCAAAGAGATCACCAGCGTCACGGAGCTCTTCAGCCTGGCTGATAAATGTGCCAGAGCTGCGGAAGGCCGTGAAATGCACTCCAAACCAGCTCTGGAGGATCATAAAAAATCCTCCAAAGAAGAAGCCGCTACCTCCGGGAGTGGCAAGAAGAAAAAGAAGACCAACGGCAAGAAGAAGCCGTCGGCCGGCACATCCAACGTTGCAGCCGCTGCAACTCCCGGTGGCCGGGGGCCACGCCCCGAGAAGCGACCTCGACCGTCTTCTGAAGACGGTGGCAAATCCAAGACGTGGTGCCCCATTCACAAAACGAGCAGCCACAGACTGGAGGACTGCCGGGAGGTCCAAAACCTTGCCGAGCGCTACCACAAGCGCCGGGAAGGGTCTCCCTTCCGTCAGAGGGAGGGAAAACAAAAGGTCGATGAAGCTCCGGCTGAAGAGGAGTTAGGGTTTCAAGACCCCAAAAAGGTCTTGAAAGCTGTCTACACTTCCGTCGACGATGATTCCGACGTCTCCGACAACGAGCATCGAAAAACCATGAACACCATCTTTGGTGGATCATGGGACATCACCTCTTGTCGCGTCATTAAGACTATGCGACGGGATATGGCTGCTGTAGCTCCTACAGCTAGACCGGAGCCACATCGAAAGTGGATGGACACACCCATCACTTTTGATGCTTCGGACTGTCCTCAAAGCATGATCGGAGCTGGCCAGCTACCCTTGATGGTATCTCCCACCATCAACAACATCCAGCTCCATCATGTCCTGGTAGACGGAGGTTCGGGGCTTAATCTCATCAGCTTCGAAGCTTTCACTAAGCTTCAGCTTCGACCTTCGGACCTCCAGCCCTCTCGACCTTTCTGCGGAGTAGGTTCGGGGGCCATAACCCCACTCGGAGCTATTACACTCCCTGTTACCTTCGGGACCCGGGAGAAGTATCGCACCGAAAAGTTGATCTTCGACGTCGCTCAGATCAACTTACCATTCAATGCCATTTTGGGTAGACCTGCCTTGTACAAATTCATGGCAGCTGCTCATTATGGATACCTGGTGTTGAAGATGCCAACACCAGTAGGCGTTCTCAGGATCCGTGGAGATCGCACTGCCGGAGTAACTGCTCTGGAGGAACTCCACGCACTCACCACAGCGCAAGAGGAGGACTCCAGACAGAAGCAAGCTCCACAACCTCCGAGCATTCGTCAACGAGGCTCGACCTCTGCACCTCGTGTGCAGCCAAGCGGCGACACCGACATTCCCGTCAAAGTCGTCCAAATTGGTTCCGATGTCACCCAAACTACCCGCATATCGGGTGGCTTGAATGACAAATAGGAACTCGCGCTCATCACTTTCCTCCGGGCTAATGTTGACGTGTTTGCTTGGCAACCGTCACAAATGCCTGGGATCCCCAGGGAAGTGATTGAGCACAATCTGAAGATTTACCCCGATGCTCGGCCTGTGCACCAGAAACCTCGGAAGCAATCGGTAGAGCGACAGAACTTCATCCGACAAGAAGTGAAGAAGTTGCTCGAAGCCGGATTCATCCGAGAAGTCTACCATCCAAAATGGCTGGCAAACCCAGTCGTTGTGCCTAAGGCCGGCGGGAAACTTCGGATGTGCATCGACTACACCACACTGAATAAGGCATGTCCAAAAGATCCATTCCCACTACCTAGAATAGACCAGATAGTGGATTCCACCTCCGGGTGTGAGTTACTGTGTTTCCTAGACGCATATTCAGGATATCATCAAATCCGGATGTCTAGGGAACATGAAGAACATACTTCATTCATCACAGTGGATGGACTGTATTGTTACACAGCCATGCCTTTTGGTCTCAAGAATGCAGCTTCAACTTTTGTACGAGCAATGTACAAAACTTTCGAAGAACTCATCAGAGACATAGTGGAAGTGTATGTTGATGACATCGTGGTCAAAGTCAAAAACAAGGAGTCCCTCTTGGACACCTTGCAGGCTGTCTTCGACAAGCTGCGGGCCACCCGCACGAAGCTAAACCCAGACAAGTGCGTCTTCGGGGTTAGTTCCGGAAAGCTTCTTGGTTTCCTGGTAAGTCACCGGGGTATAGAGGCTAATCCGGCGAAGATAAAAGCCATCGAAGACATGCGGCCACCAACCCGCATCAAAGACGTCCAAAAATTAACTGGATGTCTAGCAGCCCTCAGTCGGTTCATTTCAAGACTGGCGGAAAGGGCACTTCCCTTCTTCAAGTTGCTGAGGAAGTCCGGACCATTCCAATGGTCTGAAGAAGCAGAGAAGGCATTCCAGGAGCTGAAACAGTTCCTCACCACCCTACCAGTCTTGGTAGCTCCGAACCCTGGTGAGCCTTTATTGCTTTACATTTCAGCAGCTGACGAAGTCGTTAGTATGGTTCTGGTTGCGGAGAGACCGGAACTACCCAATACTCAGGAATCTAGATCCTTTCGGGAGGATCCGGAGGTTCCTGAAAGCGGGTCTGGGTCCCAGCTCCCAGACTTGGGCCCACAAGAAGCCACTTCAGAGGACCTGGATCCTTCCGATAGGATCCAGGTCATTCCTGAAGAAGCTCCGGGTTCCTCCACCCAGAACCCGGAGGTCCCCGAAGATAGTCTGGACCCCTCCGACAGGGTCCGGATCAATGGAGAGGAAGCTCCGGACCCCTCCGGGAGGGTCCAGACCATTCAACGCCCAGTATACTTCATCAGTGAAGTGTTACATGATGCCAAGACTCGATACCTAGAGGTGCATAAGCTGCTCTACGCGGTTCTTATTGCCTCAAGGAAGCTTCGACACTATTTCCAAGCTCACAAAGTCTCGGTGGTAACCTCATATCCACTTCGAGCGATCCTGCATAATCCCAATTCAACTGGGAATATAGCAAAGTGGGCAGCGGAACTGGCTGAATTCGACCTCGAATTCATTCCAAGACAAGCAATCAAGAGTCAAGCGTTGGCAGATTTCGTGGCAGAATGGACTCCCTCTCCATTAAACCCTGGGGGCCCCAGCGAGCAGAAGAAGGAACCACAAGTTCCGGCTTTCACTAAGCCTCACTGGACCCTTTACTTCGACGGCTCCATGCAGAAGCAGGGAGCCGGAGCTGGAATCCTTCTCCTCGCACCAACCGGGGAGAAGGTGAAATACATGGTGCACCTTGACTTCAAGGCAACCAACAACATGGCGGAGTACGAAGCACTCATATATGGATTGAAGGTGGCACTATCCTATGGTGTCAGGCAGTTGCTGGTCAAAGGAGATTCACAACTTGTCATCAAACAGGTGAAGGGTGAATGCTCCTGCAATAATCTTCAGCTGGCTGCTTATCTCCTTGAAGTCCAGAGGCTTCAGAAGGACTTCGAAGTCCTAGACCTTCACCATGTTCAGCGTGTTCACAACGCTGAAGCTGACGAACTCTCGACCAAGGCGTCAACCGGAGCTCCGGCTCCAGACGGAACCTTTGTCCGGAAGTTGTCAAAACCCACAGTTCAGCCTGCCGAGCTGAACGAAGGGGGCGAGATCAGCATCCCGAAGCTGACGGTCCCGGTGGCCCTGTTACCATGGCAGCCATCAAGGGTCGTAGGTGCTGCCGGAAGCTCCGAGCAACCCAGCACGCAAGACTCAAATGCTCAAGTCAGTTCCGATGCATGGATCTCGGAGATCCGGAACTACTTGAAAGACAACATCCTTCCTGACGATGATGTATCCGCTGACCGGGTAGTCAGATTGGCTAAAAGATACACGTTGGTAGAAGGGGATCTCTACCGGCACGGTGCCAACGACATCCTAATGCGGTGCATCACAAGGGAAGAAGGCTGCGAGCTCCTCGCAGAAATCCATGGAGGTGAGTGTGGGAACCACGCGTCTTCCCGCACGCTGGTCGGAAAAGCCTTTCGGCACGGCTTCTACTGGCCTACAGCGCTCCAGGATGCTACTGAGCTAGTGAAGAAATGCAAAGCATGCCAATTTCATGCAAAGCAAATTCATACACCTGCTCAGTCCTTACAAATGATACCTCCTACATGGCCTTTTGCTGTGTGGGGGATGGACATCTTGGGACCCTTCCCAAGAGCCGTCGGAGGTTACAAGTTCCTGTACGTCGCCATCGACAAGTTCACCAAGTGGCCGGAAGCTACTCCTGTTGTGACGATCAACAAACAATCTGCAATCAATTTTCTACAATCTATCGTGAGCAGATTTGGAGTCCCAAACAAGATCATCACTGATAATGGGACTCAGTTCACAAGCTCCGCATTTCAAGGATATTGCGAAGACCTCGGTATACAAGTTTGCTACGCTTCCGTAGCTCATCCTGCCAGCAATGGACAAGCCGAGAGAGCAAACGCAGAGATCCTTAAAGGACTAAAAGCGCGCACTTATGAGCGTTTGAAAAAGCACGGAGCTAATTGGATCGAAGAGCTTCCGCCCACTCTATGGGCTAACAGGACTTCTCCAAGTCGGGCAACTGGAGAAACACCCTTCTTCCTGGTGTACGGAGCTGAAGCGATCCTTCCTCCGGAAATCACCTTGGGTTCCCTCCGAGTCCGGACCTTCGACGAAGCCGCGCAGGACCAGCTCCGGCGTGAAGACCTAGACCTCCTCGAGGAGGGAAGGTGCCAAGCAGCTGTTCAGAACGCCCGATACCGCCAAGCTCTACGGCGCTATCATCAGCGGCGTGTACACAACCGACAGCTCGAGGAAGGCGATCTGGTGCTACGGAGAATACTATCCAGAGAAGGGCAAAACAAACTTTCTCCCGGCTGGGAAGGGCCCTTCCGAGTGATCAAAGTATCCCGTCCCGGAAGCGTTCGCTTGGCTACCGAGGATGGGACACCTCTCCCAAATCCTTGGAACATCGAGCACCTCCGTAAGTTCTACACTTAATTCCACGGAGGTGAGTCTTAAGTAACTTGAAGTGTATGTTATAGAGTCATTGTACAGAGTCGGGTAGTTCCTCCGGGAGAGCAGCCGGACCTTTCCCGAAAGGTTTGGAAAGCTCATGCAACACTTGATACAGTCTCCGGACTAGAAGTGTAGCTAATTACCCTGGGATAAACGAGAAACCGAACACGCTTAGCCTGGTTCCGTACCCTAAGAGTGTACTTGTTTCCCCTGTACCCCGGACCTATAATGAAAGACATCTTCATGTGAAATAGACTCCACGTGCATTCATTTTTGCATAAGGCTCGACATTTTTATTTTTCTCTTTCTTGTCTATAACAGAAACGTGCAATTCTTAAGAAGTTCTAGTTTAACCGTTTTATGTACAATTTGAGTTGAATTGTCAGATTTTTTAGATTTAAATATCGTCTGTGGTCAACTCGCCTGAAAGCCGCCAAGCCATTCTAGGGCCGGAGTGCGCTATCGACTTAGCCTGGTCAAGCACCCTAAGTACGCCACTCTACCTACATCCCGGCAGGCCAAAGTAAGGTGGGTCCACGGACAATTGAATCTAAAAGAAAAGACAATTCATCCAATTATACTAAAAATCGTGTTCAACTTGAAATTCTCTTGAGAACCGTAAGCCGCGACGAAGTTATAGATAAGGAATGAATTTTACTGTTTTTCTTGGCTTAAGTGTGCAGGAAAAATAAATCCGATATTGATGGAGAAAGACCGGAGTTAACCAAGCTCCGACTCCCACCGGCGTTAACTTAAAGATGGTGAGAAGACTCTATCACTAGAGTCTGTTGCCAGCAAGCCAGGCGTGGCAAGGGTCATTGCCGGAGCTACTAAGCTCCGACACCTTGAAGTATTAACTATCGACACTCAACGTGTTGGTAGAGGCTCCTGCCGGAGCTACTAAGCTCCGACGATGGACAGTGCCGGAGCTTTTAAGCTCCGACGACTTCAAGGGACCTTCACTATCGAAAACTTCGGACCTAAACTACACGAGTTCGAAGTAAATTTGTCTTCAACAAAACTCAACATCCTTTTGGTACATGTCCACAATCAAATTGTGCACATCTACCAGGGGGCCAAGTGAAGACAAAGATGTTGAAGACAAAAAATGAAATTCACGAAAAATTGGGGATTTCATTTCATTTGAAGACCAGAGATTACATCTGGGGACAAAGGATTACAAAATTGAGGAAGAAGAGAAGATACAGATAAAGGCTAAGAAAGATAGTCCTAGACCCTATGGAAGAACTCAGCGACCTTCTGGGCGACCTCCGACACGCTGGCTCGGGTAGCTTCGCCTTCTCCTTCAACGGGGCCTTCAAGCACCGGGTCCAGAGGGAATCGAGGGTTCCGGCTAGTGTAGCACGTCAACACATATTCTGTGACGTTCCTAGCCAGGGATTGCCCCTCGACCTCCAACTGGTCCGCGATGACGTCGCCCACCTTGGAGAGCTTGCTGCCCGCAGCGCCCAGCGCTTGCAGCGCAAGGTCCGGCTCCGGCTCCGGATCATCCGGAAGCACGGGGCTGAAACCCATCGGCGCTAGCGCATCGTCGGCCTTGCTCAGGAACTCCCAAATTTGCAGGGAGTCCGTCTTCCTCAGGCCCTTCATCTCTTCCAAGGACCTCCGGGCTGCCGCCAGCTCCGAATTCTCGCGGGAGAGGCGCTCAACTTCTTTGGCGTTCTGCTGAATCTTCGCAGCAACCCGCTTTTCGAGTCTTCCGAGCTCCTCCTCCCGGAGGTGGATCTTGTTCCGGCGGTCGACCAGGTCTTTCTCCCTAGCCTCTATTTTCTTCTCCCGGGCGACGAGGGCGCACTCATACTCGTAGAGCTCCTGTCCTCGCACCCAGGTCTTCTCCTCCTCCTCGAGGCAGCGCTCTTCCAATTTTTTAGCACGCTCCTCGAGGCCCTTGTCCGCCAGAGCTGTCTTCTCGGCGAGCTCTTCTTCACGTCGCAAGACGTCGTCCCGTAGCTCCAGGAGTTTTTGCTCCTCATCCTCGAGCCGCTTTTCCCTTCCCTCAAGTGCCTCTCGGCGCTTGATGAGTGCGGTACTGATGGCCTCGAGTTGATCGAACCGAGCGTTGGCCGCATCATTAGCAGCCTTAGCTTGGTCATGGTACTCCCGGGATTGGGCGTCGAGGTTGTGAGTCATGCTCTCCCTCTCGTCCAGCATCTCACCCCAGAGCTCCAGGCGGACCTTCTCCCGCTTGATCCATTCCTTGTCCTCAGCAATCCTCGACTGCGCCAGCTTGGTCTCGAATTGGAGTCTATTACGCCACCTCCTAAGGGTTTGGCGCTCCTCTTCAAGAACCTTGCTGTCGTGGAAGAAGGCTAGTTGGACTTGGCGTAGACTGGAGCAAGCGTTGTCGATGGACATCGACAGCGAGATGGGCTCCGGACCTTCCGGGGTCTCCTCCGCTGGTTCCAGCGGGTCTTCATTTATAAAAATTGGGTCCCACTCTGCGAGAGCGGAACCCCGAGCTTCCAAGGCACTAGGGACCTCCTCCGGGATGGCCTCAGTCGCCACCAAAGAAGGTCCCGCCACCAAATCTTCATTCGCCCCCTCAGGCTGGGGGCCGGCGACTTCGTTCAGGCACTCTGGCTCCGCCACGTGTACCATCGACGTCGTCGCCTCCAATGGCTCCGGTCGGGACGCTTCTTCTGAGGGAGGCTCAAGCTCCCTCGCCTCTTCAACCACCGGCTCTACAGCCGGCGCCTCCACCATCACCGGCTCTGCAGCCGGCGCTCCAATAACTACCGGCTCTGCGACCGGAGCTTCAGAAGTAACCGGCTCAATTGCCAGAACCACTTCAACTTCTGGCTCACACGCCGGGGCTTCAGCTACCTCCGGCTCGACCGCCGAGGCTTCAGCACTTTCCGGCTCTGAAGCCGGGACCGCTACTTCCTCCGGCTCGACAGCCGGAGCATCTACTTCTGCAGCACAGGGGCCCGGAGCTTCAACCTCCGGAGCGGGTGCCGCTGGCGCATCTTCAATCCCGTGGTCCGGCGCTACCACGGGAACTTCTGGAGACGAGTCGAGGTCCATGACCACGACAGCCGGCGCCGGAGCTGTCGCAGCCTCCGCCTGGGGCGGCACCAGAGCTGGAGCAGAAGCCCTCGTAGCCTCAGACACTGCGACTGAGGGCGGAGCTTCACTCCCCTTCTTGGGAACGCTGCAGATGAAGAATGAAGAAATTGAGCAAACAGATACTATAATTAAAAGTTAATTGAGGTAAGCAAGAAAAATTACCTTGGGAGGCTCACACACCAGCTTGCGCGGAACCTCTTTCCCGGACGTTCCGGGCTGGCCACGGCCGGCGTAGGAGCTCCGGGAGGACTCCCAGGACTTGCCGTAGCCACGGGTGTTTCCCGGGTCGGAGCTCTCCTTGACCGGGAGGAACTCCTAGACCTGGAGGCCCTCACTGCTTCTCGAACCGGAGTCGCCTGTCCGGAGCTGGCACCTCCGGAGGGACCCATCACGGGGACAGCCGCACTCCGGGAGGATCCCACCGCCGGGACAGTAGCGCTCCGAAAAGACCCCACCACGGGGACAGACGCTACAGCAGCGGAGGATCTTCCTTCCTGAGGATGGGGAACTGGCGGGGAAGTAGCAAGCCCGACGGACCTTCCGTCGGCATGTCGCAGCTTCCTCTTCCGGCTCTCCGGCTCCTCCGCCAGCTCCTTGCCCTTGCCGGTGACTTCAGCTCTTGGCTGAGAGACAGGGGCGGAGCCGTCTTCCGACAACCCGGGGATCGCCAACCGGGCGGTCGATCTTCTCTCGACGACGCCAAGGTCGTCAAGCGCGGGCATCTTCCGGCGGAGCTCCCTGCTGAACTCAACTTCCACGTTCAGGGGGAGGAAAGCCAGTGGCGGAGTTAAGTACTCTCCGTCTACATCGATGCCGTGCTGGAATTTCTTGAGGTGAAACTCCAAGGACTTCCCCACCATGTTGGACTTCAACCCGGTCTCAACCCGGTCTTCGTCCATCACGCTGTTGAGGGCCCAGGCGAGCTTCTCCCTCCTCTTCAGCGGCGCCCACCTGTTGGACAGGAAGTTGCAGAACACCGCCTGGGGAGTCAATCCTCCCTCCACACATTGGCGGATCCTGGACAGGACGGGGTCGAAAGCTGCCGCCAGCACCGGAACTTCGCTCCACACCGACGTGTCAATGCCGGGCAGACCGTCTGGCAGCTCCAACCGCTCGTGCTCCTCCACCCGGACGACTACCCAATCTTTCTTCCAGTCATCCCACTTCCCGGAAGGGAACGACCGGAGGTACTTGAACGGGCACTTCTTGCGCTTCACAAAGTAGTAGAAGCCAAGGTACTCGTCACTTCGGCCGGTGGTTTGGACGGTGAAGAAGGTGCGGAAGAGCTCGATGCAGGGAGGGATGCCCACCCACATCTCGCAGAAGTGGACAAAGATGGACACAAGGAGGAGGGAGTGAGGGCCAAGGTGGTATAGCTGCAGACCATAGAATTCCAGCAGCATCAAGAAGAAGGAAGAAAACGGTGGGATCAGCCCCACCATGGCGTACGATGAAAAGTACACCATTTCGCCGGAGTGCTCCTTTTTAAAGGGAAGCTCTCCTCCGGCGCGAACCGAACGGTTGAAGAAGTCCGACGACCACCCCATGAGGGCTCGGACCTTCTTCAGATCGCTCTCTGTCTTCAAACGACTCTCACGCAGACCCAACTCCATCGCAGCACAGCTAGGCGAGAGAAGAGAAGCAAAGCACGAGTTGGGAGTTTGAGCGCAAGAACAGATGGAAAGCGTAAAGAACTCCCGACGGTGCGCTTTCCTTCTTAAGTAAGCCCTCGCAACGCTTGGATGGAAACTGCAGGGGAGTCAAGGATACTACTCAAGAATTCAACCCAGCCGATGACAAGAGGGCCCGGGACCACCCTGACGATCAAGTCGAGGTTCTTACCCAGGCGAACAGTTGTCATCACGAGGCGGGAAACCCAAAGGCGGCGGACTGACAAGGCGCGCGGAACCGATACGGTTTTCGTATCGGGAACCGGCGACCTTCAATTGCGAGAGACCCGCACGTCAAAGATCTTATCTGCCGCCTGACGTGCGCCACGCGTCGGGACTCAACCATAAAGCCCCGCCAAAGTCACCTCCGAAGACCCTTGAAGACCCAGTTCAAGAGTCGCAAGTATGGACCCACCTCCGGCGGAATGACTTCATCCCGTTCGCCTCCCCCGGAGGCAGGTCCAGGGGGCCACTGTCGGCACCCTAAAAACCATACACCCCCTGAGGTTATAAAAATCTCAAGGGAAGGACGTCTACTTAAGTTGAAGACCCTCGGGGGCCCACTTGCCAGACGTGACCGGACCCGCTTCTCCAACATGGTTAACCTCTAGGTTGCCACGTGTACTGACAGACCAGAGTTATTACCCACAAGGGTGAAGCTCTGGGCTAGGTACTGGAACGGCACCTCCGGAGGTAACCCCTGACCGAGAGTAGCTCCGGAAGTGACACGTGGCAGGCCGCCCCGGAGCTTCCCGCTTCCCATGAGCAAGCTCCGGAGCTGCCACGTGTCCATACGTCGGAGCTGGCTGCTTCAAACCCCCCGGGAGACGTTGTAACGGCTCCGGATCTCCAAAGGACAGCCGTGGACTTCAAGACCCGATTAATTATCATTAATTACACGTTAATGATATTTAATCGGATGATCTTAACACCTGTAACGGCACTGTCAGAGCCGTTACAGGGTTATTAACAACAATTAATCTCGTGTATCAATACTAATAACCGCCAGGGCCACATGTCGGGCCAGGCTAACTTGTAACGGTTTGTCCTTATGTTATAAAAGGACAAACCGACGATACACAGGAGAGGACACTTGAACACCCTCAAGCTCACAAGTTAATACAACACACACACACACACCCGTGGAGTAGGGTATTACGCTCAGGCGGCCCGAACCACGTAAACCACTGTGTCACTTGTGTCCAATCGCATTTCACTTTCTTAGGTCTCCGCGCGCCCAAACCGAACCACAAACTCCTTCAACACTTTCATAGTGTCAGGGGATCTGCCGACTCCAACAGTCGACAGTCATCAACTACCTTATAATAATTCTATTAATCAGATTACCTGACCACTTGAGATTATTCATTCTGATGTTTGGGGTCCCGCTCCAATTTCGGTTGGTGGTTATAAGTATTATATAAGATTTATTGATGACTTTACAAAATTCACATGGATTTATCTTATAGTAGATAGAACCAAGGTTCATCACATTTTTCTCCAATTTCAAAAACACGTTGAGCGACTCCTTGACAACAAAATTAGATGTGTTCAGTCCGATTGGGGTGGGGAATACCAGAAAATTCACAATCAATTTTTTACTTTACTTGGAATTGCTCATCGTCTTTCTTGTTCCGACACCCACCAATAAAATGGATCCACCGAACGCAAACACCATCACATTGTTGAGACGGGTCTTGCTTTATTAGGTCATGTCGGCATGCCACTCAAATTTTGGGATGAAGCATTCTTGACAGCCACATACCTCATCAATTGTATCCCTGCTCGTGTCATAGATAATTTGTCCCTTATGGAATGATTATTCAAAATTCCACTAAATTATTATATGCTCAAAACTTTTGGATGTGCTTGTTGGCCCCATCTTTGACCTTACAACAAACATAAACTTGAATTTCGTTCCAAACCTTGTGTCTTTCTTGGCTATAGCTCTCTTCACAAAGGATACAAGTGTCTTGATATGGACACGAGACGTGTCTATATTTCTTGGGATGTTATTTTTGATGAGGCTGCTTTTCTATTCTCTAATCCTTCATCCAAATTTGTTGAGCAATTGGGTGATAGCAGTTTTATTTTGAATACTAACAACTTGCAATTTTTTTCTTCCTGCTAACTTTGTGCATGCAGCTCCGTTAAATGCAGCAGATCTGACAAGCATGGGACAATATCCTCTCCTCTGCATGCAACAGATGCAGCATATCCTAATTTGCCTCTTGCCTCGGAAAATCCTCCTATGGATTCATCTACAAATGACTCTGGTGGTGATTCTGATGAAGCTCCCGCTGAGCCCGCCAACTCTCATGTTGCTCCTGCACACCGTACGGTACTCGTCATCAGAATAATATTCGGCAACCAAAGACTCGTACTGATGGTACTGTCACATATTCAATGTCTCAAGTTTCTTCTTCGAAACAATCATCTTATATCACTGCTATGGAGCATCCTGTATGGCGTCAGGCTATGCAAGATGAATTTGATGCACTTATCAAAAAATAAGACGTGGCATCTTGTTCCACCACGAGCTGGTATCAATGTCATTGATTCTAAATGGATTTTTAAACACAAGCATAATTCTGATGGTTCTATTAATCGCTATAAAGATTGTTTGGTGGCCAAAGGATTCAAGCAGTAGTATGGTGTTGATTATGATTCTACATTCAGTCTCGTTATCAAACCCACTACTATTCGGTTGTTACTATCTTTGGCGGTTTCTCGTAATTGGTCTCTTCGCCAAATTGATATCCAAAATGCATTTTTGCATGGTGTTCTTGATGAAGATGTGTATATGAAACAACCGTCAGGTTTTGAGGATTCAAGACATCCAAAATTTTTATGAAAACTTGACAAGTCTCTATATGGCCTTAAACAGGCACCTCGGGTATGGTTCTCTCGCCTGAGCGACACGTTGATCAAATTGGAATTTCAAGCACCGAAGGCTGATATTTCTTTGTTTATCCTTAATCAAGATGGCCTTCAGATTTATATTCTTATACATGTGGAAGATATTATTATTGTTAGCTCCTCATCTTCGGCGTCAGACAAGCTTCTCCAATAGATTCGTCACGAGTTTGTTGTGAAGGATCTTGGTCAACTCAATTATTTCCTTGGCATTGAGGTGCATCACAATTCTTCAGGGCTGGTTTTGACGCAACGCAAGTACATACGTGATCTCTTGTTGCACACAAACATTGATACTTCTAAGGGAGATTCCACACCTACGTTACCCGCTGATAAGCTCTCTCTTCAATATGGTGATCCTCTATGTGCTGAAGATGCTACAAAGTACAGAAGTGTTGTAAATGCACTACAATACTTGTCACTCGACCGGCCTAATATTTATTTCTCGGTGAATCGGGTTTGCCAGTTTCTCTCCACACCTACTACATCTTATTGGGCTGCTGTGAAGTGGATTCTACGGTATCTTTGTGCCACTATTGATTTTGGACTTTGCTTCACCAAGTCTGAGTCTTCTCTGTTGAGCGCCTTCTCTAACGCTGATTGGGCTGTCAATCCCGATGATTGATACAACACAGGTGACTTCACCATCTTCTTCGACCATAATCTGATATCATGAGGATCTCAAAAATATCCGACAGTTTCTCGTTCTAGTACGAATGCTGAATACAAGGAAGTTCTTAATGCCACCGCATAGGTCATTTGGATCCAAGTTCTTCTTCGTGAGCTTGGGATTTCTCAAGATCGTCCTCCCAATTTTTGGTGTGATAACATCGGTGCCACCTAGCTTACTGCCAATCCAATTTTTCATCGTCGTTTGGAACATGTCGAAATTGATTATCACTTTGTTCGAGAACGTGTGACTTCGCAAAAACTCGATGTTTGAATCAGATCATCAAAAGATCAGGTGGCTGACATTATGACCAAGCCATTGGCCGGACCGGCATTCAGCAGAATTTGTAGCAATCTGAACTTAATTTCATACCGTCCAGATTGAAGGGGGCGTTAAGAATAGAAGGCTATCAATATTTAATATCCTTAAAAACATGCTAAACACAATGGCTCGCTCCCGCTCCTGCTTCGCTGCACACCGCGCCTCTGCCTCCTTCACTGCCAACCCTTGCTCGCCGCCATGGTCGCGCTGGTAACGTCGAGCGCCGTTGTGGTTTGGTCGTCTCGCTCAACATGGGCGATGATAGACCCTTGCTGGTCAGGGATGATTGGGATCTTCGCCCCGGCAAGATATTTCAAGCGGAGGTCCGCCACAAGTTTCACTCCACGGTTCATCATCTGGGTTCCTCGCCCAAGGGCTCCTTCTTCATGATCACAACCTTTTGAAGGTACACATTTCGTCTCTCGGAGAGTGCAGTTGGTTGGGCTCTTTGTTCGGTGCTGAGTGGATCACCTCTGGATTTCCATGTTCAACAACTATAAGAGCATTCATTTCGCTTCTCGGTGGCCAGCAAACAAGTAGGGTTGTTGATCAATGCCAGGAGGAGGATCACCACATCAACCTTTGATGTGTACTTCCACCTCTGGCGCACGGGAGGGCCTGACTGGATCTCCGAGTAAAGGAAGTGGGAGCAGGAACAGAGGGAAAGTTGGACAACGGTTTCAAGAAAGAAGTGAGTAAACAGGAGGGTTTCCTTCGCCTCCCCAATCCGGCAATGTTCTCCTGCGAAAAAGGCAACCCCAACGGTAAAAGGGTTGTGGATCGGAAAAATTTTCTGTCATCTTCATCAAGCTCCAAGAAGTGCCGCCGGACTCCTTTTTCCAGCTAATTGGAAGCTCGTCGGAGCTAATCGACCGGCCGCCGCGAAGGGAGGTACATGGCACAACAATCAACACAACATTTTGAATTCTCGGGTGGAAAATAGGAAGTCTGGTCCCACACCATTCATGCCTCATCGGCCTCCGACGCCATGGAGCGTGAACAATCCGGCGCATGCCCCTGATGCGACCACGCTGAGCAGTAGCAACCCTAGACTTAGCCCTACTATGAGGGAGGTCGGCGAGTGTTCTCGTCCGAAGGGGGGTACAGCCCTTCCAGTCTCAGTCTCGCATGGTCTCAGGGAACTCGACGTGGACAAGACAGCAAGCAGGAGAGGGAACCGAGGCAGCCAAGCGATCATGACGCCCTGGCGCCGGATGTGAAACGCTGCTATAAATGCCTCAGTCCCTTCCATCTGAAACTCCATTGCCGCAATAAGATTCGCTGTAATCTTTGCTTTGGATACGGGCATATTAGAAAAAACTGTTTTTCGGCCTCCAGAGAAACCCGGGTGTGGCGCAAGAAAAGCACACCCCTCATTAAAGCCAGTGGCCTCTCTCTGGAACCGTCCTCCGCCATCGTCACCCACAAACTCAACCACCCTCTCAACTTCTCTCCAGTCACTCCATCTTCCTAGCTCCTTCGCGTCTTGCACTCCACCTCCATCTCCATTGCTCTCTCGCCGGCCAACTCCCTTGGTCTCATGGCGAACTTCCCGATTGATCCCACTAGGTTCTTGGCCAACCAGCACTTCGACTTCCTGGATGGAGGGTCAGAAAGGCTATCGAGGATGGTGGTTCGCCTGCCCGAGCATCATCACCCGACACACGAGGAGTTTGCAGTGGCAGTGGACGTCGAACATGTTCTGGCGGAAGACCAGTACAACGACTTCTGGCTCAGGATCCGGAACTTCCTCATGCAAGATATGGGTATCACTGTCACTTTCTCTTGTCTCTCTCCCCTGGGCATAGCTTTGTTTGCATTTCAAACCAGCCTGTTTCGGGATCTTCTAGTGATGAGAGAGCCAATCATTGTGGATGGGGTCCGTGTGTCTTTCATCAGGCATGATTTTGGTAGGAACCGTCGGACGCATGAGTTTGGTTGTGTTGGATGGTTTATGATCCTGGGGTATCCGTTAGACTACAGATCAGTGGAAGCGATTGAACTGGCGGTTTACGGATTTGGCAAGTTACTTCAATGGCACACAAGCCTGAGGGCGCTAGGGTTCATTCTTGTTAAGTGTCTTCACACCCATGCTAGGCTGGTCCCCAGAAGCCTAGTCCTACGTCAAGGTACCAGGGATGGTGTTGGCTGCTCTTGGTCCTATCCGGTTTACATCCTTAACTGGATAAGCCCGCATGGCTTTGGAGAAATTAACTGGGGCATCCCCCCGGAAGATGACTTGCCAGAGGATGGCAACCCACACCCCCTTCAAGAACCAAAACCAGAGGGGGAACACCAGCAGGAGGACGACCCCGAGGCAGACGCAAACTGGGCAGTGCATAGTGACCAGCAGCAAAAAAATGATGGATGGGAACCCAGGGGGCCGCCAATGCCCCCTCCTCACCAGGAGATGGCCATCCACTCCGATGCTCCCACTCAGGATGACTCCTCCGGTGTTGCTAACACTTTACAAACCACTTTCAGAGCACCGTGGACTGAACCACAACCTTACTCTCTAGCCAAACCTGATGATGTCACACAACAGCGAGACTGGATTCGCCCCTTCGATTCCGTGGGGCTGAGAAGAATGCTCCATGTGGCTTTCCCCAACTCCCCATCGGCATGGTGGAACGTGTAGTTTAGTGAGACCAATGGACAAGGGGGGTTCAGTAAGGTCATCACCATGTCCCTCACCAAAACCGCTAATCAGCAGAGCACTCATCAGAGCAAGGAACAGAGCCCAGGCTAATCCTCTATGGTCATCAAGGACATCACCTCAGAGCTAACTGCTGGCATGGACAGGAAGAAGGGTAAACAACCAGTGAAGTCGTGCCCCACTCGCAGCAAGTCTCTGAAGCCAGCAGTGGTCGACATAATAGGCCCCTCCTACTCCAACAGGACACCGGAAGCTAGCAAGCCAAGGAGGAGCCCGCGGCGTAACTGATCAGGCAAGGATACCGGTCGACCCCCCCACCTGCTCAGGAGGACGATTCCAATGCTGGCACACCTGCTGATACTCCTCTGCTCAATCTATTCCCAGGTCCAGTCAAATTCCCCAGCCTTGACTCTATTGACTCTATTTGTCCCTACCCTGATCTCCCCATCGCTTTGCTACAGGCGATGGCGGTAAAAGACTGTGGCGTTCCCCCTGAGGTGGCGCGCCAGATGATGTCCCTCCCGGAGCTGGATGATGATGTTGACCAACAACCTTAATCTACTGGGAGCGGAGGGCGCAGGGGACACTGGGAGCTGTTTGGCTGTTCTTCAAACTGCTGGCTATTCTGTCTTTTGGGATGTTGATGTTATAGACATGGGTGTAGTTGTGATGATCAGCACTTGTTATTTTGCTACATTTTCGATTAAGCACTGTAACTGTTGTTAGCACCTGCTCATTTGGACCGGTTGGTGGCCTGAATCTAAGGCCATGTTAGTAATTTCTTTCTGGAGTCTTTTGGCTATGATCTGTTACATTGTTGCCTGGCCTAATTACCTGATACGTGCTGGCTATTGGATCAGTTGTTGGTTTCTGCATTCTCGCCTTTGGGGCCAGCCACCCAGTGGATGCTGCCTTGGGTGTACGTTGATTCGCGTTTGTATAGACCCCAGCCTCTCCCTTCTGGCTGGGATTACATCCCGGTCCGCCCCTTTACCTACTATGGTTAGCTATGGCGCACAATTTAAACCGTAACTAAAATGTTTTTAACTGGAACATCCGTGGTCTCAACAGTACTGATAAACAGCAGGCAGTCAAAGCCAAAATAGAGGAGGTTCATGAATGTAACATCTTCTGTATTCAAGAGACTAAAAAAGAATATATTGATATATCTTTCCTTAAGCGAGTTGCGCCCAGAAGATTCAACAAATTCGCTTTTGCACCATCCAGGGGTGCCTCAGGAGGTATACTAGTTGGCTGGAATAACAATCTGCTTCACGGGGAGTCTCTAGAAATTCGGGACTTTGCCATTTCCATGCGGTTCATATCTCAATAGAATGGGGTCGTTTGGCACCTGGTCTCAGTCTATGGACCTTGTCAAGGTCCTCACCGGCAAGAATTCATTGAGTGGTTATGGAACCTAGATTTGCAACTCCAAGAGTTATGGATGATACTGGGGGATTTCAACTTCTATCGTCACGCTAGTGACCGTAACCGCACCGGAGCGAATGCAGGTGACATGCAGACTTTCAATAGTACCATCCTACACTTGAGACTTATTGAAATCCCTTTACAAGGAAGGAACTACACTTGGAGCAACATGCAACAGTCTCCCCTGCTTGAACAACTAGATTGGTGCTTTACTTCAGCGCAGTGGTCTCTATCATTCCCAAACTCTACACTTCGGTCGCTAGCCAGGGACACATCAGACCACGTTCCGCTAGTGGCCCAGATCAGCACTACCATACCCAAAGCAAAATGCTTCAGATTCGAGAACTACTGGCTCAGACATCCCCAATTTTTCTCCATTGTTAAAGACTCGTGGGATAAGCCCCTAGCCACAGTTGGAAGTGCCAAGAGAGTATCTGCTAAATTAAAGCGACTGAGATACAAGCTAAACAAGTGGAGCAGAACATTGGGTGGTCTGAATAAACTGATCAAGCGATGCAATGAAGTTATTCTGATCATGGACACAATGGAAGAACAAAGGACACTATTTCCGCAAGAAAGCAGCTTCAGAAACATGATCAAACACCAACTTGCTCAGCTTATCAAGCAACAAAATGATTACTGGAGACAACGCTACACAAAGTGATGGGCCATGCTTGGAGATGAGCCAACAAAATTCTTCCTGGCCGCGACAACGGAAAGATATAGGAGAACAACATCCCAGTCATTCAGGATGACCAAGGAGTAGAGTTGATGGACCATGGGCACAAAGCTTCCGCTCTCTAGAAGGAATTCAATGAAAGGTTAGGCCAATCAGGCCCGACTCATCAATGGCCACAAATTCAGCAATGGGTTCTGCCCAGGCAACACTTACAAACCCTATGCAACCCAATCACCAGAGAGGAAGTTGACGCCACAATCAAGACTATGCCAAGTGATAAAGCTCCAGGTCCAGATGGGTTCAATACAAAATTCTTTCAAGCATGTTGGCACATCATTAAGGAAGATATATATCTGCTCTGCTCGGATTTCTTCAATAACAACATCAGTATCCAGCCACTGAATAGTTCTTTAATCACTTTCATCCCAAAGATCAACAATACCAGCAGGGTTGTAGACTACAGGCCCATATCACTGCTGAACACCGCTTTCAAACTGATCACTAAAATACTCTCAGTACGATTGCAGGAAGTCATCACAACCATCATCCACAAAAATCAATATGGCTTCATCAAGAAAAGAACCATCCAGTACTGCATGGCATGGGTCTTTGAATACCTCTACCAATGTAAAAAAACCAACACAAGTATCATAGTACTCAAACTGGACTTTGAAAAAGCCTTTGACAAGGTGGAACATGACTTCATCTTACACATGTTGCGAGTTTTTGGTTTTCCCGAACAGTGGATCAAATGGGTAACAGACATCCTATCAACTGCTACTTCTTCAGTGCTTCTCAATGGAGTACCAGGCAAGACGTTCCATTGCAGAAGAGGTGTTCGGCAGGGGGACCCCCTGTCCCCCCTTCTATTTGTATTAGCAGCCAATCTCCTGCAAATCTCAATCAACAAAGCAGTGGAGTTGGGGCTTCTGACATTTCCACTACACCAAGGAACAAATGTGGAATTCCCGGTGGTCCAATATGCAGACGACACTATCCTAGTCCTCAAGGCTAATCAGAGAGAGCTCTTCTTTCTGAAAAACCTATTGCAATCTTTTAGAGGAGCGACAGGTCTAAAAGTGAATAGGGGAAAATCAAGCTTAATGCCAATCAAGATTGATGAAGAGGAAACCACAATCCTTGCAGCCACTCTGGGCTGCACCATTGGCTCATTTCCATTTACATACTTGGGATTGCCTATGAGCCTTGACAGACCAAAAGCAGACGCCTTTGAAAGGCTTGTCTCACGGGTACAGAAGACGCTAACCGGAGCAGCAACATGGTTATCAATGGTCGGCCGATGCACACTCATTAACAGCATCATATCTGCTATACCTATTTATGCCATGTGCACTATCAAGCTGAGAAATCCAGTCATTCAAGCAATTGACAAAGCCAGGAAGCAATGCTTGTGGAGAGGCTCGAATATCACTGGCAAAGGCCGTCCCCTGGTGGCCTGACATCAAGTGACAACACCAAAGGAAAATGGGGGCCTAGGTCTCAAAAACCTCACTACAATGAATGAAGCCCTGCTCATGAAATTCCTCTGGAAAATCTATAACAAAGCTGACATCCTTTGGGTCCATCTTATCCATCAACGTTATTGCAACAATGGTAAGCCACTGCATGGCACAAAAGGAAAAGGATCCTTCTGGTGGAGGGACGTAGTGAGCCTATCTGACTCATTTCTCAAGAATTTTGAAGTCAAAGCTGGAAAAGGGGACACAATTCGGCTCTGGCAGGATCAGTGGGAATGTCACTTGCTCAGAAGGGACATGCCTCGCCTGCACTCCTTCGCAAAAAAACCCAGCATATCAATGGCCCAATATCTCAGCAGGCCAAATCATCTCAGCCATTTCTTCCAACCGATGTCAGACGAAGCCTTGCTGGAATTGGTCAACCTGGAAGCGCTGCTGGATGAGGTTTCTCACAGGGACCCCTCTCAAGACGTATGGAGTCCGGCAGGGGGAGTAAGGATATTCAACTCCAAGAATGTCTACAACAACTGCTACAACCACATCAAGCCACCCGCACCCTTTAGCTGGATTTGGGCTTCGAGGGTGGTAAAGGAAATAAAGATCTTCACGTGGCTTATGCTTTTGGACCGGCTCAACTCACGCAACCTCCTGAAGAGAAAGAAAATAGCCATTGATGGGAATGACTACACCTGCGTGCTCTGTGTAGACAATGTGGAGGAACTCACTTACCATCTCTTCTTTAGCTGCTCCTTCAGCATGGCATGTTGGAACGTTCTTGGGGTTCATTGGGATCATGACATCCCTTTCTTCGACACTCTGTAGAAGGCCAAGCACAGCTGGAGTCGTCGAGCCTTCATGGAAATCTTCTCTATAGCGGCTTGGGAGATTTGGATTGTTCGTAACAACTTCATTTTTAGAAACTCTCCCCCTACTGTAGATGCCTGGAAAAGATCCTTCATTGCATCTACCAGGCTTCAAGCTTGTCGCTTTAAGCCTGAGGATAGGGACAGTGTGCTCCCGTGGCTACATAGCTTGTAAGTGTTGTTCCTCTCTCTGGAACACCTGGTCAAGTGTTGCTGTGCCTTTGTAACTTAACTCTATTTCGCTTTTTAATATTATTTCATAGATGTCGGGTTCTCCCTTGCAGTTTTTATTGGTAAAAAAAATATTTAATAGCATTGATTGGTTGTCATATATCTTAGAATTACATATGATATGATAGATAGACTACCATATACATCGCTCGTATATTTGGTACATAATATGTTATATATGTAAGTCTATATTTATAGATAGAAGGGTATCATCTATTCTGGAAATACATGTAACTTCTATATATGTACTCTTCTATAAATATGAGACCTCATGACCTATAGTGGTCATCTTGCGTCATTCAAACCAACAGTAAATAAAGATTTTTTTAAAATTTATAAGAATCACGAGTAGTGAAAAACAATAATAGCCTTAATTGAATGCCCTCTTTCATACATGAGTACGTGAGGATCCGAATGCAAGACGTAGCTGATGACTCTAGGTTCACATCCTCTGCATTACCTCAGTCAATACAGAGGCAGCATTAGATGTATTTTCAGCCGTTAGTTTTCTGATCAAGGGCTGATAAAGTTTTGCATTAAAATAAGAGCACTCAGCCGCAAGCCTTGTCTTCCGGCTTCTTTCCCGTAGTTTCCTCTCTCCCATGGAACGCGGCAGCACACCACACCTAGATGGGAATGCGGCGCCGCTAGCCGGCCTGCAGCTCAACATGCAGCCGCCGAGATCCAACCGAGGCACCCACCCCAACGAGAATGTAGACGCCTCGCCTGTCCTGGCCGGATCACCTCGCCAATCCCGGCCAGATCCAACCGCCTCATGCATCATCCAGCTGGAATCGATGGGAACGCGACGCCGCTCTTCGCCTTCCGCTCGGCACGCAGCCACCGCTCCCGTCCTTGCGGCGATCCAACCGCCGTGCCCATCCCGCCGCGGATCCAGTTGCCACGCCCGTACTGGCCAAAATCCGGCCGTCTCACCACCATCTGGTTGGGATCCAGTTCAGGCTGCACATTGCAGGTAATCCTCTTCACTCCCTTGCATTTTGTATGTTGATTGATGCTGCTAGCATTGTAATGGATAAACAACAGGTGTAACAAATTAAATTTACTTCACAATAACTCATATTAGTTCACTGACTTGATTGAAATTAAATTGTAATGCTTAGAAAAAGAGGACTCTGGCTAGCTTCATAAATGTCAATTATTTCTATGTTCCTGCTCCAATAGGTCCCGCTTCACTAGTCCTGCAACATGAAAATTCAAAGATCAGAAGAAAAAATAATTTTGCTTAATCATGTAAAGTACTCATTTAACAATGAGTAGCTGAGTGAAGCTAGTAAAGGATCCAAAACATACTGTTGTTTAATCTTTCCATTAGTATCCCGTACAGTCCCACTTCTCGCTTTTTAGTCCATCTCTTCAAAACATAAAGTTGAGGCAAGAGCTTGATATTCATCATGTCAGTAATTTTTAAAGTATGGCTACATAGTATTCCAATTCTTTCAAATTCACTACAGGAATCCCGACGATTTGCGACGGCCGGGGCCGTCGCAAATAAGCCAGATGCCGTCGCAAATAAGCTATTTGCAACGGCTTTCTTTATTTGCGACGGCTTTAGGCCGTCGCAAATATGGCGTCGCAAATAAGCTTATTTGCGACGGTCACCGTCGCAAATAATCTTATTTGCGACGGCTAGGAGAGGCCGTCGCAAGTTATTGCTGCGGGCTGGTGGGCCCCGCGAACTAGGCCGTCGCAATTAAGGGCCTCTATTTGCGACGGCCAAGCCGTCGCAAATAAGATCAGTGGGCAGGGCCCACGTGTCCTCCTCCGGGACCCACGAGGCTATTTGCGACGGCTAGACCGTCGCAATTAACTCTTATTTGCGACGGCGTGGCCGTCGCAAATAACAGTGGTTTAATTGCGACGGCTTGTGCCCTTATTTGCGACGGTACTGTATAAAAAGCCGTCTCAAATAAGGTTTTTTTATTTTTTAAAAAAAACAGAAAATACTACCCGGCTCGATGGCCAGAATCACAACAAACACAATATACACAATATATACACAGCATACACAAACATGATCACAATCACAAACTAAAATTTAGATACATCTCACATCGTCATCAACAAAGTAAATAAAAGGGCTCACTCGCCCATCTAACCTCCGAAGCCACCTCCGAAGTCGAAGTCGTCGTCGTCGCGCCTCAATTCAGGCGGCGGTAGCGAAGGCGACGGCGTTTGTGCAGCCGTCGCGGATCCCTGCAATTAATAAAACTTAGAGTTAGAATATAAATGCATCAACATCTCTCTCCCTCCCTCTCCCTCTATCTTCATCTAGATCACCCTCTCTTCCTCTCTCTTTTCATTTCTCTCTTTGTCTCTCACTCTATCTTTCTTGCTCACTCTATCTCTCTATTGCTATCCTTTTCCCTCTATCTTCCTCCCTCTATCTCCATTTATATCTCCCTCCCTCTATCTTCCCCTCTCTCTATCTCCATCTACATCTTACTCTCTCTTCATTCCCATCCTACTCTATCTATCTTTCACTCTTTCTTCTGTCTCCTTTTCTTCTATCTCTTTCTTTCTTCTATCTCAATTATTTTCTTCTATCTAACTATCTCTCTCTTTCATCTATCTCAATCTTATTACGCTGGAGAAGAAGAATTACATAGAAACTTACCTGACCCGCTGAAGAAGGATCGCCTGGGAGGACCGGTGGTAGTACCGGTAGCTGGATTCCCAGACCCTGCGCCCGAGCGATGGCCTGTCATTGTAAACATTAAATACTACCTATTAGTAAGTCATTTACGCTGAATTAATGAGAATTTTAATTTTTAGATTGTTACCTCCATTGCTTCCCGCATCTGCGCCAACGCTGCTGCCTGGGTTTGGATCGTGGCCTTCATCGCCCTCCTTTCCTCCTCATGTCGCCTTTTGTTTTCTTCTACAGTTTCTCGGAGGGACTGCATCTCAATGTCCCTCTGCGACACGCGGCGACCTCCCGTGCCCGAAGCCTGCGTGGAGCTGCCTCTCGCAGGTCTACCCACCCTCGAGTCGACAACTCCGTCGAATATGGCGAGCCTATAAAAAAGAGAGTCAGTAATATTAAATTAAAATATCTTGAATACTTTGAATTGAAAACGATAAAATGACTTGCAAACTCACCTTCCGTGTGCTTTTCCACCACCGGTTGCATACGCGGCTTGAGGATCGATCGGTTGACGTTCCCAATCGAAATCCTCGCCGTGTATCTTCCTAGCCTCCTCCCCGTACATAGCCTGCAAAATAATAAAATCGTGTAAGTTCAACAATCTATATAGTTATATTTAATAGGAATGATTTCTAAACTTACCAAACGCTCGGCTGCAGCCTGACTGCACCCCGTCGGCTGAGAAGGGTCCTTGTGACCTCTCTTCCAAACCTCAGCAGGGGTGGGCGGCACCCCCGTCTCGCGCTCCTGTCAATACGTGTTAGTACGAACAATATATTATTAATATATAAACATAAGTTACACACACTTACCATGCGTTTAGCTAAACGCAAGTGGTTATCTTGCCCGTGCCTGCTCTTCCCCTCCACCCCTCTGCAGTCTCGAGCCTTCTCAGACTTAGCTTTAAACTCGTCGCTAGCCCAGTAGCGACAAAGGGCCCAAAATGCATCGGTCCGACCCTGCAACCAGCTCACGTGGCCCTGCACATAGTTCGAAGTCGTTAAAAGTACCATCGAGGACATTATCAGAAAAAATACTTACTACACTCCACGTACCTGCGCGTACTCCTCCTCCGTCAGGTGCCTCTCGCTCTCTTGTCGGAAGTGTAACACGTGCTGCTGGTTCGCCTTCAAGTGCTCATTAATAATTTGAACACGGGCGTTCGACAAAGCTTGTCGAAGCGCCTTGGCAGCGTTGAAGTGAAACACTCGCCTCGCATCCTCAAACATGCGACGGTCGTTCGGGTCCTCTAAAGTATATCTTGCCTGTGATAAAGAATATATTGAAGAGATGTTCACTAAAAGAGTTTAAGAGTTGTAACTTAGAAACTTTTTTAACATACTTACCATAAAATCGGCCCATACGGCCTCCTGAAGGTTGTCGTGCTCCTGGTGATGGACGCGTGCGTAGTCCTCCCACGAAAGAGCAGGCACCCCGTCGATGACCCCGGGATAGTGCAAACGCACTATAGACCCGAGGACACCGTTCACCGGTCTTTGGTGTTTCTCACCGGTGAAAGACAAGTCGTCCCAAGTCCTGTAAGATATTTATTCATTCATTCATTACTTAAGTAATCAAAAGAAACTAAAATTGAAAACTACAATTTTTATTACCTGTCTCCGACTGGACGAATGACGGTCCTCTGTGAAGGGACCGCGGGAGGACTGACAAAGTGAGTCCTCCTCGTCCTCCGCGTCTGCTGGGGCACCACGTCAGGTGAACCAGACGGCTCCTCACCAGCCGAGTCAAAGGCCTCAGGAACAAACTCATCGTCAACCGGGGGCTGGCTCGCCGAGGGCTGACTCGCCGAGGGCTGCCTCGCCGAGGGCTGGCTGGCTGAGGGCTGCCTCGCCGAGGGCTGCCTCGCCGAGGGCTGGCTCACCGAAGGCGCCGCAGCCTCTGAGTCAGCCGGTGAGGACTACAACATTCAAATGATTCATAAGTAAGTTTAATGTGAATTTGAATTTAAAGAATTTGTCAAAAACGAGTGACATTTACCTGTGACGAAGCTCTAGAGCTGGTCTGAACGTGCCCCAGCAGCTGAGAGCGTCTGCTGCCAGTCGACGAGGCACCAACGAAAGCGTCCTCAGGTCTAGAGGGGTAGAACCCCCTCGTCGGCGGCACCTTCTTACCCTTCTTTGACGCCATCCTATTATAATTAGATAATTAGTAAATATGCAAATAAAATATATAAAATTCATGTTACTATCTTCAAGAAAACATTACTTGTAGTCACTTTCAAAATTCATCAACATCATTGTCATGTGCCTGTGCCTTACTCCTTAAACCATCCCAACGATCTTCCATCGTGGCCTGTTCTAATTTTTGTTTTCGTGTATCATCTGCCTCTACATCTTCAACGTCTTCAACATCTCCAACTAATTGATCGAGTCCTGCACCAAGCTCGACGATAAAAGTGTCTGGTAACTCTTCTTCTTGGTACACTTCTTCAACGTCTTCGCTATCATGGTAACCATCATCCCCAGGAGTATATAGCCGCTCACGAGGATTCACCTTATATACCACCCACCAAGCACTGAGCTTCGTGCATGGATAAGGTAGATAATACACTTGTTCAACTTGATGCGCAAGAACAAATGTATCGTAACCTCGTAGTCGGTCCTTATGTTTCACTTCCACCATTCCAAATTGGTTTTCTCGAGTTCCATGAGTACGATCAAACCAGTCACAGTCAAAGAAGACAACTCGAAGGGTCTTATTTCCGGTAAAAGTAAATTCAAGGATTTTGTTAATGATACCATAATAATCGATTATATTCCCTTGAGTGTCCATTGCTCTCGTCACAACACCGGAATTTGATGTTGCCGCAAGAGGACGATGAGCTTCAAAATGAGGTGTACGGAATCGGAAGCCATTTACGTCATATCGACCATAGCTTCTAACATTCACCAATCCATAAGATAGCTGCTGCAAATCTTCATGGACATTGTGAGTCCGACACTGTTATAAAAGACGAGAGAATATTACATAATACTTCTTTAATAATAGTAATTTATAATACATAGAAGACGAGAGAATATTACATATTCTCGAAACCAAGATAGAAAACTCTGCCCCCCATTTATTCCTTCATTTCGCATCGCTTCTACTTGTTTGGCCGTAGGTTGATGCCTATGTGGCCAATATTGTCTGTGGAACTCGCTGAACATGAAAAAACATCTTTTAGAGTACATGTGTAGCAAAATATGTAGATTAATATAAACATAGGAGAAACACTTACTCGAAGTATTCCTGCATGCAATCTATATTAGCGTACATGTAGAGTAAAGCAACAGTCCTTTCCTGTTCGGATAGCTTGTAGGTCGTGTAGCTACCAACGGTGGCACCTCTCGTTTGAAAAATGGAAATGTCGCTTAGGGGGGGTGTTTCGTCCACATTGTACCGCATCGCCGAAGTATTGATATTTTTTTCTTCTGCAAAGTAGACACTTGAAAAGTATCCAACTTCCTTAAGAGCATATGCTTCAGCGATGCACCCTTCCACCCTTGCCCTGTTGGCAACCATTGGTTTCAGATATCGTAGCGCTCTTTCAATGTGATACATTCACCTATATTGCACAGGACCGCCAACTTTAGCTTCGAATGGAAGATGGATAAGCAGATGTTGCATTGGATTGAAGAAACCCGGTGGAAATTTTTTTTCCATCTTACATAAAAGTATGGGTACCTCCTTCTCTAACTTATCCATCATACCGATCTTGATTTCTTTAGCACAAAGCTGTCTATAAAAATAGCTGAGCTCGGCTAAAACCTTCCACACCGCATCATCTAGATAGCCTCGGAACATAACAGGTAGGAGTCTTTCCATTATAATGTGATAATCATGACTCTTCAACCCAATGAGGTTTCCTGTGTTAACATTTACGGCTCGTTTCAGGCTAGCTGCGTAACCATCTGGGAATTTCAAAGTTTTCATCCATTTCATAACTTCTTTCTTTTCTTTCGATCGAAGACAGAAAGAAGCACGTGGCTTTCCACCACTTTCAGAGATTTCAAGAGTTGGACGGTGACAAATGTCTGCCAAATCTAGTCTAGCTTTATAATTGTCTTTCGTTTTGCTCCAATCTTATAATTGTCTTTATAAGTGAAACGAAAGCTCCAATCTTCTCAAAAACTTGGTGTTCCGGCACTTTGTACATGGGCACCGCACCATATCTTCCGTTGACAACGAAAATGCTCGATCCAAAAATTGATCTAACTTGATAAACCACTCATCGGAATGACCACCAGTTCTGCTCTTCCAGCCAGTATACATCCAACTGCGGTCTTCACCCATGTTTGACTCTGCATTTTAACGCGAAAGAAATTGTCGTTAATGTATTGTTGTGTTATGTCACAGCCCTACAACCTAGGCAGATAGATCCTAAACCCACCCAAGAATGACCGAGCGAAGCGTGCCCATGACGAGACGCGTGATCCGGATTCAAACGAAATTTCGGCAGCATAACCCCGCTGTTCTCCACTACACGCCCAAAAATGGTGCAGCAGAGAACAACAGGGTTACGCCACTGAAATCTCGTCCAAATCCGGACCCGCGTCTCGTCACAAGCCACACCCCCTCGGTCACTCCGAGGCTGTCCAAAAAGGGACAATTCCGAACCTGCACGTCTCACATGCCAATGGCATGTGAGACGTGCCGATCCGAAATGGGTAATACATTGCTATAGGTTACGTTGCTCATTTTCATTTTCAGGTCATTTAAGAGAGAGAAAAGAACTAGAGAAAGAGTGAGAGGAAAGTTGGTCTTAGATGACAATTCCACATCCATTTCCACCGTCCACGCAATCGTGGGTCATTGACGTCCTTACCAACCCATTCGCTTTCGTGTCGACTTGACGCATACGGTACCACTACAATGGTCTACACGGCACGATCACTTATTACGTGTCGTGCCCTTCCGGGTTGGTCCGAGCCGACCTAAAACCCCTTTATTTATATATATTAAGTAGTCACTCAAGAACATTATATGAATGCACTAAAGTCCAAACATACACTAAACAGAATAGAAATTCAGAATGACAGACCAAGCTATAGACAAAAATATATAAAACATTTACAAAATCTAATTATGCATTTACTACAAAATCTGAATAAAAAACATATTAGCCACAATGGACAAGTGTGAAATAACAAGTGTAATACAAGAGAGCATATAAAGCATATTAGTCAATTATGCAAGACAAAAAACATATTAGCAAAAAAGATAGCCTAAAATCCAATCCATTTTTTGGATAGTGGACTAACTCAACCCGGCCAGGACCTGGACTAAACCCAAACCCAATCCATTTTTTCTGTATCAATCAACCCGGCCCAACCCAGCCTGTAAAATAAACATACAAAACCAATGGCGACGATGTTCGCCGCGCAGGCACCAATGTTTTCAAGTCGCCTAATCGACCCTAGTCGCCTAAGGGTCGTCGATTAGGGTGACTAATCGATCCTAATCGATGCCTAATCGATGTCCAGCCGTCCTCTACTTTTTTAGAGATGTAACAAGTCGATAAAGAGCAGGGGAGAGGCGGAGACAGCAAGCATGGGAGAGGCGGAGGCGTTGCGCAGGGGAGGGGCGGCCATGCAGTGACCAGACGACGGCGGCGGGCGTCGGCGAAGACTGGCGGCGGCGGACACGGAGCGGTGACAGAGGTTGGAGACTGGAGGCGGGCACCGAGCGGCTACGGAGGTGGAGGGGCAGCGGCATCGCACAGAGGATGGGCGTCCCTGCGATGGCGGCGCACACGGGCGGCCAGACAGCTGGCGGCGTTTGGAGCAGATGAAGGGCGAAGGCGGCTTGGAGTTGGGTCGAGGTAGAATGGATCGGACTGGACCTGATCTGTTTAAGTCGGATGTACGTGAACCGTCGATCTCGATCCGACGGTCCACATTGTAGATGGGCTATATAAAACTGTATCCCAACTTTACCCTAACCCTAACTCCTCACTTCACTCCTCTACGGCGGCGTGACGGCGCTAGCAGGCGGCGGCGATGGCGTCCAGGCCCGCGGCGGCGGCAATGGCATCCAGTCCCTTGGCTCTCGGGATTGCAAACAGGGTTGTAAATGACCGCCCGGACGCCTAGGCGCCCGGGAGGCGCCTGGACGCCCAGGCGGCCGCCTAGTATATGTGAAGGAGTTTTAGCATTTTCTTGTGGCCCAGTTTGTAGTTGTACCGAAAGAAGATATCCTTGACATCTTTGTATATGCGAAAACAAGCTACTGCTGACCCTAGTATCGGATAATTTGAAGGACTTGATACATAACGTTTTGTTAACTTCTCAATTTATCAATGTTATAGGAGAGAGCGAAGCTCCATATGTATGCTTTTTTTTTTCTTTTGTAGGTTTCCGAAATTTTGACAAACTACAAGGAGTTGAAATACAGCACCTGTAGAAGTTGGGTTGTCATCAACTGATGTTGTTTGCACATTTCGAAAACATTTCAAAAAATCAGTAGCACATACGCTACAGTAGATGCCCAATTTAGTCGTCAAACTTTCATGGGAAAAGGACACATTGGTTCTTCAATTTTAAAATCGCACAGCCTAGCTAGTTCCTCAAGAAAGGTTATTTGACAGTAATACATAACAGAAACTTAGAGACTAAGCTAGATAATATAGTAAAATTGAATAATGATAAACTGCATAGGTACAAAACAAAGAAGCAGTACTGATCACTTACGGTGGGCCGACGGTGGGGCGGCGACGGCGGGCCGGCGGTGGGGCGGCGCCGCGGGCGGGGCAGCGACGCGGAGGGCGCGGCGGGCCGGGGCGGCGGGGGCGCGGCGACCCGAGGCTGGGGCGGCGGCGGGGCGGCGCCGCGGGCGGGGCAGCGACGCGGAGGGCGCGGCGGGCCGGGGCGGCGGGGGCGCGGCGACCCGAGGCTGGGGCGGCGGCGGGGCGGCGGGCCGGCGGCGGCGGGCAACAACGGCGCGCGGCAGGGCGGTGGGCAGCGGTGGTGTCGACTGGTCAGAATGAAGACGAGATTGAAGTGTCGGGTCGGGATAAAGGCCCCTATTTGCGACGGCCAGGTAAATTGCGACGGCCGAACCATAAAGCCGTCGCAATTAATGTTACTTGCGACGGCCCTCTTAGCAGCCGTCGCAAATAAACATTTATTTGCGACGGCTGCCTTAGTTGCGACGGTGCTAGGGTTCGACGTCGCAAATAAGTTGTTATTTGCGACGGCTGCGGTGTTGGCCGTCGCAAATAAACTGTTATTGGCGACGGCCATGTTATTTGCGACGGCCAGGGGTGGGCCGTCGCAATTTATTCTATTTGCAACGGCTGGCCGTCGCAAATAAATGTGGCCGTCGCAAATGATCGCTTTTCCTGTAGTGATTGTCTACAGCGGCAAAGACTAGTTGGTTGGAGAGGTCACCTACAATCGTGTACTCCTTTTCCATTGTAGATTGTCCATTGTACTTTGTTGAATTTGTTATCTCTTCATGCCATGGAGCAGGAAAGAGAAAGGGGAAAGAGGAATGAACTATGAAGACAGAGAATAAATATATGAAGCATCCTTGTGAAAGTTTATGTTATGCTTGTTCTACTATGATCCATTGGGCAAGTCTTTATTCACTGGAAATGCAGCACATAATTTGTGCAGCTGCGGAATCGATAATTAAGGCGGAAACAAAAGTGATGAAAGAACAAAAGAAGATGATCATGCTACACGGATGAGGATGTAGAATGCGAAGCATAATAACGCTTTATCATTCCTGGGAAGTTGCAATGAAGGATGCAGAAGAAAGATGAACAAAAATGAGTTGCTGGAGAGCTTTCAGACTATTTGCATTAGCTACTATGTCAAACTAAGTATCAGACTATGTTATGTAATTTTGTGAGAACACTTTAAACTCCATGGGGACTTTAGGAGAGTCTAGCATTTCGTTTAGCTTAAGAACAAAGTGAAAAAGCGCGATTGCTAGATGTTCTCCTTGTAATTATGGATCTCTGTTTTAATAGAACGGAGGTGAAAGTTTCCGACAAAAAAAAAGACAGAATAGTTAGGAAGGAGGCAGTGAGCAGAGCACCTGGCGCCAAAAAACTGAGCTTGGCGCCTTTTTCCTGTCTGCTGTTAACTTCACTGTTGTTGCATTTATTGTTTGTGAAACTGAAACCGTTGGATCTCTAAGATAGTTGAAATTGTGTCTTCAATGGCTAAAATATCATCTAATGCTGCCCCTGCAGTGACTGAGGTAATGCACTGCAGTGACTGAGATAATGCAGAGGGATCGACATCATCTGCAGTATTGCAAATAACACTTAATTGCGACAGTCTGACCGTCGCAAATAAGTTTTAATTGCAACGGTCGGGCCGTCGCAAATAAGATGGCGGGGCCCACCGGGCCCGCGGCAATAACTTGCGACGGCCTCTTCTAGCCGTCGGCACCCCCACAAATGTTAACGTTATCCGAAGGCAGGTGCGTTTGGCGGTTTGGCCACCGCCACGGCCGTCCGCCAGCTAACCACGTACGCGTTTTATTCAGTCCAGCGATGCGGAGGGGAACCGCTGACAATCAATTACTCGATTGCTCTTCACTATCACCAGAAATGTTCCTGCTGTCAGTCTACTCCAATCCGTAGCCGTAGGCGAGCAAGCGCGTATGCAGTACAGGCATCCATCTCATTATTTGCATGTAGGCTCTCATGCCTATCGCCGAAAGTCAAGATCCCGTGGCCGGACGCCGGACAAGCTTCGTAAACTCCTCGTACCTGCCTGCTACGCCCTCGTCATTACACTCGTCCCGTGATGCCATTTTGGACGTAAACAAATCCTGCTAATGAGAGCGTAAAAAAGGTCTCGTGCCTAAGCTTTCGGTTGTCGAACCTCTCGCTTCAGAGACGCTCTTCGTTCTGCCTTTCAAAAGCGGCTCCTGCCTTGCCGCGGGCCTTGTTTTTGGGACGGGGCATCTCTTTCCTCGAAAGTAGCAGGGCAGGCAGCAATAGCCGGAAAGCAGGGACACGGACACGGCGAAGCGAGCGAGCGCGCGTGAGCAGCTCAGCCCCGGTGATTGGCGCGCGCCTCCCGGCTTACTGCGAATTGGAAGCGCGCTGGTGGTTATCGGCTCGCCGGCCGACGGTTCTCCGTTGATGCATTGGCTGAACGGGGGAGTGAACCGTGTTTCTACACCCTCTAGTCTCTGCAGTCCGTAGGTGAGCGAACGTGAGTAGTACTAGTACTACAGACTACGGCGGTGTCCTCATTGCTCGCCGGCATGTTCTTAATGTCTGCTCGCTCGCTCGTTGCCAAAAGTCAAAACCCTGACTGCACTGTACAAGCTTGACGAACTCCCACACCGGTTATGTTCTCCCTGTCTACTACGCCCTCATGATCACTCGAGTTCCATGTGTTGAACGATGGGAAAGCGTTGAACCTTTGGACTCGGATGGTAAATTTATTTCTAGTGGGTGTAGTACATAGAAAGTTTGTTGCATATAATCTCCTATCCCGAACTGATCTCAACAGAATGGAAAACAGTGATACATGATCAAATTATACCTATCTATTCTATCTATTTTAACACCCCCTGATCACAACTTTACTAAATTGAGCTTATTTCTAAATTCTTCAAACTTCTTGGTTGGTAGTACCTTGGTGAATCCATCCGCAACTTGATCTCCCGAGTGAATAAACTTTATTCTCAACTCTCTCTCTCTCTCACAAAGTGATAGTCTATTTCAATATGTTTTGTTCTGGTATGAAAAAATAGATTTGCATATAAGTATGTAGCCCCTAGATTATCACACTATAAAAGAGGAGCTTCACTTTCTTTTATTCCTAACTCGCCAAGCAGTGATTGCACCCTAATAATCTCTGAGGTTGCATTTGTCAATGCTTTGTATTATGCTTCTGTACTTGATCTCGAAATAGTTGGTTGTTTCTTGGCACACCATGACACAAGATTAGATCCAAAAAATATAGCAAAACCTCCTGTGGAGCGTCTGTCGTCAAAACATCTGGCCCAATCGGCATCCGAGAATGCACTCACTGTGAAGGATTGTGACTTGCTATATAGTAAACCAACATTAGTTGTGTTTTTGATGTACCGTAGAATACGCTTAGCTGTTGTCCAATGTGCCGAAGTGGGAGCATGTAGATACTGGCATACTTTGTTTACCGAAAAAGCAATGTCAGGTCTTGTAAGTGTGAGATATTGAAGAGCACCTACAATGCTCCTAAACCTTGTGCCATCTTCATCACTGAGAGGTGTACCTTTGTCACACCCGGTTTTATTAGAAATAAAACCAGCTGCAAAATACATGTACGCCAGGATCAGTTTTACCATACATGTACGACAAAAGGTGATAAACAATTCTATATCGCATGCAAACAACATTTTTACCTTTAAAAGAGTTTTGAAGTAGCAGCGGAAGAGGAAAAACTTTAGGGCAACCACAGGCAAATTGACTGGCAGCAACGCGACCTATGCACCGTCTTCACTTGTCACTGTCCACATTAGATCTTCACTTCACTGAGCAGCATAAAAAAATACAACAAATCAAGTGTGAGTATCATCCCGTGGTACTCAACAAGTGTGAGAAATAAATGATATGAAGGCCAAATCAACACAGAAGGCTGATAGTGGTTTAAGCACTAAGCATTAAACCTAACCTTAGCTTTCATTAGCAACCTACATCTAGGTGAGTAATCCCAACCGTAATAACAGTAATAGTAATTATAATAATGTCAACATCAATTCCAAGCATTATCCCAACTACCATTCCAACCATCGACTAATTATGAATTCGACACCAAACCGCTCTTGTCCGTGAGCACGGCTGTCATGACAGTTTCTCAATCTCCGCAGAGAATGTATCCTTTACCTACAAGCCGTGATTTCATCCCCTGTTGCCAGGTGGACTAAGTAAACCTCTCTGATGCTAGTGGTGATCAACCACATTTCACACTTCTATAGATGTGCGGCCGAGAGATCACTACGAGGTCTTTACAAAGGTCCTCCCGACTAGTAACCGGCCCTCTGAGGTTTCACCGCTCCGGCTTCTAGAGTCCATTTTACCTCCGCCAGGAGAAGCCCCCTCTTGAGCCATGCGGATCACAAGGCAGATACGCTGAACCAATTCCCCGCACTATTCGACTACCAACACTAAGCCGGGAGAGGCCTAATTAATTGACCAAGCTACCCCATACTCAGTCTTGTGGCGATACTGTATAGCTTAGCGGCTACTCCATAAATCAGTCCTTAGAATCCGGCAAGGTTCAATCCCCATATCCCGGGTCTCGTGCGTTCTGCATCATACCATTCAAACCAACCCGCCAGATTCCTATTTACTACAATCCATTTCCAACATCATAATCATAATCATAATAATAAGTCATGAGTAATAAGTAGGGTCAATGTTTTCCCACCCAACTATTATGCATGGCTAAGCGTAAAGTAGATCCCAAACCACCCTTCCATAACCCAAGCGACAAGGCAACACGTAAAACAACAGGGCATAGCATGGGATTCATATTAATTAACATGCAACTAACTAACCCTTAAAAAGGTGCAAGATGGTCAAGGACACTTGCCTTTGTATAAATAGCTGCTCAGTTCTTCTTCATTGAACTCTTGATCTCCATATTCTTTGTGTTGCTTCTTCATCGTGACACGAGTGCGTGTAAACTACCATCAAAAGAGAAATAAACGCAATCAAGATCAATGCACCACAAGCAATACAAATAATATTATTGAATATGTTACAATTATGATTTAAATTGGAGTTATGAGTGATTTATTATTTTTCCTAACCAAAGAAATGCATTTACTATTTATTTTCCATTTTTAGTATTTATTTATAGGTTAAAAACATTTTAAATGAATTTCCCATAGCCAAAATATATTTTATATGCATTTTATAAATTTTATTTCGGCATAAAATATTTTATAAATAATTTTCCTACTATTTTTCACATTTATTATCTATTTTTAATATTTGTTTATAGCTTAAAACATTTTTAAATAAATTTTCATAGTCAAAATATATTTTATATGTATTCTACTATTTTATTTTAGCCTAAAGAGATTTATTACTATTTTTTCGACACTTTCTATATTTACTTTATTATTTATAAACATATTTTATTCACTAAATACATTTTAAACTATATTATACAATTAAATATTACCTCAGGGAGTTGCTCTGTAATTTTCCTAACTGAGCAGTGGCCAAAAGTGTGATTTAATATAATTGCAGGGGCTTTGTTGTTATTTTTCCTTATCTGCTTATTATTTTCCTAATTACAACAAAGGCCAGGGCCAATTATAAAACTTTAGGACCTATCTGTAATTTGATTTTAAAAGGCTAAGGTTTTATGTGCAAAGATGTCAAAGGGGGGGCTTGATTTATTTCTAGCCGTCGGATTCTATATGGATGGCCTTGATTTTATTTAAACGAAGGGGTACCTAACTTCTAATCTAAACCGTCCAAGCAAAAATGGACGGCCACAGTTGGGCCGCGTCCCCTAGAAGTGGCCGGCGGCGGCGCTGCTCTCGCCGGAGGCTCGTCGGAGAACGCCGGAACGATGCTACAGTGCCCCAAACTCGACGACAAATGGACGGGGAGAAAGAGGAGAGGGCGGGCAACTCACCTCGTGTGCTTGGAACGCGGGAAATCGTCTGGGGGCAGCGGGTGATGGTGATGGCGACGGCTCGGCCATCGGTGCTGACGGGGAGGGCCTCTGTGACGCCCGGTTCCAAAAAAATGAACCAAGCTAACGCATATGTGTGTCCAGGATGTTCAACACACATACACGAGTGATTCACAAATGATAAACAGATAATTACCACAACTCAAATTATTAAATAAGTGCTCTTATTACATAAGTCATTATATCCTCGAATACAAGCTCTAATGAATATTAACGACAAGTTCAACTAATGCAGCGGAAATAAACTAATTAAGCAACTTAGCAAACTGAGCAAAAGGGATAGCGCAACTCCATGCAACACCACAGGCAAAGCTGACGGTAGACACGGCCTAGAACTCCGCATTATCACCATTAAACTCCCAATCCTGACCTACAACTGTTGGGGGGGGGGGAGGATTGCAAGAGTGAGTACATGTCGTACTCAGCAAGTGTGGAAAGTATGACATGTGGCTGATTCAAATGACGACAATAATAATGGCAAAGTGCTGAAAAGTACAGTAAAACATTTGAAAAGCAATATGTATATTATATGAATCAAACCCATCATAATCATAAGTAATACCATAATACCAAACTGAATTTACTACCATCATCCATAAGTCCAGATTTCACCATTGCCAGTAACCATATTCAATACAAGAAATAAATCCATAACCAACCATAACCATCACCATAACCATTACGATAACCATTACCAATATCAAATACCAATTTCCCTCTAATCATGGAAGTTGTCCAGGTGCTCATAACCGGGAGCACGACTATCATGATAGTTTTAATTAACTCTGCATAGTTTGTACCTCTTTACCCACGTGTTCGTGATTTCATCACCTTTCGGCGACTAAGAACCTCCCTTATGCCCATGACCCGTCGGTCACGTTACACACTTCCGTTGGTGTGTGGCCAAGAGATCACAAAATAGCCTTTACAAAGGGATTACTAGCCTATTTAGACCCCACTGAGGTTTCACCGGTGGCGATGCCTCCAACTGAGTACATCTTCAACCAAGGGCCCCCCCTTGAGCCATTCGGATGCCAGGGTAGTCCCACCAATCATCAACAAACCCAATCCGACTACCCCTTCCCCGAGCATCCACAATGGTCCAAACAGCACTAGCAAAGCCCTAATTAATCAGCTACGCCGCACCCATACTTGGCCTCGTGGTGGCACTGTAGTCCTGGCTTATTCTCGCATGAACCGGTCCTTAGATCTAAAGCAAGCAAACCACCATAACATCCAACCCATCCACATACCAGACTTGCTTAGATCATCCATTACCATACCATATTTAACCAGTTCACATCAACCAGAATATCATTGATGCATAATTAAATGTGCAGTGTTGTTTGCCATCCCAATTAATTAAGCGAAGCAAAAAGGTAAAAGACCCTTCCCGACCCTCTACCATATATTCCAGGTGACAAGGGTGGTTAAACAAATCTAGTAAACTTCCTACCATAGGATTCCCATCAAATTGACACAGCATGCAGTTTTACAAACAAAACATTTATTTAAAAAAAAAACAGGATCAATATGCTTCAAGGACACTTGCCTTGCTCTTGCTGTTGATTAGGGTCAAAGCCTTCAAACTCCTGGTGCTGTAGATCCTCCGCGGCACTTTCTAGCGCAAATCCGTCTAATCCACACAATAAACATACAAGACAAGAAACACAATCAAAGAGTGCACAAATATTACTCAAATTTGACATGACATGCATGATTGATGCAAATGCAAGGTAGAACTTGTTACTAGATTGCTTTTAATGATCACTAATTAGTTCTAATAGCTTTTAACAAGTTTATACAGGTTTGGATTCGATTAGATCAAATTTTAGAATTAATTCAACACAATTTAACCAGAAAGATCGGACTAGTCCGCTAGGGTCCGGACAAGTCCGCACTCCGCGAGATCAGCAGATTAGGGTTTTCTAGATCGACGTAAATTTGGAGATTAGGGGTTGAATTCACATAAGGAAAAGAGAATAGAAGGTATACCAGGTGTTTAGTACTCCAATGAATCAAGAAACTTGGAGGTAGCACTTGGATCTTGATGATCTAGGGTTGGTGATGAACTTGGAGATGAATTGGTGGTGAAGGACGAAACTTGGTGGAGATCTTGATCCTCCTTCGTTTCCTCCTCTTCTCCCTCTTGCTTGGGATCTTCTCCTCCCTCCTTGATGGTGGCTCCCCACGAACTAGGGTTTGGGTGGGTGGAAAAGTGGCAAATAGATGTCAAACCAAGGGGTGGGGCTGTTTATATAGAGGTGGAGGCTAGGGTTAGATGGATTTCGAGTTTTGGGATGAGTAGAGGCCGATTTAGAGTCCCACATGGGCTCCAAAAGAGTTAGGCACGACGTCCCTAGGCCCACTTAACGTGAAACCCAAGAAACAAGTCGTAAAACAAAAGATCAACTCGGAGTCGCGAAATATCGGACAAGTCCGGACAGGACCGGACTAGTCCAAAGTCGTCCAGAGAGAAAATCGGACAAGTCTGGCCAAAAATCGGACAAGTCCGAATTTGAACAGAGAGGAAAAACGGACAAGTCCGCTGGAACACCGGACTAGTCCGGAAAAGTCCAGGGACTTAGCAAGTTTCCAAGGATTCATGGAATATCAGACTAGTCCGCACAAATCGGACAAGTTCGAAAGTTTCCAGAGCCAAAATCGGACTAGTCCGCAGCAAAAACGGACAAGTCCGTTTTTAGTCAGAGAGAAATCGGACTAGTCCTCAGTAAAATCGGACTAGTCCGCACTTTCCTGCGTTTTAAGTGCGGTTTTGTTCCAAATCAATTTTTAAATGCTCCGAATCAATTTTAAACTCGTTCCTATTTATGTGGGTTAATGTTAAACATGTATATGAGTGTATGCAAGGCATGATGCATGAAAATGAGGGTGTTACAAACCTACCCCCTTAAAATGAATCTCGCCCTCGAGATTCGACACGAAAGAGAAGAGATAGGGAAATTCCTTCTTGAGATCATCTTCTAGCTCCCAAGTTGCTTCTTTTTCGGTATGGTGCTTCCATTGAACTTTACACCATCGAATGACCTTGTTCCTTGTGACCCTCTCCTTAGTTTCCAAGATTTTGACCGGTTGCTCGGCATACGTCAAATCTTCCTCTAGTTCCAATTCTTCCATTGGCACTTGTTCTTCCGGTACTCTCAAACACTTCTTGAGCTGGGAAACATGAAAGACATCATGCACGTCTGAAAGATGAGGTGGCATCTCCAACTTATACGCTACTTCTCCTCTTTTGTCCAAAATCTTGAATGGTCCAATATAGCGAGGTGCGAGCTTGCCCCTTATGTTAAACCTCTTATGACCCCTCATTGGTGACACCTTGAGGTAAACAAAATCTCCCACTTCAAAGGCTAGTTTCCTTCTCCTATTGTCCACATAGCCTTTTTGCCTTGATTGGGCAGCCCTCAAGTTTTCACGAATTATTTGGATTTGCTTTTCGGCTTCTTGCAACACATCCGGACCAAATACTTGAGTTTCTCCTGCTTCATTCCAGAATAAAGGTGTCCTACACTTCCTCCCATAAAGCGCTTCATATGGTGACATTTTCAAGCTTGCTTGGTAACTATTGTTGTATGAAAATTCCGCGTATGACAAGCTTTTGTCCCAACTTTTCCCATGCTTTAAAGCACAAGCTCTTAACATGTCCTCCAAAATCTGATTGGTCCTCTCGGTTTGTCCATCCGTTTGAGGATGATATGCTGAACTAAAATTCAACCTCGTTCCCAAAGCTTCATGCAATTTTTGCCAAAATCTGGAGGTAAATTGAGAACCTCTATCCGAGACTATCTTCTTAGGGACTCCATGTCGACACACAATATGCTCCATGTATATTTCGGCCAATCGTGCAGCTGTATATTTGGTCTTCACAGGGACAAAATGAGCTGACTTGGTTAAGCGATCCACAATTACCCAAATTAAGTCATACCCGGACTGAGTATGCGGTAACCCAACTATAAAGTCCATTCCAATTTCTTCCCACTTCCATTCCGGAATCTTCGACGGTTGCAATAATCCGGCTGGCCTTTGATGTTCCGCCTTGACTCGTTGGCACACATCACACAATGCAATATATTCGGCTATGTCCTTTTTCATGCTATCCCACCAATAGCAAGTCTTCAAGTCCTTGTACATCTTCGTACAACCGGGGTGAATCGAGTAAGGTGAGTCATGTGCCTCCTTTAATATTGTCTCCCGAATATGCTTTACATTAGGCACAACGATCCTCTTTCCAAGCCATAAGGTACCATATTCGTCTTCATCAAATCTGAATTCTCTCCCTTCTTCGGTCCTTTCCTTGATTTCCTTGATCTCCTCATCTGTCGTTTGTGCCTCTCGAATTTCTTGCTCCAAGGTTGGGTTTAACTCCATCATCTTCGTCTCCTTTACAAACCCGAGGTTCAACCGTTCAAACTCCTTACATAACACGGACGGTAACTCTCGAACTGTAAGTTGATGGCTTACTCCCTTTCTACTCAAAGCATCGGCCGCTACATTGGCTTTTCCCGGATGATAGTTGATCCCCAAATCATAATCTTTGATGAGCTCCAACCATCTTCGTTGCCTCAAGTTCAGATCCGTTTGTGTGAAAATATACTTCAAACTCTTATGATCCGTGTAAATTTTACACCTATGTCCAAGAATATAGTGTCTCCAAATCTTCAATGCATGTACCACGGCCGCGAGTTCCAAATCATGCGTGGGGTAATTCTGCTCATGTTTCTTCAATTGTCTTGATGCATAGGCGACCACTTGACCTTCTTGCATCAATACACATCCAAGCCCTTGTCTTGATGCGTCACAATAAATATCAAAACTCTTGCTTACATCCGGCAATACCAAAACTGGGGCTGTTGTCAACCTCTTCTTCAACTCCTAAAAACTGTTTTGACAAGCTTCAGTCCATTGGAACGCCTTTCCCTTTATTAGCAACTCCGTCATAGGCTTGGCTATCTTGGAAAAATTCTTGATAAACCGACGGTAATATCCAGCCATCCCAAGAAAACTCCTTATTTCCTTGACATTTTGCGGCGGCTCCCACTTCAACACGTCTCTCACTTTTCCGGGGTCAACCGATACTCCTCCTCCTGAGATTATATGACCCAAAAATGGCACCTCTTTCAACCAAAACTGACACTTGTTGAACTTGGCATACAATCGATGCTCCCTCAACTTCTGCAACGTAAGCCTCTAGTGTTCCTCATGTTCCTTCTCATCCCTCGAGTAGATCATAATGTCATCAATGAACACCACGACAAACTTATCCAAGTACTCCATGAAGACCTTATTCATGAGGTACATAAAGTAGGCAGGTGCATTTGTCAATCCAAAAGACATCACGGTGTACTCATAAGATCCATACCGTGTCCTAAAAGCTGTCTTGGGTATGTCAGATGGTCTAATCTTCATTTGAAAGTATCCCGACCTCAAATAAATCTTGCAAAATACACAGGCACCTTTCATCTGATCAAACAAATCATCTATACGGGGCAAGGTGTACTTGTTCTTGATGGTCACCTCGTTGAGAGCTCGGTAATCCACGCACATCCTTTGGGATCCATCCTTCTTGTCCACAAACAGCACAGGCGCTCCCCAAGGTGAAGACTAGGGCGAATAAAACCTTTCTCTAATTGCTCTTGAATTTGCTTCTTGAGCTCCGCTAATTCCATAGGAGGCATCCTATACGGCCTCTTAGCTATAGGTGCAGTTCCAGGTATTAAATCAATAACAAACTCAATGTCTCGATCGGGTGGCATACCTGGCAACTCATCTGGAAACACATCCAAAAACTCACACACTACCAGAATCTTCTCAATTGCGGCACCGTCCACATGATTCAGCTCCAATTGCTTCGGTGCGGTTTGAGATGCTTCAAATTCTACGATGATCCCTTCCTCATTAGTCAACTTCATCGTCTTTGTGGCACACTCAATAACTCCATTGTGCTTCCTCAACCAGTCCATACCAAGTATAATGTCCAATCCTTGAGAATCCAAAACAATGAGGTTGGCGGAGAAGTCTACCCCCCTTATTCTAAGGCTTACTTTTGGACATACTATATTTGTCCTCATCTCTCCTCCAGGAGACTTAACCAATAGAGTAAACTTCATATGAGAGATAGGCAAACTATACTTGGCAACATACTTCGATGCAATGAATGAATGCGATGCTCTAGAATCAAATAACATAGTCGCGGGGTTGGAGTTGGCGAGAAACATACCAATGACCACATCATCCGCTTGTTGAGCATCCTCCGTAGAGACATGGTTCACGTTGCCACGAGCAAAATTCTGCTGTCCACGACTTCCTTGTGGCTGTCCTCCATTGGGTCTTGGGTTTTGCCTCGGCGTATTGCTTCCTTGAGCAAGGCCTGACTTAGGACATTGATGCGCAAAGTGTCCATCTTCTCCACAAGTATAACACTTCTTAACCCCACCAGAATTGTTGGGACGAGCTTGGTTTTGAGCATTTGCAGCAGGAAAATCAGCATGAGGTGCATAAGGCATCGGAGGCCTAGGTGCTTGCATAACAGGGCGCTGCTGCACAAACTGAGTTGGGCGCGGTGCATAACCAGGGCGCTGAGCAGGAATAGAAGAGCTGTAGTATGGCGCATTGGGCGGCGCAAAGCGAGGGCGCACATTACTTCCTTGTTGCTGTCCTTGATATGGCGCCTTCCTCTTGATTTCTTGCTCCATCTCACGAATCTTGTTCTCAACCACAATCGCTTTGTCCACAAGCTTCTGAAAATTGGCATAATCGCAGTTGAGTAGTTGCACTTGGATCTCATTGTTCAAGCCCCTCATGAACAAGTATTGCTTCTGGCTGTCCCGACTAACATCCTCAGGCGCATACCTTGAGAGTTGAGTGAATTTATTGAGATATTCACTCACGCTTGATCTTCCTTGCCTTAAATTCTCAAATTCTTGCCTCTTCAAGATCATAACACCCTCGGGCACATAATGAGAACGGAAACTCTCCTTGAATTCGGCCCAAGTGATTCTTTCTTGGTTCTCATGAGCACTGCAATAATCATCCCACCAATCCGCAGCTGCTCCAATGAGTTGATGAGAAGCGAACAGGACCTTCTCCCGGTCACTGCATTGGACAATGGCTAGCTTCTTCTCCACGGACTTGAGCCAATCATCCGCATCCATAGGGTCAGCAGCTTGAGCAAAGGTTGGCGGCCTAGTCCTCATGAACTCTCCCAATCGGTTATGAGGAGGCAGGGGTGGCGGTGGAGGCATGTGGGGCTGATTGTTGATGTTGCCAGACTGCAGCTGTCCCATAGTCTGTATCATGGTCTGCATGAGCTGGTTTTGCATGGCCAATAGCTGCTCGATGTTCATAGCTCCCTGTGTAGATCCTTGTCCGATGTTGTTCTGAGGTACTCCATTGTTCTCCTCCTCATCATTGCCATCCCTCTGGTTGCGAGTCCTCACCATCTGAAGAAAAGCAATAGGTAAGAATTTAGAAACGTCCCCAACTATATGCATCAAGGGATATGAAGCTAACCAACTAGCTATACTAGCCTAGGTGGACATGGCAATGCTAAAGCATCCCAAAATCCTCTATTAAGCACATAAGAAAACAATATATATATAGCAAACAACACTCCAAGCAAAAACACATCGATTCCTGAGTGCTCCTATGTGCTCTAAAGTGTCCATTCTATCTGGGCTGCATCCTACGGTCAACCTGTGGCTCTGATACCAATCTGTGACGCCCGGTTCCGAAAAAAATGAACCAAGCTAACGCATATGTGTGCCCAGGATGTTCAATACACATACACGAGTGATTCACAAATAATAAACAGATAATTACCACAACTCAAATTATTAAATAAGTGCTCTTATTACATAATTCATTATATCCTCGAATACAAGCTCTAATGAATATTAACGACAAGTTCAACTAATGTAGCGGAAATAAACTAATTAAGCAACTAAGCAAACTGAGCAAAAGGGATAGCGCAGCTCCATGCAACACCACAGGCAAAGCTGACGGTAGACACGGCCTAGAACTCCGCAGTATCACCATTAAACTCCCAATCCTGACCTGCAACTGTTGGGGGGGTTTGCAAGAGTGAGTACATGTCGTACTCAGCAAGTGTGGAAAGTATGACATGTGGCTGATTCAAATGACGACAATAATAATGGCAAAGTGCTGAAAAGTACAGTAAAACATTTGAAAAGCAATATGTATATTATATGAATCAAACCCATCATAATCATAAGTAATACCATAATACCAAACTGAATTTACTACCATCATCCATAAGTCCAGATTTCACCATTGCCAGTAACCATATTCAATACAAGAAATAAATCCATAACCAACCATAACCATCACCATAACCATTACGATAACCATTACCAATATCAAATACCAATTTCCCTCTAATCATGGAAGTTGTCCAGGTGCTCATAACCGGGAGCACGACTATCATGATAGTTTTAATTAACTCTGCATAGTTTGTACCTCTTTACCCACGTGTTCGTGATTTCATCACCTTTCGGCGACTAAGAACCTCCCTTATGCCCATGACCCATCGGTCACGTTACACACTTCCGTTGGTGTGTGGCCAAGATATCACAAAATAGCCTTTACAAAGGGATTACTAGCCTATTTAGACCCCACTGAGGTTTCACCGGTGGTGATGCCTCCAACTGAGCACATCTTCAACCAAGGGCCCCCTCTTGAGCCATTCGGATCCCAGGGTAGTCCCACCAATCATCAACAAACCCAATCCGACTACCCCTTCCCCGAGCATCCACAATGGTCCAAACAGCACTAGCAAAGCCCTAATTAATCAGCTACGCCACACCCATACTTTGCCTCGTGGTGGCACTGTAGTCCTGGCTTATTCTCGCATGAACCGGTCCTTAGATCTAAAGCAAGCAAACCACCATAACATCCAACCCATCCACATACCAGGCTTGCTTAGATCATCCATTACCATACCATATTTAACCAGTTCACATTAACCATAATATCATTGATGCATAACTAAATGTGCAGTGTTGTTTGCCATCCCAATTAATTAAGCGAAGCAAAAAGGTAAAAGACCCTTCTCGACTCTCTACCATATATTCCAGGTGACAAGGGTGGTTAAACAAATCTAGTAAACTTCCTACCATAGGATTCCCATCAAATTGACACAGCATGCAGTTTTACAAACAAAACATTTATTTAAAAAAAAACAGGATCAATATGCTTCAAGGACACTTGCCTTGCTCTTGCTGTAGATTAGGGTCAAAGCCTTCAAACTCCTGGTGCTGTAGATCCTCCGCGGCACTTTCTAGCGCAAATCCGTCTAATCCACACAATAAACATACAAGACAAGAAACACAATCAAAGAGTGCACAAATATTACTCAATATGACATGACATGCATGATTGATGCAAATGCAAGGTAGAACTTGTTACTAGATTGCTTTTAATGATCACTAATTAGTTCTAATAGCTTTTAACAAGTTTATACAGGTTTGGATTCGATTAGATCAAATTTTAGAATTAATTCAACACAATTTAACCAGAAAGATCAGACTAGTCCGCTAGGGACCGGACAAGTCCGCACTCCGCGAGATCAGCAGATTAGGGTTTTCTAGATCGACGTAAATTCGGAGATTAGGGGTTGAATTCGCATAAGGAAAAGAGAATAGAAGGTATACCAGGTGTTTAGGACTCCAATGAATCAAGAAACTTGGAGGTAGCACTTGGATCTTGATGATCTAGGGTTGGTGATGAACTTGGAGATGAATTGGTGGTGAAGGACGAAACTTGGTGGAGATCTTGATCCTCCTTCGTTTCCTCCTCTTCTCCCTCTTGCTTGGGATCTTCTCCTCCCTCCTTGATGGTGGCTCCCCACGAACTAGGGTTTGGGTGTGTGGAAAAGTGGCAAATAGATGTCAAACCAAGGGGTGGGGCTGTTTATATAGAGGTGGAGGCTAGGGTTAGATGGATTTCGAGTTTTGGGATGAGTAGAGGCCAGTTTAGAGTCCCACATGGGCTCCAAAAGAGTTAGGCACGACGTCCCTAGGCCCACTTAACGTGAAACCCAAGAAACAAGTCGTAAAACAAAAGATCAACTCGAAGTCGCGAAATATCAGACAAGTCCGGACAGGACCGGACTAGTCCAAAGTCGTCCAGAGAGAAAATCGGACAAGTCTGGCCAAAAATCGGACAAGTCCGAATTTGAACAGAGAGGAAAAACGGACAAGTCCGCTGGAACACCGGACTAGTCCGGAAAAGTCTAGGGACTTAGCAAGTTTCCAAGGATTCATGGAATATCGGACTAGTCCGCACAAAATCGGACAAGTCCGAAAGTTTCCAGAGCCAAAATCGGACTGGTCCGCAGCAAAAACGGACAAGTCCGTTTTTAGTCAGAGAGAAATCGGACTAGTCCTCAGTAAAATCGGACTAGTCCGCACTTTCCTGCGTTTTAAGTGCGGTTTTGTTCCAAATCAAATTTTAAATGCTCCGAATCAATTTTAAACTCGTTCCTCTTTATGTGGGTTAATGTTAAACATGTATATGAGTGTATGCAAGGCATGATGCATGAAAATGAGGGTGTTACAGCCTCGGGCGGCGGAACCTTGGCTTAGACGGGTCCTTTGCGGGAGGAGCGGCGCTGCGGAGCCCCTCCGGGCATCGGCGTCGGTTGGACAGCTCCAATCGACGGGGCGTCGAGCACGGGCGGCGGATCCATGGCGGCGGTGTTTTGAGGATAGGGTTTTGGCGATTTTGTCCACGGGAAAATTGGGATTGGGGGAAGGAATGGGGGTGCGGCCGGATACTTGAAGGAGGGGAAAGGCCAGCGGTTGCCGGGGCGCGGCGCCGACAGTTGCCGTGCATGGTGGGGTTGGGCACAAGCGGCAGCGGTTGGTAAGGGGAGGGAGAAGACCCTGACCGGCGTGGCCCACGTGGAAGTGAGAGGGAGAGAGGGAAGGAGGAGGGTGCGGTTGGGCCGAGCTGGGCCGAGGGAAGGAAGGAGGGGGAAAGGAGGTTGGGCCGCGGGGTAGATTTTAGGGCCGGGGGTTGGGGGTTCTTGTTTTCCTTTTCCTTTCTTTCCTTCTCTTTTGTTTTGATTTTTATTTTCAATTTCTAAGCAAATTTTCTATTGAATTTGAATTCAAAGCTCACACCAAAATGCGCAAGTAAGGAATGCACTATCAACATGTTTTCTTAATCACAAAAGTTATTAAAGGATTAATAATTTTTTTTTATATTTATTCATTCATTTACTTATTGTTTATTTTATTACTCTTTATTCTATTTTTATTTGCATTTTATTGGTGTTTGAAAATACGGGTGTGACAACTTCATGTGTTCTTAATTTTTATGAGCTTGAGAGAGGAGTAGGTGACGACTTGCATGTTTTCATGCCTACACTGGTTAAGAGATCATTTGCATATCTTCCTTGCATGAGTACGATGCCTTCTGAAGTTTTCTTCACCTCAATACCCAAAAAGAAATGTAGCTCTCCCAGATCCTTTAATGCGAAGTGTATTCTCAACTCTTGCAATAATTCTGAAATAATCTTCTGACAAGATCCAGTGATAATTATATCGTCTACATAAATCAACACACACATATATATATATATATATATATATATATATATATATATATATATATATATATATATATATATATATATATTAGCACCATGTTTGTTATAGATGAATAAAGAGGTGTCGGACTTAGAGAACCTGAACCCGAATTCTTGAAGCTTCGTGCTGAGCCGAGAATACCATGCTCAGGAGGCCTTTTTAAGACCATAAAATGCCTTGTCGAGTTTGCAGATGTATGATGGCATTTTTTGTCCTCAAAACCAGGTCGTTGTCTCATGTATACTTCATCTTCCAGACCATCATGAAGAAACGCATTTTGTACATCTAGCTGTTTCATGTCCCATCCTCTTGACACTGCAATTGAGAGGACTAGTCGAATTGTTGCTGATTTTACCACAAAACTAAATGTGTCCTCGTAATCAATACCATAACGTTGTTTAAATCCTTTGGCAACAAGACAGGTCGTGTATCTGTCAACAACAGTTCCATCAGCCTTCTTGACTTTATACACCCATTTGCAATCTATGATGTTTTTCCCTTTGCTTGATGGAACAAAGTGCTAAGTTCTATTCTTCATCAATGCATTGTATTCCTCCTCCATTGCCTTCTTCCAATGCTTTGTTTGAAGAGCTTCTTCTGTACTTTTAGGCTCACCTATCGTGGTTAAGAGGCCATAACGAATCATACCAGGAAAAGTTTTTTTTGGATTGCTTTAGACGTCTTTGGAGCCCGGTCATCGGGCGTGATGGGATCTGCTGATCCGCAGGGGATTCCTTCGCAGAAGAGGAGGCTGGCGACGTGTCTCCTTGTGATTGCATGCGCAGATCTGCATTCAATGGTTGTCGGCCTTGTGTAGAGGAAAGTGAGGGTGCCGCCACTTCTGATTGGATAACATAATTTGCGCCTGCCTTCAGCACACGACCCGAGATCGCGCGCGACGTGCTTTGTTGTGCATTAGCAGCATCTGCTGCCTGATTTGTGGGATCACCTGCCAAATTCATGGGATCATGCGCCTGATTCTGACGGGGCACAGATCTCTGTACAGACCGATCCTCATGGGATCGCGCACCTCTGCCCTCTGCGCTAGATATGGCAGGTGAATCACCTCCGGTTCCTGTGCTGATGCTATTCCATGTGGATTTCATCATTCCATGCACCGTTTTGATCCGGTTTTGCTTCCAATTTTTTTGAAAAATCACGCTCAACCATAGGATTAGTAGACACAATAATAGATGGGCTAGTCACTTGATCACCATTTGATTCGCCCCCTTGATCAAAGAGTGTAGGCCTGATGTTATCTGGTAAGAGTAGGATTCCTTTTTGTAGGAGTGTGCCGACATTTGGATGGAGATCTTTGAATGGAAACACAGTCTCATCAAAAACCACGTCTCTAGAGATATATACACGACCGGTTTTAATATATAAACACTTCACCCCTTTATGCCGAGAGCTATAGCTGAGGAATGCACACTTTGTTGATCTGTATGCTAGCTTATGTGAGTTGTAGGGCTTGAGGTTCGGCAAACACGCTCAACCGAAGACAAGGAGCTCAAAATAGGACGGTTTTAAGCCAAGGAGACACTCGAAAGGGGTAGAATATCCATGGATTTTGCTGGGTAGAATGTTTATGAGATGTGTGGCGGTGAGAAAGGCTTCATCCCAGAATTTCAAGGGTATCCCTGCATTTGCCAAGAGTGGTAGGCTAGTTTCAACGATATGACGATGCTTACGCTTCGCAGACCCATTTTGCTGATGTGCGTGTGGACATGACACATGATGAGCAATGCCACATTGTTGTAAGAGATTATCTAGCTTCTCATACTCTCCTCCCCAATTGGATCGTGTCAGAGTCTGGTTCCGGCAATTCTCCCGGTACTACCGTTGGTAGCCTGCAAAGTTTGTAGTTCGGTAATGGGTGCGCAGAGATTCAGAATACGATAGCAAATAGACACGAGGATTTACGTAGTTCAGGCCGCCTAAGCGTAATACCCTACTCCACGGGGTGTGTAGTTGTTGTATTGAGTGTCTGAGCACTTATGTGTCAGAGCCGAGTCTGAGAGTGTCCAAGAGTCGAGAGAGATCCAGCTCAAAGAGCCTAGAGGTCCCCCTGTGTATTGCTCGACCAGTCCTTTTATAGTTCAAGGACTGGTCGTTACATCGTTAGCCTGACCTGACATGTGGCCCTGGCGGTTACTGATGTTTAATACACAATTAATGAGGTTAATTACCCTTAATAGTGTGGTAACGGTCCTTGACAGTGCCGTTACTGGTATTAAGGGCCCTCTGATTGTGTGTCATTAATATGGTATTATTGACACTTAATCGAGTCTTGAAGTCTTTGATTGTCCCTTGAAGGTTCGAGCCGTTGGGGGTCCACCAGTCTGCTTGTTGAAGTCGAAGGTTCAGTGGTTGGACACGTGGCAGCTCCGAAGCTTATCGTCTGGGACAGGTAGGTCCGGTGCAGTTGTACACGCGACGGTACCGGAGCTTCCCTCTATCGGGGGTTAGGTCCGGGGGTGCCACGCAGGTGTTTAGCCTGGAGCTTTCCCATGTGTGGGACGTAGCTCTGGTTGCAGTATACACGTGGCAGCATCGGGACTAACCATAGAAGGGAGGTAGGTCTGGTCCCGTATGACATGTGGGGCCTTCGGAGATCTTCAACTCAGACAGGTGAAGTTCCTTTGGTCTTTTTGCAGTCCCAAGGGGTATACGGTACGCAGGGTACCGACAGTTGCCCCCTGGGCCCACCTCTGGGAGAGACTTTTTGGATGAAGTCGTTCTGCCGGAGGTGGGTCCATCCTTTGGTTTTTGAGTCGTGTCTTCAAGGGCCTTCTGATGTGCTGTTGGCAGTAGTTCTCAGTTAAACCATCGCCGCGTGGCATATCCACGATGCGGCAGGTGAGATCTCAGCATGTGGATCTCACACAATTCAAGGTCGCCGATTCCCGATACAAAAACTGTATCGGTTCCGTGCGCCCTGTCAGTCCGCCACCCTCGGGCTTCCCGCCTTTCATGATGACAACTGTTCGCCTGGGGTAAGGACCTCGACTTGATCGTCGGGATGGCCCCGAGCCCCCTCGTCATTGGCAGGGTGAAGTTTTTGAACTGTGTCGTCGGCTCCTCCACGGTTTCCATCCAAGCGTTGCAGGGGCTTACTTAAGAAGGAAAGCACGCACCGTTTGGGGATTCCTTACGCCTTCATTTGAACTTGCACTCGAATCCTCCAAACTTTAGCCAGCTTTTCATCTCTCGCCCCGCTATGCTGCGATGGAGTTGGGTCTCCGCAAATGTTGCCTTAAGACCGACGGTGATCTGAAGAAGGTCCGGGCCATCATGGGGTGGTCCAGTGACATGAATCACCTGGTCCATGCCGACAAGCTTCCGTTCAAGAAGGAGCACGCCAGCAACATGGTGTACTTCTCTGCGTATGCCATGGTGGGACTGATCCCACCCTTCTCCACTTTTCTCTTGATGCTGCTAGACTTCTATGTTCTGCGATTATACCACCTTGGCCCCCACTCCATTCTTCTGGTGTCGATCTTTGTCCACTTCTGCGAGATGTGGGTGGGTATTCCCCCCTGCGTCGAGCTCTTCCGCACCTTCTTCACCTTCCACACCACCGGCAAAAGTGACGAGTACCTTGGCTTCTATTATTTTGTGAAGTGCAAGAAGTGCCCGTACAAGTACTTGCGGTGGTTCCCTTCTGGCAAGTGGGACGACTGGAAGAAGGATTGGATTGTCATCAGGGCAGAGGAGCATGAGAACCTGGAGCTGCCCGAAGGCCTCCCCAACATCGACACTGAAGCTTGGAGCGAAGTTCCGGTGCTATCAGACGCCTTCAAACCTGCTCTGACCATGATCTGCCAATGTGTGGAGGGAGGGGTGACTCCCCAGGTGGTATTCTGCAACTTCCTGGTAAACAGATGGGCTCCGCTGAAGAAGAGGGAGAAGCTCGCCTGGGCCCTCAACAGCGTGATGGACGATGACCGGATCGAGACCGGTTTGAAATGCAACCTGGAAGGCACAGCTTTGGAGTTTCACCTCAAGAAGTTCCAGCACGGTATCAACGTCGAGGGTGACGACTTGACTCCGCCAGCGGCTTTCCCCCCTTTGAACATGGAGGCGGAGTTCAGCGGGGAGCTCCGGCGGAAGATGCCCGAGCTTGACGACCTCGGTGAAGTTGAGAGGCGTTCGACCACCGGGTTGGTGATCCCTAGAGCTTCTGAGGGTGGTCCCCCTTCTGCCCCGAGACAGAGAGTTGAAGTCGTGGGCAAGGGAAAAGAATTGGCCGAGCCATCGAGCCGTAAGAGGAAGTTGAAGCACTCTGACGGGAGGTCCGTCAGACCTGCTCCTTCCGCAGCAGCTCCTTCTCCCCGGAGGGGAAGGTCTTCAGCAGCGGCAACCGCCAAGCATCGGCATCTCCTCGGGATGCTAGCTCCGGCCATGTGGCTCCGGTACCAGGGCCTACTAAGGGCTCCTGGTCCGAGAGTCCCTCTCAGTCGAGGGGGGCCTCAACCAAGGTGACGCCGACGGCAGCAGCAAGCTCCGGGGAAACTTCCGGAGCTACCATGCCAGTGGAGATTGGGTCCGGCCCCGAGCGTCCGGGGAAGAGGTTCCGCGCTAGCTGGAGCGGAAGCCTTCCAAGGTAAATTTGGTTTTTTACCTCAGTTGGTTGTTTTTGCTGTAATCATGTTGAGTTTCCTTGTCCTTCATCCGCAGGGTTCCCAAGAAAGGGGCTGAAGCTCCAGTTCCTGCAGCAGCAGCTGAGGCTATGCAGGCGAAGGCTCCAGCTCCAATCCCAGTGCCACCCCAGGTGGTGGCTGAGGTTGCGGCAGCCCCGGCGCCGGCTGTCGTGGTCCTGGACCTCGACTCATCCCCTGAAGTTCCTGTGGTAGCGCCGGACCACGGGAATGAAGATGTACCAACAGCACCAGCCCTGGAGGTTGAAGCTCCAGGATTGGATGCTGAGATGATGGACGCTCCGGACTTAGAGCCGGAGGTAGCTAGTGCTGACCCTAGAGCCGGACGTTGTTGAAGCCCCGGTAGTGGAGCCGGTGGTTGACGAAGCCCCGGCGGTGGAGCCGGGTGTTGATGAAGCCCCAGCGGTAGAGCCGGTGGTTGATGAAGTTCCGGCGCCTGTGCCGGTCGTCGAAGAAGTTGCCGCCTGAGCCGGTTGCTGCAGAAGTGCCGACGCCCGAGCTCGTGACGGTCGAAGCGCCAGTGCCTGAGCCGGCGTTGGAGGAGGCGCCAGCGTCGGAGCCGGAAACAGCTTCAGCTTCGGCCGAACCTTCAACGCCTGCCCCGGAGGTGGTGTTCCCGGAGGTGCCCACGCCTGAGCCAGGGTGCCAAGATGAAGCTGCCAGCCTTCTGCCTGAGGGACTAGTTGTTGATGACCCGACGGCGGCACCTTCGGAGCCAACTCCTGAGGTCAAAACTTCTATTGCAAGACCTTCCTCGGCGGTGAACGAGGCTATCCCGGAGGGCAGCCCTAGTGCCGTGGAAGCTCAGGGGACCGCTCTGGTAGAGTGGGACCCAATTTTTGTTATAGAGAATCCGCTGGAACTAGCAGAGAGGACCCCGACAGTTCCGGAGTCGATCCTCTGTAGTTGTCTATCGACAATGCTTGCTCCAGTCTTCGTCAAGTGCAGCTGGCTTTCTACCACGACAGCAAGGCCCTCGAGGAGGAGTGCCAAACCCTTAGGAGGTGGCGCAACCGGCTCCAATTCGAGACCAAGCTGGCACAAACCAGGCTAGCTGACGACAGGGAGTGGGTGAAGAAGGAGGAGGCCCGGATGGAGTACTGGGGCCAGCTACTCGACGAGAGGGAAAGCATGACCCAATCCCTTGACAACCAGTCCCGAGCCATTTACGAACAGGCCATAGCTGCTAATAATGCAGCAAATGATCGCCAAGAGAAGCTCGACGCCATCCACGACAGTCTCGTCAAGCGTGAGGAGGCTCTTGAGGAGCGGGAGAAAAAGCTCGAAGATGAAGAGCAAAAACTCCTGGAGCTACGGGATGACCTCGTGAAGAGGGAGGAGGAGCTCAATCAGAGGCTAACTCTGGGTGACAAGAATCTCGCGGAGCGCACCAAGAAGCTGGAGGAGCGCTGCGAGAAGGAGGAGAAGAAGGCCTGGCAGCGAGGAAAGGACCTCCACAAGGGGGAGGATGAAATTGCTGCAAGGGAGAAGAAAGTGCGGGGCCGGGAGAAGGACTTGGTCGACCGCCGAAACAAGATCCACCTCCGGGAGGTGGAGCTCAGTAAACTCGAAAGGCAGGTTGTTGAAAAGATTCAGCAGAATGCCAAAGAGGTTGAGTGCCTTGACTGGGAGAATTCGGAGCTTGCGGCGACCAGAAGATCCTTGGAGGAGATGCAAGGCTCAAGGGATGTGGAGTCCCAACAAGTTTGGGACTTCTTGGGCAAAACCAATGACACGCTGACGCCGATGGGTTTTAGTCCTGTGCGTCCGGATGACCCGGAGCCGGAGCTAGACTAGGCGTTGCAAGCGTTGAGCTCGGCGGGCAACAAGCTCACCAAGATGGGCGATGTCATCACGGACCAGCTGGAAACTGAAGGACAATCCCTGGCGAAGAACGTCGCAGAGTTCATGTTGACGTGATACACCAGCCGGGACTCTCACTTCCCACTGGACCTGGTGCTTGAAGGACCCATCGATTTAGAGGGAGAAGCCACCAAAGCCAGCGTGTCGGAGGTTGCCCAGAAGGTCGCCTCGTTCTTCCATAGGGTCTAGGACTCTCTCTTTGTAGCTCCCGCTTGTATTCTCTCTTCTTTTTCTCCAATTTTGTAATCTCTTGTCTCCAGATGAATGAAATCCAAGTTTTTTATGAATTTCATTTTTTGTATTCAACACCTTTGTTTCCCTTGGCCTCCTGGTAGATGTACACAATTTGATTGTGAACATGTACCAAGAGGATGTAGCACTTTGTTGAAGACTTGCGCGCCTCGAACTTGTAGTTTGTAGGTCCGAACTTGTAGGGGCCTCCTGAGGTTGTCAGAGCTTAGTAGCTCCGGTAGTGACCCTTGCCAACACGTAGAGCATTGACGGTTAGTCCTCTGGAGTTGTCGGAGCTTGGTAGCTCTGGCAGCGACCAATGTCAACACGCGGTGCGTCGACAGCAGACCCCACTGGGGAGTCTTCCCACCATCTTTTCTTCACGTTGACGGCTGGCCCCCTGGATTTGCCAGAACTTTGTAGCTTCGGCGATGTCTACTATCAATGTTTGAAACATCGACAGTAGACCACCTTAGGAGGTGTCGGAGCTTTGATAGCTCCGGCTTCTTCCACCATCATCATGAAATCTTTACTTTTCCTGCACACTGAAGTCAAGAAAAACAGTAAAATCCATTTCTTCTCTATAACTCATTTGCGGCTTACTATTCTCAAAAGAAATTTTTACGTCGAACGCAATTCTAAATACAATCAAGTGCACTGGTTTGTTTTCTCCAGGTCCAATCGTTTCTGGACTCGCCTTACTTCGGCCTGCCAGGGTGTAGGTAGAGTGGCGTACTTAGGGTGCAGGACCAGGCTAAGTTGATAGCACACTCCGGACCTAGATTGGCTTGGCGGCATTCAGACGAGTAGACCATTAACAATGTTTAGACCCGGAAGAATTGACAATGCAACTCGAATTATACATGAATTGGTCAAGCTAAAGTTTCTTAAGAATTGCACAACTCTGTTATAGACAAGAAAGAGAAAACTAAAAAATATTGAGCCTGTACAAAATAAATGCACGTGGAGTCTATTTTCACACAATGATGTCTTTCATTATAGGTCCGAGGTACAGGGGAAACAAGTACACTCTTAGGGTACGGAACCAGGCTAAGTTTGTTTCGTTTCTCGTTTGACCCAAGGTAGCTAGCTACACTTTTAGTTGTGAGACTGTGACAAGTGTTGCCTGAACTTTGCGGACCTTCCGGGAAAGGTCCGGCTGTTCTCCCGAAGGAGCTACATGTAACTACAGACTCACCTCCGTTATATTAAGTGTAGAAATTACGGAGGTGCTCAATGTTCCAAGGGTTAGGGAGTGGTGTCCCATCCTCAGTTGCCAAGCGAACGCATCTGGGATGGGATACTTTGATCACTCGGAAGGGTCCTTCCTAGCTGGGGGAGAGTTTGTTTAACCCTTCTCTGGATTGTATTCTCTGTAGCACCAGATCGCCTTCCTCGAGCTGTCAGCTGTGAACATGCCTTTGGTGAGAGCGCCAAAGAGCTTGGCGGTATCGGGCATTCCGAACAGCTGCTCAGCACCTTCCCTCTTCAAGGAGGTCTAGGTCTTCATGCCAGAGCTGGTCCTGCGTGGCATCGTCGAAGGTCTGGAGCCGGAGCGACCCCAAGGTGATTTCTGGAGGAAGGACTGCTTCAGCTCCGTACACCAGGATGAAGGGTGTCTCTAGTTGACCGGTTTGGAGTTGTCCTGTTGGCCCACAGTGTGGGCGGAAGCTCTTCAATCCAGTTGGCTCCATGTTTTTTCAGGCGCTCATATGTGCGCGTCTTGAGTCCTTTTAGGATTTCTGCATTTGCTCCCTCAGCTTGGCCATTACTTGCCAGGTGATCTACAGAAGCGTAGCTGACCTGAATGCCGAGGTCTTCACAATATCCTTGGAATGCAGAGCTTGTGAATCAGGCCCCGTTATCAGTTATGATCTTGTTCGGGACTCCAAATCTGCATACGACGGACTACAAGAAGTTGATAGCTGATTGCTTGTTTATTGTCACAACTAGAGTTGCTTCTGGCCATTTGGTGAACTTGTCAATGGCGACGTACAGGAACTTGTAACATCCGACGGCTCTTGGGAAAGGTCCCAAGATATCCATCACCCACACAGTGAATGGCCATGTAGGAGGTATCATTTGTAGGGGTTGAGCTGGTGTGTGAATTTGCTTTGCATGGAACTGGCATGCTTCACATTTCTTCACTAGGTCAGTTGCATCCTGGAGGCTGTAGGCCAGTAAAAGCCATGCTAGAAGGCTTTACTGACCAGCGTGTGGGAAGACGCGTGGTTCCCACACTCGCCTCCATGGATTTCTGCAAGGAGCTCGCAACCTTCTTCCCTTGTAATGCACCGCATTAGGACACCGTTGGCACCATGCCGGTGGAGATCCCCTTCTACCAGTGTGTATCTTTTAGCCAATCTGACTATCCTGTCAGCGGATACATTATCTTCAAGAAGGAAATTGTCTTTCAAGTAGCTTCAGATCTCCGAGATCCATGCATCGGAACTAACTTGAGGATTTGAGTCTTGCGTGCTGGGTTGCTCAGAGCTTCCTGTAGCATCTACAACCCTTGATGGATGCCATGGTAACAGGGCCATCGGGACCGCCAGCTTCGAGGTGCTGGTCTCGCCCCCTTCGCTCAGTTTGGCAGGCTGAGCTGTTGGTCTTGACAATCTCCGGACGAAGGTTCCATTATGAGCTAGAGCTCCGGGTGAAGCTTTCGTCGAGAGTTCGTCGGCTTCAGCGTTGTTGAGACGCTGGACATGGCAAAGATCCAGAACATCAAAGTCCTTCTGAAGCTTCTGGACTTCAAGTAGGTATGCAGCTAGTTAAGGGTTGTTGCAGCAGCATTCACCTTTGACTTGTTTTACAACAAGCTGTGAATCACCCTTTGCCAACAACTGCTTGACACCATATGATAGTGCCACCTTGAGCCCATAGATTAGTGCTTCATACTCCGCCATGTTGTTGGTCGCCTTGAAGTCAAGGTGAACCATGTATTTGACCTTCTCCCCGGTCGGAGCGAGGAGAAGGACTCCAGCTCCGGCCCCCTGCTTCTGCACGGAGCCGTCGATGTAGAGAGTCTAGTGAGGCTCAGTGAAGATCAGAGCCTTGGGTTCCGACTTCTGCTCAGTGGGGCCCCCAGGATTTGATGGAGAGGGGGTCCATTCCGCCATGAAGTCTGCCAGTGCTTGACTCTTAATTGCTTGTCTTGGGACAAATTCAAGATCGAACTCGGCCAGTTCCGTTGCCCACTTTGCAATGTTCCCAGTTGAGTTGGGGTTATGCAAGATTGCAAGCAGTGGATAAGAAGTTACCACTAAAATTTTGTGAGCTTGAAAGTAGTGTCGGAGCTTCCTAGAAGCAATAAGAATTGCATAAAGCAGCTTATGCACCTCCAGGTACCGAGTCTTGGCGTCATGAAGAACTTCACTGATGAAGTACACTAGGCATTGGACTGTCCGGACCCTCCCAAAGGGGCTCGGAGCTTCCTCCTCATCAACCCGGACCCTCCCGGAGGGGTCCGGACCTTGTTCGGTGATCTCTGGGTTCCTGCTGGAGGAACCCGGAGCTTCTTCTATAGCCACTCGGACCTTCCCGGAGGGGTTCGGATCTTGTTGCTCAGCAACATCAACTTCTTCATTTGAAGGAAGTTGATCCTCTGGCATCTTGCCTTGAGGATCCGGGTCTGGGAGCTGGGACCCAGACTCGACTTTAGGTAGCTCCGGAACCTCCCGAAGGGGTCTGGATTCCTAAACTAGAGATGGTTCTGGTCTTTCCGCAACCAGGACCATGCTGACAACTTCGTCGGTTGCAGAAATGTAAAGCAGTAATGACTCACCAGGATTTGGAGCTACCAAAGTTGGTAGAGTGGTGAGGAGATGCTTCAGCTACTGGAATGCCTTTTCTGCTTCTTCAGACCATTGGAATGGTCCGGACTTCCTCAATAACTTGAAGAAGGGTAGCGCCCATTCTGCCAGTCTTGAGATAAATCGGCTAAGGGTAGCTAGACATCCAGTCAGCTTCCGGACGTCCTTGATGCGGGCTGGTGGCCGCATGTATTCAATAGCTTTTATCTTCACCGGATTTGCTTCTATCCCTCGGTGGTTCACCAGGAATCCAAGAAGCTTTCAGGAGCTAACCCCGAAGACACACTTGTCTGGGTTCAGCTTCGTGCATGTGACTCGCAACTTGTCAAAGACAGCTTGCAAGGTGTTAAGGAATGACTCCTTTTTTTATCTTGACGACGATGTCATCGACGTACACTTCCACTACATCTCTGATAAGCTCTCCAAAAGTTTTGTACATAGCTCGTACAAATGTTGAAGCAGCGTTTTTGAGACCGAATGGCATGGTAGTATAACAATATAATCCATCTACTGTGGTGAAGGAAGTATGCTCTTCATCTTCCCTAGACATCTTGATTTGGTGATACCCAGAATATGCATCTAGGAAACACAGTAATTCACAGCCGGAGGTGGAATCCACTAGCTGATCTATTCTAGGTAGTGGGAATGGATCTTTTAGACATGCCTTATTCAGTGTAGTGTAGTCGATACACATCCGAAGCTTCCCGCCGGCCTTGGGTACAACGATTGGGTTTGCCAGCCATTTTGGGTGGAAGACTTCTCGGATGAATCCAGCTTCAATCAACTTCTTCACTTCTTGACGTATGAAGTTTTGTTGCTCTACTGATTGCTTCCGAGGCTTCTGATGTACAGACCGGGCGTCGGGATAAAACTTTAGATTATGCTCGATCACTTCCCTAGGGATCTCAGGCATTTGTGGCGGTTGCCGGGCAAACACGTCGACATTAGCCCGAAGGAAAGTGATGAGAGCGAGTTCCTATTTGTCGTTCAGACCTCCCGATATACGGGTGGTCTGAGCAGCGTCGGAACCGATTTCAACGACTTTGATGGGGATGTCGGTGTCGCCGCTTGGTTGCACGCGAGGTGCATAGGTTGAGACTCAATGACAAATGCTCGGGGGTTTCGGAGCTTGCTCCTTTCTAGATTCTTCCTCCTATGCTGTAGCAAGCGCATCGAGTTCTTACAGAGCGGTTACTCCAGCGGTGCGATCTCCATGGATTCGGAGAACACCTGCTAGTGTTGGCATCTTCAACACCAAATAGCCATAATGGGCGGCAGCCATGAATTTGTACAAGGCTGGCCTACCCAAGATGGCATTGAACGGTAAGTTGATCTGCGCCACATCGAAGACCAACTTCTCAGTGCGGTAATTCCCCCGAGTCCCGAAGGTCCCGGGAGAGTAATGGCACCGAGCAGGGTTATGGCCCCCGGACCTACTCCTGAGAAAGGCCGGGAGGGGCGAAGATCTGAAGGTCGAAGCTGAAGCTTGACGAAATCTTCAAAGCTTATGAGGTTCAACCCCGAACCTCCGTCCACCATCACATGGTGGAGCTGGATGTTATTGATGGTCGGAGATACCATCAATGGGGGTTGGCCAGCTCCGATCATGTTCCGAGGGCAGTCCGAAGCATCGAAGGTGATGGCAGTGTCCATCCACTTCCGGTGCAGCTCCACCCGGGCGGTGGGAGCTATTGAGTCCATGTCCCGCCGCATGGTCTTGAGGATGCGGTGGGAGGTGACGTCCCACGAACCACCAAAGATAGTGTTCATGGTCTTCCGACGTTCATTGTCGGAGACGTCGGAGTCATCGTCGACAGAGGTGTAAACAACCTTCAAGACCTTTTTAGGATCCTGAAAGCCTAACTCCTCTTTAGCTGGAGCTTCGTCAACTTTCTGTTTTCCTTACCTTTGACAGAATGGAACTTCTTCCCGGCGCTTCTTGTAGCGCTCGGCAAGGTTCTGGACCTCTCGTCAGCCTTCCAGGTTGTGGCTGTTCGTCTTGTGTATAGGACACCACATCTTGGAGCTGCCTCCGTCTTCAGACGACGGCCGAGGTCGTTTTTCGGGGCCTGGCCCCCGGCCACCCGGAGCTGCAGCAGCAGCGGCTGTAGGTGTGCCGGCCGACGGCTTTTTCTTGCCGTTGGGCTTTTTCTTCTTCTTACCACTCCCGAAGGTAGTGGCTTCACCCTTGGAGGACTTTTTGTTGTCCTCCGGAGGTGGTTGGGAGTGCATTTTACGGCCCTCCACAGCTTTGGCGCACTTGTCTGCCAAGCTGAAGAGTTTCGTGATGCTGGTGACTTCCTTGGTCGCCAGCTTCTCCAGCATCTTCTAGTCTCGTACGCCCAGTCTAAATGCCACAATGACAGAAGCACTTGAGATAGAAGGTATAGTGTTTCGTACTTGGGAGAATCTCTGGATGAAAGATCGCAGGGACTCTCCCCCTTCTGCTTGACAGCAAAAAGGTCCAGTTCAGTGCCTGGTCGGGTGTATGAACTCCCGAAGTTGGCAGTGAACTGCTGGCATAGTTCCGCTCAACTGTGGATGGAGTCAGGCGGTAGGCTCATGAACCAGGACCTGGCGGTCCCAGTTAAAGCCACGGGGAAATAATTGGCCATCACGGCCTCATTGCCTCCAGCTGCAAGGATTACGGTGGAGTAGATTTGGAGAAACTCAGCGGGATTGACAGTCCCGTCAAATTTCTCCGGCAGGTGAGGCCGGAACTTCTGCGGCCATCTGACCATGCGTAGGTGCATGGCCAGGGCAGAACAGCCTCCTCCTACTCCCTCGGGAGCAGGACTGTCCCAAGCCTCTCGCCTCTCGTGAGCCCGCTCGATATGGACGCAGCCATCTTGTTGACGGTAACGGCGATCAAGCTCCGCCCGGAGGTCGTGAGTTGAAAGCCTGGTTACCATATGGGTACGTCGCGCCCCAAAAGGCAGCGATGTCGCCTGTTGAGACGCAGCAAGCCTCCTTTGTTGGGAAGCGTGTGGACCGAGTCTACCCGACACGGTCCGATGTTGCGATGGGGCCCGCCCCAAGGGGGGAGGACCTTGGTTGTTGATGCGATCAGCTGCTGCTGCAACCAAGTGTTCCACATTAGCCCTCCACTGCTCCATTGCACCCTTGGATGCTCCTGGAGGTGGTGGACATTGGAGAAGAGCACGCGGGGCATGGAGCGCGTGTTCAGGGTTGTTGTTCACCAATGCCGTGACCGACGCAGACGTCCCATCCTGCTGTCCAGCTTGATTCGCTAGTGCAGACGGTGGCGGCGGTGGCGTGGCTCCTGTTGGAGCCACAACACCTGCTGGCTGCTGCATGTTGGAGGGGTTGCCTCCAGCAGGTTGCGCAGCAGGGTTGCCGTTGGACGATCCAGCAACAGAGTTCACCATCCTTGAATCTCGGGCGCCCCTACCTGGTGCGCTAACTGTCGGAGTCTGGTTCCGGCAATTCTCCCGGTACTACCTTTGGTAGCCCGCAGAGTTAGTAGTTCGGTAATGGACACGCAGAGATTCAGAACACGATGGCAAATAGACACGAGGATTTATGTGGTTTGGGCCGCCTAAGCGTAGTACCCTACTCCACGGGGTGTGTAGTTGTTGTATTGAGCGTCTGAGCACTTGTGTGTCAGAGCCGAGTCTGAGAGTGTCCAAGAGTCGAGAGAGATCCAGCCCAGAGAGCCTAGAGGTCCCCCTGTGTATCGCTCAACCAGTGCTTTTATAGTTCAAGGACTGGTCGTTACATTGTTAGCCTGGCCCGACATGTGGCCCTAGCGGTTACTGATGCTTAATACACAATTAATGAGGTTAGTTACCCTTAATAGTGTGGTAACGGGCCTTGACAGTGCTGTTACTGGTATTAAGGGCCCTCCGATCGTGTGTCATTAATGTGGTATTAATGACACTTAATCGGGTCTTGAAGTCTTTGATTGTCCCTGGAAGGTCTGAGCCGTTGGGGGTCCACCAGTCTGCTTGTTGAAGTCGAAGGTCCGGTGGTTGGACACATGGCAGCTCCGGAGCTTATCGTCTGGGACGGGTAGGTCCGGTGCAGTTGTACACGCGTCAGTACCGGAGCTTCCCTCTGTCGGGGGTTAGGTCCGGGGGTGCCGCGCACGTGTTTAGCCTGGAGCTTTCCCATGTGTGGGACGTAGCTCCGGTTGCAGTATACACGTGGCAGTATCGGGACTAACCATAGAAGGGAGGCAGGTCCGGTCCCGTATGACACGTGGGGCCTTCGGAGATCTTCAACTCAGACAGGTGAAGTTCCTTTGGTCTTTTTACAGTCCCAAGGGGTATACGATACGCAGGGTACCAACAGATTGTAAAGCAAGGATTTTCTTATCAATCTTCCGCTTCACATGAGCCTGAAAATTTTGAAAGACATGAAGTACATCGGATTTTTTCTTTATGAGATAAATCCAAGTATACTTGCTAAAGTCATTGATGAAACTTACATAGTATTTGAGATGACCGACTGATTTTGGAGCTTTTCCCCAAACATCAGAGAATACTAACTCAAGTGGAGACTTAGACACACTAGTGGAAATAGAGTAAGGAGCTGGCTTCTTTTTCCAAGTTGACACGAGTCACATATGGACTCCAAACCAGACTTATCAAATGGAAGAATATTGTTCTCACTAATTATTTTCCTAACGATGGGAGCAGTAGGATGACCTAGGCGGTCATGCCATCGCCGAAAAGAGACTCTGGTGGCGCTGGGGTGATTTTGGTTGATCTCCAGTCTTGTGGAATGAGAGGATATATACCATGTCTACATCAACCTCGAAATAGAACCTTCCTCGTGACCTGATCCTTAATCGAGAAGAACCAAGGGTGAAACTCTATAAATATATGATTATCACGAGTAAAGCGGTGAATAGATAATAAGCTTTTTGAGGTACTTGGCACGTGGAAAATGTTATCATGTCTAAAACTCTTTTGTGGGGTGCGAACAAATAAACCAATATGAATAATTCCCATACCTGTGCCACTTGCATTGTGTACTTGCTCTTGCCCACGATATCTCTCTTTGACCGACATTTTGTCTAACTCTTTTGTGATGTGGTTCGTTACACCACTGTCCATGTACACATTAGTGTTGACCTCGTAGGACGAGTTGCTCACTAAGGCCGTGGCTGCAAATCTTTCATCTAGCTTGTACTCTTCTTCAAATCTGTGACAACACCTTGATGTGGTGTGATCGACATTGAAACAGATCTGACATGTTGGCTTGTCAGATCCAGTGCAACCTCCACGTTGCCCACCATTGCTGCCGCCATGATAATTGTTAGAATTTCTTCCACCTCTGTTTCCTCCATTACGGCCTCCTCCACGTCCACCACGGGGTGCAGATCCACACCCTCTAGACGCAGCATTTGCTGAGAATTTGAAGTCACCCGAGTTGTTGCCGCCTTGAAGGAGCTCTTGACGGGTCTCGAAATTTAACATCTTTCCAAACAGACCACTAATAGTGATAGGTGTAGCTTGAACATTAAGTGTCGTGACAAGAGGGTTAAACTCTTGGTCCAGGCCAGCTAATATGTAGGCAATGATCTCATCTTCTTCAAGGGGTTTCCCCACAGCTGCTAGCTCATCAGCGCATGTAGTCACCTCTGCAAAATAAGCAGACACAGTCTTGTTGCCTTTACAGGCATTAGCCAACTTGATTCTCGGATTGTTAATTCTTGATCGTGAATGAGCTGCATACATGTTTTCAAGAGCAGGCCACACGTCCCTAGACATATCATATGAAATAACTTGACTCAAGATCTGTTTTGATAGAGTTCCAAGAAGATACCTAAGGATGTGTTGGTCTTGCGCCACCCATGTCGCATATGCCAGATTTTCAATCGTCTGCCCCTTCTCATGCCCTGCAATCTTCTCATCAGGGGGAGCATTGGTTCCATCTAGGTAACCAAGCAGACGTGCTCCGCGAACTTGGGGAAGCACTTGCGCCTTCCACACAACATAGTTGTCTCTCGTCAAATTTTCAGAGATGGAGGAGCTGAGTAGAGTTGCTGGCGACGCGGATGATGATGTTGCTGCCATAACGCCTGCGACGGTGATGTACAACTAGATGTGTTTTGGAAGATTGGCTCTGATACCATGTTGAGTGATGGTAAAGTGTTGAACCCTTTGGACTCAAGCTACTACAAGAATCAGGCAAACAAGTATCGGGGAAAATAAAATCATCGGGGCCGTCATATTTAAATACCATAAAGCTGTCGATTTAAAAGGTACGACGGCTATAAATTTATAGCCGTCGACTAAATATATTATCCTGACGAACACAAATAAAGCTTTCGGTCAGCCTAAAAAAGCCGGACGACCATAAATATTACCGTCGGTCCAACCAGAAACCGACAACAGAAGATATGAATGTCGGTCGAGCCTCCTTGCCTGACGGCCGTAGGCCCCACATCATGCAGAACGTGTAGAGCGCAGCGAATTTGCTAATCTCTGCTTTATATACACTATTCCGTCCCTACCTTTTAATATTCTCACAACTAGCGTTGCGGCATCCTTTTAATATCCCCTTGCAAACCCTAGCTGTTCAATCCTATAGCCGCCGCCGCCCACAACCAGCGCTGTCGCCACCCACGAATCCTCTATGTGCCTCCCCCGGCTCGCCTGACCTCCCGACGCGCCCCCCCGCGGCTCGCAAAGCCAACCGCACCCCCCGCAGCTCGCGCAGCCTGCAACCTCCCAACGCGTCCCCCCGATGGCTCGCGTGGCCTCCAGCCTCCCGGCGTATTTTCTCAAGCAGTTATTAATTGAGAACTGCCTATGATGTAGCTAACATCACAGGCGATTCTTAAGTAACCAACACCTAAGAAAATACATGATTTCCACAAGCGGTCATTGTTTAAGAACCGCCTGTGATGCTGCTAAGCTACTGTCATGCTAATCCCTGCACAACAAGCTCTTGTAGATGCAAGTAACACCTGTGGCTCATCATTTGAATTGTTGAAAGCATCAATTTGAAGCCTGACGATCCTTGGAAGGATTTTCCCATCCATTTGAAGGATTTCTTTCCCTCCTGTCCATTTGAAAACTTAGGAAGATGCTCCTTTCTTAGTTTTAATGCCTAAATATATTGACTAGAAATCGGTACCTACTTTCTTAGTGCTTCACACAAGCTAGTAAGCGAACAACTTCAATCACAAATCTTGTTTTTAAACTTTCATAGGGATTTAACCTTAATCTTTCAAGCATAGATTTATCAAATAAGTGAAGCTTCCTTATCACACATGTTAATGGCAATTATAAGTGAAGGATATGTTGAAGCTACCAAAATCTGAATTGGACTGAGGATAAAGAGATCCTGCATATGAGTGGCAATGTCCAAGTTAAACAGCGTGAAGCTATGATGACAACCTTCAACAACATGAAAAGTGATGCCAAGGTTATGCTTGCATCAACCAAGGCATGTTGTGAGGGTATAGAACTTGTTGGGGCAAGCATAACCTTGGTCAAGGTTATGCTTTCCCCAACAAGTGTTATATCCTCACAACATGTCTTGGGATGCAAGCATGACCTTGGCATCACTTTTCATGTTGTTGAAGGCTGCCATCATAACATCATGTTGTCTAACCTGGACATTATCACTCATATGCAGCATCTCTTTGTCTTCAGTCCCATTGAGATTTCGTTAGCTTTGACACACCATTCACTCGTAACTGCCATTAACATGTCTGATGAGGAAGCTTCAATTATTGATAAATCTATGCTTGAAAGATTAAGGTCAAATTCCTATGAAAATGGTAAAAACAAGATTTGTGATTGAAGTTGTACGCTTCGTCACTTGAGTGAAGCACTAAGAGAGATGTTACTGATTTGTAGCCAATATATTCAGCCATTAGAACTGATAAAGTAGCATCTTCGTAAGTTTTTAAAATGGAGAGAAGAGAAAGAAATCTTTCAGGGCTTGTTTGGGTGTACTCAATCCAATTGGATTGAAGTGGATTGAAGTCAAGAATGAACTAATTTTCTCCTCAATCCACCTCAAACCACTTATATTGAAGTGGATCCACTCCTATCCAAACAAGCCTCAAATGGATGGGAAGTATTATCAGAATTCAATTGAAGCTTTTAACAATCCAAATGATGAGTCTATGGTGTTACTTGCATCTACAAGAGCTTGATGTGAAGGGATTAGCTTGACAGGAGCTTCAAGAGTTGTGCTTCTAGATGTTGTTTGGAACCGAGCTGTTGGAAGGCAAGCCTGATCATCATAGGTCAGAAGAAATTTATATACACATACTGAATTTAATAATGTTTGAAACAGAAGCTGAATTTAATAATGATCGAAACATGCTATCTAAAGCTGAAATAGAGCATTGTTCTAAGTTGATTTCAGAAGATACAAATATATACAATATATATTATACATTTTTCCAATATTGACATCTTCTCGCATATAGGATTTCAAATTCTTTTTAATGCTTCTCTCTATGCGCTCGATGTTTTCTGGTTCGGTAAAAAGTTACATCTCTTCATACTGATTATATTCCTCTTCATTATCTCCCACATTTTCAACCCCAACAATATTTTGCTTTCCAGAAACAACTAGGTGCATCTTCTCAGTTTCTGGATCTTGAACATAAAAAACTTGTGCAACACTATCGATGAGAACCCACAGGTCATCTTTATAACTCACTTTATTCAAGTCTACCAGTGTCAGCCCGTAATTGTCTACTTTCACACCATCAGGATGTTTGACCCATTGGCACTTAAATACTGGCATTACCATTCTTTTGCCATAATTGAGTTCCCATATTTCCTCTATGAACCCGAGGTATGTGGTCTTTTGCCCTTGTGAATCATAAGTCTCAATACAAACACCACTATTTTGTGCAACACTCATATCGTCTTTTTCTTTAGTGTAAAATGTGTAACCATTGATGTCATATGCTTGCATTGATGTCACCAAAGCAGATGGGACAGAAGCTAACTTCTTCATTGTTGCCTATTCTATAGTGTTTCTATATGGTATATTTTTGTCCATTAACCATTCAGTGAAACATCTTCTGTGCTCTTTCATGATCCAGTCCTCTATGCGGTCTTGGTTTTTATCATGAAGCTCAATTTGGTGTTCCTCGATGTACGACTCAGCTATTGCGAGCTGTTGTAGTACACCAAAATGTGCACGGTGTACATTCTTGTAATCTTGAACGATAAAAGTTTTCTTACCAACTTTGCCTCTCCCACGTAGTCTACCCTCGTGTACTGGTATATGCACACCTATCAATTTTCCATATTTGATGTAATCAGCGCCACCCTCAATCACTTCTTCAGTGGTGTATGCTTCCATAATTGAACCCTCTGGGTGAGCACAGTTCCACACATAACCTTTTAATACTCCTAAATATCTCTCCAACGAAAACATATGATGTAAATATAGTAGCCCCAATGCTTTTTATCTGATCAACAAGATGTATGATTAGGTGTACTTGCATATCGAAAAAGGATAGTGGGAAACACATCTCAAGCTTGCACATAGTCTCGATGATGTATGTTTTCATATAGTCTAAATCTTCACGTGCTATCACCTTTTGTGATACTGCATTGAAGAAGTAACACAAACGTGTGATGATAACTTTTATATGCTCAGGTTTGATGACTCTTATTGCAATGGCAAAGAACACTGTCATCATCATGTGACAGTCGTGAGAATTATAACCGAATAAAGACAAGTCTTTCATCGAGACTAGTTTGCGGATATTGGATGAGAAACTCGTGGGCACTTTGATCCCACGCAAGCATTCGCAAATTGCTTTTTTCTCTTCTAGCGTCAAGTTGTAGCTGGCTGGGGGAAGGTAATGCTTCCCATTCGCCTTTTCTACTGGATGAAGCTCTGGTCTAAAATCAAGATTTACTAGGTTCATACGTGAATTTAATCCGTCTTTTGTTTTCCTCGGCATGTCCAACAAGGTCCCAATGATGCTGTCAAATACATTCTTTGTAACGTGCATCAGATCAATACTATGGCAAAATTCCAGATTCTTTCAATACGGAAGATACTTGAAAAAAATTGATTGTTTCTTGAAAGCCATGTCAGTTGAATCATCCGAAGATGTACTTTTCTTTCTCTTAATTCCTTTACATTTTTTGCCCTTACCGAAAGCAATATGAATGTTCTTGACCATTTTGAACACAAGCTTTCCACTGTAAGGTTTTGATGCAGTACCTTTTTCGATTTTGTTATCAAATTGTTCTTTCATCTTCTATTCTTGTGTGTATCTGTCAAGAACCATCGGTGTCTCATGTACGCCGTCTTTCTGGATGAAGTGAGGTACAGAAATCCAGTTCTATCCACGCACCTTACGCAACATTTCTTCCCTTTCATTTTTCCTGATAATGTAAACAGTCCAGGATAATCATGCACGGTAATGAATATCATTGCTCTTAGCATGAAATACTCCCTCTTGTACTCATCCCATGTACGTACCCCTTCATTCCACAATTTTTCCATATCTTCCATTAAAGGTTCCAAGAACACATCAATTTTGATGTTGGATTGTTTCATACCATGGATAAGAACAAATAACAAGATATATTTCCTTTTGTAACACAACCACGTCGGTAGGTTGTACATCATTAATACCACGGGCCATGTGCTGTGTATGCTCCTTTTTTCACCAAACGGATTCATTTCGTCTGTACCCAAGGCAAACCTCACATTTCTGATTTCCTTTGCAAATTCTGGATACTGAATATCAAAATTTTTCCACTGCGTTGCATCACCGGAGTTTCGAATATGTTTTTCATTCTTCTTGCGTTGCTCGGAATGCCAACGCATAAGTTTAGCCTCCCTAGGGTTTGAGAACAAACGCTTCAAGCGATCAATTACCGGAAGGTACCACATCACCAAGGCAAGAATTTTTCTCTTATTCTTTCCGTCTACATCACCAGAAGTATCGTCATCATCACCTTCAGGGCTGTAGGATCGAAGAGCACGTGAAAAGCTACCAGAGGGGGGTGAATGGTAGATTTAAAAATCTTATGCAGCGGAAACAATTAAACCCCAAACCCTTTCGGCAGAAAAATGATCTGTTAAAGAAATCATGTGTGAGACTAATGTAAACATGTTTCACCGTGACAAAAGTGATAGATATCAGAGAGAGTCAAGTAATGAAGACAACACAAAAAGAATCACTCAAATCCGACGAGAAAAACTCAAGTTATGATCGAAAGCTCAAACAATGGTCAATCTATCCTACCCGAGAAAAAACACTTCTGGAATGCTGCAAAGAAACTCGTGTAGATCATAGACCACAAATCCAATGACTGTGAAATTTTGACATATGATATACAATCACGTTTTGAAGACAAACCAAAAATAATCACATCAATTGGATCTGTAAAACTCGAGTTATGATAAAACCACCGATAAAAGGTAGTGCTGTCCAGAAACTCGACGAGTAAAACTTGTCTGGAACAAGTCGGACGAACAAGGCACAAAAGTTCCTTCAAACTACGAATTTTATTCAATAGAACACAATAGGAACAGCCCCAAAGTCGTGCACCACGAGCTCTGGGCTCCCTTGCTTATATAACCAGCCCTTAGGCCAACCCAATATCAACTAGGACTCCAATCCTACTCAGATCACGAATCGTAACTTTCCATAACTGCTCAAGATTCTTCTATACGCAGATAGAAGCAATCTTAAGACTTCCAAACACCTTAGGAACGTATCCCACATTCCTAAACAACCCAAATTCGTGACCCACACGAAATCCTATCATAACCAACTCGATACTTTCCATACCAAGCCATAACCGACTTCGCCGCAGCCGAAGTCATCAACCGATACAATCCGATCCTTCCAACCAGATCTTCCCATCCATAAACCATCTTCGGAACCATGTTTCCACGTCATGCACCGCATGCATACGTGCAAACACCTTCCTTCGACGTCCAGTAACCTTCATATGCACCGCCCTTGATTCAATCATCCTGCGCGACCTCCTGATCAGCTCAACCACAGTTCCTTCCGAACATGGTTGTTGGAACCTCATCTCCTCTCTCAGACTATGCCAATGGATCCCGTCACCAGCCATGACTTGAACTCAAGCAAAACTTGCACATGAATAAACAACCAATCCATATGAGCCCAAGTCCTCGACTTGACTCAAGTTAGTTCCGAACACAACACCTTACGTGAGCACCTCACATAAGCATGTTGCAAAAACACAGTAACACGATATTATCCATATCAACCAAAACGCACCAAAAACTTAGCAAATGAATACTAAGCAATCTTTCCAACAATGTAAAGCAAGTACAAAATATTGCAAATGAAAAGCAGAAGCACTGCGGTCAAGTTCCGGACCTTGCCAGAGCAACTCGGACCTTGAGCCAGAGCTAACAAAAGCTAGTAGAACCTAGTGCCGGAACTTACCAAAACTAGTACAACCAAGCTCCCGTCGGAGCTTACAAAACTAGCAGGACCTAGCGCTGAAGCTAACCAGAACTAGTCAGAACTAGTAAACCAAAAGTCGGAGCTAGAAAAATCAACTTTGGAGCTTAGCAAAACATGCCGGAGCTATCAAAGACATGCCGAAACTAAATACAAAACTCATCGGAGCTGACCAAAGCTAGTCGGACCTAGCATCGAACGTAACCGGAGCTACCCAAAACAAGCCGGACCTACCGTCGGACCTTGCTGTAGCTCAGAGCTAGAGTTGGACCTTCATAAAAAGGTGTTTTGCTGATATTTAAAACTTTTATCATCAAAGCCAAGTGTATTCACTACAAGCCAATGTATTCAGCACACATAGGTCTTACAATCTCCCACTTGATGAATGCATTGGCAACACCATTTAAAATCCAAACATTGACTTATTCACATAGAAGTTTTGAAGGCAATTTCTCCCCCTTTGTAAATCAAAAGTAAAATGAGAAGAAAAATTATCCCATATTATCTTTCCCCCTTTATTATCTCACCTTATGCACATATTCTCTTTCTCTTCATGCTTATCTCTCCCCTTTTGACAATGTATTCAGCAAGCCATGAGCATATAAACAAATTATCTCTCCCTCTTTAGCTGTTATGAGCATATTATAACATATACATATAAACAAAGCTCATCCAAGTCATACTATCAAGTACCTTACATTATCACATCAATGAAATACATAAAATAGTGTTAGCCATGCTAGAGATCAAATGTAATTTTCAATTTAAGTAAGTCATGATGTCACAAACTTAACTATTTCAAAACCTGAAAGCATGACACAAGTTGCTGCATTTTATTATTTTTAAAAGCATAAATTTAGATCATATGATATTTGCAAGAGATTATATGCGCATCTGCCTTATTCTAACCAACCAAGCCAAGCCTATGTCATTTGACAATCAGAAGCTTAAGGGCATGGTTTTAGTCATACACAACTTCTTCCAAGTTCATATCTAAGTGCAATGATAAGCCATCTCAAAAAAAAAGTGCGATGCATGCATATTCTCTTGATCTTTTCTCAATTTATATTTGTTCATAAAAACTCAACATGTGATTAGATTACTTGATGAATTCTTAATGATTAAAAGCACTTGTGAACATGTAACAAGTTCAAAACAGCAAGAAAGTTCGACCATGACCAGTTTTAGTGTAAGTAATTATTCCAATTACTAGACATGACAAAAACTACAAAATGTATAACACGAGTAATGTAGTAAGAACTTTCAGCATGTAAAAGGAATCACAAAATCATATATGTATGAAATACTATGCTCATATTATTTTAATTTCAGATTCACACATAGACTTCCCAAGTTTCAAAAACTCCCCCTCAATTTAAGCCATGAGGATGCATAACCCCTATTTCACTACGAATGTAACAAAAACTAGTGACATCCAAAGGTTTTGTAAAAATGTCAGCCAATTGTTGTTCGGTATCTACATGGTGAAGCACAATGTTTCCTTTTTCAATATTATCTCGGAGAAAGTGATACCTAATGTCAATGTGCTTAGTTCTAGAATGTTGCACGAGGTTTTTAGCAATGCAAATGGCACTAGTGTTATCACAGAATAGTAGAACACTATCTAGATCAACCCCATAGTCCTTAAGTGTTTGAACAATCCAAAGAATTTGTGAGCAAGCACTAGTAGCAGCTACATATTCAGATTCGGCTGTGGATTGTGCAACTGAATTTTGTTTTCTAGAGGACCAAGCAACAAGAGAATTACCAAGAAAATGACAAGCACCGGAAGTACTTTTCCAATCAATCCTACAACCCCCAAAATCAGCATCCGAAAAAGATTTCAAAGTAACGGTTGAGGAAGAAGGAAGAAAAATGCCAAATTCTTGAGTTCCATATAAGTACCTGAGAATCCTTTTGACGGCTTGACGATGTGATGCACGTGGGGAAGCTTGAAACCGTGCACAAAGACATACACTGAATTGTATGTCCGGTCTTGATGTCGTGAGGTACAAAAGTGATCCGATCATGCTTCTATATTCTTTTTGATCCACGGGTTCACCATCTTCATCAAGTTCAAGTGTTGTTGCTGTTCCCATTGGTGTCCAAAGAGGCTTGCTTTTGTCCATGTTGAAGCGCCTTAGGAGGTCTTTGGTATACTTCGTTTGATGCACAAAGGTACCCTCCTTGGTTTGCTTGATTTGCAGCCCCAAAAAGTAAGTGAGTTCACCCATCATACTCATTTCAAATTTGGAACTCATCATTGCTGAAAACATGGACACAAGATCATGAGAAGCACAACCAAAGATAATATCATCCACATACACTTGAACGAATAATGAGTCATTGCCATGTTTAAGCACAAAAAAAGTTTTATCAACCTTGTCTATGGTAAACCCCTTTTCAAGTAAGAATGTTTTTAACCTATCATACCATGCTCTAGGGGCTTGTTTGAGACCGTATAAGGCTTTGGACAGTTTGTAAACATGATTAGGAAAATCTGGATTTTCAAAACCCGGTGGTTGTTTGACATAAACCTCCTCATCTATGTACCCATTAAGTAAATCACTTTTAACATCCATTTGATATAGCTTAAAACCTTTAGATGCTGCAAAAGCTAACAAAATTCTTATGGCTTCTAATCTAACGACAGGAGAAAAAGTTTCATCAAAATCTAGACCTTCAACTTGAGTGAAACCTTGAGCAACCAACCTAGCCTTATTCCTAACAACAACCCCATCCTCACTTTGTTTATTTTTATATACCCATTTAGTTCCAATTAAAGTGTGACCTTGAGGTGGAGGTACAAGTTTCCAAACATTATTTCTTTCAAAATTTTCTAACTCTTCGTGCATGGGAATAATCCAAGATTCATTAGTGAGTGCGTGTGATATATCTTTGGGTTCAAAAGAAGCAACAAAAGCAGAATGAGCATAAGAGTTTGGATCACAAAACCTGGACCGTGTGACTCGTTTGTGCAAGCTTCCAATCATCTGTTGTGGGGGATGATCTTTGTAAAACCATAGGGGAGCAGATGTCTCACAAGCTTCATCTTCATTAGGTTCATTGTAGATTGATGAGCTTGTGACTTGTGGACGATCAGGACCAGCATAGGTGATAGCTAGAGCTTGTTCAATGTCCGGAGCTGGACACGTGTCAACTTCGAAACTACCAGGCAGTATCACCGGCTCTTCTTCATCTTCGAAAATACCCTCCCCCTGAGGATATGGATCTGGTCCTGCAACACCAGAGCTAGTACCTGGGCTAGCTTCATCAAAAGGCACTTCACAAGTCTCCACAATTTTGTTAGTGTCAAATGAAAGCACATGGTAGCCTCTAGTATGAGATGGATAACCAAGAAACATGCCATCAATGGATCTAGGTTCAAATTTATCAAGGTTACCATGTTTCTTAACAAAGCATTTGCAACCAAAGACCCGAAAGTGTGTAACACTAGGCCTATGTCCAAACCGGAGTTCATATGGTGTTTTACCTAGCTTAGCACGCAAGAAAACACAATTTGAGACATAACAAGCGGTTGCTAATGCATCAGCCCAAAATTTCCTAGGAGTTTGATATTCATCAAGCATAGTCCTAGCCATCTCAACTAAGGTTTGTTCTTTCTTTCTACAACACCATTTTGTTGAGGTACATATGGTGAAGAGAATTGATGATCTATTCTATTTTCAGCACAAAAGTGATCAAAAGATTGATTTTTAAATTCAGTTCCATTATCACTTCTAATTGCTTTTAATGATCCTGGGTGATCAATTGATAATCTAAGAAATAAAGTTCTAAAGTGACTAAAAACTTCATTCTTAGACGCCATAAAGTAAACCCAAGAGTATCTAGAATAATCATCAACGATAACAAGAATATACCATTTACCTCCGAAGGATTGAACACGTGAAGGTCCTATGGTGTCAAGATGCAAAAGTTGACATGGTTCAGTTGTCATGATCATTGTGAGAGGGGTATGTGAACCTGCAACCATCTTAGCATGTCTACAAGAAGAGCACACAATTTCTTTGTCCCCTTTAAGCTTAGGCAGCCCACGTATGCGATCAAGAGCACTAACACGCGTTAGGTGATCAAAGCCTACGTGACCAAGTCTACGATGCCAAAAATATAAGTCCTTTGAATCATTAGCAACTAGACACCTATGCTTAGAGGAAGACATATCAAAATCATCTTTAAAAACTCTTCCAAACCGAGACATGTTAAAAATAAGCTCACTATTTGAACTTACAACTTTGCAGCAGTTTTTATTGAAAATAATTTCCAGATTTTCATCTAGCAATTGTGAAACAGAAAGCAAGTTGTATTTCAAATTTTTGACAAGTGCTACATCCTTCAAAGTGTAGTGATCATTTACTCTAACCGAACCCTTAGCAATTATAGGAGTTGAAGAATTATCGGCAAAAGTAACATTTTCTACACGTGACACAAAAGAGAGGGAGGAGAACCAATCTTTGTTACCGGTCATGTGGCGTGAGCAACCTGAATCCACAATCCAAATGTTCTCCTTCCTCAAACGTGTAACCTACATAAAAGCACAATATGTCGATGACTCAATACTGGGGTTAGTCAAAAGGCATTTAGGAATCCAGTACTGAGTCACGCGACGTGCAGCAGGAAAAACACGCGAAAGCTGAGACAAAACAGCAGGTTTATGAGTCAAAGTTTGAGATTTTTTTATTCTTAACTACTGACCTATAAGGTGTTACTTGTGTAGCACAAAAATCAGTAGCTCTGGAGGCAAAAACAGAAGGTCCGGAGGTAAACTTTGAATGTTTTTTACTCATAACAGCAGGTTGTACATTCGGTTCAATGTGTGCAGCAAATTTTGCATGAAAGTTATGAGATCTAGCAACCATTCTTTCCCTTTTATGTTGTTTAGCTAGTCTATAACAAAAATCTATGACATGACCATCTCTACCACATTAGGTACAATGAAATTTAACTTTCTATTCATGTCTAAATGAGCAAACAACATTTTTATTTGAAACCGAATGAGACAAAACTCCTGCAGATTTGAAAACCACTTCCTTTTGTTTAGGAACTGTTTGAATCAAACCACTTCCTAATGACTTTACAATTTTAGGTGGATGTGCCTTAGCATGAGCATGAGAATCAAAACCTAAACCATTTATCATTGCATGACTTGGAAGAATTCAGCAGCAAGTTTAGGTTGTTATTCCCATTACAAAACCGATCTAATGTCCTATGCATGTCATCAAGTTTATTGGACAGATCAAGGCAATTTTCACATGAAGTTTTTTCTTTTAGTTTGCAATTGGAACAAAATTTAACTTCATGAGAACGTAAAGCATTGTTCAATATAGAAATTTCATTCATAGTATCCTGTAGTTTCTTATCAAGATCATCACAAGTAGAACAATGCAAATCAATTGTAGAACAGCTAGCATCTTTCAAGTTTTTATCATTAAGTGCAGCAAGCTCTTTGTTCTTTTCAATTTCTAACTCAAGTTTATCAAGTGTGGAGGTGTGCGCACTTCTTAATGAGGACAATTGTTCATATATTAAATCACATGAGGAACATGCATCATCACTAGGAATCAAAGTTTTTAACCGGTTGATTTCAGATTCTAGTGATTCAATTTTAGCAGCACTATCCCTAAGCTTTTTGTCCTTTTTCTTAACAATAATAGTGGCACGAGAAATAGCATCACACATTTCTTCGCAAGTAGGACATACCTCTTCATTGTCGCTGTTGTGTTCTGCCTCCTCCATACTTGATCTTGACTTGCCCGCCATAAAGCACAAGTTTGCCAAATCATCTTCATCTTCATCACTTCCAATGTCCACGTCACTTGAACTGAACTCTTGAAGCGCGGTGATGAAACTGTTGATCATCTTGCGTCCTATGGTACCTTTCTTCTTCTTGTTGGAATTTCCAGAGGAGGTCTGGACCTTGCTTTGTTTTTCTTCCCGGGTGGTCGGACCTGAAAGGTTAGGTCATTCTGTACGAAAGTGTCCTGTTTTACCACATTCAAAACAGCGTTGAGGTCCGGAGCTTCCTCTCCTTCTAGTTCTCACATTTTGCAATGCTTTTGAGAATCTAGTAGAGATGAGTGCCAACTCCTCTTCTGGAAATTTTTCGATCTGCTCCAGGGTTAGTGAGGACAACAAAGCAAGAGTATTGAAAGATGATGATTGACCGGAGCTAGACATATCACGTTGTGAAACAAATCCAATAGACTTATTTGGGTTCTTACGTGCTAGGATGTCAATTTCATGAGTTTTTAGTTTAGAATATAGTACATCTAATGTAAGAGAACTCATGGCAGTAGATTCACAAATAGATGTGACTTTCATCTCCCAAATTGACATATCTAATGCACTTAGCAATTGCCTAGCATTTTCAACATATGAAAAATTAACATTGACACTACGCAAGTTGCTGAGAATCTTATTAAAGCGAGCAAAAAGGTCATTAATAGACTCACCGGGTTGCATCTCGAAGCACATGTATTCTTTCTTGAACATGTCTTGCCTTACCTCTTTGATCGTGTTGGATCCTTCGTGGTAGTCACAAAGTGCATTCCACACATCGTATGCAGATCGGAGGTGTGCAACACGGTCAAAGTCGCTTTGTGTTAATCCTTGTATGATCAAGTTCCGAGCCTTGTTGTTGTTGTCGACATCTCTCAGATTTGTAGCTGTAACTTGATCGTTTGATGGCACTTCGTAAGGCTTGTATACCTTGTCCCATATTGCAAAACCTTGTGCCTGGATGAAAGCCTCCATGCGTGCCTTCCAAACCTGGAAATCAATACCAGCAAACACACAAGGTTTGGCGGAGTACTTCTCCATGATGATTAGTCAAGAACACGCGCAAATCACAAAGATTAAAGCACCGTGGCTCTGATACCAATTGTAGGATCGAATAGCACGTGAAAATCTACCAGAGGGGGGGTGAATGGTAGATTTAAAAATCTTACGCAGTGGAAACTATTAAACCCCAAACCCTTTCGGCAGAAAAACGATCTATTAAAGAAATCATGTGTGAGACTAATCTAAACGTGTTTCACCATGAAAAAAGTGATAGATATCAGAGAGAATCAAGTCACGAAGACAACACAAAAAGAATCACTCAAATACGACAAGAAAAACTCAAGTTATGATCGAAAGATCAAACAATGGTCAATCTGTCCTATCTGAGAAAAAACAGTTCTGGAATGCTGCAAAGAAACTCGTGTAGATCATAGACCACAAATCCAATGACTGTGAAATTTTGACATATGATAGACAATCAAGTGGTGAAGACAACCCAAAAAGAATCACGTCAATTGGATCTGTAAAACTCGAGTTATTATAAAACCACCGATGAAAGGTAGTGCTGTCCAGAAACTCGACGAGTAAAACTTGTCTCGAACAAGTCGGACGAACAAGGCACAAATGTTCCTTCAAACTACGAATTTTATTCAATAGAACACAAGAGGAACAGCTCCAAAGTTGTGCACCACGAGCTCTGGGCTCCTTGCTTATATAACCATCCCTTAGGCCAACCCAATATCAACTAGGACTCCAATCCTACTCAGATCACGAATTGTAACTTTCCATAACTGCTCAAGATTCTTCTATACGCAGATAGAAGCAATCTTAAGACTTCCAAACACCTTAAGAACGTATCCCACATTCCTAAACAACCCAAATTCGTGACCCACACGAAATCCTATCATAACCAACTCGATACTTTCCATACCGAGCCATAACTGACTTTGCCGCAGCCAAAGTCATCAACCGATACAATCCGATCCTTCCAACCAGATCTTCCCATCAATAAACCATCTTCGGAACCATGTTGCCACGTCATGCACCGCATGCATACGTGCAAACACCTTCCTTCAACGTCCAGTAACCTTCATATGCACCGCCCTTGATTCAATCATCTTGCGCGACCTCCTGATCAGCTCAACCACAGTTCCTTCTGAACTTGGTTGTTGGAACCTCATCTCCTCCCTCAGACTAGTCCAATGGATCCCGTCACCAGCCATGACTTGAACTCAAGCAACACCTGCACATGAATAAACAACCAATCCATACGAGCCCAAGTCCTCGACTTGACTCAAGTTAGTTCTGAACACAACACCTTACGTGAGCACCTCACATAAGCATGTTGCAAAAACACAATAACACGATATTATCCATATCAACCAAAACGCACCAAAAACTTAGCAAATGAATACTAAGCAATCTTTCCAACAATGTAAAGCAAGTACAAAACATTGCAAATGAAAAGCAGAAGCACTGCGGTCAAGTTCCGGACCTTGCCAGAGCAACTCGGACCTTGAGCCGGAGCTAACAAAAGCTAGTGGATCCTAGCGCCGGAACTTACCAAAACTAGTACAACCAAGCTCCCGCCGGAGCTTACAAAACTAGCAGGACCTAGCGCCAGAGCTAACGAGAACCAGTCGAAACTAGTAAACCAAAAGCCGGAGCTAGAAAAATCAACTTCGGAGCTTAGAAAAAACATGTCGGAGCTATCAAAGACATGCCGCAACTAAAGACAAAACTCATCGGAGCTGACCAAAGCTAGTCGGACCTAGCATCGAACGTAACCGGAGCTACCCAAAACAAGCCGGACCTACCGTCGGACCTTGCTGTACCTCAAAGCTAGAGTCGGACCTTGATAAAAAGGTGTTTTGGTGATATTTAAAACTTTTATCATTAAAGCCAAGTGTATTCACTACAAGCCAATGTATTCAGCACACATAGGTCTTACAAGGGCCAATAATAAACTTCTTATTCTTCTGAGACTTTTTCATATTGGTAACATACTGGTGATTGTAGTCCTTATATCTATTGACACCACAAATGGGGCATCTAGTTGCGAGCTCATGCTCTTTGCGATACAGAATACAATGGTTCACACAAGCGTGTTTTTTTGTCACACCTAGTGCCATCGGGCAAAGAAGTTTCTTCACTTTATAAGTGCTTCTGGGCAGTTTATTTGGATTTGGAGGAATTTCTGCCATAAGATTCAAAAGATCAGAGAAACTACAATCGGACCATCCGTGCGTAGCTTTCAACTTTAGTAGTTCTAAGACTGCATGCAATGTAGTAAACTCTTTATCACAACCGTTTGATTCATCATATAAAAGCTTCGTCGCCGCATTCTGCAATGTCTCCATTTTATTAAACCTTTGCTTGCTCCCATAGAAGTCAATACATATGGTTCAATGTTATGCAACATCTCCTCACAATCAAACTCATCATAATCATCACCATCTTGATTGTCACTACCATCATCGATATGAACATTATCATCATCTGAACCTCTCTCATCATCTTTATCCACATCATGTGTATCTAACTCACCATGCTATGTCCATATTGTGTAGTTTGCTTTTGAAACCTCTTTTCACCAAATGAGATTGGATTAATATAGTATCCATCCAAGCAATCTTATTTTCGCAGTCGATACATGGACATAATATGTCATCTATGTTTTGCAACTTTGCATGTCTCTTGGATGCTTCAATAAAATTTGCAACATTATGAATGTACATAGGATCGGGTCTTGGCATGTTATACATCCACGCTCGATGGTCCATGCTTCAATAATAGAATTTTTGTAAGATTTACAAAATTTGGCCACAAATATTCCCTGGAGGTCTTCTATAAAATGAATTTACAGAGACATAACAAGACTGTATCATATGAGTGAATACTAGTATAATGTAGGTATGTTCATTAGGGCGACTAATCGACCCTAGTCGATGGCTAATCGATGTCCGATCGTCCTCAAGATTTTTACGGTAATACCAAGTCGATACAGAGTTGTAGAGAGAGGTGGCACGTAGGAGAGCGGCGACAACATCAAATAAAGACTCTAAGATAAGCGACGAACAGAAAGCGTGGCGGACGGGAGGTGGCGGGCAACGTCTTGAGGCGGACGGAGTCGAAGGCGTCGGGCATAGCAAGCGGGGGTGAAGGATTGAAGTCGTGGGACAAACAGGCCCAATAGCATGGGCTAGGTCTGAGTGGGATCTGGTCCGTTATATCTTGACGTCGGATCCCATCCAACGATGGTAACTAAATGGGTGAGTTATAAAACCATCTCCCTAGAAAGCTAACCCTAATCACTCCTTCGAAATATATGCAAGCAGGAGGTACGCACACACAAGTAACATATTGAAAAGGAAAACACATAAAACTACAATTACAAGTTCAAGTAAACTTCATGCATCTTATATATAACAATATCATCAGTTAATTAAACATCATATTCATGTCACATAATAGGTACAAACTACAATAAGCTTATTACAATATAGTCCATACATCAATATCTAAAGGACCAAACTAGTAGAACACACAAAAAGGACACAATCCATATAGTCCATACATCAATATAGTCCTTACACATGCAAAAGGACACAATCCATATACCAGAACACACAAAACTAGCAGCTTATCATCTAATGAAAATATACAAAGAAAAAGTAAGGAAACTACATGCGTAAGGAAAAATAAAGGTAGCATTGCATAATAAGGAAACTATGAGAATTTACTAGGTACCTTGCGGCGCGGGGCGTCAGCACGGTGGGGCGGCGTTGTGGGGCAGGGTAGAGACGTGCCTCCGCAGGGCTAGGTGGCGACGTGGCGGTGCCGGGCTGGGCAGCGGCGCGACAGTGCGGGCTGGGCGGCGGCGCGGCGGTGGGAAATTTCGGCAGCCTTGCGGCGTCGATGGAAATTCTCCAGGGTTACATTTTGACTACGGTGAGGGTCTTTATATAGGCGTCTGTTTTTCACAGGTGTTTTTTAACTTTTTCTCAGGCGGTTGGTGCTTAATAACCGTCTGAGAAAAAGATTATCTCAGGCGGTTATTACTTACCAACCGCCTGAGATAATTGCCCGAGCCTCTTTAGTTTCCTTATCCCTTACTTCTTTTTTATTTAGATTCCAATATAAATACTAAAAAATGTATAGATTCTGCAAATTGAGTCCAAATTCGATGATTCTTTCTTCTATATTTGTAAAAAATTAACATCTACCACCTAAACAAAATATTTTAAAACTTGTATAGCTGACATTGTAATGTTTTGGTAGATATCAAATTAATTTCTAATCACATATTATTCACATTTGTGTATCTCCTAAAAAATAATCTGTCACTGAAATTTGTTTGTATGAACATATTTGTATTATTTATACATGTATGAATTTTGTTAATTTTTTTAAAGAATTCAACATGTCAAAATTCAAATTATCCATCAGTCTAACTAAATGCTCATATACATATGAGGCATTCATCAAATTAAGAACACACATTGATTAAAACAATTTAAGAAAAATCTTAAAAAAATCATAGAGATTGGTATGATGAATAAAAATGTCCATTGAAAAATAAATGAAAAAATCATTATATTCATCAAGATAGAAAAATGAAAAATAACAATTGTTATATGTTATTTATGTTCTGACCAATTTCAAATGATTTATGAAGTGAAATTTAATGGTAACCTTTACTAATCAATAATATTACAAGAAAGTGGAATTTTACCTTTTTAAAGGCCCCACATTTAATCAAGAATATTAATTAAGAAGAAGTAATGATCTTCTCAGGCGGTTGGTACTTAATAACCGCCTCAGAAGATCTTTACTCAGGCAGGTATTACTTACCAACCGCCTGAGATAATGCCCGAGTCTGTTCTTCAGTTTCCTTTTTCCTTGCTTCTTTTTTATTTAGATTCCAATATAAATACTCAAACATGTATAGATTCTGAAAATTGAGTCCAAATTCGATGATTCTTTCTTCTATAGTTTTCAAAAATTAACATCTACCACCTGAACTAAATATTTTAAAACTTTTATAGCAGACATTATAATGTTTTGGTAAATATCAAATTAATTTCTACTCACATATTATTCACATTTGTGTATCTCCTAAAAAAAGATTCTACACTGAAAGTTGTTTGTATGAACATATTTGTATTATTTATACATGTATGAATTTTGTTAATTTTTTTAAAGCATTCCAACATGTCAAAATTCAAATTATCCATCATTCTAACTAAATGCTCATATACATATGAGGCATTCATCAAATTATGAACACACATTGATTCAAAAAAATTTAAAAAAATTTGAAAAAAATCATAGAGGTTGGTATGATGAATAAAAATTTCCAATGAAAAAATAAATGAAAAAATCATTATATTCATCAAGATAGAAAAATGAAAAATAGCAATTGTTATATGTTTTTTATGTTCTGACCAATTTCAAAGGATTTATGAAGTGAAATTTAATGGTAACCTTTACTAATCAACAATATTACAAGAAAGTGGAATCTTGCCTTTTTAAAGGCCCCACATTTAATCAAGAATATTAATTAAGAAGAAGTAAAGATCTTCTCAGGTGGTTGTTACTGAATAACCATCTGAGAAGATGTTTATCTCAGGCGGGTTTTACTTACCAACCGCCTGAGATAATTGAATCTTCGCTGGCGGTTGGTAAGTAAAACCCGCCTGAGATAACCATCTTCTCAGGCGGTCGGTACTTAAAATCCGCCTGAGAAAATAGGCGTCTATATATACCCCACGGGCTGCGTTGGAAAAACCTAACCCGGGCGAAACACTTAGACGCCGTCAGGCTGCCAAAATTTCATTTGCCGTCAAGTGTTCGCCGCTATCGTCGCCGAGCTTCGCCGTCGCCGCCGAGCTTCGCCGTCGTCTATTTGCTTCGCCCTCGTCACTTCTAGGTACGCCGAGCGAAGCCATTGCCGTCACCATCGAGCTTCACGGTAAACCCTAAACCCTTCGACCTTCCCTCCTCCGTCCCCGTGCCGCCTCCCTCCCCGCCCTCGCCGCCGGCCGAGTCAAATGATGCCTTGCATAGATTTCCTTGGTTAGGGTTCGGGAATTCGAAAAGGGTAGGCATCTTTGGTTAGCCTTCTGTAGCGAGTCCTCTACATCTTTTCTATTGAACTCCAGGTCAGAATCCCCATGAAACTTGCTGTCAAGTTGTGATGTTATCTGTTTGAAAATCAAGGATCAAACCAGCCACAAATAAAGTAAATTTTGTCAAATTCACTTTTGAAATCTGGTAGCAGTGTCCAACTTTAAAAATCCATATCTCTTCAACCTGAAGGGCTATGGACGCAAATTAATACTTTTTGGAAAGCTCTTGAAGTATTACGTAAGTTTTTTATTGACCTTCAAGCTAATAGACTGTTGTAAGGTGATGAAAATCTTCTCTAACTAAATCAGCTGCTGTTCTAAAACTGTATGAACAAGCATCTGAATTTTGCCATAATTATCTGTAGAAAGCTCTTCTAGTCTATTGTGATACATTTTTTGAAAGGGTAAGAGCTATTCTACAACTTTTCTATTCATTGTTACCTCAAATTCGGTTTAGAACTAATTAGAAACTGAAGTTGAAGTTAGTACCTGTGTACAATGCTATCTGAAACAGCCAGAAAATTTCTGAACTTTGAACAACCATAATTCTTAAATTAGAAAAGTAACCTATGCATATCTATACATGTATGGGAAGCTTAAAGAGTCCTCTATCAATTTCCTATTCAACACTAAGGCTAAAACACGCAATAACCACATCTAAATCGAAGTACTGTTTAAGGTGTCGTAACAGTCCATAATCTGAACAGTTATGTATTCAGTTGCTGTTTGGATCGTAATTTCTAGTAGGATCATCAAAAGACTTCATAATTTACATCTATGGAATATTGAGGATGTGTGTACAAGTTTTCAATATATTGTTTCTTCAAATATCAATGTTCTCTATTTGAAAATTGTGGACAAAATCAACAACATACAAAGGAAGCTCTGCCAAATTTTAGTTAAAAATCTGGGAACTTGGTGCTAACATGAGTGGATAATAGCATCTGTACTGAAAATAGAGTGTAGTTGTCCCGCACTTCATCTCACAGGGTTGTGCTCCTTCGAGATTGGTGTCGCTATCCTTTTTGCCAAACAAAGCAATGTGCTCGCATAAGGCTGTTGAACATCGCTTGTGCTCAGAAAAGAGATACAAGTAAGTGCCTATTTAGAATAATAAGATAAAATGACCATTGCCGGTGAGCAACTTTAACATGCTTGTCACCCTTGCAATATATAGGAACCTTTTGGTCAGTCGCTTTAAGCCCTAGAATGCCTTATCAAATCCTAGAATGCTTCCATCTTTTTCTTCATGCAACAATTCATGTAGAGTTAATATGCCATTTATTATATTTTTTTTGTCTTATTAGTTCTAGCATGGAAAGCCCTAAGAAGACTGGTGCTGATAGTAACAATAAAGAAGACAATGTGGAGTTTACAGACTCTAGCAGTTCAGTCTCCTTTCACAGTCCATCGGATCCTTTTCCTAATATAAAAATTAAAAAGATTTCAGAGGATCTCGACCCGGAATATGATCCTACCGACGAGGTATAGATAACGAATCTTAACTTCAATAGTTCAAGTTAACATTGGTTGTTAAGTATACGAAGTCTTATAATTCTTTTCTACCTATATTAATCGCGAAGACAACGAGGTGACTTTGGCTCCTAAAACCGCAGAAGGTTCTCCAATGGATGAATCCTCAGCTTCACTCAAGCGGAAACAAGGGCAATGAGGTCCCAATAAGGGTCCATTGGACCGCATCATGTACATAACAAGGGTCGGTGCAGGTGGGCTTCCCCAAGAACCACTGGATTCAGTTACCAAGTACCGTAATGCATGCGATTTTCTTGTTAGGGAGCTCGTGCCGATCACAACCGACAACTGGAGTAAATTACCCAAGCAGATCAAGAATGAGTTGTGGGAAAGGATAAAGAAACAATTCAAGTTCCCAAAAGGCACAGAAGAAGCTGTAAAGAAAGCAACATTGATCTCTTGCGGCAAGAAGTTTCGTGGCTGGAAGAGTGAAATGAATGCTTATGTTAAGGCCGATAAGGTCCCTAGCCCGAGGAAGATGAGAAAAATCACACAAGCTCAGTGGCAAGAGTTTGTTCGTCAAAAGACCACACTTGATGCTAAAGCTCTAAGTGCAACTAGGTCAGAGCTTGTAAAAAAGAACAAATACCATCATCACTTGGGGTCTGCCGGATATGCCCCCAAAGTCAATAAATGGAATAAGATATTAGACGAAATTACCATAAGGGCAATCCTCACCCATTAGAAGGTTGCGAGGAGAGAACTCAGCGGTGGGTCTTTGCTCGGTCAGGTTTGACCAGCGAGGGCAAACTTGAAAAGCCCGACTCTGTGAATGAAGTAGAGGATAAAATGAAAGAAGTAATTGAAAAGCAACAGAAGGGTCTCTTCAAGCCGAAGAGGGAGAATGACCAACATACCGCTATCTTAGGAAACCCTGAACACAGTGGACGGGTTCGAGCAGTCTCTTGTCAAATGTCTTGGCTAGATGGTTTCTCTAAAGATAAAGACACATATAGAAGACGTGAGAAGTTTAAGAAAACACTTGATGAAACGATTGCTCAAAAGGTCAAAGAAAATATGCAAGAAATAATGGAACAACATAGACAATCGGAACAATTAGTGGCACAGAGTACAGCGATGGTTCCGGTGCCAAAAGAGCAATTAGTATCTCGAATTGCTTACCCTAGCAGCGTTGGTTCTATGCTAGGCTTAGGGTCAACCCATAAGTTTCCCGTCGATGATATTGCTAACGACAAATCTTGTCGTCTTCTTGTCCCGATCGGCAGAGCAGGGAACAAAACCAAACAGGTTGCCACTGGTATGGCAAAGCCTGATCGTGACTTCAACGGAAATCCAGTTCCATTGTATTTTGCTGTGGTGCAAGTTCTTCAGATCATTGATAATGATTATGAAGATTATGAAATAGACCACGTCACACATGAGGGGATCGCGACTCTGGGGCAGGTTGTCAACCAATTAATCCTTTGGCACCGATGCGATATCGTGTTGGACGATGAGCCAATTTCTATCCCCGCCGCATCTCGAAATACTGGAACCCCATCTTCTAAGGCGAAAGTTAAGGAAGATCCACTCCTCCTATGTCTCAGCAAGGATGATAGTAACCTTGCTAGTAAAGATATTCAAGAGCAACAAGTTGGACAATAGCTTCAAGCAGTACTAGAGCAAGCTGTTGCTAGTAAAGAGCAACCAGTTGAGCAACAGCTTGAAGTAGTACTAGAGCTAGCTGCTGGGAGTAAAGAGCAATCGGTTGAACAATAGGTTCAACAACAAGGCAGTGTCCAACTTCCGACGACTACTCCTCGATCATCAGTGCCTATCAAAGTTGGATCATACAAAATTAAGAAACCTTCATCAGAAGTGTCAAAGTATTTGGAAACTATGAAGGAAAATATTAGAAAATTGAGTGCATCTCGTTCTTCTCATAAGCCAGCATTAGAAGATATCAAGAAGTGGGAAGAAGACGGTCTCATGTATAATCAGCAGACGACTTTAGTTAAACCAGGAGTTCAAATATACAAGCTTGAGTATGTTCCTCCTAAACTTAAGAATGGGAAGCCGTTCATGACATCCGTACAACTTAGCAAATAACCTGCCCCGCTCAAAAGAATGCACGAGTGGTACATCCTTGCCAGTACAAAATATGAGATTTCTTGCGTCACATTTCGCTTTCCAAAAGATGCATTCTGGAGCACTGGAGCAGATAAACGAGTCATTTTATTTGAAGAGCTGCACTCCCTTTTCCATCGGGGCATGCTCGAAATCAACCTGCTACTCGTCTGGTGCTTGTAAGTGCCTCTAATATTTTGCATTTGCTTTTGTTACTACACGCATACACATTTCATGAGATTATAACAATTGTGTACTTCTTCAATAGGATGCAATACATGGATAATGAAAAGATGAAACGCAAGACAGGTATCCTTGACCCTACACGGATTGGAAAGACGCTATTCGACGTCAGGGCGGATCGAGACTCAGCAAAGTTCAAGCACATGAAAAAAAAAAGAATTTGAAAAAGCAATCGCAAAACTTAAGAAGGATATAAGGACAGAAGTTGCAACTTACATAGGACATGCGATGTTTAACTTTGTCAGAGGCGGCAAGGACCTCGTAAAGGCTCCGCACCACTTCGAGTAAGTTCGACACATGACATTGAAATAGCAATTATTGGTAATTGTTAACACGTGTGTTTGTATGTTTGCAGTGGTCACTACATAATGATCTTCATCAAACCAACACAGGGAATGACAATAGTCTTGGACTCGGCTGATTATCTACCAGATCGTTACAAAGATTTCCTTTATATTTTGGGACTGTACATTTATTCAATAATTTTAATTTATACACATTTAGAATGTGTTGTCAAGTTTTATATGACATTTCTTGTATTACAACGTTTGACGGTTTTACGCGGAACAGCTTGGCGGTAAGAGACCTTCTAATATGAATGCATTGGACATTAAAACGTATCATGCTTGTCCGAAACAACCCGCTGAGAGTGTCTTATGCGGGTATTATGTATGCGAGCATCTTCGGACCACCAACGAATATAAAGTGAATTGTGAGGATGTAAGTTATCCTTAATGTCGATATCTTATTTTCTTACTTTTGAGTTTCATTTTCATTGTAACTAGCATAGTTTAATACTTATATTCTCTGCTGTTCAATATTACCAGAAAAACTATTTTCATATTTTGATTCCAACTTCAAAATTCAATTGCTCATAGTACAACTGCTTCAAAAATACCAAATAAATTCCTGTATACTCTCAATTTGATCTATACTTTGAGATTGTTCAAACCAACACATTCTAAACCTTGTTATGTGTTTTATTGCAGCACATGAAGAATGTGAACGAAGAATGACCGGTTTGTAGAAGTATTCCTGGTGGAGGAGCCGACAAGATTGTCGTTGAACTTTGTCAATTCATTCGTCGCGAAATTTTGCACAAAAGAGGGAAGTTCTTTGATGAGAATTGTGCAATAGCTGATGTGACAGAACTTTGCGACTATGCCAATATATAGAAACAATTTTTAATGAAAAATTGCATATTGTTTTAGTGAAATTGACTTCTGTGAGATGACTTCTATGATGATATTGTTGACTTCTGTGATGATATTGTTGATTTCTGTTCTGTGATTATATTAAATTGACCTAGAAATTAGAAATAACAGCAGCAAGTACTGCATAGGTAATACCTTATCACAGACGGTTATTTACCAACAGCTAGACCTGCCTCTGAAAAACAATTATCACTGGCAGCTAGATATAGGTAAAGAACCATCTGTGATAACCTAATTATCACAGACGGTTACTGTTATGGTAGAAACCGGCTGCGATAAATTGTCTTCACAGGCGGCTTGCCATAGGTCAAGATCCGTCTGTGATAACACTATTATCACAGGCGGAGAAGTGACACCGCATGTGAAGATATATTATCGCATGCGGTTTTTTACTTAGGCTATCTGCCTCTGAAGATAAGTTATGACAGACGGGTCGTTTCAGATGGTTTTAAAAACTGCGTGTGATAATAGGTTTGGAGCCGTCTGTGATAAGGCTTATTGTAGTAGTGATGTTTAGATTTCGATTCAAACTCTCACCTCGCACGCTTTTGGGCAGACATAAAGCGGCGCCTACCATGTCGCCCGCCGCGCGCGCGTGTCTTTTGAGAGAGACGCGACGCTCCCCGTTCTCGAAAACAGCAGGCGCAGTCGCGCGAACGGCGGGCCACTGGCTGAAAAAGCACGGACCCGGGCGCGGTTGCGGAAGAGAAGGCCATAAAGCTCCGGTTGCCGGGGCCGATCTACGCCGAGGCCGAAGCAAGAGCGCGGTTTCAATTAGGCGGTGTAGGGCGCGTGCCCGTCGGCCGGCAAGCGCGCGTGCGGCGCGGGCCGTGCGTTTGTACGACGAACTTGCGCGCGACAGCCGTTGGAACTAGTGGGTGGTTGCCCGGCTCACTCGCGCCGCGCGTACGGTACGGTGGTCGAAAGATCAGCTGGCCCGCGTCGCGTACGCTTGGAAGGTTAATGTCTCGTTTCCATAGTCTACGATCGAGTCCAGCTGCACCTTACAGGCGCGAGCTGTTGAGTAATGATCATGGGCGTGATCCGGCTTTGGCCATTTTTTGTTGCTGCTGCCAAATTTTCTGGAGGAGCGTGTACCGCCAGATAGATAGATCAATCGGGTTTGGGTGTGGTTTAGGTTCAAGACTAGTTCAGCTGTTGCTTATTTAATTTGCATGCTACACATAAAAAGGTTTTTGGTAACGAAGGCCTAATTCTTTGTGGCACTCGATCTAAACACATACTACTGAGGTTCGCACGAAATTGAAGTTTGAATAACAGGGCTGGCATGAACTCGTTCAAGTGACCATGTTTTCTTCATTACACGGCTCCGTGACGAACAGCTGTTGGTCCTTGATTGTGTGTTTGTAGAACGAAGCCTCGAAGCTTCAACAAAATAGAATCGAATATGTGCTAGTGTGATTGTCATTGCTATCGTGAACTATCAGCACAGCCAATCTGCAGTACACTAGATGACCCCTTCAGAGTTCATAGCTAGCTGCAGTTTTACTTTCGAGTTATGTTGGGACATCTTACAGATCTCCGGTGCTCTCTAACTTGAAAGCACCCAGTCCTTTACAAGCCCAATAAACCTATAGTAGATCAAATGAGGCCCATTAGAGATGTATTTTTTCTTTTTCATTAATTTCTGTCCGGTCACAAGAAATACGCTCTAATAGTGATGATAAAATAATTGTACTGGATTCTTTCAAATGATTCTGTAGTTGCATTCAAATATTTAGAAACAATTTGGTAGCACATGTTTCACTTTTTTATAAATAAGCAATTAAACCACTGTTGGTACCCTGCGTACCGGGTACCCCACGATAACGCAAGTAAACTCATGGAGTTCCACCTGTACGAGTTGAAGACCTCTGAAGGCTACTGAAAGTGCATCTAGGCATCCCTTGTGGGTTTTGGTTGATTTATGACAAACAAATAAGATCCTAACAAAATTGTTGAGATAAGCGCAGGTTTTCATAAATTATGAAGGAAGCGTAAAAAGAAAGGAGAATGAGGATCTATATGGAAAAGAGCTCAAGATCTGAATAGAATACTTTATTGTGTATGGAGTCCGATATTAACTAGACTAGTCCGATATCTTTCTGTCCAGAAACGGACAAGTCCTCCTAATGCGGACTGTCCGCAAACAGTCCATATTTCAAAGCACCAGACTAGTCCGATATCACCACGGACTAGTACGATATCTTTCCGACTAAAAACGGACAAGTCCGCCCCAGTGCAGACTTGCCCTCAAGACATCACAACTTACACAAAAACGGACAAGTCCGATATCACCACGGACTAGTCCGAAAACTCTCCGACTAAAATCGGACAAGTCCTCCAACTGCGAACTTGTCCTCAATTCAACATGAGGTTCACCAGACCGGACTAGTTTGATATATGTCGGACTCGTCCGAACACTTCGAGAGCTCAAGCCGGACTAGTCCGCCCTGTTGTCGGACAAGTCCGATATATCATAACACTTAGGATTTCCCACACGCCGCTCACCGGACTAGTCCGGAGTCCACCATGGACTAGTCCGGACATCGCAAACCCTAACAGTAACTTTGGAAACCCTAGTATAAATAGAGGTGTATGGCCCTATAGCCAACTCTCTCGACTCCCTGCGCCGTCACACCTCCCAAGAGCCCTACAAACACATCTCTCAAGATCAAATCTTTGAGGATTAGCATTGATCAAAAGGAGGGACTTGTTCCACACGTCTTGAGCTCTTGGGTTTGATTCTCTCGCACACTATTGTTGTTTACTGCATATATTTCGAGTTTGTTTGGTGGTGTTCATATTTGTAAATCTTGGGGAGCCCTCAACTTGTGAGAAGGCCCGTTGAATTCGATTATTTGCCCCTTTGTGATTAGTGGAAGAGAATCGGCCTCCGTGGCGATTCGGCGAGGGTAGGGTTGGTGAAGACCCCGTCCTCCGTGGACTATTCAACATGGATGTAGGTTTCCTTCGTGGGAATGGTACCACAGGATAAAATCGTGTCTTGTGCACTTTTATTCTTACTGTTCATCTCATTCTAGGGCTTACTCAATCTTGGATAACTTACATTAAAACATTGAAAACAAAGTTAATTTGTGCCATACATAGTTTCATTGCCGTGATAAATCAAATTTACAACTTACTTTCCACTGCATAGAGTACTTGACGTGAATTCTTCGATCAAACTGGATCATTCTAGTCCGCACACACCGGACTAGTCCGCATCATACTGTACTAGTCCAATTCCTCTATATTTGATCAAGTTTGTTCAGTATTTCAGGATCCGATGAAAATTCAAAAAGCCTATTCATCCCTCCTCTAGGCTACATTCCATTGGTATTAGATCTAGACTCTTCAAAAGAGACTCACCGCTCGAAAAGAAAATGTCGGACGTCAGGGATGTACACAAGAACTTCAACCAAGAGTAGGGTGACGATGAAAAGACTCAGAAGCTGGAGAAGCTCCTCAACGTCATCCAAGACAGCGAGGATGATGATGAGGAGATGCTGGAACTGAAGGCACTCCTAAGGAAGAAGACACTATCCCCAAAAGGGAAGACGAAGATCGAGGATGAAAAGGAGAAGAAGGGGAGTAGTCACACCGACTACTCCCTATATCCTTTTAACTATGATCGTCTAAATTCCAACAATAACCATTACTTATCCATTCCTCTAGGAAAAGCCCCATACTTTGATGGCAATGATTATTCAATGTGGAGGAAAAATATGAAAATACATCTCATATCACTTAACCCCAGCATGTGGCATATAATGTGTACAGGGATAGATATCCCGGATGACGATAAAGAGCTCACAACAAGTCAAGAACAAGCTATTCATCAGAACGTTCAAGCTGCAGCTGTCATAACATCGTCACTGAGCCGAGATGAGTTAACCAAGGTGGATGGACTCAAAATTTCTAAGGAGATATGAGACACTTTACAAACTGCACATGAATGTGACCGTCATGTGCGAGAAGCCAAGATTGAAATGATTGAAGGCGAATTGGAAAGATTTGCTATAGAAGAAGATGAGTCACCGTAAGACATGTACAATCGATTGAAGAATCTCATCAACAAAGTTCGAGCATATGGAAGAAAGAAGTGGAATGATCACGAGGTCGTGAAGCTAATTCTTAGAGCTTTCATGCCTCGCAACATAACCCTATGCTCAATGATTAGAGAAAGCCCTGGGTATCAGAAAATGACCCCGAATGAGCTTCTTGGGAAGATTATCAACATTGAAATGATGGAGAAGCAAGCCAAGCACGTTAAAGAGATTGCCGACCTTACCTCGACAAATAAGAAAGGAGTTTCTTTGAAGTCCACTTGTAAACCTATATCAAAAGAAGCTCGAGAAGCTCAAGAGGAAGCCGACAAAGACGATGAGAGCAGTGATATAGATGAAGAAGATATGATCCTATTCATGAAGAAATTCAAGAAAATGATGAGAAGAAGACAAGGTGGTAGACCAAGTGAAGGAAGACAAAGGGACAAGCTAAGACCAAAAATGAGGTGTGCTTGCTATAATTGTGGAGAGTACAACCATTTCATAGTAGACTATCCACATGAAGAAAGTAAGAGGAAGACCAAGGACAACAAGCCTCAACCTAAGAAAACTTTCAAGAAAAAGAAACAATATGGTCAAGCACACATGGGGAAGGAGTGGGACTCTAATGATGAGTCCTCATCCGAAGAAGAAGAGGAGATGGCTACCATAGCCGTCATGAAGCCTACCAAGAATTCCACCCTGTTCCCAACCATCAGCACAAGGAAAGACACCGATCATACGTGTTTAATGGCCAAGGAAGGTAAAAGGAAGGTAACAACTAAATCTTCCTCCTCGCATTCTTTTAATAGTGATAGTGATAACTCTCGTGATGATGAAGATATGCTTGTTGGTTTAGATAAGAAAACTGCGGCTAAGATGAAATTTTTAATGGATAAGCTTGTTGATAAGGAGGAGCTAGTTGATCTTCAAGAAGATATGACCATCCTCCAAAAGGAAGAATATCTTAAGATCAGAAAGCTCCTCGAGCTTGAAAAAGAGCGAAGCAACTCACTAGATCTTGAGTTAGCTTCAAGCAAGGAAGCTTGTTTGAAGCTAGAAGACTCAAACATGACTATCAAGGATGAACTTGCTAACTCAACAAGACCTTGAGGTACAAGTTGAGTCACTCAAGTCAAGTGGTTGTTCATCCTCTTCAAGCTCACCTTCTCAACTTATAAAATCTGAAACTACTATTGCTTGCGAATGTGCTAAAATTGATACTAACTTGAAGGAGAAGTCAAACTTGACAAGGGACAAGCATCCTTCCCGAAGTGACATATTTGACAAGGAGAAGGTCAAGTATGCACGCAATGCATACTTGGTCACAAGACCTCCTAATGGCAAATATGGCATTGGGTATTCTTATGGTGAAAAGCAAAATGCTAGAAACCACAAGTATAACAAGGAACGCATTGCTTTTGTCAAGGTAAATACCTCTCAAGTTAGACAACTTAATATTGTTGATAAAAGTAACATTATTAACACATATGAGCAACAACTCTTGTTTATAACTTTTGATGCATCATATGTTCTTATGTAAAGTAATTTTGGTAGAGTTTATGCTAAACATGTTGGGCCACGCCATGGGAACACCAAGTCTCATGTTTGGGTGCCCAAATCACTTGTTACTAACCTCAAAGGACCCAAGCAAACTTGGGTACCTAAGACCAAGGCATAATTTGTGTTTTGCAGGCCTATTCATCTGGTGGAGCTAAATGGGTGCTAGATAGTGGATGCACCAGTCACATGACCGGAGAAAGAAGGATGTTCGTTGAATATGAAGAAAATGAAGATCCAAGCGAAGGCATTTATTTTGGCGATAACAGTCAAGGAAGGGTGCTCGGTACCAGTAAAATAGCAATTTCATCACAACATACTCTTTCTCATGTTTTACACGTTGATTACTTGGATTATAACCTTTTGTCCATATCTCAATTATGTGACAAAGGTTATAATTGTTTGTTCACTAATGAAGGTGTGACCGTCTTTAGAAGAAATGATAACTCAGTTGCATTCAAGGGTGTGTTAAAGGGAAAACTATATCTAGTTGACTTCAAAGATAAGCCGAACTTGACACATGCTTGATTGCAAAGACTGACATGGATTGGTTGTGGCATAGACGGCTAGCACATGTTGGTATGAGGAATCTTCAAAAACTTCTAAAAGGCGATCACATCCGTGGTTTAAAGGATATTGTTTTTGAGAAAGACAGACCTTGTAGCACGTGCCAAGCTAGGAAGCAAGTAGGACCACCCCATCCCACGAAGAACTTCATGACTGCAACAAGTCCGCTTGAGCTCCTTCACATGGACCTATTTGGTCCAATTGCTTACATAAGCATCAGCGGTAACAAATACAATTTAGTACATGTTGATGATTTTTCGCGCTTCACGTGGGTTTTCTTTTCGCATGATTAGACAGAAACTCAAGAAACCCTCAAGAAGTTTCTCAAGTGAGCTAAAAAATAATTTTCAATGGTAATCAAGAACATACAAAGTGACAATAGAACGAAGTGCAAGAATACCCAAGTTGAGGAGTATCTAGACGAAGAAGGGATAAAGCATGAGTTTTCAACACCTTATTCTCCTCAACAAATCGGAGTAGTCGAAAGGAAGAATCGAACACTCATTGAGATGGCGAGGACAATGCTCGATGAGTACAAGACTTCGGATCAGTTTTGGGCTGAAGCGGTCAACACTGCGTGTCACACCATAAACCCACTCTATCTTCATCGCCTACTCAAGAAAACATCGTATGAACTAGTCACGGGTAACAAGTCGAATATTTCATACTTTCGATTTTTTGGTTCTAAATGTTATATTTTGAACCAGAAGACTAGGCTTCAAAGTCCGATGAAGGTTTCTTACTTGACTATGATTCAAACTCCTACGCCTATCGTGTCATCAACAAGGCCTCTGGACTTGTTGAAGTAGCGCATGACGTGGTGTTCGATGAAACTAACGGCTCTAAAGGAGAGCAAGTTGATCAATGTGTACTAGATAGAGAAGAAGCTCCATGTCAAGCATTGAGAAGAATGGCGTTGGGCGATGTTCGACCACATGCGCCACCTCCAAATGCGAATGAGGAAGATGAACCACAAGTGGAAGAATATGATCAAGGGGAGATTCCACACAAGATCAACCTCAAGGAGACCAAGATGATCAACACATCAATGAAGGCAACCATCTAGGGAGAGAAGAAGATGATGACAATGAAGACTCAAGACCACAACTGCCACACCCAAGAGTGCATCAATGCATCCAAAGAGATCACCCCGCCGACAACATAATCGGTGACATCCAAAAAGGAGTAACAAATCGATCTCGTATAGCTAATTTTTGTGAACATTACTCGTTTGTATCCTCTTTGGAACCACAAAGGGTTGAAGATGCCTTAAAGGATCCAGATTGGGTGGTGGCGATGCAAGAAGAATTGAACAACTTCAAAAGGAATGAGGTGTGAGAACTTGTTCAAAGACCCAAGTTCAACGTCGTTGGCACTAAATGGGTCTTCCGCAACAAGCAAGACGAACACGGGGTGGTGACAAGGAACAAGGCACGACTTGTGGCCAAAGCGTATTCACAAGTCGAAGGTTTGGATTTCGACGAGACTTTTGCTCCCATAGCTAGGCTTGAATCGATTCGAATATTACTTGCATATGTTACTCACCATGATTTCAAGCTTTATCAAATGGATGTGAAAAGCACCTTCCTCAACGGACTGATCAAGGAGGAGGTGTATGTGGAGCAACCCCCGAGTTCGAAGATCAAGAGTTCCCAGATCATGTGTTCAAACTGCATAAGACTCTCTATGGCCTCAAACAAGCTCCTAGAGCTTGGTATGAGTGCCTTAGAGATTTTTTGATTGAAAATGGATTTAATATTGGTAAAGACGATTACACGTTGTTTACTAAGAATTTTGATAATGATCTATTTATGTGTCAAATTTATGTTGATGATATTATATTTGGTTCAACTAACAAATCCTTTTGTCAAGAATTTAGTAAGATCAGCACAGATAGATTTGAGATGTCCATGATGGGAGAATTGATATATTTCTTGGGACTCCAAGTGAGGCAATGTGACGCCCGGTCCCGAAAATTGAACCAAGCTAACGCATATGTGTGCCCAGGATGTTCATCACACATACACGAGTGCAATCACAAAAGAGTATATAGAAAATTACCACAGGACAAGATTAATTAACCAAATTTTATTACACAAACCATATTATCCTTGAATACAAGCTCTAATGAATATTAATGACAAACTCAACTATTGCAGCGAAAATACTCTAATTAAGCAACTAAGCAGACTAAGCATAAGGGATAGCGCAGCTCCAATAAACACCACAGGCAAAGCTGATGGTAGACACGACCTAGAACTCCGCATTATCACCATTAAACTCCCAATCCTGACCTGCAACTGTGGGGGGGGGGGGGGGGGTTGCAAGAGTGAGTACATGTCGTACTCAGCAAGTGTGGAAAGTATGACATGTGGCTTATTCAAATGACGACAATAATAATGGCAAAGTGCTGAAAAGTACATTAAAAACATTTGAAAAGCAATATATTATATGTATGTGAAATAAACCCATCATAATCATAAGTAACACCATAGTACCAGTCCACAATTCACCATCCTCATCAATATTTCCAGATTTCACCATTTGCCAATAACCATATTCAATACCAGAAATTAATCCATAACCATCCATAACCATTACCATAACCATTACCATCCCAATTACCAATTTCCCTCTAATCATGTAGGTCATCCAGGTGCTCATAACCGGGAGCACGGCTATCATGATAGTTTTAATAGACTCTGCAGAGTTTGTACCACTTTACCCACGTGTTTGTGATTTCATCACTCGTCGGCGACTAAAGAACCTCCCTCATGCCAATTACACTTCCTTTGGTGTATGGCCAAGAGATCGCAAAATAGCCTTTACAAAGGGATTACTAGCCTATTTAGACCCCACTGAGGTTTCACCGGTGGCGATGTCTCCCGTAGAGCACATCTTCAACCAAGGGCCCCCTCTTGAGCCATTCGGATCCCAGGGTAGTCCTACCAATGCTCAACAAACCCAATCCGACTACCCCTTCCCCGAGCATCCACAATGGTCCAAACAGCACTAGCAAAGCCCTAATTATTCAGCTACGCCGCACCCATACTTGGCCTCGTGGTGGCACTATAGTCCTGGCTTATTTTCGCATGAACCGGTCCTTAGATCTAAAGCAAGCAAACCACCATTACATCCAACCCATCCACATACCAGGCTTGCTTAGATCTCCCATTACCATATCATATTTAACCAGTTCATGTTAACCATAATCTCATCCATGCATAATTAAATGTGTAGTGTTGTTTTTCCATCCCAATTAATTAAGCGAAGCAAAAAGGTAAAAGCCCTTCCCGAATCTCTACCATAATTCCAGGTGACAAGGGTGGTTAGCAATTCTAGTAAATTTCCTACCATAGGATTCCCATCAATTTGACACAAGCATGCAGTTTTGCAAACAAAACATTTATTTTAAAACAGGATCAATATGCTTCAAGGACACTTGCCTTGCTCTTGCTGTTGATTAGGGTCAATTTCTTCAAACTCTTGGTGCTGTAGATCCTCCGCGGCACTCTCTAGCGCAAATCCGTTTAATCCACACAATAAACATACAAGACAAGAAACACAATCAAAGAGTGCACAAATATTACTCAATATGACATGACGTGCATGATTGATGCAAATGCAAGGTAGAAATTGTTACTAGATTGTCTTTAATGACCACTAACTAGTTCTAATAGATTTTAACAAGTTTATACAGGTTTGGGGTCAATTAGATCAAATTTTAGAATTAATTCAACACAATTTAACCAGAAAGATCGGACTAGTCCGCTAGGGACCGGACAAGTCCGCACTCTGCGAGATTAGCATATTAGGGTTTTCTAGATCGACGTAAATTGGGAGATTAGGGGTTGAATTCTCGTAAGGAAAAGAGAATAGAAGGTATACCAGGTGTTTAGAACTCCAATGAATAAAGAAACTTGGAGATAACACTTGGATCTTGATGATCTAGGGTTGGTGATGAACTTGGAGATGAATTGGTGGTGAAGAACGAAACTTAGTGGAGATCTTGATCCTCTTTCGTTTCCTCCTCTTCTTCTTCTTGCTTGGGATCTTCTCCTCCCTCCTTGATGGTGGCTCCCCACGAACTAGGGTTTGGGTGGGTGGAAAAGTGGCAAATAGATGTCAATCCAAGGGGTGGGGCTCTTTATATAGAGGTGGAGGCTAGGGTTAGATGGATTTCGAGTTTGAGATAAGTAGAGGCCGGTTTAGAGTCCCACATGGGCTCTAAAAGAGTTAGGCACGACGTCCCTAGGCCCACTCAACATGAAACCCAAGAAACAAGTCGTAAAACAAAAGATCAATTCAGAGTCACGAAATATCGGACAAGTCTGGAAAGGATCGGACTAGTCCGAAGTCGTCCAGAGAGAAAATCGGACAAGTCTGGCCAAACATCGGACAAGTCCGACTTTGAACAGAGAGGAAAACAGACAAGTCCGCTAGAACACCGGACTAGTCCGGAAAAGTCCAGGGACTTAGCAAATTTTTCAAGGATTCATGGAGCATCGGACTAGTCCGCACAAAATCGGACAAGTCTGAAAGTTTCTAGTGCCAGAAATCGGACTAGTCTGCAGCAAAAATGGACTAGTCCACACTTTCCTACGTTTTAAGTGCGGTTTTGTTCCAAATCAATTTTAAACTTGTTCCCCTTTATGTGTATTAATGTTAAACATGTATATGAAAGTATACAAGGCATGATGCATGAAAATGAGGGTGTTACAGGCAACAAAAGGAAGTGACGTTCATAATCCAAACAAAGTACATCAATACATACTTAAGAAGTTTGGAATGGACAAAGCAAAGCCTATAAATACTCCCATGGCGACAAATGGACACTTGGATCTTAATGAAGATGGACCAAACGTGGATCAAAAGGTATATCGCTCCATGATTGGCTTCCTACTTTATTTATGTACATCTAGGCTTGATATTATGTTGAGTGTGTGTTTGTGTGCAAGATTTCAAGCCAATCCTAAGGAATGTCATTTGAAAACCGTAAAAAGGATTTTGCGATATTTATTTCATAGGCCTTTGGTATCCTAAAGGTTCAAAGTTCAATCTCATTGGATACTCCGATGAAGATTATGTCGGATGCAAAGTAGATAGAAAAAGTACCTCCGGTACTTGCCAATTCCTAGGTAGATCCCTAGTTTCTTGGTCCTCTAAGAAACAAAACTCCATTGACTTATCCACGGCTGAAGCAGAGTATGTTGCAGTCGGGAGTTGTTGTGCACAACTCCTTTGGATGCGACAAACTCTAAGGGATTATAGTTACAATATGAGCCGTATTCCGCTCCTTTGTGACAATGAGAGAGCAATTAAGATTGCCCATAATTCTGTTGAGCACTCTAGAACTAAATACATAGACATCCAGCATCACTTTTTGAGAGATCACTCAATGAAAAGAGACATAGCCATTTCTCATGTCAATACTGAAAAACAACTAGCCGATATCTTTATCAAGCCATTTGATGAAAACGTTTTTGTGAGCTCCGAAATGAACTAAATATCCTTGATGCTCGTAATGTGGCTTGAAAACTTGCATACTTGTATGCCATCTTCAAAATCTATTGATTGTGTTATGAAAATCATCTCTCTCTATCTTTCTCTAAAAACTATGTTAATTACTTGATCTTGGTGAATTATGGTCATAGCTTGATTGTTGTATGTTTACTGATCATATTCATCAAGATTATTTGTGTGTTTTGCCCCCTATTTTCTTAGTAAGAACCTTCGAATATATACAAATAGTCTAACTGGTTCTGTTCTGGTGACCACGGACTAGTCCGTGGTTGCCCGGACTAGTCCGCACAATGCAAACTAGTCCGCAGAGTTACGGTAGTCTGGACTAGTCCGGTCCGACCACAGACTAGTCCGATTTTTTGACTCCATAACCCTAAGGCTGCCAAAATCTAATCTTGGTCATCCTCACAATATACCTCACGATCTCTCTCCTCACTCAAGTGCCCCCAAGGTGATTTGGTGAGTTCTCCACCAAATCTCCTCAAATCTCTATGGGAAACGATCTTCATCACAAGGGGATTGAGGACCCCAGACTTGTCTGCATCAAAAACTCCTCCAACTCCGCGAATCGAAGGATTTGGTAAAGTTTCTCTCCAAACCCTAGAACCTTTGATTTCTCTTATTTTTGCTCAAATAGCTTAGTTACTCCTATTATTACATGATTCCTTACTGTATTACAACTACACTGAGCCACTTTTGCATTGAGAAACACCATTGCTTTGCTAGTTAGGGTTCAAATGGCCAAATATCAAACTATTCCGTTCTCAGTGTAGACAAGTCCGATACACCGGACTAGTCCGCACTTGAGCATTGGACAAGTCCGATTTTTGATTGGACACAACCCTAATTTCCTTCTACTCAATACATTCCCTTGCCATCAATCCTTATCTATGTCATGTATAACCTCCTTGTTAGGACAATGTCAAATGAAAATATCTCTGACTTTGAAGGCGAGATGGATCAAGATGTGTTGCCACGAATCTCAGAGTCTCGCATTAACAAATGTCAAGAGCGTGCTGCCGAGCCTTCGCCTAATCCACCTAGGATGAGGCGGAGGGTTGCGGCCAAGAATCCAACTTCAAAAGCTCAAGATATGGCTTGTTCTAGCTCAACAGCTCATCGCCAATCCAAAGGGAAAGGCAAAGGGATTGCCTCTGGCCCTCTCAAGATGAGAGCTCCAAGGCAGGGGAATAGAGACCCCTCGGAAGAAAAATTCAATGGCAAGGGGAGTGATGTGGCTTGGAAGCTGAGGAAAGTTGATGCATACAACTGTAGCAAGAAGGCAACCAATCCTAGATTCTGGAGCAACTTTCACGCGGACTACTAGAGTTCCGTGTACCTGCAGATGAAGACTCCAGTAGTCCGCATTCAATGGATTGACTAGAGCCACTTTGAAAGAAAAAGTTGTGGTGCCTTTGATGAAGTGGTACAGGCTGCAGAGAGGCATGACCTCAAGGACTTGTTTGCTTTTAGGTACAATTGGAATGATGAGGTCATAGCACAATTCTTTGCAACCTGCTTCTTTGCCAGTGATGAAGAAGAGCGAGTGACTTTGATGACTCATGGATCCAAGTACATTGTGACATATGATGAGTTTGCTAGGCCGCTGCACCTTGGCGACACCGGTAGCAATGAAGTGATTATTCACAACATTGGGATTTTAAAGAAGGACAAGATGGACTTTCTCTATGATACCCGTCTCAAGTACAACCCTCCATCAACCAAGAACATGAAGCCCTTCTTCATGGTTCTCAACAGGGTGCTTAGGAAGACAATTGCTCCGAAGGATGAAGATGCAGGGAGTGTCCAAGGCTACCTGAGGACATTGATGAAGGTGATCAGCAAGAGCAGGAAATTTGACATCTTCGACTACATCTGGAATGACATGGTGAACATTTCCTGCACCCCTAACCGTTCTTGTGGCTATGCACCTTATATCATGCTCATGATAGAGAAGGTCACAGGAATCGAGTTTGTGAAAGATGTTGAGCACACAGCCTTGAGGCCTCAGAAGCCACCTCAAGCTGTCCTTCCCACTGCTCCATCTGCTGTGTCATGTGAAGAGGCTTCGAGGAGAGCTCAAGGAGATGCAAGGCCTACCTCTAACACTAGGGCCTCTCCTCACAAAGGCTCTCCTAGTGGCATTATGAAGTACCTGGCTGCTATCTTCGGTTCTTGCCGCAAAACTGAGGTGAAAGTCCACAAGTTGAACAAGGCAAGGAAAGAGGACATGAGGTACATAAAACAAAATGTCAAATCCATATGCCAGAAGCTGGAGATTGAGCCTGTTGGATCTCCAGTTATCTCTGAGGACTCTTCTTCTGACTTCTCGGAGCTTCCACCTTTATCTCCTTCCGAGCTTGCCTATTTTGGCATCGGGGGCTCGACGAGTGGTTCTCATCCTCATCCTCCTCAGGCTGCCAACGATGAAGACGATGAAAGGACAGACAACAAGGAGTGAGTCGGCGACACCTAGTAGATCCCTCTTCTCCTTCTTTTTGGTGCCTTGATGCCAAAGGGGGAGAGATTGAGGGGGAGTCATTAGGTTGTAGCAGTACATGAGAGATGAGAGATCTATTTGTATCTTTTGCTCTTTGTTATGCTTTTGGTGCTGTAAGACTTCTTTTGATGTTGTAAGACTCCTATTATGTTTCTAGTCATGTTTGTGAAGCTTGTGATGATGCTTTGATATGATCTATGTTTATGCTATGAAATTGGCATACATGCTTAATGTTGATATGATTATGTCATTTACCTCATTCTCATCACAATTATTGCTCACACACATATAGTTTTGCACCCCACCATAAAGAGTGCACATATGTCTTATGTGTTCATTGCTTAATTTGTTCCAAGCTCATATGTGCACACTTTATGTAAATATGGATTTTTATCATATTTGTGAAATCTCAATTGGTTGTCATCAATCACCAAAAAGGGGGAGATTGAAAGTGCATCTAGGAATCCCTTGTGGTTTTGGTTGATTTATGACAAACAAATGAGATCCTAACAAAATTGTTGAGATGAGCGCAGGTTTTAATAAATTATGAAGGAATCGCAAAAAGAAAGGAGAATGAGGATCTATATGGAAAAGAGCTCAAGATCTGAATAGAATACTTTATTGTGTATGAAGTGTGTTGGAGAAACACAGCCCAAGAGCTCAAGCAAAAGAAATCACCCCCACTACACAATTTTTCATAGGTCCAGACTAGTCCGATATTCACCGGACTAGTCCAATATCTTTCTATCCAGAAACGGACAAGTCCTCCCATTGCGGACTTGTCTGCAAACAGTCCAGGTTTCACAGCACCGGACTAGTCTGATATCACCACGGACTAGTCCAATATCTTTCTGACTAAAAACGGACAAGTCCGCCCCAGTGCAGACTTGTCCTCAAGACATCACACTTTATACAAAAACAGACAAGTCCGATATCACCACGGACTAGTCTGAAAACTCTCTGACTAAAATCGGATAAGTCCTCCAACTGCGGACTTGTCCTCAATTCAACATGAGGTTCACCACACCGGACTAGTCCGATATGTGTCGGACTCATCCAAACGCTTCCAGAGCCCAAATAGGACTAGACCGCCCCTTTGTCGAACAAGTCTGATATATTAGAACACTTAGGGTTTCCCACACGCCGCACCCCGGACTAGTCCGGAGTCCACCATGGACTAGTCCGGACATCGCAAACCCTAACTGTAACTTTTGGAAACCCTAGTATAAATAGAGGTGTACAACCCTATGACCAACTCTCTCGACTCCCTATGCCATCACACCTCCCAAGAGCCCTACAAACACATATCTCCACACATTCTTACCCTAGAAAGATCAAATCATAGAGAATTAGCATTGATCAAAAGGAGAGACTTGTTCCACACGTCTTGAGCTCTTGGGTTTGATTCTCTCGCACACTCTTGTTGTTTACTGCATATATTTCGATTGTGTTTGGTGGTGTTCATCTTTGTAAATCTTGAGGAGCTCTCAACTTGTGAGAAGGCCCCTTGAATTCAGTTATTTGCACCTTTGTGATTAGTGGAAGAGAATCGACCTCCGTGGCGATTCGACGAGGGCAGGGTTGGTGAAGGCCCGGTCCTCTATAGACTCCTCAACGTGGATGTAGGTTTCCTTCGTGGGAATCGAACCATGGGATAAAATCGTGTCTTGTGCACTTTTGTTCTTATTGTTCATCTCATTCTAGGGTTTACTCGATCTTGGATAACTTACTTTAAAACATTGAAATCAAAGTCAATTTGTTCCATACATAGTTTCATTGTCGTGAGAGATCAAATTTACAACTTACTTTCCGTTGCATAGAGTACTTGACGTGAATTCTTCGATCAAACTTGATCATTCTAGTCTGCACACACCGTACTAGTCCACATCATACCGGACTAGTCCAATTTCTCTGTATTTTATCAAGTTTGTTAAGTGTTTCAGGAACCGACGAAAATCCAAAAGCCTATTCACCGCCTCTCTAGGATACATTCGGCTACACGTGTCCTGCAGCACAGGACCCGCCTCCCTCGTTCGGGTAGCTCCGACACTGCCACGTGTAACGCAAGGCCGGACCTAACTCCTTGTGTAGGGAAGCTCCGGTCATGCCGCATGTCTAGTGGCCCTGGACCTAACCCCCAGTAGAGAGAAGCTCCAATGCTGCCACGTGTATACCAGCTCCGGACCCGCCTCCTCACAGAGGGAAGCTACAGAGCTGCCACATGTCGAGCCTCCAGACCTAAGCCTGCAACAGGATGACTGATGGATCTCCAATGGTTCGTACATTTAAGGGTAAGTTAAAGCATCCGTTACAAGACCTGATTACGTGTCATTAATGCCATGTTAATGACACACGAACAGAGGACTGTTAATACTGGTAACGCCACTATTAAGACACGTTATGACTCTGTTAATTACACTTAATACATGCATGTCGTGTATAGGTGATTGAATACTGCCAGGGCCACCTGTCAGGCCAGGCTAACATTGTAATGGTCAGTCCTTAGACTATAAAAGGGTTGCGTCGCACGAACAGAAAGGGAGGAAGCTCACACGCACACAAGCATACACACACTCATACAATCAACAACCATCTCGCCGATTAGGGTATTACGCTCAAGCGGCCCAAACTACGTAAAAATCCCCTGTGTCACCATCTTGTTCTAATCTTACGTGCGCCCCAACCGAATACGAATCTCTGCGGACTACGCTTTAGTAGTTCCAGGGGAAGTGTCGATCGCACACTTCGACCATTTGGCGCACCAGGTAGGGGGGCCTAAGATTTTGAGATGGTGAACTCCACCTCAGGATCGTCCAATGACCACGCTGAGCAACCTGCCGGAGGAAATCCCTCCAATGTGCAACAGCCAGCTGGTGCTGTTGTACCGGCGGGCGTCTTCGACCACCACCACCACCACCACCACCACCACCTACTCTTGCAAACAATGCCAGACAACAGTATGGTGTCTTTGCGTCGGTCACTGCATCGATGCACAACAACCCTGAGAACACGATCGACACGGCGCATACTCTTCTTCAGCGTCCTCCAGCGCCTGGAGCTCCTCAAAGTGCAATGGGGCAGTGGCACGCTGATGTGGAGCTTCTGGTTGCAGCAGCAGCTGATGCCATCAGCATCCAAAGTCCTCCCCCTTCAGGGTAGGCACCTTCTCAGCGAAGGGCTTTGTCTGGCAGACTTAGTCCTCATGCGTCATAGCACCGGAGGTGTGCACCCTCCCTGCAAGTGAAGTCAGTATCCTTCGGGGCAACCATACTCACACGGCGTCGAGGCTCTCGACCCATGATCTGCAGTCGGAGCTTGACCGCCAATACAGGCACCAGGACGGTCGCGTCCTCATGGAGCGTGCTCGCGAGAGGCAAGCTGCAAGTGAGAACCCTTCCCCCTTGGGAGTAGGGGGCAGCTGTTCGGCTCTGGCCATGCACCTGCGCATGGTCCAATGGCCACAGAAGTTCTGGCCTCATTTGCTGAGGAAATATGACGGGATTGTCAACCCTGTTGAGTTCCTCCAAACCTACTCCACCGCCATCCTCGCAGCTGGAGGTAATGATGCTGTGATGGCCAACTACTTTCCTGTGGCTCTGACTTGGACAACCAAGTCCTCGTTCATGAGTCTTCTTCCTGACACCATCAACTATTAGGCAGAACTATGCCGCTAGTTCACCGCCAACTTCGGGAGCTCCTACACCCGACCCGACACAGAGCTGGATTTATTTGTCGTACAACAGAAGTCGGGGGAGTCGCCGGCAATCGTTCATCCAGCAGTTTTCCCAGGTACAGAACATAATTCCTTCCATCTCCAATGCATCTGTCATTGTTACATTTCAATAGGGCGTCAGAGACAAGAAGATGTTGGAGAAGCTGGCGACGAAAGAAGTCAGCCACGTCACAGAACTCTTCAGCCTAGCCGAAAAATGTGCTAGGGCTGCAGAGGGCGGAGAGATGCACTCCAAACCAGCTCCGGAGGCTGGTAAAAACTCCTCCAAGATAAAGCCACTGCCTCCAATAGTGGAAACAAGAAGAAAAAGTCCAATGGCAAGAAGAAGCCGTTGGACGGTACGCCTACTGCTGCTGCAGCTGCAGCTCCGGGTGGCTGGGGGCCACGCCCCAAAAAACGTCCTTGACCATCATCTAAAGACGGCAGTGGTCAAAAGATGTGGTGTCCGATCCACAAAACGGACACTCACAATCTTGAAGATTGTCGCGAGGTCCAAAACCTTGTTGAGCGCTTCAACCAGCGCCGAGAAGAAGCTCCTTTCCACCAGCGGGAAGGAAAATAGAAGGTTAACGAAGCTCCAGCTGATCTGAAGCTGGGCTTCCAGGACCCCAAGAAGGTCCTGAAGGCTGTATACAACACTGTCGACGATGATTCTGACGTTTCCGACAATGAGCATCAGAAGAGTCTCCATACAATATATGGAGGGTCATGGGATATCACCTCTCGGTGCGTCCTCAAGACCATGTGTCGGGATATGGCTGCCACAGCTCCTACCGCCAGGGCAAAACCCCATCGGAAGTGGATGCACACTCCCATCACTTTTGATGCTTTAGATTGCCAGGAAACATGATCAGAGCTGGCCAACTGCCGTTGATGGTTTTTCCTACCATTAACAACGTCCAGCTCTACCATGTCTTGGTGTATGGAGGTGCGACGCTCAACCTCCTCAGCTATGAAGCATTTATGAAGATCCAGCCCAAACTCTCGGACCTTCGCCCTCACATCCCTGCTCTGGGGTAGTTCCGGGAGCTATCTCTCCTCTTGGGTCAATCGCACTCCCAGTGACCTTCGAGACTCGGGAGAACTACAGGACCGAGAAGCTAGTCTTTGATGTAGCGCACATTAGTCTTCCCTTCAACGCCATCCTAGGCAAGCCAACCCTGTATAGGTTTATGGCCGCTGCTCACTATGGCTACCTAGTGTTGAAGATGCCGACTCCTTGAGGCATTCTCCAGATCCGCAGGGATCACACTACGGGAGTCAATGCGCTGGAAGAACTCCACGTGCTTGCAACAACACAGGAGGAAGCATCTGGCAAGGAGCAAGCTGCTCAACCTCTGCACCACGTGTGCAGCCAAGAAGCGACACCGACATTCCCGTCAAAGTCGTCCAAATCGGTTCTGATGCTGCCCAGACCACCCGCATATCGGGAGGTCTGGACAACAACTAGGAACTTGCGCTCATCACTTTCCTCCAGGCAAATGTTGACATGTTTTCCTGGAAACCGTCACAGATGCCTGGGATCCCTAGGGAGGTGATTGAGCACAGCCTGAAGATATATCCAGCGCACGACCAATACACCAGAAGCCCCGAAAGCAATCAGTCGAGTGGCGGAACTTCATCAGACAAGAAATTGAAAAGCTGCTCAAAGCTGGTTTCATCCGGGAGGTTCATCATCAACGGGCTGGCAAACCCAGGCATTGTGCCCAAAGTCGGCAGGAAGCTTCGGATGTGTATTGACTACACCACCTTGAACAAGGCATGTCCAAAAGACCCATTTCCACTACCTAGGATAGACCGGATAGTGGATTCCACCTCCAGGTGCGAACTATTGTGTTTCCTAGATGCATACTTTGTATATCATCAGATCGAAATGTCTAGGGAAGATGAAGAGCATACTTCCTTCATAACGGTAGATGGGTTGTATTGTTATACTGCCATGCCTTTCGGTCTCAAAAATGCTGCTTCAACTTTTGTGTGAGCCATGCACAAAATATTTGGAGAGCTCATCAGGGACTTGGTGGATGTCCACGTTGATGACATCGTCATGAAGGTGAAGAACAAGGAATCTTTCCTTGACAACTTGCAAGCTGTCTTCGACAAGCTGCACATGACACGCACTAAGCTAAACCCGGACAAATGTGTCTTTGGGCTTAGCTCCGGGAAGCTCCTCGGATTCTTGGTGACCCACCAAGGAATTGAGGCAAATCCGGTGAAGACCAAGGCTATTGAAGACATGTGGCCCTTAACCCACATCAAAGATGTCCAGAAGCTAACTGGATGTCTAGCTTCGCTCAGCCGGTTCATATCTTGACTGGCAGTACGGGCGCTTCCTTTCTTCAAGTTGTTGATGAAGTCCGGACCATTCCATTGGTTTGAAGAAGCAGAAAAGGTGTTCCAAGAGCTCAAGCAGCTCCTCACCACACTACCAATCCTGATAGCTTCAAATCCTGGTGAGCCTCTTTTGCTTTACATTTTGACAACTATGGAGGTTGTCAGCATGGTCCTAGTCGTGGAAAGACCGGAGCCACCTACAGTTCAGGAGCCCAGACCCCACCAAGAGGGTCCGGAGCTACCTGAAGGCAAGTTTGGGTCCCAGCCCCCAGGCGTGGATCCTCAAGGCAAGCTCTGAGAGGATCAACCTCTTTCAACCGAGGGAGTTCTCGCGGCTGAAGAAGAAGTTCCGAACCCCTTCGGGACGGCCCGAGAAGCTCAAGAAGAAGGTCTGAACCCCTCCGGGAGGGTCCAGGTTGATGAAGAAGAAGCTCTGGAACCTTCCGGGATGGTCCGGACTGTCCAGCAGCTAGTGTACTTCATCAGTCAAGTATTGCATGATGCTAAGACTCGGTACATTGAGGTGCATAATGTGATCTATGCAGTTCTTATTGCCTCAAGGAAGCTTCTTCACTACTTCCATGCCCATAAGATATCAGTGGTAACCTCCTATCCACTACGTGATATATTGCATAACCCCAACCCTACAGGAAACATTGCAAAGTGGGTAGCGAAGCTGACAGAGTTCGATCTCAAATTCTTGCCTCGGCATGCTATCAAGAGTCAGGCATTGTTTAACTTTGCGACGGAGTGGGCCCCTTCTTCATCAAATCTAGAAGGCCCTAGTGAGAAGAAGCCAGAAGCCAAGGTCCCGGTCTTCACCGAGCCTCACTAGACTCTCTACTTCGACGGCTCCGTGTAGAAGCAGGGGGCCGGAGCTGGAATCCTTCTCCTCGCACCGATCAGAGAGAAGGTCAAGTACATGGTATACCTTGACTTCAAGGCAACCAAAAACATGGTGGAGTATGAAGCTCTCATCTACGGGCTTAAGGTGGCGCTATCATATGGCGTCAAGCAGATGCTAGTGAAGGGTGATTCACGACTCATTATCAAGCAAGTCAAAGGCGAATGCAGCTGCAACAACCCACAAATCGCTGCTTACCTCCTTGAAGTCCATAAGTTCCAGAAGGATTTCCACGTTTTGGACCTCTGCCATGTCCAGCGTCTCAATAATGCTGAAGCTGATGAACTCTCGACGAAAGCTTCGACCGGAGCTCAAGCTCCTGATGGAGTTTTTGTCAGGAGATTATCAAGACCTACCGCTCAGCCTGCCGAACTGAGTGAAGGGGGCGAGACCAGCACCTCGAAGCTGGCGGTCCCAGTGGCCCTATTACCATGGTGTCCACCAAGGATTATAGGCGCTGCAGGAAGCTCCAAGCAACCAAGCGCGCAAGATCCGAAGGCTCAAGTTAGCTTTGATGCATGGATCTTTGAGATTCGAAGCTACTTGAAAGACAACATCCTTCCTGAAGATGGTGCATCCTCTGACCAAATCGTTAGGTTGGCTAAAAGATACACGCTGGTAGAAGGGGATCTCTACTGGCGCGGTGCCAACGGCGTCCTTATGTGGTGCATTGCCCGGGAAGAAGGTCGCGAGCTCCTCGTGGAAATCCATGGTGGCGAGTGTGGGAAGCACACGTCTTCCCGCACGTTGGTCGGTGAAGTCTTCTGGCATGACTTTTACTAGCATACAAAACTTCAAGATGTAGTTGAGCTAGTAAAAAAGTGTGAAGCGTGCCAGTTCCATACAAAACAAATTCACAGACTGGCTCATTCGCTGCAAATGATACCTCCTACATGGCCATTCATTGTGTGGGTGATGGACATTTTGGGACCTTTCCCAAAAGCCGTCCGAGATTACAGGTTCCTGTACGTCGCCATCGACAAGTTCACCAAGTGGCCAAAAGCTACTCTAGTTGTGACAATCAACAAGCAATCTGCTATCAAGTTCTTGAAGTCCATAGTCTGCAGATTTGGTGTTCCAAACAGAGTCATAAATGACAACAGAAACTAATTCACAAGTACAACATTCCAAGAATATTGCGAAGACCTCGGCATACAAGTCAGCTACACATTAATAGCTCACTCGAAAAGTAATGGCCAAGCCAAGAGAGCAAATGCCAAGATATTAAAAGGACTCAAGACATGCATATATGAGCGCCTGTAGAAACAAGGAGCCAACGGTATAGAGGAGCTTCCGTCCGCACTGTGGGCAAGAAGGACAACACCTAACCGGTCAACTAGAGAGACACCCTTCTTTTTGGTGTATGGAGCTGAAGCAATCCTTCCTCCGGAGATCACATGGGGTCACTCCGGGTTTGGACCTTTGACGAAGCCGCGCACGACAAGCTCCGACCTGAAGACCTTGACCTCGTCGACGAGGGAAGGTGCCAAGCAGTTGTTCGGAATGCACGATATCCCCAGGCGCTCTGGCGCTATCATCAAAGGCACGTGTGCAACCGACAGCTTGAAGAAGGCGATCTGGTGCTGCAGAGAATACTAACTCGTGAAGGGATGAACAAACTGTCCCCCAGCCGGGAAGGTCCCTTCGAGTGATCAAAGTATTCCATCCTGGATGCGTTCTCTTGGCAACAGAGGATGTGACTCCGCTTCCCAATCCATGGAACATCGAGCACCTCCGTAAGTTTTACGCATAGCTTCATGGAGGTGAGTCTGTAATTACACAAAATGTAAATTATAGAGTCTATGAACAGAGTCGGGTGGGTCCTTAAGGAGAACATCTGGACCCCTCCGGGAGGGTCCAGACAGTTCAAGCACACTTAACTTGGTCATTGTACTTTAAGTGTAGCTTACCTACCCTGGGTTAGAAAAAGATGAATAGCACACTTGGCCTGGTTCCATACCCTATGGGTGTCCTTGTCTCCCCTGTAATTCGGACCTATAATGAAAGACATTGTCGTGTGAAAATAGACTCCACGTGCATTAATTTTGTACAGACTCGTTTCTTTTATTATCTTTTCCTTCTTGTCTATAATGAAGTTGTGCAATCCTTTTTGAGATTTAGTCCGAGCTATTCATATGATATACAAGTTATATTGTTGATCTTTTTCGGATCTTAGCATTGCTAGATGGTCTACTCGCCTGAACGCCAAAGCCAATGACGGGTCCGGAGTGTGCTATCTACTTAGATTGGTCAAGCACTCTAAGTACACCACTCTACCTATATTCCGGCAGGCCTCAGTAGGGCGAGTTCGGAAGGCATCCGGACATGAAGAGATTATATCGATATACTTGTTATTATGTTGAGTTCATTTGGATCTAAAATTCAAATAGGAATAGTAAGTCACAAAAAAGTTATAGATGAGAGGACTAATTTTACTATTTTTCTTGTCTTTAATATGCAAGAAAAATGAAAAAAACATGCGATGGTGGTCGACGCCGAAGCTGCTAAGCTCTGACAACCCCAGGGGACCAGCCGTCGATGTTTTAAACGTTGAAAGTGGGCATCCTTGGAGTTAACAAGCTCTGAAAACACCCTCGGGGGCCAGCCATCGACGTTAAGAATTAATGGCAATCTAAACGAAGATGGTGGAGAAATCACTCTGAGGGGGCCTGTCGTCGACGATCTATGTGTTGGCAACGGGTGTCGTCGAAGCTACAAAGCTCCGACAACTCCGAGGGGGCCTGCCGTTAACGCTCTACGTGTTGGCAGTGGGAGCCGTCAAAGCTACAAAGCTCCAATAGTTCCCAGGGGGCCCGCTGTCTATGCTGTACGCGTTAATAGTGGGCGCCGTCGAAGCTACAAAGCTCCAACAACCCCAGTGGGCCTGCCGTCGACGCTTTATGTGTTGGCAGTGGGCACCGTCGGACCTACTAATCTCTGACAACCCCCAAGAGGTCTGTCGTCGATGCTTTACATGTTGAAAGTGGGTGCCGTCAAAATTACGAAGCTCCGACAACTCCCATGGGCCCGCCATGGACGTAACAATGGGTCCCTAGAGATGTTGGAGATAAAACTCGGAACTCGGAGCTATCGATTTGGCTACGGGCAAGGAGTGAAGTCATCAAGACATTGTCAAATCCTTTTGGTACATGTTTGCAATCAAAATTGTGTACATGTAGCAAAGAACCAAGTATATATAGGACAATGCATTGAAGACACACAAAAAATGGAATTCATTCATTCAAAAGATTGGATTTCTTTGATTCAAAATGAGTATTACATTGAGGGTAGAAGAAAATAATATCTAATTACTTTAGATCCTATGGAAAAATGAGGCAACTTTCTAGGCAACTTCTTGAACGCTGGCCCTAGCGGCATCTTCTTCTTCAATATGGGTCCTTCAGCTACTGGATCCAGAGACATATGGGGGTCCCGTCTTTTTAAACACATCAACACATATTCTGCGACATTTTTGGCCAAGGATTTCTCTTCCGTCTCCAGTTGGTCGACGATGACATCACCCATTGCGTGCAGCTTATTGCTGGTAGAGCTCAATGCCACCAACGCCTTCTCCTGCTCTGACTCTGGGTCAGCCAGACGTACCGCACTGAAACCAAGCGGCACCAAAGCTTTGTTAGCATGCCCCAGGAAGTCCCAGACTTGCTGGGACTCAGTCGCCCTCAAGATCCTCAGTTCCTCCAGCGACCTTCTAGCGGCCACAAGCTCCAAACCTTCTCGGGAGATGCGCTCGACCTCTTGGGCATGCTGCTGAATACTTTCAGCCACTTGCTTTTCGCGGTCAGCATGCTCTGTCTCCTGGAGGTGGATGCGATTATGACAGCTCGCCAGATCCTTCTCCCTGCCCTTCACTTTTTCCTGTCTGGTGGAGACTTCAGTCTCTCTTTTGGAGAGTTCCTGTCCCACCTTCCAAATCTTCTCCTCTTCTTGCTTGCACCGCTGTTCAATCTTTTTGGTGTGGTCAACCAAGCTTTGCTCTCCCAGAGACAGCCTCTGAGCCAACTCTTCCTCCCTGCTCAGGATGTCCTCCTGCTTCTCCAGGAGCTTCTCCTGCCTCTCGTTGAGGGCCTCCCAATGCTTGAGGAGTATGTCATTCAGCTCTTTGAGGTTGTCCTCACGCTCATCAGCAGCCTCGTTTGTCTCCCAAGCATGCTCGAAAATCTCTTGAGTCTTCTCGTCGAGAGCCTTGATGGCAGCCTCCCACTCATTCAACAAGCGGTCCATCAACACTAATCGAGCCTTCTCTTTGGCCACCCATTCCTTTTGGTCAGCTTGCCTCGACTGCGTCAGCTTCATCTCAAAGAGGAGTCTGCTGCGCCAACGCCTTAAGGTGTTGCGCTCTTCTTCGACGGCTTTGCTTTCGTGGTCGAAGGCGAGTTGGACTTGATGAAGACTGGAGCAGGCATTGTCTATGGACAGCGCCAAAGGAATTGGCTCCGGACCAGCCTAGATCTCTTCCGCTGGCTCAAGCGGGTCTTCAAAGACGACTGAGGGGCCCCATGGCGTGAGCTCCCTCTCCAGCAACTCCACGTCGGCTTAGACCAATCGACGGAAGCTCCTCCAAGTCCATAGCACTCGGAGCTGATGTGGAAGGTCCCCTTGTCGGACCTTCTATTGTCAGCTTAGCGGGTGGAGGACCTGTAGACGCCTGTTGTGAATACTCCGGCTCGGACATGGACACCTCCTGGGTAATCACCACCGGGATGGGCACTATGGCTTCGTCCGGAGCTACCAACACCTCAGGCTCAGCGGTTGGGACTTCAACTACCTCCGGCACGGGTGCTGGAGCTTCAACTTCATCCGGCACAAGTGCCGGAGCTTCAACTATTTGTGGCTCTAGAGCTGGAGCTTCGGTTACCTCCGGCTCAGGTGTCGGAGCTTCTGCCATCTCTGGATCCGAAGCAGGAACTTCAGCCGCCGCTCTGAGACCGTCGGTGCTCCATCACGAACATCTCATCCGTGGTCCGGCACTACCATAGAACTGTATATGGGAGAATAGTATGTTTGCATGGATTTCCGAAGAAGATAGTCTCGGATAGAGGTTCACAATTCACTTCCAGGTTTTGGCAAAATCTGCATGAAGCTTTGGGAACGAGGTTGAGTTTTAGTTCAGCATATCACCCTCAAACGGATGGACAAACTGAGAAGACCAATCAGATTTTAGAGGACATGCTAAGAGCTTATGCTTTAAAGCATGGGAAAAGTTGGGACAAGAGCTTGCCATATGCAGAATTTTCATACAACAATAGTTACCAAGCAAGCTTGAAAATGTCACCATATGAAGCGCTTTATGGAAGGAAGTGTAAGACACCTTTATTCTGGAATGAGGCAGGAGAAACTCAAGTATTTGGTCCGGATGTGTTGCAAGAAGCCGAAAAGCAAGTCCAAATAATTCGTGAGAACTTGAGGGCTGCCCAATCAAGACAAAAATGCTATGCGGACAATAGGAGAAGGAAATTAGCCTTTGAAATGGGAGATTTTGTTTACCTCAAGGTGTCACCAATGAGGGGTCATAAGACGTTTAACATAAGAGGCAAGCTAGCACCTCGCTACATTGGACCATTCAAGATTTTGGACAAAAGAGGAGAAGTAGCGTATAAGTTGGAGATGCCAGCTCATCTTTTGGATGTCCATGATGTCTTTCATGTTTCCCAGCTCAAGAAGTGCCTAAGAGTACCAGAAGAACAAGTGCCAATGGAAGGATTGGAAATAGGGGCAGATTTGACTTATGCCGAACAACCGGTCAAAATCTTGGAAACTAAGGAGAGGGTCACAAGGAACAAGGTTATTAGATGGTGTAAAGTTCAATGGAAGCACCACACAGAAAAAGAAGCAACGTGGGAATTGGAGGATGATCTTAAGAAGGAATTTCCCTATCTCTTCTCTTCCGCGTCGAATCTCGAGGCCGAGATTCATTTTAAGGGGGGTTAGGTTTGTAACACCCTCATTTTCATGCATCATGCCCTACATACATTCATATACATGTTTAACATTAACCCACATAAAGAGGAACGAGTTTAAAATTGATTTGGAACAAAACTGCACTTAAAATGCTAAAAAGTGCGGACTAGTCCGATTTTGGTGAGGACTTGTGACACCCAGTTCCGAAAAAAGAACCAAGCTAATGCATATGTGTGCCCAGGATGTTCATCACACATACACGAGTGCATTCACAAAAGAGCATACAGAAAATTACCACAAGACAAGATTAATTAACCAAGTTTTATTACACAAACCATATTATCTTTGAATACAAGCTCTAATGAATACTAATGACAAGTTCAACTAATGCAGCGGAAATAAACTAACTAAGCAACTGAGCAAACTAAGCAAAAGGGATAGCGCAGCTCCATGCAACACCACAGGCAAAGCTGACGGTAGACACGGCCTAGAACTCCGCATTATCACCATTAAACTCCCAATCCTGACCTGCAACTATTGGGGGGAAATTGCTAGAATGAGTACATATCGTACTCAGCAAGTGTCGAAAGTATGACATGTGGCTGATTCAAATGACGACAATAATAATGGCTAAGTGCTGAAAAGTACATTAAAACATTTAAAAAGCAATATATTATATGTATGTGAAGTAAACCCATCATAATCATAAGTAATATCATAATACCAGTCTGAATTCACTACCATCATCAATAATTCCAGATTTCACCATTGCCAATAACCATATTCAATACCAAAAATAAATCCATAACCAACCATAACCATAATACCAACCATAACCATACCAAATACCATCCCAATACCAAGTACCCTCTAATCATGGAAGTTGTCCAGGTGCTCAAAACCGGGAGCACGACTATCATGATAGTTTTATTAGACTCTGCAGAGTTTGTACCGCTTTACCCACGTGTGTGTGATTTCATCACCCATCGGCGACTAAAGAACCTCCCTTATGCCAATTACACTTCCTTTGGTGTATGGCCAAGAGGTCACAAAATAGCATTTACAAAGGGATTACTAGCCTATTTAGACCCCACTGAGGTTTCACCGGTGGCGATGTCTCCAACTGAGCACATCTTCAACCAAGGGCCCCCTCTTGAGCCATTCGGATCCCAGGGTAGTCCCACCAATTATCAACAAACCCAATCCGACTAACCCTTCCCCGAGCATCCTTAATGGTCCAAATAGCACTGGCAAAGCCCTAATTAATCAGCTATGTCGCACCCATACTTGGCCTCGTGGTGGCACTGTAGTCCTGGCTTATTCTCGCATGAACCGGTCCTTAGATCTAAAGCAAGCAAACCACCATAACATCCAACCCATACACATACCACGCTTGATTAGATCACCCATTACCATATCATATTGACCAGTTCACATTAACAGAATAACATTAATGCATAATTAAATGTGTAGTGTAGTTTTCCCATCCCAATTAATTAAGCGATGCAAAAGGTAAAAACCCTTCCCGACTCTCTACCATGTATTCCAGGTGACAAGGGTGGTTAAACAAAGCTAGTCAACTTCCTATCATAGGATTCCCATCAAATTCACACAAGCATGAAGTTTTGCAAACAAAACATTTATTTTAAAACAGGATCAATATGCTTCAAGGACACTTGCCTTGCTCTTGCGGTTGATTAGGGTCAAAGCCTTCAAACTCTTGGTGCTGTAGATCCTCCGCGGCACTCTCTAGCGCAAAGCCGTCTAATCCACACAATAAACATACAAGACAAGAAACACAATCAAAGAATGCACAAATATTACTCAATATGACATGACATGCATGATTAATGCAAATGCAATTTAGAACTTGTTAATTGATTACTTTTAATGATCACTAACTAGTTCTAATAGATTTTAACAAGTTTATACAGGTTTGGATGTGATTATATCAAACTTTAGAATCAATTCAACACAATTTGGCCAGGAAGACCAGACTAGTCCGCTAGGGACCGGACAAGTCCGCACTTTACGAGATCAGCAGATTAGGGTTTTCTAGATCGACGTAAATTTGGAGATTAGGTGTTGAATTAACATAAGGAAAGGATAATAGAACGTATACCAGATGTTTAGGACTCCAATGAATCAAGAAACTTGGAGGTAGCACTTGGATCTTGGTGAACTAGGGTTGGTGATGAACTTGGAGATGAATTGGTGATGAAGAACAAAAACTTGATGGAGAACTTGATCCTCTTTCGTTTCCTCCTCTTATTTTTCTTGCTTGGGATATTCTCCTCCCTCCTTGATGGTGGCTCTCCACAAACTAGGGTTTGGGTGGGGTGGAAAAGTGGCAAATAGATGTTAAGCAAAGGGGTGGGGCTGTTTATATAGAGGTGGAGGCTAGGGTTAGATGGATTTCGAGTTTGGGATGAGTAGAGGCCAGTTTAGAGTCCCACATGGGCTCGAAAAGAGTTAGGCACGGCGTCCCTAGGCCCACTTAACGTGAAACCTAAGAAACAAGTCATAAAACAAAATATCAACTCGGAGTCACGAAATATTGGACAAGTCCGAAAAGGACCAGACTAGTCTGAAGTTGTCCAGAGAGAAAATCGGACATGTCTGGCCTAAAATCGGACAAGTCCGACTTTCGTCAGAGAGGAAAACGGACAAGTCCGCTGGAACACCGGACTAGTCCGGAAATGTCCAGGGACTTAGCAATTTTTCAAGGATTCTTGGAATATCGGGCTAGTCCGCACAAAATCGGACAAGTCCGAAAGTTTCCAGAGGCAAAATCGGACTAGTCTGCAGCAAAAATGGACAAGTCCGTTTTTAGTCAAAGAGAAATTGGACTAGTCCTCACTAAAATCGGACTAGTCCGCACTTTCCTGCATTTTAAGTGTGGTTTTGTTCCAAATCAATTTTAAATGCTCCAAATAAGTTTTAAACTCGTTCCTCTTGATGTGGATTAATGTTAAACATGTATATGAGTGTATGTAGGGCATGATGCATGAAAATGAGGGTGTTACAAACCTACCCCCCCTTAAAATGAATCCCGCCCTCGAGATTCAACGCGGAAGAGAAGATATAGAGATATTCCTTCTTGAGGTCATCCTCCAATTCTCACGTCACTTCTTTTTTTGTGTGGTGCTTCCATTGATCTTTACACCATCTAATAACCTTGTTCCTTGTGACCCTCTCTTTAGTTTCCAAGATTTTGACCGGTTGTTCGGCATAAGTCAAATCTTCCTCTAGTTCCAATTCTTCCACTGACACTTGTTCTTCTGGTACTCTCAAACACTTCTTGAGCTGGGAAACATGAAAGACATCATGGACATCCGAAAGATGAGCTGGCATCTCCAACTTATACGCTACTTCTCCTCTTTTGTCCAAAATCTTGAATGGTCCAATATAACGAGGTGCGAGCTTGCCCCTTATGTTAAACCTCTTATGACCTCTCATTGGTGACACCTTGAGGTAAACAAAATCTCCTATTTCAAAGCCTAATTTCCTTCTCCTATTGTACGCATAGCCTTTTTGCCATATTGGGTAGCCCTCAAGTTTTCACGAATTGTTTGGACTTGCTTTTCGGCTTCTTGCAACACATCTGGACCAAATACTTGAGTTTCTCCTGCCTCATTCCAGAATAAAGGTGTCCTACACTTCCTCCCATAAAGCGCTTCATACGGTGACATTTTCAAGCTTGCTTGGTAACTATTGTTGTATGAAAATTCCGCGTATGGCAAGCCTTTGTCCCAACTTTTCCCATGCTTCAAAGCACAAGCTCTTGACATGTCCTCCAAAATCTGATTGGTCCTCTCGGTTTGTTAATCCGTTTGAGGATGATATGCTGAACTGAAATTCAACCTCGTTCCCAAAGCTTCATGCAATTTTTGCCAAAATCTGGAGGTAAATTGAGAACCCCTATCCGAGACTATCTTCTTCGGTACTTCGTGTCGACACACAATATGCTCTATGTATATTTCGGCCAATTGTGCAACTGTATATTTGGTCTTCACAGGGACAAATGAGCTGACTTGGTTAAGCGATCCACAATTACCCAAATTGAGTCATACCCGGACTGAGTACGTGGTAAACCAACTATGAAGTCCATTCTGATTTCTTCCCACTTCCATTCTGGAATCTTTATTGGTTGTAATAGTCCAGCTGGCCTTTGATGTTCCGCCTTTACTCGTTGGCACACATCACACAATGCTACGTATTCAGCTATGTCCTTCTTCATGCTATCCCACCAATAGCAAGCCTTCAAGTCTTTGTACATCTTTGTATAACCAGGGTGAATTGAGTAAGGTGAGTCATGTGCCTCTTTTAATATCCTCTCCCGAATATGCTTCACATTAGGCACAACGATTCTCTTTACAAGCCATAAGGTACCATGTTCGTCTTCATCAAATCTGAATTTTCTCCCTTCTTTGGTCCTTTCCTTGATTTCCTTGATCTCTCCATCTGTGGTTTGTGCTTCTCGAATTTCTTGCTCCAAGGTCGGATTTAACTCCATCATCTCCATCTCATTTACAAACCCGAGGTTCAACCGTTCAAACTCCTTACATAACTCGTATGGTAACTCTCGAACTGTGAGTTGATGACTTACTCCCTTTCTACTCAAAGCATCAGCCACTACATTGGATTTTCCCAGATGATAGTTGATTCCCAAATCATAAACTTTGATGAGCTCCAACCATCTTCGTTGCCTCAAGTTCAGATCTGTTTTTGTGAAAATATACTTCAAACTCTTATGATCATTATAAGTTTCACACCTATGTCCAAGAATATAGTGCCTCCAAATCTTCAATGCGTGTACCACGGACGCGAGTTCCAAATCATGCGTTGGGTAATTATGCTCATGTTTCTTCAATTGTCTTGATGCATAGGCGACTACTTGACCTTCTTGCATAAGCACACATCCAAGTCCTCGTCTTGATGCGTCACAATATATGTCAAAACTCTTGCTTACATCCGGCAATACCAAAACTGAGCTTTTTTTAACCTCTTCTTCAACTCCTCAAAACTGTTTTGACAAGCTTGAGTCCATTGGAAAGCCTTTCCCTTCATTAGAAACTCCGTCATTGGCTTGGCTATCTTGGAGAAGTCCTTGATGAATCGATGTAATATCCAGCCATTCCAAGAAAACTCCTTATTTCCTTGACATTTTGCGGCGGTTCCCATTTCAACACGTCTCTCACTTTTCCGGGGTCAACCGATACTCCTCCTCCTGAGATGATATGACCCAAAAATGGCACCTCTCTCAACCAAAACTGACACTTGTTGAGCTTGGCATACAATTGATGCTCCCTTAGTTTCTGCAATGTAAGCCTCAAGTGTTCCTCATGTTCCTTCTCATCCTTCGAGTAGATCATAATGTCATCAATAAACACCACAACGAACTTATCCAAGTACTCCATGAAGACCTTATTCATGAGGTACATAAAGTACGCAGGTGCATTGGTCAAACCAAAGGACATCACGGTGTACTCATATGATCCATATCGTGTCCTAAAGGCTGTCTTGGGTATGTCTGATGGTCTAATCTTCATTTGAAAGTATCCTGACCTCAAATAAATCTTAGAGAAGACACAAGCACCCTTCATCTGATCAAACAAGTCTTCTATGCGTTGCAAGGTGTACTTGTTCTTGATTGTCACCTCGTTGAGAGCTCGGTAATCCACACACATCCTTTGGGATCCATCCTTCTTGTCCACAAATATAACGGGCGCTCCCCAAGGTGAAGAGCTTGGCGAATAAAACCTTTCTCTAGTTGCTCTTGAATTTTCTTCTTAAGCTCCGCTAATTCCATAGGAGGCATCCTATACGACCTCTTAGCTATAGGTGCAGTTCCAGGTATTAAATCAATAACAAACTCAATGTCTCGATCAGGTGGCACACCTGGCAACTCTTCCAGAAAAACATCCGAAAATTCACACACCACCAGAATCTCCTCAATTGCGGCACATTCCATATGATTCAACTCTAATTGCTTCGGTCTGGTTTGAGATGCTTTAAATTATACGATGATCCCTTCCTCATTGGTCAACTTCACCGTCTTCGTGGCACACTCAATAACTCTATTGTGCTTCCTCAACCAGTCCATACCAAGTATAATGTCCAATCCTTGAGAATCCAAAACAATGAGGTTGGCAGAGAAGTCTACCCCCCTTATTCTAAGGCTTACTTTTGGACATACTATATTTGTCCTCATCTCTTCTCCAGGAGACTTAACCAATAGAGTAAACTTCATATGAGAGATAGGCAAACTATACTTGGCAACATACTTCGATACAATGAATGAATACGATGCTCCAGAATCAAATAACATAGTCGCGGGGTTGGAGTTTGCGAGAAACATACCAATGACCACGTCATCCGCTTGTTGAGCATCCTCCGTAGAGACATGGTTCACGTTGCCACGAGCAAAATTCTGCTGTCCATGGTTCCCTTGTGGTTGTCCTCCATTAGGTATTGGGTTCTGCCTCGGCGCTTTGCTTCCTTGACCAAGGTTTGACTTAGGACATTGATGCGCAAAGTGTCTAGCTTCTCCACAAGTATAGACTCCTTAACTCCACCAGAATTATTGGGGCGAGCTTGGTTCTGAACACTTGCAGCAGGAAAATTAGCACGAGGCGCATAAGGCATTGGAGACCTAGGTGCTTGCATGACAGGGTGCTGCTGCACAAACTGAGCTGGGCGCGGTGCAAATCCAGGGCGTTGAGCAGGAATAGAAGAGCTGTAATAAGGCCCATTGGGCGGTGCAAAGCGAGGGCGCACATTACTTCCTTGTTGTTGTCCTTGATATGGCGCCTTCCTCTTATTGTCTTGCTCCATCTCACGGATCTTGTTCTCAACCACAATTGCTTTGTCCACAAGCTTCTGAAAATTTGCATAGTCACAATTGAGCAATTGCACTTGAATTTCATTGTTCAAGCCCCTCATAAACAAGTATTGTTTTCGACTGTCCCGTCTCACATCCTCAGGCGCATACCTTGAGAGTTGAGTAAATTTGTTGAGATATTCACTCACGCTTGATCTTCCTTGCCTTAAATTCTCAAAATCTTGCCTTTTCAAAATCATAACACCTTCTGACACATAATGGGAACAGAAACTCTGCTTGAATTCCACCCAGGTAATTCTCTCTTGGTTCTCATGAGCATTGCATAGTGAATCCCATCAATCTGCAACTGCTCCAACTAGTTGATGAGAAGCAAAAAGCACCTTCTCCCGGTCACTGCATGGGACAATAGCTAACTTCTTCTCCACGGACTTGAGCCAATCATCTGCATCCATAGGGTCAGCAGCTTGAGCAAAGGTTGGCGGCCTAGTCCTCATAAACTCTCCCAATCGGTTATGAGGAGGCGGGGGTGGCGGTGGAGGCATGTGGGGCTGATTGTTAATATTGCCAGCCTGCAGCTGTCCTATAGTTTGTATCATGGTCTGCATGAGCTAGTTTTGCATAGCCAATAGCTGCTCAATGTTGATAGCTCCCTAAGTAGATCCTTGTCCAATGTTGTTCTGAGGCACTCCATTGTTCTTCTCCTCATCATTGCCATCCCTCTAGTTGCGAGTCCTCACCATCTGGAGAAATGCAATAGGTAAGAATTAGGAAATGTCCCCAACTATATGCATCAAGGGATATGAAACTAAACAGCTAGCTACACTAGCCTAGGTGGACATGGCAATGCTAAGGCATCCCAAAATCCTCTATTAAGCACACAAGCAAACAATATATAGCAAACAACACACCGAATAAAAACACATCGATTCCTGAGTGCTCCTATGTGCTCTAAAGTGTCCATTCTATCTAGGCTGCATCCTACGGTCAACCCGTGGCTCTGATACCAATCTGTGACGCCCGGTTCCGAAAAAAGAACCAAGCTAACGCATATGTGTGCCCAGGATGTTCATCACACATACACGAGTGCATTCACAAAAGATTATATAGAAAATTACCACAACACAAGATTAATTAACCAAGTTTTATTACACAAACTATATTATCCTTGAATACAAGCTCTAATGAATACTAATGACAAGTTCAACTAATGTAGCGGAAATAAACTAATTAACCAACCGAGCAAACTAAGCAATAGGGATAGTGCAGCTCCATGCAACACCACAGGCAAAGCTGACGGTAGACACGGCCTAGAACTCCGCATTATCACCATTAAACTCCCAATCCTGACATGCAACTGTTGGGGGGAAATTGCAAGAGTGAGTACATGTTGTACTCAGCAAGTTTGGAAAGTATGACATGTGGCTGATTCAAATGACGGCAATAATAATGGCTAAGTGCTGAAAAGTACATTAAAACATTTGAAAAGCAATATATTGTATGTATGTGAAGTAAACCCATCATAATCATAAGTAATATCATAATACCAGTCTGAATTCACTACCATCATCAATAATTCCAGATTTCACCATTGCCAATAACCATATTCAATACCAGAAATAAATCCATAACCAACCATAACCATAATAATACCATAACCATACCAAATACCATCCCAATACCAAGTACCCTCTAATCATGGAAGTTGTTCAGGTGCTCATAACCGGGAGCACAGCTCTCATGATAGTTTTATTAGACTCTGCACAGTTTGTACCACTATACCCACGTGTTTGTGATTTCATCACCCGTCGGCGACTAAAGAAGCTCCCTTATGCCAATTACACTTCCTTTGGTGTATGGCCAAGAGATCACAAAATAGCCTTTACAAAGGGATTACTAGCATATTTAGACCCCACTGAGGTTTCACCGGTGGTGATGTCTCCAAATGAGCACATCTTCAACCAAGGGCCCCCTCTTGAGCCGTTAGGATCCAAGGGTAGTCCCACCAATCATCAACAAACCCAATCCGACTACCCCTTCCCCGAGCATCCTTAATGGTCCAAATAGCACTGGCAAAGCCCTAATTGATCAGGTACACCGCACCCATACTTGTCCTCGTGGTGACACTGTAGTCCTGACTTATTCTCGCATGAACTGGTCCTTAGATCTAAAGCAAGCAAACCACCATAACATCCAACCCATCTACATACCAGGCTTGCTTAGATCACCCATTACCATATCATATTGACCAGTTCACATTAACAAAATAACATTAATGCATAATTAAATGTGTAGTGTAGTTTTCTCATCCCAATTAATTAAGCGATGCAAAAGGTAAAAACCCTTCCCGACTCTCTACCATGTATTCCAGGTGACAAGGGTGGTTAAACAAAGCTAGTCAACTTCCTATCATAGGATTCCCATCAAATTGACACAAGCATGCAGTTTTGCAAACAAAACATTTATTTTAAAACAGGATCAATATGCTTCAAGGACACTTGCCTTGCTCTTACGGTTGATTAGGGTCAAAGACTTCAAACTCTTGGTGTTGTAGATCCTCCGCGGCACTCTCTAGTGCAAATCCGTCTAATCCACACAATAAACATACAAGACAAGAAACACAATCAAAGAGTGCACAAATATTACTCAATATGACATGACATGCATGATTAATGCAAATGCAAGGTAGAACTTGTTAATTGATTACTTTTAATGATCACTAACTAGTTCCAATAGATTTTAACAAGTTTATACAGGTTTGGATGTGATTAGATCAAACTTTAGAATCAATTCAACACAATTTGGCCAGGAAGATCGGACTAGTCCGCTAGGGATCGGACAAGTCCACACTTTACGAGATCAGCAGATTAGGGTTTTCTAGATCGACGTAAATTTGGAGATTAGGTGTTGAATTCACGTAAGGAAAAGATAATAGAAGGTATACCAGGTGTTTAGGACTCCAATGAATCAAAAAACTTGGAGGTAGCACTTGGATCTTGGTGAACTAGGGTTGGTGATGAACTTGGAGATGAATTGGTGATGAAGAACGAAAGCTTGATGGAGATCTTGATCCTCTTTCATTTCCTCCTCTTCTTCTTCTTGCATGGGATCTCCTCCTCCCTCCTTGATGGTGGCTCTCCACGAACTAGGGTTTGGGTGGGGTGGAAAAGTGGTAAATAGATGTTAAGCAAAGGGGTGGGGCTTTTTATATAGAGGTGGAGGCTAGGGTTAGATGGATTTCGAGGTTGGGATGAGTAGAGGCCGGTTTAAAGTCCCACATGGTCTCTAAAAGAGTTAGGCACGATGTCCCTAGTCCCACTTAACGTGAAACCCAAGAAACAAGTCGTAAAACAAAAGATCAACTCGGAGTCGCGAAATACCGGACTAGTCCGAAAAGGACCGGACTAGTCCGAAGTTGTCTAGAGAGAAAATCGGACAAGTCTGGCCTAAAATCGGACAAGTCCAACTTTGGTCAGAGAGGAAAACGGACAAGTCCGCTGGAACACCGGACTAGTCCGGAAAAGTCCAGGGACTTAGCAATTTTTCAAGGATTCTTGGAATATCGGACTAGTCCGCACAAAATCGGACAAGTCCGAAAGTTTCCAGAGGCAAAATCGGACTTGTCCGCAGCAAAAATGGACAAGTTCGTTTTTAGTCAGAGAGAAATCGGACTAGTCCTTAGTAAAATCGGACTAGTCCGCACTATTTTGTTCCAAATCAATTTTAAATGCTCCAAATAAGTTTTGAACTCGTTCCTCTTGATGTGGATTAATGTTAAACATGTATATGAGTGTATGTAGGGCATGATGCATGAAAATGAGGGTGTTACAGGACTAGTCCGATTTCTCTCTGACTTCGAACGGACTTGTCCGTTTCTGCTGCGGACTAGTCCGATTTTGCCTCTGAACACTTTCGGACTTGTCCGATTTTATGCGGACTAGTCCGGTGTTCCAAGAATCCTTGAAAATTTGCTAAGTCCCTGGACTTGTACGGACTACTCCGGTGTCCCAGTGGACTTGTCCGTTTTCCTCTCTGACTAAAGTCAGACTTGTCCGATTTTTGGCCAAACTTGTCGGATTTCTTTCTGACTAACTTCAGACTAGTCCAGTCCTTTTCAGACTTGTCCGATATTTCGCGACTCTGAATTGATCTTTTGTTTTATGACTTGTTTATTGGGTTTCACATTAAGTGGGCCTAGGGACATCGTGCCTAACTCTTTTAGAGACCATGTGGGACTCTAAACCGGCCTCTACTCTTCTCAAACTCGAAATCCATCTAACCCTAGCCTCCACCTCTATATAAACAACCCCACCCCTTGGCTTGACATCTATTTACCAATTTTCCACCCCACCCAAACCCTAGTTCGTGGAGAGCCACCATCAAGGAGGGAGGAGGAGATCCCAAGCAAGAAGAAGAAGAGGAGGAAACGAAAGAGGATCAAGATCTCCATCAAGTTTCGTTCTTCATCACCAATTCATCTCCAAGTTCATCATGAACTCTAGATCGCCAAGATCTAAGTGTTGCCTCTAAGTTTCTTGATTCGTTGGAGTCCTAAACACCAGGTATACCTTATATTTCCTTTTCCTTATGTAAATTCAATCCCTAATCCCCAATTTCACGTCGATCTAGAAAACCCTAGTTCGCCAATTCTGCGAAGTGCGGACTTGTCCGGTCCCTAGCGGACTAGTCCAATTTTCCTGGTTAATTTCTATTGAATTAATTCTAAAATTTAATCTAATCACATCCAAACCTAAATAAACTTGTTAAAATATATTAAAACTAGATAGTGATCATTTAAAAGCAATCTATTAACAAGTTCTACCTTGCATTTGCATTAATCATGCATGTCATGTCATATTGAGTAATATTTGTGCACTCTTTGATTGTGTCTCTTGTCTTGTATGTTTGTTGTGTGGATTTGACGGATCTGCGTTAGAGAGTGTTGCGGAGGATCTACAACACCAAGAGTTTGATGTCTTTGATCCTAATCAATCCCAAGAGCAAGGCAAGTGTCCTTGAAGCATATTGATCCTATTTTAAAATAAATGTTTTATTTTCAAACTGCATGATTGTGACAATTTGATGGGAATCCTATGATAGGAAGTTTACTAGCTTTGTTTGACCACCCTTGTCACTTGGAATATATTGTAGAGAGTCGGGATGGGATTTTTACCTTTTTGCTTCGCTTAATTAATTGGGATGGAAGAACAACTACACTACTTAATTTAATTATGCATTAGTGAGATTGTGCTTGACATGAACTGGTGATATCTGATATGGTAATAGGTGATCTAAGCAAGCTTGGTACATGGACGGGTTAGATGTTATGGTGGTTTTGCTTGCTTTAGATCTAAGGACCGGTTCGTGGATCGACCATCCAGGATTTACAGTGCCACCACGAGGCCAAGTATGGGTGCGGCGTAGCTGATTAATTAGGGCTTTGCCAGTGCTATTTGGACCATAAGGATGCTCGGGGAAGGGGTAGTCGGATTGGGTTTATTGATGATTGGTGGGACTACCCTGGGATCCGAATGGCTCAAGAGGGGGCCCTTGGTTGAAGATGTGCTCAGCTGGAGATATCGCCTCTGGTGAAACCTAAGTGGGGTCTAAATAGGCTAGCAATCCCTTTGTAAAGGCAATTTTGTGATCTCTTGGCCACACACCTACGGAAGTGTGAGACAGCATAATTGAGATTCTATGGTCATCGAAAGGTGATGAAATCACAAACACGTGGGTAAAGCAGTACAACCTCTGCAGAGTGTGTCTAAAACTATCATTATAGCCGTACTCCCGGCTTTGAGCAACCTCGACCCTCACATGATTAGAGGAAAATTGGGATTTTGGGATGGTTATGGTTGGTATTATGGTTATGAATGCTTATGAATTAAATTCTAGTATTGAATATAGATATTGGTATATGATGATGGATATGGAATATGGACGGGTATTATGAGAACTACATGGCTTTTGATGGGTTTATTTCAAATACATATAATATATTGTTTTTCAAATGTTTTAATGTACTTTTCAGCACTTACCCATTATTATATCGTCATTTGTATCAGCTACATGTCATACTTTCCACACTTGCTAAGTACGACATGTACTCACTCTTGCAACCCCCCCCCCCCCCCCCCACAGTTGCAGGTCATGATTGGGAGTTTAATGGCGATAATGCGAAGTTCTCGGCCGTGTCTACCGTCAGCTTTGCCTGTGGTGTTGTTTGGAGTTGCGCTACCCTATCGCTTATGCTGCCAAGCTATTTAGTTTGCTTATTTAGTTTATTTCCGCTGCATTAGTTCAACTTGTCATTAATACTCATTATAACTTGTATTCGAGGATAATATGGTTGTGTAATAAAAGTACTAAATTAATGTTGTTCTGTGGTAATTTTCTGTATACTCTTTTGTGAATGCACTCGTGTATGTGTGTTGAACGTCCTGGGCACACATATGCGTTCACTTTGTTCATTTTCGGAACCGGGTGTCACAAATTGGTATCAGAGCCACAGGTTGACCGTAGGATGCAGCCTATTTAGAATGGACACTTTAGAGCACATAGAAGCACTCAGGAACCGATGTGTTTTTGTTTAGTGTGTGTTGACGGCTGTTATATACCAATTTCATCCGTCAACTTAACTCAATTATGTGAAGGATTTGTCATTTCTTGCACACATCACCTTTCTATCTAACCCAATTCCACTTGGACTTGGAGAAATATGTGTATGCAGCATTTTATGCAGGAAATGAGAAAATGTAGAGGGACCAATCCTATAAAATATCATCCAAGCCAATCAGGCAACGACACGTGGCATCCCATGGATCAAATGGCCCACAAATAGAAGTATCCGAGGAGATCGAATGGTGTATCACCCATATACATCAATGGGACCCACCTGGCAGCCACCTGGAGAAAGCACACGTGAAACGGTGCAATGACTAGGTCGGCCGAACTAGGGGGTCGGCCGACCTGGTCTTTGCACCAAACTCGGTCATCCTCCACGTGTTGGCTCCTCCCGGCTCCCTGGAGTCAATGGTGACTGATTCGCGCGCTTTTGGTGGCGGGAACCAACCTCAACACTTGTATAAATAGGACCCCCTACCCCTCACTTCAACATACACCACTTGGGCATCATTCTATTGTATACACTATCTTCCATAGTCCTTAGAGGAGTTAGGATGTAGAGAGGAGAGACTCTAGTCCAAAGTCCAAATTGGGAAAGGAGTAGAAGGAGTCTCTCTTCCCAATTCCACATTGGGAAAGGTATGGCTTATGTATTCCTTCTTGTATTTGTGACTTTGTGCTCAATAAATATATTATCTTCAGTCTTCTTTTATACGTATACTTGGACAAAGCGTTTCTTGTTTGATTGTGGAGTCCATGTATGTGGAAGGTATAGTCTTTATGATTTCACTCTCATGATCACATCTTATGGTCATAAACACTATAGACCCCCACTACAGTCTATGTAGTTATGATATGATTATGTTAATATGAATGACTTATGCTATGCTTCAACATTGGTTCAACGATGTTTAGGTTAGTCATTGCCTTAGGATGGCTTGTGCCATGGCTCCTAAGGTATTTGCTTAGTGTGCTACCATGGTGCTAGGGTATTTAAGTAGCGTTGGATGTCTTGTAGACCAACGGATTGAAGAGGTAGGCAGTAGGTGGTGACAGCCCTATCTATCCTTTGTAATCCTCCACGTTCGGCTATGCCACATGCTCTTTGCGGGAGTCGCCCTAGTATTGCTAGGGGTAAGCCCGTGCTCGATGTGTTGAATAGCATTGCATAGGAATTCATCATTGACATGACCATTAGTATCTACCTTAGGCTATGCATATGTATTAGAAGCATTGTAGGAGCAACTCTCTAACTCTCAATCCAATCTCCCTCTAGGACCCATTTTACCCTTTAGAATAGATTGCCTAGGTGTGTGTCACACTACCCCTATTATCAACTTACCCCTGTCCGGATAATGGATTAGTATCCCATAGCTTGACCATAAGAGTAGTATATACTTTACTCCATTGCCTTCCTTTGGGATAAATACGATACCCTTGGGAATACTCATGGGTGAAACGCTACAATGGTATCCTCCGTGCGTTTGCGGATCTCATCTCTTTACCAGAGATGTTCTGTGGTGTTACGAAATACCAACAAGCATTTCTGGCGCCATTGCCAGGGATGATTTGTTAGTATATCTTAGGAGCCGTCAACAAGCATTTCTGGCATCGTTGCCGGGGAAGGCAAAGGAAGTGAAGGATAGCTATCACTTGTGATTAAGCTATAGGTACTAATAGTTATTAGGCAGGATTACCCTTGTTTGTTTTCTCCTTTGTGTGAAAACAGGGTAGTGTTGGCCAACCCATTGTATGGGATGGCCAACGAGGACGCAAGTGCTCAACTGCAAGATGATTCAAGGCGTACCTCAACAAATGTCTGCTAGGCAACACCATTGCCTATTGCGGAAGAATTTTAGCTTTCAGTAGAAGCCAAAGTCATCCATACCCAAGCTTGGGGGAGGCTCCAAGAGTTCTTCTTGGTTTGCTTCCACCATGGTGTGGATAGTTGGCTCTTCATCCAACACTCATGTCATGGGTTGGCTCCACCAATCCATGACCACATTCATGCTAGAGCTGAAGGAGTCCTATTCTCATTCATCATGGATGAGAAGAAGGTCTCCACTCAAGGGGTGGATTGAAGAATGCTCGAGTTCCCATAGCTTGTCATGCACACCACTTCACAAGGTGGATATGCTAGTTATGGAACTACACCTCTCATTGAAGTGTCATGAATATCCAAGTCGTTGGAGATTTGTTTGGATAATCCAAGTCGTGGATATTCACATGATTTGTGAAAATCCATGTCAACATGGGACGCTTGGGAATTATTTCCCTAAGACCCATGAGGACCTTTTTCAAACAACAACTCCAATGGCTACCATTCACAAGGAGGTCAAGGGTGGAATTAACATGACCCTTGTATTCAAGGAGGCTATGGCTCCCCAAGGGATTTAAGTTCAACTAGCCTACCGTGAAGTATCTTGGCCAAGCAAAAATCAAGACAACATTCACATGAAGATCTTGGCCAAGGACAAGAACTTAAGGAGAATTCAAAGTCCAAGATTTCCCACATCACTTGTTGGGACTCCCACACTTCGACCAAACCCATTCAACCTAGGGCAAGTGACATTGTGGATGAAGTGTTTCTTGTTTGATTGTGGAGTCCACATGTCATCATGCCCAAGGAAGCCTTTGATCCATGATCAAGGTATGGGTTGATTCAATGGAATATCAATATGGTCAGAGTGGCACCCCTAAGAAGGACAAAGCCTCACCATGCTCATGAAGGAATACATTCAAGAGGGAGAACCCGTCGCTACAACAACATGTCTATATCCATACAACGGGGAGAGGCTAGGGCCACCATGTGGCCCACATGTCCAAATGACAGCTGAATGAGTTTGGCACGTCAAAACAGAAGAAATTGTCCACATCTTCAACTCCGGGATTTGACAACAAATCATCACGCTAAACAGAACGGAGGTAAGTCCTACTCATCGGACTTCAAACAATTTGGTAAGTCCTTGCCAATAGGTTAATTGGTAGTTATCACTCACCGGACTTCAAAAATTCGGTGAGTCCTTTCCAATAGGTTAATTGGTAGTTATCTCATATTTGTTTTTCAAATTGCATCAACCCTTGCATTTGCATGTTTGAAATTCCACACTTGCATGTTGGAAAGTAAAATTTCCAACCATCATAAAACTAAAAATTTGAATTAGGGGAGAAATTTAATTGGATATGAACTACGTGCATGACCACTTGAATTTATCTTCCTAGTTCAAACCAAAAATATTTTCTTTGACCCTCATTGCATTTACAAGTTATTTCAAGCTGGGCAAGACAATTTGGAAATTGGGTTCAATTTGCTTTGGCTAGCGTAACCCGTTTTCGAGTTGTTTTGTGTGTTCTTTATTAAAGTGCAGCTAGGTCAAAATTGTGAAGAGGTGGTATGGAAAGAAAGTGGAAGGTTTCATCAAGCTCAAGTCACCATTGGGAGGATTTGAGAACACTTCTCTCCTTCAAACTCATTTTGAGTTTGAGGAAGACAAATGTTCAAGAGGATGACCCAATGGAGGAGCCAGAACCAAATCCATCGCCAAATCCAACCTCAACTTGGCATTTGGCATCAACCATCAAGCCTACGCCAAAAATCAAGGTTGTGAGTTTCTCACACAAACACCTTCATCACCAACTGCTCTTCAAATGAGGTATGAGTTTATAATTTTTCATTGTTTGGTTTGCCATAGAATTGAATGTATTTGCTTGCATTTGTGAGGAAGGTTGACACTTCCTCATCATTCAATTCTCAAGCATCCTCACAAGAGTAAGTGTGGGTATTGACTTTTGGATCTCCAAAAAGAAATCCCACCTTACATGGAAAAATCTCAAACAAGTACCTAGAATCCTTTCAGAATTGTTTTGTAAACTTAGTCATTTTTGTTGAGGTTTAGAAAACATAACTTTTTGGCATGACTTACTTGGTGAATTGGCATACAGGAACTTGAGCATAGTGACAACCATAATTTTAATTGAGCTTCATGCATAGATGGTGTCACTAGATTTCAAATTCCTAGTGAGGTTCAGGAGGATAAAATTGAGAATCTTGTTTGTCATGGTCTAAATGATAAAAATTTGCTCTTGAAAGCTAAGATGGTTAGAAACATTAAAAGATGTAGGGATCCATATAGTGTATTTCTATCACATGCATTGCTATGAGTAGGAGCTTTAGAAAATATGCAACATGAATTATCCATAAAGCTCCACTCTTATCAATGAATAACACATTGATCATAGATACACTTGACATTGGATCCAATGTATGCATATTTTATTTTGTTCTTCCTCGTATGTACAAATGAAAGTTTGGTTACCTAACTCGAATGTTAATTTGTACAAGTCTCGGGAGCTAACCATCCCTCTCTATTCAAGAGAGGAAGTTTGTAGGAGTAATATTACTATATAGGCATTCAAGAAGCTGATTGTTGGGATCCCTAGAGGATCCCATTTCAATATCTCTTGGCCAAGGAGTAAATGAGGATGGTTGCTACCTATCGGAAATTATGCCCGATGGTCGATCATAACTATACGAGGCTAGAGATTTGAAATGGGAACCCTCCATGAGCAACCAATGAGCTGCCACGAATGGGTGAGAGCATTATGCTCTCAACTATTTTAAGCACTCATTCAAGCTCAAGGGATTTGCCACCATCATCGGGTACAAGTTATTCCTATGTGGCTAAGAGTTATGATGTACCATGACCAAGGAATGACAAGATCACACCCAATTTATATTGGGTGCAAGTTGTTCCTATGTGGCTAGAAGGTATGACATGCCTTAGCCAAGGAACAACAGATCACACTCAACCCATGTTGAGTGCATGTCATTCCTTTGTGGTCCTAGTTATATTGTACCTTACCCAAGGAACAACTGATCATACCCAATGCATGTTGGGCACATGTCACTCCCTTATGGCAAAAAGATATGATACACCTTAGCCAAAGAATGACGAACATACTCAATATATTTTGAGTGCACATCATAACTTTGGATCTAAAGGTTATCATTATCCTAGACAAGGAATGACAAATCACACCCAACACATGAAGACCCTGATGTGCGGACAATCAACATCGAAAACACTCTATTCAACCATACTCATGGTGTTAATGGGAGGCAACACAACAATCAACACTCAACCCTCCATTGTCAAAGCCAAGCTGCAACAAGGATAGGCCAACTCATGGCCTACCTTCGTCGTTAGGGTTTCAACCCCTATCACGGACCTTGATCAAGAATAAGCTTGGGGGAGGACCCCCACTTGAGGTAACTTGTATAACGCCCACTACATTTTTATTTCAAATCATCCATTGCATATTTATTTTCCATCCATCCATCATCCACCTTGCATATATATATATATATATATATATATATATATATATATATATATATATAGGTTAGATTTGCTTTGATCAAATAAAGATGTGCGGTAAGAATGATTTAGAATTCACATAGATGAAATGATGAATAGTTGCTCTGTTTTATTTTCCTAAGTCTCTAGTTTACAACTTGCTACTCTCCGAATATTGCTTTTATTGGTTTGAAATACTTTTACCTTAATTTGGAAGTTGTGGGTAGCAAAAGCTTAATCTAATTCTAGGTTGTTGCAAGACTAGAATTAGTAATAGGGCTGCTAGTCCTAGTTTGAAAGTAAAATTTAGATTTCCGGAGAAATTCTAAAAAGATTTAAGTTTCCCTCAATTGATTGGAAATACCTAACAAAGCCATATGATGTTCATACATAAACAAAACCTTATGCATATTCTATTTGCTTTCACATTGAGCCTAGTCAAACTAGTATAGACCTATGTGAGAAATCATTCAACTCTTTTTGAATTCAAGACTTCACTTGCACATGCTATACTTCTACACTAGAAGTAAGCAAAACGTCCATCATATGAACCATACCACAACAAAAAGAGAAACTCCATGTTATTCATGTTTAGCACTCTCTTCAAAATTCATTGCAAAGAAAGGGCGTAGAAGACATGGCTACAAGAAAAAGAAAATACATGCTTATATCATAAGCATGAAAAAAAAAAGAAAAAATATGCTTACTCCATAAGCATAAAAAAATCGGGTAGCCATGTTTCATCCTTGCAATAAAGAGAGTCCACATCAGAAGGAGTCATCTCAATGTTTCCACATCCACCTCCATTCCATCACACATGCACAAGTCTTGATTCAAACGTTTGAATTGATTTCTCCTAAGGCTTGCTCTTTTGACTTAGCAATATTATGTGCTGCAAATATGCCTACTTACTTTCCTTACCAAGCTTCACATACAAGCCATATTCAATGAGTAGGAATAGTAGAGGCACAATGCTTTGGTGGGGAAATATTTCCACTATCCACAAAGGAGTAATTGAGAGTATCAAATTGAGGTACGTAATATCTAAATTGAATTCTCCAGGATTTAAGTGGAACTTGATTTCTAGGCTATGTATGCTACATTTGCTATTCTACCTTTCAACTACTCATGAATATGAAAAAGCATAAGCCCCATGATAACTTAAGAAAGGTAGGGTATCATAGCCAATTTATGCGATACTAGGTAGAGTATCTTGTTGTGCATTAGATACTTTTGAAAATAAGATATTGTAGCAACTCCTGATCATCAACCTACAGTCTTGACTTTGCTCGGGATGAGCAAAGGATAAGCTTGGGGGAGATTGTTTTTTTTTGACCGGTGAAAAACTGCAAGGGAGAACCCCGGCAGCCATAAAACATATATTAAAAGAGACGATGTAACAGGGAGTTACAATAGCTCAGCAGAGCTTGACTAGGTGTTCCAGAGGGAGGAACGTCCTTTACAAACTCTGAAGCTACAAGAGCACCCTGGCCTATCCTCCGGCTTAAAACGGCAGGCCTGAAGCCTTGTAGAAGCAATGAAGGATCGTTTCCAGACGTTTACTGAGGGAGTAGAGTTTCTGAAAATGACATTGTTACGAGCAATCCAAATCTCCCAGGCCGCTATGGAGAAGGTTTCCATGAAGGCGCGATGACCCCAGCTGAGCTTGGCTTTTTGCAGGGTATGAAAGAAGGGGATGTCGTGGTCCCAGTGAATCCCAAGGACATTCCAGCATGCCATGCTGAAGGAGCAGCTAAAGAAGAGATGGTACGTGAGTTCCTCCACATTGTCAGCACAGAGCACACAGGTGTGGTCGTTCCTGTCAATCGTGATGTTTTTTTCTCTTCAGGAGGTTGCGTGAGTTGAGCCAGTCCCGAAACATCAGCCACATGAAGATCTTTATTTTCTTTAGCACCTTTGAGGCCCAAATCCAGCTAAAGGGTGTTGGTGGGTTGATGTGTTTGTAGTAGTTGTTGTAAATAAGCTTGGAGCTGAAAGTTCTTGTTCCCCCGATTGGAGTCCACTCATCCTGTGCAGCTTCCCTGTGTGAAATTTCCTCCAGCATGGCCTCCAGATTGGCCAGTTCCAACAGTGCTTCCTCCGATAATGGTTGAAAAAAGTGATTGTGATGGTCTGAGCTGCTGAGGTATTGGGCCATTGAGATGTTGGTTCTTTTTGCGAAGGAGTATAAACGAGGCATGTCCCTTTTGAGGAGGTGGCCTTCCCACTGATCCTGCCATAGTCGAATTGTGTCCCCTGCGGCAGTTTTGACTTCAAAATTCCTGAGAAAAGAATCAGATAGGCTCACAACATCCCTCCACCAGAAGGATCCTTTTCCTTTTGTGATGTGGGGGGTTTACCATTTCTGCAATAGCGCTGATGGATGAGGTGAACCCAGGGGATGTCTGCTTTGTTATAGATTTTCCAGAGGAATTTCATGAGCAAGGTTCCATTCATTGCAGTGAGGTTTTTCAGACCCAGGCCTCCATTTTCCTTTGGTGTTGTAACTTGGTTCCAGGCCACCAGGGGCCGGCCCTTGCCAGCAATGTCCGAGCCTCTCCATAAGCATTGTTTCCTGGCTTTGTCAATAGCTTGAATGACTGACTATCTCAATTTGATGGTACACATCGCATAAATTGGGATGGCGGATAGAACGTTGTTGATGAGTGTGCATCGACCAGCCATTGACAACCATGTTGCTGCTCCAGTTAGCGTTTTTTGCACCCTTAAGACAAGCCCTTCAAAGGCATCTGCTTTGGGTCTGTCGAGGCTCATCGGCAGACCTAAGTAAGTAAATGGGAATGAACCAATAGAGCAACCCTGTGTGGCTGCTAGAATTGTGGCCTCCTCTTCATCAGTGTTTATTGGTGTTAAGCTTGATTTTGCCCAGTTCACTCTTAGCCCTGTAGCTCCCCCAAAGGATTGTAGTAAGTTTTTCAGAAAGAAGAGTTGTCTCTGGTTGGCTTTGAGGATTAGAATAGTGTCATCTGCATATTGTACTACTGGGAAGTCCTTGTTCATTTCTTGATGCAGTGGCAATGATAGAAGCCCCAGCTCCACTGCTTTGTTGATTAAAATTTGTAGAAGATCTGCTGCCAGTACAAATAGCAGGGGGGCTAACGGGTCCCCCTGCCGAACACCTCTTCTGCAGTGAAAAGTCTTTCCTGGCACCCCATTGAGAAGAACTGAGGAGGTGGCGGTAGATAGAATATCTGTTACCCATGTGATTCACTGTTCAGGAAAACCCAAAACTCTCAGCATGTGTATAATGAAGTCATGTTCCACCCTGTCAAAGGCTTTTTCGAAGTCCAGATTGAGTACTATGACACCAGTGTTGGTTTTTTTGCATTGATAAAGGTACTCATAGACCCAAGCCATGCAGTCCTGGATGGTTCTTTTCTTGATGAAACCATATTGATTTTTGTGGATAATGGTTGGGATGACTTCCTGCAATCTAACTGAGAGTATCTTAGTGATCAATTTGATAGTGGAGTTCAGCAGTGATATGGGCCTGTAATCTGTAACCCTGCAGGGATTATTGATCTTTGGGGTGAGAGTGATTAAGGAACTGTTCAGAGGCTGGATACTGATGTTGCCATTAAAGAAGTCCGAGCACAGCAGATAAATGTCTTCCTTAATTATGTGCCAGCATGCCTGAAAGAATTTTGTGTTGAACCCATGTGGACCTGGGGCTTTGTCAGTTGGCATGTTTTTGAGTGTGGCATCAATTTCCTCCCTGGTGATCGAGTTGCATAATGTATGTAGATGTTGTCCAGGCAGCACCCAATGGTGGATTTGTGGCCATTGTTGAGTCGGGGCAGATTGCCCTAACCTTTCAGAAAATTCCTTCCAGAGGGCTGAGGCCTTGTGCCCATTATCCATCAGTTCCACTCCATGGTCATCTTGAATGACTGATATATTGTTTCTCCTATATCTTTCTGTTGCTGCAGCCAAGAAGAATTTGGTTGGCTCATCACCAAACATGGCCCAAAGCTCTGTATAACGTTGTCTCCAGTAGTAATGCTGTTGCTTTAAGAGCTGAGTGAGTTGACGTTTGATCATATTTCTGAAACAACTTTCCTGCAAGTATAGTGTCCTCTGCTCTTCCATTTTGTCCATGATCAGAATAACTTCATTGCATCGTTTGATCAGTTTTTTAGCCTACCTAGTGATCTGCTCCACTTGCATAGCTTGTATCTCAGACGTTTTAATTTAGTAGAAACTCTCCTTGCACTACCAACTATTGGCAGAGGCTGGTCCCACGAGTCCTTGAAAATGGTGAGAAATTGTGGATGTCTGAGCCAGTAGTTTTCAAAATGAAAGCATTTTGATTTAGGTATGGTGGTGCATATCTGAGCTACTAGTGGGACATGGTCTGATGTGTCCCTGGCCAGTGGTCGGAGTGAGGAGTTGGGAAATTATAGGGACCATTGCGCTGAGGTAAAGCACCAATCCAGTTGCTCAAGTAGAGGCGATTGTTGCATGTTGCTCCAAGTGTAATTCCTACCTTGGAGAGGGATTTCAATAAGTCCCAAGTGTTGGATGATGTCATTGAACATATGCATGTCCCCTATATTCGCTCCCGTGCAGTTGCGATCACTGGCGTGGCGATAAAAGTTGAAGTCCCCCAATATCATGTAGAGCTCTTGCGGTTGCAATGAGAGATTCCAGAGCCAGTCGATGAACTCCTGCCGGCGAGGTCCCTGACAAGGTCCATAGACTGAGATCAGGTGCCAGACGACCCCATTCTGTCAGGATGTGAACCGCAGGAATATGGCAAAGTCCCTGTTATCCAGAGCTTCCCCCTGAAGTAAGCTATCATTCCAGGCTACCAGTATACCTCCTGAGGCACCCCTGGATGGTGCAAAGGCGAATTTATTGAATCTTCTGGGCGCCAGTCGTTTAAGGAAAGAAATGCCAATATGTTCCATTTTGGTCTCTTGTATACAGAAGATATTGCACTCCTGGACCTCCTCTATTTTGGATATGACTGCTTGCTGCTTAGCAGTGTTATTGAGACCACGAATGTTCAAGTTGAAGACATTCCAGTTACGGTTTATGTTATGCACCATAAATAATAGTCAGGGAAGACAGAGCAGTCCGAGAAGTGATCCCGACCGAGTGAATGAGGATGTGGCCTATGAAGCTAAGGTCAGTGTGCAACGAGGGCCAACAAACAAACCAGTAAACAGACAGACAAATGAGCCAAGCAGCATAGAAATAAGTCACAGCCAACAAACTCCAGAAAAGACTAACTGCCATAAACTGAGGTTCCGGCCACCGGCCGATCAAAATACAGAAGTGTTCCCAACAGCGCATGTTCCCAACAGAGCATACCACAAAACAACAGCCAGTACTGTTTAAAACAACCACACTATAATTCCAAACAACAACTTCCCAAAAGACGAACCCATCGGCAACATAGCAGCCCACAGTGCGCCCGGTTGGCTCTCTCATCACAAGCAAGTCTCTAAACAAGCTGGTCTGGAATGCAAAAAGATCTATGCCCAGTGGGGTGAGACAGGAGTGAGTAACGGTGATACCCATGTCTTGCAGAAGGAAGTTCCGGATTCAAAGCCTGAAATCATCGTACTGATCTTCCTGCAGCACGCGGTCAGTGTCCACCGCCACCGCAAATTCTTCATGAGCCGGGTGATGGTGACCAGGAAGGTGCACAACCATCCTAGGCAGCCGGTCCGGGCCTCTGTCAGTGAAGTCGAAGTGTTGGTTGGCCAGGAACCTCGAGGGATCAACCGCGAAGTTGGCCATGAGGCGAAGAGAGTTGGCCGGCGAAAGAGCGGCAGAGACGGATGTGGAGTGCAGGATGCGGAGGAGCCAGGAAGAGGGAGTGGCAGAGGAGAATTTGAGGGGGCAGTTGTGGTTGTGAATGATGATGGAGGATGAGGTTTCCTGGAGAGGCCAGAGGCCTTAATGGGGGGCGTGCTTCTCTTGCGCCAAACCCGAGAAATTCTGGCAGCCGAGAGGCAGTTCTGTCTAATGTGCCCGTATCTAAAGCAAAGATTGCAACGAATCTTATTGCAGCATTGGAATTTCAGATGAAATGGATTGAGGCATTTATAGTAGCGTTTCCCATCGGGCTACCGAGTGCCATGATCGCCTGGCCGCCTCAGCTCCCTGCTCTGATCGCTGTCTTGTCGACGGAGGGTTCCCTCAGGACCTTGCGAGACTGTGGCCTTAGGAGCTCTATCTCCCTTCGGGCGATAACACTCGCCGACATCCCACTTAGTAGGGCTAAGCCTAGGGTGGCTACTGCTCAGAGCGGTCGCATCAGGGGCATGCGCCGAGTTGTTGACGCTCCATTGAACCAGAGGCCAGTGAGACATGAATGGAGTGGGACCAGACTTCCCTTTGTCCACCCATGAATTCAAAATTTTGTATTTTTTATCACGCCATGTACCATCATTCATGGTGGTCGGTGAATGAACTCCGACGATCTTCCGATTAGCCGGAAAGCAGAGTCTGGTAGCACTTGTTGGGGCTTGAAGAAGATTGTAGAAAAGGTTTCCCAACCACAACCCTTTTACCGTTAGGGTTGCCTTTTTTGCTGGAGGACCTTGCCGGGTTGGGGAGGCGAAGGAGACCCGCCTGTTTGCTGGCTTCTTGCGTGAGACCAATGTCCGGCTTTCCTTCCGTTCCTGCTCCCACTTCTTGTATTCAGAGATCCAATCCGGTCCACCCGTGCGCCATAGATGAAAGTACACATCAAAGGTTGGTGTGGTGATCCTTCTCTTTGCATTGATCAGCAGTCCCACATGCTTGCTCGCCACGGAGAAGCGAAACGAACGCTCTTGCAGTTGTTGGACATGAAAATCCCAAGGAGAACCACCCAGCACTGAGCAAAGGGCCCATCCAACGGCACTCTCCGAGAGACGAAAAGTGTACCTTTGGAAGACTGCAATCATGAGGAAGGAACCCTTGGGCGAAGACCCCAGGTGATGAACCGTGGAGCGGAGCTGGCGGTGAACTTCTTGTTGGAATATCTCGCCGGGACGAAGATCCCAGTCACCACTGGTCGGCAGGGGTTGATCATCACCCATGTTGAGCAAGTCGACCAGTCCCCCGCAGCACTAGAGGCTATCAGCGAGTCCATGGCGGCGAGCAAGGGGAGGTGGTGGAGGTGGCTGAGGCGCGGGGTACTGAGGAGCGGGAGCAAGAGCAAGCCATTTTTCCGTTGGGAAAGTGAAAGTTGAAGAGTAGCCTGTCTTGGGGGAGTTTGTTGACGGATGTTATATACCAATTTCATCCGTCAATTTAACTCAATTATGTGAAGGATTTGTCTTTTCTTGCACATATCACCTTTCTATCTAACCCAATTCCACTTGGACTTGGAGAAATATGAGTATGCAGCATTTTATGCAGGAAATGAGGAAATGTAGAGGGACCAATCCTATAAAATATCATCCCAACCAATCTGGTGATGACACGTGGCATCCCATGGATCAAATGGCCCACAAACAGAAGTATCCGAGGAGATCCAACGGTGTATCACCCATATACATCAATGGGACCCACTTGGCAGCCACCTAGAGAAAGCACACGAGAAATGGTGCAATGACCAGGTCGGCCGAACCAGGGGGTCGGCCGACCTGGTCTTTGCACCAAACTTGGTCAACCTCCACGTGTTGGCTCCTCCCGGCTCCCTGGAGTCAATGGTGACTGATTCGCGCGCTTTCGGTGGGGGGAACCGACCTCAACACTAGTATAAATAGGACCCCCTACCCCTCACTTCAACACACACCACTTGGGCATCATTCTATTGTATGCACTATATTCCATAGTCCTTAGAGGAGTTAGGATGTAGAGAGGAGAGCCTCTAGTCCCAAGTCCAAATTGGGAAAGGAGTAGAAGGAGTCTCTATTCCCAATTCCACATTGTGAAAGGTATGGCTTATGTATTCCTTCTTGTATTTGTGACTTTGTGCTCAATAAAGATATTATCTTTAGTCTTCTTTTATACGTGTACCTGGGCAAAGCGTTTCTTGTTTTATTGTGGAGTCCATGTATGTGGAAGGTATAGTCTTTATGATTTCACTCTCATGATCACTTCTTATGGTCAAAAACAATATAGACCCCCACTATAGTCTTTGTAGTTGATATGATTATGTTAATATGAATGACTTCTGCTATGATTCAACATTGGTTCAATGATGTTTAGGTTAGTCATTGCCTTAGGATGGCTTGTGCCATGGATCCTAAGGTATTTGCTTTGTATGCTAGCATGGTGCTAGGGTATTTAAGTAGCGTTGGATGTCTCGTAGACCCACAGATTGAAGAGGTAGGCAGTAGGTGGTGACAGCCCTATCTGTCCTTCGTAATCCTCCACGTTCGGCTATGCCACAGGCTCTTGGCGGGAGTCAACCTAGTATTGCTAGGGTTAAGCCCGTGCCCGATGTGTTGAATAGCATTGCATAGGAATTCATCATTGACATGACCATTAGTATCTAACTTAGGCTATGTATATGTATTAGGAGCATTGTAGGAGAAACTCTCTAACTTTCAATCCAATCTCCCTCTAGGACTCATTTTACCCTTTAGAATAGATTGCCTAGGTGTGTGTCACACTACCCCTATTATCAACTTACCCCTGTCCGGATAATGGATTAGTATCCCATAGCTTGACCATAAGAGTAGTATATACTTTACTCCATTGCCTTCCTTTGGGATAAATACGATACCCTTGGGAATACACATGAGTGAAATGCTACAACGGTATCTTCTGTGCGCTTACGCATCTCATCTCTTTACCGGAGATGATCTGTGGTGTTAAGAAATACCGACAAGCATTTCTGGCGCTATTGCTAGAGATGATTTGTTAGTATATCTTAGGAGCCATCAACAGTGTGTTGTTGCTATATATTGCTTGCTTGTGTGCTTAATAGAGGATTTTGGGATGCTTTAGCATTGCCATGTCCACGTAGGCTAGTTAGTTGTCTAGTTTCATATCTCTTGATGCATATAGTTGGGGATGTTTTCTAATTCTTACCTATTGCTCTTCTCCAGATGGTGAGGACTTGCAACCAGAGGGATGGCAATGATGAGGAGGAGAACAATGGAGCACCTCAGAATAACAATGGACAAGGACCTGCCCATGGAGCTACCAACATTGAGCAGCTTTTGGCTATGCAAAACCAGCTCATGCAGACCATGATACAAACTATGGGAGAGCTACAGGCTGGCAACATCAACAATCAGCCCCACATGCCTCCACCACCACCCCCACCTCCTCATAACCAGTTGGGAGAGTTTATGAGGACTAGGCCGCCAACCTTTGCACAAGCCCGCTTACCCTATGGATGCGGATGATTGGCTCAAGTCTGTGGAGAAGAAGCTTGCTATTGTCCAATGCTGTGACCGGGAGAAGGTCTTATTTGCTTCTCATCAGTTGGAGCAGCTGCGGATTGGTGGGTTTCTTATTGCAATGCTCATGAGAATCAAGAGAGTATCACTTGGGCGGAATTCAAGGAGAATTTCCGTTCTCATTGTGTGCCCGAGGGTGTTATGATCTTGAAGCGGCAAGAATTTGAGAACTTCTGGCAAGGAAGATCGAGTGTGGTTAAATACCTCAATAAATTCACTCAACTCTCAAGGTATGCACCTGAGGATGTGAGTCGGGACAGCCGGAAGCAATACTTGTTCATGAGGGGCTTGAACAATGAGATCCAAGTGCAACTGCTGAATTGTGATTATGCCAACTTCCAGAAGCTAGTGGACAAAGCAATTGTGGTTGAGAACAAGATTCGTGAGATGGAACAAGATAACAAGAGGAAGGCGCCATATCAAGGACAGCCACAAGGAAGTAATGTGCGCCCTCGCTTTGCACCACCCAATGCGCCTTATTTTAGCTCTTCTATTCCTGCTCAATGCCCTGGATTTGCACCGTGCCCAACTCAGTTTGTGCAGCAGCGCCCTGTCATGCAAGCACCTAGGCCTACAATGCCTTATGCGCCTCGTGCTAACTTTCCTGGTGCAAACTTTCAGAATCAAGTTCGTCCAAATTCTGGTGGAGTTAGGAAGTGCTATACTTGTGGAGAAGTTGGACAGCACATCAATGCCCTAGGTCAGGCCTTGGACAAGGAAGCAATGCGCCAAGACAGAACCCGAGATCCAATGGAGGACAGCCGCAAGGGAATCGTGGACAGCAGAATTTTGCTCGTGGCAACGTCAACCATGTCTCTACGGAGGAAGCGCAACAAGCAGAGGACGTGATCATTGGTATGTTTCTCGCAAACTCCAACCCGGCAACTATGTTATTTGATTCTGGAGCATCACATTCATTCATTGTATCGAAGTATGTTGCCAAGTATAGTTTGCCTATCTCTCATATGAAGTTTACTCTAATGGTTAAGTCTCCTGGAGGAGAGATGGGGACAAATATAATATGTCCAAAAGTAAGCTTTAGAATAAGGGGGGTAGACTTCTCCGCCAACCTTATAGTCTTGGATTCCCAAGGATTGGACAATATACTTGGTATGGACTGGTTGAGGAAGCACAATGGAGTTATCGAATGTGCCACAAAGACGGTGAAGTTGACCAACGAGGAGGGGATCACCGTAGAATTTGAAGCAACTCAACATGCACCGAAGCAATTGGAGCTAAATCACTTGGATGGTACTGCAATTGAGGAAATTCCGGCGGTGTATGAATTTTTGGACGTGTTCCCACACGAGTTGCCAGGTATGCCACCCGATCGAGACATTGAGTTTGTTATTGATTTAATACTTGGAACTACACCTATAGCTAAGAGTCCATATAGGATGCCTCCTATGGAATTAGCGGAGCTCAAGAAGCAGATTCAAGAACAATTAGAGAAAGGTTTCATTCGCCCAAGCTCTTCACCTTGGGGAGCGCCCGTGCTGTTTGTGGACAAGAAGGATGGGCCGCAAAGGATATGTGTAGATTACCGAGCTCTCAACGAGGTGACCATCAAGAACAAGTACACCTTGCCACACATAGAAGACTTGTTTGATTAGATGAAGGGTGCTTGTGTCTTCTCTAAGATTGATTTGAGGTCGGGATACTTTCAATTGAGGATTAGACCGTCGGACATACCCAAGACAACTTTTAGGACACGGTATGGATCCAAAGAGTACACATGTCTTTTGGATTAACAAATGCGCCTGCCTATTTTATGTATCTCATGGATAAGGTCTTCATGGAGTACTTGGTAAGTTCGTCGTGGTGTTTATTGATGACATTATGATCTACTTGAAGAATGAGAAGGAACATGAGGAACACTTCAGGCTTACACTGCAGAAATTGAGAGAGCGTCAATTGTATGCCAAGTTCAACAAGTGCCAGTTTTGGTTGAAAGAGGTGTCATTTTTGGGTCATATAATCTCAGGAGGAGGAGTATCGGTTGACCCCGAAAATGTGAGAGACGTGTTAAAGTGGGAACCACCACAAAATGTAAAGGAAATAAGGAGTTTTCTTGGGATGGCTGGATATTACTGTCGATTCATAGAGGACTTCTCCAAGATAGCCAAGCCAATGATGGAATCGCTAATGAAGGGAAAGGCTTTCCAATGGACTCAAGCTTGTAAAAACAGTTTTGAGGAGTTGAAGAAGAGGTTGACAACAACCCCAATTTTGGTACTGTCGGATGTGAGCAAGAGTTTTGATATTTATTGCGACGCATCGAGACAAGGACTTGGATGTGTATTGATGCAAGAAGGTCAAGTGGTCGCCTATGCATCAAGACAATTGAAGAAACATGAGTAGAATTACCCAACGCACAATTTGGAACTTGCAGTCGTGGTACATGCATTGAAGATTTGGAGACACTATATTCTTGGACATATGTGTGAAATTTATACAGATCACAAGAGTCTTAAGTATATTTTCACACAAATAGATCTAAATTTGAGGCAACGAAGATGGTTGGAGCTCATCAAAGATTATGATTTGGGGATCAACTATCTTTCGGGAAAAGCAAATGTAGTGGTCGATGCCTTGAGCCGGAAAGGAGTAAGTAATCAACTCACAGTTCGAGAGTTACCATCCGAGCTATGTAAGGAATTCAAACGGTTGAACCTCGAATTTGTGAGAGAGATGGGAATAATGGAGTTAAATACAACCTTGGAGCAAGAAATTCGAGAAGCGCAAACCACGGATAAGGAGATCAAGGAAATCAAGGAAAGGACCGAAGAAGGAAGAGAATTCAGATCTGATGAAGATGAACATGGTACCTTATGGCTTGGAAAGAGAATCGTTGTGCCTAATGTAAATCATATTCGGGAGACAATACTAAAGGAGGCACATGACTCGCCATACTCGATTCACCCCAGTTGCACAGAAATGTACAAAGACTTGAAGGCTTGTTATTGGTGGGATAGCATGAAAAAGGACATAGCTAAATACGTAGCATTGTGTGATGTGTGTCAACAAGTCAAGGCGGAACATCAAAGGCCAGCTGGATTATTGCAACCATTGAAGATCCTGGAACGGAAGTGGGAACAAATTGGAATGGACTTCATAGTTGGGTTACGATGTACCCAGTCCGGTTACGACTCAATTTGGGTAATTGTGGATCGCTTAACCAAGTCAGCTCATTTTGTCCCTGTGAAGACCAAATATACAGATGAACAATTGGCTGAAATATACATGGAGCATATTGTGTGTCAACACAGAGAACCGAAGAAGATAGTCTCGGATAGAGGTTCACAGTTTACCTCCAGATTTTGGCAGAAATTGCATGAAGCATTGGGAACAAGGTTAAACTTCGGTTCAGCATATCACCCTCAAATGGATGGACAAACCCAGAGGAACAATCAAATTTTGGAAGACATGTTAAGAGATTGTGCTTTGAAGCATGGGAAAAGTTGGGACAAGAGCTTGCCATATGTAGAATTTTCATACAACAATAGTTACCAAGCAAGTTTTAAAATGTCACCCTATGAAGCACTATACGGAAGGAAGTGTAGGACACCTTTGTTTTGGAATGAAACAGGAGAGAACCAACTATTTGGTCCTGATGTGTTACAAGATGCTAAAATAGAAGTCTGAATAATTCGTGAAAACCTAAGGGCTGCTCAGTCGCAGCAAAAAGGCTATGCGGATAATAGGCGAAGGAATCTGGCATTTGAAGTTGGAGATCTCGTATACCTCAAAGTGTCACCTATTCGAGGGCAACGATGGTTTGACGTCAAAGGAAAACTGGCACCTTGCTACATCGGACCATTTAAGATTCTGGACAAGCGAGGAGAGGTAGCTTATCGACTTGAGCTGCCGACATATCTCTCCGATGTAGACGATGTGTTTCACGTATCTCAACTCAAGAAGTGTATGAGGGTGCCGGAAGAACAGGTGCCGATGGACGAGTTAGAACTTCAGAAGGATTTGTCCTATGTCGATCAACCTATCAAGATCTTGGACGTGAAGGAAAGGGTCACGAGGAATAAGAGGATCCATTGGTGCAAAGTGCAATGGAAACACCATACGGAAGACGAGCTACGTGGGAACGTGAAGAAGACTTGAAGGCAGAATTCCCTCATCTTTTCTCCACGCTATCGAATCTCAAGGGCGAGATTCACATTATGGGGGGTAGGTTTGTAACACCCTCAATTTTTGCATCATGCATTGCATACATGTTCGTGCATTAAACATTAATAGAATAAAAGAAAGATAATAAAATATAAAACATACATATACAAATATGTGTAGCAAAAAAAGAAAAAAAAGATAAGCATAAAACATGTATTAGGGAATAAATATAAAAATAATAATATATATAAATATATATATATGTATTTGTGAAACCTGGAGAAACAAATATAAAAAACTATATATATAATAATAATATTTATATATGTAAAAAATAATAATAAAGGAAAAAGAAAAAAAAGAAAAAACACCAACCGCCGGTCGGCCCGCGTCCCGCGCACCTTGCTCCCGCGCTCCGGCCGTGCGACCCCACCCGCTCGTGCCTCCCGCGCGCCCCGCGCCCGACGGCCCAGCGGTCGAGCCAGCCAGCCCGCGCCGCGCGTGCCCTAGTGCCGCCTATATAAGCCTCCGTAGGGGCTTCGTATTCTGATCGACACTAGAAACCACAGCGTCGCCAGAGACGCCAGAAAAGCCCTAGCCACCGTAGAAAAAAAAGGCAAGAGGCGCCCCCAGGAGGAGAAAAAGAAGAGAAGAAAAGAGGAAGAAAAAGAGGAGGGTGCCGTCATCCGTCAGAGATCATCGTCGTCGTCGTGCCGCTGGAGGACCGCTGCGCCAACCACTTCGTCTACGCGTCGCCTTCCGTCCCGCAATCTTCGAAGCCTCGCATCTATGGTAGGATTCATTTTTCCGAAGCGAATTTTAGCGACGTATTAAATCTAGACGTAATTTAATCGTAGTTGCACCATAAATTTATTTTCAGCAGCATTAATTCTCGTTAAAACCCCTGTAAACTCGTATGAACACGTATGAACTAGTTGCATCTAATCAATAAACAACCATAGTTAATTAATAATTGAACTTTGCATGCATTCATGTCATTGCATGTTGATTAGTATGTGTGCATCATGTTGATTTGTGTGTATTTTCTTGTATGTGTGATCACGAGTAAAGTGCTCAAGAGGTCGTGTACGAGGATTTCCAGAACCAAGACTTCGAAGCGCTTGAGCAACCCTATTTGTGGAGCAAGGCAAGTGTCCTTGAAGCATATTGATCCTATTTTAAAATAAATGTTTTGTTTGCGAAACTGCATACTTGTGTCAGTTTGATGGGAAATCCTATGATAGGAAGTTTACTAGTTTTGTTTAACCACCCTTGTCACTTGGGATACATGGTAGAGAGTCAGGATGGGATTTTTACCTTTTCGCTTCGCTTAATTAATTGGGATGGAAGAACAACTATACTACTTAATTTAATTATGCATTAATGAGATTGTGGTTGACATGAAATGGTTAAATATGATAGGGTAATGGGTGATCTAAGCAAGCCTGGTATGCGGATGGGTTGGATGTTATGGTGGTTTTGCTTGCTTTAGATCTAAGGACCAGTTCGTGGAGCGACCATCCAGGATTTACAGTGCCACCATGAGGCAAATTATGGGTGCGGCGTAGCTGATTAATTAGGACTTTGCCAGTGCTATTTGGACCATTAAGGAAGCTCGAGGAAGGGGTAGTCGGATTGGGTTTGTTGATGATTGGCGGGACTACCCTGGGATCCGAATGGCTCAAGAGGGGGCCCTTGGTGGAAGATGTGCTCAGCTGGAGGCATCACCACCGGTGAAACCTCAGTGGGGTCTAAATAGGCTAGTAATCCCTTTGTAAAGGCAATTTTGTGATCTCTTGGCCATACACCAAAGGAAGTGTAATTGGCGAAAGGGAGGTTCTTTAGTCACCGACGGGTGATGAAATCACACACGTGGGTAAAGTTGTACAAACTTTGCAGAGTCTAATAAAACAATCATGATAGCCGTGCTCCCGGTTATGAGCACCTGGACAACTTCCATGATTAGAGGGAATTTGATATTGGGATGGTTTTTGGGATGGTTATGGTTGATTATAGATAAATTTCTGGTATTGAATATGGTTATTGACAATGGTGAAATCTGGTTTAATGATGATGGATATGGAATATGGACTTGTACTATAATAATCATTGTGGGATATGATGGGTTTATTTCACATACATAATACATATTGCTTTTCAAATGTTTTACTGTACTTTTCAGCACTTAGCCATTATTATTGTCATCATTTGAATCAGCCACATGTCATACTTTCCACACTTGTTGAGTACGACATGTACCCACTCTTGCAATCCCCCCCACAACCAGTTTCAGGTGATGGTTGGGAGTGTCTTGAGGATAGTGCGGAGTTCTAGGTCGTGTCTACCGTCAGCTTTGCTTGTAGTGTTATTGGAGCTGCACTATCCCTTTTTGCTTAGTTTGCTTAATTAGTTTATTTCCGCTGCATTAGTTCAAAACTTGTCATTAATATTCATTAGAGCTTGTATTCAAGGATATTATGAATTGTGTAATAAAATTTGGTTAATCTTGCTATGTGGTAATTATCTGTATATCGTTTGTGATGCACTTGTATATGTGTGTTAAACATCCTTGGTATACATATACTGCACTTGGTTCATTTTCGGAACCGGGTGTCACATGTTGGTATGAGGAATCTTCAAAAACTCCTCAAGGGCGATCACATCCGAGGTTTGAAGGATGTTGATTTTGAGAAAGACAGGCCTTGTAGCGCGTGCCAAGCTAGGAAGCAAGTTGGAGCACCTCTTCTCGCTAAGAACGTCATGACTACAACAAGACCGCTCGAGCTACATCACATGGACTTATTCGGTCCAATTGCCTACATAAGCATCGACAGTAACAAATATGGTTTAGTAGTTCTTGATGATTTTTCTCACTTCACTTGGGTTTTCTTTTTACATGATAAGGCAGAAACACAAGGAACACTCAAGAAGTTCTTCAAGAGAGCCCAAAATGAGTTTCAATTAACGGTCAAGAACATTCGAAGCGATAATGGCACAGAGTTCAAGAACACACAAGTTGAGGAATACCTAGATGAAGAAGGCATAAAGCATGAGTTTTCAGCACCTTACTCCCCTCAACAAAACGGAGTTGCCAAAAGGAAGAACTGAACCCTCATAGAGATGGCGAGAACAATGCTCGGTGAGTACAAGACCTCAGATTGATTTTGGGCGAAAGCGGTTAACACCTCTTATTGCAATGCTCGGTGAGTTGCTTCTCATCAGCTAGTTGGAGAAGCTGCGGATTCGTGAGATTCTTATTGCAATGCTCATGAGAACCAAGAGAGGATCACTTGGGCTGAATTCAAGGAGAGTTTCCATTCCCATCATGTGCCTGAGGGTGTTATGATTTTGAAGAGGCAAGAATTTGAGAACTTAAGGCAAGGAAGATCAAGCGTGAGTGAATATCTCAATAAGTGCACTCAACTCTCAAGGTATGCACCTGAGGATGTGAGCCGGGACAGCCTGAAACAATACTTGTTCATGAGGGGCTTGAACAATGATATTCAAGTGCAATTGCTCAACTACGATTATGCCAATTTTCAGAAGCTTGTGGACAAAGCAATTGTGGTTGAGAACAAGGTCCGTGAGATGGAACAAGACAACAAGAGGAAGGTGCCATATCATGTGCGTCCTCGCTTCACACCGCCCAATGCGCCTTACTTCACCTCTTTTGCGCCTACTCATCGCCCTAGATTTTCACCGCGCCCAACTCAGTTTGTGCAGCAACGCCTTGTCATGCAAGCACCTAGGCCTCCGATGCCTTATGCACCTCGCGCTAACCTTGCTGGTGCAAGTGCTCAGAACCAAGCTCGCCCCAATAATTCTGGTGGAGTTAAGAAGTGCTATACTTGTGGAGAAGCTGGACACTTTGCGCATCAATGTCCTAAGTCAGGACTTGGTCAAGGAAGTAATGCACCAAAGAAAAACCGAAGACCCAATGGAGGACATCCGCAAGGAAGCCGTGGACAGCAGAATTTTGCTCGTGGCAACGTGAACCCTGTCTCTACGGAGGATGCTCAACAAGCGAAAGACGTGGTCATTGGTATGTTTCTCGCCAACTCCAACCCAGCGACTATATTGTTTGATTCTGGAGCATCACATTCGTTCATTGCATTGAAGTATGTCGCCAAGTATAGTTTGCCTATCTCTCATATGAAGTTTACTCTATTGGTTAAGTCTCCTAGGAGAGATGAGGACAAATATAGTATGTCCAAAAATAAGCCTTAGAATAAGGGGGGTAGACTTCTCCGCCAACCTCATTGTTTTGGATTCTCAAGGATTGGACATTATACTTGGAATGGACTGGTTGAGGAAGCACAATGGAGTTATTGAGTGTGCCACGAAGACGGTGAAGTTGAATAATGAAGAAGGGATCACCGTAGAATTTGAAGCATCTCAAACCGCACCGAAGCAATTGGAGCTGAATCATATGGAAGGTGCTGCAATTGAGGAGATTCCGGTGGTGTGTGAATTTTTGGATGTTTTTACGGATGAGTTGCCAAGTATGCCACCTGATCGAGACATTGAGTTTGTTATTGATTTAATACCTAGAACCGCACCTATAGCTAAGAGGTCGTATAGGATGCCTCCTATGGAACTAGCGGAGATCAAGAAGCAAATTCAAGAGCAACTAGAGAAGGGTTTCATTCGGCCAAGCTCTTCACCTTGGGTAGCGCCCGTTCTATTTGTGGACAAGAAGGATGAATCCCAAAGGATGTGCGTAGATTACCGAGCTCTCAACGAGGTAACAATCAAGAACAAGTACACCTTTCCATGCATAGAAGACTTATTTGAGCAGATGAAGGGTGCTTGTGTCTTCTCAAAGATTGATTTGAGGTCGGGATACTTTCAAATGAAGATTAGACCATTGGACATACCCAAGACAGCTTTTAGGATGCGGTATGGATCTTATGAGTACACCGTGATGTCCTTTGGATTGACCAATGCACCTGCATACTTTATGTACCTCATGAATAAGGTCTTCATGGAGTACATGGATAGGTTCGTTCTGGTTTTTATTGATGACATTATGATCTACTCGAAGGATGAGAAGGAACATGAGGAACACTTGAGGCTTACGTTGCAGAAATTGAGGGAGCATCAATTGTATGCCAAGTTCAACAAGTGTCAGTTTTGGTTGAAAGAGGTGTCATTTTTGGGTCATATCATCTCAGGAGGAGTATCGGTTGACCCCGGAAAAGTGAGAGACGTGTTGAAGTGGGAACCACCGCAAAATGTAAAGGAAATAAGGAGTTTCCTTGGGATGGCTGGACATTACGGTCGATTCATCAAGGACTTTTCCAAGATAGCCAAGCCAATGACGGAATTGCTAATGAAGGGAAAGGCATTCCAATGGACTCAAGCTTGTCAAGATAGTTTTGAGGAGTTGAAGAAGAGGTTGACAACAACCCCAGTTTTGATATTGCCGGATGTAAGCAAGAGTTCCGATATTTATTGTGACGCATCGAGACAAGGACTTGGATGCGTGCTTATGCAAGAAGGTCAAGTGGTTGCATATGCATCAAGGCAATTGAAGAAACATGAGTAGATTTGGAGACACTGTATTCTTGGACATAGGTGTGAAAATTATACAGATCATAAGAGTTTGAAGTATATTTTCACACAAACGGATCTGAATTTGAGGCAATGAAGATGGTTGGAGCTCATCAAGGATTATGACTTGGGAATCAATTATCATCCAGGGAAGGCTAATGTAGTGGCCTATGCATTGAGTAGGAAAGGATTAAGTCATCAACTCACAATTCGAGAGTTACCATTCGATTATGTAAGGAGTTTGAACGGTTGAACCTTGGATTTGTAAATGAGATGGAGATGATGGAGTTAAACCCAACTTTGGAGCAAGAAATTCGGGAAAGTCAAACTAAGGATGAGGAAATTCAAGAAATCAAGGGAAGGACCCAAGAAGGGAGAGAATTCAGATTCGATGAGGATGAACATGGTACCTTATGGCTGGGAAAAAGGATTGTTGTGCCTAATGTGAAGCATATTCGGGAGACAATAACAAAAGTGGCACATGACTCACCATACTCAATTCATCCTGGTTGTACGAAGATGTACAAAGACTTGAAGACTTGCTATTGGTGGGATAGCATGAAGAAGGACATAGCTGAATATGTAGCATTGTGTGATGTGTGCCAACGAGTCAAGGCGGGACATCAAAGGCCAGTTGGACTATTGAAACCATTAAAGATTCCAGAGTGGGAGTGGGAAGAGATCGGTATGGACTTCATAGTTGGTTTACCACGTACTTAGTCCGGTTACGACTCAATTTGGGTAATTGTGGATCGGTTAACTAAGTGAGCCCACTTTATTCCCGTCAAGACCACCTATAATGGAGAGAAATTGGCGGAACTGTATATGGGAAGAATAATATATTTGCATGGAGTTCTGAAGAAGATAGTCTTGGATAGAGGTTCACAATTCACTTCCAGGTTTTGGCAAAAACTACATGAAGCTTTGGGAACGAGGTTGAATTTTAGTTCAGCATATCACCCTCAAACGGATGGACAAACTGAGAGGACTAATCAGATTTTAGAGGACATGCTAAGAGATTGTGCTTTAAAGCATGGGAAAAGTTGGGACAAGAGCTTGCCATATGCAGAATTTTCATACAACAATAGTTGCCAAGCAAGCTTGAAAATGTCACCATATGAAGTGCTTTATGGAAGGAAGTGTAGGACACCTTTATTCTGGAATAAGGCACGAGAAACTCTAGTATTTGGTCTAGATGTGTTGCAAGATGCCGAGAAGCAAGTCCAAATAATTCGTGAGAACTTGAGGGCTGCCCAATCAAGACAAAAAGGCTATGGAAAAATAGGAGAAGGAATTAGCCTTTGAAGTGGGAGATTTTGTTTACCTCAAGGTGTCACCGATGAGGGGTCATAAGAGGTTTAACATAAGAGGCAAGCTAGCACCTCGCTACATTGGACCATTCAAGATTTTGGACAAAAGAGGAGAAGTAGCGTATAAGTTGGAGATACCGGCTGATCTTTCGGATGTCCATGATGTCTTTCCCATCTCAAGAAGTGCCTGAGAGTACTGGAAGAACAAGTGCCAATGGAAGGATTGGAAATAGGGGCAGATTTGACTTATGCCGAACAACCGGTCAAAATCTTGGAAATTAAGGAGAGGGTCACAAGGAACAAGGTTATTTGATGGTGTAAAGTTCAATGGAAGCACCGCACATAAAAAGAAGCAACGTGGGAATTGGAGGATGATCTCAAGAAGGAATTTTCCTATCTCTTCTCTTTCGTGTTGAATCGCGAGGGCGAGATTCATTTTAAAGGGGGTAGGTTTGTAACACCCTCATTTTCATGCATCATGCCCTACATACATTCATATACATGTTTAATATTAACCCACATAAAGAGAAATGAGTTTAAAATTGATTTGGAACAAAACTGCACTTAAAATGCTGAAAAGTGTGGACTAGTCCGATTTTGGTAAGGACTAGTCCGATTTCTCTCTGACTTCAAACGGACGTGTCCTTTTCTGCTGCGGACTAGTCTGATTTTGCCACTGGACACTTTCGGACTTGTCCGATTTTATGCGGACTAGTCCGGTGTTCCAAGAATCCTTGAAAATTTGCTAAGTCCCTGGACTTGTCCGGACTAGTCCGGTGTCCCAGCGGACTTGTCCGTTTTCCTCTCTGACTAAAGTCGGACTTGTCCGATTTTTAGCCACACTTGTCCGATTTCTTTCTGACTAACTTTGGACTAGTCCGGTCCTTTTTGGACTTGTCCGATATTTCGCGACTCCGAATTGATCTTTTGTTTTACGACTTGTTTCTTGGGTTTCACGTTAAGTGGGCCTAGGGACGTCATGCCTAACTCTTTTTGAGCCCATGTGGGACTCTAAACCGGTATCTACTCCTCTCAAACTCGAAATCCATCTAACCCTAGCCTCCACCTCTATATAAACAACCCTACCCCTTGGCTTGACATCTATTTGCCACTTTTCCACCCCACCCAAACCCTAGTTCGTGGAAAGCCACCATCAAGGAGGGAGGAGGAGATCCCAAGCAAGAAGAAGAAGAGGAGGAAATGAAAGAGGATCAAGATCTCCATCAAGTTTTGTTCTTCATCACCAATTCATCTCCAAGTTCATCATCAACCGATAGCCAAGATTTTAGTGTTTCCTCCAAGTTTCTTGATTCATTGGAGTCCTAAACACCTGGTATACCTTCTGTTTCCTTTTCCTTATGTAAATTCAACCCTTAATCCCCAATTTCACGTCGATCTAGAAAACCCTAGTTCGCCAAATCTGCGAAGTGCGGACTTGTCCAGTCCCTAGCGGACTAGTTTGATTTTCCTGGTTAATTTCTATTGAATTAATTCTAAAATTTGATATAGTCACATACAAACCTGTATAAACTTGTTAAAATCTATTAGAACTAGATAGTGACCATTTAAAAGCAATCTATTAACAAGTTCTACCTTGCATTTGCATTAATCATGCATGTCATGTCATATTGAGTAATATTTGTGCACTCTTTGATTGTGTCTCTTGTCTTGTATGTTTATTGTGTGGATTAGACGGATCTGCGTTAGAGAGTGTTGCGGAGGATCTACAGCACCAAGAGTTTGAAGTCTTTGATCCTAATCAATCCCAAGAGCAAGGAAAGTGTCCTTGAAGCATATTGATCCTATTTTGAAATAAATGTTTTGTTTGCAAACTACATGCCTGTGTCAATTTTATGGGAATCCTATGATAGGAAGTTTACTAGCTTTGTTTGACCACCCTTGTCACCTGGAATATATGGTAGAGAGTCAGGATGGGATTTTTACCTTTTTGCTTTGCTTAATTAATTGGGATGGAAGAACAACTACACTACTTAATTTAATTATGCATTAGTGAGATTGTGGTTGACATGAACTGGTTAAATCTGAAATGGTAATGGGTAATCTAAGCAAGCCTGGTACGTGAACGGGTTAAATGTTATGGTGGTTTTGCTTGCTTTAGATCTAAGGACCGGTTCGTGGAGCGACCATCCAGGATTTACAGTGCCACCATGAGGCCAAGTATGGGTGTGGCGTAGCTGATTAATTAGGGATTTGCCAGTGTTATTTGGACCATTAAGGATGCTCGGGGAAGGGGTAGTCCGATTGGGTTTGTTGGTTATTGGTGGGACTACCCTGGGATCCGAATGGCTCAAGAGGGAGCCCTTGGTTGAAGATGTGCTCAGCTGGAGACATCGCCACCGGTGAAACCTCTGTGGGGTCTAAATAGGCTAGTAATCCCTTTGTAAAGGCTATTTTGTGATCTTTTGGCCACACACGTACGGAAGTGTGAGACGGCATAATAGAGATTCTATAGTCATTGAAAGGTGATGAAATCACAGACACGTGGGTAAAGCGGTACAACCTCTGCAGAGTGTGTCTAAAACTATCATGATAGTCGTGCTCTCGGTTATGAGCAACCTAGACCCTCACGTGATTAGAGGAAAATTGGGATTTTGGGATGGTTATGGTTGGTATTATGGTTATGGATGGTTATGAATTGAATTCTGGTATTGAATATGGATATTGGTATATGATGATGGATATGGAATATGGACGGGTATTATGATAACTACATGGCTTATGATGGGTTTATTCACATACATATAATATATTGCTTTTCAAATGTTTTAATGTACTTTTTAGCACTTAGCCATTATTATATCGTCATTTGTATTAGCTACAGGTCATACTTTCCACACTTGCTGAGTACGACATGTACTCACTCTTGCAATCCCCCCCCCCCCCCAACAGTTGCAGGTCAGGATTGGGAGTTTAATGGTGATGATGCGGAGTTCTAGGCCGTGTCTAGCATCAGCTTTGTTTGTTGTATTGTTTGGAGCTACGCTACCCTATCGCATATGCTGCCTAGCTGTTTAGTTTGCTTATTTAGTTTATTTCCACTACATTAGTTCAACTTGTCATTAATACTCATTAGAACTTGTATTTGAGGATAATATGGTTGTGTAATAAAAGTACTAAATTAATCTTTTCCTGTGGTAATTTTCTGTATACTGTTTTGTGAATGCACCCATGTATGTGTGTTGAACGTCCTGGGCACACATATGCGTTCACTTGGTTCATTTTTGGAACCGGGTGTCACAGAAGACAATGATTACCTTGGGAGCCTTCCATCCCAATCGCAGTGAAACTTCTTCTTCTGAGGTCTGGGGTCGGAGCCCACCAAACCTGGTGAGGCAGAAAACCCGGACCTCGAGTGGGAGCTTGCCGCAGCGGCTGGCATCACCTCAGCCGAGACCTCCCTCGGCTGGGAAGGACCTCCGGACCTGGAGCCCGTAGCTGGCACTAGGGTCGAGGTCAACTTGTTGGAGGCCGCCGAAGCTCTCCTTGGCCGGGGAGAAGAAGCTGTTGGAGATGGAGCTGACCTGAGGGAGCTCCCATCAGCATGTCTCAGCTTCCTTTTCCGGCTAGAAGATTTAGTCGGTTCCTTACCCTTGCCCTTGCCCTTTCCGATGTCATCAACCTTCTGGCTTGGAGCAGTCGGAGCCACCTATGAGATCTATTTGTGTTGAATACATTGGCTATGGCGATAAAAGTTTTGAATACTACTAAAACACCTTTATCATCGAGGTCCGACTCTAGGTCTGAGCTCCAGCAAGGTCTGACGATAGGTCCGACTTGTTTTGGGTAGCTCCGACAAGGTCCAACGTAAGGTCCAACTTGTTTTGGCTAGGTCCGACTTCTTTGTCTAGGTCTGACTAGCTTTGGTAAGCTCCAGCTCAAGCTTCGGTTAGCTTTGGCAAGATTCGGAGCTTGATCGCGATGTTCCTGCTTTTACTATGAAATGTTTCGAACTTGCTTTACATTGTTTGGAAAGATTGCTTAGTATTCATTTGCTAAGTTTTTGGTGCATTTTGGTTGATATGGCTGATATCGTTTTACTGTGGTTTTGCAACATGCTTATGTGAAGTGCTCACGTAAGGTGTTGTGTTCGGAACTAATTTGAGTGAAGTCGCGGACTTGGGCTCGTAGGGATTGGTTGTTTGTTCATGTGCAACTATTGCTTGAGTTCAAGACATGGCTGATGACGGTATCCATTGAACTAGTGTTAGGGAGAAGATGACGCTCAACAACCAAGTTTGGGAGGAATTGTGGTTAAGTTGATCGGGAGGTTGCGCAACATGTTTGAATCAAGAACAATGCATATGAAGGTATTGTGGATGTCGTTGGAAGATGTTTGCACATATGCAAGGATCGCATGGACGTGGCTACATGGTTTCGAGGCGTGATGAAGAGATGTGGACGTAAAGAATTGATCGAAAACGTCCAACCGACTAGGTTATGGACTCAGGCTGCGGCTGAGTCGTGTTTGACTCAAATATGGAATGTTTTGAGTTGGTTATGATAGGATTTCGTGTGGGTCACGAATTTGAGTTGTTTTAGGAATGGGAATACGTTCCTAAGGTGTTTGGAAGTCTTAAGATTGCTTCTATCTGTGTATAGAAGAGTCTTGAGCCATTATGGAAAGTTACGATTCGTGAATTGAGTAGGATTAGAGTCCTAGTTAGGTTTGGGTTGGCCTAAGGGCTGGTTATATAAGCAAGGGAGGCCAGAGCTTGTGGTGCACGACTATGGGGCTGTTCCTCTTGTGTTCTATTGAATAAATATCGTAGTTTAAAGGAACTTTTGTGCCTTGTTCGTCCGACTTGATTCTGTCAAGTTCTTCTCGTCGAGTTTTTGCATAGCACTACCTTGGTTCGGTTGTTTTATCATAACTCGAGTTTTACAGATCCAATTGATGTGATTATTTTTGGGTTGTCTTCAAAACTTGATTATATATCATCTGTCAAAATTCACAGTCATTAGATTTTTGGTTTTTGATCTACATGAGTTTCTTTGCAATATTGCAGATCTGTTTTTTACTCGGTAGAACAGATTGACCTTTGTTCGATCTTTCGTAACTTGAATTTCTCTCGACGGATTTGAGTGATTCTTGTAGTGTCGTCTTCTTGACTTTGTTATCCCTGATATCTATCGGTTTTGTCACGGTGAAACACGTTTAGATTATTCTCAGACACAATTTCTTTAACAGATCATTTTTTGCCGAAGGGTTTTCATTACTTCTGCTGAAAAAGTTTTGAATCTACCATTCACCCTCTCTCTGGTAGTTGTCCACATGCTCTTCGATCCTACAATTGGTATCAGAGCCACGGTGCTCTAATCTTTGTGATTTGCACGTGTTTTTGACTAATCATCATGGAAAAATACTCCGCCAAACCTTGTGTGTTTAGCGGTATTGATTTTCAGGTTTGGAAGGCACTTAAGGAAGCTTTCATCCAGGCATAAGGCTTTGCAATATGGGAGAAGGTATACAAACCTTATGAAGTGCCGTCAAATGATCAAGTTATAGCTACAAATCTGAGAGATGTCGACAACAAGGCTCAGAACTTGATCATAAAAGATTAACTCAAAGCGACTTCGACCGTGTTGCACACCTACGATCTGCATACGATGTGTGGAAAGCACTTTGCAACTACCACGAAGGATCTAACACGATCAAGGAGGTAAAACAAGATATGTTCAAAAAGGAATACATGCGTGTTGAGATGCAACCTAGTGAGTCAATTGACGATCTCTTTGCTCGTTTTAACAAAATTCTCAGCAACTTGCGTAGTGTCAATGTTAATTTTTCAGATGCTAAAAATGCTAGGCAATTAGTAAGTGCATTAGACATGTCAATTTGGGAGATGAAAGTCACATCTATTCGTGAATCTATTGTCATGAGTACACTTACTTTAGATGTACTGTATTCTAAATTGAAAACTCATGAAATTGACATAATCTCACATAAGAACCCCAACAAGTCTCTTGCATTTGTTTCTCAATGTGATATGCCTAGCTCCGGCCAATCTTAATCTTGTGGTAAACTTGCATTGTTGTCCTCTCTAACCCTTGAACAGATTGAGGAGTTTCCAGAGGAGGAGCTAGTACTTCTCTCTCTTAGGTTCTCAAATGCATTGCAAAATGTGAGAACTAGGAGGAGAGGAAGCTCCGGACCTCAACAATGTTTCGAATGTGGTAAGACAGGACATTTTCGTTCAGATTGCCCTAACCTTTCAGGTCCTACTTCCCGGGATGAACATCAAACAAAGACAAAAAACTCCTTTGCAAAAGATACAAAGAAAAAGAAGGGTTTTACAGGACGTCAATTGGTGAGCAGTTTTATTTCCGCACTTCAGGAACTTGGCTCAAGCGATGTGGACATTGGAAGTGACGAAGATGAAGATGATTTGGCAAACTTGTGTTTCGTGGCAGGCAAGTCAAGATCAAGTATGGAGGAGGCTGAACACAACAGCGACAATGAAGAGGTATATCCTACTTGCGAAGAAATGTGTCATGCTATTTCTCGTGCCACAGTTATAGTTAAGAAAAAGAACAAAATGCTTAGGGACAATGCTGTTAAAATTGAGTCACTAGAATCTGAAATTAATCGTTTGAAATCCTTGATTCCTAGTGATGATTCTTGTTCCTCGTGTGATTTAATATATGAACAATTGTCCTCATTAAGAAGTGCGCACACCTCCACACTTTATAAAATTGAGTTAGAAATTGAAAAGAACAGAGAGCTTGCTACACTTAATGATAAAAAATTGAAAGATGCTAGCTGTTCTACAATTGATTTGCATTGTTCTACTTGTGATGATCTTGATAAGAAACTACAAGATGCTATGAATGAAATTTCTATATTGAACAATGCTTTACGTTCTCATGAAGTTAAATATTTTTCCAATTGCAAATTAAAAGGACAAACTTCATGTGAAAATTGCCTTGATCTGTCCAATAAACTTGATGACATGCATAGGACATTAGATCGGTTTTGTAATGGGAATAAGAACCTAAACTTCCTGCTGAATTCTTCCAAGTCATGCAATGATAAACCTGGTTTAGGTTTTGATTCTCATGCTCATGCTAAGGCACATCCACCTAAAATTTTAAAGTCATTAGGAAGTGGTTCGATTAAAACAGTTCCTAAACAAAAAGAAGTGATTTTCAAATCTGTAGGACTGTTGTCTCATTTGGTTTCAAATAAAAATGTTGCTTGCTTATCTAGACATGAACACAAAGTTAAATTTCATTGTACCTACTATGGTAGAGATGGTCATGTCATAGATTTTGTTCTAGACTAGCTAAACAACAGAAAAAGGAAAGAATGATTGCTAGATCTCATAACTTTCATACAAAATTTGCTGCACTTGCTAAATTGAATGATAGGAACATGCAATCTGCTGTAATGAGTCCAAAACATGCGAAGTTTGCTCCCAAACCAACTGTTTTTCGTGCTACACATGTAACATCTCATAGAACGGTAGTTGGGTACAAAAATCCTCGAGCTTTGGCTCATAAACGTGTTGTTTTATCTCAGCTTTCGCGTGTTATTCCTGTAGGACGTCGCGTGACTCAGTACTGGATTCCTAAAAGCCTTGTACGATCTCAAAAAAGCCTCTAGATCATGGTATGATAGGTTAAAAACATTCTTACTTGAAAAGGGGTTTACCATGGGAAAGGTTGATAAAACTCTTTTTGTGCTTAAGCATGGCAATGACTCATTATTCATTGAAGTGTATGTGGATGATATTATCTTTGGTTTTGCTTCTCATGATCTTGTGTTGACGTTTTCAGCTATGATGAGTTCAGAATTTGAGATGAGAACTCACGTACTTTTTGGGGCTGCAAATCAAGCAAACCAAGGAGGGTACCTTCGTGCATCAAACAAAGTATACAAAAGACCTCCTAAGGCGCTTCAACATGGACAAAAGCAAGCCTCTTCGGACACCAGTGGGAACAGAAACAACACTTGAACTTGATGAAGATGGTGAACCCGTGGATCAAAAAGAATATAGAAGCATGATCGGATCACTTTTGTACCTCACGGCATCAAGACCGGACATACAATTTAGCGTATGTCTTTGTGCACAGTTTCAAGCCTCCCCACATGCTTCACATCGTCAAACCGTCAAAAGGATTCTCAGTTACTTACATTGAACTCAAGAATTTGGCATTTTTCTTCCTTCTTCCTCAACTGTTACTTTGAAAGCTTTTTCCGATGCTGATTTTGGAGGTTGTAGGATTAATAGGAAAAGTACTTCAGGTAATTGTCATTTTCTTGGAAATTCACTTGTTGCTTGGTCCTCTAGAAAACAAAGTTCAGTTGCACAATCCGCAACCGAATCTGAATATGTAGCTGCTGCTAGCGCTTGTTAACAAATTCTTTGGATTGTTCAAATACTTAAGGACTATGGGATTGATCTAGATATTGTTCCACTGTTTTGTGACAATACTAGTGCTATTTGCATTGCTGAAAACCCCGTGCAATATTCAAGAACAAAGAACATTGACATTAGGTATCATTTTCTCCATGATAATGTTGAAAAGGGAAACATTGTGCTTCACCATGTAGATATCGAACAACAATTGGCTGACATTTTCACAAAACCTTTTGATTTCACTCGTTTTTGTTACATTCGTAGTCAATAGGGGTTATGCATCCTCATGGCTTAAATTGAGGGCAAGTTTTGAAACTTGAGAAGTCTATGTGTGAATCTGAAATTAAAATAATATGAGCATAGTATTTAATATATATATATATATATGACTTTTGATTCCTTTTACATGCTGAAAGTTCTTACTACATTACTCGTGTTATACATTTTGTAGTTTTTGCCATGTCTAGTAATTGGAATAATTACTTACATTAAATGTGGTCATGATCGAACTTTCTTGCTGTTTTTAAGTTGTTGCACGCTCACAAGTGCTTTTAATCATAAAGAATTAATCAAGTAATTAACTCACATGTTGAGTTTTTATGAACAAATAGAATTTGAGGAAAGATCAAGAGAATATGCATGCATCGCACTTCTTCTTTTGAGATGGCTTATCATTGCACTTAGATATGAAAAGAAGTTATGTATGACTAAAACCATGTCCTTAAGCTTCTGATTGTCAAATGACATAGGCTTGGCTTGGTTGGTTAGAATAAGGCAGATGCGCATATAATCTCTTACAAATATCATATGATCTAAATTTGTGCTTTAAAGAAAAAATTGCAGCAACAAGTGTCATGCTTTCAGGTACTGAAATAGTTAAGTTTGTGAGATCATGACTTGCTTAATTTGAAAATTAAATTTGATCTCTAGCATGGCTTACACTACTTTATGTATCTCATTGCTGTTATAGTGTAAGTTACTTGATAGTATGACTTGGATGAGCTTTGTTTTATATGTATATGTTATAATATGATCATAACAATTAAAATTTCTCTTTTGAACCTTGCTGAATACATTGTCAAAGGAGAAGAGAAAATATGTGAATTTTTAAGAGAAGTATGCAAGGCGTACACATTGCACATATTCACAAGTGTTTTTGGCACAATTTTTCTCAAAACAAAATATTGTTTACGTGGTGTTGCCAAAGGGGGAGAAATTGTTTTCAAAATTTTTAATGTGAATATGCCAATGTTCGGATTTTAAGTGGTGTTGCCAATGCATTCATCAAGGGGGAGATTGTGAGACCTATGTGTGTTGAATACATTGGCTAGGGCGATAAAAGTTTTGAATACTACCAAAACAACTTTATCATCAAGATCCGACTCTAGGTCCGAGCTCCAGCAAGGTCCGACAATATGTCCGACTTGTTTTGGGTAGCACTGACAAGGTCCAACTTGTTTTTGTTAGGTCCGACTTCTTTGTCTAGGTCTGACCAGCTTTGGTAAGCTCCGGTTAGCTTTGGCAAGATTCATAGCTTGATCGCAATGTTCCTGCTTTTACAGTGAAATGTTTCGAACTTGCTTTACATTATTTGGAAAGTTCGCTTAGTATTCATTTGCTAAGTTTTTGGTGCGTCTTGGTTGATATGGTTGATATCGTTTTATTGTGGTTTTGCAACATGCTCATGTGAGGTGCTCACGTAAAGTGTTGTGTTCGGAACTAATTTGAGTCAAGTCGCGGACTTGGGCTCGTACGGATTGGTTGTTTGTTCATGTGCAGGTGTTGCTTGAGTTCAAGACATGGCTGGTGACAGGATCCATTGAACTAGTATTAGGGAGAAGATGAGGTTCAACAACAAAGTTCGGGAGGAATTGTGGTTGAGTTGATCGGGAGATTGCGCAGCATGTTTGAATCAAGAATAACGTATACAAAGGTATTGTGGACGTTGTTGGAAGATGTTTGCACGTATACAAGGATTTCATGGATGTGGCTACATATTTCCGAGGCACGATGAAGAGATGTGTACGTAAATAATTGGTCGGAAAGGTCCAACCGACTAGGTTATGGACTCAGGCTGCGGCTGAGTCGTGTTTGACTCAAATACGGAAAGTTTTGAGTTGGTTATGATAGGATTTCATGTTGGTTACGAATTTGAGTTGTTTTAGGAATGGAGGATACGTTCCTAAGGTATTTGTAAGTCTTAAGATTGCTTCTATCTGCGTATAGAAGAGTCTTGCGCTGTTATGGAAAGTTATGATTCGTGAATTGAGTAGGATTAGAGTCCTAGCACTACAGGAATCCTGACGATTTGCGACAGCTTTTCTTATTTGTGACGGCTTTTGGCCGTCGCAAATAATACTTCACAAATAAGCTTATTTGCGACGACCGGCAGTAGCCGTCGCAAATAATTGCCAGGGGGCCGGTGGACCCCACATGGCTAGTTGCGACGGCTAGGCCGTCGTAAATAAGGTCAGCCAATGGGTCCCATGCGGTCAACAGACGAGAGGCCCACGTGGCCTTTTGCGACGTCCCGACCGTCGCAAATAGGGCCTTAATTGCAACGGTCTGGCCGTCGCAAATAACAGAGGCTTAATTGCAATGGCCTGGGACCTTATTTGCGACGGTACTGTATGAAAAGCCGTCGCAAATATGGTTTTTTATTTTTTTTTAAAAAACAGAAAATACTACCCGGCTCGATGGCCAGAATCACACAACAGGATATATACAAGAAACAGTCACATAAACATCATAACAGTCTCAAAACACATCACAACACATCACCAAAACATGGCATCACCATCAACAAACCAAACAAGGGCTCACTTGCCCGCCTGACCTCCGTAGCCACCTCCGTAGCCACCTCCGAAGCCACCTCCAAAGTCGAAGTCGTCGTCACGCCTCATTCCAAGTGGCGGTAGCGACGGCGACGGAGTTTTTGTAGCCGCCGCAGATCCCTGCAACTAATAAAACTTAGAGTTAGAATATGAATGCATCAACATCTCTCCCTCCCTCTCCCTCTATCTCCATCTAGATCCCCTCTCTTACTCTCTTCTTTTATTCCTCTCTCTCTATCTCTCTATTGCTATCATTTTCCCTCTATCTTCCTGCCTCTATCTCTCTGTCTCTACCTCTCCTTTTATCTCCAATCTCCCTCTCTCTCGTCATTCCTCTCCCACTCTATCTAACTATCTCTCACCCTTTCTTCTATCTCTCTCTTTCTTCCATCTCAATCATTTTCTTCTATCTAACTATCTCCTCTCTCTTCTATCTCAATCCTTTTTTCTCTATCTTCCTCCCTCTTCTAACTTCATCTCTCACTCTATCTATCTTTCACTATCACTCCATTTCCTCACTTTATGTTGGTTAAGTTGAGTTAAAACTAGAATTGTTAAGTTGACATAGAAAATTACCTGGCCCGCAGAAGAAGGATCGCTTGGAAGGACCAGTGGTAGTGGCGGTAGCTGGATCCCCAGACCTTGCGCCCGAGCCATGGCCTGTCATTGCAAACATTAAATGTTACCTATTAGTAAGTCATTTACACTGAATTAATGAGAACTTTAGTTTTTATTTTGTTACCTCTATTACTTCCCGCATCTAAGCCAACGCTGCTGCCTGGGAATGGATCATGGCCTCCATCGTGATCCTTTGGCGGTCCGCCTCCTCCTGTCGCATGTGGTTCTCTTCTACAGTTTGTCGGAGGGACTTCATCTCAATGTCCCTCTGCGAGACGCGACGACCTGCCGTGCCCACCGCAGGAGCCTGCGTGGAGCTTCCTCCCGCAGGTCTCCCCACCCTCGAGTCGACAACTCCATCGAATATGGCGAGCCTATAAAAAAGAGAGTCACTAATATGAAATTGAAATATCTTGAATACTTTGAATTGAAAATGATAAAATGACTTATAAACTCACCTTCCGTGTGCTTTTCCACCTCCGCTTGCATACGCGGCTTGAGGGTCGATCGGTTCACATTCCCAATCAAAATCTTTGACGTGTATCTTCCTAGCCTCCTCCCTATACTTAGCCTGCAAAACAAGGAAACCGTGTAAGTTCAACAATACATATAGTTATATTTAATATGAATGATTTCTAAACATACCAATCGCTCGGCTGCAGCCTGACTGCACCCCTGAGGCTGAGAAGGGTCCCTGTGACCTCTCTTCCAAATCTCAGCAGAGGTCGACGGCACCCCCGTCTCGCACTCCTGTCAATACGTGTTAGTACGAACAATATATTATGAATATATAAACATAAGTTACATACACTTACCATGCGTTTAGCTAAACGCAAGTGGTTATCTTGGTCGTGCCTGCTCTTCCCCTTGGCCCCTCTGCACTCTCGAGCCTTCCCGGACTTAGGCTTAAACTCATCGCTAGCCCAATAGCGACAAAGGGCCCGAAATGCATCGGTCCGATCCTGCAACCAGCTCACGTGGCCCTGCACATAGTTGTAAATCGTTAAAAATACCATCGAGGAAAGTATCAGAAAAAATACTTACTACACCCCACGTACCTGCGTGTACTCCTCCTCCGTCAGGTGCCTCTCATTCTCTTGCCGGAAGTGTAGCACGTGGTGCTGGTTCGCCTTCAAGTGCTCATTAATAATTTGAACACGAGCATTGGACAAAGCTTGTCGAAGCGCCTTGGCGCCGTTGTAGTGAAACACTCTCCTCGCATCCTCAACCATGTGAGGGTCGTTCGGGTCCTCTAAAATATACCTTGCCTGTGATAAAGAATATATTGAAGAGATGTTCATTAGAAGAGTTTAAGAGTTAAAACTTAGAAACTATTTTTAGTTGTAACACCCTCATTTTCATGCATCAAGCCCTACATACACTCATATACATGTTTAACATTAATCCACATCAAGTGGAACGAGTTTAAAATTGATTTGGAACATTTAAAATTGATTTGGAGCAAAACCGCACTTAAAATGCAGGAAAGTGCGGACTAGTCCGATTTCTCTTTGACTAAAAATGGACTGGTCCATTTTTGCTGCGGACTAGTCCGATTTTGCCCCTGGAAACTTTCGGACGTCCGATTTTGTGAAGACTAGTCCGATATTCCAAGAATCCTTGAAAATTCTCTAAGTCCCTGGACTTTCCCGGACTAGTCCGCTGTTCCAGCGGACTTGTCCGTTTTCCTCTCTGACTAAAGTCGGACTTGTTCGATTTTAGGCCAGACTTGTCCGATTTTCTCTCTAGACAACTTCGGACTAGTCCGGTCCTTTTCGGACTTGTCCGATATTTCGTGACTCCGAGTTGATCTTTTGTTTTACTAATTGTTTCTTGGGGTTCATGTTAAGTGGGCCTAGGGACGTCGTGCCTAACTCTTTTAGAGCCCATGTGGGACCCTAAATCGGCCTCTACTCATCTCAAACTCGTAATCCATCTAACCCTAGCCTCCACCTCTATATAAACAACCCCACCCCTTGGCTTGACATCTATTTGCCACTTTTCCACCCCACCCAAACCCTAGTTCGTGGAGAGCCACCACCAAGGAGGGAGGAGGAGATCCCAAGCAAGAAGAAGAAGATGAGGAAACGAAAGAGGATCAAGATCTCCACCAAACTTTCGTTCTTCATCACCAATTCATCTCCAAGTTCATCACCAACCCTAGATCACCAAGATCCAAGTGTTACCTCCAAGTTTCTTGTTTCATTGGAGTGCTAAACACCTGGTATACCTTTTATTCTCTTTTCCTTACGTGAATTCAACCCCTAATCTCCAAATTTGCGTCGATCTAGGAAACTCTAGTTCGCTAGTTCTGCGAAGTGCGGACTAGTCCGGCATTCTGCAGACTAGTCCGATTTTGCTGACTAAATTCTGTTGAATTAATTCTAAAATTTGATAAAATCACCTCCAAACCTGTATAAACTCATTAAAAGCTATTAGAACTAGTTAGTGATCATTGAAAGAAATATATTAATAAGTTATACCTTGCATTTGCATCAATCATGCATGTCATGTCATATTGAGTAATATTTGTGCACTCTTTGATTGTGTTTCTTGTCTTGTATGTTTATTGTGTGGATTAGACGGATTTGCGCTAGAGAGTGCCGCGGAGGATCTACAACACCAAGAGTTTGAAGGCTTTGACCCTAATCAACCGCAAGAGCAAGGCAAGTGTCCTTGAAGCATATTGATCCTGTTTTAAAATAAATGTTTTGTTTGCAAACTGCATGCTTGTGTCAATTTGATGGGAAATCCTATGGTAGGAAGTTTACTAGCATTGTTTAACCACCCTTGTCACCTGGAATTATGGTAGATAGTCGGGATGGGCTTTTTACCTTTTTGCTTCTCTTAATTAATTGGGATGGGAAACCAATACTACACATTAATGATGCATTTATGAGATTATGATTAACATGAACTGGTTAATGTAATTTGGTAATGGGTGATCTAAGCAAGCCTGATATGTGGATGGGTTGGATGATATGGTGGTTGCTTGCTTTAGATCTAAGGACCGGTTCATGCGAGAATAAGCCAGGACTACAATGCCACCACGAGGCCAAGTATGGGTGCGGTGTAGCTGATTAATTAGGGCTTTGCCAGTGCTATTTTGACCATTATGGATGCTCGGGGAAGGGGTAGTCGGATTGGGTTTGTTGATAATTGGTGGGACTACCCTAGGATCCGAATGGCTCAAGAGGGGGCCCTGTGTTGAAGATGTGCTCTGTGGGAGACATCACCACCGGTGAAACCTCAATGGGGTCTAAATAGGCTAGTAATCCCTTTGTAAAGGCTATTTTGTGATCTCTTGGCCATACACCAAAGGAAGTGTAATTGGTGAAAGGGAGGTTTTTTAGTCGCTGACGGGTGATGAAATCACAAACACGTGGGTAAAGCGGTACAAACTCTGTAGAGTCTTATAAAACTATCACGATAGTCGTGCTCCAGGTTATGAGCATCTGGACAACTTCCATGATTAGAGGGAACTCGGTATTGGGATGGTATTTGGGATGGTTATGGTTGGTATTATGGTTGTGGATGGTTATGGATTAATTTCTGATATTGGACATGATTAATGGTAGTGGTGAAATCTGGTATTATGGATGATGGACATGAATTGTGGACTGTTATTATGATTACTACATGGTTTATGATGGGTTTATTAACATACATATAATATATTGCTTTTCAAATGTTTTAATGTACTTTTTCGCATTTAGCCATTATTATTGTCGTCATTTGAATCAGCCACATGTCATACTTTCCACACTTGCTGAGTACGACATGTACTCACTCTTGCAATCCCCCCCCCAAACTGTTGCAGGTCAGGATTGGGATTTTAATGGTGATAATGAGGAGTTCTAGGCCGTGTCTACCGTCAGCTTGCCTGTGGTGTTGCATGGAGCTGCGCTATACCCTATTGCTTATGCCGCCTAGCTGTTTAGTTTGCTTATTTAGTTTATTTCCGCTGCATTAGTTCAAACTTGTCATCAATATTCATTAGAGCTTGTATTCGAGGATAATATGGTTTGTTTAATAAAATTTGGTTAATTAATCTTGTTCTGTGGTAATTTTCAGTATACTCTTTTGTGAATGCACTCATGTATGTGTGTTGAACATCCTGGGCACACATACGCGTTAGCTTGCTTCATTTTTGAAATCGGGCGTCACATTAACATACTTACCATAAAATAGGCCCATACGGCCTCCTGAAGGTTGTCGTGCTCCTGGTGATGGGCGCGTGTGTAGTCCTCCCACGAAAGAGCAGGCACCCCGTCGATGACCCCGGGATAGTGCAAACGCACTACGGACCCGAGGACACCGTTCACCGGTCTTTGGTGTCTCTCACCGGTGGACGTGTCGTCCCAAACCCTGCAAGATATTTATTTATTCATTACTTAAGTAACCAAAAGAAACTAAAATTGAACACTATAATTTTTATTACCTGTCTCTGACTGGAAGAATCACGATCCTCTATGAACGAACCGCAGGAGGACTGACAAAGTGAGTCCTCCTCGTTCTCTGCGTCTCCTGGGGAGCCACGTCAAGTGACCCAGACGACTCGTCACCAACTGAGTCAAAGGCCTCAGGAACAGAAGGATCGCCAGCCGAGGGCTGGCTGGCCAAGGGCTGGCTCACCGAAGGGTAACCAAGGTTAACTGGCGCTGCAACCTATGAGTCAGTCGGTGAGGACTAAAACATTCAAATAATTCATAAGTAAGTTTAATGTGAAATTGAATTTAAAGAAATTGTCAAAAACAAGTGAAATTTAACTGTGACGAAGCTCTAGAGGTGCTGAGAATGTGCTCCAGCAGCTGAGAGCGTCTGCTCTTAGTCGACGAGGCACCAGCGAAAGTGTCCTCATGTATAGAGGGGTAGAACCCCCTCGTCGGCGGCACCTTCTTACCGTTCTTTGACACCATCCTGTTTTAATAGATAATCAGTAAATATGCAAATATATACAAAATTAATGTTACTATCATCAAGAAAACATTACTTGTAATCACTTTCAAAATTCATCAACATCATTATCATGTGCCCTACTCCTTAAACCAGCCCAACGATCTTCCATCGTGGCCTGTCCTAATTTCCGTTTTTGCATATCATTTGCCTCTACATCTTCAACGTCTTCAACATCTCCAACTAATTGATCGATTCCTAAACCAAGCTCGACAATAAAAGTGTCTGGCAACTCTTGTTCTTGGTACACTTCTTCAACGTCTTCGCTATCATGGTAACCATCATCCCAAGGAGTATATAACTGCTCATGAGGATTCACCTTATATACCACCCACCAAGCATTGAGCTTCGTGCATGGATAAGGTAGATAATACACTTGTTCCACTTGGTGTGCAAGAACAAATGTATCGTAACCTCGTAGTCAGTCCTTATGTTTCACTTCCACCATTCCAAATTGGTTTTCTCGAGTTCCATGAGTGCGATCAAACCAGTCACAGTCAAAGAAGAAAACTCGAAGGGTCTTATTTCTGTTAAAAGTAAATTCAAGGATTTTGTTAATGATTTCATAATAATCGGTTAAATTCCCTTGAGTGTCCATTGCTCTCGTCACAGCACCGGAATTTTATGTTGCCGCGAGAGGACGAAGAGCTTCAAAATGAGTTGTGCGGAATCGAAAGCCATTTACGTCATATCGACCATAGCTTCTAACATTCACCAATCCATAAAATAGTTGTCGCAAATCTTCATGGACATTGTGAGTCCGACACTATCAAAAATGATCGTAAGTGAAAATAATACTTCTTTAATAATAGTAACTTATAATACATGGAAGACGAGAGAGTATCACGTAATCTCGAAACCAGGATAGGAAACTCGGTCCTCCATTTATTCCTTCTTTTCGCATCCCTTCTACTTGTTTGGCCGTAGGTTGATGCCTATGTGGCCAACATTGTCTGTGGAACTCGCAGAACATGAAAAAACATCTTTTAGAATACATGTGTAGCAAAATATGTCGATTAGCATAAATGTAGGACAAACACTTACTCGAAGTATTTTTGCATGTCTTCTATATTTGCGTACATGTAGAGTAAAGCAACAGTCCTGTCATGTTCGGATAGCACGTAGGTCGTGTAGCTACCAACGGTGGTGCCTCTTGTTTGAAAAATGGAAAGGTCGCTTAAAGGGGGTGTTTCATCCACATTGTACCGCATCGCTGAAGTATTGATATTGTTTTCTTCTACAAAGTAGACACTTGAAAAGTATCCTACTTCCTTAAGAGCATATGCTTCAGCGATGCACCCTTCCACCCTTGCCCTGTTGCCAACCATTGGTTTCAGATATCGTAGCGCTCTTTCAATTTGATACATCCACCTGTATTGCACAGGACCGCCAACTTTAGCTTCGAATGGAAGATGGATAAGCAGATGTTGCATTGGATTGAAGAAACCCAGTGGAAAAAAATTTCCATCTTACATAAAAGTATGGGTATATCCTTCTCTAACTTATCCATCATCCCGATCTTGATTTCTTTAGCACAAAGCTGTCTATAGAAATAGCTGAGCTCGGCTAAAACCTTCCACCTTGCATCATCTAGATAGTCTCGAAACATAACAGGTAAGAGTCTTTCTATTATAATGTGATAATCATGACTCTTGAACCCAGTGAGGTTTCTTGTATTCACATTTACGGCTCATTTCAGGCTAGCTGCGTAACCATCTGGGAATTTCAAAGTTTTCATCCATTTCATAACTTCTTTCTTTTCTTTCGATCGAAGAATGAAAGAAGCACGTGGTTTCCCACCACTTTCAGAGATTTCAAGAGTTGGACGGTGACAAATGTCTGCCAAATCTAGTCTAGCTTTGTAATTGTCTTTTGTTTTGCCAGGCATATCCATGCAAGTGCTTATGATACTTTTGCTCATGTTACGCTTATAATGCATGACATCATTGTTGTGCATTAGAGTCAATGACTTCACATACCGTAGCTCCCAAAGTCCACATATGTGAGCCCAATTGTGTTCCTCTCCATAACCTACAAAATATCCAAGACGACCTTCATCAGGCACCAGTTTGTCCAACATATCAGAAATTTCTGACCCCTTGAGACGCTTCGGTGGTCCTTTAGTGACAACATTGTTCTTTCGAAAGACATGCCTCTACTGCCTAAATATGTGATTTGAGGGCAGCCAACGTCTGTGACAATCGAAGTAAGATATTTTGCCTCCATGAGTTAGTCGAAAGCAGTCTGTGTCTGAAGCACATATCAGACACGTCAGACGACCGTGAGTGATCCATCCAGAAAACATGTCGTATGCTGACAAATCATAGACGAACCACAAATAAGCAGCTCGAAGGTTGAATTTCTGCTTCTTGTAACTGTCATACGCTTCGACTCCTGTCCACAAGACTTTCAATTCTTCGATCGGCGGGTTTAACAACACGTTGAGATGTGACGAGGGATGATCAGGTCCAGGTACAATGAGGATGAGAAACTGAACTCGTTCTTCGTACGAAATGCAGGTGGCAGGTTGTACGGAATGACAAAGATGGGCCAACAGGATTATGGCGTGGCGTTCGTACTGAACGGTGAGAATCCGTCTGTCGCTAATCCGATGCGAACATTCCTCACATCACGAGAAAAGTCTGGATCAAAACGGTATAGCGCCTTCCATGCATCACTGTCAGACAGATGCGTCAAGAATTCTTTGTTCTCGCGTTTACCTTCTTTGTGCCATCTCATGTGTCTTGCGGTTCTTTTTGAAAAAAAAAAAAACCGCTTCAACCAAGGTGTCACAGTCAAGTAACGAAGCTGCTTATGTGCGACATATGTCATCACATTATCGCCATCGTCATTAACAACTTCAACATATCTCGATTTACCACATTTCAAGCACATCTTCTCATTAGCTTGCTCTTTCCAGAATAGCATGCAATTGTCTGGGCACACATCGATTTTCTCATAGTTCATACGGAGACCAGATATCTTGATCTTTGATTGATACATATCTGGTGGCGCTTTGTGAGGTTGTGGAAGGATATGGTAGATCAATTTCATGAGATCATTGTAGTAGTTGATGGAAAAAAGTACTTAGACTTAATTGCCATAAAGCTGGTCAAGAAAGCAACTATGGTCACAACCGTATGTTCATGCAACGGCTCTTGTGACTTCTTCAGCTCCTCGAAGAACTTCTCTGCCTCATTTGTAAGAGGATCCTCCGCTTCCAAAGCTTCTAACATCTCATCCATCTTATCAACCTCTGTTATATCATGATCCTCATCCATTTCTGCTATGACTCGAGAATTAGTCTCACCGTGAAAGGTCCACACTTCATAATGTGGAGTGAAACAGTATCAACATAAGTGAAATTGTAAGTGCATCTAGGATATCCCTTGTGGGTTTTGGCTAATTGATGACGAACATATGAGATCCTAATGAAACTATTGAGATAATTGCAGGACAAACAAAGTGAAACAGCTCGGTGCACACAAAAAGGTGAAAAATGGAGTGGTGTCCAAAGAGGAATACTTTGATGGAATTTAGAAGAACAAATTAGATATTAAATGTATAGGGTGTGTATGAAAGACACACTCCAAGAGCTCATGACCTTGCGCAGGGGTAAGGGTTTTAAAATTAACCTAACATCTCACAGTGCACTGGACTAGTCCGATCATGGACCGGACTAGTCCGCTAAACCCTCTGTTGCCTAAACGGTCTAGTCAACGTGTCCACCGGACTAGTCCGCTAGACTTTCTGGAGTCTATCTTCACATAGGGCCGGACAAGTCCGTTTTCCAACCGGACTTGTCCGCCAAACTTTCTGGACATCGAGTTCCACTGTGACTGGACTAGTCCGGCTGTCCACCGGACTAGTCCGCCAGAATTTCTAGAGTCTATCTTCACATAGAGCCCGACAAGTCCGTTCTCCAACCGGACTTGTCCGCCAAACTTTCTGAACATCGAGTTCCATTTTGACCGGACAAGTCTGGACTTGCACTGGACTAGTCTGGTATTAGGTTTTACAACGGTAACTTTTTGGAAACCCTATAAAAAGAGGATCCACGGCCTTCCTCAGTTTACACACGTCTAATTCTGCTGAAAACACAAACCCTAGCGTCGCCACCTTGTCCCAAGAGCCCAAAACACATCTCCCCACATATCTAAAGTGCAAAAAGGGTGAAATCAATTGAACACTTGGATTCGGGATTGGGAGATCGTCGTTCTTTCGTTGTGAGCTCTTGGGGTTTTATCTTTCTACACTCATATTCTCCATTGTAATATTTTCAAGTGTATTTGATCTCTTCTTTCGTTGTAATTCTCGTGGGAGCCCTCAACGTGTGAGGCTGCCCCACAAACTCGGTGATCTCCCGTGCTAGTGGAATCAAGTCGGCCTTTGTGGTGACTTGAAGAGGGAAAGGGTTAGAGACCCAACTCTGTGTGAGCTTTCTCAACGAGGACGTAGATCTCTTGGGGAGATCGAACCTCGGTAAAAATTCGTGTCTCTTGTACCTTATTTCTTTTACATTTCATTCATTAGATCACTTGATTGCTAAACATTAATTTAAGTTGCTTATAAGTTTTCACGTGCATTCTTGCAATAATCTTAAATCAAAGTATTTGTTGTTCTCATTTCTGCTGCTGAAAGAATCTAGTTTCCCAAATAACATTTAATCAATTCACATATTTCAGCACACCAGACTAGTCTGCCCACACAACCGGACTAGTCCGGTCAAACAAGTTTTTGACGACTCTATTAAGTGTGCAGGAAATTTTGAAAGCCTATTCAATCCCCCCCCCCTCTAGGCCACATTCAATTGGTATCAGAGCGAGGTTCTCCGTCAACGAGACTCACATCTCAGAGAGATCAATGGCCTCTAAGAAGAACAACGATATCCCGAAGACGAACATCAATGAGGAGGAACAAGAAGCTAAAGCCTTCGATGTGCTGAAAGAAAGCCCACATGATGATGAAGAAGTGTGACAGCTAAAGGCACTCCTGAGAAATAAACTGCTGGCACAAAAAGGAAAAGAAGAAGAGAAGACGACTGGGAGTGGTCATCACGACTACTCCCGATATCCTTACAACTACAACCGTCTCAATTCAAACAATCACTATCTCTCTATTCCTATGGGAAAGCCTCCACAGTGTGACAGAAGTGACTAGACCATGTGGAAGTACAACATGAAAATGCATCTCATATCTCTGAATCCTAGTATGTCGCACATTGTTTGCACAGGCATAGATATCCCGGACACGGATAAGGAACTCACTCTAGAACAATAACAAGAGATTCACAGAAACGCACAAGCCATCGCGGTAATCACATCATCACTAAGCAGAGAGGAATTCACCAAGATTGATGGATTAGAAAGTGCAAAAGAAATTTGGGATACACTTAAGATAGCTCACGAAGGAAATAGGTCAGTTCGTAAAGCTAAAATTGAAATGCTTGAAGGAGAGTTGGGGAGATTTGCTATTGAAGAAGGCGAATCACCTCAAGACATGTACAACCGGATGAAGGCACTCATCAACAAAATTCGTGCCTATGGAAGTAAGAAATGGATGGATCACGAGGTGGTCAAAAGAATGATTAGAGCCTTCATGCCAAGAAATGTCACACTTTGCTCAAATATTAGAAAAAGCCCCGGATTTCACAAAATGACTCCCGATGAGTTATTGGGGAAGATAATAAATCATGAAATGATGGAGAAAGAGGATCAATACGTCAAAGACTTAGCCGAACTCACCTCTTCCAAAAGGAAAGAAGTTGCTCTCAAAGTTTTTGACGACTCTATTAAGACTAGTCCAGTCAATCAAGTTTTTGACGACTCTATTAAGTGTGCAGGAAATTTAAAAGGCCTATTCACCCCCTCTAGGCCACGTTCAATTGGTATCAGAGCAAGGTTCTCTGCCAAGGAGACTCACATCTCGGAGAGATCAATGGCCTTTGAGAAGAACAACGATATCTCGAAGATGAACATCAATGAGGAGGAACAAGAAGCGAAAGCCTTCGATGTGATGAAAGAAAGCCCACATGATGATGAAGAAGTGCTACAACTAAAAGCACTCCTGAGAAAGAAACTGCTAGGACAAAAAGGAAAAGAAGAAGAGAAGACGACAGGGAGTGGTCATCACGACTACTCCCGATATCCTTACAACTACAACCGTCTCAATTCAAACAATCACTATCTCTCCATTCCTATGGGAAAGCCTCCACAGTTTGACGGAAGTGACTACACCATGTGGAAGTATAACATGAAGATGCATCTAATATCCCTGAATCCTAGTCTGTGGAACATTGTTTGCACTGGCATAGATATCCCGGACACAGATGAGGAACTCACCCTGGAACAAGAACAAGAGATCCACAGAAACGCACAAGCCATCGCTGTGATCACATCATCACTAAGTAGAGAAGAATTCACCAAGATCGATGGCTTAGAAAGTGCAAAAGAAATCTGCCATACACTTAAGATAGCTCACGAAGGAAATAGGTCGGTTCGTGAAGCTAAAATTGAGATGCTTGAAGGAGAGTTGGGGAGATTTGCTATTGAAGAAGGCGAATCACCTCAAGACATGTACAACCGGATGAAGGCACTCATCAACAAAATTCGTGCCTATGGAAGTAAGAAATGGACGGATCACGAGGTGGTCAAAAGAATGATTAGAGCCTTCATGCCAAGAAATGTCACACTTTGCTCAAATATTAGAAAAAGCCCCGGATTTCACAAAATGACTCCCGATGAGTTATTGGGGAAGATAATAAATCATGAAATGATGGAGAAAGAGGATCAATACGTCAAAGACTTAGCCGAACTCACCTCTTCCAAAAGGAAAGAAGTTGCTCTCAAAGCAACGCGCAGACCGAAACTCAAAGAAACTCGTGAAGACTAAGACGACGGAGATACAAGCGACAAGAGTACCGATCTTGATGATGAAGAAATGGTACTCTTTATCAAGAAGTTCAAGCGCATGATGAAAAGAAGACACGGCAACAATTCAAATGAAGGCAAAAGCAAGGATAAAGGGAAATCCAAGGCTCGACGCACTTTCTACAACTGCGGAGAGTATGGTCACTTCATGGTGGACTGCACTTATGAAGAAAACAAAAAGAAGAAGGAAACAAGACCTCAAGAAAAGAAAAATTTCAGAAAAATAGGACAAGCCCATCAAGCTCACATTGGTAAGGAGTGGGACTCAAACGACGAGTCCTCCTCCGATGAAGAAGAAGAGATGGACACTATCGCAGTCAAGAAACCTACTATGAGAGCCACACTCTTCCCAAACATGGGAGGACGGGATATGAACAACCACACTTGCCTTATGGTTAAGGAAGGCAAGAAAAAGGTTCGACTTACTCCTCCTACGCTAAATTCCTCTATTGATGACTTTGATAGCTCTAGTGATAATGAAGAAATGTTTAGAGGATTAAGTAAAATTGCTTTAAAGAAAATGGAAATGTTGTCTAATGAAATCTTTGAAAAGATGGAACTTGTTAACCGACAAGAAGATATGCTCATCCGTGAAAGGAAGAGATATCAAGAAGTTGAAATGCTTCTTGAGCTTGAAAGAGAGAAGAACGAGTCACTTGAGTTTGAGCTAGCCTTGAGTAAGGAAACTTACTCAAAGCTAGAGGACTCGCATATTGCAATCAAGGAAGAACTTGCTAACTTGTCAAAAGTTAACAAGATCCTTGAGGTGCAAGTTGAGTCACTCAAGCAAAGTGACTCCTCTTCCTCCAAGAGCTCTTCCTCCAAAGATATGAGTTCAACAACAATCGATACTTCAACTTCTCATAATTTGCATCCTTCCACAAGCGGCATCTTTGATAAGGAGAAGATCAAATATGCACGCAGTGCATATATGGTCACTAGACCTCCTAATGTCAAAGATGGTCTTGGTTTTGAAAGGAACAAACACATGTCTACTCCTAATCATGATAAGAATAGAATCACTTTTGTTAAGGAAAAATCCCATGAATCTGATTTACAAATACTGTTTCGTACATTTGATGCTTCCTATGTTCTTATGAAAAACAAATATGGAAAAGTCATTGCTAAATATACAGGGCCACACCACAAGAACTTGAAAACTTGTGTGTGGGTGCCCAAGACTCTTGTGACTGACCTGAGAGGACCCAAGCAAGCTTGGGTACCTAAAACCAAGGAATAATTCTGTTTTGCAGGCTTACTCCTCCGGTGGATCTAAATGGGTGCTAGATAGCGGATGCAAAAATCACATGACCGGAGAGAAAGGTATGTTTGTGGAGTACGAGTACAACAAGGATCCAAGTGAAGGCATATACTTTGGAGACAACAGCCAAGGAAAGGTCCTTGGTAGCGGTAACATTGAAGTATCCTCTCAACACACCTTATCTAATGTTTTACATGTAGACTCTCTAGATTATAATCTTTTGTCAATATCTCAACTATGCGACAAATGTTACAACTGTTTATTCACTAATGAGGGTGTGAAAATTTTTAGAAGAAGCGATGGCTCGATTGCATTCAAGGGAATGTTGAAGAGAAAGCTTTATCTTGTTGACTTCAACAAAGATAAAGCCAAACTCAACACTTGCTTGGTTGCTAAGACCAACATGGATGGCTGTGGCATAGACGGCTAGCCCATGTTGGGATGAGAAATCTGCAGAAACTTCTAAAAGGTGGTCACATCTGTGCTCTTAAGGATGTGGTTTTTGAAAAAGACAGGTTGTGCAGCGCTTGTCAAGCAGGAAAACAAGTCGGAGCACCACACCCCGCCAAGAATGTGATGACTACCGCAAGACCGCTCGAACTTCTCCACATGGATCTCTTTGGTCCAATTGCGTACATCAGCATCGGCGGTAAAAATTACAGTTTAGTAATTGTTGATGATTTTTCAAGATTTACCTGGGTATTTTTCTTGTATGATAAATCAGAAACTCAGGGGATCCTCAAGAAGTTCTTGAAAAGATCTCAGAACGAATTCTCATCAACCATAAAGAATATTAGAAGTGACAACGGGACAGAATTCAAGAACACCCAAGTTGAAGAGTATCTCAATGAAGAAGGGATAAAGCATGAGTTCTCGGCACCCTACTCCCCTCAACAAAACGGAGTGGCCGAAAGGAAGAGCAGAACATTGATCGAAATGTAAAGAACTATGTTGGATGAATACAAGACATCAGATCGATTTTGGGCAGAAGCGGTGAACACCGCTTGTCATGCCACAAATCGGTTGTACCTTCACCGACTACTGAAGAAAACTCCATATGAGCTTCTTACCGGTAAAAAGCCTAATGTTTCTTATTTCAAAGTCTTTGGTTGTAAATGCTTTATTCTGAACAAGAAACCGAGGGCCTCGAAGTTCGCCTCGAAGTTCGATGAAGGGTTCTTGCTCGGATATGAATCGAATGCCTAAGCCTATCGTGTCTTCAACAAGGTGTCCGTCCTTGTTGAAGTAGCACGTGACGTAGTGTTCGATGAATCTAACGGCTCACAAGTGGAGCAAGTCGATAAGTGTATGCTAGATAAAGAGGAAGCTCCATATGAAGCGCTGAAGAAAAAGGCACTTGGTGATATCTTACCACAAGAGCGAAAGTTAGACTCAAATGCACAAGATGAACATCAACACAGAGGCAATGATCAAGGGGGGGATCTTGCACAAGATCAAGATGAGGAAGATCAAGAAGATCAAGACAATCATGGAAGCAATGATCTAGGGGGGGACAATGCACATGAAGATAATGAAGAACAAGCAACTACACAAGTTCCACACCCAAGAGTGCATCAGAGCGTGCAAAGAGACCATCCTGTCAACAATATCATTGGAGATATTGCTAAGGGAGTAACTACTAGATCTCGAGTTGCAAATTTCTGTGAATACTATTCTTTTGTGTCTTTTCTGGAACCATACAGGGTAGGAGAAGCCTTAAGAGATCCAGACTGGGTGATTGCAATGCAAGAGGAGTTGAACAACTTCAAAAGAAATGAAGTGTGGGAGCTGGTGGAGAGACCAAGGGCGAACATCATTGGAACCAAATGGGTCTTTCGTAACAAGCAAGATGAACATGGAGTAGTAACAAGAAATAAAGCGAAATTGGTGTCCAAAGGTTATTCTCAGGTCGAAGGTTTGGACTTCGATGAAACTTTCGCTCCTGTAGCTAGACTTGAGTCCATTCGTATTTTATTGGCATATGCTACTCACCATAATTTTAAGTTGTATCAAATGGACGTCAAAAGCGCCTTCCTAAATTGTCCGATAAAGGAGGAAGTTTATGTGGAGCAGCCACCAGGATTCGAAGACCAAAGATATCCCAACCATGTCTACAGACTGCGTAAGGCTCTCTATGGCCTCAAACAAGCTCCTCGAGCTTGGTATGAGTGCCTTAGAGATTTTCTGACTCAAAATGGATTCAAAATTGGTAAAGTTGACTATACACTCTTCACTAAAAATTTTGATGAATGTCAAAATTATGTTGATGACATTATTTTGGATCCACTAACAAGTCTTTCTGTGAAGAATTTAGCAAAATTATGACAGATAGGTTCGAGATGTCAATGATGGGCGAATTGAAGTTCTTCTTGGGATTCCAAGTGAAGCAACTAAGAGAAGGTACATTTATAAGCCAAAACAAATATACACAGGACATTCTCAAGAAATTCAATATGACAAAGCCAAGCCCATCAAGACACCCATGGCCATCAACGGACATCTCGACCTCAATGAAGACAGTCCAAATGTGGACCAAAAGGTATATCGGTCCATGATCGGCTCCTTACTTTATTTATGTGCATCTAGGTCAGATATTATGCTTAGTGTTTGCTTGTGTGCAAGGTTTCAATCGGCACCTAAAGAGTGTCACTTAATTGATGTAAAAAGAATCCTAAGGTACCTTGTGCACACACCCAACTTGGGCCTTTGGTATCCCAAAGGATCCAAGTTTAACTTGATAGGCTATTCCGACGCCGACTATGCAGGATGAAAAGTCGATAGAAATAGCACGTCAGGGACTTGTCAATTTCTTGGTAGGTCCCTAGTTTCTTGGTCATCTAAAAAGCAAAACTCCATTGCTCTTTTCACAGCGGAAGCAGAGTATGTTGCAGCCGGTAGTTGTTGCGCACAACAACTTTGGATGCGACAGACTCTTAGGGACTACGGCTACAATCTAAGCCATATCCCGCTTCTATGTGATAATGAAAGTGCTATAAAAATTTCACACAACCCTGTAGAGCACTCAAGAACTAAGCACATAGATATTCGTCATCACTTTCTTAGAGATCATTCGTTAAAAGGTGACATTGCTATTTCACATGTTAGGACTGAAAAACAACTTGCGGATATTTTTACCAAACCATTAGATGAGCAAAGGTTTTGTGAGCTTAGGAATGAGCTTAACATTCTTGACTCTCGAAATGTGGCTTGAAATGTTGCATACCTGGTTGAAACTTCAAATGTTACATTTTATTGTTAAAACTGCTCCTCATCTCTTTTTCTTCTAAGAAAACTATTTTAACGAAGAAATCTTGCAGTTTATGACCACTTTCATTGTTACTTGCCTACTAGTCGTAATTATCAAGATTATTTGCAAAATTATTGTCCTTGGATCACTATTAATCATTTCTATATGTATCAGGTCTGTTGAAACCGGACTTGTCCGATTTACCTCCGGACTAGTCTGGACAGACGAAATACTTAGGTTATTCCAGGGGAACCGGACTAGTCCGCCACCTTGACCGAACTAGTCCGGTCCATCACGTACATAAGCGGTTGGCCGGCCCTGACCTCTCTCTCCACTCATAACGACTTGGTCTCCCTCTTCTCTTCTAAACCCTAGCCCCCAATGTGATTTTCGGGTTGGGCCCTCAAAATCGAAGTTTTCTCCGTGGGAAATCCTCTCCTTGACGAGTAGATTCCCCCCTCCGGACTCATCCGGACAGATTCTTGCTTCTTCAACGCGGATCTTCAAATCTTGGTAAATTTCACCCTAAAACCAAATTCTTAACTTTTCTCGTTCTAGCTCGTTTCCCTTGATTCCAAGGTTGTACATTGGCTTTAGAGATGTATTCCTACGTATCTTTAGATAGAAGTTTTGATTCATAGGAAATCGTTAGGGTTCTTATGCCAGGCCAGACTAGTCTGGCGCTCAGATGCGGACAAGTCCAGTACACCAGACAAGTCCACGCTCTGAAACCGGACAAGTCCGGTCTCTGACATCTTAATCCCTACATTGCCTTCAATCCTTGGTTCATTCTTATCTAATCCGTGAACTCCTTATCAGGCACGATTTCCTCAGGCTCAGATGACAGCTCTTTCCACCTTGATGAAGAAGTTCAATGCGAAAGAGTGAGGAGAGCCAAGGAGAGAGTTATGAAGAAAAGACATGATGTCAATGCCCACTCTCCACCCTCCGACGACAATCTGCCTAAGAAGAGGAAGGTTATTTTCAAAAAGGCTCAAGCAAAAGCTGTTGTTGAGAGTTCATCAGGGCCAAAAAGGGTTCTCAATAAAGGGAAGGGACTTGCTAGTGGTCCCATTGGGTCCTTGAAGATGAAAAACCCAGTCACCGCAACAGGCAGCCTTCTAGTGAGGATTTCACTGGGAAAGGGGGTGAGCTAGCTGATAACTTCAGGAAAATTGCAGTGTATAATCAACCTAAACAATGCTCTGACCCAAGATTCTGGAGCAACTTCCATGCAGACTACTACGAGCACGTATACATGAAGATGAAGAATCCTGTAGTGGAGAGTCAATGGCTGAATGTTGGATACCTACAGTTGAAGAAGTATCCTACTTTTCATGAGATGGTTGAGGCTTTGGAGAGGCATGGTATGAAGGATCTGCTTTCCTTTGAGTATGACTGGAACAATGAAGTCATTACCCAATTTTACTCCACCCTCTACTTTGCTCGTGACGATGGAGACAATCTTACTTGGATGACTGTTCCAAGTATAGTGTCACTTATGATGAATTTGCAAGGATTCTTCACCTTGAACACACTCTGGATCATGAGATTGTCATCCACAATCTGAAACCCTTGGAGAAGGAGGAGCTTAAGTTCCTCTATGACACAAGGATGCCCTATGTTCCTCCTACCATCAAATATCCGAAGCCCTTCTTTGTGGTCCTCAACAGAGTCTTGAGGAAGACAATAGCCCCGAAAGATGGAGATGCGGGGACTATCAAAGGAACCTTGAGGACCCTAATGAAGGTCATTAGTGGAAGGAGATCGTTCAATGTTTTTGAGTACATCTACAACGACATTGTGAACATCTCAATCACTCCCAATAGGTCTTGCGGGTATGCACCGTACATCATGTACATGATTGAGAAAGTGTCCGGACTCGAGTTTGTCAAGGATGTTTCTCATACGGGATTGAAGCCACAAAAGCCCACCGAGTACACCCTTCCCTCAGCACCAACTGCTCCTTCCTCCCCAGTAGCAGAGAGGAGGTCTAAACAATCTCAGGATGCCACAAGGTCTGTAGTTGCTCCTCCTGGCTCTTCTCCTGTACATGAACCCTCCGGTGGCATCTTCAAAATGCTCTCCTCCATTTTTGCCTGCTGCCGCAAGATCGAAGACAGGCAGCGTAGAGAAAAACTGGCAAGGAAGAAACATCAACAGTATGTGAATGCCAATATCAAGTCTATCTGTGAAAAGCTTGAGATTGAGCCAGTTGGATCATCGCCCACCTCCGAGGACTCAGAGGAAGATCCTGCTCCGGTGAATGACAATGATGGTGAAGATGAAGATCGGACTGAATCTGAAGGAGGGAGCAGCGATGAGTGATTCCCCTCGATTTTTCCCTTTTGGGTGCCTTGATGCCAAAGGGGGAGAGATTAAGACTAGATTGAGACTCGAACTATCATCTAGTATTAGTTATTAAGCTTTTGTGATCGAGGGCATGTACCTATTCTTAAAACTTTGTAATGCAATATTTGTTTTCCTATGTGTGATGCTTATTGTTGCTCTAATGCTTACTTCTATGTTCATTATTGTTTATCTTTAGTTCATCACATTTTGTTGATAACACGCCTATAGGCACCCCACCATAAGGTGTGTGCATATGTGAGAAGCTTTTTGTGAATTAATCGTTATTCTCATATGTGCACACCTTATGAAAATCAAAATTTTATTCTCAATTGTGATATCTCAAATGGTTGTCATCAATCACCAAAAAGGGGGAGATTGTAAGTGCATCTAGGATATCCCTTGTGGGTTTTGGCTAATTCATGACGAACATATGAGATCATAATGAAACTATTGAGATGATTGCAGGACAAACAAAGTGAAATAGCTCGGTGCACACAAAAAGGTGAAAAAGGGAGTGGTGTCCAAAGAGGAATACTTTGATGGAATTTAGAATAACAAATTATATTTTAAATGTATAGGGTGTGTATGAAAGACACACTCCAAGAGCTCACGACCTTGTGCAGGGGTAAGGGTTTTAAAATTAACCTAACATCTCACAGTGCACCGGACTAGTCCGATCATGGACCGGACTAGTCCGCTAAACCCTATGTTGCCTAAACGGACTAGTCCGCGTGTCCACCGGACTAGTCCGCTAGACTTTCTGGAGTTTATCTTCACATAGGGCCGGACAAGTCCATTTTCCAACCGGACCTGTCCGCCAAACTTTCTGGACAACGAGTTCCACTGTGACCGGACTAGTCCGCGTGTCCACCGGACTAGTCCGCCAGACTTTCTGGAGTCTATCTTCACATAGGGTCGGACAAGTCCGTTCTCCAACCGGACTTGTCCGCCAAACTTTCTGGACATCGAGTTCCACTGTGACCGAACAAGTCCAGACTTGCACCGGACTAGTCCAGTATTAGGTTTTATAACAGTAACTTTTTGGAAACCCTATAAAAAGAGGATCCACGGCCTTCCTCAGTTTACACACATCTAATTCTGCTGAAAACACAAACCCTAGTGCCGCCACCTTGTCCCAAGAGCCCAAAACACATCTCCCCACACATCTAAAGTGCAAAAAGGGTGAAATCAATTGAACACTTGGATTTGGGATTGGGAGATCGTCGTTCTTTCGCTGTGAGCTCTTGGGGTTTGATCTTTCTACACTCATATTCTACATTGTAATATTTTCAAGTGTATTTGATCGCTTCTTTCGTTGTAATTCTCGTGGGAGCCCTCAACGTGTGAGGTTGTCCCACAAACTCAATGATTTCCCGTGCTAGTGGAATCAAGTCGGCCTTTATGGTGACTTGAAGAGGGAAAGGTTTAGAGACCCGCCTCTATGTGAGCTTCCTCAACAAGGACGTAGATCTCTCGGGGAGATCGAACCTCAGTAAAAATTTGTGTCTCTTGTGCCTTATTCTTTTACATTTTATTCATTAGATCACTTGATTGCTAAACATCAATTTAGGTTGCTTATAAGTTTTCACGTGCATTCTTACAATAATCTTAAATCAAAGTATTTGTTGTTCTCATTTCCGCTGCTGAAAGAATCTAGTTTCCCAAATAACATTTAATCAATTCACATATTTTAGCACACCGGACTAGTCCGCCCACACAACCGGACTAGTCCGGTCAAACAAGTTTTTGACGAATCTATTAAGTGTACAGGAAATTTTCAAAGCCTATTCAACCCCCCCCCCCTCTAGGCCACATTCAGAAATGAAAGATCCCATCTTCTTAAAAACTTGGTGTTCCAGCATTTTGTACATGGGCACTGGAACATATCTTCCATTGGCAATGAAAATGCCCGACCCAAAAAATTTATCTAACTTGATGTACCACTCATATGAGTGACCACTAGTTCTACTCTTCCAGCCAGTATACATCCAATTACGGTCTTCACCCATGTCTGGCTCTGCAGTTTAACGCGAAAGAAATTGTCGTTAATGTATACAGTACCACCTTGACGCATACGGTACCACTACAATGGTCTACACGACACGATCACACTTATTGCGTGTCGTGCTCTTCCGGGTTGGTCACTTAACCCTAATGACTCATCAATGATTGATTATCATCCGTCTCACAAATCTCGAATTTTCGGGAGCATAACGCCGCCTATTTAACACTACACCCCCCTATCCGGTGCAGTTCTTAAAGTACAAAGGGGGCAACTGGTTAGCTGAGAAACATGTTGCCTTACGGATGTTGCGAGTCAAGGACACATACTCGAAACATACGTTTTTGAAGTTTTCATCGTCCTATACGTCCTCCGGGTTGCTCATTTTCATTTTGAAGTCATTTAAGAGAGAAGAATGAACTAGAGAAAGAGTGAGAGGAAAGTTGGTCTTAGATGACGATTCCACATCCATTTCCACCGTCCACGCAATCGCGGGTCATTGACATCCTTACCAACCCGTTCGCTTCCGTGTCGACTTGACGCATACGGTACCACTATAGTGGTCTACACGGCACGATCACTCTTACTGCGTGTCGTGCCCTTCCGGGTTGGTCCGAGCCGGCCCAAAACCCCTTTATTTACATATATTAAGTAGTCACTCAAAAACATTAAATATCAATGCACGGGTGTCCAAAATATTATATGAATGCACTAAAGTCCAAACATACACTAAAAAGAATAGAAATTCAGGATGACAGACAAAGCCATAGAGTTACAAATATTGTTCATTTGTACATGTTAATTCATAAGGAAAACACAGAAAGGCAACATACAGTTTCTAAAATACTGCTGAATAGAGTTACAATATCGATCAGTGTACAGGTTAATTCATAAGCAGAATTCCCATATAGGTTAATACTTGCATCTCATAAAGTTTCTTTTTATAGTTATAATGCTAAATCTAATACAAGACAACATATAAAGCACAATATGCACTGGTTTGTAACAATGAAAGATAGCCTAAAATTCCAATTTTGCATTTACTACAAAATCTGAAGAAAAAACATATTAGCCACAATGGACAAGTGTGAAATCACAAGTGTAATACAAGACAACATATAAAGCATATACAATTATGCAAGACAAAAAACATATTAGCCAAAAAGATAGCCTAAAAATCCAATTATTCTAAATCTAATACAAGACAACATATAAAGCACAAATGTGAAATTTTGCATACTGCACAATGGACAATTAGCCACAACGTAAAAAAAATTTGAGTAAACCTAATACCTAAGGGGGCGGGGCGTGACGGGGCCGGGGGCGGCGAGGGCGCGGTCGGAGTTGGGGCGGCGGGCCAGCGACGGGCCGGCGGCAGGGCAGCAAAGCGGGGCTGGGAGAGGCGGGGGCGTGGCGGGGCCGGGGGAGGCAGGGGCGCAGCGGGGCCGGAGGAGGCGGGGCGCAGCGGGCCGGTGGCAGGAGCGGGGGCGGCGGACGCGGCAGTGGGGGCGCGGAAGGGCGGCGGCAGGCGCGGCGGCGTATGTGTGGGTGCTCAAAGAGAATGAGGTATCGGGCTCCGATGCGCCCGATATTAGCTCTAATTTGCGACGGCTTTCTTAATTGTGACGGCTCTAACTTTTGGCCGTCATAATTAACTTTATTTGCGACGGAACTTTTTGCAGCCATCGCAAATAAGGCTTTATTTGTGACGGTTACTTTATTTGCGATGGCCCTAGGTTTGGCCGTCGCAAATAAACCCTTATTTGCGACGGTTGTCGATGGAGCCGTCGCAAATAAGCTTTTATTTGCGACGGCTTGATTATTTGCGACGGCCAGGGATGTTATTTGCGATGGCCAGCCATCGCAAATAAATCTAGCCGTCGCAAATGATCACGTTTCCTGTAGTGTAGTTAGGTTTGGGTTGGCCTAAGGTCTGGTTATATAAGCAAGGGAGGTCAGAGCTCATGCTGCACGACTTTGGGGATGTTCCTCTTGTGTTCTATTGAATAATGATCATAGTTTAAAGAAACTTTTGTGCCTTCTTTGTCCGACTTGTTTCTGTCAAGTCCTTCTCGTGGAGTTTCTGCATAGCACTACCTTGGTTCGGTGGTTTTATCATAACTCGAGTTTTACAGATCTAATTGACGTGATTATTTTTAGTTTCTCTTCTAAACTTGATTATCTATCATCTGTAAAAATTACAAGGTTATTGTATTCGCAGTTTTTGATCTACAAGAGTTTCTTTGCTGTATTGCAGATCTGTTTTTTACTCGGTACAACATATTGACCTTTGTTTGATCTTTTGATTGTAACTTGAGTTTCTCTTGAAGGATTTGAGTGATTCTTGTTGTGTAGTCTTCGTGACTTGATTCTCTCTGATATCTATCACTTTTATCATGGTGAAACACGTTTAGATTAGTCTCACACACAATTCCTTTAACAGATCGTTCTTCTGCCAAAGGGTTTTCATTGCTTTTGCTAAAAAAGTTTTAAATCTACCATTCACCCCCCCCTCTCTGGTAGATTTTCACGTGCTCTTCGATCCTACACCACCCTCTCCGAAGCTTCGGGAATTGCAACCTCGGAGATCCTACGCCTCTCCACCTGGCTGAGGTCGTCCAGCTCTGGTATCCCCCTTTGAAGCTCCCTCCTGATCTCTGAAACCATATTCAGAGGGAGAAATTCCACCGGCGGGGTCAATGCAATGTGGGTGATGGCTCCGTGTTGAAACTTCTGGAGATGGAGCTACAAAGCTTCATCGTCCAAGTTGTTTGAAAACTGGCTTCTATCCGGTTATGGTCCATCTCACTGTTGAAGGCCCATGCCGGCCACTCCCATGTCTTCAGCAGAGCACACCTGTTCACCAGAAAGTTGCCGAAGACCATCTGAGGGGTCACTCCACCCTCCACGCATTGTTGGATCCTTGTCAGGATGGTCTTGTATGCTTCGGACAACTCCGGAACTATGTTCCAAGCGTTGGTGTCGACATTGTGGGGGCTCTTGGGAAACTCCAACCTGTGGTGCTGCTCCACAGTGATTACCACCCAATCCTTTTTCCAGTTGTCCCACTTCCTGGAAGGGAAAGTCTTCAAGTACTTGAAAGGATAGTTTTTGCGCTTAACGAAGTAGTAGAAGCCAATCAACTATGTCACCTTTCTGGTAGTGTGGACCATGAAGCAGGTCCGGAAGAGCTCGATGCATGATGGCACACCCACCCACATCTCGCAGAAGTGGACAAAGGTCGCCACTAGCAAGAAGGAGTGGGGGCCGAGGTGATGAAGCTGGAGTCCGTAGAAATCCAGCAGCATCAGTAGGAAACTTGAGAAGGGTAGGATCATTCCCACCATGGCGTACGCCGAGAAGTAGACGATCTCTCCGGTGTGCTCCTTCTTGAGGGGAAGATTGACGAAGTGGATCGCATTGTTGAAGGAGTGGAGTCACTGGACCACCCCATGTAGGTCCAGACCCTCGACAAATCTTTGTCGTTCTTGATCTTGCTGTCGGGAAGACCAAACTCCATCGCGGCAAAGTGGAGCAAAGGTTGGAAGGGCTATGCAAAGGATGAGATGCTCTGAGTGCAAGTTTGATGGAAAGAGTAAAGATTCCTCAAACTCTGCGATCTTTCCTTCTTAAGTAAGCCTCCACAACGCTTGGATGGAAACCGCATTGGGATCAAGATTTCATTTCAAAAGATTACCCCGTCAATGACAAATGGGCCTGGGTCCACTCCGACTGAAAATTCGAAGTTATTACCCTAGGTTAACCGTTGTCATGATGGGAAGTTGGAAGCCCGAGGTCAGCGGCCTGACAGGTCACTCGGAACCGATACGATTTTCGTATTGGGAACTAGCGACCTTTAATTGCATGAAATCTACATGCCAGGATCTCACCTGCTGCGTCAATAAGAGCCACGTGGTGATGGTTTAACTGCAGACCTTCGCCCCAATATCCCACGAAAAGACCTTTGAAGTCGCAGCGTGAGAATCGAAGATGGCCCACCACTGGCAGAATAAATTCACCCAAAGGGTTTCTCCTAGAGGTGGGCCCAGGCACTACTGTCAGTACCCTATGTACCGAGTACCTCACGATATCGCAAGTAAACTCATGGAGTTCAACCTGTCCGAGTTGAAGACCTCTGAAGGCTACACGTGTCCCGCAGCACAGGACTCGCCTCCCTCGTTCGGGTAGCTCCAGCACTGCCACGTGTAACGCAAGGCCGGACCTAACTCCCTGTATAGGGAAGCTCCGGTCATGCCACGTGTATAGCAGCTCGGGACCCGCCTCCTCACAGAGGGAAGCTCTAGGGCTGCCATGTGTGGAACCTCCGGACCTAAGCCTGCAACGGCAAGACTGACGGATCTCCAACAGTGCGTACATTCATGGGGCAGTTAAAGAAGCCGGTAGAAGACCTGATTACATGTCATTAATGCCATGTTAATGACACACGATCAGAGGACTATTAATACCGGTAATGCCGCCATTAAGGCACGTTATGACCTTGTTAATTACACTTAATACATGCAAATCATGTACAGGTGATTAAATACTACCAGGGCCACCTGTTGGGCCAGGCTAACATTGTAACGGCCAGTCCTTGGACTATAAAAGAGTTGCATCGCACGAACAGAAAGGGAGGAAGCTCATAGCACACAAGCATACACACACTCATACAATCAACAACCACCTCGTGGAGTAGGGTATTACGCTCAGGCGACCCGAACCACGTAAAAATCCCCTGTGTCACTATCTCGTTCTTTCTTACGCGCGCCCCAACCGAATACGAACCTCTGTGGACTATGCTTTAGTAGTGCCGGGGGAAGTGTCGATCACTCACTTCGACAACCACTTTGCAGGTATGTTCACCAATTCTTAAAACTGATTTCAATAATACATGAAACCTAATTCAACAATTCAGAAAATATGTCACACTTGGTATTAAGAAGGCGACCGGATGCATTCCACATGTATGTCATAGTCAGTTGAATTCATACATGTGTAGACGAAAGTGAAATACCATTAAATAGTGCCATGTTCTAGTACATCAAACTATTACATAAATGACCATCCAGGTCTAAAACAAAAGTACATAATCAGCGGAAAATAAATAAAAGGGATCCAAGCATAGGCGTTGCACAGGGGATACACCAGCCTAGAACATCTCGTCTGGATCTCCGTAGAAGTCCTGGTTCTCTAGCTCTTCGTCTTCATAGACTGGGCAAAAATTATGCAACTAACAAGTTTGAGCAACGGTACTCAGCAAGTGGGGAAGTTTATGCCATGTGGGTCACAACAAGGAAGGCAACTAATGGTAAAGCACTATAGCAATTATAACCTATCCTTACTGTTGCTAAGCACCTACATCTAGGTGAATTCCACCCGTAAAACCCAAAGTGACCATATAATGCTCAAACCCAAACCATCCACCATATAACCATGTGTGCTAATTATGAACTTGGTCCCAAGCCGCTCGTATCTGTGAGCACAGCTATCTAGAAAGTTTGACAAAACTCTGCAGAGTGTGTATCCTTTACCCACAGTTCGTGATTTCATCCCATGTTGCCAGGGGACTAGATAAACCTCGCTGTCGCCCGTGGTAGCCAACCACATTACACACTTCCATAGGTGTGTGTCCAGGAGATCACTACGAGGTCTTTTCGATGGTTCTCCTGACTTGCATTGATACTCTGAGGTTTCACTGCTCTGGCACCTGGAGTCTATTTTCCCTCCGCCAGGAGAAGCCCCCTCTTGAGCCATGTGGGTCTCAAGGCAGTAATCTGAACCAATTCCCCGCTCGTTCGATTACCAACGCTACACCAGGAGAGACCAAATTACTAAACCAAGTTGTCCCATATACAATCCTGTGGCGATACTGTATGGCTTAGTAACTTCTTCCATAAATCGTTCCTTTGAATTTAATAGGTGTGAAACCCCAAACCAATGTCTTGTGCACGCATGCACCATACTATTTAACACTTCCTATCAGATACCTATCAACTATTTTCATTATTGCCAACAACTCATGAATCATAGTGGATCAAATATAATCATGTAGACAAATTGTTCATATTCAATTAAGCATGGCTAAGCATGGACTAGTTAATAATAATTCCACTCAAACCATGGCGACAAGGAATACTGTGGAAAATCTAGGGAAAACATAACATAGGATTCAACTTTGAATTTAGCATGCATCTAACTAAACTTAACAAAAAGGGTGCAAGATGGTCAAGGACACTTGCCTCTGAAGTTGGGTTGGTGATCGACTGGAAACTGGTGCTCTTGTAGGTTGATAGTCGGTTCTGGCCCCGACTCTAGATATGATGTTGCACATAAAATGATAACATACAATAAGAACAATCACAAAATGCATACATTACAATTACCCAAACATAAAATCCTACGCATTTATGATTTTATGGATAATTTTGGATCATAGGCATAATTATTTATTATTGAGAATTTGGATTTAAATGTGATAATTCGAGTAAAATACATTTTAATAATTTTAATACAATTTTTATATTTATTTGAAACATAACATTATTTCCTAGAATGTTTTCACCTTCAAAAATGTGCTTAAAATAGATTCCCAACATAAAATATGCATTTTACAATTTTTACACCATTTTTAATATTTATATTTTATGTGCAAATTAATTTCTATGATTTAAATACACTTACAAGGCTTATGCATAAACCAGAAATTTAATTAAGTTATTAAAATTAATACATGGCTAATTATTCATTAAATATATTTATTGAACTCTTTTTGTAGTATTTTATGGAAACTATGGACTTATTTAATGTCTGATATTTTAGGGGTTTTTCTGCAAAAACAGAATTAATCCAAAGGCCAAAATCATTTTTTATAAAGTCCAGGGGTTATTTTATAATTTTCTAGTATTTAAGTTGCTATTTTCCAAAATTCTAGGGGCTTCCTAATAATTTTTACCATAATACTCAATTATTTCCTAATTTCCAGAAGGGTTAGGGTTAGTTTTATAAAAATTTGGGCCAAACTGTAAATAGTTTAAATTGTCTAGGGGTTATCTGTAAAAAGATCAAAGAGGTATGCGGGATCTAACATTGGTCGTTGGATTTAAAGAGGTCGGTCCGGATTTTAAACAACGAAGGGGTATCCTACGATTTAATCTTGGCCGCACATTTGAAATGGACGGTCGACAAGCAGCCACGTCACCTACGGTGACCCGGGAAGGCAGTGCGCGGCGACACAGAGCGCTCGCGGCAGCGTTCTCGCCAACGGCGTTCTCGTCGGTGGCGACCAAAACACGTGCTTAAAAGCGAAAGGGAACACTTCTAGGGCGAAAAAGAGAGAGGAGGGCGAGGCAAACTCACCGAGAGGTGTCTCAAGGTCCGAAGCAGAGCGGAGACTAGGCAGCGATGGCGAACGGCAGCGAAACCCAGCGGTGCTCGATGAAGTCGGCGTCACGACGGTGTTCCCCCCGAGAGACGATGTCCGACAAACTCCTAGAGACACGGCGCACACGTTAAACAAGGTTTCATGGCGATAGGTTGGATGAATCAACGGGAACGAAGTCGACATTACCGAGCTCGACGGTAGCTAGGGTTTGGGGTGTCGGGGAGACGAGTTTAGAGGGGAATCGGCCCGGTATTTATAGGGAAATGCAGGAGTAACGTACAGCGACATCACTGGGCACTACACCGAGCTTGATTGAGGAGAAACGACTGCCATTGATTGGGAGGAAGTGGGGCGGCGCGGCGTGTGGGCGTTACAGGGGGCGGCACTTCGGTGGGGAAGATGGCCCTGATAGGCGGGGCCCAGTGACCAGATAGAGGGAGAGGGAAGGCACGGGGCAGGCCGGTGCAGTGAGGGAGAAGGGAGTTGGGCCGGTGGGAGATTTGGGCCGAGATGAGGTTTTTCTTTTTCTTTTTCTCTTTTTGTTTTTCTTCTGTTTTCATGTTTTGAATTTTAAAACAAAATTTATAGTGAATTTGAATTTCAAAAATTTCACACTTCCAAACCATATGATGCACTTGCCTTATATGATTTTTATACTAAAAGAAATTATTTTATTGCTTTTATAAAATTCATTTTATAATTTTTTTTAAAAAAATGGGTGTTACAACTCTACCCCTAAAAAGGAATCTCGCCCTCGAGATTCGGACGACCTAAGAGGAAAGATTGGGAAACTCCGCCTTGAGGTCTTTTTCTCTTTCCCATGTTACCTCTTCTTCTGAATGATGTTTCCATTCGACTTTACACATACGAGTAACCTTATTCCTCGTAACTCATTCTGACGTCTCAAGAATCTTAACTAGTTGTTCTGCCTAAGTAAGGTCCTCTTGCACATCTACTGCTTCCAATGGCAACTGTTCCTCAGGCACTCTCAAGCATTTCTTCAGTTGCGACACATGAAAGATGTCATGTACATCTGATAAGTTGGAGACATCTTCAAACTGGCTTGGTAACTATTGTTATAGGAAAACTCAGCATATGGTAGATTCTTATCCCAGCTTCTGCTGTTTTTCAGAGCACATGCCCTCAACATGTCTTCAAGAATTTGATTAGTGCGCTCTGTTTGGCCGTAAGTGTGCGGGTGATAGGCTGAACTAAAATTCAGATGAGTATCCATTGACTCATGCAACTTCTGCCAAAATCAGGAAGTGAATTGGGTACCTCTATCAGATATTATCTTGTTTGGGACTCAATGCAGACATACAATCCTTGCCATGTATAATTCTATCAACCGTGAACCAATATAGCTTTATTTAACTTGAACAAAGTGAGCAAATTTAGTCAAGCGATCTACTATAACCCATATAGAGTCATAACCTGACTGAGTTCTTGGCAACCCCACAATAAAGTCTATACTTATTTCTTCCCATTTTCATTCAGGAATTTTACTTGGTTCAAGTAACTCTGCTGGTCTTTGATGTTCTGCTTTGACCATCTAGCATGTGTCACACAGATCTACATACTCCGCCACATCACATTTCATTCCATGCCACCAAGATTGATCTTTAAGATATTGATACATCTTTGTGCTTCCTGGATGGATAGAATATGACGAGTCGTTGGGCTTCTCTTAGTATCAATTCTCGAATCTCCTTGATATCAGGCACACATATTCTTTTCCCTAGCCGTGGGGTTCCATGTTCATCTTCTTTAAAGTCCAGAGCTTTTCCTTCTTTTATTTGATGCTTAATCTCTTGGATCTTCTTATCATGCTTTTGTCCTTCTCGAATATCCTTATCCAAAGTAGACTCTACTTCCATGGTCACCACTTCAGTGTTAGTGACAATACTAAGGTTTAGCTTCGCAAGTTCCTCACATAACTGCGATTGCTGACCTTGTAGGTTCAAGGGGTTGCATTGTGTTGACCTACTAAAAGCATCTACGACCACATTAGCTTTTCCAGGATGATAATGGAATCCAATATAAAAATCATTAATAAGCTCCAACCATATGCACTGTTTGAGGTTTAAATCTGGTTGCGTGAAAATATACTTCAAACTTTTGTGATCTGTGTAGATTTCGATTCTCTTTCCTATCAGATAATGTCTCCATAGCTTCAACGCATGAACCACAGCTGCTAACTCCAAATCATGAGTAGGGTAATTTATTTCATGCTTCTTGAGTTGGTGTGAAGCATAAGACACCAGATGTCCATCTTGCATCAATACACATCCCATCCCTTGTCCGGATGCAGCACAGTATACTACAAACTCTTTATGCATATCTGGCATAACCAACACTGGAGCAGTGGTCTGCCTTTTCATTAATTCGACAAAACTAGCTTCACATCCCAGTGTCCACTTGAACGTGGCTCCCTTTTCAAGCAACTTGGTTAATGTACGAGATATTTTTGGGAATCCCTCAATAAAACGATGATAATAGCCAACCATTCCCAAGAAACTCCTAATTTCTCCCACATTTTCTGAATTTTCCAATTCATAACAATTTTCACTTTGCTCGGGTCTACTGCTATTCCCCCCTTGTGATATAACATGTCCCAAAAATGACACCTCTTTCAACCAGAACTCGCATTTGCTAAGCTTTGCATACAATTGATGTTCATGAAGCTTTTGTAAGGCCAACCTTAGGTGTTCCTCATGTTCTTCTTCATTTTAAGAGAATATCAGAATAACATCAATGAAACACCACTACAAACTTGTCCAAATATTCCATAAATACCTTATTCATAAGGTGCATGAAATATGCAGTGGCATTGGTTAATCCTAAGGACACGGTTGTATACTCATATAGTTCGTATCTTGAGACAAATGTCTTCTTCGGTATGTTTGATGGTCGGATCTTCAGTTGGTGATATCCCGAACGCAAATCAATCTTTGAAAACACACAAGTGCCTCTTAACTGGTCAACCAAATCCTCAATCCTTGGTAGATGATATTTGTTCTTGATAGTTACTGCGTTGAGAGAACGATAATCCAGGCACAATCTCTGAGTATCATCCTTCTTGGGTACAAATATCACAGGACCTCCCAGGGTGATGAACTAGGACGGATGTATCCTTTTTCTAACAGCTCATTGATATGATTCTTCAATTCTTCCAACTGTTTAGCATCCATTTTATATGGTCGCTTATATATTGGAGTTCTTCCAGGTACTAATTCAATGACAAATTCAATTTCTCGATCAGGGGGCATACCCGGTAGTTCATCAGGAAATACATCCAAAAACTCATAGACAACTTTAACCTCCTCTATTCCCTCAACTTAATTGAGTCGTATCTTTTGAATTAGTGCTTGTTCAGGACAAAACTCAACCCTTGTACCATCTGCATGAGTTAAGCACACCATTCTGGTAGCAAAGTGGATCACCCCTTTGTACTTGGTCAACCTATCCATTCCCAAAATGATATTTATCCCTTGTGATTCCAGCACAATAAGGTTTTCTAATAAATCTACCCCCCTAATGCTTATGCTCACATCAGGGCATGCTTGCCTTGTTTACATCTCTCCTCCAGGAGAGTTGACTATTAACACTTGAGTCATTAGTGTAACGATCATACCATGTCTTCTTATGAATTCTTTAGCTATGAATGAATGTGTAGCACCAGAGTCAAATAATACTGTAGAAGGATGGGAATCATCAGAGAATGTACCAGTCACCACATCAGATGCATCTTGAGCTTCCTCCAAAACAACATGGTTGACACGACCTTTGGATGGATTTTGCGGCGGTGGCTTCTTCGGACAATGGTTGGAATAGTGATCCTTGTCACCACAGATGTAACAGGCTCCTCGAGTGTTGGTATCTGGAGCTTTGTTTCTCTGTGGATTCTGTTGCGGCTTCCCAAGTGGACAAGGAGTTGAGAACATTGGCGCTGTTGATGCATTTGTGGACATTGTGGTTGCATCTGCTGGTACTGTTGGTGAGCATATGGTGTCTGAGGCTTGAATGTAGAGTTGTTGGAGTACCTCTGCCCTTGATTAGTACCCATGGGACGACTCATGTGTCCCGATTCTTGTAGGTTAAAGCAGGGCGTTTGTTGCTGAACGGGGATTGTCCCATTGCCATCTTCCACTTGCAATCTTCTCCATCACACTCCTTCTTCTTTCTTTCCACGGTGAAAGCCTTATCCACCAAATGTTGAAAGGTAGAATAATCACTAGAGGACATCATCAACTGTATCTCCTTATCCAACCCCACCTTGAAATGGAATTGCTTCTTTGCATCAGTGTCCACATCTCCAGGGGCGTATCAGGACAGCTGTGTAAACTTATTCAAATACCCCCGCACGTTCATATTCCCTTGTTTCAGTGCGAGGAACTCCAGACATTTTGCTTGAATCTCGCCTTGTGGTACATGATGATTGCAGAAATTTTCTTTGAATTCCTCCCATGTAATGTTTTCTGGATTAGCATGGGCTGCTGTGAAAGCAGTCCACCAATCAGCTGCGGGTCCAAAGAGCTGGTGTGACACCAATATTACCCTTTCCCTTCCTTCACATTGAACAATCCTCAATTTATTCTCAATCATCTTTATCCAATCTTCTGCATCCATGGGTTCCCCCACATTTGAGAAGCGTGGAGGTTGAGTATTCATAAAGTCCTTCAAACAAGATTTTGGAGGTTGTGGTGGAGGGGGAGGTTGTGATGGTGGTGCTTGAGCTTGCATGTTGTTCACAATCTGTGTCAGATTTTGCATCATTTGCATTTGCATCGCCATCATTTGTTGCATTTGATTTGCTGCTGGTGCTCCACGGGCACCTCTTCCATTCCACCGCGGTATCAGAATTCTGCCATCTTCATCATTGTTAAGGGGTACACCACGACCCCGTCCTCTTCCTCTGCCTGCCATCTGAAGTTGGGGTGTTGTTTAAGAAAAAGACAAGAGAGTAACTATTCTATTCGATTTCCCACTATATGCATCAATGAGGAATATGAGCACTGGAAATTATTTATTAAAGCACATTCAAATGGAAGTAAACAAGTTCTCATAAGCAAAGTCATACAACTCAAGAGTGCAAAATACATCACTACTCGCTCTTATTACAATAATTTGGTAGATGCCTAATCTTGAGCTGCATGGTAAAGTCGAGGGCTACTATCGCTCCTCATGATCCTCCTCGAGGTCTTCATCAGGATCATCATCATCGTCATATGGGTTGCTTCCGAAGGACTCATTGCCGTGTGGTGGTGAGTTAGCGAGTGGCTGTGACACAGAAGGCTCCTCAGAGGGTGCCTCCTCATCTGAAGTCTCATCCAGTGAAGGTCACCCATCTCAGCCGACACGGTGGTTCGGGGAGTCCGGGATCCATGTTGATGTGTTAGATGCATCACCGTCTGGGTCCTCGTCGGTGATACGACGATACCTTCTGACCATCTTCTTGTAATGTGCGGCGAGGTCATGTGCATCTTGTATTTATTGTTGTGCCTTCTGAAGTCAGACACTAAGAAGCTCCACATCGTCCACCGCCTGTTGAGATTGCGGAAGGTCCAGAGGTCCCTCCACATGACTGGTGACAAAGTTGGTCGTACCACTTGGATGTTGCGGTGTGAGTCCATGCATTGTGTTCTCCAGTTGGAATCGATAGGAATGACTCCAGAAAGTGACTGCTTCCCAGCTAGCATCTTGCTCCACGTATCGATGGGAGCTCCTCCATGCAAGACTACGGTGTATCTTGAGTTGCTCATCACTGTAGTATACAAAGATCTTACAGGACCATTCCATTCTATAAGGGTGATGCACCCCTATAGAGTGACAGGAGAGCAAAAGCCTCTCATGCCGGTAGCCAGCAGTACGAAGCACAGCTCGGAGTCGAAGTTGTAGGCGTCCTGCGGCCTTCCCATCAGTGCGAGTCACCATGGCATGACAAGGGTCGTTGAGTGGGGAGCGACGGGCAGCAAGTCTGCATCGAGGAACACGTCCCCCAATTGACTTACAGGCGTCGGTCTTGCTGCGGGCCATCTACAATTTTTGAAACAGAAGAGTGTCAGTAACAAAACAAATTAAGGAGTAAATAAAACAAGTAACAAGGTAGAGAGTACAAATAAAATTTCACAATTAATTGTTTTTGAAAATAGTAGGGTCTTTAAATTGTCATTTTCTATCTAGGCTTGCATCCTACAGGCAACACGACTCTGATACCACTTTGTCACACCTGGTATTAAGAAGGTGACCAGATGCTTTCAACATATATGCCAGGATCAGTTAAATTCATACATGTGTAGATGAAAGTGAAATACCATTAAATAGTGCCATGTTTGAGTACATCAAATTATTACATAAATGACCATCGAGGTCTAAAAGAATATTATATAAGCAGCGGAAAATAAATAAAAGGGCTCCTAGCACAGGCGTTGCACGGGGGATATGCCAGCCTAGAACATCTCGTCTGGATCTGCATAGAAGTCCTGGTTTTCCACCTCTTCGTCTTCATAGACTGGGGAAAAATTATGCAACTAACAAGTTTGAGCACCAACGGTACTCAGCAAGTGGAGAAGTTTAAACCAATCGGGTCATAACAAGAAAGGCAATTAATGTAAAGCACTATAGCAATTATAACCTATCCTTTCTGTTGTTAAGCACCTACATCTAGGTGAATGCCACCATAAAACCCAAAGTGACCAGATAATGCCCAAAACCAAGCCATCCACTATTTAACCATGTGTGCTAATTATGAACTTGGTCCCAAGCTGCTCGTGTCCATGAGCACGACTGTCTAGACAGTTTGACAAAACTCTGCAGAGTGTATATCCTTTACACACAGTTTGTGATTTCATCCCCTGTTGCCAGGTGGACTAGATAAACCTCCGTGTCGCTCGTGGTATCTAACCACATTACACACTTTTGTATGTATGTGGCCAGAAGATCACTACGAGGTCTTTCTGATGGATCTCCCGACTTGCATTGATACTCTGAGGTTTCATCGCTCTGGTACTTGGAGTCTATTTTCCCTCCGTCGGGAGAAACCCCCTCTTGATCCCTGCGAATCCCAAGGCAGTAGTTTGAAACAATTCCCCACTCGTTCGATTACCAACGCTACACCAGGAGAGACCAAATTACTAAACCAAGTTGTCCCATATACAAACCTGTGGCGATACTGTATGGCGGCTTAATAACTTCCTCCATAAACTGGTCCTTCGAATCCGATAAATGTCAAACCCCAAATCAATGTGTTGTGCACGCATGGACCATACCATTCAACACCTCCTATCAGATACCTATCAACTACTTTCATTATTGCCAATAGCTCATGAATCATAGTGGATCAAATATAATCATGTAGACAAATTGTTCATATTCAATTAAGCATGGCTAAGTGTGAACTAGTTAATAATAATTCCACCCAAACCATGGCGACAAGGAATAATGTGGAAAATCTAGAGAAAACATAACGTAGGATTCAACTTTGAATTTAGCATGCATCTAACTAAAACATAACAAAAAGGGTGCCAGATGGTCAAGGACAATTGCCTTCGGAGTAGGGTTGGTGATCGACTGGAAACTGGTGCCCTTGCTGGTTGAAAGTCGGTTCTGGCCCCGACTCTAGATACGATGTTGCACATAAAATGATAACATACAACAAGAACAATCACAAAATGCATACATTACAATTACCCAAACATAAAATCCTACACATTTATGATTTTATGGATAATTTTAGATCATAGGCATAATTATTTATTATTTAGAATTTGGAGTTAAATGGGATAATTTGAATAAAAAAATTTCAATAATTTTAACACAATTTTTGTATTTATTTGAAACCTAACAATATTTCCTAGAATGTTTTCACCTTCAAAAATATGCTTAAAATAGATTCCCAACATAAAATATGCATTTTACAATTTTGACACCATTTTTAATATTATATTTTATGTGCAAATTAATTATATGATTTAAATACACTTACTGAAAGTCCATCTAGGAATCCCTTGTGGGTTTTGGATGATTTATGACAAAGCAAATGAGATCCTAACCACTTTGTTGAGATGAGCACAGGTTTTAATGTGAAAATAAGCAAAGTGCCAAAAAGAAGGGAGAATGAGGAGCAATGTGGAGAGGAGCTCAAGGAACAAGTGTAGTAGATCATTTTGTGTGGAGTGTGTTAACGAAACACACCCTAAGAGCTCAAACACAAATAAACACGCACATTGCACAAATTTATACAGGATCGGACTAGTCCAATTGACACCGGACTAGTCCGATATCTCTCTGCACAAGATCGGACAAGTCCGATATCACCACGGACTAGTCTGATATCTCTTTGACTAGAATCGGACTAGTCCTCCCTAGTGCGGACTAGTCCTCAAAATACTTCACAAGCTGCACAAAATCGGACAAGTCCGATCACACAATGGACTAGTCCGATATCATTCTATCTAAATCTGACAAGTCCGATATTGGCACGGACTAGTCCAAAAACCCTCTGACGTAAATCAGCCAAGTCCTCCAAGTGCGTACTTTTCACCCAATTCACTTAGGGTTTCACTGATTCGGACATGTCCGATGATTATCGAACTAGTCTGAAGATTCCAGAATCGAAATCGGAAAAGTCCGCTTCTGGCCGGACTAGTTCGATATTTTGGGAAACTTAGGGTTTGCTACACACAGCACACCGGACTAGTCCGATCTTTCTAAACCCTAACAGTCACTTTTAGAAACCCCATATAAATAGGTGTGCCCGACCCAACTTGAAACTCTCTCGACCCCCTGCGCCATCACACCTCCCAAGAGCCTCAAAAACACATCTCTCCATGAAATCAAAAGACACAAAGATCAATCCCTTGAGGATACACTTTGTAACATTGGAGAGACACAATTCATCACTCATTGAGCTCTTGGTTTGATTCCCTAACACACTCCTGTGATTTTCATTGTAATCTTTTGAGTGTGTTCTTGGTGGAGTTTTCATTGTAATCTAGGGGAGCCCTCAACGTGTGAGAAGGCCCCTTGAATTTGGTCATTTACCATTTGTGATAAGAGAAGATGTTTGGACTTCGTGGCGATCCGACGAGGGTAGGGTTGGAGAAGACCCGGTCCTTTTGTGGACTCCTCAACGTGGATGTAGGTTTCCTCTGTGGGAACCGAACCACGGGATAAATTGCTTGTGTTTTTACTTTGCGTTCATCGTTCTTATACATCATATCTCAGGTTTCAATTAAGAAGACCAAAGAAGCCCATATGAAGAGAACAAGAAGAAGCCCATATCAAACTAGGGTTTCAATCAATCTTGCCTACTTTACATTGAAACATTACGCTGAAATCAAGTGAAGGAAAATACAAGGAAAGAACAAAGCCAAAGTTGAGGCGGGCATGCTATAATTGTGGTGAGTATAGCCACTTTATAGTTGATTGCCCATATGAAGAGAACAAGAAGAAGAACAAAGAAGCCAAGCCTCAACCCAAGAAATTCTTCAAGAAGAAGATACAAGCCGAACAAGCGCACATAGGGAAGGAGTGGGACTCAAATGATGGGTCCTCATCATCATCAGAAGAAGAGATGGCTAGCATAGCCATCGAGAAGACATCCAAGAAGTCCACTCACTTCCCTACACTCGGCGCATGGAAGGAGAACGACACTTTCCTCATGGCAAAGGAAGGTAAACGCAAGGTAACAACAAAACCCTCCTCCATGCATTCCTATTCCAGTGATAGTGATATTAATAGTGATAATGAAGATATGCTCATTGGGTTAGATAAGAAAACAGCCACTAAAATGAAATTTTTGCTTGATCAACTTGTTGAGAAGGAGAGGTTAATACATCGTCAAGAAGACATGATTGTCTCCCAAAAGGAGGAGTATGTTGAACTTGACAAGCTTCTAGAGCTTGAAAAGGAGCGGAGCAAGTCACTAGAGCTTGAATTAGCTTCAAGCAAGGAAACTTGCTTGGAGTTAAGCAACTCAAATGCTACAATTGTGACGCCCGGTTCTGAAAACTGAACCAAGCTAACGCATATGTGTGCCCAAGATGTTCAACACACATACACGAGTGCAATCACAAAAGAGTATACAGAAAATTACCACAGAACAAGATTAATTATCAAATTTTATTACACAAACCATATTATCCTCGAATACAAGCTCTAATGAATATTAATGACAAGTTCAACTAATGCAGCGGAAATAAACTAATTAAGCAACTAAGCAAACTAAGCAAAAGGGATAGCGCAGCTCCATGCAACACCACAAGCAAAGTTGACGGTAGACACGGCCTAGAACTCTGCATTATCGCCATTAAACTCACAATCCTGACCTGCAGCTGTTGGGGGGATTGCAATAGTGAGTACATGTCGTACTCAGCAAGTGTGGAAAGTATGACATGTGGCTGATTCAAATGACGACAATAATAATGGCAAAGTGCTGAAAAGTACAGTAAAACATTTGAAAAAGCAATGTATTATAATTATATGAATCAAACACATCATAATCATAAGTAATACCATAATACCAAACTGAATTTACTACCATCATCCATGATTCCAGATTTCACCATTTCTAATAACCATATTCAATAACAGAAATTAAATCCATGACCGTTACCAAACCATAACCATTCCAATACCAAATTCCCTCTAATCATGGAAGTTGTCCAGGTGCTCATAACCGGGAGCACGGCTATCATGATAGTTTTATTTGACTCTGTAGAGTTTGTACCTCTTTACCCACGTGTTCGTGATTTCATCACCTTTCGGCGACTAAGAATCTCCCTTATGCCCATGACTCGCCAGTCATATTACACACTTCTGTTGGTGTGTGGCCAAGAGATCACAAAATAGCCTTTACAAAGGGATTACTAGCCTATTTAGACCCCACTGAGGTTTCACCGGTGGCGATGCCTCCAACTGAGCACATCTTCAACCAAGGGCCCCCTCTTGAGCCATTCGGATCCCAGGGTAGTCCTACCAATCATCAACAAACCCAATCCGACTACCCCTTCCCCGAGCATCCACAATGGTCCAAACAGCACTAGCAAAGCCCTAATTAATCAGCTACACCGCACCCATACTTGGCCTCGTGGTGGCACTGTAGTCCTGGCTTATTCTCGCATGAATCGGTCCTTAGATCTAAAGCAAGCAAACCACCATAACATCCAACCCATCCACATACCAGGCTTGCTTAGGTCATCCATTACCATACCATATTTAACCAGTTCATGTTAACCATAATCTCATCCATGCATAATTAAATTGAGTGGTATAGTTATTTCCCATCCCAGTTGATTAAGTGAAGCAAAAAGGTAAAAACCCTTCATGACTCTCTACCATATATTCCAGGTGACAAGAGTGGTTAAACAAATCTAGTAAACTTCCTATCATAGGATTCCCATCAAATTGACACAAGCATGCAGTTTTACAAACAAAACATTTATTTTAAAAACAGGATCAATATGCTTCAAGGACACTTCCCTTGCTCTGGCGGATAGGGTTGCTCAAGCGCTTCGAAGTCTTGGTTCTCGAAATCCTCGTACACGACCTCTTGAGCACTTCCCTCTACTCGTGATCACACATACAAGAAAATACATACAAATCAACACGATGCACACACATTAATCAACATGCGATGATATGCATGCATGCAAAGTTCAATAATTAATTAACTACAGTTGTTTATTAATTAGATGCAACTAGTTCATATGTGTTCATACGAGTTTATGGGGGTTTTAGCGTGGATTAATGCTGCTGAAAATAAAAAGACGATACAACTAAAATCAATTTATGTCTATTAGATCTAATACGTCACTAAAATTCACATCGGAAAAGCGAATCCTACCGTAGATGCGACGGCTTCGAAGATCGCGAGGGTGAAGGTGACGCGTAGACGAAGCAGATGGCGCAAGGTCCTCCGGCGGCACGATGACGACGACGATCTCCGGCGGAGGGCGGTGCCCTCCTCTTTTTTCTTCATTTTTCCTCCTCTTTTCTCCTCTCTTTTTCTTCCTTTTCTTCCTGGCGGCGCAGCTCCTGGTGCCTTTTTTCCTACGGCGGCTTAGGGTTCCTCTTTTATTCCTGGGCGGCGGCTGCTTTTCTGGCGTCTGGAAACACGAACACGAAGCGCTACGGCTTTTATAGCCTGCGGCTAGGGCACCGTGGGATCGGGCGTGCTGGCGGCGCGGTATGGCGCTAGGGCGCGTGGGCGCTGTCGTGAAGCGGGAGGCCGGGGCGCTCGGCGCGCGGGAGTGCGGCGCTGGGGTGCGGGGCCGGTCGAGGGTCGCGCACTGCGGGGCCCAGACGGCAGGGTCGGGTGACTCGTGGGGCGGCGCGTGCGTGGCCGGTTGGCTGGCGCGCGGGTGGGAGCGTGCGGCGCGTCGGGGAGCGGGAGCACGGTCGCGCGCGGGAGGCTGCTTGGCCGGCTGGGCCGTTTGGCCTGGCCGGCGTTTGTTTGTTTGTATTTTTTTCTTTTTCTTTTTTTTTATAAATATATTATTATTTATTTATTCTTTATATTATTTATTTATTATTTTTTTATATACAGTTATTATATATATTATTTATATATTATTTATATTTTTTTATTATTATTATTTTTATACTTATTCCCTATTACAAGTTTTATGCTATTATTTTCTTTTTCTTCTTTTTTCTACACCATATATGTATGTTTTATCTTTTATTATCTTTCTTTTATCCTACTAATGTTTAATGCATGCTCATGTATGCAATGCATGATGCGAAAATTTAGGGTGTTACAAACCTACCCCCCTTAAAGTGAATCTCGCCCTCGAGATTCGACAGCGTGGAGGAAAGATGCGAGAATTCTGCCTTCAGGTCTTCTTCACGTTCCCACGTAGCTTTGGCTTTTGTTGGTGTTTCCATTGTACTTTGCACCAACGGACTTTCTTATTCCTCGTGACCCTTTCCTTCACGTCCAAGATTTTGATAGGTTGCTCGACATAGGACAAAATCCTCTTGAAGTTCTAACTCGTCCATCGGCACTTGTTCTTCCGGTACCCTGAGACACTTCTTGAGTTGAGACAAGTGAAACACGTCATGTACATCAGAGAGATACGCCGGCAGCTCAAGTCGATATGCTACTTCTCCTCGTTTGTACAAAATCTTGAATGGTCCGATGTAACGTGGTGCCAGTTTTCCTTCGACGTTAAACCGTCGCTGACCTCTGATAGGTGACACTTTGAGGTATACGAAATCTCCAACTTCAAAAGTCAGACTCCTTCGCCTATTATCAGCATAACCTTTCTGTCGAGACTGGGCAGCCTTTAAGTTTTCCCGTATTATTTGGACTTGCTTTTCAGCATCTTGTAACACGTCGGGACCAAACACTTGATTCTCTCCGGTTTCATTCCAAAACAAGGGAGTCCTACACTTCCTTCCATAAAGCGCTTCATATGGTGACATTTTCAAGCTTGCTTGGTAACTATTGTTGTATGAAAATTCCGCGTAAGGCAAGCTTTTGTCCCAACTTTTACCATGCTTTAAAGCACAAGCTCTTAACATGTCCTCCAAAATCTGATTGGTCCTCTCGGTTTGTCCATCCGTTTCAGGATGATATGCTGAACTAAAATTCAACATCATTCCCAAAGCTTCATGCAATTTTTGCCAAAATCTGGAGGTAAATTGAGAACCTCTATCCGAGACTATCTTCTTCGGTACTACGTGTCGACACACAATATGCTCCATATATATTTCGGCCAATCGTGCAGCTGTATACTTGGTCTTCACAGGGACAAAGTGAGCTGACTTGGTTAAGCGATCCACAATTACCCAAATTGAGTCATACCCGGACTGAGTACGTGGTAACCCAACTATGAAGTCCATTCCAGTTTCTTCCCACTTCCATTCCGGAATCTTCAACGGTTGCAATAATCTGGCTGGCCTTTGATGTTTCGCCTTGACTCGTTGGCACACATCACACAATGCTACGTATTCAGCTATGTCCTTCTTCATGCTATCCCACCAATAGCAAGTCTTCAAGTCTTTGTACATTTTTGTACAACCAGGGTGAATTGAGTAAGGCGAGTCATGTGCCTCCTTTAATATTGTCTCCCGGATATGCTTTACATTAGGCACAACGATCCTCTTTCCAAGCCATAATGTACCATGTTTGTCTTCATCAAACCTGAATTCTCCCCCTTCCCCGATCCTTTCCTTGATTTCCTTGATCTCCTCATCCGTGGTTTGTGCTTCTCGAATTTCTTGCTCCAAGGTTGGGTTTAACTCCATCATCTCCATCTCATTTACAAACCCGAGGTTCAACCGTTCAAACTCCTTACATAACTCAAATGGTAACTCTCGAACCGTGAGTTGATGACTTACTCCTTTTCTACTCAAAGCATCGGCCACTACATTGGCTTTTCCCGGATGATAGTTGATCCCCAAATCATAATCTTTGATGAGCTCCAACCATCTTCGTTACCTCAAGTTCAGATCCGTTTGTGTGAAAATATACTTCAAACTCTTATGATCCGTGTAAATTTCACACCTATGTCCAAGAATATAGTGTCTCCAAATCTTCAAGGCGTGTACCACGGCTGCAAGTTCTAAATCATGTGTTGGGTGATTCTGCTCATGTTTCTTCAATTGTCTTGACGCATAGGCGACCACTTGACCTTCTTGCATAAGCACGCATCCGAGTCCTTGTCTTGATGCATCACAATATATATCAAAACTCTTGCTCACGTCTGGTAATACTAACACCGGCGCGGTTGTCAACCTTTTCTTTAACTCCTCAAAACTGTTTTGACAAGCTTCAGTCCATTGGAAAGCCTTCCCCTTCATTAGCAATTTCGTCATGGTTTTGGCTATCTTGGAAAAGTCCTTGATGAATCGGCGGTAATATCCAGCCATCCCAAGAAAACTCCTTATTTCTTTTACATTTTGTGGTGGTTCCCACTTCAACACATCCCTCACTTTACCAGGGTCAACCGATACTCCTCCTCCTGAGATTATATGACCCAAGAATGGCACCTCTTTCAACCAAAACTGACACTTGTTGAACTTGGCACACAATCGATGCTCCCTCAATTTCTGCAACGTAAGCCTCAAGTGTTCCTCATGCTCTTTCTCATCCTTCGAGTAGATCATAATATCGTCAATAAACACCACAACAAACTTGTCCAAGTACTCCATGAAGACTTTATTCATGAGGTACATAAAGTAGGCAGGCACATTTGTCAATCCAAAAGACATCACGGTGTACTCATAAGATCCATACCGTGTCCTAAAAGCTGTTTTGGGTATGTCCGATGGTCTAATCTTCATTTGAAAGTATCCCGACCTCAAATCAATCTTAGAGAAGACACAAGCACCCTTCATCTGATCAAACAAGTCCTCTATGCGTGGCAAGGTATACTTGTTCTTGATTATTACCTCGTTGAGAGCTCGGTAATCCACACACATCCTTTGCGTTCCATCCTTCTTGTCCACAAATAGAACGGGCGCTCCCCAAGGTGAAGAGCTAGGGCGAATAAAACCCTTCTCTAGTTGTTCTTGAATCTGCTTCTTGAGCTCCGCTAATTCCATAGGAGGCATCCTATACGGCATCTTAGCTATAGGTGCAGTTCCAGGTATTAAATCAATAACAAACTCAATGTCTCGATCAAGTGGCATACCTGGCAACTCATCCGGAAAAACATCCAAAAATTCACACACTACCGGAATCTCCTCAATTGCGGCACCGTCCATATGATTCAGATCCAATTGCTTCGGTGCGGTTTGAGATTCTTCAAATTCTATGGTGATCCCTTCCTCATTAGTCAACTTCACCGTCTTTGTGGCACACTCAATAACTCCATTGTGCTTCCTCAACCAGTCCATACCAAGTATAATGTCCAATCCTTGAGAATCCAAAACAACGAGGTTGGCGGAGAAGTCTACCCCCCTTATTCTAAGGCTTACTTTTGGACATACTATATTTGTCCTCATCTCTCCTCTAGGAGACTTAACCAACAGAGTAAACTTCATATGAGAGATAGGCAAACTATACTTGGCAACATACTTCGATGCAATGAATGAATGTGATGCTCTAGAATCAAATAACATAGTCGTGGGGTTGGAGTTGGCGAGAAACATACCAATTACCAAGTCATCCGCTTGTTGAGCATCCTCCGTAGAGACGTGGTTCACGTTGCCACGAGCAAAATTCTGCTGTCCACGGTTTCCTTGTGGCTGCCCTCCATTGGGTCTTGGGTTTTGCCTCGACGCATTGCTTCCTTGACCAAGGCCTGACTTAGGACATTGATGCGCAAAGTGTCCAGCTTCTCCACAAGTATAACACTTCTTAACTCCACCAGAATTATTGGGACGAGCTTGGTTTTGAACATTGGCTCCAGGAAAATCAGCACGAGGTGCATAAGGCATTGGAGGCCTAGGTGCTTGCATGACAGGGCGCTGCTGCACAAACTGAGTTGGGCGCGGTGCATAACCAGGGCGCTGAGCAGGAATAGAGGAGCTGTAATAGGGTGCATTGGGTGGTGCAAGACGAGGGCGCACATTACTTCCTTGTTGCTGTCCTTGATATGGCGCCTTTCTCTTGATTTCTTGCTACATCTCACGGATCTTGTTCTCAACCACAATTGCTTTGTCCACAAGCTTCTGAAAATTGGCATAATCACAGTTGAGTAGTTGCACTTGGATCTCATTGTTCAAGCCCCTCATGAACAAGTACTGTTTCCGGCTGTCCCGACTAACATCCTCAGGCGCATATCTTGAGAGTTGAGTGAACTTATTGAGATATTCACTCACACTTGATTTTCCTTGTCTCAAGTTCTCAAATTCTTGCCTATTCAAGATCATAACACCTTCCGGCACATAATGAGAATGGAAACTCTCCTTGAATTCCGCCCAGGTGATCCTCTCTTGATCCTCATGAGCATTGCATAGTGAATCCCACCAATCGGCAGCTACTCCAACTAGTTGATGAGAAGTGAACAGGACCTTCTCTCGGCCACTACATTGGACAATAGCTAGCTTCTTCTCCACGGACTTGAGCCAATCATCCGCATCCATAGGGTCTGTGGCTTGTGCAAAGGTAGGCGGTCTGGTCCTCATGAACTCTCCCAAACGGTTGTGGTGTGGCTGGGGTGGTGGCGGTTGCGGTATGTGATACTGATTGTTGTTGCCAGCTTGCAGCTGTCCCATTGTCTGTATCATGGTCTGCATGAGCTGGTTCTGCATAGCTAACAGTTGTTCAATACTGATAGCTCCATGAGCATGTCCCTGGTTGTTCTGAGGTACTTCATTGCGCTCCTCCTCACCATTGGCATCCCTCTGATTGCGAGTCCTCACCATCTAAAGGAGAGCAATAGATAAGAATTTAGAAACGTCCCCAACTATATGCATCAAGGGATATGGAGCTAACCAACTAGCTATACTAGCCTAGGTGGACATGGCAATGCTAAAGCATCCCAAAATACTCTATTAAGCACACAAGCAAACAATATATATATATATATATATATATATATATATATATATATATATATATATATAGCAAACATCACACTAAGCAAAAACACATCGATTCCTGAGTGCTCCTATGTGCTCTAAAGTGTCCATTCTATCTAGGATGAATCCTACGGTCAACCTGTGGCTCTGATACCAATCTGTAACACCCCAGCCACTACGGGCCTGGCGGTCGTCACTCCTGGCAGCTCTATAGGATCACAGACTAGCCCCACAGACCAACAATAGTCTTTTCTACACACTTTATCCTCACTCGTGTGCACCCGGGAAAACTTCCCGATCGGTCACCCATCCACAAATTGTTCCGGGCCAAGCACGCTTAACCTCGGAGTTCTTTTCCGGAAGCTCACCTGCAAAGAACTCCGAGGTTAAGCGTGCTTGGCCCGGAACAATTTTTGGATGGGTGACCGACCGGGAAGTTTTCCCGGGTGCACACGAGTGAGGACAAAGTGCGCAGAAAAGACTATTGTTGGTCTGTGGGGCTAGTCTGTGATTCTATAGAGCTGCCAGGAGTGACGACCGCCAGGCCCGTAGTGGCTGGGGTGTTACAACAATCAAGGAAGAACTTTCTAACCTAATCAAGGTTAACAAGATCCTTGAAGTGCAAGTTGAGTCACTCAAGCAAGGTGACCATTCATCCTCTCCAAGCTCACCTTCTCAACACATTAAAACTGAAGTTGCTTCTACTTGTACATGTGGTAAAGTTGACAACAGTTTGAAAGACAAGTCAACCTCTACCAAGGACAAGCATCCTGCACAAAATGGCATATTTGACAAGGAGAAGATCAAATATGCACGTAGTGCATACTTGGTCACAAGACCTCCAAATGTCAAATATGGCATTGGTTACTCTTATGGTGAAAAGCAACAAGCTAGAAGCTATAAGAATAACAGGGATAGCAATGTCTTTGTAAAGGGAAGACTCTTTCAAACTGGAAAATCAAAAATTAATGAATACAACACGAATGATCACCGGACTAGTCCGGTCGGGATCTGGACAAGTCCGGTACACCGGACAAGTCCGGTCTCCCAGACTAGTCCTGTGTATAAACAACAACAATTGCTATTCAGAACTTTTTATGCATCTTATGTCCTAATGAGAAGTAATTATGAAAGGGTTTATGCTCATTATGTTGGGCCACGCCATGAGAACACCAAATCTCATGTGTGGGTGCCCATATCCCTTGTGGCTAACCTAAAAGGACCCAAGCAAGCTTGGGTACCTAAAACTAAGGCATAATTTGTTTTTGCAGGCCTATTCCTCCAGTGGATCTAAATGGGTGCTAGACAGTGGTTGCACCATATGACCGGAGAAAGGAGGATGTTCGTTGAATATGAAGCAAATGAGGATCCAAGCGAGGACATCTACTTTGGAGACAATAGTCAAGGAAAGGTGCTCAGTACCGGTAAAATTGCCATATCACCACAACACACTCTTTCTCATGTATTACATGTAGATTCCTTAAATTATAACCTGTTGTACATATCTCAATTATGTGACAAAGGTTATAATTGCTTGTTCACTAACGAGGGTGTGACTGTCTCTAGGAGGAGTGATGGTTCCATTGCATTCAAGGGTATGTTAAAGGGAAAGCTTTATCTTGTTGACTTCAACAAGGATAAAGTCAAACTTGACACATGCTTGATTGCAAAGACCAACATGGGTTGGTTGTGGCATAGACGGCTAGCGCATGTTGGTATGAGGAATCTTCGAAAACTCCTCAAGGGCGATCACATCCGAGGTTTAAAGGATGTTGTTTTTGAGAAAGATAGGCCCTGTAGCGCATGCCAAGCTGGGAAGCAAGTTGGAGCACCTCATCCCGCGAAGAACGTCATGACTACACCAAGACCGCTCGAGATACTTCACATGGACTTATTTGGTCCAATTGCCTACATAAGCATCGGCGGTAACAAATATGGTTTAGTAGTTTTTGATGATTTTTCTCGCTTCACTTGGGTTTTCTTTTTACATGATAAGTCATAAACACAAGGAATACTCAAGAAGTTCTTCAAGCGAGCTCAAAATGAATTCTCATTGACAATCAAGAACATTCGAAGCGACAACGGCACGGAGTTCAAGAACACACAAGTGGAGGAGTACCTAGATGAAGAAGGCATAAAGCACGAGTTTTCAGCTCCTTACTTCTCTCAACAAAACGGAGTTGCCAAAAGGAAGAACCGAACCCTCATAGAGATGGCGAGAACAATGTTCGATGAGTACAAGACCTCGGATCGATTTTGGGTGGAAGCGGTCAACACTTCTTGCCACGCCATAAATCGACTTTACCTTCATCGACTACTCAAGAAGACATCCTATGAGCTACTCACCAGTAACAAGCCTAACATTTCATATTTTTGAGTTTTCGGTTCCAAATGTTATATTTTGAACAAGAAGTCTAGGACTTCAAAGTTCGCTTCGAAGTGCGATGACGGTTTCTTGCTTGGTTATGATTCGAACACTTACGCCTATCGTGTCTACAACAAGACCTTCAGACTTGTTGAAGTAGCACGTGACGTAGTGTTCGATGAAACTAATGGCTCCCAAGAGGAGCAAGTTGATCCATGTGTGCTAGATAAAGAAGAAGCTCCTTGCCAAGCATTGAGAAGAATGGTGTTAGGCGAAATTCAACCACAAGAGCCACCTCTACATATGCATGAGGAAAACGAACCACAAGAGGAGACCAATGATCAAGGGGGAGCTTCCATACGAGATCAACCTCAAGAAAGTGAAGATGATCAACAAGTCAATGAGGGGAACCATTTAGGGGGAGAAGAAAATGATCATGAAGATTCAAGACAGCAAGTACCACACCCAAGAGTACACCAATGCGTCCAAAGGGATCACCTTATCGACAACATCATCGGTGATATCCAAAAGGGAGTAACTACTAGATCTCGCATAGCTAATTTTTGAGCATTACTCATTTGTGTCCTTTTTGGAACCACGCAGGGTTGAGGATGCATTGAAGGATCCGGATTGGGTAGTGGCCATGCAAGAAGAACTCAACAATTTCAAAAGAAATGAGGTGCGTGAACTAGTCGAAAGACCCAAATCCAACGTCGTCGGCACTAAATGGGTCTTCCGCAACAAACAAGACGAACACGGGGCGGTGACAAGGAACAAGGAATGACTTGTGGCCAAAGGGTATTCACAAGTCGAAGGTTTGGATTTCAATGAGACCTTTGCTCCCGTAGCTAGACTTGAGTCCATTAGAATATTACTTGCATATGCTACTCACCATGATTTCAAGCTCTATCAAATGGATGTGAAAAGCGCCTTGTTCAACGGACCAATCAAGGAGGAGGTGTATGTGGAGCAACCCCCCGGGTTTGAAGACGAAGAGTTCCTCGACAACGTATTTAAATGGCGTAAGGCTCTCTACTGCCTCAAACAAGCTTCTAGAGCTTGGTATGAGTGTCTTAGAGATTTCTTAATTGAATATGGATTTAAGATCGGTAAAGTAGATTATACATTGTTTACAAAGAACTTTGACAATGATCTTTTTGTTTGTCAAATCTATGTTGATGATTTAATCTTTGGTTCAACTAACAAATATTTTTGTGAGGAGTTTAGTCAATGATATATAGGTTTGAGATGTCTATGATGGGAGAGCTAAAGTACGTTTTGGGATTCCAAGTGAGGCAACAAAAGGAAGGGACGTTCATAAGCCAAACGAAGTACACTCAATACATACTCGAGAAGTTTGGAATGGACAAGGCGAAGCCCATAAAGACTCCCATGGCAACGAATGGCCACTTGGATCTCAATGAAGATGGACCTAGCGTCGAACAAAAGGTATATCGCTCCAGGATTGGATCTCTACTCTATTTATGTGCATCTAGGCCAGACATTATGTTGAGTGTATGTTTGTGTGCAAGATTTCAAGCCAATCCTAAGGAGTGTCACTTGACAACCGTAAAAAGGATCTTGAGATATTTAGTTCATACACCCAACCTTGGTCTTTGGTATCCAAAAGGCTCCAAATTCAATCTCATTGGTTACTCCGATGCAGATTATGCCGGATACAAAGTAGATAGAAAAAGTACCTCCGGCACATGCCAATTCCTAGGTAGATCCCTAGTTTCTTGGTGCTCCAAGAAACAAAACTCTATTGCCTTATCTACAGCCGAAGCAAAGTACGTTGCAGCCGGGAGTTGTTGTGCACAACTTCTTTGGATGCGACAAACTCTAAGGGATTACGGTTACAACATAGACCGTATTCCACTCCTCTGTGATAATGAGAGTTCCATTAAAATTGCCCATAATCCAGTTGAGCACTGTAGAACCAAACACATTGACATCCGGCATCACTTCTTGAGAGACCACTCCATGAAAGGAGATATAGCCATTTCTCATGTCAACACCGAAAAGCAATTAGCCGACATATTCACCAAGCCAAGCTTTGAAATGAACTAAATATCCTTGATGATTGGAATGTGGCTTGAAATTTTGCATACCTGTATGAATTCTTCAAAATATGTTGATTGGATTGTGAAAATCATCTCTCACAATTTTCTCCGAAAAACTATGTCAATTACTAGATCTTGGTGAATTATGGTCATTGCTTGATTGTTGTATGCTTACTGATCATATTCATCAAGATTATTTTATTTGATTTGCCTCCCTATTTTCTAAATATGTACCTTAAAATATATAAGAATGGGCTAATAAATTCTTCCCTGGTGACCACGGACTAGTCCGTGATTACCCGGACTAGTCTGCCCATGCAGACTAGTCCGCAGAGCGCCGGTTAGGCCGAACTAGTCTGGTATACCATGGACTAGTCCGATATAGCCTCTGGAAAAGTTCGGACTAGTCCGATCATTTTCGGACTTGTCCGATTTTTTGTGTCCATAACCCTAGCCGCCGCCAAACCGTAATTTCCTTACCCCCACACTTGCCTCAAGCTTCCTCTCTCCACGCTCGAGCTCCCCAAGGCGATTTTGCATCTCCTCCATCAAAAAGCTCCACATTTGGGTGTAAATCAAGCTTCCTCGCTCGGGGATTGAAGTTCGCAGACTTGTCCGGCCTTCAACACCCTCCTCTTCGAGATTCAAGCAATTTCTTCAGTATTTTTCCCCCAAACCATAGAAATCTCTATTTTCTTCATTGTTGATTGAATAGCCTAGCATCTCCCACTATATACATGCTTCCTTGATGTATTACATTGATGCTAAGCTAGTTGTGCATTAGGAATCACCATTTGTCTCGTTGCTTAGGTTTTTGAGGATGAATATCGGACTAGTCCGGTCCATGCACGGACAAGTCCGGTCGCCCAGACTAGTCCGTGTCTATACATCGGACTTGTCCGATTTTTTCTGAACTCAAACCTAACCTTTCAATTCATCAATGCAATTCCTTGTTATACTTTCTCACCCATACCTTGTACAATCCATTCTCAGGGCATGTTGAACTCTCACGACAAAGTTTCCGACTTCGAAGCCGAAATGGAACAAGAAGCCCCGCTTCGATCCTCGATGGACCAAAGCAAGAAGCGACCTTCTGAGCCAGCCCCATCTCCTCCTCAGTCTCAAAAGAGGGTGGCTTGACGAAAGGTGCCTGCTTCCAGGGCCTCCGCCGGTGGTGGCCCTAGCTCGGTGAGTGCTCGCCTAGCAAAAGGAAAGGGCAAGGGGATCACGACGGGCCCGATTGGCCCGCTAAATATGTTAGCCCCGAAGCAAGGGGCTCGGGATTCCGCAGAAGAAAGGTTCAATGGGAAGGTCAGTGACTCATCGGCTAAGTTCCGCAATGTTGATTGCTACAGCCGTCCGCAGCAAGCTGTCGCTGGCAGATTTTGGAGCAATTTCCATGCAGATTTCTACAAGTTTGTGTACCTCCCCATGAAGACACCTGTAGTGCGCAACCAATGGATTGATTGGGCACACTTTGAGAAGAACGGTTGCTCACCGTTTGTTGAAGTGGTGGAGGCAGTTGAGAGGCATGGCCTGACGGATCTCTTCGCCTTCAGGAACAATTGGAATGATGAGGTCATCGCGCAATTCTTTGCGACTTGCCATTTCTCATGTGATGATGAAGAGAGTGTTACTTGGATGACTCACGGATACAAGTACAATATAACTTATGAAGACTTTGCAAGCCTGCTACACCTTGACACCTCAAGCCATGACAACTTGGTCATCTACAACATAGGTGTCATTGAGAAGGATAAGATGAAATTCCTCTATGATCCCAACTCCAAGTTCAACCCTCTCTCCACAAAGAACATGAAGCCTTTCTTTGTGGTCTTGAACAGAGTCTTGAGGAAGACAATTGCCCCCAAGGATGGGGATGATGGGAGTGTGTAGGGCTATCTCCGGACTCTGATGAGGGTCATAAGCAAGGACCGCAAGTTTGATGTGGCTGACTATATCTGGAACAATATGGTCAACATCTCTTGCACACCCAACAGGTCATGTGGCTATGCTTCTTACCTTATGTTCATGATTGAGAAGGTCACTGGCATTGAATTTGTCAAAGACGTGGAGCACCTTCCTTTGAGGCCCCAGATGCCTCAAAAGCCAAGCATTCAGGATGCTCCATCTCCGGCCTCCAGTCCCGAGGCTCCGGCAAGGGCAAGTGGAGATGCCAGGGCTGCCCCTGCCACTAGGGCAGCTCCTCAAAAGGGATCTGCGAGTGGCATTTTCAAGTACTTGGCTGCTATCTTTGCTTCCTACAAAAAGGCTGAGGTGAAGGCCCATAAGCTTAACAAGAGAAGAAAGGAAGACATGAAGTATGTCAAGGCAAATGTGAAGCAGATTTGCTAGAAACTGGAGATCGAGCCCATTGTATCTCCAGTAATCTCTGATGATTCCGACTCCGACTACACCGAGCTGGGGCCCTTGACCCCCTCCGAGCTTCCTACTTTGGCATTGGGGGCTCGAGTGGCTCCGCACCTCCTCCTCCTCCTCATCAGCCCTAAGACGAAGATGAAGACGATGAGAGGACCGACAACGAGGCTTGAAGACTTTAGGTCCCTCCTCTCCTTCTTTTTGGTGTCTTGATGCCAAAGGGGGAGAGATTGAGGGGGAGTCTTAGGTCTTAGGTCATAAGCTGCAGGATGCGAGGAGAGAGAGCTTCTTTTATGCTTTTTGTCTACTTTGTAGGTTGTAAAACTTTTACTATGCTCTTATGATAATTATGATCCTGTGATGCAATGTTTTGAACTACTTGTCAAGTAATTGATGAAATTTGTGATTTTGCTCCTAGAATGACATATATGCTTGTTGTTGGTATGTTAATATCAATTTTGTCATTCTCTTCATGATTATTGTTTCAATGCACTTAGTTATGCATCCCACCATAAAGAATGCACATATGGATAATGTTTTCATTGCTTGATGTATTTTAAACTCATATGTGCATACTTTATGAAAATCTCAACTTTTTGTCATATTTTGTGAAATATCATTTGGTTGTCATCAATCACCAAAAATGGGGAGATTGAAAGTGCATCTAGGAATCCCTTGTGAGTTTTGGATGATTTATGACAAAGCAAATGAGATCTTAACCACTTTGTTGAGATGAGCATAGGCTTTAATGTGAAAATAAGCAAAGTGCCAAAAGGAAGGGAGAATAAGGAGCAATGTGGAGAAGAGCTCAAGGAACAAGTGTAGTAGATCATTGTGTGTGGAGTGTGTTAAGGAAACACACCCCAAGAGCTCAAACACAAATAAACACACACATTGCACAAATTTATACAGAGTCGGACTAGTCCAATTGACACCGGACTAGTCTGATATCTCTCTGCACAAGATCGGACAAGTCCGATATCACCATGGACTTGTCCGATATCTATCTGACTAGAATCGGACTACTCCTCCCCAGTGCGGACTAGTCCTCAAAACACTTCACAAGCTGCACAAAATCGGGCATGTCCGATCACACAACGGACTAGTTCGATATCATTATGATCTAAATCGGACAAGTCCGATATTGGCACGGACTAGTCCGAAAACCTTCTAACCTAAATCGGACAAGTCCTCCAAGTGCAGACTTGTCACCCAATTCACTTAGGGTTTCACTGATCCGGACAAGTCCGATGATTATCCGACTAGTACAAAGATTTCCAGAATCAAAATCGGACAAGTTCGCATTTGGCCGGACTAGTCCGATATTTCGGGACACTTAGGGTTTGCTACACACAGCACACCGGACTAGTACGACGTCCACCACGGACTAGTCCGATCTTTCTGAACCCAAACGGTTACTTTTAGAAATCCCATATAAATAGATGTGCACAGCCCAACTTGAAACTCTCTCGACCCCCTGCACCGTCACACCTCCCAAGAGCCTCAAAAACACATCTCTCCACGAAATCAAAAGACACAAAGATCAATCTCTTGAGGATACACTTTGGAACATTGGAGAGACACGATTCATCACTCATTGAGCTCTTGGTTTGATTCCCTAACACACTCCTATGATTTTTATTGTAATCTTTTGAGTGTGTTCTTAGTGGAGTTTTCATTGTAGTCTAGAGGAGCCCTCAACGTGTGAGAAGACCCCTTGAATTTGTTCATTTACCCTTTGTGATAAGAGAAGAGGATTGGCCTTCGTGGCGATCCGACGAGGGTAGGGTTGGAGAAGACCCGGTCCTTTTGTGGACTTCTCAACGTGGATATAGGTTGCCTCTGTGGGAACCGAACCACGGGATAGATTGCTTGTGTTTTTACTTTGTGTTCATCGTTCTTATACATCATATCAAACTAGGGTTTCAATCAATCTTGCCTACTTTACGTTGAAACATTAAACATATGATTGACTTGTGGTATACCCTAGTTCATAATCGTGTAACACTTCAATTAACTGTATATTTCCGCTGCATACATCATAGAATCAAATTAATCGATCAAACTTGATTAACCTAGTCGGTACACACCGGACTAGTCCGTACTTGACCAGACTAGTCCGATATCTCGAGTTTTGATCTGGTTGTTAAGTGTTGCAGGTTCTGACAAAATTCAAAAAGGCCTATTCACACCCCCTCTAGGCCACATTCACTTACAAGGCATTTTATGCATAAATCAGCAATTTAATTAAGTTATTAAAATTAATACAAAGCTATTATCAATTAAAAATATTTATTGAACTGTTTTTGTAGTATTTTATGGAAACTATTGACTTTTATTCAATTTCTAATATTTTCATGGGTTTTCTGCAAAAACAGATTAATCCAGAGGCTAAAAATCATTTTTATAAGTCTAGGAGTTATTTTTGAATTCTCTAGTATTTAATTTGCTATTTTTGAAAATTCTAGGGGCTTTCAAATAATTTTTATCATAATACTCAGTTATTTCCTAATTTCCAGAAAGGTTAGGGTTAGTTTTATAAAAATTTGGGCCAAACTGTAAATAGTTTAAATTGTCCAGAGGTTATCTGTAAAAAGATCAAAGAGGTATGTGGGATTTAACATGGGCCGTTGGATTTAAAGAGGATGATCCGGATTTTAAACAACGAAGGGGTATCCTACGATTTAATCCCGGCCGCACATTTGAAATGGACGGCCGACAAGCAGCCACATCACCTACGGTGAACCGGGGGGGGGGGGGGTGCTGCATGGCGGCATAGGGCGCCCGCGGCGGCGTTCTCGCCGGCAGCGCCAAAATACGTGCCTAAAAGCGAAAGGGAACACTTCTTTGGTGGAAAAGAGAGAGGAGGGCGAGGCAAACTCATTGAGAGGTGTCGCACAGTTTGAAGCGGAGCAGAGACTAGGCGGCAACAGCAAACGGCGACGAAACCCGGCGGCGCTCGACGAAGTCGGTGTCGCAACGGTGTCTCCCCCCCCCCCCCCCCCCCCCGAGAGATGATGTTCGGCGAGCTCCTAGAGACACGGCACACACGTTAGACAATGTTTTGTGGCGATAGCTTGGATGAATCAACGGGAACGAAGGTGCCATTACTGAGCTCGACGGTGGCTAGTGTTTCGGGTGTCGGGGAGACGAGTTTAGAGGGGAATCAACCCAATATTTATAGGGGAATGGAGGAGTAACGTACAACGACATCATTGGGCACTACCCCGAGCTTGATTGAGGAAAAACGGCTGACATTAATTGAGAGGAAGTGGGGCGGCGCGGCGTGTGGGCGTTACAGGGGCGTGGCGCTTCGGTGGGGAAGACGTCCCTTACAGGCGGGGACCGATGTCAAGAGAGAGGGAGAGAGAAGGCGCGGGGCGGGCTGGCGCAGTGAGGGAGAAGGGAGTTGGGCCGTGGGGAGATTTGGGCCCAGATGAGGTTTTTCTTTTACTCTTTTTGTTTTTCTTCTCTTTTCATGATTTGAATTTTAAAAGAAATTTCTAGCGAATTTGAATTTCAAAATTTTCACACTTCCAATGATGCACTTGCCTTATATGATTTTTATACCAAAAGAAATTATTTTATTGCTTTTATAAAATTCATTTTACATTTTTAAAAAAAATGGGTGTTACAAAATATAATTATAAATTTTATGTTTGAGTTGTCGAAACATTATATTCAAAATGTTGAAATATACGTGATTGTTGATGTAGTATATTTGAATTGTTATTGTGTTTTTTTTAAGTACAAAAATATACATCTAGATTGGATATTAGTTTGTTGCATTAATTCAAAAGTACTCCATAGTTCAAACAGTTTCGAAAACACATATGTGATTTGAGAGAAAAACTTGTTTAAAGATATAAGTTCAGGCAAAAATATCCCCACTTAGATATGAATTCAAGCAAATCTATCCTCACCTATGTCATGTTCATATCTTGTCTATGTCTAGCTAGCCATGTCCTCCCATCGGGTTGCATCCCCCGCCCCTAGCACCGATATCAAAACATGTATTTTTAGGATTCTATCACCGGAGTAGTATATAGGAATTATGAAGTTATGATAAACAAGAATTTGTGATGCTCTGAGATGCTTTGTCAGATGATATATTATTATTATTATTATTATTATTATTATTATTATTATTATTATTATTATTATTATTATTAACTAGTACCACAATCACAATCCATGCTAAAAGTAGTCATTGGACTATACGTCAGTAGCAGTTGCCATGCGGAAGAAAGAAAGACGAGAAATGATAAGTATGGCATGTTAATACTCACTTTTTTAAAAAAATATGTTGTTAAAATAAAGGACATTTCAAATTTAAATTCAAATTGCTGCCACGAAGACGTCAAACCTCCAATACAACCTCAACATGCATCAACGGTTAGCAACGCGCGAACCCTCTCAACTCCGCAGCTACCCACCGATTATCGGCGCGCCGTTTGATTTCCTGACACCCAACAATGCGTTAGAAAAATGTGGCAACCGGTTGCAAGGCGGCGTTTTCTCAGGTACACTGAACCTAGAACTTTCCAGGTTTTGTCCCAGCAAACGTCGTACTCGCGAAACCGCGGGCTCACGGCCGCACACCGCCTCCGCCAGCTCGCCTGCTTGGGCTGGCGCTAGCCTGACCAAATCCAGGACGGCTTCACGCCACATCGCTGACACGCGGGGCCGGCCGACAGGAAGGAAGTAGTTTATGTGGTCACTAGTAGCGCCGCAGCCGCTACATCTGCAACCTCGCTTGCGTGCGCGAAGAGCTGCGCACTAATAGCAGCTCGCCCAAGCGTCAAACTTCGTGCAGTCGATGGCACAGCAGCCTGTGGCGGTGTCGACGGCGATGGACGGCGGCAAAATGGCGGATCTTCTGGTGACGGCGACCGCGCTACTGCTCCTGCTCCGGCTGATCCTGCCCCCGCTGCCGCCGCCGGCGGCGCAGCTGCTGCTCGTCCCCGTGGTGATGCTGCTCCTGGTGGCGTCGCTCGTGTTCTGCCCCACCGGCACCCACGAGGCGTTCGGGTCTGGTAGTGCCGCTGGATCCCCGCCACACCCGTGCTGATGAGGCAAAGGCGTGCGATTTCGATCTCGTACATGCCGCCACGGAGTAGTCAAGAGTACTGGAGTAAATATACAGGGTTTAACTGGCTTTATTTCTCTTGGGAGCCGTAATCTGTAGCTAGCTTGAGATCATCAGGAGTGCTTAGTTGGTTGTTGGCCGATTTAGCAGTCAGAACTAGCTGTGCTTAATTATGTTGACCTGTTGGTAGATCAATTCGTTCCTCTTTCCTTTTGTTCTCTCTTTGAGTGATTAGGGCCCTATTTGGTGTTAGAAAATAAGAGACAATTTACTGAATAATTTCGGGAAAACACGAGAAAAACAGCAGCGATCGGCAAACAGACGGGAGGAGAATTAACGCGTACCGGTTTGGAGTTGAACGCACCGCTGTAGATCCGACGGCGAACAGCCGCTGCAGGCGTTGGTGACGACGTTGAGCCGCAGCGCCCGATCTGGTCGGTAGACGAGCCGTGGTGAAGAACGCGAGCAGTCGCGCAGAGCGCTTCCCAAAAACCTTATTCGCCCTCTCCCGGTGCAGGATCGCAAGGGCGAGCGGTTCCGGAGACCTGCTCTCCCGATCGTCGGTGCAAGCCGGCGCTCGGGATGGAGTAGACTAGAAGGCGGCGCAAGGAACGCGAACGTGGGAACGATCTGATCGTGGGATACTCTGCCGTACCGCGGACGCCCGTATTTATAGAATCCCAGGAGGCGGTTCGTATGCGATCCGAAGGGTCCAGATCCGAACCGACTCCGCAGTCGTAAACGCGTCCGTCTCTAACGACTTGGACTCTGACTCGGTAGCCCCAAAAATTCGGAGGCCCAAAAGCCCAATTTAATTTTCTGCAAAAAATATAAAATCTGGGCTCGGCTCGAGGCTCGAATTTACACGAACACATGAGCGCGCGCGCGCGTGTGCGAGGCGAGGCGTGGCGTGGCGAGGCGAGCGAGCGAGGAGGAGGAGGAGGAGGAGCGCGCGTGGGCCACCCCTCTCTTCCTCTCTTCTCTCTCACTCAAGGAGTGGAAGAGCAACCTCCCTTATATGTTGGAGTTGCTCCACTTCCACTTCCCATGTAGGACTAAACACTTAGCACCACTCCCTCTTGCCCTAATGGGCTTTTGAGATTTTCTATGATTTATTTCTGAATTAATATTGGGCCAAGCCCATTAAATTCCAACATTTGGTACAGCTTCTGCTTCAGCTTTTTCATAAAAATAAAAAAGTTGTGTCAAACAGGAAACTTCTGTAACAGCTTATTAGTTTAACTGTTTCTTAGAATGAATTAAAAGCAGGACATAAGCAGAAGCTGCTTTTCACCAGCTTTTTATATAAGCTGCTTTTGTAACAAGTTCCAGTTGTTCCAAACAGGGCCAGTTGATACCATGGTGATGCCAAACGCGGCTTGATTTTATTGTGATTGCGATGCAGCTCTGAGGAACAACCGCCCGACTTTGCACAAATCATCTTTGCTCAACGTGTTGTAGTGATTTTATCGTCAGGAACGATATGATGACTGAGGGCGACTCTGACACTCTTGACGTCTCCATCTGGCGACTCATTGCAGATTCGTTGACATCTGGCTAGGTCATTGCGCCAAGTCTCTCGCTCACCCCGGGCATGGGCAGGAGGCGTGTACCCCGAGGGACTGTGCGCACCAAACCAGCAATTTGCCGCAGCCAAGACGCCTTCTCTGTGATCCGTGGCGTAGCCAGGATTTTATCAATGGGTATGCCACAAAAAAAATAACTTGTCAAAACTATTGCTCAATTCAGTAAAAAATTGTAGCATTTGTGATACATTCATATGCTTATAGTAAACAACATGATAAATATTAAATTCTTCAAATGACACTATAAATAGTTCAAATATATGATATTTCTGAAATGTAGGTAGAAAGGAGACTTACAACACTATTTTGCAAAAAAAATTATCCGTCGCTTCCTAAATGACATAAATGTCTTTGTTATATCATGTTCGTCTGAAAGCATCTAGGCCCCATGAGGTACGGTTTCGGTGATTAATGACAACCATTCGATATTACTAATGAATTTGTGAATGCAAGGTCTCAATAACACTCAATCAAATGAAATCAAAATTACATTGGAGACCCATATAAAATCAATGAATGAGATCAAATCAAAACATATGATGACAAGAAGTGAAAGCTCTAACTTGATATCACTCAATGCTTGAAGACAATCAAAACAACATTTCAAACAAGTGTCAAAGAGGTCACAAGTTCAAATTCCAAAAGAACAACTCAAAACAACTCGAAGTCAACAAGATTGAGCACACCGGATCAACCGACGTTCTATGAGTTGACTACATCGGTCGAGTTGGTTCAACTGAAGAAGAAGACCTCAGACAAATGCACTCACTGGATCATCCGATGTGAGTGGCTCAGTGACATCGGTCCATCATCACAGATTGCAATACCATTGGACCAAGTGAAGCACCGGATCATCCGATGTGCAGACTTACACACATCGGTCGGTCACTCCAGTGAGCTTCAAGATCAAGCAAAATTCTGGAAGAAGAGCCACCGGATCATCCGATGAGAAGACAGATCAACATCGGTCTAACAACGGTCATATCTGACACAGTGACATCAGCTAATTTGGCTTTGACCGATGTTAACTGAAGGGGAGACATCGGATCATCCGGTGTTCGCAGAGAAGTGATGTCAACCTACTTTTCCAACGGCTATCTCGTGGAGGCTGGCTATTTATACCCCTTCAACCTGTCAAATCGACAAGACTTGAAGCCCAGACATACTCTACACATCCTAGAGCATTCAAGCAATAGAGCTACCACTTTCACATCATTTGCTCATCATTTGTACACCAAGAGATAGGCTAGAACTAGCTAGAGATAGTGCTTGGGTGCCTCCATTCTTGGTGATTGGAGTCTCTAGTGTAGTGAGAGCCCTAAGGGAGTGTCCCTTGGTGTGTGCGACTTCCGGAGCTTGCCAAGAAGATTGTGGAAGCCCGGAGGATTCCAAAGTGTACAAGGCTTGAGCTCCACCTTGCCGAGGTTGGCGAACGGAGAAGAATAGTGAAGAACCCCCTTGTCTCGGTGACTTGGGAGTGGCAAAACCCTTCGGTGGGTGCCACAACGTGGATGTAGGTAGATCCTTGTGATCTTACTGAACCACGGGATAAACTCCGTGTCCCTTGAGCGTTTGCATCCCTCTCCCTTTTTACACTTATGCAATCTTCATTCCGCAACTTTAATTTACATTGATTGCATAGTTTAATTGCATAGGGAATTGGGCTTGAGGTCGTTAATCTTAATTGCTTTAAAAATTGAAAGAAAGCCCAATTTACCCCCCCCTCTTGGGCATTTCGATCCTTACAATTGGTATCAGAGCAAGGTTGCTCATAGGATCATTCTAGCTTCATCGCTAGAGAGCTTAAATGGCCAAGAATGGGGGTTCGGTTCCTATCTTCGAGGGCAAGAACTTTGCCTATTGGAAAGCACGCATGCGTGCCTACCTAGAGGCTATTGCTCCCGAAGTTTGGGAAGCGACCCATGCGGGATTTGGAGATCTCAATTATGTTGGTGATCAACTAAAATGGGATGCTAAGGCTAGAAATGCCATCTATGAATGCATAAGTCAAGACGTTTTTGCTAGAATTGCTAGTAAAGTGAAAGCTTGTGAAATTTGGGCATGTTTAATTGAAATTCATGAGGGCTCATCTCGTGTTAAAGAACTCAAATATCACTTGCTAAAATCCAAGTATGATGAATTCAAAATGCTTCCTCATGAGAATGTTAACCAAATGTTTTCTCGCTTAAATGTGCTCATTGAGGAGATTAACGCACTTGACATTGCTTCTCTTGGTAAGGGACTTATCAACCGCAAGATCCTCATGCTTCTACCTAAGCCCAAGTACAACATTATCAACTCAATGCTCGAAAAGGAATCACTTGACAACATTGAAGTCTCGGAGCTCATTGGAGAAATTCATGCTCATGAGATGAGCGTACTTGGAATGATGGAGGAGTCATCGTCAAAAACTATTGCTCTCAAGGCTTCAACCAAGAAGACAACTCCCAAGAAAAAGAAAGTGGTTGAGCCTAGCTCAAGCGAAGAAGAGCAAGCAACAAGCGAAGATGACGATGATGAGCTTGCGTTGATGATGAGAAAATTCTCACGTCTAAACTCCAAAATCGCAAAGAAGGGATACTCCTTTGATCCAAAGAAGAAAGCCTTCCTCCCAAGAAAAGATGAAAACAAGACATGCTACAATTGTGGTGATCAAGGCCACATATCATATGATTGTCCAAGACCCGACAAGAGGAAGGACAACCACAAAGGAAAGTATAGAAAGCTAGAAGAAAGTGATGAAGATGAAGAAGAGGTCAAACCCAAGCGCTCCTTTGGAAAGAAGAAATTTGACAAGGGCAAAAAGACCAAGCTCTTTCCAAAGAAGAGAAGAGGGCCTCAAAAAGTCTTCATGTGCGAGGCAAATGAGTGGATCACGGATGAAGAGTCAAGCGACGAAGAGAGTGAAGATGAAGAAAACTTGGCGGGCCTTGCCATCGTCGACAAGAACAACCCACCTCTTCGTCCACCTCCTATGTGCCTCATGGCTAAAGGTAACACTAAGGTATGTGACGATTCTAGCGATGATGATGATGAGCTCTCCCCCGATGAACTAGCATCTATGATTAATGAATACCATGTCATCATAAAAAGGGAAAAGAGCAAGGTTAAAGCACTTGAGCAAGCTTGTGCTAAACTTGAGAGTGCGAAGCTCGATTTGCATGACAAGTATGTAACCATACTTAAAGAGCATGACACGCTCAAAACACATGTCAAGCAAATCGAGGATGAAAATGCTCAAATCAAGCTTGATCATCATGAGCTTGACTTAGCAAACCAAGCACTCTTGGGAAAGCACAATGACTTGGTTCAAAAACATGAAGCGCTTAACCTTGCTTATGAGGCAATTGAACTAAAAATAAAAAACATGAAAAAGGAAACCCTTGATGGCAAAGTATCAACTATTTCACATGCCACTAATACTTTGGATAAGTCTTTGCCTTTGAAAGCAAGCCTTAGGGAGAAGGAATTGATGGACGAAATTGAAAGTCTCCGCACTAGTGTGGTGAGACTTTCCAAGGGGGAGGACAAGCACAAGGAAATCCTCTACCAACAAGCCAAAGGATTCAACAAAAGAGGACTTGGATCCTTCCCGGTGCTCAACAAAGGGAAGGTGCCCTCACCGGAGCTTAGGACGAGCTTCATCAAAGAAGTTGGATCCTATTGCCAACATTGTGAGGTCACCGGACACCACACGAGGGAGTGTCCTCTTCCCAACCGTCCTTCTCCCAAATTGCCTCCTAACTACAAATCTACTTTCCATGATTATCACTATCTCTTAAGCAAAGTAGGTGGCAAGGTGAAGGCAAGGTTCATCGGCAAAGACATTAAGGGCATGAAGGGGAAGCTCCCCAAGCAACTTTGGGTCCCAAAATCACTTGTATCACACATACAAGGACCTAAGTTAGCTTGGGTGCCTAAACTCAAAAACTAACTTCATGTGTGTAGGTGAACTACAAAGCCGGAGGAAAACATTGGGTACTCGATAGCGGGTGCACTCAACATATGACCGGCAATGATGGTATGTTCACCACCATAGAGAACCCCGATAATCATGAACAAGTCACCTTTGGTGACAACTCAAAGGGGAAGGTAATTGGTTTAGGTAAAATTGCTATTTCACATGATTTGTCCATTTCTAATGTACTATATGTTAAGTCACTTAGTTTCAATTTACTTTCCATTGCACAACTATGTGATCTTGGACTAACGTGCACCTTTGACAAGAATGGTGTTGTAGTAACTAGTGAATCAAGCAAAGAACTAATCTTCAAAGGATTTCGGCATGGACATCTTTACTTGGTGGACTTCTCCAACAAGGATGCTAGCTTGACCACTTGTCTTTTCACTAATACAAGCTTGGGTTGGCTATGGCATCGACGCATTGCTCACATTGGGATGAGCAAGCTTAAGAAGTCGTTCAAGCTTGGGATGGTGACCGGCGTGAAGGATGTCACGTTTGAGAAGAACAAGCTTTGTAGTGCTTGTCAAGCCGGGAAGCAAGTTGCTTCACACCACCCAATGAAGACAATGGTGTCAACCTCCAAGCCGCTTGAACTACTCCACATGGACCTCTTCGGACCATCCACATATCAAAGTCTTGGTGGTAATTTCTATTGTCTTGTTATTGTTGATGACTATTCTAGATATGCTTGGACCTTGTTTCTAGGTGACAAGGGTGAAACTCCGGAAATCTTCAAGACCTTCGCTAAACGTGCTCAAAGGTAGTTTCAACTTCCCATCATCAAGGTCCGGAGTGACAACGACACCGAGTTCAAGAACTACAACATTGGAGAGTGGTGTGACCGTGAAGGTGTGAAGCATGAATTCTCCGCCACGTACACTCCTCAACAAAACGGTGTTGTTGAGAGGAAGAACAAAACCCTCATCACTCTTGCAAGAGCAATGCTTGATGACTACGGCACGTCGGAGAAGTTTTGGGCCGAAGCAATCAACACGGCGTGCCATGCCGCAAATAGGGTCTATCTTCATCGACTACTTCAAAAGACCCCATATGAGCTCCTCATTGGGAGAAAGCCCAACATCTCCTACTTTAGAGTCTTTGGGTGCAAATGCTACATCTACCGCAAGAAAAGGCTCGGTAAGTTTGAAAGAAGATGTGATGTTGGTATTTTTCTTGGTTATGCATCAAACTCAAAAGCATATCGAGTATTCAACCAAACCTCCGGTCTAGTTGAAGAAAGTTGTGATGTTGAGTTTGATGAGACTAATGGCTCCCAAGAGGAGAGTTTTGGTCATGATGAAATAGATGATGAGCTTCTACGAGAAGCCATGAAAAACATGACCATTGGAGACATCAAGCCGGAAGTTGAAGAGGGCCATGATCAAGGGGGAGCTTCAAGTTCCAACAACAACACCCCCATGGCGCCTCAAGTAGAAGAAGAAGAGAAAGATGATCCATTGCCAATGCAAGATTCACAAGCCACACAACACCAACAACAAGAAGAAGTCCAAGATCAAGTCCAACCACAAGACGCGCAAGATGCTTCACCACCGCCAAGTGCACCACAATCACTTATGAGGCATGGACGCATCTCCAAGGCGCATCCGATTGATCAAATCATCGGAAGTCCGTCACGGGGAGTAAGTACTCGTTCTCGCCATGTCGCTTCATTTTGTGAGCACTACTCTTTTGTTTCGTGTGTAGAACCCACTCATATAGAGGAAGCACTCCAAGATCCAAATTGGGTGATGGCCATGCAAGAAGAACTCAACAACTTCACCCGCAATGAAGTTTGGGTGTTGGAGGAGCGACCCAAGGACAAGAACGTCATCGGTACGAAGTGGGTATACCGGAACAAGCAAGACGAGAATGGCGTTGTGGTCCGCAACAAGGCAAGACTTGTGGCCAAGGGTTTTTCACAAGTTGAAGGACTAGACTTTGGAGAAACATTCGCTCCGGTTGCTCGGTTAGAAGCTATTCGCATACTCCTTGCTTTTGCTTCACATCTAACATAATGCTTTATCAAATGGATGTGAAAAGTGCCTTTCTTAATGGCTATATTAACGAGCTTGTTTATGTTGAGCAACCTCCCGGGTTTGAAGATCCGAGGAATCCTAATCATGTGTATAGGCTACACAAGGCGCTCTACGGACTCAAGCAAGCACCTAGGGCGTGGTATGAACGACTAAGGGATTTCCTAGTCATGCAAGGATTCAAGATCGGGAGGGTGGATACTACACTCTTCACCAAGGACATCAACGGAGATTTATTTCTTTCTCAAATTTACGTTGATGACATTATTTTTGGCTCAACTAACAAAGCTCTTAGCCATGAGTTTGGCAAAATGATGTCTAGGGAATTCGAGATGTCAATGATTGGAGAGCTCAATTTCTTTCTAGGATTTCAAATCAAGCAACTTCAAGAGGGGACCTTCATCTATCAAGAGAAGTACACAAAGGACCTCTTGAAGAAATTTGAGATGGGAGATTGTAGCTCAAGAAGCACTCCAATGGCGACTAATTGCCATCTCGACGCGGACATGGACGGTAAACCTATTGATCAATCTCATTACCGTTCTATGATTGGATCACTGTTATATCTTACCGCATCTAGGCCCGATATTATGTTTAGTGTGTGCTTGTGTGCTCGCTTTCAAGCGGCACCTAAAGAATCGCACAAGAAGGCGGTCTTTAGGATACTCCGGTATCTCAAGCATACCCCAAGTGTGGGCTTGTGGTACCCTAAAGGTACAACCTTCCAACTCTTGGGATACTCGGATTCGGACTTTGCCGGATGCCGCGTAGATCGCAAGAGTACCTCCGATGGGTGCCACTTGCTTGGGCGTTCCCTAGTGTCTTGGTCTAGCAAAAAGCAGAATTCCGTGGCTTTGTCCACCGCGGAAGCGGAGTATATAGCGGCCGGTGCATGTTGTGCCCAAATTCTATATATGAAGCAAACCCTTTTGGACTTTGGAATTAAAATTGGTTGTGTGCCTCTCCTTTGTGACAATGAAAGTGCGGTTAAGATAGCTAGAAACCCCGTTCAACACTCCCGCACTAAGCACATTGATATTCGCCATCACTTCTTGCGGGATCATGAGGCTAAAGGAGACATCTCTTTGCAAGGTGTTAGATCCGAAGAACAATTGGCGGATATCTTCACAAAACCACTTGATGAGAAAACCTTTTCTAGACTTAGAAGTGAATTAAATGTGCTAGATGCATCTAACGTCATGTAAGTTGCCATGTTCATGTAAGGATGCATATCATATAGGTCTTGTCTAACTCCCAAAGGATAGGGGTGAGCTAGAAATAGTTTTCCCTGAGGAAGCCTTTGGAAGGTTTAAACTTGGCAAGATAGATTTATTTTATGCCTTGCATGATCCCTGCCATATAAACTTGCACTCATTAAATCTCTTGCACTATAATTTGTTTGGCATTGCATACGGTAGATTGTCACAAAGGGGAACCCACCTCATGAGAAGGAGACTTGTTTGAAATGCAATATCTCAACTCATATGAGGTGGAAAGAACAAAATGTTAGGTACGTTAATGCCTAGAGGATCATGCTTCAAAGGGATAGAAGTCTTCATACTCTACCTCACAAAGCATGGGCCTTACATTTTATTTGGATATTTTCCTCCTTTTTCTTGGTGCTCCATTTGCATTAAGGCCTAGCCAAACTATTGGCATATTAGCTTTTTGAGGGGTAAGGGGTTGCCCAAAAAGTCCTAAGACATGTGTTTCTCTTTGATTGGTTGTTTGGTCAAAGGACATATATGGGATGTTTTCGTTCTGTTGTCATCGGATTATCCGATGCCTATGTCATCCCTCATCGGTCCAATAGGTGTTCAATCTTCAAAGCCATTCTGTCTGAATTTCAAATGATCCGACGCGTTCATTCCGAAAAACATCGGTCCATCCGATGTTCACACTTCTGGAGCTGTGGTCAATTCAACCGATGTCTACTTCCTCCTACGTCGGATCATCCGGTGTCTACGTCACTCTTTTGAACACCCTTACTGTGCTATTCGACCGATGATCAAAACCCTAGACGTCGGTCCATCCGGTGTCAACAGCAATTCTTGAATATCCTTTCTGTGGGAATCGACCGATGTTCACTTCACCTATCATCGGTCCATCCGGTGTTAAATTTTCGGCTAGGGTTTGGGGTCCACTATTTAAACCCGCGCGCCGCCGCCTCTTTTTTCCTCCCCGACGCCATCGCCCTCCCGTGCCCTCGCCGCCGCCTCTCGCCCACCTCGCCGCAGCCAACCGCGCCGCCACCTCCGCCGCCAGCAGCAGCCGCCGCCGCCGCCCTAGGCGCCGTCGCCGCCGTCTCCGGCCGCCGCCGTCCACTCGCGCCGCCTCACCGCGCCGCGCCGCCGTGCTCCACCCACGCCCAAGCGCCACCGCCGCCTCACCGCACCTCTTCACCGCATCCAAGCACCGCGACCACTCTTCCCTCCATCGCAGCGCCTCCACCCCGCGACGCCGCCATCTCCGGTCACCTCCCGTCGCTAGGTTTTTCCGAGCTCCATCGTCGCTAAGGTTTGCTCCGTGCCGTGCGACGTCCCTCGTTGTTTCTCTCGTCGTTCGTTTTCATCGTCGCTAACCCTACCTCTCCATTTCATCTAGATGGGTCGTGACCGCAAAGGAAAGGGAAAAGCGATCGCGGAGCCCGCTGCGAAGAAGCGTAAACTTTCGAAGGATGAGAAGCAGGCTCTAATGGCCGCTCGCGCCGCCGAGGAGCGTGAGCGCGGCCGTGGGGGATCCCTGAGGATCCGCGAGGCTCGGCAGCCTCCTGTGATCGACAACTCCGACATCGAGGAGGAGCCGGTCGAGCCGCTTGTCCGCCGGCGCTCAGCCCGGACACGGGGAGGTCAGTCCCCGGCCATTCCTCGTCCAAGACCGACGGTCGCCGACCGTCGCGAGGACAGGGAAGCTCAGAGGGACACCTACGAGATGGACACGGCCGTCCGTGTCGGTGAGGGAGTCCGGTTGACGGACTACAGAAAGATGAAGGCCAAGCAGCTACGCAAGCTTCGTTGGAACGTGCTGCTTGAGGAGTGGTTCCCACAGCCCCGAGTGACTCTTGTGGATAGTCATTTCTGGACTATCACCCAGGCGTCTCTCTATGAGACCTACAGGCGTCGGGGGCACAAGCTTTTTCAGCACAACTACCTGGACTGGGGGCAGCTTGCAGTGGCAGCACAGACTGAGGTCCGTCCTTTCTTTGAGAGATACAGAGGTTTGGTGCAGCTGCTGTCTTATGAGAGAAGTGCTTATGTGGAAGAGTGGGTCCGTGTCTTCTACGCGACCCTGTACATCTCAGAGGGCAGGAGGTCGATTGCCTTCATGTTCAATGGTCAGCGCTACCACCTCTCGAGGCAGACTTTGGGGCATATTCTTGAGTTGGACCTGCACGACACCTGCGTGCACGAGAAGGTCTATGGGCAGGCAGATCCACCGAGGAGGCCACTTACTGGAGGGGTAGCACCACAGCTTGACGAGATCCGCTCTCTGTTTGGCCCCTCGTTCTCTCCGGACCAGCCGAGAGTTCCAGCTCTCCTGACCCCAGCTGCGCGCATTGTGCACCTCGCCTTGCGCCGCACGCTCCTGCCGAGGTCAGGTTACTTGGAGGGGTTCACGAGTCTGCAGCAGACCCTCCTGTTCTACATAATGAACGGGATGGATTTCGATATCGTGGACATACTCCTCTGTGAGATGGAAGACGTAATCACGGATGGGATTGGCATGATGAGGCAGATGGTCTACGGGCACTGGATCAGTTACATTTGCTCTATGGTGGTGCCTGAGGGACATACAGCACAAGCCCGGCTAGCTGACGAGAGTGTGACTCGCTTTAGTCACTATCGTGCCTCTACTCCTGGAGACCGTCGCCTTGGTCGTCCAGTTGAGCGCCAGGTCCGGGCCCGTCTGTCAGAGGAAGACTGGTCCGACCTAGAGCGGGAGGACGAGAGGCTTGCTGAGGCTGAGGCTCAGGGGGAGGACTTGCAGCACGTCTGGTCCGAGAGCGACACAGACGAGAGTGTCGAGGAGTACTTCCCTCCGCCTCCACCCTCACCGAGGCAGCACGACGCCGAGGCAGGAGGATCAGCTGCTCCGCCACCGACACCACCTCCTGTGTCCGAGGCGCAGGTGTCACAGCCGTCAGAGCTGTCATCTCTTCTTTAGCAGATGATCGAGCAGCAGCGCCAGGACAGGCTCGCTGCTGAGCAGGCTAGGGCAGAGCAGGCTGCTCACCTGGCACAGCTGCAGCGGCAACAGCAGGAGCTCCAGCTGGAGATCGCCCGTCAGAGGCGAGAGGATACGGACCGGTTCACCAACCTGGTAGATCAGATGCACCGCCGTACCCTCGACCAGCAGCAGCAGACCCAGCAGGCCATGATGGGGATCCTAGGGTTGATCACCAACCTTTACACTCAGACCGGGATCGCCCTTCCTCCACAGCAGCCTGGACTGGGACTGGCTCCAGGTGTTGCTCAGGTGCCTACTACTCCTATCCCTTCAATCAGTATGTCACCACTTCTGGCATCTAGCGCACCGATTCACTCACCACTGCCGGCGACGATCTTGTTCCAGCAGACGCCGGCGTCCGTGGTGAGCGCTCCACTTCCTCCAGCTCCACCGGCAGCTCCAGTACCCGCTTCCTCTCCTCCAGCACCGGCAGCAGACCCTCCAGCTCCCGCCGCCCCGGCAGCTCCTACGACCGGCGACTCCAGCTCCGACGACTGCGACGGTGCTCAGTTCGTCCTCGCGCCCAGCTCTCAGGGTCTGTAGGCGTTCTGATCCCTTTTTGGTGTCTTGATGCCAAAGGGGGAGAAGATGTAGAAGAGTCAGGGGGAGTGGTAGTCTCAGGGGGAGTGTAGGGGGAGTGTGTGTGTGTGCTTATCCTTTGTATTCATGCTTGAGTACTCTTTTGTAATTTTAATTAAGCACTCTTTCACTTGTCTCATTTGCTTATGTTTTTAATCAATTGAGCTTTTCGCACCACAAATTTCTTTTGCGTTTTACAAGCTTAATGTGTCCTATGCTGTATTCATTGCATATATACTTGAGTATTATCATCAAATTCATTATTGCGCTTTAAATTATTGTGTTGTCATCAATCACCAAAAAGGGGGAGATTGAAAGCATCTAGGCCCCATGAGGTACGGTTTCGGTGATTAATGACAACCATTCGATATTACTAATGAATTTGTGAATGCAAGGTCTCAATAACACTCAATCAAATGAAATCAAAATTACATTGGAGACTCATATAAAATCAATGAATGAGATCAAATCAAAACATATGATGACAAGAAGTGAAAGCTCTAACTTGATATCACTCAATGCTTGAAGACAATCAAAACAACATTTCAAACAAGTGTCAAAGAGGTCACAAGTTCAAATTCCAAAAGAACAACTCAAAACAACTCGAAGTCAACAAGATTGAGCACACCGGATCAACCGACGTTCTATGAGTTGACTACATCGGTCGAGTTGGTTCAACTGAAGAAGAAGACCTCAGACAAATGCACTCACCGGATCATCCGATGTGAGTGGCTCAGTGACATCGGTCCATCATCACAGATTGCAATACCATTGGACCAAGTGAAGCACCGGATCATCCGATGTGCAGACTTACACACATCGGTCGGTCACTCCAGTGAGCTTCAAGATCAAGCAAAATTCTGGAAGAAGAGCCACCGGATCATCCGATGAGAAGACAGATCAACATCGGTCTAACAACGGTCATATCTGACACAGTGACATCAGCTAATTTGGCTTTGACCGATGTTAACTGAAGGGGAGACATCGGATCATCCGGTGTTCGCAGAGAAGTGATGTCAGCCTACTTTTCCAACGGCTATCTCGTGGAGGCTGGCTATTTATACCCCTTCAACCTGTCAAATCGACAAGACTTGAATCCCAGACATACTCTACACATCCTAGAGCATTCAAGCAATAGAGCTACCACTTTCACATCATTTGCTCATCATTTGTACACCAAGAGATAGGCTAGAACTAGCTAGAGATAGTGCTTGGGTGCCTCCATTCTTGGTGATTGGAGTCTCTAGTGTAGTGAGAGCCCTAAGGGAGTGTCCCTTGGTGTGTGCGACTTCCGGAGCTTGCCAAGAAGATTGTGGAATCCCGGAGGATTCCAAAGTGTACAAGGCTTGAGCTCCACCTTGCCGAGGTTGGCGAACGGAGAAGAATAGTGAAGAACCCCCTTGTCTCGGTGACTTGGGAGTGGCAAAATCCTTCGGTGGGTGCCACAACGTGGATGTAGGTAGATCCTTGTGATCTTACTGAACCATGGGATAAACTCCGTGTCCCTTGAGCGTTTGCATCCCTCTCCCTTTTTACACTTATGCAATCTTCATTCCGCAACTTTAATTTACATTGATTGCATAGTTTAATTGCATAGGGAATTGGGCTTGAGGTCGTTAATCTTAATTGCTTTAAAAATTGAAAGAAAGCCCAATTCACCCCCCCCCCCTCTTGGGCATTTCGATCCTTACATCGTCCACTTCGAAAAAATATCACGCTCAATGGATATGACAAGACAATCATCTAAAAAACTATCAGCCATCTTATTTCTTAATTTTGATTTTACTAAAGTCATAGCAGAAATCACTCTTTCAACACTTGCCGTTGCCACAGGTAGAAGCAATACCAATTTGAGAAGCAAGTAAATCATGTCATACACTTTTATGTCTTTGTGTTTCAACAAGCTTAACTGAGAGATCAACAATAGTATTCAATCCTTTGAAGCTATCATCTTGTCTCATATCATCAATATAATTCTCAGGCTGCAATTCAAGTTTCAACAAATCATTGTTCGAGAACTCTTTAGGATAGAACTCAGCTTATCTAAGAATCTTTTGTGCATCAAAAGAAGTAAATGAGTTGCAAGGATTTAATACTGACATACAAGAGAGCAACTCCATATTGATCTCATCAAACCGATTATAAAGTTCTTGACTAATTTGATCAACGACACCAATATATACTTCTCTTCTATAATGATCATCATTTGTTTGGTTTCGGCAACGAGCATACCTTGCCGATTTTCCATAAGGCACATAATTATTGTTCATCAAAGGAGCTTCAACACCATGTTTAATACAAAATGACCTGACCTTCATAAGAAATTGAACCCAACCATCTAAGCTCAATTGTTGCATTCTATTCTTCGCCACATTAACTAAAGAGATTGCATTAAGAATATCTTGCTCTATTCACTGCAAACACTCGGATAACTCATTTGTGTATCCAAGAATAACATACATTAAATGGGCAAAGAAAATAAATTGAAATGTCTCAAATGCTGCAAGCACAAAATGTATCTTTGTCCAATCATCTATTTGTGAATTATCATCACCAAGATCAACTAGGACAACATGAATTGTGGAATACATAGATATTGCATACAGTTTTATAAAGAGATCCCCAACGAGTTTTACCAGGTCTAGGCAAACTCATTACTTGATTTAATCCAATCCTAGATTCAAGATCACCACAATCAAGTGCTTTCTTAACATTCTAAAGTCTTTTCTTTTGAAGCATACCATGATGTTTACAAAAAACTCCAACAATATTAAACAAAAGAGATACTTGATAAAAAACACTTACAATCTGTATTGCCCTTAGCAACAGCGACCCATCATAACCTTGACCAAGGATTTGAGTCATAGGCAAGCCATGACTAACAAGTAAAGCTTCAATAGCATTTTTCAGTGATAATGATGTAGTATCATCTATATGAATAACTCCAATAAAATGTTCACATGGCCTTCCCAGTTTATCAACATAACGCAAGCAAAGAGCTAGTTGTTCCTTATGTGATATGTCACTAGATTCATCAGCTAAAATTGCATAGGGCTCATCACCAAGTTCTCCAATAATTTTTTTTTCCTAGTTTCTATGGCACAATAATGAATAATTTCCACTTGTATCATTGGACTAATTAAAGTGCACTTACCGGGTGCATTGTTCAAGACATACTTGTTCACTTCCTTAGAATAATCAGCAAGAAACTTCAAAAGTTGAATAAAGTTTCCTCTATTACTAGACTCTCCACTTTCATCATGTCCACGAAATGCCAATCCTTGATGCAAAAGAAATTTGATACATCTAAGAGAATAAGTTAACCTTTTTGTGTAAAGACGGAGATCCTCATCGGTCCACTACTCAATGTGATTATCAATTTCTACCTTGGGATTCAAAGCCAATGTATCTCTCCTGAGCTGCACTATGTGCTTTAGAACCCAAAAGTTTGAGAATCGTTTTCTCTCCTATATTTCAATTTCTCCGGCCATCAACAGTAAATGTATCTGATCTAGTACCCTTCTTGAACAAGTAACATATGAAACAAAATACAGAATCCTTCTTGATACTATATTCAAGCCAATCATATTTATACATCCAAACGTAATTTAATTGACGATATCTGTCTCCAATCTTCCATTTTGGAAAATCATGTGCATATGGTTGGAATGGGCCTTTGATAATATAAGCTCTTCGAATTGCATCTTAATCATTGATAGAATAATTTTGAATGGGATTTCTTTCACCTGGATCTTGTGAAAGATGATTGATGTCATAAATTGGTGTAGATGATACTGGTGGGGATGAGGATGGAACCGAGGACATATGATTCACTATTTATCAATTGATCTCTGACCCAGTTGCTCTTGAGTTTGTTCTTCCACAACTATTTTATCCATAGATGGAACACGATTTGAATCAACAGCGGCCGCCTTCTTTGCTGCATGTTTTTGAAAAAGAGATATAATGTATCTGCTTCTCTTCTTAACTTAACTGTTGCAAGAAAAACAATATTTATATGTATATCATAATCAATAATAAATACATTATAACATAATAAACAATATTTATATGAATATCATAATCACAAGATGCAATGTTACGATGAGATCAAGTCTGGAAGAGACGCAAGAAACCTAGGCAAGACCTAGGAATCCGTGACAGCCTCACGTTTGGCAAGGTGCAAGCACCAGCCACCGCCGCCGATTTGCTTTGTCAAGTCCTAACTTGCACCTGCAGCTGCGTATTCTTCTGTTGCAAATAACAGGGCAAGATATTAATAGATATATAATACTTGTTTGTTGGACCTGGGCCAATGGTATGTCGGGGCCCACCCGGCATACCATGTGGCTACACTCCTGTCTGTTACTGTGACTGAGAACACTTAGCATCTTCTAGCAAGAAAGATTTCCAGCAAGAAAGATTTCCTCTTCACGCACAGGTTGCCCCGACGGAGTTCGTCGCACCATTTTCCGGTCCGGCAAGCCACGTGCAATCGACGGAGCTCGGCGGCAAAGGTACATATTCTCATTTTGATCTCGGCACGGAGCCAGGAATGTCCTAGACAGTGGCGAGAGCAGGGGCGGAGGATTTTAGCGGTGGCGTGTCTGCGGCTGGTTCGACGTTGTGCCTGTGTGGGGGCGAGCAGCGGTTGGCGCGCCGCGTGAGCTGGGGCCGGCGTGGCCCAGCTCCACAGGCGCGTGTGTGTCAGGCTCCACGGGCGCGTGTGCAGCCATTGCTCTCGGGCATTGTGTCAGCAAGCATTGTTCAGCTGTGAATTCTGTGCAGAGTCCAGAGCCATTGGGTTCAGGCATTATGACGGGCTCGACGGCTTTATGTCTGGACTAACAGAGTCCAGAGCTCTTGTTCAATCTAACTTAACTAATTTCTACTGGTTTGTGCAGTCATCTTCGGAGATGGCATTTAAATATTATCAGAGGAATTGGTGTGCAGCTACTACAGCTACAAATTCTGAGGAACTAGAAGCTTGCACCGTTGTAGTTGCAACACTATATAAGAAGCGTATGTAGGGAGGCTCTGTTGTTGCGGTAACATTTGCTTGAACAATGATTACTTCATTGAGAGACCACTGTACAATGCCAAAGATTTCCGTCGAAGGTATATTGTAAATCGAATTTTAAATTTTATCATAATTCCTTAGTTTCTACATTTTTCAGCACTTACACTCAGTAGTTACTTAACTGAATTTTTAGGTTTCGTATGCAGCAGTTATTGTTCTTGAAATGTTGATCGGGTCATAGCCGCAAATGATTTCTTCAGACAAAAGAAGAATACAACAGGGATGTTGGATTTCTCTCCTAAACAGAAGTGCACGGTAGCATTGAAGATGCTAGCTTATGGAGAGCCGAAAGATTTCCTTGATGATGCACAGCGTATGGGTGAAAGCACCATTCTCAAAACTGTTAAGGAGTTTGTTAGCACAGTGATATCATAATTCGTAGAAGAGTTTCTTAGGTCACATACAGAGCTCGAATTGCAACATATTTTGGTCGTGAACGAGGCTCGGGGTTTTCCTGAGATGATAGGGAGTATCGAATGCATGCACTGGGAGTGAGAGAAATGTCCTACAGGATGGGCCGGGATGTATAAGGGTCACAAGGGCAAGCTAACACTCATATTGGAGGTAGTAGCAACTCAGGATTTACGTATTTGGCATGCATTCTTTGGACTACCGAGATCATATACCGACATTAATGTGTTACAACGGTCACCTGTTGTCGAAGTGTTGACTAGGACATTTCCCCCAGTACTACTAAAACGTAGTTTGCGAAGATTCATATTCGGCTTGGGCGCGCGGAAATTAAGAACAAGATGGAGACACGGAGAGTTTTACGTGGTTCGGGCCGTCTGAGCATAATACCCTACTCCACGGGGTGTTTGTTGATGTATGGATCTGTGGTGTTTGTGTGCGTTTTTTATTGGTTGTCCCTGTACCGTGCGGCACAAACCTTTTATAGTCCAAGGGTTGGCCATTATATTGGCAGCCTGGCCCGACATGTGGCCCCGACGGTCGTTAATTACCTAATACATGATCTGTATGTATTAAGCATAATTAACAGTGTGATAACGCCCCTTAATGGCAGCGTTACCGGTATTAACAGTCCTCTGATCGTATGCCATTAACATGATCTTAATGACACGCAATCAGATCTTGTAACGGTAGCTTTAATTGCCCCTTGAATGTTTGTGCCGTTGGAGATCCGTCTATCTTTCTGTTGCTTTCTTAGGTTCGGAGGCTCGACATGTGGCACCTCTGGAGCTTCCCTCTATGGGAGGCAGGTCCAGAGCTGCTATACACGTGGCTGCACCAGATCTTCCCTCTACTGGGGGTTAGGTCTGGGGCCCCTGGACACATGGCACGATCGGAGCTTTCCTATACAAGGAGTTAGGTCCGACCTTGCTTTAAACGTGGCAACGCCGAAGGTACCCTAATGAGGGAGGCGGGTCCAGTGCTGTGAGACACGTGGAGCACTCGGAGGTCTTCAACTCGGATACGTGGAACTCAGTGACTTTTCTTGCAGTATTGTGGGGTACCCGGTATGCAGGGTACCGACAGTGGCCCCCAGGCCACCTCTGAGAGAAATCCTTTTGGTTAAGTTAGACCCGCTTTGGTAGAGCTCCACAGTGCTGATTCTCAGGCAGAATAAGGGGAGCTGTACCAAACACTATTTTTCAGAAGAAGTGATTCCTTGTTAATTCTGAGAAGTGATTCTCTGAATTGAACTAAGAGGCTGGAAGCTGAAAAAAGTAGCTTCTCCTGATTCTGTGAAGTGATTCCTTGTCCTAATTCTAAGAGTTTATTCTAGAGAATCATAGAGAATCATTTTCAGCCATAGAATCACTTCACCAGAGAATCAGAAGTGAATCCATAAAATCAGCTTTGTGGAGCTGTGCCAAAGGGGGCCTTATTCTACCAGGGGTGGGGCCATCATCGATTCTCGCACTACAGCTTCAAAGGTTTTTCATAGGCCATTGGGGCGATGGTCCGTAGTTAAACCACCGCCACGTGGCTTTTCTTGATGCGGCAGGTGTGGCGTGCGGATCTCACACAATTGAAGGTCGCTGGTTCCCGATACGAAAACCGTATCAGTTTCGAGCATCCTGGCCGCCGCCCTCAGGCTTCCAACTTCCCATCACAACAACAGTTCGCCTGGCGCGAATCAGGCCCATTTTTCATTGACGTGGTAATCTTTTGAAATGAAATCTTGATCCCGACGCAGTTTCCATCCAAGCGATGCAGAGGCTTACTTAAGAAGGAAAACCCGCACAGTTTGAGGACTCTTTACACTTTCATTCGAACTTGCGCTCAGAGCCTCCCAACCTTTGCATAGCCCTTCCAACATTCACTCCACTTTTGCCGCGATGGAGTTGGGTCTTCCCTGCAGAAAGATCACTAGCGATGAAGATCTGTCGCTACATGGGGTGGTCCAGTGACTCCTTCAACAACGATATTCACTTTGGAAAGGTTCCCTTCAAGAAGAAGCACACCAGCGTAATCGTCTTCTTCTCAGCGTACGCCATGGTGTCTCTGATCCCGAATTTCTCATGCTTTCTCTTGGTGCTGCTGGATTTATATGTCCTCCAGCTTCATCATCTCTGCACCCACTCCTTCTTGCTAGTGGCGACCTTCGTCCACTTATGCAAGATGTGGGTGGGTGTGCCGCCATGTATCGAGCTCTTCTAGACCTTCTTTACGGTCCACACTACAGGAAAGGGGACGGAGCTGATTGGCTTCTACTACTTCGTGAAGTGCAAGAACTACCCCTTCAAGTACTTGATGACCTTCCCTTCTGGAAAGTGAGACAATTGGAAGAAAGATTGGGTGATCATTGTAGTGGAGGAGCACGAGAGGTTGGAGTTGCCCAAGAGCTTCCCCAATGTCGACACCGACGCTTGGAATGCAATTCTGGAACTATCCAAAGCGTACAAGCCCATCCTGACAAGGATCCAGGGATGCGTAGAGGGAGGAGTGACCCCTCAGATGGTCTTTGGCAATTTCCTGGTGAACAGGTGGGCTACGCTGAAGACAAGAGAGCGGCCTGCATGGGCTTTCAACAGTGAGATGGATCACAACCGGATAGAAGCCATTTTTAACACCAACCTGGACGATGAAGCTTTGAAGCTCCATCTCCAGAAGATTCAACACGGGGCCATCACCCGTGACGCATTGACCCCGCCGGTGGAATTCCTTCCTCTGAACATGGTTCCAGAGATCAGGAGGGAGCTCTGAAGGGGGATGCCGGAGCTTGATGACCTCGGCCTGGTGGAGAGGCGTAGGACCACCGAGGTTGCCATTCCTGGAACTTCGGAGAGGGTAGCTCTGACCGCTACTCCAAGCCTGAAGGTCGACGACGCCGGTAAGGGCAAAGACAAGGGCAAGGAGTCGGCCAAATCTTCCAGCCGAAAGAGAAAGTTGAGGCATGCTGATGGGAGCTTCGTCAGGTCAGCTCTGACTTCAATAGCCCCCTCTCCCCAGCAAAGAAGATCCTCGGTTGCGACCCCTTCTTCGGAGCTGGCGTCCTCGAGGGGTGCTAGCTCCAACAAGTCAACCCCGGTCCCAGCACCGACTACAGGTTCTAGGTCTGGAGGTCCTTTCAAGCCGAGGGAAGTCCTAGCTGAGGCGACACCCACGACGACGGCAGGTTCCGGGTAGCAATCCAGAGCTTCTGCCAAAACCAACTACGGTGGGCTCTTGTTCTGGTCGCCTGATTAAGAAGTTCCGCGCCAACTAGAGCGGTAGCATCCCAAGGTAAGCATCATGTCCTCACCTTGAGTTGCTATTTTTGTTTTTATCATGTCTTGAATCTTTCGATCCTTCGTTTGCAGGGCGTCAAAAGAAAATACCAAGGCTCTTGCACCTGCTATAGTGGTGGAAGCTGTGCGGGCGAAGGCTCCAACTCCGACCCCTGTGCCTCCCCAAGTGGTGGCTGATGTCACGACAGCTCTGGCACCTGCTTTCATGGATCTGGATCCAGAGGTGACGCCAGAAGCTCCTGTGGTAGCGCCGGACCACGGGGGAGACGCTTGTGAAGATGTGCCAGCAGCTGTAGAGCTGGCAGTTGAAGCTCTGACGCAGGATACGGAGATGGCGGAAGCTCTGCCATTTGAGCCAGAGGTAACTGAAGCTCCGACACCTGTGCCAGAAGTTGTTAAAGATCCGGCAACTGAATCAGAAGTGTTTGATGTCCTAGCTTCTGTGCCGGAGGTTGCTAAAACTCTGGCACCTGAGCCGGGTGTAGTTAAAGTACCAGCGCCTGAGTCGGTGGTGGTGGGGGCTGCGGGCGAAGCTCCAACACAAGCCCCAGATGTGGTTACTCCAGAGGTTCTCATGTCGGAGTCAGAGCGCCCGGAGGAGTCGACGGCAGGCCCTCCACCCGTAGAGTCGATGGTGGAAGATCCGACAGGGGGACCTCCGCCGTCAGCTCCGGAGGTTGGAGTTCCATCGGTGGGACCCTCCTCGACGTCGGTAGAGGCAGAAGAGCTCTCGGAAGGTGGACCTAGCACTGCAGAACCACAGGGGACCACACTTGTATCGTGGGACCCAATATTTGTGTTAGAAGACCCTTTGTAGCCAGTGGAGGATATCCCAGCAGGTCCGGAGCCTATTCTTTTGGCTTTAACTATCGACAACGCCTGCTCCAATATCCGTCAAGTTCAGCTTGCCTTCGACCACGACAGCAAGGCCCTAAAGAAGAGCGCCACACCTTGAGGCGTTGGCGCAACATACTTTACTTCGAGACCAAGCTGGCGCAAACAAGGCTTGCTGATCAGCGGGAATGGGTTGAGAAGGAAAAGGCACATATGATATACTGGGGCCAGTTGCTGGATGAGTGGGGGGCTTCCATCAGGATCCTCGACGCGCTCGGGAGATTCTCGAGCATGCTATAAAGAGCAATGAGGCTGCTAACGATTGTCAAGACAACCTCAACAAGCTGAACGAGATTCTCCTTAAGCGCCAAGAGGACCTCGACGAGAAGGAGGAGAAACTCCTAGGAGAAGCAGGAGGATATTATGAGGAGGGAGGAAGAGCTTGCCCAGAGACTAACTCTGGAAGAGCAGAGCTTTGCTAACCGCACAAAGAAGCTTGATCAGCGGTGCAAGAAGGAGGAGGAGAAGATTTGGAAGATGGGACACGAGCTCTTCGAGAGAGAAGCTGATGTTGCCACCAAGGAGCAGAAGGTGAAAGGCAGGGAGAAGGATCTGGCGAACCGCCGGAACCGCATCCACCTCCGGGATATGGAGCTCGCTAACCGCGAAAAACAAGTTGCTGAAGGTATTCAGCAGCATGCTAAAGAGGTCGAGCGCATCGCTCAGGAAGGTTCGAAGCTTTTGGCCACCAGAAGGTCACTGTAAGAACTGCGGGGTCGAGGGAAATTGAGTCCCAGCAAGTATGGGATTTCATGGGGCGAGCCAATGAAGCTTTTCTACCTCTTGGCTTCAGTCCAGTACGTCCAGAGAACCTAGAGCCGGAGCTGGACCAGACGTTGGTGGCGCTTAGCTCTGCTGGCAACAAGTTGGATGTGATGGGTGACGTCATCATCGACCAGCTGGAGAAGGAAGGGGAATCCTTGGTGAAAGACGTCGCCGAATATGTGTTGGCGTGTTTCAAAAGCCATGATCCTCAACTATCTCTAGATCCGGTCGTCGAAGGACCCGTCGTTGAAGAGGAGGATGCCGCCAGGGCCAGCATTCGAGAAGCTACCGAGAAAGTTGACTCGTTCTTCCGTATGACCTAGGACCTTTTTCTTCTGCCTCCACTTGTACTTCTCCAATTTTGTAATCCAATCCTCAAATGAATGAAATCCAATCCTTTTGAAATGAATGAATTCCATTTTGTATCTGTCTTCATTGCATTCTCCTTTACTTTATTAGCACCTGGTAGATGTACACAATTTGATTGCGAACATGTACCATAAGGATTTAACAATGTCTTGATGTATTCAGTTCTCACTCGTAGCCAGAACGTTAGCTTTGAGTTCAAAAGTTTACCTCCGACTTCTCTAGGGACCCCTTGTTACATCGACGACGGGCCCCCTGGGAGTTGTCGAAGCTAGGTAGGTCCGACGGCGCCCACTGCCAATACATAGAATGTTAACGGCGGGCCCCCTGTGGTTGTCAAAGCTTGGTAGCTTCAACGGCACCCACTGTCAACGCGTAGAATGTCGACAGCGGGCCTCCCTGAGGTTGTTGGAGCTTTGTAGTTCTAACGGCACCCACTGTCAACGCGTAGAACGTCGATGGTGGGCCCTCTGGGGTTGCTAAAGCATTGTAGCTCTGACGGCGCTCACTGTCAACACTTAGAGTGTTGACGGTGGGCCCCTTGGGATAGTCGGAGCTTCCTGGCTTCGACGATATCCATCATCAACTTATAATGCGTCTACAACGAATCCCTCGGGGTGATTTCTTCACCATCTTCGCTAGGATCGTTATTATTCTTTACGTCGACAGCAGGCCCCCATGGAAGTTGTCAGAACTTTGTCAACTCTGATGGCACCCACTTTCAACGTATAAAACATCGATGGCGGGCCCCCTTGGGGGATGTACGAGCTTAGTAGCTCTGACATCATCCATCGTCGCCATGAGTTTTCCATTTTTTCCTGCGCATCAAAGACAAGAAAAACAGTAAAATTCGTCCTCTCGTCTATAACTTGTTTGCGGCTTACTTTTATTATTTGAACTTTAGATCTGAAGGAATTCAACATCATAACAAGTAAATTGATGTAATATCTTCAGATCCGAATGCCTTTCGGACCCGCCCTACTAAGGCCTGCTGTAATCTAGGTAGAGCGGCATACTTAGGGTGTTGGACCAGTCTAAGACGATATCGCACTCCGGATCTGTCATTGGCTTTGGCATTCCGGCGAGTAGACCATCTAGCAATGCTAAGATCCGAAAAATATCAACAAGATAACTCGTATGTCATATGAATAGCTTGGACTAAATCTAAAAAATAATTGCACAACTTCGTTATAGACAAGAAGGAAAAGATAATAAAAGAAATGAGCCTACACAAAATTAATGCACGTGGAGTCTGTTTTCACACAATGATGTCTTTCATTATAGGTCCGAATTACAGGGGAGACAAGGACACACTTAGGGTACGGAAACAGGAAAAGTGTGCTATTCATCTTGGTCTAACCCAGGGCAGGTAGCTACACTTAAAATACAATGACTAGGTTAAGTGTTGCTAGAACTGTCAGGACCCTCCCGGAGGTGTCAGGATGTTCTCCCGAAGGACCTACCTGACTCTGTTCATAGACTCTATAACTTTCATCTTGTGTAAATACAGACTCACCTCCGTGAAACTAAGCATAAAACTTACGGAGGTGCTCAATGTTTCAGGAATTGGGAAGCATAGTCCCATCCTCTGTTGCCAAGCGAACGCGTCCGGAACAGGATACTTTGATTACTTGGAGGGGACCTTCCCAGCTGGGGGACAATTTATTCATCCCTTCTCGAGTCAGTATTCTCCGCAGCACTAGATCACCTTCTTCAAGCTGTCGGTTGCACACATGGCTTTAGTGATAGCGCTGGAGCGCCTGGCGATATCGTGCATTCTGAACTGCTGCTTGGCACCTTCCCTCGTCGATGAGGTAAAGGTCTTCACACTGAAGCTTGTCCTGCGCGGCTTCGTCGAAGGTCCAGACCCGGAGCGATGCCATGGTGATCTCCAGAGGAAGGACCACTTCAGCTCCATATACCAGGAAGAAGGGTGTCTCTCGAGTTGACCGGCTAGTTGTTGTCCCGCTCACCCACAGTGTGGACAGAAGCTCCTCTATCCAGTTGTCTTCGTGTTTCTTCAGACGCTCTTAAGTGCGCATCTTGAGTCCTTTCAATATTTATACATTTGCTCTCTCGACTTGGCCATTACTTGTCAGGTAATCTACTGATGCATAGTTGACTTGTATGCCGAGGTCTTTGCAATATTCTTGGGATGCTGCACTTTTGAATTGGATTCTATTGTCAGTTATGACTTTGTTGGGAACTCCAAATCAGCGGACTATGGACTTCAAGAACTTGATGGCAGACTAATTGTTGATTGTCACAACTGGAGTAGCTTTCGGCCACTTGGTGAACTTGTCGATGGTGATGTATAGGAACTTGTAACCTCCGACGGCTTTTGGGAAAAGTCCCAAAATGTTCATCCCCCAAACAGGGAATGGCCATGTAGGTGCAGTGACTGAGTCGTCGTGTGAATTTTTTTTGCGTGGAACTGACACACTTCACACTTTTTTACCAACTCGATTGCATCCTGGAGTGCTGTAGGCCAGTAGAAGCTATGTCGAAAGGCTTTACCAACTAGCGTGCGGGAAGATGCGTGGTTACCGCACTCGCCTCCATGGATTTTCGTGAGGTGCTCGTGGCCTTCTTCCCTTGCAATGCACCAAATTAGGACACTGTTGGCACCGCACCGGTAGAGATCCTCTTCTACCAGCGTGTATCTTTTAGCCAACTTGACGATCCGGTCAGCAGATGCACCATCCTCAGGAAGGATGTTGTCTTTCAAGTAACTCCAGATCTCTAAGATCCATGCAACAGAGCTAAGTTGAGCCTCCGGATCTTGCGCGCTGGGTTGCTCGGAGCTTCCTACAACGCCTACGATCCTCGGTGGATGCCATGGTAACAGGGCCATCAGGACTGCCAGCTTTGAGGTGCTGGTCTCACCCCATTTGCTCAGTTCGACAGGCTGAGCGGTTGGTCTTGACAACCTCTTGACAAAAACTCATCGGGATATTGAGCTCCGGTTGAAGCCTTCGTCGAGAGTTCAACAGCTCCAACATTGTTGAGACGCTGGACATGGTAGAGGTCCTGGACGTTGAAATCCTTCTGGAGCTTCTGGACTTCAAGGACGTAAGCAGCAAGTTGTGGGTTTTTGCAGCTGCATTCGCCTTCGACTTGCTTGATAATGAGCTGCGAATCACTCTTCACCAGCATCTGCTTGACGCCATATGATAGCACCACCTTGAGCCCATAAATGAGAGCTTCATACTCCGCCATGTTGTTGGTTGTCTTGAAGCCAAGGTGTACCATGTATTTGACCTTCTCCCCGGTCGGAGCGAGGAGAAGGATTCCAGCTCTGGCCCCCTGCTTCTTCATGGAGCCGTCAAAATAGAGAGTCCAGTAAGGTTTGGTGAAGACCGGGACCTTGGGTTCTGGCTTCTGCTCATAGGGGCCTCCATGATTTGATGGAGAAGGTGTCCACTCCGCTACAAAATCAGCCACTACTTGACTTTTGATACCTTGTCGTGGCATGAATTCAAGATCAAACTCTGCCAATATCGCTGCCCACTTGGCGATGTTCAGAGTATAGTTTGGGTTGTGCAATATAACGCGCAGTGGATATGAGGTTACCACTGATATCTTGTGGGCTTGGAAGTAGTGATGTAGCTTCCTTGAGGCAATAAGGACTGCGTAAAGCAGCTTATGCACCTCAATGTATCGAGTCTTGGCGTCGTGGAGTACTTCACTGATGAGGTACACTAGTCGTTGGATGGTCCGGGCCCTCCCGGAGGGGCCTGGACCCTTCCGAAGGGGTCCGAACCTTCTTCTTGAGCTTCCTGGACCCTCTCGGAGGGGTCCGAAACTTCTTATTTAGCCGTGTGAACTCCCTCAGATGATAGAGGTTGATCTTCGGGCAGCTTGCCTTGAAGATCCGTGCCTGGGGGTTGGGACCCAGACTCGCCTTCAGGCAGCTCCAGACCCTCCTGGAGAGGTATGGATCCTGAATTGTAGGTGGTTCCAGTTTTTCCGCGACCAGGACCATACTGACAACCTCCGTAGTTGCCGAAATGTAAAGCAAAAGAGGCTCACCAAGGTTCGGAGCTACTAGGATTGGTAGTGTGGTGAGGAGCTGCTTGAGCTCTTGGAATGTCTTTTCTGCTTCTTCAGACCAATGGAATGGCTCGGACTTCCTCAATAGCTTGATGAAGGGAAGCGCTCATTCTGCCAGTATGGAGATGAACCGGCTGAGCACAGCTAGACATCCAGTTAGCTTCTAGACATCCTTGATGCGGGCTGGGGGCCGCATGTATTCAACAGCCTTGATCTTCGCCGGGTTTGCCTCAATTCCTTGGTGAGTTACCAAGAATCCAAGGAGCTTCCGAGAGCTAACCCCGAAGACACATTTGTGAGGGTTAAGCTTGGTGCGCGTGATGTGTAGCTTGTAGAAGAGGGCTTGCAGGTTGTCAAAGAGTGACTCCTTGTTCTTCACCTTCACGGTGATGTCATCAATATAGACCTCCACCAAGTCCCTGATGAGATCTCCAAATGTTTTGTGCATAGTTCGCATAAAAGTTATAGCAACATTTTTGAGACCGAATGGCATGACAGTATAATAATATAATCCATCTACTGTTATGAATGCAGTTTGATCTTCATCTTCCCTAGATATTTGGATCTAATGGTAACCAGAATATGCATCTAGGAAACACAATAGCTCACACCTGGAGGTGGAGTCCACTATCTGATCTATTCTAGGTAGTGGAAATTGATCTTCTGGACATGCCTTATTCAAGGTGGTATAGTCGATACACATCCAAAGTTTCCCGTTGGCCTTGGGCACAACGACTAGGTTTGCCAGCCATCGTGGATGATGAACCTCCCGGATGAAACCAGCTTCGAGCAGCTTCTTTATTTCTTGTCGGATGAAGTTCTGCTGCTCGTCTGATTGCTTTCGGGGCTTTTGGTGTATTGGTCGTGCTCGGGATATATCTTCAGGCTGTGCTCAATCACCTCCCTAGGGATCCTAGACATTTGTGATGGTTACCAGGCAAACATGTCAACATTCTCCTGGAGAAAAGTGATGAGTGCGAGTTCTTATTTGTTGTCCAGACATCCCAAAATACGGGTGGTCTAGGCAGGACCGGAATCAATTTGGACGACTTTGATGGGAATGTCGGTGTCGCCACTTGGCTGCACGCGTGGTGCAGAGGTTGAGCCTCGGTGACGAGTGATTAGAGGTTGAGCAGCTAGCTCCTTGCCGGATGCTTCCTCCTGCACTATTACAAGCGCGTGGAGTTCTTCTAGCGCAGTGACTCCGCGGATCTAGAGAACGCCTGAAGGTGTCGACATCTTCAACACCAAATAGCCGTAGTGAGCTGTGGCCATGAACCTATACAGGGCTGTCCTGCATAGGATGGCGTTGAAGGGTATGATGATGTGCGCCGCGTGAAAGACCAGCTTCTCGGTCCTGTAGTTCTCCCGAGTCCTGAAGGTCACCGGGAGTGTAAGTGAACCGAGAGGGTTGATGGCCCCCGAACCTACCCCGAAAAAAGGACGTGAGGGGCGAAGGTCCGAGAGTCAGAGCTGGATCATCACGAAGGCTTCGTAGCTCAGGAGGTTAAACCCCGCACCTCCATCCACCAAGATATGGTAGAGTTGGACGTTGTTGATGGTAGGAGAAACCATCAACGACAATTGGTCAGCTCCGATCTTGTTTCTTGGACAGTCAGAAGCATCAAAAGTGATGGGCGTGTCCATCTACTTCCAATGGGGTTCTGCCTTGGCAGTAGGAGCTGTGGCAGCCATCTCTCGACGCATGGTCTTGAGGATGCAGCGGGAGGTGATATCCTAGGACCCTCCATATATTCTATTGAGGGTATTTCGACGCTTGTTGTCGGAGATGTCAGAATCGTCGTTGACGGTGTTGTACACAGCCTTTAGGGCCTTCTTGGGGCCCTGGAAGCATAGCTTTAGATCAGCCGGAGCTTCATCAACTTTCTGTTTTCCTTCCCACTGGCGAAAAGGAGCTTCTTCTCGGCGCTTGTTGAAGCACTCAACAAGGTTTTGGACCTCTCGTCAATCTTCAAGATTGTGGGTGTCCTTTTTGTGGATCGGACACCACATCTTTGGACCGCCGCCATCTTCAGACGAAGGTCGAGGTCGCTTTTCGGGCCTTGGTCCCCGCCCGTCCGGAGCTGCGGCTGCCACACCAGGCATGCCAGCCGACGACTTCTTTTTGCCATTGGACTTTTTCTTCCTTTTTCCACTACCAAAGATAGTGGCTTCAGCTTTGGAGGACTTTTTGCTAGCCTCCGGAGCTGGCTTGGAGTGCATTTCACGGCCCTCCGCAACCCTAGCACACTTGTCGGCTAGGCTGAAGAGTTTTGTGATGTTGGTGACTTCTTTCTTCGCCAGCTTTTCTAGAATCTTATTATCTCTGACGCCCTGTGAAAATGCCACAACGACATATGCGTTGGAGATGGAAGGAAAGGTGTTCTGTACCTGGGAAAACCGCTAGATAAACGATCGCAATGACTCCCCCAACTTCTGCTGTACGGCGAACAGGTCCAGTTCTGTGCCAGACCGAGTGTACGGAGCTCCCGAAGTTGGCGGTGAACTGGTGACATAGCTCCACCCAACTGTTGATGGAGTCAGGCGAAAGACTCATGAACTAGGACCTGGCTGTCCCAGTCAGATCCATAGGAAAATAATTGGCCATCACATCCTCATTGCCACCTGCCGCAAGGATGGTGGTGGAGTACATTTGGAGGAACTCGACGGGGTTGACAGTCCCGTCGTACTTCTCCGACAGATGAGGTCGGAACTTATGCGGCCATCAAACCATGCGTAGGTGCATAGCCAAGGCTGAGCAGCTGCCCTCTACTCCTAAAGGAGAAGGGTTTTCTCGAGCTTCTCGCCTCTCGCGAGCATGCTTAATATGGACGCGGCTGTCCTGTTGCCTGTAATGTTGGTCGAGTTTTGACCGAAGATCGTGCGTCGAGAGTCTCGACAAGGTGTGAGTATGACGTGCCCCAGAGGGCAGCAACACCACTTGCTGGGACACAACATGCCTCTTGTGCTGCGATACGTGAGGACCAAGTCTACCAGACAAGGTCCTACGCTGAGAGGTTGCCTGCCCAGCAAGGGGCGGGCCTTGGTTACTGATGGCATTGGTTGCGGCTACAACCAGATGCTCAACATTAGTACACCACTGTTCCATGGCTGCCGGAGGAGCTCCAGCCGCTGGAGGATGCTGCAGTAGAGTACGCTCAGCGATTAACGCGTTCTTCGGGTTGTTTGTCGATGCCGTCAACGACACGAGGGCACCATACTGTTGTCCAGCGTTGGCAGCAAGAGTAGGTGGTGGTGGTGGTGGTGGTGGTGGTGCAGCAACACCTGTTGGGACAACAACACCAGTTGGTTGTTGGGCATTGGAGGGATTTCCTCCGTCAAGCTGTCCGACGTTGCCTTTGGATGATGCAACTGCAGAGTTCACCATCTCGGAATCTCAGGTGCTCCCCTTCCTGGCGCGCCAAATGTCGAAGTGTTGACTAGGACACTTCCCCCGGTACTACTAAAATGTAGTCCGTAGAGGTTCATATTCGGTTTGGGTGCGTGAAGATTAATAATGAGATAGAGAAACAAAGAGTTTTACGTGGTTCGGGCCGCCTGAGCGTAATACCCAACTCCACGGGGTGTTTGTTTATGTATGGATCTGTGGTGTTTGTGTGCGTTTTTGCTTGGTTGTCCCTATATCGTGCGCCGCAACCCTTTTATAGTCGAAGGATTGGCCATTACATTGGAAGCCTGGCCCGACATGTGGCCCCGACGATCATTAATTACCTAATACATGATCTATATGTATTAATCGTAATTAACAGTGTGATAACGCGCCTTAATGGTGGCGTTACCGGTATTAATAGTCCTCTGATCGTGTGTCATTAACATGGTATTAATAACACGCAATCATGTCTTGTAACGGTAGCTTTAACTTCCCCATGAATGTTCGTGCCGTTGGAGATCTGTGTATCTTCTCGTTGCTGTTTTAGGTCCGGAGGCTCGACACATGGCAGCTCTGGAGCTTTCCTCAGTGGGGAGGCAGGTCCGGAGCTGCTATACACGTGGCAACACCAAAGCTTCCCTCTATTGGGGGTTAGATCCGGGGCCCCTGGACACGTGGCACGACCAGAGCTTTCCTATACAAGGAGTTAGGTCCGACCTTGCTTTACATGTGGCAGCGCCGGAGCTAACCTAATGAGGGAGGCGGGTCCAATGTTGCGGGACACGTGGAGAATTCGGAGGTCTTCAACTCGGACAGGTGGAACTTCGTGGCTTTTCTTGCAGTATCGTGGGGTACCCGGTACGCAGGGTACCAACACTTGTTTTTGATGACTTGACAAATGGGAAGGCACCAACAATTGAGTTTATTGGGAATCCTTGCAGCCTTGGATACTACCTTTCCGATGGGATTTATCCATATTGGGCCACTTTGGTTAAGAGCATTAGTGTACCTATTAGCAACAAGCAAAAGGTGTATGCAGGGCAGCAGGAAGCTTGTCGAAAGGATGTCGAGAGAGCTTTCAGAGTGCTGCAGGCGAAGTGGAAGATATTGCATAGGCCATCTCGATTATAGAATCAAAAGGAAATCAACTCTATTGTGCAAGCATGTGTCATACTTCACAACATGATTGTAGAGGACTAGCGTGGTATACAACTTCCAACCCTGCATCCATCTGAGTGACCAGGTGCTGAAAATCCTGAAGTTACACCACTATGGTCTTTTACCCAGAGAACAACTCATTGAATCATATTCTGTGATTCAAGACAAATCTACTGCACACTCCCTAAAAAATGATCTTATTCAGCACATGTGGACTCTCTATGGATCTGCAGCCGGCCCATTTTCTAACATGTGATGTGAAAGTGGAAGAGTAGTGTTGTTCTTATTTTGTTATATGATCTGAAATTGGAAGAGTAGTGTTGTTGTTATTTTGTTATGTGATCTGAAGCTGGAAGAGTAGTGCAGTTCTTATTTTGTTATGTGATCTTAAGCTGGAAGAGTAGTGTTGTTCTTATTTTGTTATGTTAAAAAAGTTGGAAGCCTAGTGCTGTTCTTACTTTACAAAGTAAAATAGTTGTAATACAAGTGTTCTCCCCATGTGAACAAGAACTAGCTGTTCCTGGAGCAGGCCTGCTGAAATGCAAAGTTTTTTAATTGCCAATTTGTGTTCTGCTCATGTGAAAAAAATGATACTTCAGAAACTGCATTTATGTTCCAAACAGCATATATGTGAACAAAATTATAGTGCGGCAGCACTAGTTCAAAACCTGCATATATGTTCCAGACAACACATATGTGAACAAAATGATAGTGCGGCAACAAAATGACAGCATATATGTTCCAAACTACATACAACACACATGTCCCAGACAGCATATATGTTCCAAAAGCCATACATCATACTTCAAGTTCCAGAAACCACACAACACACATAAGTAACAGAAAGTTCCACAAACCATACAATAGTTAACACATAAGTCATACACCATACATAAATAAGTCATACACCATACATAAATAACCATAAGTCTATTACAACAGTTAACACATTTTCAGACCGCATTTTACAGATGGGCTCTCTTATGCCTATGCTGTTGGAGTTAGCCTAACAAAGCCTGCCAAGTGTTACGTGTCATTTTTTTTCCTTTTTGAACAACTACAAAAGTATTTTTTGAGATAAGTACATGAATATATGACGAACTCGAAAATTTATCAAGTGTGCGCTGCCACATTCTGCATAGCATCACCCCCTTTATTATTTTGCAGAAGAACTAGCTAGTGTTTTCCAGACTGCATCTCTCGAAGATTACAAGGTGTTCGTGCGTGCGTATATTCGTGCAGGTAAGTCTTATACGTGTATATAAATATCTATGTATTCTGTTTCATAAAAGATAAGTTTAGACATAATTGTGTTTCATATGGGTGTAGGTGATTACATAGAAGGTTGCGGCTTCTCGTAAAGCTAGTATGAAATTTAGACAGAATTACTATATGCCAGCCTATTTAACGCAGCACCTGTGGTCTAAAGCCCAGCGTCCACTTAGACCAAAATGACTGCATAGAGCCACAGCATACACTTACAAAATCAGTACCTACCTGTCTCACCAGGGGCTTTTTTTTTTAAAAAAAAGAAAAGAAACCACTCAAGAGTCAGCATGTGACATCTAAAAGATTAACTCTCATTTGCTGATCAAGAGCTGTAGAGTAGCGAGTATCAACAAAATTCACAGGACATAAGCTCTTCACCCAAATGAACAGTCATGGGGGCACAAAATTGAAATCTAACACCGTAAACTACCTCACTACCTAGTGCATTATACTGACATACTTATTTCATTACGTATAATCAATAATGTCAATGTCATGGTTGACACTATATGCCAGGGGAAGGCTCCCTCTAAACAGCGACGATCCTTGGCTTGGCACCCATCTTCTTCCATGAAACGCTTGGCATGATCCTTGTACTGGATGGCGAAGTTGAGCACTGAATCGAGTAGCGAGTCCGAGAGCAGGTGAGGTACCAGGCCCAGCTCGACGAGCTTTGTGTGTTTGGCGTTGTAGTTGATAGAGGGAATAATAACTTGATTAATTAACCTCAAAGGGGAGAGTACATATATATAGACTTCTAGATTGGGCTGATACATGGGCCTAGCTCAAAATACCTAAAGGTACACATACAATCCAATACCCCCGCAGTCTCAACATCTAACCACAATAGGTGTCGAGACTGAACCGAAACTCTGAAAACAGTGACGACTGGAGACCCTTCGTGAAGATGTCGGCGAACTGCGATGTCGTTGGGACGTGGAGAACCCGGACCTCGCCACGAGCAACCCGCTCATGAACAAAATGAAGATCAATCTCAACATGTTTTGTGCGCTGATGCTGGATGGGGTTGGTGGAGAGGTAGACAGCGCTGACGTTGTCGCAGTAGACCAACGTGCTTCGAGCGACGGGGGAGTGGAGCTCCTGAAGTAGCTGCTGAAGCCAAGAAGCCTCAGGTACGCCGTTAGCCATGGCATGATACTCCGCCTCAACACTCGATCGTGACACCACAGGCTTCCGTTTCGATAACCAGGAGACGGGATTCCCCCCAGGAAGACGGCGTAGCCAGAGGTGGATCGCCGGGTGTCTGGGCAACCCGCCCAGTTAGCGTCAGTGTAGATGACCAACCCCAAGGGTTGTAGTCAAGGGTGCCGTGCAGGTACTGGAGGATTCGCTTCACAGCGGTGAGGTGCGGCTCCCATGGGTCATGCATGTGAAGACACACCTACAGGACCGCATAGGAGATGTCCGGCCTGGTGAAGGTGGGGTACTGAAGCGCACCTGCAAGACTCCTATAGGCGGTCGGGTCACTGAGAGGTGTCTCATCGGCAGAAGAGGCCTTAGCCTGGGTATACACCGGCGTGGAGAACGACTTACACTCAGTCATACCGCTCGCTCAAGGATGTCCAGACAGTACTGCCGCTGGTGAAGAAACAAGCCACCTGGTCGGTCTTCGACCGCAACACCAAAAAAGTGGTGGAGCTGGCCCAAGTCCTTCACAGCGAACTCCTACTGTAAAGCAGAGATAGTATGCTGAAGGAGAGCTGAACTGGACGCTGTCAGCACAATGTCATCGACGTACAGGAGAAGGTATGCAGTGTCACCCTCACGTCGATAGACAAACTGTGACGCGCCCGACTTGGCCTCAACGAAGCCCAACGAGACCAGAAAGGAGGTGAACAGGATGTACTAGTGTCGGTACCTTACGTACCGGATACCCCTTGGGACTGTAAGGATCACAAGGAAACTCCATCTACCAGATTTAAAGACCTCCAAAGGCCCCACTTGACAGCCGTAACCGGACCTGCTTCCCAGACATGGTTAGTTCCAGGGCCGCCACGTGTATCATAAGACCGGAACTATCACCTACACATGGGAAAGCTCCGGACTAGATACCAGTATGGCACCCCGGACCTAACCCCAGACAGAGGAAAGCTCCGGTACCGACACGTGTCCAACAGCACCGGACCTACCCGTCCATGATGGTAAGCTCCGGAGCTGCCACGTGTCCAAACTCCCGAACCTTCGACCTCAAAAATCAGACTGGTCGACCCCCAACGGCTCGGACCTTCAAGGGGCAATCAAGGACTTCAAGACCCGATTAAGTGTCATTAATACCATATTAATGACACACGATCGGAAGGCCCTTAATACCAATAACGGCACTGTTAAGACCCGTTACCATGCTATTAAGGGTAATTAATCTTATTAATTGTGTATCAAACATTAGTAACCGCCAGGGCCACTTGTCGGGCCAGGCTAACTGTGTAACGACCGGTCCTTGTACTATAAAAGGACTGGTCCACGATACACAGAGGGGCTGGACTCTCTCTGAGCTCTGGAGACACTTATGCTCTCAGACATACTCACCTGCTCAATACAACAACAACACACCCCGTGGAGTAGGGTATTACGCTCAGGCGGCCCGAACCATGTAAACCTCTGTGTCAATTTGTCACCACCTCTTGAATCTCTGCGCGCCTGTTACCGAACTACAAACTCCACAGACTACCAACAGTAGTACCGGGAGATCTGCCGGATTCAACCACCGACAACTAGGCTCGGGATGCCTGCTTCAGGCCGTTCAAGGATTTGTTCAGCTTACAGACCATGTTTGGATGAGTTGAATCAACAAACCCTGTCAACTGACTGCAATATGTTGTCTCCGTCAAAATACCGTGGAGGAAGGCGTTCTTGACATCCAGCTGGTAGACAGGCTAAGAACGCGAGAGAGCGAGCGACAGAACAGTGCGAACTGTTGCCTCCTTCACCAAAGTACTGAAGGTCTCGTCGTAGTCCACTCCAGGTCACTGAGTAAAGCCTCGAAGTACCCATCAAGCCTTATATCTCCCCAAGGAGCCATATGTCTTCCTCTTATGCGTGAACACCCACCTGGATGTGATAATATTGACACGAGTGGGATGAGGAACAAGGTCTCACGCCCGATTAGCAAGTAGGGCCGCATACTCTTCCTCTATAGCACGGCGCCAATGAGGGCCAGCGAGAGCGCTACGGACGGAAGACGGTATAGGCAATACCGAAGAGGAGGCAGATGGTGGAGGTGTCGTCGATGAGAGGACAACTCAGAAGAAACGCTCAACAAGCCGAAGGACCCCAACTGCACGTCGAGTAACCATCAGGTGAGCGTGCCCTGGGTTCCGGCGGAGCAAAGGCGAGTGGTACACCGGGGATGCGGGATGAGAAGGAGTCGGATCATCAACCCGCTCTCATCGCTGGTAGACAAGAGTAGGGTCGGCAAACCGTGGTGCCATGGCCGCGCGTGGAGCAGCTCGTGATGTCGGTGACACCGGAGTCGCGCGTGGCGCGACAGTAGAGGTCGGAGACGTCGAGGCCGCGCGTGGTGTAGCTGAAGGGGGCAGAAACGTCAAGTTCGCGTGTGGCGCGGCAGAGGAGGTCGGAGACGCCGGGGCCGCGCGTGGCGCGATAGTGGAGGTTGGAGACGTCGGGGCCGCTCATGGCGCGGTAGTAGAGGTCGGAGACGCCAGGGCCGCGGGAGGCGCGGCTGGGGACCCCCGGAACACCGGAGCTGCTGGAGCCTGAGCACCAACCCGCGCTCGTCGTTGATAGACGAGTGCAGGGTCAGTGAACCGAGACACTGGGGTCGTGTGAGGTACAACTGGTAGCACCTATGGTGCTAGTACTGCACGGGGTGCAGTAGTAGACGTCGTGGATGCTGGAGTCACACGTGGCCCAACAGGTGACGTGGGGGCCACGCGTGGCGCAACGGGTGTCGTACCTGCAGTAGCGCCGGCCATGGAGGCGCTGGCCAGGGGGGCTCCGGCTAGGGGGCGCCGGTCAGAGGGGCCGCTACTAGGGAGGGAATGGCGCCGACCAAGGGGGCAACACTCAGAGAGGGGGCGACAACGCTCAAAGAGGGGGCGGCGGCCAGGAGAGGGGCGCCAGCCAGGGGGCTGCGCCGGCGCCCAGAGAGGGGGCCACGACAGCCAGGAGAGGGAGGCCGACCAGGGGGGCCGCGCCGGCGGCCGGAGCCGTGCCAGCGGCGGCTGACGGCGGCTGCAGGGTGCCAGGCATGGGCGGCGGCTGGCTGGGTAGGTGGTGGGGGATTAGGGTTAGGGTTTGGCTAATGATACTATGATAAATGGAATAATAACTTGATTAATTAACCCCAAAAGGGGAGAGTACATATATATAGACCTCTAGGATGGGCTGCTACATGGGCCTAGCTCAAAACACCTAAATGTACAAATACAATCCAACAATAGTAATGCTCCTCAGCTTCCACTCGCGGGTTGGGCACTGACTTAGGGGCTGTTTGGTTCAATGTCTAACTTGCATAAGCCTAATCTTAGGCATGCTACACTGTTTTAGGCGGGGGTTTGGTTGTTGACTAAGGTTAGGCGTGCCACAGAAGTTAGGCAACTTTTATTTCCATTAGCTAACAAAAAACTGCCTCAACTGTGGCACTCAAATCAACTGCCTAAGCTTAGCTATTTGCCTAAGGTTAGTCATGGTAACAAAACAAACACATGCTACACTTTCTTAGACGCGCCTAAGCTTAGGTTATGGTAACAATCAAAACACATGCTAACATTAGTTAGCTTAGGCGCGCCACAAGTGTGGCAAGTGGCTAAGCTTAGGCTTAGCCAAGTTAGCCATCATCCAAACACGCTCTTAGTCTGCACATCCGGTCCGAGCTTTGCTCCGGCTGCAGTGACCAGTTTGGTTAGCTCGTTCACGGAGAATTGCTCGGTGAACTGGTTGAAGACTCTGAATTCACCGGGTTTGGCAAGGTTGGTGTCACGCCCGGTCATCGTAAAGATGAACAGACGCTAATCACATTTACGCCAGGATCAGTTGAATCGTACATGCGTCGACGAAAGTGAAATATCATTACATTGCCCTGTTCGAATACATAAATAGTCTTACAGTATGACCCAAAGGTCTACACATACACACCACAACTATTTACATCCACAACAAAGCTAACAAAGTTCAAACTACAACAGGAGACTAATAGGTAAGAGCAGCTCCAACTCCACAGGCAGCCGTTGCGCGTGAGGTCGCCAACCTAGACCAAGTCCTCCGGATTGACGTAGATGTCTTCCGGTGCCGCTTCTTCCTCTTCATATTCTAAAGGAGAATTAAACGCTTGAGTACATAGAGTACTCAGCAAGTGCGGGAAGAGATGACATGAATGGCTAAAGCAAAGGGAAGGCCAATTATGGCTTAGCACTATGCTTAAAACCTAACCTTAGCTTTCAATTACCAACATCATAATTCAAGAAGTAATAAATCCATAAGTAATGATAATGAATGTACTTAAAACATAATTAACCACCATTTCCCAACCATAGACTAATTATGAACTGGCCCCAAGCCGCTCTTGTCCGTGAGCACGGCTGTCATGACAGTTTTACCAAATCTCTGCAGAGAGTGTACCCTTTCCCCACAAGCAGTGATTTCATCCCCTGTTGCCAGGTGGACTTGAGTAAACCTCCATGTAGCCCGTGGTGATCAACCACATTTCACACTTCCGTAGGTGTGTGGCCCGGAGATCACTACATGGTCTTTACAAAGGTACTCCCGACTAGTGCTAGCCCTCTAAGGTTTCCACCACTGGGGATTCTCGGAGTAACCCTCCGCCCCAGAGCCCCCTCTTGAGCCTTGCGGATCCCAGAGCAGATCACCCGCATCATTCCCCGCACCATCCAACCACTAGCATTTCATCGGGAGAAACCTAATTAATTGACCATGCTGCCCCATCTCAGTCTCGTGGTGGTACTATAAATCTTAGTGGCTTCCTCCATAAACCGGTCCTTAGAATCCGGTGGTAACAAACCCCAATCCCGGGTCTCGTGCAAACTGCACCATACCAATACTAACCAACCACCAGATTCCTATCCACTACAATAGTGTAATCACCACAAGTTCAAGTGACCATAAGGTTTAATGTAGCGCAATTGTATAAAATCCCAATCCCAATATTTAAGCATGGCTAAGCATAACTATGACCTATCTACTTCCCAACCCATTTCAGGTAACAAGGAATTATATGGAACAGGGCATGTAAACATGAAGTAGGACATCAATTTAATTAGCATGCATCTATCTAAATCCCTAGAATTGGTACAAGATGGTCAAGGGCACTTGCCTTCGTTGAAGACTTGAGTGTTGGCGAAGTCCTGGTCTTGGAGGTTAAGATTAGGGTCGTAATACGACTCTAGACATATGCCCAAGCATGGCAAGAATAGAATAAAGCTAAATAAGTAAAGAGCACGCAAAACAGTACATCACAACACACACATAAGCATAAAATCCTATACTAATGCGTCCCTACAAAGTATTTATTACCTAACATGGCCAAAGTATGCATTTCATATTTATCCTATATTTTTGGGATTTTATTATAGCCTAAAACCATTTTTATTGAATTTTCTATGGCCAAAATGTATTTTTAAACATTTATATTAAATATTCCATGGATAAAATATATTTCAAATGAACTCTACATTTTATTCACAGCATAAAATAATGTATACCAATTTTTCCTAACATCCCTACACTTAATTACCATTTTTATCTATTTTCTACACATTAAATACACCTATAAACAATATTCAGCAAATAAATAAAAGTCCAGGGACTAATTAAATAGTTTTCTAAACTGCACAGGGGCTAAATACATGATTCTACAAATTTACAGGGATCAAATTGACTATTTAAGTGATTAAATCCAATTTTTAGGGTTCTAGGGGCTAGTCTGCAATTTCCAGGGGCTAGACCTCAAATCCAGAGAAGTGCAGGGGGTAGCCCGCAAGTTTCCAGGGGCCTGGGTGCAATTCCGGCGGCGGGAAAAAGGGGATTCAATGTGGGCCGTCGGTTTTAAAATGGACGCACGAGATTTAAAATATCGAACCGTTACGATGATATAATCTCAGCCGTTGGCCGGGAATGGACGGCTCTGGTTGAGCCACGTCGGCCCAACCGTCGCCAGCGCGGCGCGCGGCGGCGCCCGACGGCTGCCGGCGGCGATCTCGCCAGAGATCACCCCAAAACGCGAAATACACCCTAATTCTAGGACCAGAGCACATAGAAATGAAGAGGGAGGCACGGCGATCTCACCAGAGGCGTTGATCGGGCTCGGGGAGGAGAGGAAGACGCCGGCGACGAAGAATGGCGGGGGCGCTCATCGGAGTTCGATGATCCGGCGGTGCAGTGGCGATCTACCCAAGCCAACACGTTCAACGTGTCCCTGGTGAAGCGGCGATCACGTCAGGCCAAGAAAATGGGGAGGAGGGGGGCTGCGGCGACGGGAACGCGAGCGCCGAGGTGACTCACCGGCGATGAAGGTCTACGGTTCCGGGGAGGCTCGGGTGAGGGGGGAAATGGGGCGCCGGCTCCTCTTAAGCGTGTAGGGGGGTGCGGTTGTGGCGCTCGACCGAAATTGGAGCGGGAGAGTGGTTCCGAGGGAGGGGGAGAAGTGGGCGCGGGGTGGACACGGCGGTTGCGCGCGGGAGAGAGGTGAGCGACGGTTGCTGGCACTACAGGAAAAGCGATCATTTGCGACGACCGATTTTATTTGCGACGGCCAGCCGTCGCAAATAGCTTAAATTGCGACGGCCCGCCTCTGGCCGTCGCAAATAAGGTGGCCGTCGCGAATAAGAGCTTATTTGCGACGGCCTTCGGACCGGCCGTCGCAAATAAGAGGTTATTTGCGACGGCAAACCCTAGGACCGTCGCAAATAACAGAGCCGTCACAAATAAACCCTTATTTGCGACGGCCGGTTAAACAGCCGTCGCAAATAGGATTTAATTGCGACGGCCGTAAGTCCAGGCCGTCGCAATTAATAAGGCCGTCGCAAATTAAGGTTTATATCGGGACGCTCCACCGCGACCCTTCATTTTCCTCAACACCCCGCCGCCGCGCCCCCGCCACCGCCGCCGCGCCCCCGCCGCCGCGCCGCGCTCCCGCCGCCGCGCCTCCGGCTCCACCGCCGGCCCGCCACCCTTGGCCCCGCCTCCGCGCCCGCCGCCCTCGGCCCCGCCTCCGCGCCCGCCGCCCTCGGCCCCGCCTCCGCGCCCGCCGTGCCCCCGCCGCCCCGGCCCGCCGCGCCCCCGCCGCCCCGTCCCGCCGCGCCCCCGGCATCGCCGCCGCCGGCCTCGCCGGCCCCGGAGCTCCGCGTCCCCGTTGCGCCCCCGCCGCCCCCGGCCCCCAACGCCTCCGAGGTGAGCGCCCCCTAAACCCTAACCCCTGTGTATTTGCTTTTTGTGAGAACAGGTTCTGTGAACTGCTGCAACCTAACCCCTATGGTGATGAGCTAGTATAGGTGTCAATTTTTCCCTTTTGTTGGAATATCTCTCTCCGATCATTGGTTGCCCGCTCCATGATTGCATAGCTACGTTGGGTACTGGCTGCAGAGATCGATGAATGAAGCCAGAAAGTTGGGCCATGTTATACGTAGGTGATATTGTTGTTTGTGCTCGGGGAAACGTACCACATGCACCGAGTGAATGAATCGAGCTAGAGTTCCGAGGCAAATTCATTTGCTCCGTCCGCTCAAATCTATAACTGGACAAACAAACAAAAAATGTTGTAAACGACAAAAGATCAGCATCTGAAGAAGAAGCCTTGTTAATACACGGTAGATCTTGTTTTTTCTTTTTCTGTATGGTTAGTTAAAAATAAACTAGTTGGTGATAAATAAAAATAAATAGGGGGAGTATTAGAGAGATACTCCATTTAATTTATTTGTTATTAGGACAACCTTCATTAGTTTATTTTTAATTTTTTTATTGTTTGAAACGACAATTATTTCAGAATGGAAGCAGTAACATTTACTCCTTACATCATCAAATAAATAAAAAATTTGAACTAATTATAGTTAAAAAATGTCATGGGCTAACAAGGCTCGATACGGGTAGTAGTGGGTGGTTCTCATTGTTAACGAATTGGAAGGCTGGCGCTGCACACACGACTCTGCAGTCGAAGCTCCATGAACACAGGCTGTCTTTGAGTCAGCACCACCACACGTACGGTCTGGGATGGGATCAACGCCTAGAACTGTCCTCCATTTCATTCGATATATAGGTATACAGTACAATATATCTTGAAAAATGGATTGGATTTTAGGCTATCTTTTTTGCTAATATGTTTTTTGTCTTGCATAATTGACTAATATGCTTTATATGCTCTCTTGTATTACACTTGTGATTTCACACTTGTCCATTGTGGCTAATATGTTTTTTATTCAGATTTTGTAGTAAATGCATAATTAGATTTTGTAAATGCTTTATATGCTTTATATATTTTTGTCTTTAGCTTGGTCTGTCATTCTGAATTTCTATTCTGTTTAGTGTATGTTTGGACTTTAGTGCATTCATATAATGTTCTTGAGTGACTACTTAATGTCACGTGGGCCCTGCCCTCTGAACTTATTTGCGACGGCCTGACCGTCGCAAATAGTGGAACTTAATTGCGACGGCTATGCTGTCGCAAATAAGCTTTAATTGCGACGGCTGGGCCGTCGCAAATAAGATCGCGGGGCCCACCAGCCCGCAGCAATAACTTGCGACGGCCTCTCCTAGCCGTCGCAAATAAGTTTATTTGCGACGGTGGTCGTCGCAAATAAGCTTATTTGCGACGACATATTTGCGACGGCCGGAAGCCGTCGCAAATAAACGAAGCCGTCGCAAATAGCTTATTTGCGACGGCATCTGGCTTATTTGCGACGGCTCCGGCCGTCGCAAATCGTCGGGATTCCTGTAGTGTGGGGTTTGGGGATGACATGCGGGCTCGGGGTGGCAGCTGGAGAGAGGAGGGGGGGGGGGGCGGGGTTGAGCTGGCGGGGAAAGGAATGGGAATTGGGCCAGGGGAGAAGTCGGCCCAGGGAGGGGGTTTACTTCTTTTTCTTTTTCCTTTCTTTTCTTTTGATTTGAATTCAAATTCAATTTTTAAACGGATGCTACTCGTTTGAACATCAAAAATCACCCAAAAATGCATACAACAATGATAAAGGGTTTGAGCAAATTTTTGTACATGAAATGATGGGTGTTACAATTCTACCCCCCTTAAAAGGAATCTCGCCCTCGAGATTCGGACGTCCTAAGGGAATAGATGAGGGAAATCCGCCTTGAGATCTTCTTCTCTTTCCCATGTTGCTTCTGCCTCTGAGTGATGCTTCCACTGCACTTTACACATGCGAATGATTTTGTTTCTTGTGACCTTTTCCAGTGTTTCAAGTATCTTGACAGGCTGCTCCACATAAGACAAGTCTTCCTGTACATCCACGACTTCCATAGGCAATTGCTCTTCAGGCACTCTTAAGCACTTCTTAAGCTGTGATACATGGAACACATTATCCACATCTGACAAGTGTGGCGGAAGCTCAAGTTGATATGCCACTTCACCTCGTCTTTCGAGTATCTTGAACGGACCAATGTAGCGTGGTGACAACTTGCCTCTTACTTTAAATCTTCTCAATCCTCTCATAGGTGACACCTTCAAGTATACATAATCACCAACTTCAAATGTGAGATCACGTCTTCGAGTATCCGCATAACTCTTCTGTCTTGTTTGAGCTGCCTTTAGATTCTTCCAAATTTCTTGTACTTGTCTTTCAGCCTCTTGTAACATGTCAGGCCCAAAGACTTGACTTTCCCCAGTTTGATTCCAAAACAACGGTGTCCTACATTTTCGCCAGCCAGGGGGCTGCGCCGGCGCCCAGAGAGGGGGCCACAACAGCCAGGAGAGGGAGGCCGACCAGGGGGGCCGCGCCGGCGGCCGGAGCCGTGCCAGCGGCGGCTGACGGCGGTTGCAGGGTGCCAGGCATGGGCGGCTGCTGGCTGGGTAGGTGGTGGGGGATTAGGGTTAGGGTTTGGCTAATGATACTATGATAAATGGAATAATAACTTGATTAATTAACCCCAAAAGGGGAGAGTACATATATATAGACCTCTAGGATGGGCTGCTACATGGGCCTAGCTCAAAACACCTAAAGGTACAAATACAATCCAACAATAGTAATGCTCCTCAGCTTCCACTCGCGGGTTGGGCACTGACTTAGGGGCTGTTTGGTTCAATGTCTAACTTGCATAAGCCTAATGTTAGGCATGCTACACTGTTTTAGGTGGGGGTTTGGTTGTTGACTAAGGTTAGGCGTGCCACAGAAGTTAGGCAACTTTTATTTCCATTAGCTAACAAAAAACTGCCTCAACTGTGGCACTCAAATCAACTGCCTAAGCTTAGCTATTTGCCTAAGGTTAGTCATGGTAACAAAACAAACACATGCTACACTTTCTTAGACGCGCCTAAGCTTAGGTTATGGTAACAATCAAAACACATGCTAACATTAGTTAGCTTAGGCGCGCCACAAGTGTGGCATGTGGCTAAGCTTAGGCTTAGCCAAGTTAGCCATCATCCAAACACGCTCTTAGTCTGCACATCCGGTCCGAGCTTTGCTCCGGCTGCAGTGACCAGTTTGGTTAGCTCGTTCGCGGAGAATTGCTCGGTGAACTGGTTGAAGACTCTGAATTCACCGGGTTTGGCAAGGTTGGTGTCACGCCCGGTCATCGTAAAGATGAACAGACGCTAATCACATGTACGCCAGGATCAGTTGAATCGTACATGCGTCGACGAAAGTGAAATATCATTACATTGCCCTGTTCGAATACATAAATAGTCTTACAGTATGACCCAAAGGTCTACACATACACACCACAACTATTTACATCCACAACAAAGCTAACAAAGTTCAAACTACAACAGAAGACTAATAGGTAAGAGCAGCTCCAACTCCACAGGCGGCCGTTGCGCGTGAGGTCGCCAACCTAGACCAAGTCCTTCGGATTGACGTAGATGTCTTCCGGTGCCGCTTCTTCCTCTTCATATTCTAAAGGAGAATTAAACGCTTGAGTACATAGAGTACTCAGCAAGTGCGGGAAGAGATGAAATGAATGGCTAAAGCAAAGGGAAGGCCAATTATGGCTTAGCACTATGCTTAAAACCTAACCTTAGCTCTCAATTACCAACATCATAATTCAAGAAGTAATAAATCCATAAGTAATGATAATGAATGTACTTAAAACATAATTAACCATGGCCGGTTAAACGGCCGTCGCAAATAGGATTTAATTGCGACGGCCGTAAGTCCAGGCCGTCGCAATTAATAAGGCCGTCGCAAATTAAGGTTTATATCGGGACGCTCCACCGCGACCCTTCATTTTCCTCAACACCCCGCCGCCGCGCCCCCGCCACCGCCGCCGCGCCCCCGCCGCCGCGCCGCGCTCCCGCCGCCGCGCCTCCGGCTCCGCCGCCGGCCCGCCGCCCTTGGCCCCGCCTCCGCGCCCGCCGCCCTCGGCCCCGCCTCCGCGCCCGCCGCCCTTGGCCCCGCCTCCGCGCCCGCCGCGCCCCCGCCACCCCGGCCCGCCGCGCCCCCCGCCGCCCCGTCCCGCCGCGCCCCCGGCGTCACCGCCGCCGGCCTCGCCGGCCCCGGAGCTCCGCGTCCCCGTTGCGCCCCCGCCGCCCCCGGCCCCCAACGCCTCCGAGGTGAGCGCCCCCTAAACCCTAACCCCTGTGTATTTGCTTTTTGTGAGAACAGGTTCTGTGAACTGCTGCAACCTAACCCCTATGGTGATGAACTAGTATAGGTGTCAATTTTTCCCTTTTGTTGGAATATCTCTCTCCGATCATTGGTTGCCCGCTCCATGATTGCATAGCTAGGTTGGGTACTGGCTGCAGAGATCGATGAATGAAGCCAGAAAGTTGGGCCATGTTATACGTAGGTGATATTGTTGTTTGTGCTCGGGGAAACGTACCACATGCACCGAGTGAATGAATCGAGCTAGAGTTCCGAGGCAAATTCATTTGCTCCGTCCGCTCAAATCTATAACTGGACAAACAAACAAAAAATGTTGTAAATGACAAAAGATCAGCATCTGAAGAAGAAGCCTTGTTAATACACGGTAGATCTTGTTTTTTCTTTTTCTGTATGGTTAGTTAAAAATAAAATAGTTGGTGATAAATAAAAATAAATAGGGGGAGTATTAGAGAGATACTCCATTTAATTTATTTGTTATTAGGACAACCTTCATTAGTTTATTTTTAATTTTTTTATTGTTTGAAACGACAATTATTTCAGAATGGAAGCAGTAACATTTACTCCTTACATCGTCAAATAAATAAAAAATTTGAACTAATTATAGTTAAAAAATGTCATGGGCTAACAAGGCTCGATACGGGTAGTAGTGGGTGGTTCTCATTGTTAACGAATTGGAAGGCTGGCGCTGCACACACGACTCTGCAGTCGAAGCTCCATGAACACAGGCTGTCTTTGAGTCAGCACCACCACACGTACGGTCTGGGATGGGATCAACGCCTAGAACTTTCCTCCATTTCATTCGATATAAAGGTATACAGTACAGTATATCTTGAAAAATGGATTGGATTTTAGGCTATCTTTTTTGCTAATATGTTTTTTGTCTTGCATAATTGACTAATATGCTTTATATGCTCTCTTGTATTACACTTGTGATTTCACACTTGTCCATTGTGGCTAATATGTTTTTTATTCAGATTTTGTAGTAAATGCATAATTAGATTTTGTAAATGCTTTATATGCTTTATATATTTTTGTCTATAGCTTGGTCTGTCATTCTGAATTTCTATTCTGTTTAGTGTATGTTTGGACTTTAGTGCATTCATATAATGTTCTTGAGTGACTACTTAATGTCACGTGGGCCCTGCCCTCTGAACTTATTTGCGACGGCCTGACCGTCGCAAATAGTGGAACTTAATTGCGACGGCTATGCTGTCGCAAATAAGCTTTAATTGCGACGGCTGGGCCGTCGCAAATAAGATCGCGGGGCCCACCAGCCCGCAGCAATAACTTGCGACGGCCTCTCCTAGCCGTCGCAAATAAGTTTATTTGCGACGGTGGCCGTCGCAAATAAGCTTATTTGCGACGACATATTTGCGACGGCCGGAAGCCGTCGCAAATAAACGAAGCCATCGCAAATAGCTTATTTGCGACGGCATCTGGCTTATTTGCGACGGCTCCGGCCGTCGCAAATCGTCGGGATTCCTGTAGTGTGGGGTTTGGGGATGACATGCGGGCTCGGGGTGGCAGCGGGAGAGAGGAGGGGGGGGGGGGGGGGCGGGGTTGAGCTGGCGGGGAAAGGAATGGGAATTGGGCCAGGGGAGAAGTCGGCCCAGGGAGGGGGTTTATTTCTTTTTCTTTTTCCTTTCTTTTCTTTTGATTTGAATTCAAATTCAATTTTTAAACGGATGCTACTCGTTTGAACATCAAAAATCACCCAAAAATGCATACAACAATGATAAAGGGTTTGAGCAAATTTTTGTACATGAAATGATGGGTGTTACAATTCTACCCCCCTTAAAAGGAATCTCGCCCTCGAGATTCGGACGTCCTAAGGGAATAGATGAGGTAAATCCGCCTTGAGATCTTCTTCTCTTTCCCATGTTGCTTCTACCTCTGAGTGATGCTTCCACTGCACTTTACACATGCGAATGACTTTGTTTCTTGTGACCTTTTCCAGTGTTTCAAGTATCTTGACAGGCTGCTCCACATAAGACAAGTCTTCCTGTACATCCACGACTTCCATAGGCAATTGCTCTTCAGGCACTCTTAAGCACTTCTTAAGCTGTGATACATGGAACACATTATCCACATCTGACAAGTGTGGCGGAAGCTCAAGTTGATATGCCACTTCACCTCGTCTTTCGAGTATCTTGAACGGACCAATGTAGCGTGGTGACAACTTGCCTCTTACTTTAAATCTTCTCAATCCTCTCATAGGTGACACCTTCAAGTATACATAATCACCAACTTCAAATGTGAGATCACGTCTTCGAGTATCCGCATAACTCTTCTGTCTTGTTTGAGCTGCCTTTAGATTCTTCCGAATTTCTTGTACTTGTCTTTCAGCCTCTTGTAACATGTCAGGCCCAAAGACTTGACTTTCCCCAGTTTGATTCCAAAACAACGGTGTCCTACATTTTCGCCCATACAATGCTTCAAAGGAGACATCTTCAAACTGGCTTGGTAACTGTTGTTGTAAGAGAATTCGGCATATGGCAGATTCTTGTCCCAACTTTTGCTATTCTTTAAAGCACACGCTCTCAACATGTCTTCTAATATCTGGTTGGTGCGTTCTGTCTGACCATCCGTTTGAGGATGATACGCCGAACTAAAATTTAGACGGGTATCCATTGATTCATGCAACTTCTGCCAGAATCTTGAGGTGAATTGGGTGCCTCTGTTGGAAATGATCTTCTTAGGAACTCCATGTAAGCATACAATCCTGGAGATGTACAGTTCCGCCAACTTGGGACCATTGTAGGTCTCTTTCACAGGAATAAAGTGAGCAACTTTAGTTAGACGGTCCACAATAACCCATATAGAATCATATCCAGACTGTGTTCTTGGTAGTCCCACAATGAAATCCATACTAATTTCTTCCCATTTCCATTGTGGCACTTTGATCGGTTGCAATAACCCTGCTGGTCTTTGATGTTCCGCCTTAATCAATTGACATGTATCACATATGGCCACATATTCTGCTACATCCCGTTTCATTCCATGCCACCAATATCGATCTTTAAGGTCTTGATACATCTTTGTGCTTCCGGGATGAATGGAGTATGATGAGTCATGAGCTTCTCTTAATATCAACTCTTTAATCTCCTTGATATCTGGAACACAAATCCTCTTTCCAAGCGATAAGGTTCCTTGTTCATCCTCTCTAAAGTTCGGAGCTTTCCCTTTCTTCATCAACTGTTTGATCTCCTTGACCTTCTCATCATTCTTTTGTCCTTCTCGTATGTCACGTTCAAGGGTTGAGTCCACTTCCATAGCAACTGCTTCAGTGCTAGACACTAGACATAGGTTTAACCTTGCAAACTCTTCACATAACTGGGGTTGAAGAGCTTGTACTGACAAGTTATTGCTTTGTCCCTTCCTGCTTAGAGCATCAGCGACCACATTAGCCTTGCCTGGATGGTAGTTGATTCCCACATCAAAATCATTTATTAATTCCAACCAACGACGTTGTCTGAGATTGAGATCCGGTTGTGTAAATATGTACTTCAAGCTCTTGTGATCTGTATATATCTCAATCCTTTTTCCCATTAAGTAGTGTCTCCATATCTTCAAAGCATGGACAACAGCTGCCAACTCTAAATCATGTGTTGGATAGTTCCTCTCATGTTTCCGAAGCTGTCTTGAAGCATAGGCCACAACATGTCCTCCTTGCATTAAGACACATCCTAAACCATGACCAGACGCATCACAATAGACCACAAACTCCTTCTGCATATCAGGCATCACCAATACCGGTGCACTGGTCAACCTCTTCTTCAATTCGGCGAAGCTTACTTCACATTCGGGGGTCCACTTGAAAGCAACTCCTTTCTCAATCAACTTGGTTAGTGGTTGAGAGATCTTTGAAAACCCCTCGATGAATCGACGGTAGTAACCAGCCATACCTAAGAATCTTCGTATATAATGTACACTCTCAGGTGTTTCCCACTTAAGAACATCGGCCACTTTGCCTGGATCCACTGCTATACCTCCTTCGGATATGACATGTCCCAAAAATGATACCTCCTTTAGCCAAAACTCACACTTACTAAGTTTGGCATACAGTTGATGTTGGCGAAGCTTCTGTAGGGCCATCCTGAGGTGCTCCTCATGCTCTTCTTCAGTCTTGGAGTAGATAAGTATGTCATCGATGAATACCACTACGAACTTGTCCAAGTACTCCATGAATACCTTGTTCATAAGATACATAAAATATGCCGGAGCATTGGTCAATCCAAACGACATAACTATATACTCATATAATCCATACCGAGAGACAAATGCCGTCTTGGGAATATTCGACGGTCTAATCTTCAGTTGATGGTAGCCCGAACGAAGATCAATCTTGGAGAACACACATGCTCCTCTCAACTGATCAAACAAATCTTCAATCCTTGGTAGTGGATATTTATTCTTGATTGTTACCTCATTTAAAGCACGGTAGTCCACACACAACCTTTGAGTTCCATCCTTCTTAGGTACAAATATAACTAGTGCTCCCCAAGGCGATGAGCTAGGATGAATATATCCTTTTGCCAATAATTCCTCAATATGATCCTTTAGTTCAGCTAATTGTTTAGCATCCATTCTATATGGCCTCTTATATATTGGGGCCGTTCTAGGTACTAATTCAATGATAAATTCAATCTCTCGATTAGGGGGCATACCTGATAAGTCATCTGGGAATACATCCGGAAATTCCTTCACAACCCTGATATCTTTGGTACTCTCAAGATGATTGAGTTGTACTACTGCCTCTTGTGTCTGATCTGGTTTGAATTCCACCGTAGTGCCATCCGGGTGTGTTAAGCAGACTGTTCTAGTTGCACAATGAATTACTCCTTGATTCTTCGTCAACCAGTCCATTCCCAGAATGATATCTATTCCTTGTGAGTCCAACACTATTAGGTTGGCCCAAAAGACTACCCCCATTATGTTTATACTCACTTTTCGGCATAGATGCCTTGCCACCATCTCTCCTCCAGGAGAGTTTATCAATAATGGCCCATTCAAGAATGTAACTACCATGTCATGCTTCTTTATGAAATCCTTGGATATAAATGAATGTGTAGCACACGAATCAAACAATATGGTGGCGGGGTGGGAGTTAACAGAAAACATACCGATCACCACATCAGGCGCTTCCTGTGCTTGTTCCAGAGTCACATGGTTGACATGACCAGATGGGTTCTGTTGCTTCTTTGGACAACTGTTGGCATAGTGTCCCCATTCTCTGCACTTGTAACATTGTACTCCGCAGCATTGTTTGGGCCCTTGTTGCCTCCTGATTGGTTTCTTGGAGGTTGGCCGTTTGGACGGTTAGCTGGAGCTGAAGGGCGGGGTGGCTGCATCTGCTGACGTGGGGGTTGCATTGGCTGGCGTGGTGGCTGCTGCTGCTGCTGCTGGCGCATCTGCTGGTTGTAGGGAGTGGGTGGCCTGTAGTTGGAGTTGGGAAACCTCTGTCCCGAGTAGTTCTTGGGATGAGTCATTTGGTTTGCAGGCGGAGGGTTAAGACGGGGGCGCACATTGCTGCTAGAGGCGTGTGCCATAGTCAACTTCCTTTTTCTTTCTTCATCATCCAATTCCTTCTTAGTCCTCTCCACTTCAAAAGCTTTGTCAACCAGCTTCTGAAAGTCGCCGTAGTCGCTGGAAGACATGGCGAACTTTAACTCCTTGTCCAACCCATTCTTGAAGCGGAATTGTTTCTTGGAGTCAGTATCCACATCGGTTGGAGCATAGCGGGACAACTGGGTGAATGCATTCAAATAGGCCCTCACAGTCATACGGCCTTGCTTTAACATCAGGAACTCTTCACGTCTTGCTTGTATTTCTCCTTCTGGCACAAAGTGATTGCGGAAGTTGGTCCTGAATTCTTCCCAGGTAATGTTTTCTGGGTCCCGGTGAGCTTCAGTAAAGGCAGTCCACCAGTCGGCTGCCGGTCCTTAGAGTTGATGGGAGGCTAATAGTACTTTCTCCCTTCCTTCACAGTGGATGAGCCTCAGCTTGCTTTCAATGGTTTGGAGCCAATCATCGGCATCCATGGGTTCGGTGACTGTGGCAAAAGTGGGTGGATGAGTGTTCAGGAAGTCCCTAAGGAAGGACCTAGGTGGAAAAGGTGGTGGTGGCGGAAGGTTGCAGTTTGGTGGTGGTGGGGGTGGGGCTTGCTGCAGGTTGGTGACAATCTGTGTAAGGTTGTTAAGCAGCTGGGTTTGGATGGCCATCATCTGCTGCATTTGTTGCGTGGCTGGGGCCCCTCGGGCACCCCTACCATTCCATCCAGGCACACCTCCAAGTCCTTCATCTTGGGGCACAGCGCCCCTTCCACGACCTCTACCTCTACCTCTTCCAGACATCTGTGTAGGGAATAATTGAAATTTTAGAACAATAGATGAGATATAGAAGGGTACGCTATGGCAAACGGTCCCAACTACATGCATCAAGGGAGACACATAAATAGAAAGCAAGCAAATTCATTAACCAACTAGTGCGGATGTGGACAAGATGCTAATGCATTCCACAACTCGCACAACACACTAACAAGCCTATATACAAATGACATGGATGTGGACAGGATGCCGAAGCATTCCACAACTCATGTCGCACACACACACAACATAAAGCAAACTACTAGCATAACAACCCAAATAACACAACTCAAGACTAAAGAGGGCGCAGCTACACGCTCCTACATACTAAGGATAGGTGTCCTGAGTCGTCCAGCGGGAAAGCAAGTCCACTCCTACTCATCGGAGTCCTCCTCAACCTCCATCTCTGGGTCTTCTTCTTCTGAGTCCTCTCTTGATTCCTGGGGGGAGTTCATGCGACGATCTGGAGAGTTCGGGTCCCAAGGCTCCACGTCCGAAGCGTACTGAGGAGAGTTAGGATCAGCTGCAGTGATCCTCGCGTAGCATCGGCGAAGTCGCTTGTAGCGGTCAACCAGGTCCCTGCTGTCCTGAAGCTCCTGCTGACAACGCTGGAGTCGCGAAGACAACTCCACAACGTCGTCCACCAGCCTCTCGCACTGAGGGTGAGTCAAGTGCCCCTCGACGTCACGTCCAGTGAAGGCGGCCGTGCCACTAGGGCGCTGAGGGGTGTACGCGTGCTCCGTGCACCCAAGAAGGTACCTGTGGGCGTGGCTCCAGTAGGTAGTCGCCTCCCACGTGGCGTCCTCCTCAGCCGCACGCTGGGAGCTCCTCCAGGCCGGAGAGAAGTGAGAGTGCAGCAGCTCCGAGTCGTAGTAGACGGCCAGCTGAGAACTCCACTCTAGTCCACCAGTATAGGGTGCAAAGACCCTAGTGGTGTGGTAGACTAGGCGAACACGGGACTCACGGTACCCCGCAACTCGAAGAAGAGAGCGAAGACGGACATGCATCCTCGAAGCAGCACTCCCAGTGGAGAACAGCGTCGTCTCCCTCCTGGGGGTGTAAGGTGCGGAGCGACTGGCTAGGGCGTGATGTGGAACACGACCCCCAGTCGACTTACGAGCCGTCTGCTTGGTTCGCGCCATCTACAAACATTTGAAAAGAAGAGAGTGAGATCAATAATCAATAAATTGAATTAGAATAAATCAATAAGTGTAGCAAGATAAGAAGCACAACGTTTGAGATGGGAAGCACAAAGTTTTGGAAATACTATTTTATAAGAAAATAGTATAGTCCTTAATTTTCGACTATTTCTAACTAGGCTTGCGTCCTACGGGCAACACGGCTCTGATACCACTTTGTCACGCCCGGTCATCGTAAAGATGAACAGACGCTAATCACATGTACGCCAGGATCAGTTGAATCGTACATGCGTCGACGAAAGTGAAATATCATTACATTGCCATGTTCGAATACATAAATAGTCTTACAGTATGACCCGAAGGTTTACACATACACACCACAACTATTTACATCCACAACAAAGCTAACAAAGTTCAAACTACAACAGATGACTAATAGGTAAGAGCAGCTCCAACTCCACAGGCAGCCGTTGCGCGTGAGGTCGCCAGCCTAGACCAAGTCCTCCGGAAGACTTCTACGTCAATCCGGAGGACTTGGTCTAGGCTGGCGACCTCACGCGCAACGGCTGCCTGTGAAGTTGGAGCTGCTCTTACCTATTAGTCTTCTGCTGTAGTTTGAACTTTGTTAGCTTTGTTGTGGATGTAAATAGTTGTGGTGTGTATGTGTAGACCTTCGGGTCATACTGTAAGACTATTTATGTATTCGAACATGGCAATGTAATGATATTTCACTTTCGTCGACGCATGTACGATTCAACCGATCCTGGCGTACATGTGATTAGCGTCTGTTCATCTTTACGATGACCGGGCGTGACAGTTGGCTATTGCTAACTCAACACACTGCACAGTGTCCCTGATGTCCAGAAACCCACGGGTCTGAATGGTACAGGCCAGAAGCTTTATCAGTAAATTTAGGACAAGAGTTGTTAACAAAGCTAGTTGAATTAGTAACTGAAACAAAAACTTGCAATTATATAGGCGCTGACTGTTGCTCTTGCATGTGACATTTAACAAGACAATATCTGCATCTGTGTGATCTTTAGGGTGGCACACTCATAAATAACTTAAATACAGCTCGTCAAATGAATATGGGTTGGAGCAGCTATCAGGATAAAGAATCATATAACCTAATTACTTCAATACTTGCTGAGATAAGCTACACCCAATATTGTTAACAAATCACTATCCAGTACCATACGAGAAACTGCAATGTCTGATTTCACACCCTAGACTTATGTTAACAAAAGGTAGCTGGCATTCTCTTGAAAGTGCACCGACGGTGATGAATCCTAACAATTTTAATCACAGGCAGTATTTGTAAACAGAGGAAGTAAAATAAATAACAAATTTCATGAGGAACAAACTTCCAGATGTACAATTCCACATACCTGACCACCTTTTCCGTACACGGTAAGTGGATGTCCTACAGCAGCCTGAACACAGAACCTATTAAGTGCAGTTCCGAAAATGGCATCATAGTCAAATCTGTTTGATAGCTCTTCATGCATTGCGGTTTCATCTGTTCTGAGTCCATAGACTACACCTTGATTAAGATCTGTATCCCTTATACCCCAAGCCTTGCATGTAAATGCAATGTTGTGGGAGTCATGCACTTTGCTTATATGGTAGAAGGAGCTTGCTTGCTTTGGGTAAGGCAAGGTGTCAGTTCTTCCATTGTGAGTAATAGTGATAAACCCTTCTTCAATGTCAATATTTGGTGTTCCATACTCACCCATAGTTCCTAGCTTAACCAGATGACATTCTTCATTGTACTCCTGAATCACAAAAAGGACATTAAGTGTTCCCATAACATTGTTGTGCTGTGTGTACACTGCCCTTGAATGATCAATCATAGAGTATTGTGCCGATCTTTGCTCGCCAAAGTGGCCTGCAGTATCTGGCTCAAAAGATTTGAAGGCTTCTGAGAGAAATTCGAAATCACATATGTCACCAATGTAGAGTTGAATTTATTGGAGTGTATAAGTGAATTGCCTACCCTTCCTCATTAGCTTAAGCTTTTGGGTGCAACCGGTCAGCGCATAGTAGCTTAACATGGTATCAGAGCCAGAGGTCTCGAGTTCGAATCCTGGCGGACGCAAGTGCACTCCTATTTTCCACGTTAGAGGCTCGAGGGAGCCTCACGTGAGGGGGAGTGTTGGAGTGTATAAGTGAATTGCGTACCCTTTCCTATCAGCTTAAGCTTTTGGGTGCAACCAGTCAGCGCATAGTAGCTTAACAGAATTGTCTTGCCAATTAGATCCTTCCATCTACGGACACGATTTTGAATGGAAGTTATGGGAGTAAGAGAATGAAGACCAAGCTGGTGATCGTAATGGTGCCGAACAAGATTGTCGACAATAGCAACCTCGTAACCTTTGTTGGAGAGATGAAGAGCAGTTCCCCACCCACAGTATCCATCACCACCAATAACCATTACTTTTTTTGGTTTGGATGATGAATGCCAAGATGCTTCCTGACTGCCAGTCAGAGGTGTATGTGTCTGCCCTTGTACAGCAGCACTAGCACAGGTAACATATGACTTCCTTTGTTTCATGGAACAAGATTTGCTGAACAGATTTGAAGATTTGAAGTTTTGTAACTGAAAAAAATTACGGTAACAACTAGTTGATCCTGAGGGTACCTTGACAGCAGGAAACAGGCTGAAACTACAGTTAGTGACCAAATGTGCCATTCTCATAGTCCTATCTCTTCCGGTTCAAAAACGTATAGGCTCTACAAAGCAGTTAAATACAAATTAGGAATCAGTAACAAGAGAACAAAATGCAAATACAAAATAGAATATCACTACAATACAAGGTGACATGGGCATCAGTTTTTTCTCCTTTTTTTTCGGTGAACAAAACACAACAGTTGGAGTTTGTGAATAGATTAAGGGCGTTATGTTCATGTTGTCTCACTTGTTAATTCCCATGGACATCAGAAAATTCTTTGAGTCATTATGCTGGTGAACAAAACAGTACAGTTGGTTAAGCCAGGAATAGATGAAGAGCACCAAATTCATGTTGTCTCACTTGTTAATTCATACGGTAAAGCTAAAATAACTCAATGCGTACAATCACAAAGATCCATCTGTTATTCTGCATTGGAATAAAGTGGTACCAAGTGCTGCTTTATAATTACATCTTCATCAAAAGTAAAAAGGAGAGTTAGGACAAACAATATTGAAAGTAAGCCCCTTCTCAAAAAAAAATATTAAAAGTAAGCCGATCTATGTTATGGGCCAAATGGAAATCGAGCCCTGGCACGGCCAGGGGTGTGGCTGACCTCCACCTTCCAAAGTGGCCAGGATCGAGTCCAATTCGGTTATAAAACAAAACTTTGATTAGATTGGAAAGCTTGATATAAATTAGGAACGGAAGGATTTTGTCATGTTAGGAATATATCTAGAGTTCGTGTAGGAGTCTAAGTAATGGGAACAACTAGAATGCAATCAGCGCCCTAGTACAATCGTGCAAAACTCTTTTATGAACTATACGATCTTCATCAAATGGTTATTGTATTTTTATACTTAAACTCTCCCACCTGCCAACATAAATGCAGTGTAAACATCATCGTTAGGTGAAAGGGTTTAAGTACAAGAATACAATAACTATTGGATGAAGATCGTGTGGCTCATAAAAGAGTTTTTGCATGATTGCACCAGAGTGCTGATTGCATTATAGTCGTTGCCCTAAGTAATTTCTATCCTATGTAATGGAGGCATTGCAATATGATCAAACAAGAGAAAAAGGGTTTATTCCAACAATTCTCTCACTTTTACGTGCTACTGCCCCCTTCGCCATAGCGCCGCTGCCGCCGCCCAGTTCCCTAGCACCCCCACCCCTCCCCTCATAGCTGGCCGGAAGCCCATAACATCTACGATATCAGTTAGTGTTTCTCGTGTGCGGGTTTTCACTTTCCAGGCCTGTATTCAGCAGCCTGACCTATTGCTGAACCTAGAGGAAATGCAAACATTTCAAATGCACACAAGTGACCGGCTCACTCCGAACATGCTAATGGACACGGCCTTCCTGCTTTCTTATGAACGAAACGAACTCCAGTGCACGCACCGTGCACACACAACGCTCTCCCCATCCTCGCCGACCCGCGGCGCTCCTGGCGGGGGCAAGGGGTGACTGCTCAAGGAGCAAAGCTTTGGCTTTTGGGGCACCTAGCAAAGAAACGAAGAATCCGCAGAACAGAACACGCAATTAGCAGCAAGGGAAGAAACGAACCCGCGCTCGCATGAGTCCCCGCCCCGTGTCCTTGCAAGAGGAGGAGAGGGAGAAAGATTGGATGGATAGCAGCAGGAGGAGGGAGCGACTGGGTGTGGGATATTCGGTCATTCGGATCAGCCGCGCGACACTAGCGCGCCGACAGCGCAATCTGGTGGCATCCCCGCCGTAAGATGACTGATGAAAGGCCTCGATCGCACCATTTAATAACGGGGCAAGAGGAATTTCTTCCAGTGAGGAGCGGGAGTGTGTTGTCCCACGTGCATCAAGAGGAGCGGGAATGTGTTGTCCCACGCGCATAAAGATGACAATGAGTCGGACTCGGATCCGGTAGAGAGAAAACTCGTCCGAAATACAAAAGTGCACGGGCAAATTTTTTCATCCGAACCCACGGATAAAATATTACATCTGAACCCGCACCCGACATGTTTCAGTCAGGTTTCGGTACCTGTGGAGTACCAGATTTTACATCACCAGGTAGCTAAAACAGATCGAGAAAAAACAGAAACAGATCGAAGGAGGACAGGACTAGCGGCCGATGGTGCCGGCGGCTATGCTGCGGTGGTGACACGCAGGGGGCGGGACAGTGGGGGCGACACATCGGGGAGGGCTGGGGGTGGCACTATGAAGGCAGGCGCCGAAGGCAAGGTGTCGGGGGCCGAGCAGCAGGGTGATGCATCGAGGAGGGCAGAGGCAGCACTGCGAGGGCAGGGGTGACATTGCGAAGGCAGGAGGCAAGGGCGACATGCTGGAGTCCCTTGCAGTGGAGGCGGCGCGCGTGGGCCGGACGATAGGGGCTTCCCGCCGTGGGCCGGGGGGCGGAAGCGACACGCCTAGGGCCTGGTGGCGGGGGCGACGCTTCGGGATCGTCCAGGGACGGCGATCTTGATGGGGATGACACACTTGGAAGAGTGCTCGGAAGTTTGAGGGAGGCGGCGTGTGAGTGAGTGGGCGGCAGGGGGAGTTGGCCGACTTAGGAATTAGGGTTGTGAATGTATGGGCTGGTTTTGTTGGGCTGTTGTGGGATGGATTTGCTAGGCTGTTGTAGGCCAAATCTTATATTTTGAATAACCCAACGAGTACTGGCGGATGGGGAAACAACTCAAACCCGCATCCGTAAAATTTCGTGTCGGGTGCAGGTCAGACACGCGGGTGCGAATGTCCACCCGCACCCGCACCTATCGGGTGCCAAATCCACTCAGTACTCGCACTCACGGGTTTTTTTTGCTGTCCCTACGTCTGAAGCTTAGACAGTCTCGCGCTATTTGGTACATATTCCACCCGTTGAAAAAACAGTTTACTTCAAAAGTTAGTGAAAAGTTGTTTTTTTATATTCTACTTTTAGTTTATTCTGAATATTAACCACAAAACTAATAAGCTGGCATAAAAGCTCGTTGCACTTATTTATATGAAGAAGTTGTGTCGAACGAGATCAGAATTGCAGACCTCGGCAGTGGCGGACCCAACAATATGGTATAGGGGGGATGAACACTATAAAAAAAAAAGAGGAGCAAAAAAAAATTGAATTCTAAGAGGGATCAAACTCAAGACCTCAGATTTTGAAGTTATCTCTGCTAGCCACTTAACCAGCAACATGGTTGATGTATAGTTAGAGATTATTTTAGTAATATGCGCTCTTCTTTACTATCAAAATTGTAGGAAGCTCAAGGGGGCTCCATTGTTCGACAGCCAATAGGGGGCTGGAGCAACCCCTTTGTCCCCTGGGTATGTCCGCTCCTGTTGGTCGGTTGCACTAGGTCTCATGAATGCAGCTGCGTGAGTGAAGTAATCACCAAAATACTTCAAATCCATTGTCAGGAAATTCCGTTCATATAGAAGAATTCGATTAAATTGGTTTCAGGCTGGGCGCAGCGGCAGCTGTAAACACGCCCCTATCGGCGTTTAGCGGCCGCTGCAGGCCGCAGCGGGACCGGGAAAAGACTCGCTATCCTAGCGATCGGAACAGCGCACCTCCAAATTTGACAACAACGCTATGTGCGGGAGTGAATAAATGAAGAGAGAGAAAGAGAAGAGGAGAGAAAAAAAAGGAAAAGAGGAGGATCTATTATAAAATAGATGATAGTAGATATAGAGGTGAACGAATGTAGAAAGCGAGACTGTAAAGGAGAGAATCTTTTAGAGATGAGATATAGAGGTCCACGAGAGTGCTAGTAGTATCATACTTCTATCAGAGAGCCTACTATATACATTCTCTTGGTGTCAGCTTAGACCAATTCAATAGTTGTTGCGAGTATTTCATGGTAATAGAATTTGTAGACAATATCGTGAGGACTTGTCGGATATATACGTCAGTAACAAGAGACAAAGATTATTCAGGTTTGGACCCTCTGCAGCGAGGTACTCTCTTGGTGTCAGTTCAAACTGAACTAGATTTTTTTGTCCTAAATGTAATTTATTTTAGAGGGTGAGTAATATCTTACTCCTTTTTGATTGATTTCTCTTGATGAATATTACAATGATGACTTCATGATATAAAGACTGATAATGTATGCTTTGATTGAGATCTATGAATCTAGTAGAGGAAGTATGAGAATATCTCTCTAGTCATTCATAAGAAGATTCAAAATGTCTCAATTCTATGACCCCCGCTTATTAAGGGGTTGAAAGTCGCAGGGAAGTCCCTAGATGGTTACAATTTTAGTGAGTTTGTGTTAGTCTCTACCTTTAACTTACAACAATAACAACAACAACAACAACAACAACAATCAAGCCTTTCTCCCAAACAAGTTGGGATCGGCTAGAAATGAAACCCAACAATTTTTGAAGAAAAGTAATAGAAAATAAGATGAGAGTAAAAAATACAAATAAAATAAGATTCTATATTTTATTTATTTTAGAAATGGATTAATAAGATAGAAGATAAGAGTAACAAAATCCGAATAAACTAAGATTTTGGCACATAAATTGCTAATTTACATGTAGTCCTATCATGAGCCAATTCTTTAGGTATGTCCCACTCCTTTAAGTCTCGTTTCACCGCCTCCTGCCATGTCAACTTTGGTCGACTTCTACCCCTCCTAAATTTTCTCTACTCTTTATAATCTCACTGTTAACCGGTGCTTCTGGAGGTCTCCGCTGGATATGCCCAAACCACCGTAGGCGATGTTGGACTAGCTTCTCCTCAATCGGTGCCACCCCTACCCTATCACATATCACATCGTTTGTAATTTTGTCTCTTCTTGTGTGACTGCACATCCACCGTAGCATGCGCATCTCACCAACACTCATTTGTTGGACATGTTGTCTTTTAGTTGGCCAACATTCTGCTCCATACAGCATCGCAGGTGTGTTCACCGTCCTATATAATTTTCCTTTCAGTTTTTGTGGAACTTTCTTATCACATAAGATTCCATATGGTTGTCGCCACTTCATCAACCCGATCTTGATCCTGTGGCAAACATCTTCGTCAATATCACCTTTGCTTTGTAACATTGATCCTAAATATCGAAATGTGTCCCTCCTAGGTACTCTACCTCTAACTTACTATAGAAAATTTGAAGATAGTTGTTTACTTTTGTAAGACTTACATGTGCTCAATACATTGGGAATTATGTTAAAAACAAAGGTTTACATGTAAAGTTTTGAATATATCTGAGAAACTCAGCTCAGAATGTTCGATCTTTTCAAATGTGTATTCAGTAGTAACAATTACCTTCAATTTGAACCACACAGCACACTTTGAACCGTGTGAACTGTTCAATGTGTATTGATAGTAACAATTACTTTTCATTCAGTTAAAACTGTCCGAACTTTTCAATGTGTATCGAGAGTAACAATTATCTTTCAATCAGTTCAGGCTGTACGAACTCAATGTATATTGCGAGTAACAATTACTGCACAAAGCACTTCAGACTGTCCGATCTTAATGCTACATTTTAGCTGCTCTGTTTTAAACTTGCTTTACACTTATGGGAATGTTTGCTTAGTATTAATTTACTAAGTTTTTTATGTGATTGGTTGATCGTAGTGGAAAATATTTTTGTTTTGTGCAACATGCTTATGTGAGATCCTCACATAACGTGATTTTGTTTTCGGGCTAACGAGAGTCAAGTCGAGGACTTGAGTTCGCAAAGATTGGTTGTTTGTTCATATGCAGGTGTTGTTTGAGTTTGAGACACGACTGGTGATGATGATCCATTAAACTAATCTTAGTAAGAAGATGAGATTCAACAACAAAATTCGGGAGTAATTATGGTTGAATTGATCTGGAGATCACGCAATATGTTTGGGTCAAGAACAATGCATATGAAGGTATTGTGGACATTTTGGAAAGTGTTTGCACTTGTGCAAGGGGTGCATGTATGTGGCAACATTGTTCCAAAGCATGTTTAATGGTTATGGATGAAAAGATATGACCGGAATGGTCCAATCGGCTGGATTATGCGCTTAGGCTGAAGAGGAGGCAGATATGATACGTTTATGGAATGTTTCGTATTCATTTTGGTTATCTTTCGTGTGAGGCACGAAGTTGATTTGTTTGAGGAATGTGTGAGACGTTTCTAAGGTGTTTGTAAGTATTAGTATTGCTTCTATCTACGTATGGAAGAACCTTAAGCAGTTATAGAAAGTTTCGATTGATCCAACTAGGAATAGAAAGTCCTAGTTGGATTAGAGTTGCCTAAGGGCTGGTTATATAAGGAAGGGGGTCAAGACTCATGGAGAGCATGACTTGCAGCTGCCTCTCTTGTGTTTTGATCAATGATATTTGTAGTTTGTGAGGAGCTTTTGTGCCTTGATCGTTCGACTTATTTTGGTCAAGTTTTTCTTGTCGAGTTTCTGCGTAGCTGACGTTGCTTCTTTCTTTTGATCATAACTCACGTTTTACTAATTCAATTATCATGATTCTTTTTGGATTGGTTTCACAACCCGATTATCTATGATCTTTGAAAATTTCACAGTCAATGGTTTTGTGGTTCATGAGGTACCCGAGTATCTTTCCAGCATAGAAGATCTACTTCTTATCTGTCAAAACAAATTGACTTTTGCTTAGAGTTTTATTATAACTCGTGTTTTACTCAACGAGTTCACAAGATTATTGTTGTGGGGTCTTCATGACTTGATGTTCTACAATCTATACTAGTTTTATCACGTTTGAACACATGAAGAATAGTTGCACACTCAATTTTTTTCATCGGATTGTTTCTCCGCTGAGGGGTTTTGTTGCTTCCGCATAAAAGCCCTTAATCTACCATTCACTCCCATCAGGTAGATTTTCATGTGCTCTTCAATCCTAAAACTTTCTTAATGATTAGAGCTCAGATATTAATCTTCGATTTGACTTCGCTTTCTATACTATATTAGAGTCCAAGTTGTATTATGTGGGCTTGACCAACTTGTGGGTTATCCTCGGACAAAAGCCTCCGAGTCCATCATGAGCTATACACATGCGTCGAGTTGGTAATCTTTAACTTATCTATCATCGAGTTGGTTGTAGGAGGTCTCGGTGTACTTTAAAGAACTTGGTAGATTTTTTTTTGAGAAACTCACTACTACAAAAATCTTTATCTCCGACGGCTCTAAACTTATTATCACAACGTTTTTTTCAAAACCGCATGTAACAAAGCATCTACAAAAATCAGACATTTTCACAGACAGCCTCCACAAACCGCCTGTGCTAATGATTTTCCACATATGGTTCTTTACGTATAACGTGTCATCTGTGATAAAGCATTATCACAAGCGGTTCCTTACATACAACATCTGCCTATGATAAGATATGAACCTATACAAAAAACTAATTAAACACTATTATTTCCAATTTCTTGATCAAATTGAAAACAACAATCACAAATATATTCAATGCAATTCATAGTTTATACATTTCAATTCATAGTTGATACATTGCAAATCATAGTTGATACATTGCAATTCATAGTTTCTACATTGCAGTATACAATTTATACATAGCAATTCATAGTTTCTCTCAGGCTCACATCGAGATCGAGCTGCATTCATTTCATCAAGCTTTCCAAACTACAATCTAAGTCCTTAACAGTCCTTGACAATGCTGGTTCAAATGAAACTCTGAAAGACATGATTACAAATATAAGTTACCGACCATGAGGGCTAAGTACAACCAAACTATGAATACACACTCAATATACTCTGACCTTATTGTTGAAGTTCGACCGACCTCCCACTTTGAGATGCCACATAACATCAGCATAGGCTTAGAGTCATAGTTGTTTTCTTTAGAGACCTATCAAATTACCATTCATAAACAGTATATAAAGCACACAAATACAATACTAAGTTGAAGCTACTAAGACACACTCACATCGGGAAGTAGTAGTGACTAAAGGTTGTGTTCCTTTAATCTAGATCGAGCTACAATTATTTCACCAAGCTTTTCACACTACAATCTGAGTTCTCCAAATGAATTGAATGCTAGGTCATTGCAGGGTCAAGAGCAAAAATTATATATGAATATAAAGAGCGAAGACACTACTTCTGCACTATCATAACCATCAAGAGCGACTGATAAATTCTCCATAGTCGTCTGTACGAGATATCACATATGAACATTCTGAGAAAAGTCAAAAATAACAGTTATAACAAAATAAAAAACCACTATATTGAGGAAATAGTAGTGTTCTCTCAAAAATGTCATGGAACTCACATGGATAAAGGCAAATATGACTGTAACTTTGATGCATATATGAAAAATCTATATAAAGCAACAATATAAAGAGCAGAAAATCTATATTTTGAGGGCAACACTTGGCGGCGACGACGGTGAGAGTGACCACGATGAGGGTGAGGACAGCGATGGCAAGGGTGAGGACGACGCTCAGCGGCAACGGCGACGAGAGCGACCACGGCGAGGACGGCGAGGGTGAGGATGGCGACGGTGAGGACGCCGAGGATTGGAACGGCGCTTGGCAGCGACAGCAACGAGAGTGACCTCGATGAGGGCAAGGATGGCGAGGGTGAGGACGACAACGGCAAGGATGGCAAGGGTGAGGACGGTGCTCGACGGCAATGGCGGCGGTAGGGGAGGGCTTGGCATCAAAATGAAAATTTTCGCACACTTAGGGTTGCGGGTTGCGGCGACGCTTAATTTATAGAAGTTCCATATCATAGGAGGCGCTTCCAGTAAAGCCCACTGTTGACGGTCCTTACATGCTAAATATGACATGAATTCACCGCATAAAAGTTGTACATGGAGAACACAACATAGTGGTAGGAGTTAAAACTAACAAATTACATAAGTGTTCGTTTCTATTTGTCTGCAGGTGAATTAAGCCCCAAAATACCCAAGCATGCAGGTACTAATCCAAAAAGTTGTCATTCGACGAATCAGGCGACGATACATGGCATCACATGGATCCATGACTCATTCTTATACGTATCCGAGGAGATCCAACAGTGTTTCACCGGGAAGGGGTCAGGGCCCATTTGGAAGTCACCCCGAAAAAGTACACCCGAGGGGGGGGGGGGGGGGGCGGACCAGGTCTACCGACCCCCCTAGTCGGTTGACTTGGCCCTGGTGCCAAACTCTGTCAACTTCCATGTGTTGGCTTCCTGTCGCTCTCTGATGGCGGTAACGACTGATTCGAGCACTAATTGTGGTGCCAAACCGACTGAACTCGTGTATAAATACCCCCTTACTCCCCCACTTCTCCACACACCACTAGTTTGAGAATAGTAATCCACTCATAGGGTTTAGAGCTGCCTAAGTGGCCAATCAAGTAGAAGGAGAGTGAGGAGGAACTAGGCGGAGGAGGCTTGGGCTTGTCAAGTCACTCTTCCACACTTTTACCTCTATGGAAGTTCTGCCGGAATCGAGTAAGAATTTTCTGTGAATTCAATATTAGTTTGATTTCTATTTCATAGTAGGTTGCTTACGTAACTGCTTGTGGGTTTACTACTTTAATTTATTAGAGGCTCTAATCGTAGCTTTGCGTTTGAAATGATTAGAGTTGTGAATTAGAATTTAAGTGTGGTGCTTAGGTTAGAATTCATCATTGGATATCTCATAGACCCACAGATTGAAGAGGTAGACAGTAGGTGGAGACTGCCTTATGTGTCTTTAGTAATCCTCCACGTTCGGCTATGCTATAAGCTCATGGCAGGAGTCGTCTTGGTGTTTCCATGGATAAACCCGTGCCCGAAGCAAGTAGCGGTCGTAGACAACTATGGTCGTCGTAGACTACTGTGGCCTAGATATTCAAACCATTGAATTCCTCTCAAATCCTTACCTACTAAACAAACTGTGTGTACTTGGGAGAACAAGATAGAAGATTACTCACACGTTCCTTGGATCTGATAACCTTGGGAATAAACTTTAAGGGGAAGTGCTACAATGGTATTTCCATGTGCTTGTGGATTATTCAGTGTTCGTAAAAAATACCAACAAGCATTTCTAGCACTATTTCCGAGGAACAGTTGCTATTGATCTTCAAACCTTATTCATCCTCATATCTATTTTCTGTTCTTTACTTCTTACCTTTCCACCATTACCATAGATCAACCCATCATTCTTTCTTATTCTGCCCCAAAGGGCGAGTTCTGTGAGCCACCACTATTGGCACCGTCCTGGCTATATAGCCATGGTTCGGGAACAATCCTTCTTAGGAACGAATTGTGAAAACCCTTACCACCATCTGCGAGAATTTGAAAAATTGTGTTCTTGCCTTTTAATTAAAGGCATGACACAATAAACTCTCAAATAGAAGTTGTTTCCTTTTTCTCTCAAGGAAAAAGTGAAGCAGTGGTACACCCATAAGGTTAGGAATACAAACAGTGATTGGAGAGAATTATAAGACAAATTTTGTCTTGCTTTATTTCCAATATCCCGAATTGTTGCCCTACGAATGGAAGTACTAGACTTCCAACAGATTAAGAAGGAATCAATAGGTGCAACTTGGGATAGGTTTTCGCTTTTGCAAAATTCTGGCCCAAATTTTTTAATCCCATATCCATTTTTATTACAACATTTCTTTATGGGACTTAACAAAGAGTATGCCGTATATCTCGACATTACGACTGGAGGGTTTTTCCTCCATAAGACGCCGGAAGAAGAGGAGGAACTTCCAGATCAAATTCTAGAAAATGCCTCCTTCATTACGGGTCTTAATGAACCACTTCAAGAGGAAGCCACGTTGAGTATCGAGGACACCAATATGGCCAAGGAAGAGCCACAACCATGCCCATCACTTGCCTTGCCTGTAGAATCCTCTCCCGAACCTAAATCACCGAAGGAAGAAGAAATTCAACCTTCAAAATTCCCATTCTACTTAGAGGAAGAGATTTTTGAAGATTATAGAAATACCTTGAAGTACTGTTACCAAAGGAAGCCATCGTTGCCTCCAACTCCACCTGACCCGCCTGATGGAGTATTCCTCCAAGAGACGGTCAAGGAGTTGACCTCTATTTTGAGTTCATAATGGACGACAGAGGTTGATAACACATCCGATATCCTTCGAATGACCTCACCCTTAGCCACCATTCTATGTCATATTAGAGGAGCAACAATGCGAGTCCTTTATAATACCTATGTTGGAGCAAATATAATTTCTGATACTTGTGCTCTCGCCATTTTGGGCGATGTGCCAGTGGCACCAACACAAAAACTTTTCGAGATACATTTGGAATATTCTTGAAGGATATGTGATTTTGCAAGGAGTGTCAGTAAGACATAAAAATGTTGAGGTTCTCCTTGATTTTCATGTGTTTGAAGTCTAAGATTCGACATTATGATTGGGGTACCCATTGATAAATTTCTCATGGAATTCCCCTCTAAAGGAAACCTCAACATAAATCTTGGAGGGAAAAAATTTCCATTCCCATATTGCATTCCAAGAACACATTCGTGGATCCATCCCTCAAAGATGGGCCAAGAGGAGTTAGGACTCTTAAATACCTGGAGCCTTCTAAAGGAGAAAGAGAAGAAGATTTCATCCAAGAAGAGGATGAACTTAAGGAGACATTTGAATTGCCAAAAGAAGAACTCACACCCAAACCTCCTATTGAGCTCAAAATCTTTCCTCTAGGACTAAGCTATGGTTTTCTAAATGGAGATTTGGAAGCCCCTGTCATCATAAGTGACAAGCTTTCAGATGAGGACACTCAAACTTATAGCCTTGTTAGAAAAGAATAGGACCGTTTTTGGCTACTCACTCAAATACCTCAAGGGCATGAACCATGCTCTATGCACCCATTGAGTTTCCATTGACCCCGAGAGTACCCCCTCACGGGAGCCTCAACGGCAGTTGAATAATGCGATGTGTGAGGTTGTCAACAAGGAAGTCTTGAAAATCCTTCATGCCGAAATTATTTATCCCGTGCATCATAGTGAGTGGGTCAGTCCGGTCCAAGTAGTGCCAATGAAGGGGGAATGACATTTGTTCAAAATGAGAAGAATGAATTAATTCCTCAACGAATAGTCTCGGGATGTAGGATGTACATGGATTACCTAAAACTCAACAAGGCAACTAGGAATGATCATTTTCCACTGTCTTTCATCGATGACATGTTGGAACGGTTGGAAAAACATTCCTTCTTCTGTTTCCTTCATGGATATTCGGGCTATCATCAATTTCCCATCCATCCCGACGACCAAAGTAAGATCACATTCACATGTTCTTATGGGACATATGCCTACCGACGAATGTCATTTGGACTATGTAATGCTCCTGCATCCTTTAAAAGGTGCATGATGTCTATCTTTATCGACATTATTGAGGAAATCATGGAATTTTTCATGGACGATTTCTCCGTCTATGGAGAAACTTTCAATTATTGTCTAGAAAATGTAGACAAGGTCTTACAAAGATGCCAAGAGAAGGACCTGGTGCTTCATTGGGAAAGTGTCACTTTATAGTCCGTGATGGCATATTTCTTGGACACTTAGTGTCTGAGAGGGGGATAGAGGTGTACAAGGCAAAAATTGAAGTTATTGAACAACTTCCACCTCTTGTCAATATAAGGGGAATCCACAACTTCTTAGGTCATGTGGGGTTCTATCATTGATTTATCAAGGACTTCTCCAAAATCGCTAGACCCCTCACAAACCAATTAGCTAAAGATGCTCCCTTTGATTTTGATGAGGAGTGCCTAAATCCTTTGATACACTAAAAAAGGCACTTGTCTCAGCTCCAATCATCCAACCCTCTGATTGGATGCTTCCATTCAAAATCATGTGTGATGCCAACGATTTTGCTGTTGGTGCGATCTTAGTCCAAACCAAACATAAAAAGTATCATGCCATAGCCTATGCTAGCAAGGCTCTAATAGGAGAACAATTCAATTATGCCACTACATAAAAAGAGCTCCTAGCAGTAGTCCTTGCTATCGATAAGTTTAGGTACTATTTGGTTGGAGCCAAAGTCATTTTCTACACATACCATGCAGCCTTGAAATTTTTGGTCACAAAAAAGGACGCTAAACCAGGGCTACTGATGGATTCTCCTACTCCAAGAATTTGATTAGAGATTAAGGATATGAAAGGAGTGGAGAATTTCGTTGCGGATGATCTCTCACGTATGGAAGTCACATGACACATGGACGTACCTATTAATGACTTCCTTCGTGATGATATGAGCATAGTATTTCATACATATATGACTTTGTGATTCCTTTTACATGCTGAAAGTTCTTACTACATTACTCGTGTTATACATTTTGTAGTTTTTGCCATGTCTAGTAATTGGAATAATTACTTACACTAAAACTGGTCATGGTCGAACTTTCTTGCTGTTTTGAACTTGTTACATGTTCACAAGTGTTTTTAATCATTAAGAATTAATCAAGTAATCAACTCACATGTTGATTTTTTATGAAAAAATATAAACCGAGAAAAGATCAAGAGAATATGCATGCATCGCACTTCTTCTTTTGAGATAGCTTGTCATTGCACTTAGATATGAACTTGGAAGAAGTTGTGTATGACTAAAATCATGTCCTTAAGCTTCTGATTGTCAAATGACATAGGCTTGGCTTGGTTGGTTAGAATAAGGCAGATGCGCATATAATCTTTTGCAAATATAATATGATCTAAATTTATGCTTTGAAAAATAATAAAATGCAGCAACTAGTGTCATGCTTTCAGGTTTTTAAATAGTTAAGTTTGTGAGATCATGACTTGCTTAAATTGAAAAATTACATTTGATCTCTAGCATGGCTTACACTACCTTATGTATTTCATTGAAGTGATAATGTAAGGTATTTGATAGTATGACTTGGATGAGCTTTGTTTATATGTATACGTTATAATATGCTCATAACAACTAAAGTTGGAGAGATAATTTGTTTATATGCTCATGACTTGCTGAATACATTGTCAAAGGGGGAGAGATAAGCATGAAGAGAAAGAGAATATGTGCATAAGGAGAGATAATAAAGGGGGAGAGATAATATGAGATAATACGGGATAATTTTTTATTCTCATTTTACTTTTGATTTACAAAAGGGGAGAAATTGCCTTCAAAACTTTTATGTGAATAAGCCAATGTTCGGATTTAAATGGTGTTGCCAATGCATTCATCAAGGGGGAGATTGTAAGACCTATGTGTGCTGAATACATTGTCTTGTAGTGAATACACTTGGCTTTGATGATAAAAGTTTTAAATATCACCAAAACACCTCTTTGTCAAGGTCCGATTCTAGCTCTGAGCTACAGCAAGGTCCGACGGTAGGTCCGGCTTGTTTTGGGTAGCTCCGGCTACGTTAGATGCTAGGTCTGGCTTCTTGGTAAGGTCCGACTAGCTTTGGTTAGCTCCGGTGAACTTTATCTTTAGCTCCGGCTTGTCTTTGATAGCTCCGGCATATACTTGATAGCTCCGCCATGCTTTTGCTAAGCTCCGACGTACTTTGTCTAGCTCCGGTTTTGGGTTGACTAGTTTTGACTAGGTTTTGGTAAGCTCCGGCGCTAGGTTCTACTAGCTTTTGATAGCTTCGGCTCAAGCTCCGGGTTGCTCTGGCAAGGTCCGGAACTTGACCTAAGTGCTTCTACTTTTCATTTGCAATGTTTTGTACTTGCTTTACATTGTTGGAAAGATTGCTTAGTATTCATTTGCTAAGTTTTTGGTGCGTTTTGGATGATATGGATAATATCGTGTTATTGTGGTTTTGCAACATGCTTATGTGAGGTTCTCACGTAAGGTGTTGTGTTCGGAACTAACTTGAGTCAAGTCGAGGACTTGGGATCGTATGGATTGTTTGTTTGTTCATGTGCAGGTGTTTCTTGAGTTCAAGTCATGGCTGGTGACAGGATCTATTGGACTAGTCTCAGGAGGAGATGAGGTTCCAACAACCAAGTTCGGGAGGAACTGTGGTTGAGCGGGTCAAGAGGTCGCGCAGGATGATTGAATCAAGGGCAGTGCACAGGAAGGTCGAAGGAAGGTGTTCGCACGTATGCATGCGGTGCATGACGTGGCAATATGCTTCTAGAGACGGATTATGGAAGGAAGATCTGATCGGAAGGATCGGATCGTATCGGTTGAAGACTTAGGCTGCTAGCTGAGTCGGTTATGGCTCAGTATGGAAAGTATTGAGTTGGTTATGTTAGGATTTCGTGTGGGTCACGAATTTTGAGTTGTTTAGGAATGTGGGATATGTTCCTAAGGTGTTTTGAAGCCTTAATATTGCTTCTATCTGCGTATAGAAGAATCTTGAGCAGTTTTGGAAAGTTACGATTCGTGATCTGAGTAGGATTGGAGTCCTAGTTGTATTGGGTTGGCCTAAGGGCTGGTTATATAAGCAAGGGAAGGCCAAAGCTCGTGGAGACGACTTTGGGGCTGTTTCTCTTGTGTCCTATTGAATAAAATTCATAGTTTGAAGGAACTTTTGTGCCTTGTTCGTCCGACTTGTTCCAGACAAGTTTTACTCGTCGAGTTTCTGGACAGCACTACCTTTCGTCGGTGATTTTATCATAACTCGAGTTTTATAGATCCAATTGACGTGATTATTTTTGGGTTGTCTTCACAACTTGATTGTCTATCATCTGTCAAAATTTCACGGTCATTGGATTTGTATTTTCTGAGCTACACGAGCTTCTTTGCAGCATTCCAGAAACTGTTTTTCTCGGGTAGGTCAGATTCACCATAGTCTGATCTTTCGATCATAACTTGAGTTTTGCTCGACGGATTTGAGTAATTCTTTTTGTGTTGTCTTCATGACTTGATTCTCTCTGATATCTATCACTTTTTTCACGGTGAAACACGTTTAGATTAGTCTCATACACGATTTCTTTAACAGATCGTTTTTCTGCCGAAAGGGTTTGGGGTTTTATTGTTTCCGCTGCGTAAGATTTTTAAAATCTACCATTCACCCCCCCTCTGGTAGCTTTTCATGTGCTCTTAGATCCTACAATTGGTATCAAAGCCAAGGTGCTCTAATTTTTGTGATTTGCACGTGTTTTTGACTAATCATCATGGAGAAGTACTCCGCCAAACCTTGTGTGTTTGCTGGTATTGATTTTCAGGTTTGGAAGGCACGCATGGAAGCCTTCATCCACGCGCAAGGCTTCGCAATATGGGAAAAGGTGGTCAAACCTTATGAAGTCCCACCTGACGATCAAGTTACGGCTACCAACCTCCGGGACGTCGACAACAACAACAAAGCACGAAACTTGATCATCCAAGTACTCACTCAAAGCGACTTTGATCGTGTCGCGCACCTCCGATCAGCATACGATGTTTGGAGAGCTCTCTCTGATTATCATGAAGGCTCCAATACAATCAAGGAGGTAAAACAAGATATGTTCAAAAAGGAATATATGCACTTTGAGATGCAACCAGGTGAGTCTATCGATGACCTCTTTGCTCGTTTCAATAAAATTCTCAGCAACTTACGTAGTGTCAATGTTAATTTTTCTGATGCTGAGAATGCTAGGCAACTTCTTAGTGCATTAGACATGTCAATTTGGGAGATGAAAGTAACATTTATTCGTGAATCAACTGTCATGAGTTCTCTTACATTAGATGTACTTTACTCTAAACTAAAAACTCATGAAATTGACATCCTAGCACGTAAGAACCCAAACAAGTCTATTGCATTTGTGTCACAACGTGATATGTCTAGCTCCGGCCAATCATCATCCTGCAATACTCTTGCTTTGTTGTCCTCACTAACCCTGGAGCAGATCGAAGAATTTCCAGAAGAGGAGTTGGCATTCATCTCTACTAGATTCTCAAAAGCATTGCAAAATGTGAGAACTAGAAGGAGAGGAAGCTCCGGACCTCAACGCTGTTTTGAATGTGGTAAAATAGGACACTTTCGTACAGAATGCCCTAACCTTTCAGGTCCGACCACCCGGGAAGAAAAACAAAGAAGGGTCCGGACCTCCTCTGGAAATTCCAACAAGAAAAAGAAGGGTACCATAGGACGCAAGATGATCAACAGTTTCATCACCGCACTTCAAGAACTTAGTTCAAGTGATGTAGACTTTGAAAGTGATGAAGATGATGACGATCTGGCCAACTTATGCTTCATGGCGGGCAAAACAAGATCAAGATCAAGTCAGGAGGATGCAGAACACAACAGTGAAGACGATGAGGTATGTTCTACCTGCAATGAAATGTGTGATGCTATTTCTCGTGCAACTATTATTGTCAAGAAAAAGGACAAAAAGCTTAAGGATAATGCTGCTAAAATTGAATCACTAGAATCTGAAATTAACCGTTTAAAAACATTGATTCCTAGTGATGATGCATGTCCCTCATGTGACTTAATCTATGAACAATTGTCCACATTAAGAAGTGCACACTCCTCCACTCTAGATAAACTTGAGTTAAAAATTGAAAAGAACAAAGAGCTTGCTGCACTTAATGATAAAAATTTGAAAGATGCTAGCTGTTCAACAATTGATTTGCATTGTTCTACTTGTGAGGATCTTGATAAGAAACTACAGGATGCTATAAATGAAATTTCTATATTAAACAATGCTTTACGTTCTCATGAAGTTAAATTTTGTTCCAATTGCAAACTAAAAGGAAAAACTTCATGTGACAATTGCCTTGATCTGTCCAATAAACTTGATGATATGCATAGGACATTAGATCGGTTTTGTAATGGGAATAAGAACCTAAACTTACTGCTGAATTCTTCCAAGTCTTGTAATGATAAAACTGGTTTAGGTTTTGATTCTCATGCTCATGCTAAGGCACATCCACCTAAAATTGTAAAGTCATTAGGAAGTGGTTTGGTTCAAACAGTTCCTAAACAAAAAGAAGTGGTTTTCAAATCTGCAGGAGTGTTGCCTAATGCAGTTTCAAAAAAAAATATTGCTTGCTCATCTAGACATGAACACAAAGTTAAATTTCATTGTACCTTCTGTGGTAGAGATGGTCATGTCATAAATTTTTGTTATAGACTAGCTAAACAACAGAAAAAGGAAAGAAAAATTGCTAGATCCTATAACTTTCATGCAATTAGAAAAACACAACCTGCTTTAGTGAGTTAGAAATTTGAAAAGGTAGCTTCCGGACCTTCTGGTAAGAAATCTGCAAAAGCAGCTCCGATAGTTCCGATAGCTCCGAGAGTTCCCGGACCTTCTGTTGTTTCCTTCGGAACTTCAGCTTTTGTTTCCGGAGCTTCAACCTTGTCTTGTGGTACTGCTACTTTTACCTCCGGAGCTACTGGTTCTTGTGCTAAAAGAGTTAAGAATAGAAAACCTCAAACTTTGACTCATAAACCTGCTGTTTTATCTCAGCATTCGCGTGTTTTTCCTACTGCACGTCGTGTGACTCAGTACTGGATACCTAAATGCCTTTCGACTAACCCCAATATTGAGTCATCGACGTATTGTGCTTCTATGTAGGTTACACGTTTGAGGAAGGAGAACATTTGGATTGTGGATTCAGGTTGCTCACGCCACATGACCGGTAACAAAGATTGGTTCTCCTCCCTCTCTTTCGTGTCACGTGTAGAGAATGTTACTTTTGCCGATAATTCTTCAACTCCTATAATTGCTAAGGGTTCGGTTAGAGTAAATGAGCACTACACCTTGAAGGATGTGGCACTTGTCAAAAATTTGAAATACAACTTGCTTTCTGTTACACAATTGCTAGATGAAAATCTAGAAATTATTTTCAATAAAAACTGCTGCAAAGTTGTAGATTCAAATAGTGAGCTTATTTTTAACAAGTCTCGGTTTGGAAGAGTTTTTAAAGCTGATTTTGATATGTCTTCCTCTAAGCATAGGTGTCTAGTTGCTAATGATTCAAAGGACTTATATTTTTGGCATCGTAGACTTGGTCACGTAGGCTTTGATCACCTAATGCGTGTTAGTGCTCTTGATCGCATACGTGGGCTGCCTAAGCTTAAAGGGGACAAAGAAATTGTGTGCTCTTCTTTTAGACATGCTAAGATGGTTGCAGGTTCACATACTCCTCTCACAATGATCATGACAACTGAACCATGTCAACTTTTGCATCTTGACACCGTAGGACCTTCACGTGTTCAATCCTTCGGAGGTAAATGGTATTCTCTTGTTATTGTTGATGATTATTCTAGATATTCTTGGGTGTATTTTATGGCGTCTAAGAATGAAGCTTTTAGTCACTTTAGGACTTTATTTCTTAGATTATCAATTGATCACCCAGGATCTTTAAAGGCAATTAGAAGTGATAACAGAACTGAATTTAAAAATCAATCTTTTGATCACTTTTGTGCTGAAAATAGAATAGATCATCAATTCTCTTCACCATATGTACCTCAACAAAACGGTGTTGTAGAAAGAAAGAATAGAACCTTAGTTGAGATGGCTAGAACTATGCTTGATGAATATCAAACTCCTAGGAAATTTTGGGCTGATGCGTTAGCAACCGCTTGTTATGTCTCAAATCGTGTTTTCTTGCGTACTAAGCTAGGTAAAACACCATATGAGCTTCGGTTTGGACATAGGCCTAGTGTTACACACTTTCGGGTCTTTGGTTGCAAATGCTTTGTTAAGAAACATGGTAATCTTGATAAATTTGAACCTAGATCCATTGATGGCATGTTTCTTGGTTATCCATCTCATACTAGAGGCTACCGTGTGCTTTTACTCGACACTAACAAAATTGTGGAGAATTGTGAAGTGTCTTTTGATGAAGCTAGCCCAGGTACTAGCTCCGATGTTACAGGACCAGATCCGTATCCTCAGGGGGAGGGTATTTTCGAAGATGAAGAAGAGCCGGTGATACTGCCTAGTAGTTCCGAAGTTGACACGTGTCCTGCTCTGGACTTTGAACAAGCTCCGACTATCACCTATGCTGGTCCTGATTGTCCACAAGTCACAAGCTCATCAATCTACGATGAACCTAATGAAGAAGAAGCTTGTGAGACATCTGTTCCCCTACGTTTTTACAAAGATCATCCCCCACAACAGATGATTGGAAGCTTGCACGAACGAGTCACACGGTCCAGGTTTTGCGATCCAAACTCTCATGCTCATTCTGCTTTTGTTGCTTCTTTTGAACCCAAAGATATATCACACGCAGTCACTAATGAATCTTGGATTATTGCCATGCAAGAAGAGTTAGAAATTTTTGAAAGAAATAATGTTTGGAAACTTGTACCTCCACCTCAAGGTCGAACTTTAATTGGAACTAAATGGGTATTTAAAAATAAACAAAGTGAGGATGGGGTTGTGGTTAGGAATAAGGCTAGGTTGGTTGCTCAAGGTTTCACTCAAGTTGAAGGTCTAGATTTTGATGAAACTTTTGCTCCTGTCACTAGATTAGAAGCCATAAGAATTTTGTTAGCTTTTGCAGCATCTAAAGGTTTTAAGCTATTTCAAATGGATGTTAAAAGTGCTTTTCTTAATGGCTACATAGATGAGGAGGTTTATGTCAAACAACCACCAGGTTTTGAAAATCCAGATTTTCCTAATCATGTTTACAAATTGTCCAAAGCCATATACGGTCTCAAACAAGCCCCTAGAGCATGGTATGACAGGTTAAAAACATTTTTACTTGAAAAGGGGTTTACCATGGGCAAGGTTGATAAAACTCTTTTTGTGCTTAAACATGGCAATGACTCATTATTTGTTCAAGTGTATGTGGATGATATTATCTTTGGTTGTGCTTCTCATGATCTTGTGTCCAAGTTTTCAGCAATGATGAGTTCCGAATTTGAAATGAGTATGATGGGTGAACTCACTTACTTTTTGGGGCTGCAAATCAAGCAAACCAAGGAGGGTACTTTTGTGCATCAAACAAAGTATACCAAAGACCTCCTAAGGCGCTTCAACATGGACAAAAGCAAGCCTCTTCGGACACCAATGGGAACAGCAATAACACTTGAACTTGATGAAGATGGTGAATCCGTGGATCAAAAAGAATACAGAAGCATGATTGGATCACTTTTGTACCTCACGGCTTCAAGACCGGACATACAATTCAGCGTATGTCTTTGTGCATGGTTTCAAGCTTCCCCACGTGTTTCACATCGTCAAGCCATAAAAAGGATTCTCAGGTACTTACATGGAACCCAAGAATTTGGCATTTTTCTTCCTTCTTCCTCAACAGTTACCTTGAAAGCTTTTTCGGATGCTGATTTTGGGGGTTGTAGGATTGATAGGAAAAGTACTTCCGGTGCTTGTCATTTTCTTGGTAATTCTCTTGTTGCTTGATCCTCTAGAAAACAAAATTCAATTGCACAATCCACAGCCGAATCTGAATATGTAGCTGCTGCTAGTGCTTGCTCACAAATTCTTTGGATTGTTCAAACACTTAAGGACTATGGGGTAGATCTAGATAGTGTTCCACTGTTTTGTGATAACACTAGTGCTATTTTCATTGCCAAAAACCCCGTGCAACATTCTAGAACTAAGCACATTGATATTAGGTATCACTTTCTCCGAGATAACGTTGAAAAGGGAAACATTGTGCTTCACCATGTAGATACCGAACATCAATTGGCTGACATTTTTACAAAACCTTTGGATTTCACTCGTTTTTGTTACATTCGTAGTGAAATAGGGGTTATGCGATGCGTGACCGAGAAATTTGAGTTTCCATTGACCCCGAGAGTACCCCCTCACGGGAGCCTCAACGGCAGTTGAATAATGCGATGCGTGAGGTTGTCAACAAGGAGGTCTTGAAAATCCTTCATGCCGAAATTATTTATCCCGTGCATCATAGTGAGTGGGTTTGTCCGGTCCAAGTAGTGCCAATGAAGGGGGAATGACATTTGTTCAAAATGAGAAGAATGAATTAATTCCTCAACGAATAGTCTCGGGATGTAGGATGTACATGGATTACCTAAAACTCAACAAGGCAACTAGGAATGATCATTTTCCACTGTCTTTCATCGATGACATGTTGGAACGGTTGGAAAAACATTCCTTCTTCTGTTTCCTTCATGGATATTCGGGCTATCATCAATTTCCCATCCATCCCGACGACCAAAGTAAGATCACATTCACATGTTCTTATGGGACATATGCCTACCGGCGAATGTCATTTGGACTATGTAATGCTCCTGCATCCTTTAAAAGGTGCATGATGTCTATCTTTATCGACATTATTGAGGAAATCATGGAATTTTTCATGGACGATTTCTCCGTCTATGGAGAAACTTTCAATTATTGTCTAGAAAATGTAGACAAGGTCTTACAAAGATGCCAAGAGAAGGACCTGGTGCTTCATTGGGAAAGTGTCACTTTATAGTCCGTGAAGGCATATTTCTTGGACACTTAGTGTCTGAGAGGGGGATAGAGGTGTACAAGGCGAAAATTGAAGTTATTGAACAACTTCCACCTCTTGTCAATATAAGGGGAATCCACAACTTCTTAGGTCATGTGGGGTTCTATCATTGATTTATCAAGGACTTCTCCAAAATCGCTAGACCCCTCACAAACCAATTAGCTAAAGATGCTCCCTTTGATTTTGATGAGGAGTGCCTTAAATCCTTTGATACACTAAAAAAGGCACTTGTCTCAGCTCCAATCATCCAACCCTCTGATTGGATGCTTCCATTCAAAATCATGTGTGATGCCAACGATTTTGCTGTTGGTGCGATCTTAGTCCAAACCAAACATAAAAAGTATCATGCCATAGCCTATGCTAGCAAGGCTCTAATAGGAGAACAATTCAATTATGCCACTACATAAAAAGAGCTCCTGGCAGTAGTCCTTGCTATCGATAAGTTTAGATACTATTTGGTTGGAGCCAAAGTCATTTTCTACACATACCATGCAGCCTTGAAATTTTTGGTCACAAAAAAGGACGCTAAACCAAGGCTACTGATGGATTCTCCTACTCCAAGAATTTGATTAGAGATTAAGGATATGAAAGGAGTGGAGAATTTCGTTGCGGATCATCTCTCACGTATGGAAGTCACACGACACATGGACGTACCTATTAATGACTTCCTTCGTGATGATATGAGCATAGTATTTCATACATATATGACTTTGTGATTCCTTTTACACGCTGAAAGTTCTTACTACATTACTCGTGTTATACATTTTGTAGTTTTTGCCATGTCTAGTAATTGGAATAATTACTTACACTAAAACTGGTCATGGTCGAACTTTCTTGCTGTTTTGAACTTGTTACATGTTCACAAGTGTTTTTAATCATTAAGAATTAATCAAGTAATCAACTCACATGTTGAGTTTTTATGAAAAAATATAAACCGAGAAAAGATCAATAGAATATGCATGCATCGCACTTCTTCTTTTGAGATAGCTTGTCATTGCACTTAGATATGAACTTGGAAGAAGTTGTGTATGACTAAAATCATGTCCTTAAGCTTCTGATTGTCAAATGACATAGGCTTGGCTTGGTTGGTTAGAATAAGGCAGATGCGCATATAATCTCTTGTAAATATCATATGATCTAAATTTATGCTTTGAAAAATAATAAAATGCAGCAACTAGTGTCATGCTTTCAGGTTTTTAAATAGTTAAGTTTGTGAGATCATGACTTGCTTAAATTGAAAAATTACATTTGATCTCTAGCATGGCTTACACTACCTTATGTATTTCATTGAAGTGATAATGTAAGGTATTTGATAGTATGACTTGGATGAGCTTTGTTTATATGTATACGTTATAATATGCTCATAACAACTAAAGTTGGAGAGATAATTTGTTTATATGCTCATGACTTGCTGAATACATTGTCAAAGGGGGAGACATAAGCATGAAGAGAAAGAGAATATGTGCATAAGGAGAGATAATAAAGGGGGAGAGATAATATGAGATAATACGGGATAATTTTTTCTTCTCATTTTACTTTTGATTTACAAAAGGGAAGAAATTGCCTTCAAAACTTTTATGTGAATAAGCCAATGTTCGGATTTAAATGGTGTTGCCAATGCATTCATCAAGGGGGAGATTGTAAGACCTATGTGTGCTGAATACATTGGCTTGTAGTCAATACACTTGGCTTTGATGATAAAAGTTTTAAATATCACCAAAACACCTCTTTGTCAAGGTTCGATTCTAGCTCTGAGCTACAGCAAGGTCCGACGGTAGGTCCGGCTTGTTTTGGGTAGCTCTGGCTACGTTAGATGCTAGGTCTGGCTTCTTGGTAAGGTCCGACTAGCTTTGGTTAGCTCCGGTGAGCTTTATCTTTAGCTCCGGCATGTCTTTGATAGCTCCGGCATATACTTGATAGCTCCGGCATGCTTTTGCTAAGCTCCGACGTACTTTGTCTAGCTCCGGTTTTGGGTTGACTAGTTTTGACTAGGTTTTGGTAAGCTCCAGCACTAGGTTCTACTAGCTTTTGATAGCTCCGGCTCAAGCTCCGGGTTGCTCTGGCAAGGTCCAGAACTTGACCTAAGTGCTTCTGCTTTTCATTTGCAATGTTTTGTACTTGCTTTACATTGTTGGAAAGATTGCTTAGTATTCATTTGCTAAGTTTTTGGTGCGTTTTGGATGATATGGATAATATCGTGTTATTGTGGTTTTGCAACATGCTTATGTGAGGTCTCACGTAAGGTGTTGTGTTCGGAACTAACTTGAGTCAAGTCGAGGACTTGGGCTCGTATGGATTGTTTGTTTGTTCATGTGCAGGTGTTGCTTGAGTTCAAGTCATGGCTGGTGACAGGATCTATTGGACTAGTCTCAGGAGGAGATGAGGTTCCAACAACCAAGTTCGGGAGGAACTGTGGTTGAGCGGGTCAGGAGGTCGCGCAGGATGATTGAATCAAGGGCAGTGCATATGAAGGTCGAAGGAAGGTGTTCGCACGTATGCATGCGGTGCATGTCGTGGCAATATGCTTCTAGAGACGGATTATGGAAGGAAGATCTGATCGGAAGGATCGGATCGTATCGGTTGAAGACTTAGGCTGCTAGCTGAGTCGGTTATGACTCGGTATGGAAAGTATCGAGTTGGTTATGTTAGGATTTCGTGTGGGTCACGAATTTGAGTTGTTTAGGAATGTGGGATACGTTCCTAAGGTGTTTGGAAGCCTTAAGATTGCTTCTATCTGCGTATAGAAGAATCTTGAGCAGTTATGGAAAGTTACGATTCGTGATCTGAGTAGGATTGGAGTCCTAGTTGTATTGGGTTGGCCTAAGGGCTGGTTATATAAGAAAGGGAAGGCCAAAGCTCATGGAGACGACTTTGGGGCTGTTCCTCTTGTGTTCTATTGAATAAAATTCATAGTTTGAAGGAACTTTTGTGCCTTGTTCGTCCGACTTGTTCCAGACAAGTTTTACTCGTCGAGTTTCTGGACAGCACTACCTTTCGTTGGTGATTTTATCATAACTCGAGTTTTATAGATCCAATTGATGTGATTCTTTTTGGGTTGTCTTCACAACTTGGTTGTCTATCATCTGTCAAAATTTCACGGTCATTGGATTTGTAGTTTCTGAGCTACACGAGTTTCTTTGCAGCATTCCAGAAACTGTTTTTCTCGGGTAGGTCAGATTGACCATAGTCTGATCTTTCGATCATAACTTGAGTTTTTCTCGACGGATTTGAGTAATTATTTTTGTGTTGTCTTCGTGACTTTATTCTCTCTGATATCTATCACTTTTGTCACGGTGAAACACGTTTAGATTAGTCTCATACATGATTTCTTTAACAGATCGTTTTTCTGCCGAAAGGGTTTGGGGTTTTATTGTTTCCGCTGCGTAAGATTTTTAAAATCTACCATTCACCCCCCCTCTGGTAGCTTTTCACGTGCTCTTCGATCCTACAATTGGGCCATAAAACAATGGAATATGGATCTTGATAAGGCTGGAAAGCACCATTTGAGGTAGATCTCTGAACCTGATGAATGGAGGGATAAGGCGTACCATAGTGTCAAGATCTGTAAGGAAAAAACCAAGAGATGGCATGAGAAACGAATTTGCCAAAGGAGTTTAAGCCTAGAGATAAAATCCTTCTCTTTAATTCCAGGGTAAAACTCTTTGGACTTGGGAAATTGCGAAGTAAATGGGAAGGACCATTTACCATAATATAAACTTCATCTCATGGGGCCATCACACTCCAAGATGATGAGGGCCATCTATTTAAGATAAATGGGCACCATCTCAAAATCTTCCTAGATGCCCAATAGGATTTGGAAAAAGGAGTGTATGTGGTAAATTTAATCGATTTTCATGCCATTCTCCAAAGTTCCACGTAATTCCTCCATGTCCATCAAGTGGTCCTATTACAAAACTAAACCTTATGGCCCACGGAGACAACCCACAAAACAGAATCTTAGACGGGGCCCACCCAAGGTCAGTCGACCCCCTAGTCGGCCGACTTCTTGTTGTCGCTGCCAAGATTCTATTTTCGCGGGTTATATCTCCCGTGTTATCCAAACAGAACCCTCAATGCGATAGGTTCTATCTCTGGACCAGCAGAATTAAAAGCTACGAACAGAGAGGAAACTTGCACCGTTGCAAAAAAGAAACATCCTCGCCCATCTTTCACTTCGTCCCATCCACCATGGCTGGCAATGGCATCATTCCCCATGCATCCTCCAGCTCCACATTCAACCTTAGCGGGGAACCGACGGTGGCCAACAATGACTCCACCATAACCATTGAGGCCACGATGGCTTTGAACGTGTCTTGTCCCAATCCTGCTTCTTGGGACGCCCCGCAGACATAGCTCTGCTCGTCGCAGAGTGGTACAGTCGCTTTCTCTGCATAAAGCGCCCATGAAGTCAAGTAATCCTACGCCACGTCCAACAACGGTGGCTCTCAAGCCCATCGCGACTCGTCTTTTCCATGGAAAAGACTAAGTTTGTCCCACGCTCTAGCCTGGCGAGAAGTACACAGTCACACTCAAAATAGAGAATGGCGATGTTGTGAGCCATCACCACGAGTCACCAACTCGTACCTCACCGGAGCCCGCTAATGATCGTTTTATAACAATGCATGAGAACGCCTAAAGGTTATGGAAAAGGTCTCTACAAGCGTTTGGACAACTTAGCCTTGAAGGAGTTAACGGATTCGTCTCCCTCCACGGTGAGGTGTCACCTCTCACCACTTGCTATAACAAGACCTCCGGACTAATATCAAAGCAGTGATGAGAAATCTCTCTGTGCCGATGCGGCACGGCTAGCTAAGGAAGTTGCAAATTTCCAACTGGAGAATAAAAAGCTAGCACGCACGATGGTCGAGGCACACATCAAGAGGGCAGAATTAAAGGATGACAATGATGCCCTTAAGGAGAAGATAGATGGTGTACATCGTGGCATGAGTGCTAAAATCAAGCGCTTGTGCGAGGACATAGGGATGTCCGACATTTACAAGGCACCATGAGTAGATGCCCCTTTAGGCCATTGGGTGCTTACCCCTTATTTTGCTTATTTTGTTGTATTCCAATATTTAGTAATTCAATAATGTAGGCACCCCCAGTTTTCCATTCAATAAAGTGAACTTACCAGTTAATCTAATACCAGTAAAGTTCCCCCTTTTAGTTTCTTTTGTGTAGAATAAAGTTTCTAGGAACAAGTGTGGGGGAGGAGTCCCTCCGCAATATCGTGACCTTTTGATCATGCATTTCACCTGAGGACATGTCGCAAACATACAAGCAATACAACACGACAAAGCAGAGAAACAGGGGAGCCAACTAGAGGTAGACCGACCCCCTGGCTCGGCCGACCTGTTGGTGGCCCCTCTTGGGTCCGTTTCGCTACACAACATCGGTTCAAATTTCTTATCCCCTGCTGTTGGTGATTCACTGCAATTTTAGTTGAAAATGTTGACGCATTTAATAAAATTCAAATTAAAATCAACTCTATCCAAATAAACATTGCAAATTGCTTGAACATGAGATTAGTATACCCCGTATTTTGATTTCAATACCATGTTTCTGGACCCATATCATTAAATTAGGACAACATGTGATCTAAGTTTTTGATTGGTGTGATACGGTGGGTAAAATAAACCCCTAGACAAACCCTTGCTTGAAATTGATTTTGAATTTGGCACAATTTTGATGTCTTAAGGTTTGCCTTCCCCTCTCATTGGAAATTAAGTACCCACCAAGGCCATATGATATGAATATTGAAAACCACATGCATATGCCACTTAGCATTTTCATTAAACTTTGTTAAACTCTTGACCCTGTGTTGACGTTTCTTACATCACAAATAAAAATCCGCAAGTGCACGGAAACTATCGATGTAGCATTTCCCCTTAAAAGAGTATTCCAAGGGTGTCATTTATACTCTCCCAAATGAAGGCTAGGTGGAAGCATAGCAATCATCAAGTGTAGGGAATAGGTTGGTCTAGGTAGGGTTCTAGCAAGGATGGGTAATAGATATGTAGAGGTAGTGTGACACACACAAGAGCATTCTAACCTAAGGGAGACAAATGGGTCAAGAGGGATTAGGTTAAGAGTTAGGTAGATACTCCTACTATGCTTCTAGTATACATATACATAGCCTAAGTTAGATACTAATGAACATGTCAATGGTGAATTCTCATGCTACGTTGTTTAACATACTGGGCACGGGTTTACCCCTTGCAATACTAGGACGACTCCCACAAAGAGCCTGTGGAATAGCCGAACGTGGAGGATTATAAGGACAGATAGGGCCGTCACCACATACTACCTACCTCTTAAATCCGTGGGTCTACGAGACATCCAACGCTACTTAACTATCCGAGCACCATGCTAGCATCTTAAGTAAATACCTTAAGAGCTACAACACAAGCCATCCTAAGGCAATGACTAACCTAAACATTTTTGAACCAATGTTGAAACATAGCATAAGTCATTCATATTAATATGATCATGTCATAACTATTTAGACTATAGTGGAGGTTTGTAGTGTTTATGATGATATAATGAGAATGATATGGCATAATCATAAATACTACTACTACCACATACATGATATGAATAAAAGAAGACTAAATATAACATCTTTATTAAGAACAAAGTCACAAATACAAATAGGAATATGAGAGCCATACCTTTCCCAATTTGGAATTGGGAAGAGACTCCTTCTTCTCCTTTTCTACTTGGACGATGGACTAGAGGCTCTCCTCTCTACAGCCTAAACTCCTCTAAACCTATGGAGAGTAGTGTATACAATAGAATGAATACTCACGTGGTGTGTGTGTGTGAAGTAAGGGTAGGGGGTCCTATTTATAGCTAGAGAAGCATAGATTCCCTCCACCAAAAATGTGTGAATCAGTCTTCATCGTGATCAGGGCACCACACATAGTTGACACGTGGAAGCTGATCGAGTTTGGCACCAAGAAGGCGTCAGTCGAACCTCTTAGTCGGCCGAACAGAATGTTGGACCAATTCCAGTGTGCTTCCTCGGGGTGACTTCCAGGTGGGTCCCATTGACTGATATGGGTGATACACCGTTGGATGGCCTCGGATACTTCCGTTTTTGGGCCAATTATCCATGTGATGCCACATGTTGGTGCTTGATTGGTTGGGATGATATTTTATAGTATTGCTCCCCCTCTTTTACCTCATTTCCTACAATAAATGCCTGCATGCACTATTTCTCGAAGTACAAGTGGAAACATGTTAAATAGAAAGGTGATGTGTGCAAGAAATGATATTTCCTTCACTTAATTGAGTCATATTGACGGGTGACATTGGTATATAACAGCCATCAACAAACTCCTCTGAGCTTATCTTTTGCTCGTCCTGAGCAAAATAAAGACTTTAGGTTGATGATCAGGAGTTGCTACAATGTTCTATTTTTCAAAAGTACCATGCGCACAACAAAATACTCTGCCTAGTATTGCAAAGAAATGCATGGTACTATACCCATCTTAAGTCCTTATGGGGCACATGTCTTCTCCTATTCATGGGTGGTTGAAAGATAGAACAACAAATGGAGCAAGCATACCCTAGAAATCAAGTTCCACTCAAATTCCGGAGAGTTCAATTTTAGATTATAGGTACCTCAAATTTATTCTCTCAGTCACTACTTTGTGTGTAGTGGAAATATTTCCTCACCAAGACATTTTGCCTATACGTATCCTACCACTATATAAGACTTGTATGTGGAGCTTGATAGAGAATATAGTAGACATATTTGCAACACATAATATTGCTAAGTCAAAAAAACAAGCCTTTGGAGAAATAATTTTAAAACTATTTCATTCAAGACATGTGCATGTGTGATGAAGTGGATGTGTATGTTTGAGATGACTCCTATTTATGTAGACTCTCTTATTTTGCAGGGATGAAACATGACTACTTCTCTTTTTTTTTTCTCATTCTTTTGATGTAAGCATGATTTTTTTTCTTTCTTGTATCCATGTCTTGTACTCTTTTTTCATGCACTAAACTTGGAGAGAGTACTAAACATGAAAGGTATGGAGTTTCTCTTTTTATTGTGGAATGACGTATGATAGAATTTTGCTTACTTCTAGTGTAGAAGCATAGCATGTGCAAGTGAAGTCTTGAATTCAAAAAAGAAATGAATGAATTCTCACATAGGTCTATACTAGTTAAACTAGGCTCGATGTGAAGACAAATAGCATATGCATAAGGTCTATCAATGTAAAATATCATATAGATTTAGTAGGTATTTCCAATCAAATGAGAGTAACTTAAATCTTTTTAGAATTTCTCCAGAAATCTAAGTTTCACTTTCAAACTAGGAATATCAGCCCTATCACTATATCATATCTCACAACAACATATAATTGGATTAAGCTTTTGCTAGCCACAATTTCTATCAAGGAAAAATTAATTTTAGCCAATGAAAGCAATATTTTGGAGAGTAGTAAGTTGTAAACTAGGGACTTAGGAAAATTAAAACAAAGCAACTATTCATCATTTCATCTACGTGAATTCTAAACCATTGTTACCACACATCTTTTTATTTTATTTGAAAGAAAATCTACTCTACTTATTTTTTAAGGTGTTTTTATATGCAAGGTGAGTGGTAGATGAATGGAAAATAAATATGCAATGTGATACAATTTACCTCAAGTGGGGGCCCTTCCCCAAGCTTGTTCTTCAATCACCTCCGTGATAGGGGTTGAACCCTTGATGATGGAAGTATGCTGCGACATCAGCTTGTTGTTGTTGTAGCGTAGAGTCGAAGTTGGTGAACTGAGTGTCCATTCGGTGCTGCCAATCTTGGGTACCTTGGACATGCTCTTGGAGAGTGTTGTAGATATCTCCCGTCCTCACTACAAGATCTTCCATACGTCTAGTGAGATCCATTATTCTTTGGTTGTAGTCATGATAACTTCTAGTTGAAGAGGAATGCCATCTTCTCATGGATGTTGGAGGCAAGCTGCTAGAGCTTGAAGTGGATTGGAGTGACTACCACGCGGTATTCGGCCATCCATGCCAAGACGGACCTTCGGTCTCATACGATGGAGGTTGAGTCCATCCGGGTGCTTCACCCATTGGGTTCTTTTCCTCTTTGTATTCATGGACCATGGAGGTTGTTGGAGGCATGGTCGCTCTCCTTGCACGGCTTCTAGTTACCCTGCTAGAGACATTACTTCTTTGGGCTTCCTCAATGGGAATAAGATCATGGTTAGCCTCCGATATTTGTACAAATGATAATCCGGGTTAGGTAACAGAATTTTATTGACAAAGTTGGGATAATAAAACATTAAAGAGCCATTATGATCATGCTTGAGGGTATGTCCTTGCATTAGATAATCTTCATTAATTAATTCTTGTTCGATTTCAATATATTCAAATGAAGTATATTCTAGTGTTCCTACTCTAGTAGCAACACGAGTAATCAATGAAGTGCATTCAATTGGCCCTGTCCTTGAAATGTAATCTAACCATTGTGTCATCATGGTAATAACTGGAGCAACATTTATCTTTTTAACCATGGCAAATAAATTTTTCTGCTCATTATCACACACTACTCTAACATCTCCTCTAGGGAACATAGTCATGGCCACCCACCTATGCATGAAGTGTAAAGTAGGATTGTGCAAGTGGCTATTCCTAGGAGCACTACATCTGACCTCACTAGTCAATTCATGCCAAAAACTTTGTTTGTTAAACTTGGACAAAGTGTCTAAATCTAGCAACAACGTTTATGGAAGCCTAGGATTTCACTTAATTCTTTCCATAAGATGTTGTATTCTTTTTGAAATAATCTAAAAGAAATACCATGAAATCCTATTTTAAGGTTGCAAAGGAATTGCATGGAGAGAAGGCGTGAACCTCTCTCCTTTATGTGAGCAAAATTCTCTCATCCTAGTGCATGCCAAATGGAAAAGAATTCTGAATCCATACCTATTTTGGAGATCAAATCCGGATCATAAGCTTATAATCTTTAGTATGAGAAAACTCACGATCTTGGAGGAGCTTGCGTGCTTGATCTTCAAATTCACTTTTTATGTCGAGTTCCCCGTCATGGAGAAGTTGTTGCTGGTTGCTCCTCTCACCCATGGGAGTGTCCTCACATACAATCCTCCTCCATGGACTTGGTGTAGCAATGGATGAGGGACGTGCACTTGGGTCTCCATCATGGCTTGAGCTTGCAACCTCCTTCCTTTTCCCAAACAACCTCTTCATTCCTTTCATGGCCACAACAAGTGGGAACACAACAAAGAAAAAACTCGAAAGAGGTGATGCTAGTGAAAGCACAACCCCCGATGAATTTTCTCTTGAATAACTTGAGAGCAAATTGCAAATGAAATCAAAAGCAAATCTTTTTTTGGTTGGATTTGAGCAAGAAAGCTTCCATGAAGAGCAAGAAAACAATGTGAGCAACGAGTGACTTTGGGGAGGTGTGAAATGAGGCGAAGTGTGAAGAGTTGTGCTCCTCACGGCCACCAGTTATAGTGTACACTCCCCAATGGTCATAAGAGGATCAAATGTAGCTGTTGGAGGAGAAAGAGACAAATTGGCTCTATCCCCATGTCGGTCGAACAGGTGGGTCAGCCGCACTGAAATGTAGACTTCCCTATCCCCTCTTTTGGCAGGTGGCTCCCCGACGGATATAAAATTAGCACGTTGGTGAAATGCCACGTTTGCAGCTCAGAAAAATTGTTTTTCAAATAAAACTCTTTTTTTTTTCAAAACCCAATAATTTCCTTTTGTGAAAAATAATGAAATAAAAAATGAAGGTTGAGAATATAAGATTATCAACTTGCTAAGAAAAACCAAATATGCAGTGGGAAAAATCAAACTAAATGGGGTAAAAACCGAATGAAGAGAAAAGAAAAATCAAAGAAAAGATAATTACCAATTTATTCTATTGGCTAGGTCTCACCACCATTCGATGAGATGGACATTCCTCCTTCTTCATTTCTTGAAATATGGGCCCAGAGGGATGGTCTCGGATGGCTTGTCTTGCTTCTTCCGCCTTTCCTTCTTTGGCGGTTTGGTGGACTTGGGCCTTTGGGGAGGCTAGGGTTTCTCCGTCTTCTTGGGGTGTCAGCGCGGACGATAAGACAAGTTCTCTGCAAAGATAAATTCCCTCATGAATGCAATGAGCGGATCCAACTTTGGAGGTGTGACTTCGACCTCTTGAATGTGTTTTACATTTGGCCCATACTTGTATGGATCATGGAGCATTGTTTCGGCTTTGGGCGAAAGTTAAACTTCTCCTCCTTGCCTTTGATATGGAAGTGGATTTCTCTAGCTCCAACATCTATGCGAGCCTTCACGATGCTAAGGAATGGGCGCAAAAAATGAGCAGCGTATCCTTGTCGACATCCATGTCGAGCACCACAAAATCCACGGGTATGAAGCAATTCCGGATTTTCACCAAAAATTCTTCAGCAATACCCGCCGGATAGCGGACTGAAGAATCAGCCAGTTGGAGCTGCATTGGTGTTGGAGTAAGCTCCGTGAAGTTTAGTTGGTCGAAGACCACCTTGGGCATCACACTTACACTTGCTCCAAGATCCCAAAGTGCCTTGTCAAAGTAGTGAGCCCCAATTGAGCAAGATATAAAGGAATATCCAAGGTCCTTCAGCCAGTTGCTTTCTCATAGAGAAATCATGCTGACATTTTCCATGGGAGGTTTAGGCTGCCTTGACATTTTTCCATTCTCCATAGGTGAAACAACAGGTGCCAATTGAGCCAACTGAGTCTCTAGCATCTTGTTGAAGCTTAATTGGTTCTTGAAGGCCGAGGATAGTCCTTCAATCTTGGCATTGATACTTTCTAGAGTCTTGTCATTAGCCGACAACTTATTTTGATAGAGCATCTTTGATCTTTAGTTGGCTAATGACAAGCTCTCTCAAGTTGGTTTGATTTCCATTGTTGCTGTTTTTGTTGTACTCTCCTTGAAATAAAGGACGTGGTTGGCCCCACTCTTGACCTTGTTCCCATTGTTTGCTACGTATAAGGCATCCTCACCGGTTTCCGGCAGTCATTGCCCGAATGACCCGTGTTACCACAAACTTCACAAGTGATGTGAGAGTCTAGGGCATATGCATTACCACATACGTCCCCATTGGCTTGTCCATCTATCTTCTTCATGAGGAGATCCAATTTGGCAGCAATCATGTCCACCTCCTTCAAGGTGTGCATGCCTCTGACGGGTGGGGAGGTGCCCGTCGCTCCAACCCATGTTTGCCACCATCTTCTCAATCAAATCCTTGGATTTGGGCACCGTCAATGAGAAGAAGGCTCCTCCAACAGCAGCATCCACATGGTCATGGGCGGAAGGATCAACCCGTTGTAGAAATTTTGAATAATCAGCCAATCATCCATCCCATGGTGGGGACATGCCAGGATGTACTCCTGGAGCCTTTCCCAAGCCTCGGGAATATACTCCTTAGCATTTTGCTGGAAGCTGGGAATCGTTCCACGTAGGGCATTAGTCTTGCCCAACGGGAAGAACTTGGCAAGGAATGTTGTAGAACATTTCTCCCAAGTGTCTACAACACTTCATTCGTATAGAACCACTGCTTTGCTCTTCCTAGAAGGGAGAACGGAAATAGCCTAAGACGGATAGCATCAGGAGACACGTCCTTGATCTTAAAAGTGTTGCAGATCTCAAGGAACTGTTGCATGTGAGAACTTGCATCCTCGTTAGCCTTCCCACAAAATGGGTTGGCTTGCATCACAGTGAACAGGCCAGTCTGGATTTCAAAGTTCACGTCCCCCATGTTAACAGTGGGTCCAACAGACACATTGTTAGCAGAGGTAGCCGAAAACTCACGAACGGTCTTCTAGGCCATTGGTGTTTCAGTTGTTGGTGCAGTAGCGCTAGCTTGCTTTGCTGCACGAAGCTTCTGAGCAGTAACGACACTGGGTCAATCTCTCAGAAGGGATTCAGGATCTTCAACAAAGTTTTTAGAAAGTGGAAACCACACATACACTAACCTGTTTTCACATCAAATGCAAAAACAAGAAGGGTTATCCTACTAAAAAACTACCCAGCGCCATTCACTCAATCATGCAATACTTCTGCTGCCTTCCCCGGAATGGCGCCGTAAATGGTTGTTGACGTTTCTTACGTCATAGATTAAAATCTGCAAGCGCACAAAATGAAAGTCCATCTAGGAATTCCTTGTGGGTTTTGGTTGATTTATGACAAGCAAATGAGATCCTAACCAAATTGTTGAGATGAGCGCAAATTTTAATGAAATTATGAAGAAAGTGCAAAAAGAAAGGAGAATGGGGATCTATATGGAAAAGAGCTCATGAGCTGAATAGATTAGATCATTATGTATGGAGTGTGTTGGAGAAACACACCCCAATAGCTCAAGCACAAGAAAACTCATTCACTGCACAAATTTACACAGGACCAGACTAGTCTGATAATCCCTCTGTTCAAAATTGGACAAGTCCTCCCAGTGCAGACTTGTCTGCACAGTCCAGGATTACACAGACCGGACTAGTCCGATATCACCACGGACTTGTCCGATATCTTTCTGACTAGATCGGACTAGTCCTCCCCAGTGCGGACTAGTCCTCAACTCTTCACAGCTTTGCATGAAATCGGACAAGTTCAATAATATCCAGACTAGTTCGATAACCTCTCTGACTAAAATTGGACATGTCCTCCAAGTGCGGACTTGTCCCCAATTCACTAAGGGGTTCACCACAGCCGGACTAGTCCGATATTGACCGGACTATTCCGAACTTCTCCAGAGCCTAAATCGGACTAGTCCTCCCAAGGCCTTACAAGTCCGATGTTCCTGAGAACTTAGGGTTTCCTACACGCCGCACACCGAACTAGTCCGGACTCCACCACGGACTAGTCCGGACTCTCAAAACCCTAACGATAACCTTTGAAACCTCCACATAAATATATGTGCACGACCCTACTTACATCTCTTGACTCCCTGCGCCGTCACACCCTCTAAGAGCCTAGAAAACACATCTTTCCACACAATCCAACACAAGAAATATCAAATCCTTGAGGATTAGCTTTGGATCAAAGGAGAGACACGATTCTCGTGTTTTGAGCTCTTGGGTTTGATTCTCTAACACACTCCTGTTGTTTTATTGTGGATCCTACGAGTGTGTTCTTGGTGGTGTTTGATTTGTAATCTTGGGGAGCCCTCAACTTGTGAGAAGGCCCCTTGAACTTGGTGATTTGTCCTTATGATTAGTGGAAGAGAATCGGCCTCCGTGGCGATTCAACAAGGGTTGGGTTGGAGAAGACTCGATCCTTTCGTGGGCCCCTCAACGTGGATGTAGGTTGCCTCTCTGGGAACCGAATCACGGGATAAACTCTTGTGTCAATCTTGTTCTTAGTTTTTCATATCATTCTAGGGTTTACTTGGTCGTGCATATCTTACGTTAAAACATTGAAACCAAAGTTAGTTTGTGCTACATTTAATTTCATTGACTCAATACCTTCAAGTTACATACTATATTCCGCTGCGTACTGTGCTGGTATTGAGATCATTGATCTAACTAGATCAATCTAGTCCGCACGCATCGGACTAGTCCGCACTCTACCGGACTAGTCCGATTTCTTGGTATTTGATCAAGTTGCTAAGTGTTGCAGGTTCCGACTAAAATTCTAAAAGGCCTATTCACCCCCTCTAGCCCACATTCACAAAAACTATCGATGTAGTGTTTCCCTTTAAAAGAGTATTCCAAGGGTGCCATTTATATTCTCCTAAAGGAAGGCTAGGTGGAAGCATAACAATCATCAAGTTTAGGCGATAAGTTGGTCTAGGTAGGGTTCTCGCAAGGATGGATAATAGATATGTAGAGGTAGTGTACCTAATAATAAGTGCACAATAATTTCCTTAGTCATTGATTCTTATTGCATGGTCTTCTCATATGGATCTCATTTTTGATTTAGTAATGTATGAATTGCAAGTGTGCATCTATTTATCCATACCAATCCCCACAAAAAGCCATACTTAGTTGAAGGGACAAAAGTGGCAAAATTATGCCAAGGTGAGGATTCAAACACATTGAGTGACTTGAGATAATCCAATAAGAGGAGGAAAAGGCATTATCCTTTTGGTATTCGAGATATAGCAATTTTCAAAATTATTTCAAAAGGAGGAAGTCCAGGTCAGATACACTCAACTGTTCCAGCTCTCAAACCCCAAGATTATGTGGTAGCTATCGGTACCCAATATACAGGGTACCCTCGCACATATGCTGAAAGTACCTAAGTATCATGCCTCCCCGCTGAGGCAGGGTCCAATAGCGCCACATGTCCAGAATGCTCTGGACCCCAGCCTTCCTCAAGTACAGGATCCGGCGCTGCCACGTGGACCTCAAAGACGCGACCCAGCTCCTCCGATGAGACGGGCTCCGGAGCTGCCACGTGTTTAGCAGGATAGGACCCCACTCCACTGTAGGAGTGGGTTTTGGTGCAGCCACATGGCCCAAAGCCCCAGGCCGGACACCTCCCGCGGAGGCGGCCACCAGCTCCACCATGTGTCCAGCAGTCCCAGATTCCTAGTTCACCTCAGAGAAGGGCTCCAGGGCTGCCATGTGCCCCGAAGTACCGGACCTTGCCTCCCCCACAGAGGCCAGCCCTAAAGCTGCCACGTGTTCTGCAACTTGCCTTGGACGGTGGGTTGCGGGAGTTAAGGGCGGTGTGCCCTGTCTAAATCGAGCATTGAAGACATGCACCCACCCCTGATGCATGACGCAGCACACGCCAACAGTCAGAGACTGTTGCGTCCAATCGCATCAGAATAACGGTGTTGCAGGCCTACCTCTCTCTGCCAAGTGGGGTAGCTTACAGCGACAAGACAGACGGACGAGACATCCCCTTCCAGCGTCAGCAACTATGCGTGGGCCAGTGGTATCAGAGGCGACAAGACGACGAGTCTCCAAGCCGAGGTTAGAGACAGCGTAGTGGAGATTCCTTAGATATCTTAGGATAAGATCACCCCAGGGCCACCTGTCGGGCCTCGAACCCCACTTGTAAGGCGTCTGGCGATGTCTATAGAAGGACCGGACCGCCACCGTTACAAAGGATCCAACTCATACACACTCAACACACGCATTCACACCAGCAATACAAATCACACCGTGGACTAGGATATTACGCTCCGGCGGCCCGAACCACGTAAAACCACTGTCTCACAATCTCTCATACGCACAATCTCTCCCGAGGACTAAGCCCTGCCGATCAAGAACCTTCATGGGCTGCTCACATAGCTGGTCCCGGGAAAGTGTCGCAAGAACACTTCAACATTTGGCGCGCCAGGAAGGGGTTTTTTCCTCTAAAAAGTGGTTGCGCTTTCATCGCAATGGTAAGAATCAATCCTACTGCAGAAAGTCGACCAACAGGTTGGCGAAGATGGGAATATGGAGTTCCAAAAGCCCGAACGGGCCATTGAAATGGTCCACCAGGCTGAGGACTTCGACCCCAACAGCGACCACGAGCATCGCAAAGCACTCCACGTCATCTGTGGGTGATCTTTGAATGTAGCCTAGAGGGGGGGGGGTGAATAGGCTTTTTGAATTTTTATTCAGAACCTAAAACACTTAGCAAACTGATCAAACACAGAGAAATCGGACTAGTCCGGTAGTGTGCGGACTAGTCCGGTGTATGCAGACTAAATTGATCAAGTTTGATCAGTAATATCGATCAAGGTAATTTATGCAGCGGAAATTGAGTTACAACAAGAGTGTATTGCTTCAATAAGACTAGATGTGGCACGAGTTCATTTTAGATTCAAAGTTTTAACATAAATTTACTGAGATTGAGCAGACCCTAGATCACTATGAATTGAAATAACAAAAGAACGAAGGACGCGATGATTTTTATCCCGTGGTTCGATTCCACAGAGGAAATCTACATCCACGTTGAGGAGCCCACGAAAGGACCGGGTCTTCACCAACCCTACCCACGTCAAATCTCCATGGAGCCGATTCTCTTCCACTAATTACATAGGTGTAAGAATAACCGTGTTCAAGGGGCCTTCTCACAAGTTGAGGGCTCCCAAAGATTTACAATTCAAACGCCACCAAACACACTCGAAAAGTATGCAATGAAACAGCGAGTGTGTGTGAGAGAATCAAACCCAAGAGGTCAAGTCGTGAAGAACGTGTCTCTCCTTTGATCTATTGTTAATACTCAAGGATTTGATCTTTCTTGCGTTGGATTGTGAGGGGAGACGTGTTTTCTAGGCTCTTGGAGGTGTGATGGAACAGGGAGTCGGGAGAGTTTGATTAGGGGCCATGCACCTCTATTTATACTAGGGTTTCCAAAGGTTACCATTAGGGTTTTTAAAGTCCGAACTAGTCCGTGGTGGACTCCGGACTAGTCCAGTGTGCGGCGTGTGGGAAATCCTAAGAGTCCTGAATTATCGGACTTGTCCGGCCAGGGCGGACTAGTCTGATTTTATCTTTGGAGATGTTCGGACTAGTCCGACACATATTGGACTAGTCCGGTGTGGTGAAACTGTTGGTGAATTGAGGACATGTCCACACTTGGAGGAATTGTCCGATTTTAGTTAGAAGGTTTTCGGACTAATCGTGCAGATATCGGACTTGTCCGGTTTAGGTCAGAAAGATATCGGACTATCCGTTGTGATATCGAACTTGTCCAACTTCGTGCAAACTATGAAGTGCTGAGGACTAGTCCGCACTGGGGAGGACTAGTCCAATCTTAGTCAGAGAGATATCATACTAGTCCGTGGTGATATCGGACTAGTCTGGTCTGTGGAAACTGGACTGTGCATACAAGTCTGCTCTGGGAGGACTTGTCCGATTCTAGACAGAGAGAAATTGGACTATTCCAGACCTGTATAACTTTGTGTAGTGAGAGTGATTAAAATTTTCTTGAGCTCTTGGGGTGTGTTTCTCCAACACACTCCATACACAAATAGTATTATAATCATTTCTTGAGCTCCCTTTAACTCGATTCATCACTCTCCCTTCTTTTTGCGCTTTCTTCATAATTTCGTTAAAACCTGCGCTCATCTCAACAATTTAGTTAGGATCTCATTTGCTTGTCATAAATCAACCAAAACCCACAAGGGATGCCTAGCTGCACTTTCAATCTCCCCCTTTTCGGTGATTGATGACAACCAATTGAGATTTCACAAATATGACTAAAAGTGCAGAATTTTCATAAAGTGTGCACATATGAGTTTGGAACAAATTAAGCAATGAAAACATGAGACATATGTGCACTCTTTATGGTGGGATGCAAAACTACATGTGTGTGAACAATAATCTTGATATGAATAAGATAAATGGCATAATCATGACAGCATCAAGGTTATCAAGCATGAATATCAAATTCAGAGCATAACACATAAGTCATAAGCATGACAAAGTCATAGTTTCACACCACATGTCCAATAGCTTAAGAGAGCACAGTTAAAGTTTTACAACCCAAACAAAACACAAATAGGGCTCTCCTCTCGCAACCTATATCTAGACCTAGCGACTCCCCCTCAATCTCTCCCCCTTTGGCACCAAGGCACCAAAATGAGGGAGAGGAGGGATCTAGCAGTCGCCGTTGACTCACTCCTCGCTGTCGGTCCGCTCATCGTCTTCATCTTCAGGCTGCAGAGGAGGAGGAGGAACAGATCCACTTGAAGTGCCCCCAATGCCAAAATAGGCAAGTCCAGAAGGTGAAAGAGGTGGAAGCTCCGAGAAGTCAGAGGAGAGTCCTCAGAGGTGAACGGAGATCCAATGGGCTCAATCTCCAACTTCTGGCAGATTTGCTTGACATTTTGTTTTATGTATCTCATATCGTCCTTCCTTGCCTTGTTCAACTTATAAACTATCACCTCATTCTTCTTGCAGGAGCCAAAGATGGCAGCCAAGTACTTCAAAATACCACTATAAGACCCTTTTTGAGGAGGGGCCCTAGTAGCGGGAGCAGTCCTGACATCTCCTTGAGCTCTCCTCAGAGCCTCTTCACTGGACACTGGAGATGGAGCAGCTGGGAGAGTGGCTTGGGAAGGCTTCTGAGGCCTCAAGGGAGTGTGCTCCACATCCTTCATGAACTCAATTACCTTGACCTTTTCTATAATGAATATGATGTAGGGCGCATAGCCACAGGAACGGTTAGGGGTGCAAGAGATGTTCACCATGTCATTCTAGATATAGTCGAAGACATCAAACTTCCTGTTCTTGCTTATCACCTTTATTAAAGTCCTCAAGTACCCTTGCACACTTCCTGCATCTCCATCTTTTGGAGCTATTGTCTTCCTTAGCACCCTGTTGAGAACCATGAAGAAGGGCTTCATGTTCTTGGTTGATGGAGGATTGAACTTCAGGCGAGTGTCATAAAGGAACTCCATCTTGTCCTTCTCCAAAACACCAATATTGTGAATCACAACTGCATTATTGTCGGTGTTCTCTAGATGCATCAATCTTGCAAACTCATCATAAGTCACTGTGTACTTGGATCCGTGAGTCATCCAAGTCACCCTCTCCTCATCATCACTAGCAAAATAGCAGGTCACAAAGAATTGTGCAATGATCTCATCATTCAAGTCATACTCGAAGGCAAATAGGTCCTTAAGGCCATGTCTCTCCACAGCCTCTATCACCTCATCAAAAGCTGGACAACTCTTCCCCTCAAAGTGATCCAGTCAATCCATTGACTCTTGACCATTGGAATCTTCATCTGCATGTACATGAAATTGTAGTAGTCCGCATGGAAGTTACTCCAAAACCTTGCATCCGCAGCCTTCCTGGAATAGCTGTAACAGTTAATGCCCCTGAGCTTTGAAGCTATGTCGCTTTTTTTCCATTAAATCTCTGTTCAGCAGGGTCTCTGTTCCCCTGTCTCAGTGCACTCATCTGGAGGGGGCCAATTGGACCAGCGGCGACCACTTTCCCTTTGCCCTTAGCTTGGCGAGAAGCTGCCGAGCTAGGGCCAGCGGCATCCTTTCCTTTGGATGCATGCTTCTTGGCCACAACCTTTCGCCACACAAGAGGTGGAGTTGGCGATGGGTCAGCAGCACAGTTTTGCCTCTTTTTGCTTTGGCCCGTCGAGGGCCGAAGCAAAGACTCTTGGTCTAGCTCGGCCTCAAAATCGGAAATCTCATCATTGGAGCTCGACATGGTTCTGACAAGAGGATTATACAGTACAAGGATGAGAATTCATGGAAAGGAAACACATTGAGTAGAGGAATCTAGGGTTGAGTTCTGTTAAAAATCGGACTTGTCCAATGCTCAAGTGCGGACTAGTCCAAATAACCGGACTTGTCCATACCAAGACCGGACTAGTCCGATGTTCAACAGTTCAAACCCTAATAATTAGATTAATGGTGGTTCTCAATGCGAAGATAGCTCAATAGAGATGTAATACAACAAGGAATCATTTGCTAACAAGTAGAGCTAAGCTATTTGGTCCACAATACAAGAAATTGAAGGTTCTAGGGTTTTGGAGAAAGATTCCCAAAATCCTTTGATTCTTCAGGTTGGAGGCGTTGTTGGTGCGGACAAGTCCATGGTCTTCGATTCTCTTGCGATGAAGATCGTTTTCCACGGAGATTTGAAGGGATTTGGTGGAGAAATCGCCAAATGGCCTTGGGAGCACTCGAGTGAAGAGAGAGAGAGAGAGAGAGTATGAGGGAAGTTGTGAGGATGAAGGGGAATAGGGTTTGGCGTTCCTAGGGTTATGTAGTCGAAAAATCGGACTAGTCCGTGGTCAACCGGAATAGTCCAGACTATCGAACCTTTGCGGACTAGTCTGCAGTGTGCGGGCTAGTCCGTGGTCACCAGAACAAAAGCAATTAGCCCATTCATATATATTCGAAGGTACTTGCAAAGAAAATAGGGGGCAAAACACACAAATAATCTTGATAATTATGATCAGTAAACATACAACAATCAAGCTATGACCATAATTCACCAAGATCAAGTAATTGAAATAGTTTCTTCAGAGAAAATAGAGGGAGATGATTTTCATAACACAATCAATGGATTTTGAATAATCCATACAGGTATGCAAGTTTTCAAGCCACGTTCCGAGCATCTAGGATATTTAGTTCATTTCGGAGCTCGCAAAAATGTTTTTCATCAAGTGGCTTGGTAAAGATATCGGCTAGTTGTTTTTCAGTGTTGACATGGGAAATGGCTATGTCTCCTTTCATTGAGTGGTCTCTCAAAAAGTAATGCTGGATGTCTATGTGTTTGGTCCTAGAGTGCTCAACGGGGTTATGGGCAATTTTAATAGCACTCTCATTGTCACAAAGGAGTGGAATACGACTTATACTGTAACCGTAGTCCCTTAGTGTTTGTCGCATCCAAAGTAGGTTTGCACAACAACTCACGGCTGCATACTTCGCTTCGGCCGTGGATAAGGCAATGAAGTTTTGTTTCTTGGAGAACCAAGAAACTAGGGATTTACCTAGGAATTGGCATGTACTAGAGGTATTTTTTCTATCTACTTTGCATCCGGCATAATCTGCATCGGAGTATCCAATATGTTTGAACTTGGAACATTTAGGATACCAAAGACCTAGGTTGGGTGTATGAACTAAATATCGCAAGATTCTTTTTATGGCTTTCAAATGACACTCCTTAGGATTGGCTTGAAATCTTGCACACAAACATACATTCAACATAATATCAGGCCTAGATGCACATAAGTAAAGTAGGGATCCAATCATGGAGCGATAAACCTTTTGATCCACGCTTGGTCCGTCTTCATTGAGATCCAAGTGTCCATTTGTTGCCATGGGAGTCTTTATAGGCTTCGCCTTGTCCATTCTAAATTGTTGAGTATGTCTTGAGTGTACTTGGTTTGGCTTATGAATGTCCCTTCCTTTTGTTGCCTTACTTTGAATCCCAAGAAGTACCTCAATTCTCCCATCATGGACATCTTGAATCAATCTGTCATAATCTTATTGAATTCTTCACAAAAGGATTTGTCAGTTGAACCAAATATGATATCATCAACATAAATTTGACAGACAAATAACTCATTGTCAAAATGCTTAGTGAACAATGTATAATCAGCTTTCCCAATCTTAAAACCATTTTCAATTAAAAAATATCTAAGGCACTCATATTAAGCTCTAGGAGCTTGTTTGAGACCACAGAGAGCCTTACACAGTTTGAACACTTGGTCGGGGAACTCTTGATCTTCGAATCCGGGAGGTTGCTCCACGTACACCTCCTCCTTGACTGGTCGTTGAGGAAAGCACTTTTCACATCCATTTGATAAAGCTTGAAATCATGGTGAGTAGCATACGCAAGTAATATTCTAATCAATTCAAGCCTAGCTACGGGAGCAAAGGTTTCGTCAAAATCCAAACCTTCGACTTGTAAATACCCTTTGACCACAAGTCGCGCCTTGTTCCTTGACACCACCCCGTGTTCGTCTTGTTTGTTGTGAAAGACCCATTTGGTGCCGACGACGTTTCACTTGGGTCTTTCGACGAGTTCCCACACCTCGTCCCATTTGAAGTTGTTAAGTTCTTCTTGCATTCCCACCACCCAATCTGGATCTTTCAATGCATCCTCAATTCCGGGCGGTTCCAAAAAGGATACAAAAGAGTAATGTTCACAAAAATTAGCAACTCGAGATCTAGTGGTTACGCCCTTTTGGATATCCCTGATTATGTTGTTGATTGGGTGATCTCTTTGGGCACATTGGTGTACTCTTGGGTGTGACACTTGCGGAATTGTATCTTCATGATCGTCTTCTTCTCCCCCTGGATGGTTGCCTTCATTGGTGTGTTGATCATCTTCGTCTTCTTGAGGTTGATCTTGTGTAGAAGCTCCCCCTTGATCATTTATCTCCACATGTGGTTTATCTTCATCATTCACATTTGGAGGTGGTGCTTGTGGTCGAACATCACCCAACGCTGTTCTTCTCAATGCTTGACATGGAGCTTCTTCTCTATCTAGCACACATGGATCAACTTGCTCTTCTTGAGAGCCGTTAGTGTGACGCCTGGTTCCAAAAATGAACCAAGCTAACGCATATGTGTGCCCAGGATGTTCAACACACATACACGAGTGATTCACAAATGATAAACAGATAATTACCACAGCTCAAATTATTAAATAAGTACTCTTATTACATAATTCATTAAATCCTCGAATACAAGCTCTAATGAATATTAATGATAAGTTCAACTAATGCAGCGGAAATAAACTAATTAAGCAACTAAGCAAACTAAGCATAAGGGATAGCGCAGCTCCATGCAACACCACAGGCAAAGCTGACGGTAGACACGGCCTAGAACTCCGCATTATCGCCATTAAACTCACAATCCTGACCTGCAACTGTTGGGGGGGGGGATTGCAAGAGTGAGTACATGTCGTACTCAGCAAGTGTGGAAAGTATGACATGTGGCTGATTCAAATGACGAATGTAATAATGGCTAAGTGCTGAAAAGTACAGTAAAACATTTGAAAAGCAATATATTATATGTGTGTGAAGTAATCCCATCATAAACCATGTAACCATCATAATACCAGTCCATAATTTACCATTGGCAATAACCATAATCAATGTCATAAACCATGATTTCATCCCATAACCGTAACCATAGTATCAACCATAACCATTACCAAACCATAACCATCCCAAATCCCAATTTCCCTCTAATCATGGAAGTTGTCCAGGTGCTCATAACCGGGAGCACGGCTATCATGATAGTTCTAATACTCTGCAGAGTTTGTACCTCTTTACCCACGTGTTCGTGATTTCATCACCCGTCGGCGACTAAAGAACCTCCCTTATGCCAATTACACTTCCTTTGGTGTATGACCAAGAGATCACAAAATAGCCTTTACAAAGGGATTACTAACCTATTCAGACCCCACTGAGGTTTCACCGGTGGCGATGCCTCCAACTGAGCACATCTTCAACCAAGGGCCCCCTCTTGAGCCATTCGGATCCCAGGGTAGTCCCACCAATCATCAACAAACCCAATCCGACTACCCCTTCCCCGAGCATCCACAATGGTCCAAACAGCACTAGCAAAGCCCTAATTAATCAGCTACGCCGCACCCATACTTGGCCTCGTGGTGGCACTGTAGTCCTGGCTTATTCTCGCATGAACCGGTCCTTAGATCTAAAGCAAGCAAACCACCATAACATCCAACCCATCCACATACCAGGCTTGCTTAGATCATCCATCGTATTGACCAGTTCACATTAACCAGAATATCATTAATACATAATTAAATGTGTAGTGTTGGTTTTTCCATCCCAATTAATTAAGCAAAGCAAAAAGGTAAAAACCCTTCCCGACTCTCTACCATAAATTCCAGGTGACAAGGGTGGTTTAGCAAGTCTAGTAAACTTCCTACCATAGGATTCCCATCAAATTGACACAACATGCAGTTTTGCAAACAAAACATTTATTCTAAAATACAGGATCAATATGCTTCAAGGACACTTGCCTTGCTCCGGCGGATAGGGTTGCCCAAGCGCTTCGAAGTCTTGATTCTTGAAATCCTCGTACACGATCTCTTGAGCACTTCCCTCTACTCGTGATCACACATACAAGAATATACATACAAATCAACATGATGCACACACATTAATCAACATGCGATGATATGCATGCATGCAAAGTACAATAATTAATTAACTACGGTTGTTTATTAATTAGATGCAACTAGTTCATACGTGTTCATATGAGTTTATGGCGATTTTAACATGGATTAATGCTGCTGAAAATAAAATTGTAGTGCAACTAAAATCAATTTATGTCTATTAGAACTAATGCGTCACCAAAATTCGCATCGGGAACGAATCCTACCGTAGATCTGACGGCTTGACGGTCGCGGAACAAATGCGACGCGTAGACGAAGTGGATGGCGCAGCAGTCCCTCGGCGGCACGACGACGGCGACGATCTCCGGCAGACGGTGGGGCCCTCCTCTTTTTCTTCCTCTTCTTCCCCTCTTTTTTCTTCCTTTTCTCCCCCTGGCGGCGGCTCTGTTCTCTGGAGTTTTTCTTCCTGTACCGGCGGCGGCATTTTCTTCTCTGGGCGGCGGCGGTTTGCTGGATCGGGAAAAACCTAGGGACCTACGGTCCTTTTTATAGGCGGCGGCTAGGGCGCTAGGGCCGGCTGGCATGGGATCGGCGCGGGGCCGGGCACGTGCGCGCGTGCGGCGGTTGCGCGGGAGCCGGGAAAATCGGCAGGGCTGGCGCGCGAAACGCGCGTTTCGGCGCAGGAGTCGTCGTGGGGTGGATCGGTCGTGGCGGGGTCCAGCGGGGCCAGGCGGTCGCGTCGGGAGTGGGAGGCCGAGCGTGGCTGCGGGGGTGGGACCGAGCGGCGCGTTGGGCGGCGGGGCGTGCGGGCTGAGCGGGAGCCGGGCGAGGGCAGGGTCCAGGGCGCTGAGCGGTCGTGTGCGGTGTCGGGGTGGGCGCGAGCCGTGCGGCGCGTGGGGGGCGATCGAGGCGGGGGGGGGGGGGGGGGGGGCAGGCGCTGCAGCGCGGGCTGCGCGCTGCAGGCGGGCAGGCGGCGGGGTCGTGGGAGGCACAGGCGGCGTGGCGAGTGGGCCAGGCGGGTGGGGTCCAGCGGCACGGCGCGTGAGCGGGAGGCCAGGGGGGGCTGCGGGGTTCGCGCTGACGGGCGGCTGGCTGGGCCGGTCGGCGGCCTGGCCGGCGGATAGTTTTTTTTCTCTTTCTTTTTTTTACTATATTATTTATTTATTTATATATTCTATTCTTTATATTATATATATATTATATTATTATTTATGTTTTATTATTTTTATTTATCTTATTTATTTTATTTATTTACTTTTTATATATATTTCTTTATTATTATAATTTTTATACTTATACTCTATTACAAGTTTTACGCTATTATTTTCTTTTTTTCCTCTTTTTGCTACACCATATATGTATGTTTTATCTTTTCTTTTATTATATTAATATTTAATGCATGATCATGTACGCAATGCAGGATGCGAAAATCGAGGGTGTTACAATTCTACCCCCCTTAAAGTGAATCTCGCCCTCGAGATTCGACAGCGTGGAGAAAAGATGCGAGAATTCTGCCTTCAGGTCTTCTTCATGTTCCCACGTAGCTTCGGCTTCCGTATGGTGTTTCCATTGCACTTTGCACCAACGGATTCTCTTATTCCTTGTGGATCCAAAACAATGAGGTTGGCGGAGAAGTCTGCCCCCCTTATTCTAAGGCTTACTTTTGGACATACTATATGTGTCCTCATCTCTCCTCCAGGAGACTTAACCAACAGAGTAAACTTCATATGAGAGATAGGCAAACTATACTTGGCAACATACTTTGACACAATGAATGAATGCGATGCTCCAGAATCAAATAACATAGTCACGGGGTTGAAGTTTGCGAGAAACATACCAATGACCACATCATCCGCTTGTTGAGCATCCTCTGTAGAGACATGGTTCACGTTGCCACGAGCCAAATTCTGCTGTCCACGGCTTCCTTGTGGCTGTCCTCCATTAGGTCTTGGGTTTTGCCTCGGCACATTGCTTCTTTGACCAAGGCCTGACTTAGGACATTGATTTGCAAAGTGTCCAGCTTCTCCACAAGTATAGCACCTCTTGACTCCACCAGAATTATTGGGACGAGCTTGGTTTTGAGCATTGGTTCCAGGAAAATCAGCACGAGGCGCATAAGGCATCGGAGGCCTAGGTGCTTGCATGACAGGGCGCTGCTGCACAAACTGAGTTGGGTGTGGTGCATAACCAGGGCGCTGAGCAGGAATAGAGGAGCTGAAATGAGGCGATTGGGCGGCGCAAAGCGAGGGCGCACATTACTTCCTTGTTGCTGTCCTTGATACGGCGCCTTCCTCTTGATTTCTTGCTCCATCTCACGGATCTTGTTCTCAACCACAATTGCTTTGTCCACAAGCTTCTGGAAATTTACATAATCACAATTGAGCAATTGCACTTGGATCTCATCGTTCAAGCCTCTCATGAACAAGTATTGCTTCCGGCTGTCCCGACTAACATCCTCGGGCGCATACCTTGAGAGTTGAGTGAACTTGTTGAGATATTCACTCACGCTTGATCTTCCTTGCCTTAAGTTCTCAAATTCTTGCCTCTTCAAGATCATAACACCTTCCGGCACATAATGAGAGCGGAAGTTCTCCTTGAATTTGGCCCAAGTGATTCTTTCTTGGTTCTCATGAGCATTGCAATAAGCATCCCACCAGTCTGCAGCTGCTCCAACTAGTTGATGAGAAGCAAACAAGACCTTCTCCCGGTCACTGCATTGGACAATAGCAAGTTTCTTCTCCACGGACTTGAGCCAATCATCCGCATCCATAGGGTCGGCAGCTTGAGCAAAGGTTGGCGGCCTAGTCCTCATAAACTCTCCCAATCGGTTATGAGGAGGCGGGGGTGGCGGTGGAGGCATGTGGGGCTGATTGTTGTTATTGCCAGCCTGCAGCTGTCCCATAGTTTGTATCATGGTCTGCATGAGCTGGTTCTGCATAGCTAGTAGCTGCTCGACATTGATAGCTCCATGAGCAGGTCCTTGTCCATTGTTGTTCTGAGGTACTCCATGGTTCTCATCCTCATCATTGACATCCCTCTGGTTGCGAGTCCTCACCATCTGAAGAAGAGCAATAGGTAAGAATTTAGAAACGTCCCCAACTATATGCATCAAGGGATATGAAGCTAACTAACTAGCTATATTAGCCTAGGTGGACATGGCAATGCTAAGGCATCCCAAAATCCTCTATTAAGCACACAAGCAAGCAATATATATATATATAGCAAACAGCACTCCAAGCAAAACACATCAATTCCTGAGTGCTCCTATGTGCTCTAAAGTGTCCATTCTATCTAGGCTGCATCCTACGGTCAACCTGTGGCTCTGATACCAATCTGTGATGCCCGGTTCCGAAAATGAACCAAGCTAACGCATATGTGTGCCCAGGATGTTCAACACACATACACGAGTGATTCACAAATGATAAATAGATAATTACCACAGCTCAAATTATTAAATAAGTACTCTTATTACATAATTCATTAAATCCTCGAATACAAGCTCTAATGAATATTAATGATAAGTTCAACTAATGCAGCGGAAACAAACTAATTAAGCAACTAAGCAAACTAAGCATAAGGGATAGCGCAGCTCCATGCAACACCACAGGCAAAGCTGACGGTAGACACGGCCTAGAACTCCGCATTATCGCCATTAAACTCACAATCCTGACCTGCAACTGTTGGGGGGGGATTGCAAGAGTGAGTACATGTCGTACTCAGCAAGTGTGGAAAGTATGACATGTGGCTGATTCAAATGACGAATGTAATAATGGCTAAGTGCTGAAAAGTACAGTAAAACATTTGAAAAGCAATATATTATATGTGTGTGAAGTAATCCCATCATAAACCATGTAACCATCATAATACCAGTCCATAATTTACCATTGGCAATAACCATAATCAATATCATAAACCATGATTTCATCCCATAACCATAACCATAGTATCAACCATAACCATTACCAAACCATAACCATCCCAAATCCCAATTTCCCTCTAATCATGGAAGTTGTCCAGGTGCTAATAACCGGGAGCACGGCTATCATGATAGTTCTAATACTCTGCAGAGTTTGTACCTCTTTACCCACGTGTTCGTGATTTCATCACCCGTCGGCGACTAAAGAACCTCCCTTATGCCAATTACACTTCCTTTGGTGTATGGCCAAGAGATCACAAAATAGCCCTTACACAGGGATTACTAGCCTATTCAGACCCCACTGAGGTTTCACCGGTGGCGATGCCTCCAACTGAGCACATCTTCAACCAAGGGCCCCCTCTTGAGCCATTCGGATCCCAGGGTAGTCCCACAAATCATCAACAAACCCAATCCGACTACCCCTTCCCCGAGCATCCACAATGGTCCAAACAGCACTAGCAAAGCCCTAATTAATCAGCTATGCCGCACCCATACTTAGCCTCGTGGTGGCACTGTAGTCCTGGCTTATTCTCGTATGAACCGGTCCTTAGATCTAAAGCAAGCAAACCACCATAACATCCAACCCATCCACATACCATGCTTGCTTAGATCATCCATCGTATTGACCAGTTCACATTAACCAGAATATCATTAATACATAATTAAATGTGTAGTGTTGGTTTTTCCATCCCAATTAATTAATCGAAGCAAAAAGGTAAAAACCCTTCCCGACTCTCTACCATAAATTCCAGGTGACAAGGGTGGTTTAGCAAGTCTAGTAAACTTCCTACCATAGGATTCCCATCAAATTGACACAGATGCAGTTTTGCAAACAAAACATTTATTTTAAAATACAGGATCAATATGCTTCAAGGACACTTGCCTTGCTCCGGCGGATAGGGTTGCCCAAGCGCTTCGAAGTCTTGATTCTCGAAATCCTCGTACACGATCTCTTGAGCACTTCCTCTACTCATGATCACACATACAAGAATATACATACAAATCAACATGATGCACACACATTAATCAACATGCGATGATATGCATGCATGCAAAGTACAATAATTAATTAACTACAGTTGTTTATTAATTAGATGCAACTAGTTCATACGTGTTCATATGAGTTTACGGGGATTTTAACGTGGATTAGTGCTGCTGAAAATAAAATTATAGTGCAACTAAAATCAATTTATGTCTATTAGATCTAATGCGTCGCCAAAATTCGCATCGGGAACGAATCCTACCGTAGATCTGACGGCTTGACGGTCGCAGAACAAATGCGACGCGTAGACGAAGTGGATGGCGCAACAGTCCCTCGGCGGCACGACGACGGCGACGATCTCCGGCGGACGATGGGGCCCTCCTCTTTTTCTTCCTCTTCTTCCCCTCTTTTTTCTTCCTTTTCTTCCCCTGGCGGCGGCTCTGTTCTCTGGAGTTTTTCTTTCTGTACCGGCGGCGGCGTTTTCTTCTCTGGGCGGCGGCGGTTTGCTGGATCGGGAAAAACCTAGGGACCTACGGTCCTTTTTATAGGCGGCGGCTAGGGCGCTAGGGCCGGCTGGCGTGGGATCAGCGCGGGGCCGGGCACGTGCGCGCGTGCGGCGGTTGCGTGGGAGCCGGGAAAATCGGAGGGGCTGGCGCGCGAAACGCGCGTTTCGGCGCGGGAGTCGTCATGGTGTGGATCGGTCGCGGCGGGGTCCAACGGGGCCAGGCGGTCGCGTCGGGAGCAGGAGGTCGGGCGTGGCTGCGGGGGTGGGACCGAGCGGCGCGTTGGGCGGCAGGGCGTGCGGGATGAGTGGGGTCCAGGGCGCTGCACGGTCGCGTGCGGTGTCGGGGTGGGCGCGAGCCGTGCGGCGCGTGGGGGGCGATCGAGGCGGGGGGGGGGGGGGGCAGGCGCGGCAGCCCGGGCTGCGCGCTGCAGGCAGGCAGGCGGCGGGGTCGTGGGAGGCGCAGGCGGCGTGGCGAGCGGGCCAGGCGGGTGGGTTCCAGCGGCACGACGCGTGAGAGGGAGGCCAGGGGGGGCTCCGGGGTTCGCGCTGACGGGCGGCTGGCCTGGCCGGCGGATAGTTTTTTTTTCTCTTTCTTTTTTTACTATATTATTTATTTATTTATATATTCTATTCTTTATATTTTATATATATTATATTATTATTTATGTTTTATTATTTTTATTTATCTTATTTATTTTATTTATTTACTTTTTTTATATATATTTCTTTATTATTATAATTTTTATACTTATACTCTATTACAAGTTTTACGCTATTATTTTCTTTTTTTCCTCTTTTTGCTACACCATATATGTATGTTTTATCTTTTCTTTTATTATATTAATATTTAATGCATGATCATGTATGCAATGCAGGATGCAAAAATTGAGGGTGTTACAGTTAGTTTCATCGAACACTACGTCACGTGCTACTTCAACAAGTCTGGAGACCTTGTTGAAGACACGATAGGCGTAAGAGTTCGAATCATAGCCAAGCAAGAAACCTTCATCAAACTTTGAATCGAACTTTGAAGTCTTAGGCTTCTTGTTCAAGATATAACATTTAGAACTGTAAAATCGAAAATAGGAAATATTAGGCTTGTTACCGGTGAGTAGTTCATATGACGTTTTCTTGAGTAGGCGATGAAGATAGAGTCGATTTATGGCGTGACAAGCGGTGTTGACCGCTTCAGCCCAAAATCTGTCAGAAGTCTTGTACTCATCAAGCATTGTCCTCCCATCTCTATGAGGGTTTGATTCTTCCTTTCAGCTACTCCGTTTTGTTGAGGAGAGTACGGTGCTGAAAATTCATATTTTATGCCTTCTTCGTTTAGGTACTCCTCAACTTGGGTGTTCTTGAACTTCGTGCCATTATCACTTCGTATGTTCTTGATCTTCAATGAAAACTCATTTTGGGCACGATTGAGAAACTTCTTGAGGGTTCCTTGAGTTTCTGTCTTATCATGCAAAAAGAAAACCCACGTGAAGCGCGAAAAATCATCAACAATTACTAAGCCGCATTTGATACCACTGATGCTTATGTAAGCAATTGGACCAAACAGATCCATGGGGAAGTAGCTGGAGCGGTCTTGTCGTTGTCATGACGTTCTTCGTAGGATGAGGTGCGCCTACTTGCTTCCCGGCTTGACACGCGCTACAAGGCCTATCTTTCTCAAAAACAACATCCTTTAAACCTCGGATGTGATCGCCCTTAAGGAGTTTTTGAAGATTCCTCATACCAACATGTGCTAGCCGTCTATGCCACAACCAACCCATGTTGGTCTTTGCAATCAAGCATGTGTCAAGTTAGGCTTTACCTTTGTTGAAGTCAATAAGATAAAGCTTTCCCTTTAACACACCCTTGAATGCAACCGAGTCATCACTCCTTCTAGAGACGGTCACACCCTCATTAGTGAACAAGCAATTATAACCCTTGTCACATAATTGAGATATGGACAATATGTTATAATCTAAGGAATCGACATGTAAAATATGAGAAAGAGTGTGTTGAGATGATATCGCAATTTTACCGGTACCGAGCACCCTTCCTTTACTGTTGTCTCCAAAATAGATGCCTTCGCTTGGATCTTCATTTACTTCATATTCAACGAACATCCTTCTTTCTCCGGTCATGTAGTTGGTGCATCCACTATCTAGCACCCATTTTGATCCACCGGAGGAATAGGTTTGCAATAACATGTTATGCCTTGGTTTCAGGTACCCAAGCTTGCTTGGGTCCTTTGAGGTTAGTTACAAGTGATTTGGGCACCCACACATGAGAGTTGGCGTTCCCATGGCGTTGCCCAACATATTTAGCATAAACTCTACCAAAGTTGCTTTTCATAAGAACATAAGATGCATAAAAAATTCTAAACAAGAGTTGTTGTTCATGTGTGTTAACCATCTTAGACTTATCAACTTTATTGGGCTTTCTAGCTTGAGTGGAGTTTCCCTTGACAAAGACAATGCGCTCCTTGTTATTCTTATGGCTTCTAGCATTTTGCTTTTCACCATAAGAATACCCAATGCCATATTTGCATTAGGAGGTCTTGTGGCCAAATATGCACTGCGTGCATACTGGACCTTCTCCTTGTCAAATATGCCACTTCGGGAAGGATGCTTGTCCTTGGTCGAGTTTGACTTGTCTTTCAAGCTAGTTTCAAGTTTAGCACATGAACAAGTAATAGTAGTGTTAGATTTTAAGTGTTGAGTGGGTGACATTGACGAGGATGAAGGATCACTTTGCTTGAGTGACTCAACTTGTACCTCAAGGATCTTGTTAACTTTGGTTAAGTTAGCAAGTTCATCCTTGATGATAACATTTGAGTCGCTTAACTTCAAGCAAGCTTCCTTGCTTGAAGCTAACTCAAGTTCTAGTGACTTGCTTCGCTCCTTTTCAAGTTCAAGGAGCTCATTGATCTTGAGATACTCTTCCTTTTGAATGATTACAATATCTTGTTAACGATCAATTAGCCCCTCCTTATCAACAAGCTTGTCCATCAAGAATTTCATTTTAGCAACAATTTTCTTATCTAAGCCAACTAGCATGTCTTCATCATTACTATAGTTATCACTATCACTATTAAAAGAATGTGAGGAGGAAGATTTTGTTGTTACCTTTCTTTTACCTAACTTCGCCATTAGGCATGTGTCATTGCCCTTCCATGCGCCGATAGTTGGGAAGAGGGTGGATTTCTTGGTTGCCTTCTCGATGGCTATGCTAGCCATATCCTCTTCCTCTTCGGATGAGGACTCATCATTTGAGTCCCACTCCTTTCCCAGATGCGCTTGTCCATTTAGCTTTTTCTTCTTGAAGGTCTTCTTGGGTTGAGTCTTTGCTTCCTTGGTCTTCTTCTTGTATTCTTCATAAGGGCAATCAACTATAAAGTGGTCATATTCACCACAGTTATAGCATGCCCGCCTCATCTTTGGTCTTGATTTATCTTAATCAAATGGTCAATGCTTGATAGACTGGACTTGTCCGGTTGGTGGTGCAGACTAGTCTGGTATGCTGAATGTGTGTTGAGTTGATCAAGTGTTGATTCAGGAATTAAACTTTTTAGCAGTGGAAATTTGAACAACTGATGAGATCACTTGGATTATCAATCAATATTGTGAAGTTACACATGAAAAGAAACTGCAATTCAAGTTACAAGCTTGATCAATTATGTGCCCTAATTAATGAAGATTCAAAAACAAAGAAGCACACGAGACACCGTTTTTTACAGAGGTTAGATCTCACCAAAGATATCTACTCCTCCTCGAGGAAGCCCACACAGAGCTGGGTCTCTTCAAACCCTTTCCCTCATCAAGTCACCACACAAGGCCGACTCGATTCCACTATCATGGGTAATCATCGAGTTTATGAGTCAACCTCACATGTTGAGGGCACCCACAAGAATTACAACGAAAAGATGATCAAATACACTCGAAAAGATTACAAAGAGATGCACGAGTGTAAAGAGATCAAACCCCAAGAGCTCAAAAGTTTGATAGTAGGAATCAAAAGTTATATTTGTGGAGTCGTGGATTTCCTATTTATAGTATTTCCAAAATTGTTACCGTTAGGGATCTCGACAACCGGACTAGTCCGCCCTGGGGTCCGGACTTGTCCGTTGTGCTGTGTAAAAGTTGGCGTGAAATGTGCAGCACACTAGAAACCCTAATTGTGTGAGGTATACAGGACTAGTCCGGTTTGTGTCTGGACTTGTCTGGTGCCCTGTGTAATTGAAGTCTAGAGAGTTGAACAGACTAGTCCGGTCCAAGAATGGACTTGTCCGGTGCTATGTGTTATTGAACACCAAAGAGTTCAACAGGCTAGTTCGGTCCTATGGATGGACTTGTCCGGAGTGTAGTGTAAAGCCTTTACCTCTACGCAAAGACTTGAGCTCTTGGGCTGTGTCTCTCACACACATCCTATACATTTAAATCTACTTTGGCTTCAGTCGTTAGTTGTGATTTTCTCTTTTTCTACACCACTTCATTTTTTCACTTTTTTAGTGCACCAAACTATCTCATTTGAATTGACCTGCAGTCATCTCAACAAGTTCATTAGAATCTCATTTGTTTGTCATCAATCGTCCAAAACCCACAAGGGATTGCCTAGATGCACTTTCATAGAGGGAAACCTCTACCGGCATGTCACCAACGATGCTCTATTACGGTGCATAACCCGACAGGAGGGCTGCGACTTACTTGCAGAGATCCACGAAGGAGAGTGCGGGAATCATGCGGCTTCCTGCACGCTGGTTGGTAAGGCCTTCCGACATGGTTTCTACTGGCCAACATCACTCCAAGACACCGTCAATATGGTGAAACGATGCAAGGCGTGCCAGTGTCACGCCAAGCAGATTCACACACTGGCACAAACACTGCAGATGATCCCGCCATCCTGCCCATTTGCTGTTTGGGGGCTGGATATCCTGGGGACCTTCCCTAGGGTCGTTGGAGGGTAAATTCCTCTACGTTGCTGTACACAAGTTCACCAAGTTCCCGGAAGCAGCCCCAACAATCACCATCAACAAGGAGTCCACAGTCAAGTCATCAAGTCGATCGTCTGCAGGTTCGGGGTCCCGAATAGGATCGCCACTGAAAATGGGACCTTGTTTACTAGTGCAGCGTTCCAAGACTACCATGAAGACCTAGGTGTCCAAGTTTGTTATGCGTCTGTGTCTCACCCAAAGAGCAACAGTCAAGTTTAAAGGGTCAATGTTGAGATCCTCAGGGGCCTCAAGACATGCACGTATGATAGCTTGGATAAGCATGGTGCCAAGTGGGTCGATGAACTTCCGTGTGCGCTATGGGCGAGCCGGACATCATGCAACCAGTCCAAGGGGGAAACTCCTTTCTTCCTGGTGTATGGAGCTGAGGCCGTCCTCCCCCTAGAGATCGCCGTGGGCTTCCTCTGGGTCCAGACATTCGATGAAACCACACAGGACCAGCTCCAGCGTGAAGATGTCGACCTCGTCAAAGAAGCAAGGTGGCACACTGCCATTTGAAATGAACAGTACTAGCAGGCGCTCCAACGCTACGAGGAACGGTTTGTACGGAGCAGAGAACTCAAAACGGGGGGCTTGGTGCCGCGGCGGATACTTTCTTGAGAAGGTTGAACAAACTGTAACACCCTCATTTCCATGCATCATGCCCTACATCCATCAATAAATATGTTTAACATTAAGCAACATAAGAAAGGAACAAGTTAAAAATGAATTGATAGCAAAACCACACTTAAAAATTCTAGGAAGTGTAGACTAGTCCAATTTTAGTGCGGACTACTCCGATTTCTCTCTGACCTCCATCGAAGAAGTCTAGTTTTGCTGCGGACTAGTCTTTTTTTCTCTCTAGACACTTTCAGACTTGTCCGGTCCATTGCTGACTAGTCCGATATTCCAATTCCTTGGAAATTTTGCTAAGTCCCTGGACCTGTCCGGTATTCCTGCGGAGTTGTCCGATTTTCCTTCGACTAAAATCGAACTTGTCCAGTTTTTGCAAGACTTGTCTGTCCCCTCTGGATAAGTTCGGACTTGTCCGATGTCCAGTCTGGACTTGTCCAATATCTCTCTGTCTAACTTTGGACTAGTCCTGCCCTTTTCGGACTTGTCCGGTAAATCGCGATTCCGAGTTGATCTTTTGTTTCACGACTTGTTTTCGGGTTTTACCTTAGGTGGGCCTAGGAACGTCGTGCCTAACTCTTTTAGAGCCCATGTGGGACCCTAAAACCGACCCCTACTCACCCCCAAACTCAAAATCCACCCAACCCTAGCCTCCACCTCTATATAAATAACCCCACCCCTTGGCTTGACATCTATTTGCAACTTTCTCACCTCACCCAAACCCTAGTTCGTGGAGAGCCACCACCGAGGAGGTAGAAGGAGATCTCGAGCAAGAATAAGAAGTGGAGGAAACAAAAGACAGTCAAGACCTCCATCAAGTTTCATTCTCCATCGCCAATTCACCATCAAGTTCATCATCAACGCTAGATCTTCAAGATCCAAGTGTTATCTCCAAAACTCTTGATTCTTTGGAGTCTTAGACACATGGTATACCTTCTAATTCCTTTTCCTTATGTGAATTCAACCCCAAATCTCCATATTCATGTTGATCTAGAAAACCCTAGTTCGCTAGTTTCGCGAAGTGCGGACTAGTCCGATCCCTAGCGGACTAGTCCGATTTTCCTGGTTAAACTGTGTTGAATTAATTCCAAGATTAGATCGAATCAATTCCAAACACGTGTATACTTCTTAATAACCATTGTAATTGATTAGTGAAAATCATTAATAACTCATTCACTAGTTTTGCTTTGCATTTGCATTAATCATACATGTCATGTCATATTGAGTAATATTTGTGCACTCTTTGATTGTGTTTCTTGTCCTGTATGTTTATTGCATGGTTTAGATGAATTTGCGCTAGAGAGTGCCACAGAGGATCTCCAACGCCAAGAGTTTGAAGTCTTTGATCCCAATCAAGTCCAAGAGCGAGGCAAGTGTCCTTGAACATATTGATCCTAAAATAAATGTTTTGTTTGCAAAACTGCATGCTTGTGTCAATTTGATAGAAATCCTATGATAGGAAGTTAATAGCCTTGTTTGACCACCCTTTTCACCTGAAATTCATGGTATAGAGTCGGGAATGGCTTTTTACCTTTTTGCTTCACTTAACTACTTGCGATGGGAAAACAACTATGCTATTCAATTACGCATTAATGAGGTTATGGTTAATATGAACTGGTTAATAGGACATGTTAATGGGTGACCTAAGAAAGCCTGGTATGTGGATGGGTTGGATGATATGGCGGTTGCTTGCTTTATATCTAAGGACCATCTCGTGGAGCGACCATCCAGGATTTACAGTGCCACCATGAGGCCAAGTATGGGTGTGGTGTAGCTGATTAATTAGGGCTTTGCCAGTGCTATTTGGACCATTAAGGATGCTCGGGGAAGGGGTAGTTGGATTGGGTTTGTTGATGATTGGTGGGACTACCCTGGGATCCGGATGGCTCAAGAGGGGGCCCTTGGTTGAAGATGTGCTCAGTTGGGGGCATCGCCACCGATGAAACCTCACTGGGGTCTAAATAGGCTAGTAATCCCTTTGTGAAGGCTATTTTGTGATCTCTTTGCCACACACCAACGGAAGTGTGAGATGACATAATAGAGGTTTAGCCACTGAAAGATGATAAAATCACCTCTGCAGAGTGTCTTTAAAAACTATCATGATAGTCATGCTCCTGGTCATGAGCAACCTAGACTCTCACATGATCAGAGGGAAATTGGGATTTGGGATGGTTATGGTTTGGTAATTGTTATGGCTGGTTATGGAGTAATTTCTGGTATTTGATATGATTAATAGTAATGGTGAAATCTGAAATTTGGATGATGGTTATGAAATATGAACTGGTACTATGATATTACTTATGGTTTATGATGGGTTTACTTCACATACATATAATATATTGCTTTTCAAACGTTTTAATGTACTTTTCAGCACTTAGCCATTATTATATTTGTCATTTGAATTAGCTACATGTCATACTTTCCACACTTGCTGAGTACGACATGTACTCACCCTTGCAGTTCCCCCACCAATAGTTGCAGGCCAGGATTGAGAGTTTAACGATGAAAATGCGGGGTTCTAGGCCATGTACACCGTCATCTTTACCTGTGGTGTTGATTGGAGCTGTGCTATACCCTATTTGCTTATGCTGCTTAGTTGATTAGTTTGCTCAGTTTAGTTTATTTCCATTGCTGTCGGTGGTGTTGATCCGGCAGATCTCTCGACACTACTAAAGTGTTAGAGGAGTTTGAGGTTCAGTGTGGGTGCACGGAGATTCAAGAAGGTGAAGTGTTAAATGACACAAGAGACATGAAGGTTTACGTGGTTTGGGCCGCCTGAGCGTAATACCCTACTCCACGGGGTGTGTTGTTGTTGTATTGGATGTATGAGCTCAACGTAAGTTGAGAGTGTAAAGTGAGCGCGTCCAGTCCCCTCTATGTATCGTCGGTCTGTCCTTTCATAGTACAAGGGCAGGCCGTTACAAGTTAGCCTGGCCCGACATGTGGCCCCGGCGGTTACTAATATTGATACACATTTGATGCGCTTAATTACCCTTAATAACCGAGTTACGGGCTTTGACTGCACCATTACTAGTAATTAAGGTCGTCCGATCGTGTGCCATTAATATAGTATTATTGACACTTAATCGGGTCTTGAAGTCCTTGATTCCCGTTTGAAGATCCGATGCTGTTGTGGAGTCTTCCGGAGGTTAGAGGCTGAAGATCCGATGGTTGGACACGTGGCAGCTCCAGAGCATACTGTGGGGAACAGGTAGGTCCGGTGCCACTTAACACGTGTCAGTTCTGGAGCTTCCCTCGGTCGGGGGTTAGGTCCGGGGGTGCCGCTATGGTACATAGCCCGGAGCTTCCCCCTTGTGGGTGGTAGCTCCGATTTGATAGTACACGTGGCGACCCTGGGACTAACCATGTTGGGGAAGCGGGTCCGGTTATGTCTGACATGTGGGCCTCCGAAGGTCTTCAAATCTAGTAGATGACATTCCTTTGAGATCTTTGCAATCTCAAAGGGTATACGGTTTCCAGGGTACCGATAGTGGCCCCCTGGGCCCACCTCTGGGGAAGATCCCTTGGGTGAGGTCATTCCGCCGGAGGTGGTTCCATCCTTCGACTTTTGAACTTCAAAGGTCTTCGGATGTGCCATTGGTGATAGTTTGGAGTTAAATCCTCATTGTGTGGCATATCTTCTGTGTGACAAACGAGATCATTGGCGTGCGGATCTCACGCAATTGAAGGTCGCTGGTTCCCGATACGAAAATCGTATCGGTTCTGCGCGCCTTGTCAGGCTGTTGCCTTCGGGATTCCTGCCTCATGATGACAACCGTTCGCCTGGGTAAGAACCTTGACTTGATCGTCGGGGTGGTCCCGGGCCCTCTTGTCATCGGCTGGGTGGAATTTTTGAGTAGTATCTTCGACTTCCTTGCGGTTTCCATCCAAGCGTTGCAAGGGCTTACTTAAGAAGGAAAGCACGCACCATCTGGGGTTCTTTATGCATCTCACCTGATCTTGCGCTCAAACTCCCAACTTGTGCTTGCTTTTCCTCTCTTGCCTCGCTGTGCCGCGATGGAGTTGGGTCTCCGCGAGAGCCGTTTGAAGACCGAAGGTGACCTGAAGAAGGTCCGGGCCCTCATGGGATGGTCCCCGGACTTCTTCAAACGCCTGGTCCGCGCCGGGGGAGAGATCCCGTTCGAGAAGGAGCACGCCGGCGAGATGGTGTACTTCTCTTCGTACGCCATGGTGGGGTTGATCCCACCTTTTTCCTCCTTTTTCTTGATGCTGCTATACTTCTATGGTCTGCACCTGTATCACCTTGGCCCCCACTCCATTCTTCTTGTGTCTGTCTTCGTCCACTTCTGTGAAATGTGGGTGGGCATTCCCCTGCATTGAACTTTTCCGGACCTTCTTCACCGTCCATACCACCGGTAGGAGTAATGAGTACCTTGGCTTCTACTACTTCGTGAAGCGCAATAAGTGCCCATTCAAGTACCTCTGGTCGTTTCCCTCTGGAAAGTGGGATGATTGGAAGAAGGACTGGATAGTCATCCGGGTGGAGGAGCACGAGAAGCTGGAGCTGCCCGAAGGCCTCCCCAACATCGACACTGCAGTCTGGAGTGAAGCTCCGGTGTTGTCAGATGCCTTCAACCCTGCTCTGACCAGGATCTGCCAGTGCGTGGAGGGAGGATTAACTCCTCAAGCGGTATTTTGCAATTTCCTGGTCAACAGGTGGGCACCGCTGAAGAGGAGAGAAAAACTCGCTAGGGCCCTCAACAGCGTGATGGACGACGACCGGGTCGAGACTGGTCTGAAGTCCAACATGGCGGGGCAACCTTGGAGTTCCATCTCAAGAAGTTCCAGCACGGCATCGACGTTGCGGGTGATGACTTGACCCCGCCACCAGGCTTTCTCCCTCTGAACGTGGAAGTAGAGATCAGCAGGGAGCTCCGGCGGACGATGCCGGTGCTTGACGACCTTGGTGTCGTTGAGAGAAGATCGACCTCCAGGGCGGTGATCCCTGGGGCTTCCGAAGGTGGCTTCGACCCTGCCCCGAAGCCAAGGATTGAAGTCGTCGGCAAGGGCAAGGAGCCGGCGGACGAACCCTTGAGCCGGAAGAGGAAGCTGCAGCATGACAAAGGAAGGTCCATCAGGCCTGCAACCTCTGCATCAGTTCCTTCTCCCCGTAGGGGGAGGCCTTCTACAACTGCGGCGACTGTACCCGCAGCGGCATCTTCCCGAGGTGCTAGCTCCGGGCATGCGACTCCGGCACCAAGGCCAGTTGGGGCCTCTAGGTCCGGAGGTCCATCCCAATCGAGGGGGGCCTCGACTAAGGAAACGCCCGTGGCTACAACGAGTTCCGGGGGACCTTCCGGAGCTTCCACGCCGGCGGCGGCTGTGGTCAGCCCAGAACGCCCAGGAATGAGGTTCCGCGCAAGCTGGTGCGGAAGCCTCCCGAGGTAATTTTTAATCTTTACCTCAGATAGTTGTTTTATTGTAGTAACTGTTTTTTAAGTTTCTTCATCCATCATCTCCAGAGTTCCCAAGAAGAGAAGTGAGGCTCCACCCTCAGCCACAGCAGCTGAAGCTGTGAGGGTGGAAGCTTCTGCTCCTGTCCCGGTGCTGCCCCAAGCGGTGGCTGAAGCTGCGGCAGCTCCGGCGCCAGCTGTCGTGGTCATGGACCTCGACTCATCCCCCGAGACTCCCGTGGTAGCGCCGGACCACGGGAGAGAAGATGCGCCAGTGGCACCTGCCCCGGAGGTTGAAGCCCCGGGTCTTGGTGCTGAGATGATGGAAGCTCTGGCCATTGAGCCGGAGGAAGCAGTAATTCCGGCCCCAGAGCCGGAAATTGTCAACGCCCCGGCGGTTGAGTCGGAGGTTGTTGAAGTCCCGGCAAGTGAGCCATATGTGGAGGAAGTTCCGGCGGTTGAGCCGGCTACCTCTGAAGCTCCGGCTCAGTGCCGGTTGTAGTTGAAGACCTTCCGGTGCTTGAGCCGATTGAGGTTGAAGCTCCGGCCTTAGGGCCGATTGTTGCGGAGGCATCAGCACTCGAACCAATGATGGTCGAGGCGCCAACAACCGGAGGACGGCCCAAGTGCCGTGGAGGCTCAGGGGGCCACTCTTGTGGAGTGGGACCCAATTTTTGTAAGCGAGAACCCGCTGGAGCCAGCTGAGGAGACACCAGCAGGTCCGAAACCTATTCCCCTATCGTTGTCTATTGACAACGCTTGCTCTAGCCTGCGTCAAGTCCAGCTAGCATTCTACCACGATAGCAAGGCTCTTGAAGAGGAGCGCCAAACCCTTAGGCGGTGGCGTAACTGGCTCTACTTCGAGACCAAGCTGGCGCAGTCGAGGCTGACAGACGAGAAGGAATGGATCAAGCAGGAGAAGGTCCGCCTGGAGTACTAGGGCAAATTATTGGATGACACGGAGAGCTTGACTCGTGCCCTCGACGCTCAATCCCGGGCCATTTATGAGTAGACCAAGGCAGCTAATAGTGCGGCTGATGAACGCCAAGAAAGGCTTGAAGCCATTAACACTACTCTCATCAAGCGCCGGGAGGAACTTGAGGAGAGGGAGAAGAGGCTCGAAGATGAAGAGCAAAAACTCCTAGAGCTGCAGGATGACGTCTTGAGGAGGGAAGAGGAGCTTGCCAAAAAGGTGGATCTGGTTGACAAGGGTCTCAAGGAATGCACCAAGAAGTTGGAGGAGCATTGCCTTGAGGAGGAGGAGAAGGCCTGGGTGCGAGGGCAAGAACTCTACCAGCAATAGTGTGCCCTCGCTGCTAGGGAGAAGAATGTTAGGGGCCGGGAGAAGGACCTGGTCGACCGCCGGAACAAGATCTACCTCCGGGAGGAGGAGCTCGGCAAACTCGAGAAGTAGGTTGCTGAAAAGATTCAGCAAAATGCAAAAGAGGTTGAGCGCCTTGCTCGCGAGAATTCTGAACTAGCGGCGGCCAAAAGATCCTTGGAGGAAGTGAAGGGTTTGAGGACTGCGGACTCGCTACAGGTTTGGGAGTTCCTGAGCAAGGCCAACGACGCGCTGACGCCGATGGGCTTCAGTCCCGTGCGTCCGGATGATCCGGAGCCGGACATGGCGTTGCAAGCGTTGAGCTCGGCGGGTAGCTAACTCTCCAAGGTGGGCGACGTCATCGCGGACTAATTGGAGGTTGAGGGGCAATCCCTGGCGAAGAACGTCGCAGAGTATGTGCTGACGTGCTACACCAGCCGGGATCCCCAATTCCCTCTGGACCCGGTGCTTGAAGGTCCAGTCGAGGGAGAAGGTGAAGCCACCCGAGCCAATGTGTCGGAGGTTGCTCAGAAGGTCACCCAGTTCTTCCATAGGGTCTAGGACCGTCTCTGTAGCTCCCACTTGTATTCTCTCTTTTTCTTCCCCAATTTTGTAATCCCTTGTCTCCAGATGAATGAAATCCCCAAGTTTTTGTGAATTTTATTTTTTGTCTTCAACACTTTTGTCTTCACTTGGACCCCTGGTAGATGTACACAATTTGATTGTGAACATGTACCAAGAGGATATTGTGTTTTGTTGAAGACTCAATTGCTTTGAACTTGTAGAGTGTAAGTCCGAAGTCCTCGATAGTGAAGGCCCCCTGAGGTTGTCGGAGCTTAGAAGCTCCAGCATTGGCTTATCGTCGGAGCTTAGTAGCTCCGACAATAGTCCCTATCAACGCATAGAGCATCGATAGTTAGCCCTCCGGGATGTCGGAGCTTAGTAGCTCCGGTAATGACCTTTACCAACGCGTAGTTTGTTGGCAGCAGACTCTTATGGGGTCTTCTCACCATCTTTTATTTTGGGTCCAGTCGGCTGGCCCCCCTAGCTTTACCGGAGCTTGGTTGCTCCGGTGATGCTTGTTTTCAATGTTTAACATCGATTACAAGCCACCTAGGGGGAGTCGGAACTTTGTTAGCTCCAGCTTTTCTTCATCAACGTGGATTTTTTATTTTTCCTGCATACTGAAGCCAAGAAAAATAGTAAAATTCGTTCCTTGCCTATAACTTCGTCGCGGCTTACGATTCCCAAGAAAGTTTTAGGTCAAACGCGATTCTGGATACAACCGAATGTGTTGTCTTTTCTTCCAGATCCAATTGTACTTGGACCCGCCTTACTTCGGTCTGCCGGGGTGTAGGTAGAGTGGCGTAGTTAGGGTGCTTGACCAGGCTAAGTCGATAGCACACTCCGGCCCTAGATTGGCTTGGCGGCATTTAGGCGAGTGGGCCATGAACAATATTTGAATCCAAAAGAATTGACCATACAGCTCGAATTGTACATGAACCGGTCGGACTAAAATTTCTTAAGAATTGCACAACTTTGTTATAGACAAGAAAGAGAAAATTAAAAAATGTTGAGCCTGTACAAAATAAATGCATGTGGAGTCTGATTCACATGAAGATGTCTTTCATTATAGGTCCGGGGTACAGGGGAAACAAGTACACTCTTAGGGTATGGAACCAGGCCAAGAGTGTTTCATTTCTCGTTTGACCCAGGGTAGCTAGCTACACTTTTAGTCCTGAGACTATGACAAGTGTTGCATGAACTTCGCGGACCTTCCGGGAAAGGTCCGGCTGTTCTCCCGAAGGAACTACCCGACTCTGTACAATGACTCTATAACATACACCTCAAGTTATTACAGACTCACCTCCGTGATATTAAGTGTAGAACTTACGGAGGTGCTCAAGGTTCCAAGGATTTGGGAGAGATGTCCCATCCTCGGTAGCCGAGCGAACGCTTCCGGGACGGGATACTTTAATCACTCGAAAAGGTCCCTCCTAGCTGGGGGAGAGTTTGTTTAACCCTTCTCTTGATTGTATTTTCCGTAGCACCAGATCGCCTTCCTCGAGCTGTCGGTTGTGTACATGCCGCTGATGATAGCGCCGAAGGGCTTGGCGGTATCGGGCATTCCGAACAGCTGCTTGGCACCTTCCCTCCTCTAGGAGGTCTAGGTCTTCACGCCGGAGCTGGTCCTGCATGGCTTCGTCGAAGATCCGAACCCGGAGTGACCCCAAGGTGATCTCCGGAGGAAGGATTGCTTCAGCTCCGTACACCAGGAAGAAGGGTGTCTCTCTAGTTGACCGGTTTGGAGTTGTCCTGTTGGCCCATAGAGTGGGTGGAAGCTCTTCAATCCAGTTGGCTCCATGTTTTTTCAAGCGCTCATAGGTGCGCGTTTTGAGTCCTTTTAGGATTTCTGCATTTGCTCTCTCGGCCTGGCCATTGCTTGCCGGGTGAGCTACGGAGGCGTAGCAAACTTGAATGCCGAGGTCTTCGCAATATCCTTGAAATGCAGAGCTTGTGAATTGGGTCCCATTATCAGTGATGATTTTGTTTGGGACTCCAAATCTGCATACAATGGACCGCAAAAAGTTGATAGCAGACTTCTTGTTGATTGTCACAACTGGAGTTGCTTCCGACCACTTGGTGAACTTGTCAATGGCGACGTACAGGAACTTGTAACCTCCGACGGCTCTTGGGAAAGGTCCCAAGATGTCCATCCCCCACACAGCGAAGGGCCATGTAGAAGGTATCATTTGTAGAGGCTGAGCCGGTGTGTGAATTTGCTTTGCATGAAATTGGCATTTTTCGCATTTCTTCACCAGCTCAGTTGCATCCTGGAGTGCTGTAGGCCAGTAGAAGCCATGTCAGAAGGCCTTACCGACCAGCGTGCGGGAAGACGCGTGGTTCCCACACTCGCCTCCATGGATTTTTGTGAGGAGCTCGCAGCCTTCTTCCCTTGTGATGCACCGCATTAGGATGCCGTTGGCACTGCGCCGGTAGAGATCCCCTTCTACCAATGTGTATCTTTTAGCCAATCTGACTATCCAGTCAGCGGATACATCATCGTCAGGAAGGATGTTGTCTTTCAAGTAGCTCCGGATCTCCAATATCCATGCATCAGAGCTAACTTGAGCATTTGAGTCTTGCGTGCTGGGTTGCTCGGAGCTTCCGACAGAACCTACGACCCTTGATGGCTGCCATGGTAACAGGGCCATCGGGACCGTCAGCTTCGGGATGCTGATCTCGCCCCCTTTGCTCAGTTCGACAAGCTGAGCTGTGGGTTTTGACAACCTCCGGACAAAAGTTCTGTCAGGAGCTGGAGATCCGATTGACGCTTTCGTCGAGAGTTCGTCAGCTTCAGCGTTGTGGGCACGCTGAACATGGTGGAGGTCTAGGACTTCGAAGTCCTTCTGAAGCCTCTGGACTTCAAGGAGGTAAGCAGCTAGCTGGAGGTTGTTGCAGGAGCATTCACCCTTCATTTGCTTAATGATGAGCTGTGAATCTCCCTTGACCAGCAGCTGCTTAACACCGTATGACAGTGCCACCTTTAGTCCGTAGATGAGTGCTTCGTACTCCGCCATGTTGTTGGTCGCCTTGAAGTCAAGGTGTACCATGTATTTTACCTTCTCCCCAGTTGGTGCGAGGAGAAGGATTCCAGCTCCAGCCCCCTGCTTTTGCATGGAGCCGTCAAAGTAGAGGGTCCAATGAGGCTCGGTGAAGACCGAAGCTTTGTGTTCCGGCTTCTGCTCACTGGGGCCCCCAGGGTTTGATGGAGTGGGAGTCCATTCCACCACGAAATCTGCCAATGCTTGACTCTTGATTGCTTGCCTTGAAATGAATTCGAGATCGAATTCGGCCAATTCCGCTGCCCACTTTGCGATATTCCCAGTTGAGTTGGGATTATACAAGATTGCTCGAAGTGGGTAAGAAGTCACCACTGGGATCTTGTGAGCTTGGAAATAATGGCGAAGCTTCCTGGAGGCCATAAGAACTGCATAGAGCAGCTTATGCACCTCTAGGTATCGAGTCTTGGCGTCATGAAGTACTTCACTGATGAAGTACACTGGGCGCTGGATGGTCCGAACCCTCCGGGAGGGGCCCGGAGCTTCCTCTTCATTGATCCGGATCCTCCCTGAGGGATCCGGACCTTCTTTGGGGACCTCCGGGTCCTGGCTGGAGGGACCCGGAGCTTCTTCAGAAGCGACCTGGACCCTCCCGGAGGGGTCTGGTTCTTCTGAAGTAACTTCTTGTGGATTCAAGTCTGGGAACTGGGACCCAAACTCGCTTTCAGGAACCTCCGGACCCTCCCGGAGGGGTCTGGATTCCTGAACATGGGATGGTTCTGGTCTCTCCGCAACCAGGACCATACTGATGACTTCGTCAGTAGCTGAAATGTAAAGCAGCAAAGGCTCACCAGGGTTCAGAGCTACCAGAGTTGATAGGGTGGTGAGGAGCTGTTTTAGCTCCTGGAACGCCTTTTCTGCTTCTTCAGACCATTGGAATGGTCCGGACTTCCTCAATAACTTGAAGAAGGGAAGTGCCTGTTCCGTCAGTCTTGAAATGAACCGGCTGAGGGCTGCTAGACATCCAGTCAGATTTTGGACATCTTTGATGCGGGATGGTGGCCGCATGTCTTCAATGGCTTTGATCTTCGCCAGATTAGCTTCTATGCCCCGGTGACTTTCCAGGAAACCAAGAAGTTTTCCAGAGCTAACCCTGAAGACACACTTGTCTTGGTTTAGCTTTGTGCGGGTGACCCGCAGCTTGTCAAAGACAGGATGCAAGGTTTCAAGGAGTGACTCCTTGTTCTTGACCTTGACCACGATGTCATCGACGTACACTTCCACTATGTCTCTAATGAGTTCTTCAAAGGTTTTGTACATAGCTTGCACAAAGGTTGAAGCTGCATTCTTGAGACCAAATGGCATGGCTGTATAACAGTACAATCCATCTACTGTGATGAAATAGGTATGCTCTTCATCTTCCCTAGACATTCTGATTTGATGATACCCAGAATATGCATATGGGAAACACAGTAATTCACACCTGGAGGTGGAATCCACTATCTGATCTATTCTAGGTAGTGGGAATGGATCTTTTGGACATGCCTTATTTAGTGTTGTGTAGTCGATACACATCCAAAGCTTCCCACCGGCCTTGGGCACAACGACTGGGTTTGCCAGCCATTTTGGATGGAAGACTTCTCGGATGAATCCAGCTTCGAGCAACTTCTTCACTTCTTGTCGAATGAAATTTTGTCGCTCCACTGATTGTTTCCGAGGCTCCTGATGCACAGGCCGGGCGTCGGGGTAAATTTTCAGATTGTGCTCAATCACTTCCCTAGGGATCCCAGGCATTTGTGACGGTTGCCAGGCAAACACGTCGACATTAGCCCGGAGGAAAGCGATGAGCGCGAGTTCCTATTTGTCGTTCAATCCCTCCGATATACGGGTTGTGTGAGCGGCATCGGAACCGATTTGGACGACTTTGACGGGAATGTCGGTGTCGCCGCTTGGCTACACACGAGGTGCAGAAGTCGAGCCTCGCTGACGAATGCTTGGGGGTTTTGGAGCTTGCTCCTGTCTGAAGTCCTCCTCTTGTGCCGTAGTAAGCGCATGGAGTTCTTCCAGAGCAGTTACTCCGGTAGTGCGATCTCTGCGGATTCGGAGAATGCCTACTGGTGTTGGCATCTTTAACACCAGGTAACCATAATGAGTAGTTGCCATGAATTTGTACAAGGTAGGTCTACCCAAGATGGCATTGAAGGGTAAGTTGATCTGAGCAACGTCAAAGACCAACTTCTCGGTGCGATACTTCTCCCGGGTCCCGAAGGTAACGGGGAGGGTAATATCACCGAGTGGGGTAATGGCTCCCGGACCTACTCCGGAGAAAGGTCGGGAGGGGTGAAGATCCGAAGGTCGGAGCTGAAGCTTGGTAAAAGCTTCGAAGCTTATGAGGTTGAGCCCCGAACCTCCATCTACCATGACATGGTGGAGCTGGATGTTATTGATGGTAGGAGATACCATCAAAGGTAACTGACCTGCTCCAATCATGCTTCAAGGGTAGTCTGAGGCATCAAAAGTGATGGTTGTGTCCATCCACTTCTGATGAGGCTCCGCCCTGGCTGTAGGAGCTACAGCGGCCATGTCCTGACGCATAGTCTTGAGGACGCGGCGGGAGGTGATGTCCCATGATCCACCAAAAATGGTGTTCATGGTCTTCCGATGCTCGTTGTCAGAGACGTCAGAATCGTCGTCGACGGAGGTATAGATGGCCTTCAGGACCATTTTAGGATCCTGAAAACCTAACTCCTCTTCAGCCGGAGCTTTGTCAACTTTTTGTTTTCCTTCCCTCTGTCGGAAAGGAGCTTCTTCCCGGCGCTTGTTGTAGCGCTCAGCAAGGTTTTGGACCTCCCGGCAGTCTTCCAAACTGTGGCTGTACGTTTTGTGAATTGGACACCACACCTTGGATTTGCCACCGTCTTCAGAAGACGGTCGAGGTCGCTTCTCGGGGCGTGGCCCCCGGCCACCCGGAGCTGCAGCAGTTGCAGCATTGGATGCGCCGGCCGACGGCTTCTTCTTGCCGTTGGTCTTTTTCTTCTTCTTGCCACTCTCGGAGGTAGCGGCTTCTCTTTTGGAGGATTTTTTGTGATCCTCCGGAGGTGGTTTGGAGTGCATTTCATGGCCCTCTGCAACTCTGGCACATTTGTCAGCCAAGCTGAAGAGTTCCGTGACACTGGTAATCTCCTTGATTGCCAGTTTCTCCAGCATCTTCTTATCCCGCACACCTTGTCTAAATGCCACAATGACAGAGGCGCTAGAGATATAAGGGATAGTGTTTCGTACCTGAGAGAATCTCTGGATGAATGATTGCAGGGATTCTCCTCCTTTTTGCACGACTGCAAAAAGGCCCAGTTCGGTGCCTGGTCGGGTGTATGAACTCACGAAGTTGGCGGTGAACTGCCGGCACAACTCCTCCCAACTGTTGATGGAGTTGGGTGGAAGGCTCATAAACCAGGACCGGGCGGTCCCAGTTAAAGCCACTGGAAAATAATTGGCCATTACGGCCTCCTTCCCTCCAGCTGCCAGGATAGCAGTGGAGTAAATATGAAGAAATTCGACGGGATTAACGGTCCCGTCAAATTTCTCCGGCAGGTGAGGACGGAATTTCTGTGGCCACCTGACCATACGTAGATGCATGGCCAGGGCTGAACAACCTCCTCCTACTCCTTCAGGAGCAGGAATGTCCTGAGCTTCTCGTCTTTCACGAGCACGCTCGATATGGACTCGACCGTCTTGTTGACGGTATCGGCGATCAAGTTCTGCCCGGAGGTCATGAGTTGAAAGTCTTGATACCGTGTGAGTGCGTCGTGCCCTAGAGGGCAACGACGTCACCTGCTGTGACGCATCACGTCTCCTTCTGTTGAAAATGTGTGGACCAAGTCTGCCAAACAAGGTCCGTCGCTGCGACACGGCCCGTCCTGAAGGAGGAGGACCCTGGTTGCTGATGCGGTCGGCTGCTGCTGCAACCAAGTGTTCCACATCGGCCCTCCACTGCTCCAGTGCATCCCGGGATGCATCCGGAGGTGGTGGGCGTTGAAGAAGAGCACGTGCTACATGGAGCGCGTGTTCTGAGTTGTCATGATTTGCCGACGCAGTGATTGATGCCGGTGCACCATCGCGCTGCCCAGCTTGATTTGCTGGTGGAGGCGGCGGTGGTGGAAGTGTGACTCCTGCTGGAACCGTGGTTCCTGCTAGTGGCTGCACATTGGAGGGATTGCCTCCAACAGCTTGACCAGCGGGATGACCATTGGATGATCCAGCGGCCGAGTTCACCATTCTTGAAATCTCAGGCGCCCCTTCCTGGCGCGCCAACTGTCAGTGGTTTTGATCCGGCAGATCTCCCGACACTAATAAAGTGTTAGAGGAGTTTGAGGTTCGGTGTGGGCGCGCGGAGATTCAAGAAGGTGAAGTGTTAAATGACACAAGAGACACGAAGGTTTACGTGGTTCGGGCCGCCTGAGCGTCATACCCTACTCCACGGGGTGTGTTGTTGTTGTATTGGATGTATGAGCTCAACGTAAGTTGAGAGTGTAGAGTGAGCGCATCCAGTCCCCTCTATGTATCGTCGGCCTGTCCTTTTATAGTACAAGGGCAGGCCGTTACAAGTTAGCCTGGCCCGACATGTGGCCCCGGCGGTTACTAATATTGATACACATTTGATGTGCTTAATTACCCTTAATAACCGAGTTACAGGCTTTGACAGCACCGTTACTGGTAATTAAGGTCGTCCGATCGTGTGCCAATAATATAGTATTAATGACACTTAATCGGGTCTTGAAGTCCTTGATTCCCCTTTGAAGATCCGGTGCCGTTGTGGAGTCTTCCGGAGGTTAGAGGCTGAAGATCCGACGGTTGGACACGTGGCAGCTCCGGAGCATACTGTGGGGAACAGGTAGGTCCGGTGCCACTTAACACGTGTCAGTTCCGGAGCTTCCCACGGTTGGGGGTTAGGTCCAGGGGTGCCGCTATGGTACATAGCCTGGTGCTTCCCCCCTTGTGGGCGGTAGCTCCGGTTTGATAGTACACGTGGCGACCCTGGGACTAACCATGTTGGGAAAGCGGGTCCGGTTATGTCTGACATGTTGGCCTCCGAAGGTCTTCAAATCAAGTAGATGACATTCCTTTGAGATCTTTGCAATCTCAAAGGGTATACGGTTCCCAGGGTAACGACAGCTGCATTAGTTCAAACTTGTCATTAATATTCATTAGAGCTTGTATTCGAGGATATTTTGAATTCTGTAATAAAAGTGCTTAATTAATATTGCTCTGTGGTAATTTTCTGTATATCATTTTGTGAATGCACTCGTGTATGTGTGTTGAATGTCCTGGGCACACATATGCGTTCACTTGGTTTTCATTTTTGGAACCGAGTGTCACAAATTGGTATCAGAGCTAGGTTGACCGTAGGACATAGCCTACATAGAATGGACACTTTAGAGCACATAGGAACACTCAGGAATCGATATGTTTTTGTTTGGTGTGCTGTTTGCTATATATTGTTGCTTGTGTGCTTAATAGAGGATTTTGGGATGCTTTAGCATTGCCATATCAATGTAAGATAGTATAGGTAGTTGCTTACATTCATATCCCTTGATGCATATAGTTGGTAATTCGTTCTATCTCTCTTTTCTATCTCGTTCAACCTCTCTCACTGGAAGATGGACATAGCTAGAAGCTCGACCATTTCAGACGAAGCTATATGGAAGATGAGAACATAGACAGTATGTCCAAAAGTAAGCCTTAGAATAAGGGGGGTAGAATTCCTTGCCAACCCTATTAATTTGGATTCACAAGGATTTGACAAGAGGGGATGTTCCTAGCCTGGGAGTTGACCGACGAGGACGTCGGTGTTCTAAGGGGGGAGGATTGTGACATCCTAATTGGAATGGATTGGCAACAGAAGCACGATGGAGAAATTCAGTGTGTCACCAAAACCATGAAACTGATAATGATGAGGGGGTCAACCTTGAAATTAATGCGTCATAGTAAAACATCGAAGGACATAACGCTACATATTCAGCTACGTTTTTAAGAACCTAGCATTGTGTGATGTGTGCCAATGAGTCAAGGCAGGACATCAAAGGCCAGCTGGATTATTGCAACCTTTGAAGATCCCGGAATGAAAGTGGGAAGAGATCAGTATGGACTTTATAGTTGGATTGCCATGTACCCAGTCCGGTTATGACTCTATATGGGTAATTGTGGATCAGTTAACTAAGTCAGCTCACTATTCCCGTCAAGACCACCTTTAATGGGGAGAAATTGGCGGAACTGTATATGGGGATAATAGTATGTTTGCATGGAGTTCCAAAGAAGATAGTGTTGGATAGAGGTTCTCAATTTACCTCCAGGTTTTGGCAGAAATTGCATGAAGCTTTGGGAAAAAGGTTGAATTTCATCTCAACATATCACTCTCAAATGGATGGACAAACTGAGAGGACCAATCAAATTTTGGAGGACATTTCAAGAGCTTGTGCTTTGAAGCATGAAAGAAGTTGGGACAAGAGCTTGCCATATGCAGAATTTTCATATAACAATAGTTACCAAGCAAGTTTGAAAATGTCACCATATGAGGCACTATATGAAAGGAAGTGTAGGACACCCTTGTTTTGGAATGAGACATGAGAAATTCAAGTATTTGGTCCAGATGTGTTGCTAGAAGCTGATAAACAAGTTCAGGTTATCCGCGAGAACTTGAGGGTTGCTCAATCAAGGCAAAAAGGCCATGCGAACAATAGGAGAAGGAAACTAGCCATTGAAGTGGGAGACTTCGTTTACCTTAAGGTGTCACCAATGAGAGGTCATAAGAGGTCTAACATAAGAGGCAAGCTAGCACCTCGCTACTTTGGGCCATTCAAGATTTTGGAGAAAAGAGGAGAAGTAGCGTATAAGTTTGAGATGTCAGCTCATCTTTCATATGTTCATGATGTCTTTCATGTTTCCCAGCTCAAGAAGTGCTTGAGAGTACCGTAATAACAAGTGCCAATGGAAGAATTGGAATTAGAAGCCGATTTGACTTATGCCGAGCAACCGGTCAAAATCTTGGAAACTAAGGAGAGAGTCACAAGAAACAAGATTATTCGATGGTGTAAGGTTCAATGGAAGCATCACATAGAATTGGAAGCAACATGGGAGTTGGAGGATGATCTCAAGAAGGAGTTTCCCTATCTCTTCTCTTCCGCATCGAATCTCGAGGGCAATATTCATTTTAAGGGGGGTAGCACCCTCATTTTCATGCATAATGCCCTACATCCATCATTAAATATGTTTAGCATTAAGAAACATAAAAAAGGAACAAGTTAAAAATGAATTGATAGCAAAACCACACTTATGAATTCTGGGAAGTGCGGACTAGTTCGATTATGGTGCGGACAAGTCCAATTTCTCTCTGACCTCTATTGGACTAGTCTATTTTTGTTGCGGACTAGTCTGTTTTTCTCTTTGGACACTTTCGAACTTGTCCGGTCCATTGCGTACTAGTCCGGTATTCCAATTCCTTGGAAATTTTTCTAAGTCCCTGGACTTGTCCGGTATTCCACTGGTCTTGTCCGTTTTTCCTCTGACTAAAATCGGAGTTGTCAGGTTTTGGCCAGACTTGTCTGTTTTTCCCCTCTTGATAAGTTCGGACTTGTCTAATGTCTAGTCCGGACTTGTCCGATATCTCTTCGTCAAACTTCGGACTAGTCCCGCCCTTTTCGGACTTGTCCGGAATCGCGATTCTGAGTTGATCTTTTGTTTCACGACTTGTTTTTGGGTTATACCTTAAGTGGGCCTAGGGACGTTGTGCCTAACTCTTTTAGAGCCCATGTGGGACCCTAAAACCGACCCCTACTCACCCCCAAACCCGAAATCCACCCAACCCTAGCCTCCACCTCTATATAAAAAACCCCACCCCTTGGCTTGACATCTATTTGCCAATTTTCACCTCACCCAAACCCTAGTTCGTGGAAAGCCACCGCCGAGGAGGGAGAAGGAGATCCCGAGCAAGAAGAAGAAGAGGAGGAAACGAAAGAGGGTCAAGATCTCCGTCAAGTTTCATTCTCCATCGCCAATTCACCATCAAGTTCATCATCAACCCTAGATCTTCAAGATCCAAGTGTTGTCTCCAAAACTCTTGATTCTTTGGAGTCTTAGACACCTGGTATACCTTCTACTCCCTTTTCCTTACGTGAATTCAACACCTGATCTCCAGTTTCATGTCGATCTAGGAAACCCTAGTCCGCTAGTTCTGCGAAGTGCGGACTAGTCCAATTTTCCTGGTTAAACTGTGTTGAATTAATTCCACGATTAGATCGCATCAATTCCAAACCTATGTAGACTTCTTAATAACCATTGTAATTGATTAGTGAAGTGCATTAATAACTCATTCTCTAGTTTTGCTTTGCATTTGCATTAATCATGCATGTCATGTCATATTGAGTAATATTATGCACTCTTTTATTGTGTTTGTTGTCCTGTATGTTTATTGTGTGGTTTAGATGGATTTGCACTAGAGAGTGCCGCGGAGGATCTCCAACACCAAGAGTTTGAAGTATTTGATCCCAATGAAGCGCAAGAGCAAGGCAAGTGTCCTTTAATAAATTGATCCTGTTTCTAAAATAAATGTTTTGTTTGCAAAACTGCATGCTTGTGTCAATTTGATGGAAATCCTATGATAGGAAGTTTACTAGCCTTGTTTGACAACCCTTGCCACCTGGAATTCGTGGTAGAGAGTCAGGAAGGGTTTTTTTACCTTTTTGCTTCGCTTAACTACTTGGGATGGGAAAACAACTATGTTATTCAATTACGCATTGATGAGGTTATGGTTAATATGAACTGGTTAATATGAACTGGTTAATATGATATGGTAATGGGTGATCTAAGCAAGCCTGGTATGTGGATGGGTTGGACGATATGGGCATTGCTTCGTTTAGATCTAAGGACCGGTTTGTGGAGCGACCATCCATGATTTACAATGCCACCACAAGCCCAAGTATGGGTGCGACATAGCTGATTAATTAGGGCTTTGCCAGTGCTATTTGGACCATTAAGGATGCTCAGGGAAGGGGTAGTCGGGTTGGGTTTATTGATGATTGGTGGGACTACCCTGGGATCCTAATGGCTCAAGAGGGGGCCCTTGGTTGATGATGTGCTCAGTTGGAGGCATTGCCATCGGTGAAACCTCAATGGGGTCTAAATAGGCTAGTAATCCCTTTGTAAAGGCTATTTTGTGATCTCTTGGCAACACACCTACGGAAGTGTGAGACGACATAATAGAGATTCTAGTCACCGAAAGGTGACGAAATCACAAACACGTGGGTAAAGTGATACAACTTCTGCAGAGTGTCTTTAAAAACTATCATGATAGGCGTGCTCCCGGTCGTGAGCAACCTGGACCCTCACATGATTAGAGGGAAATTGGTATTTGGGATGGTTATGGTTTGGTAATGGTTATGGCTGGTTATGGATTAATTTTTGGTATTGTATATGATTAATGGTAATGGTGAAATCTGGAATTGGGAAGATGGTAATGAAATATGAAGTGATACTATGATATTACTTATTGTTTATGATGGGTTTACTTCACATACATATAATATATTGCTTTTCAAATGTTTTAATGTACTTTTGATGACTTAGCCATTATTATATTCGTCATTTGAATCAGCTACATGTCATACTTTCCACACTTGCTGAGTACGACATGTATTCACCATTGCAATTCCCCCACCAACAGTTGCAGGTCAGGATTGGGAGTATAACAATGATAATGCGGAGTTCTAGGACGTGTCTACTGTCATATTTGCCTGTGGTGTTGATTGGAGCTGCGCTATACCCTATTTCTTATGCTGCTTAGTTTGCTTAGTGTTGAAGGCTCCTAAGATATACTAACAAATCATCCCTGGCAACAGCGCCAGAAATGCTTGTTGGTATTTGTTAACACCACAGATAATCTCCAGTAAAGAGATGAGATCCGCAAGTGCACGAAAGATACCGTTGTAGCATTTCACCCATGAGTATTCCCAAGGGTATCGTATTTATCTCAAAGGAAGGCAATGGAGTAAAGTATATACTACTCTTATGGTCAAGCTATGGGATACTAATCAATTATCCAGACAGGGGGTAAGTTGATAATAGGGGTAGTGTGACACACACCTAGGCAATCTATTCTAAAGGGTAAATGGGTCCTAGAGGGAGATTGGATTAAGAGTTAGAGAGTTGCTCCTACAATGCTCCTAATACATAGACATAGCCTAAGGTAGATACTAATGGTAATGTCAATGATGAATTCCTATTCAATGCTATTCAACACATCGGGCACGGGCTTACCCCTAGCAATACTAGGGCGACTCCCGCCAAGAGCCTGTGGCATAGCCGAACGTGGAGGATTACAAAGGATAGATAGGACTGTCACCACCTACTGCATACCTCTTTAATCCATGGGTCTACGAGACATCCAATGCTACTTAAATACCCTAACACCATGCTAGCATACTAATCAAATACCTTAAGAGCTGCAACACATGCCATCCTAAGGCAATGAACTAAATCATCGTTGAACCAATGTTGATTGCATAGCATAGTTATTCATATAATTATATCATAACTACATAGACTATAGTGGGGGTCTATAGTGTTTATGACCATAAGATGTTATCATGAGAGTACAATCATAAAGACTATACCTTCAACTTACATGGACTCCACAATCAAACAAGAAACACTTTGTCTGTGTACGCGTATAAAAGAAGACTAAAGATAATATCTTTATTGAGCACAAAGTCACAAATTCAAGGGAGGAATACATGAGATATACCTTTCCCAATGTGGAATTGGGAAGAGAGACTCCTTCTACTCCTTTCCCAATTTGGACTTGGGACTAGAGGCTCTCCTCTCTACATCCTAACTCCTCTAAGGACTATGGAAGATAGTGTATACAATAGAATGATGCCCAAGTGGTGTGTGTTGAAGTGAGGGGTATGGGGTCCTATTTATACTAGTGTTGAGGTCAGTTCCCGCCACCAAAAGTGCGTGAATCAGTTGTCATTGACTCCAGGGAGCCGGGAGGAGCCAACATGTGGAAGTTGACCTCGTTTGGCACCAGGACGAGGTCGACCGACCCCCTGGTTCAGCCGACCTGGTCAGGGCTCCAAACAGCCCGTACTTCCTCCAGGTGGATGCCAGGTGGGTCCCATTGACTGATATAAGTGCTACACCATTGGATGGCCTCGAATACTTCTGTTTGTGGGCCATTTGATCCATGTGGTGCCACGTGTCGTCGCCTGATTGGCTGGGATGATATTTTATAGGATTACTCCCCATACTTTTCCTCAATTCCTGTATAAATATCTGCATACACATATTTCTCCAAGTACAAGTGGAAATAGGTCAAGTAGAAAGGTGATGTGTGCAAGAAATGATCAATCCTTCACATAATTGAGTTATATTGACGGCTGAAATTTGTATATAACAGCCATCAACAAACTTCCCCAAGCTTATCCTTTGCTCGTCCCGAGCAAAGTCAAGACTTTAGGTTGATGATCAGGAGTTGCTACAATGTTCTACCTTTCAAAAGTACCAAGTGCACAACAAAATACTCTACCTAGTATTGCAAAAAGTGGTTATGGTACTTCACCCTTCTTAAGTCATTATGGGAGTTATGCCTTCTCCTATTCATGAGTAATTGAAAGATAGAACAGCAAATGGAGCAAGCATAGCCTAGATATCAAGTTCCACTTAAATTCTGGAGAGATTCAAATTAAATTATAAGTCCCTCAATTGATTCTCTCAATCACTCCTTTGTGTATAGTGGAAATATGTCCTCACCAAGGCATTATGCCTATACTATTCCTACTCTTTGAATATGGCTTGTATGTGGAGCTTGGTAGGGAAAGTAAGTAGGCATATTTGCAACACATAATATTGCTATGTCAAAAGAGGAAGCCTTAGGAGAAATCAATTCAAACTTTTGAATCAAGACTTGTGCATGTGTGATGGAATGGAGGTGGATGTGGAAACATTGAGATGACTCCTTTTGATGTGGACTCTCTTTATTGAAGGATGAAACATGGCTACCTTTGTTTTTTGATGCTTATGGAGTAAGCATATTATTTCTTCTTTTTTTTTTCTCATGCTTATGATATAAGCATGCATTTTCTTTTTCTTTTTCTTGTAGGCATGTCTTCTACTCCTTTTTATGCAATAACTTGAAGAGAGTGCTAACTATGAATAGCATGGAGTTTCTCTTTTTATTGTGGAATGGTGGATATGATGGAATTTTGCTTCCTTCTAGTCTAGAAGTATAGCATGTGCAAGTGAAGTCTTGAATTAAAAAAAGAATTGAATGATTTCTCACATAGGTCTCTACTAGTTTGACTAGGCTCAATGTGAAAGCAAATAGCATATGCATAAGGTGTTGTCTATGTATGAATATCATATGGCTTTGGTAGGTATTTCCAATCAAATGAGGGAAACTTAAATCTTGATAGAATTTCTCCGAAAATCTAAGTTTCACTTTCAAAATAGGAATAGCTATTACTAATTCAAATCTCCCAACAACCTAGAAGTAGATTAAGCTTTTGCTACCCACAATTTCTAAATCAAGGCAAAGTTAATTTTAGCCAATTTAAGCAATATTCGGAGAGTAGCAAGTTGTAAACTAGGGACTTAGGAAAAATAAAATAGAGCAACTATTCATCATTTCATCTATGTGAATTCTAAATCATTCTTACCACACATCTTTATTTGATAAGCAAAGCAAATCTAAGTTCCTATTTTTATGTTTTTTTAGATGCATGGTGGATGGTGGATGAATGGAAAGTAAATATGCAATGGATGATTTGAAATAAAAATGCAGTGGGTGTGATACAAGTTACCTCAAGTGGGGGTTCTCCCCCAAGCTTATTCTTGACCAAGGTCCGTAATAGGGGTTGAAACCCTAACGACGGAGGTAGGCCATGAGTTGGCCTATCCTTGTTGCAGCGTGGCTTTGACATTGGAGGGTTGAGTGTTGATTGTTGTGTTGCCTCCCATGGACACCATAAGTGTGGTTGAATAGAGTGTTTTCGATGTTGATCGTCCGCACATCAGGGTATCCATGTGTTGGGAGTGATTTCTCATTCCTTGGCTAGGATAATGATAACCTTTAAATCCAAAGGAATGACGTGCACTCAACATACATTGAGTATGTTTCGTCATTCTTTGGCTAAGGTGTATCATATCTTTTTGCCATAAGGGAGTGACATGTGCCCAACATGCATTGGGTATGATCAGTTGTTCCTTGGGTAAGGTACAACATACCTTATAGCCACATAGGAACAACTTGCACCTAATGATGGTGGCAAATCCCTTGAGCTTGAATGAGTGCTTAGAATAGTTGAGAGCATAATGCTCTCACCCATTTGTGGCAGCCCATTTGTTGCTCATGGAGGGTTCCCATTTCAAATCTCTAGCCTCGTATAGTTATGATTGACCTTCGGGCATAATTTCCGATAGGTAGCAACCATCCTCATTTACTCCTTGGCCAAGAGATGTTGAAATGGGATCCTCTAGGGATCCCAACAATCAGCTTCTTGAATGTCTGCATAGTAATATTACTCCTGCAAACTTTCTCTCTTGAATAGAGAGGGATGGTTAGCTCACGATACTTGTACAAATGAACGTTCGGGTTAGGTAACTGAACTTTCATTTGTACATACGGGTAAGAAAAAAATCAAAGATGCATTGGTTCTAATGTCAAGTGTATCCATGATCAATGTGTTATTCATTGATAAGAGTGGAGCTTTATGGATAATTCATGTTGCATATTTTCTAAAGCTCCTACTCATAGCAATGCATGTGATAGAAATATACTATATGGATCCCTACATCTTTTAAAGTTTCTAACCATATTAGCTTTCAAGAGCAAATTTTATCATTTAGACCATGACAAACAAGATTCTCAATTTATCCTCCTGAACTTCACTAGGAATTCAAAATTTAGTGACTTCTCCAAAAAATGCAATTCAATTTTAGAGCAAGGATATCACTTATTACTAGGAGTTTGAAATCTACTGATACCATCTATGCATGAAACTCAATTAAAAATTATGGTTGTCACTATGCCCAAGTTTCTATATGCCAATTCACCAATTAAGTCATGCCCAAAAGTTTTATTTTCTAAACCTAGAAAAAAATAACTAAGTCTACAAAACAATGCTTAAAGGATTCTAGGTACTTGTTTTTGATTTTTCCAAGTAAGGTGGGATTTCCTTTTGGACATCCAAAAGTCAATACCCACACTTACTCTTGTGAGGATGCATGAGAATTAAATGATGAGGAAGTGTCAATCCTCACAAATGCAAGCAAATACATTCAATTCTATGAAAAATTCTAAACTCATACCTCATTTGAAGAGCAGTTGGTGATGAAGGTCTTTGTGTGAGAAACTCACAACCTTGATTTTTGGCGTAGGCTTGATGGTTGATGTCAAATGCCAAGTTGAGATTGGATTTGGCAATGGATTTTGTTCTGGCTCCTCCATTGGGTCATCATCTTGAACATTTCTCTTCCTCAAACTCAAAATGAGTTTGAAGGAAAGAAGTGTTCTCAAATCCCCCTAATGGTGACTTGAGCTCGATGAAACCTTCCACTTTCTTGCCATACCACCTCTTCACAATTTTGACCTAGCTGCACTTTAATCAAGAACACACAAAACAACTCGAAAACGGGTTACGTTAGCCAAAAGCAAATTGAACCCAATTTTCAAATTGTCTTGCCCAACTTGAAATAACTTGTAAATGCAATGAGGGTCAAATAAATTTTTTTTGGTTTGAACTAGGTAGATAAATTCAAGTGGTCATGCACGTAGTTCATATCCAATTAAATTTCTCCCCTAATTCAAATTTTTAGTTTTATGATGGTTGGAAATTTTACCTTCCAACATGCAAGTATGGAATTTCAAACATGCAGATGCAAGGGTTGATGCAATTTGGAAAAAAAAATATGAGATAACTACCAATTAACCTATTAGCAAGGACTCGCCGAATTTTTGAAGTCTGGTGAGTGATAACTACCAATTAACCTATTGGCGAGGACTCACCGAATTTTTGAAGTCCGATGAGTAGGACTTACCTTCGTTCTGTTCAGTGCAATGATTCGTTGTCCAATCCCGGAGTTGAAGATGTGGACGATTTCTTCTGTTTTGACATGCCAAACTCATTTGGTTGTCCTTTGGACATGTGGGCCACATGGTGGCCCTAGCCTCTCCCCTTTTTATTTATATAGACATGTTGTTGTAGCGACGGGTTCTCCCTCTTGAATGTATTCATTCATGAGCATGGTGAGGCTTTGTCCTTCTTAAGGGTGCCACTCTGACCATATTGATATTCCATTGAATCAACCCATATCTTGATCATGGATCAAAGGCTTCCTTGGGCATGATGACATGTGGACTCCACAATCAAACAAGAAAAGCTTCATCCACAATGTCACTTGCCCTAGGTTGAATGGGTTTGGTCGAAGTGTGGGAATCCCAACAAGTGATGTGGGATATCTTGGACTTTGAATGCTCCTTAAGTTCTTGTCCTTGGCCAAGATCTTAATGTGAATGTTGTCTTGATTTCTGCTTGGCCAAGATACTTCAAGGTAGGCTAGTTGAACTTAAATCCCTTGGAAAGCCATAGCCTCCTTGAATACAAGGGTGATGTTAATTCCACCCTTGACATCCTTGTGAATGGTAGCCATTGGAGTTGTTGTTTGAAAAAGGTCCTCATGGGTCTTAGGGAAATAATTCCCACACGTCCCATGATGACATGGATTTTCACCAATCATGTGAATATCCACGATTTGGATTATCCAAACAAATCTCCAACGACTTGGATATTCATGACACTTCAATGGGAGGTGTAGTTCCATAACTATCATATTACCTTGTGAAGTGGCGTGCATGACAAGCTATGGGAACTCGAGCATTCTTCAAGATGAATGAGAATAAGACTCCTTCATCTTCAGCATGAATGTGGTCATGGATTGGTGGAGCCAACCCATGACACGAGTGTTGGATGAAGAGCAAACTATCCACCCCATGGTGGAGTCAAACCAAAGAACTTCTTGGAGCATTTCCCAAGTTTGGGTATGGATGACTTTGGCTACTACTGAAAGCTAAAATTCTCCCGCAAAAGGCAATGGTGTTGCCTAGCGGACATTTGTTGAGGTACGCCTTGAATAACCTTGCAGTTTAGCACTTGCATCCTCGTTGGCCATCCTATACAATGGGTTGGCCAACACTACCCTGTTTTCACACAAAGGAGAAAACAAACAAGGGTAATCCTATCTAATAACTATTAATACCTATAGCATATCACAAGTGATAGCTATCCTTCACTTCCTTTGCCTTCTCCGGCAACGGCGCCAGAAACGCTTGTTGACGGCTCCTAAGATATACTAACGAATCATCCCCGACAACGGTGCCAGAAATGCTTGTTGGTATTTCTTAACACCACAGATCATCTCCAGTAAAGAGATGAGATCCGCAAGCACATGAAAGATACCGTTGTAGCATTTAACCCATGAGTATTCTCAAGGGTATCATATTTATCCCAAAAGGAAGGCAATGGAGTAAAGTATATACTACTCTTGTGGTCAAGCTATGGGATACTAATCAATTATCCGGACAGGGGGTAAGTTGATAATAGGGGTAGTGTGACACACACCTAGGCAATCTATTCTAAAGGGTAAATGGGTCCTAGAGGGAGATTGGATTTAGAGTTAGAGAGTTGCTCCCACAATGCTCCTAATACATATACATAGCCTAAGGTAGATACTAATGGTCATGTCAATGATGAATTCCTATGCAATGCTATTCAACACATCGGGCACGGGCTTACCCCTAGCAATACTAGGGCAACTCCCGCCAAGATCCTGTGGCATAGCCTAACGTGGAGGATTACAAAGGACAGATAGGGTTGTCACCACCTACTGCCTACCTCTTCAATCCGTGGGTCTATGAGACATCCAACACTACTTAAATACCCTAGCACCATGCTAGCATACAAAGCAAATACCTTAAGATCTGCAGCACAAGCCATCCTAAGGCAATGAACTAATCATCGTTGAACCAATGTTAATTGCATAGAATAGTTATTCATATAATCATATCATAACTACATAGACTATAGTGGGGGTCTATAGTGTTTATGACCATAAGATGTGATCATGATAGTACAATCATAAAGAATATACCTTCCACTTACATGGACTCCACAATCAAACAAGAAATGCTTTGTCCAAGTATACGTATAAAAGAAGACTAAAGATAATATCTTTATTGAGCAAAAAGTCACAAATACAAGAGAGGAATACATGAGATCTACCTTTCCCAATGCGGAATTGGGAAGAGAGATCCTTCTACTCCTTTCCCAATTTGGACTTGGGACTAGAGACTCTCCTCTCTACATCCTAACTCCTCTAAGGACTATGGAAGATAGTGTATACAATAGAATGATGCCCAAGTGGTGTGTGTTGAAGTGAGGGGTATGGGGTCCTATTTATACTAGTGTTGAGCTCGGTTCTGGCCACCAAAAGAGCGTGAAACAGCCTTCATTGATTCCAGGGAGCCGGGAGGAGCCAGCACGTGGAAGTTGACCGTGTTTGGCGCTAGGACCAGGTCGGTCGACCCCCTGGTTCGGTCGACCTGGTCAGGGCTCCAAACGGCCCGTACTTCCTCCAGGTGGCTGCCAGGTGGGTCCCATTGATTGATATTGGTTCTACACCATTGGATGGCATCGGATACTTCTATTTGTGGGCCATTTGATCCATGTGGTGCCATGTGTCATTACCTGATTGGCTGGGATGATATTTTATAGGATTACTCCCCATACTTTTCCTTAATTCCTCTATAAATATCTGCATACACATATTTCTCCATGTACAAGTGGAAATAGGTCAAGTAGAAAGGTGATGTGTGCAAGAATGATCAATCCTTCACATAATTGAGTTATATTGACGGCTGAAATTGGTATATAACAGCTGTCAACACTTAGTTTAGTTTATTTCCGCTGCATTAGTTCAAACTTGTCATTAATATTCGTTACAGCTTGTATTCGAGGATATTCTGAATTCTGTAATAAAAGTGCTTAATTTATCTTGTTTTGTGGTAATTTTCTGTATATCCTTTTGTGAATGCACTCATGTATGTGTATTGAACGTTCTGGACGCACATATGCGTTCACTTGGTTCATTTTTCGGAACCGGGCGTCACACAAACTCTCCCCCAGATGGGAGGGCCCCTTCCGAGTGACAAAGGTATATCGCCCCGGGTGCGTCCGCCTGACCACGAATGAAGGAGAAGCCCTCTCCAACCCTTGGAACATTGAGCACCTCTGTAAGTTTTACCCCTAGCATAATGGTAGGATAGTGTAGGGTGTCATGGTGCCCAGGAACAGCGCTCAAGACAACCAAACTCCGGGAGGGACATGTCCAGATTGTCCAGTCCGCTTAAGCTTGGTCATACCCCAATCCGTGAACACTTTGCCTCCCTTTCCATCTGGAGAGGTTCGTTGCCTTACTGTAAAACCTGTGTCCTCCTATGAATGCCAATTTGAAAGTATCACTGTCTTACCTCATGCTTTCTCTTATGTTCATCTAATTGCCCGTTAATTCTATGACTATAAGTTTATGCTCGTTTTTTGTATATTATCTTCATATACCAGGTCAAATTTTCTTTATATCGCCCTAGTGGAGTTATGCAACTCTGCTGAAGGCAGACTTGTTTGAGGTACCTACAACGTGTTTCGGGATCTCGCGACTGCTCCCTTACTTGGGGGCCTGTGGAGCCAGATGGTCTCCCACAAAAGGCCTACGCCGAGCTGGAGGTCCAGAGTGTGCAACCTGCTTGATCTGGTCCTACACCCTAAGAATGCGCACTCTACCTAACATCACTGTGGCTAAGTACTTAGGGCCAGGAGGATCACATCCTGAGTAAGGCGGGAGCCGGATCCCGAACGGTAACGCACTGAATTACCCAAGCCCCACGTACCAGCCGGCACAACCTGTAGAAGCATTGGAAAGGTACACATCTCCTAGGGGGCCTGCCGTCGATGTTTCTACATGTTGATAGTAGGCGACGTCAGAGCATCTAGAACCGACACCTTCTAGGGGACTTCCGATGCTCTTCTACATAATGGCAACAAGTGATGATTTGGGAGTACGCTCCCTCATCCCACTTTTGTTGCTAACAAGGTTTCTTTGGTTCCCTACCAGCCATGAGCCCGCCGTCATGTTTCTACGTGTTGATGGTGGGTGACGCTAAAGCGTCTAGCTCCGGCACCTCCCGAGGGGCCCGTCGTTGACGTTTCTACGTGTTGATGGTGGGCGACCTCGGAGCATCCAGCTTCGGCACATCCCAGGGGCCTGCCGTCAACGTTTCTACATGTTGATGGTGGGCGACACCGGAGCATACAGCTTCAGCACATCCCAGGGGGCCTGCCGTCGATGTTTCTACGTGTTGATGGTGGGCCACGCCGAAGGGTCCAGCTCCGGCACATCCTACAAGGCCCGCCATTGATGTTTCTATGTGGTGATGGTGGGCAACACCGAAGCATCCAGCTCCAACACTTCCCAGGGGGCCCGCTGTCGACGTTTCTACGTGTTGATGGTGGGCGACGCCGGAGCATCCAGCTCCGGCACCTCCCAGGTGGCCTGCCGTCAATGTTTCTACGTGTTAATGATGGCGACGCCAGAGCAGCCAGCTCCGGCACCTCCCAGGGGGCCAGCCGATGCTCTTCTACATAATGGCAACAAGTGCTGATTTGTGAGTACACTCCCTCATCTTACTTTTGTTGCTAATAAGGTTTCTTTTGTTTCCTACCAGCCAGGGGTCCGTCGTCGCTGTTTCTATGTGTTGATGGTGGGCAATTTTGGAGCATCAAGCTCCGACACCTCCCAGGGGGCCCGTCGTCGACGTTTCTATGTGTTGATGGTGGGCAACGCTAGAGCGTCCAGCTCGGGCACCTCCTAGGGGGCCTGCCAACGATGTCCCTATATGTTAAGGGGGGCACCAAACGGCTCGACAGCTTCCTTCTTGACAGCACCACCGAGCAATTCTCCGACGACGACGATGCGTTCCAAACCAAGTTTGCATCCACTCAAGCTCCTTTGTTCTATCGGGGGCCCGACAGCGACATTCTGCAATCATTTGGTGGGCATTCCCAACCACTTTGCCACACCTACTAGACAACCTCTAAGGAGGGTTCCATAGGCAGGACGTCAAACAACGCGATCATGGCTACGTCAAGTTTGCGACTGATTGGCTCCTAAAAAGCTAATGTAAGTCAGTAAAGCCCCGGAGCCCCGGAACGACAAATTGAGAAGAACAAGACAAGCCAAAAAGAGAAACATGAATTCAAATTCATTAAGAGTTATTTTTACGAAGGGGCCAGCCCTAGTTACCAAGGTGTTCCTCCTAGGGGCCACCGGTCTCAAACCTGTTGGAACGAGGAAGCCACCTGCTCGGCAAGGTCCTAGACTTCAACCCTCGCCTCCTCCTCCCGCTCATCGAAGGGGCCCTTCTCTATCGAATTCAGTGAGATTGTCGGATACCAGCTTCGGAAGCACACCAAGACATGGGAGGCCACCTACTCTGCTAGCCCCCTCCCTTTGACTTCTGGCCGCCTAGCAAGGATAGTGTTCACTGACCCCAACGACGAGCAGAAGGAGTCCAAGGCTGGGAGCAGATGGATCAACCCATGAGATGACTCCCTACACGGCATGGGACCATGGCCGAAGGGGTCCAACACCGCCACAACACGGGCCAGGAAGTCCTAGATCTCTTGCGCCTCAGCTGCACGGGAGGCCTGGAGGTCTTATGCCTCTTTCCGAGTTGCTTCCTCCCGATCAGCGAGCTCCCGAGCACGATGCTCCAAGTCATCCTCCTAGAGTCTGATGGCAAGCTCCGAGTCCTGCAAGTCTCGGCACCCCTCCTCCAGCACGACGAGGCTCCGAAAGACCTCTTATTCCCTCATCGTGAAGCCCCTTTCCTGTTCGGCAACGTTAACCTCGCGACAGACCAGCTCCAGCCGCCTATCCTCGCAAAACCTAAGGAGGGCTTCGGTGTTGGTATGGGCCTTCAAGGACTTCGCCTCGAGCTCCTTTGTCTTGGTGTCAACCAGCTTCACCAGACACCGCTCTTTGGCAAGGCGATCCCACTTTGGGCGAGAGCAGCCTGCGTCTGGTGCAAGATGAACTGGGTTGTGACAACAGCCTCGGATAGGGGGATCGACATGCCCGTCACCACAGACGGCTACTTCTCTGCCTCTTCTGGTGACTCTGTTGCAGACATCAGCACACGGGGACCTGATGGCTCCCGGTTGGAGCTTCAGGAATGAGCGTCTCGCCGCTCGGTGCCGAATCACTCTCCCCTGCCAGTCGCCATCTTGCGCAGAATTGACATTTTGCCTTATCGCAATGTGAACAGCGGGTGGGTCCGCCCCAATAGGGGTAACCGTGACAGCCAAAGAGGACACCTCCTCGCCCAACACTGCCTCAGCCCCATCCACTCTGATGGATGAAGGAGCACGAGGAACAGCCATAGGGGCAGCAGCGTCGCTTGAGGCTGGTGCACCCCCAAGCGTGGGATGCAGTAGAACGAGCCTCATTCCAGTTTCAAGAGGGCAGGAACTGTCAAGCTCACCCCCGGAAGCTCCGAGGGTGCTATGTCGGGCGATGATGCCCTGAAAAGCCAAAGCCAACCCCGTCAGCGCGAAGAAGCATCAAAAAATAGGGATGGAAGAAACTGTGCCTTACCGACAGGCCTGGCAGCTCCAGAGACCCTGACCTCCCAGCTCGCATGGTGGATCGGGGGCCCCTGGACCCAACTCCAAGGTCGGTGCCACAACCTGTGAGACCTGTCGTTGGACGACTTGTGTCGACGTGGCCATCGGCGTAGATCCCTCTATGCCTCCTCCGGAACCGCCACAACTGTCCTCTCCATCATTCGCCGAGACGCCAGTGGCTTAAGGCCCGCTTGCCGAGGGCTGTGTAGACACGGTACATCCAGATCTACCACTCGAATCAGAGACCAGGTCGAGGATGTAGAATTCGGCTGTTCCGGCTCTCTCGCAATGGGAGATTAGGAAACCGTCCCCCCCTCATCAGCTTCCACCTCTTTGGCACACGGGCGGTGGCACCCGCGACCGAAGTACGGGAACACTTCCCCGACACAGGAACTGATTCTGCTGATTGTCCTCCACCCTGTCGAAGGTTGTCGAGGTCCCTACCTTTAGCCTTTCTGAAGGGCGTGGGGTAGACCCTGACCCTTGCTGCATTGTAACACGACACCACTTCTGGACCGCCAAAGCTCTGTTCGTCTCTTCGGGGTGCAGCCGGGCAAGAGCAAACATGTTGATCTTTGACATCCAGCTCCACACTTCGTCTCTTAGGTCAGGGCTCATCAAAAAGCGGCTGGCGGTCATCTGGGATGTGCTCATCATCGATCATGTCACAAGTCACCACCTTCAGCATCTCCTCCAGCATCTTGGGGGTTGGGTCATGCTGATCCAGCCAGCACTGATCAAATGCACCAGAGTAGACCCAAGCTCTATACACGCGCTGCTGAAGAGGGGCAATGCAGTGTTGCAAGAAGTCTGCCAACACCATCAATGAGGTCAAGCCCTTGTCCGCCAGGAACTGGATCCTCTTCAGCACCAGCTTGTACTTCTTCATCAACCCCTCGTATGCTTCCGAGGTGGTGGGATCAGAGGCTGGGTCTTGAGAAGGCATCTTCAGCAGGGCATGGGCCTCGGTCCGCATGATCGCCCAGTCTTCCCTCCAACGGCTCCACTTGCCCCCTTTGAGGGAAGCAATGTATATCCTTGAGGTCTTCTCCCAATGCTAGAAGTAGTAGGCTCCCACCTGGCTCGTTGCGCTTGTTCTGGTGGTCTTCATCACGAAGAAGAACCGGAACAACTCCACCATGGGAGGAGTGCTCACAAACGCCTCATAGAAGTGGACAAACACGACAACCACGACAATGGAGTTCAGTGACAGGTGGTGTAGCTATAGCCCGTATTCCTCCAGCAATGCAAGGAAGAACTTCGAGAACGGGAGCTCGAGCCCTGCAGAAACGTAGGTGACAAAGAGAACAGTCTCGTCTTCGCGCAAGTATTGAAGAGTGGGAGATCCGCAAAATATCATCCATCATTGCTCCGTTGCCGCCCAACCAAGCAGTCGCCTCATCAGCATCAGATCCTTTGCTGTCTGTTAACGAGGAGGAGGCAGCGTGGAGGCCATCGGAGCAAGCGAGAACTGTAGCTTTTGCTAAGTAGTGAAGGCTCGGGCGCTCAAGGAAGGTGGCAAAAGCTAGGGTGGCGGGTGTGAGTAAGGAAGGTGATGAGGAAGATGAGTCCCGATCTTCCAAAAGGTAATGGATAAGTCGATTGATGGAGATCTCGACGTTGATGATCCGAGGCTCTCGAGTAGAACACGAAAACCCATGCAATCACTACACCACCGCTCTGTTGGTTATCAACCATGCTACACACGATTGACCTCACCAAGAAGGCTAATCCCTGCAAGTGCAACCGAGAACACAAGCAAGAACAAGGTAGAAGCAATCTGAATTATTAAGTTGGGGTCTCACAAACCGATGAACAGCAAAACTGCGTATAACAGATTGATCTAAGCAAAACCCAAATGTTTATGGAGTCTACTATGGAGTGTATATAGGTTGGAGGACGTCCAAGGGGGTGTTGGGGTCGTGACCTAACCCTAAGACACAAAAATAATGGACTTAGACTTGATACAAGGCCCAATACAGTGGTGCAGCACACTCACAGATTTAGAATGCAATTTTATTTCGCCGATTCCTGTCAACACCTTAGATATTTTTACATGGGACTAGCAGGATTGGAAATTTTATCCTCTCCCCTTTCAATGCATATGTATAATGTCCAAAATGGAGATCGTATGCGTCCTGGGCGTCCGTTTTAGTGCGAGCTACTCCTGGACTCTGAGTTGAACACGATTTTGAGTTGGTCTCCATTTCCATCTTCTTTGAACGTATTCTCTGGTCCTCCACGTCCCCAAGACTTCCTCCAAGTACTCCTTGAACCTATCCATGGATCCTAATCACAATTAAATCATTAGGTAGCAATCTATTCTCAAAAACATATAAGGAAACATATAAGAATGAGCTCACCTTTAAAATTATTTGTTGTGTGTGAACTCTATTGATTGCATCTTGTATGTTCAATGGAGTGTTGTTTGTATCCATATAAGTGATGTCCTCATCAGAAGGAACTACCCACTCTAGCAAAGGTTTCGATTTTTATCACCCCCGCAACATCTGAGTGTATCGTGCGGATCGCTAGGGCCCAACTCGCGCTATACAACCCACAGCATCCATGACAATGGGGGCCAGGTCCTGTGTCGGAAGAACTGGCCCGAGTGGTCATCCACCTGAGAAGACAGCTGAGCAGTTCCCATAAAGGAGGAACAAGCAAAAGTGCTACAGCTACATTGGTAATTGTCGCGATTAAAGGCGCCATCGAAGGCAAAGATACCACCGAAAGCAAAGATCACTTCGCCATAATATCTCACCCAGGAGAGGACGTGTGGCTGCGTTGGCAGAGGCATCCACCATTTTGGCTAACCAAGATAAATTCAAATGGCAGTGCGGGAAAGCATGGATAGGGCTCCACCCTCGGGCTCATCACGTCTCCCCAGGGTGGACCCAGGGGCCATTGTCGGTACCTAGCATACGAGGTACACTCGCACACAGGCTGAAAGTGCCTAGGTACCATGCCTCCCCACTGAGCCAGGGTCCAATGGCACCACATGTCTAGAATGCGCCGGACCCCGGCCTTCCTCATGTACGGGATCCGATGCCACCGAGTGGACCTCAAAGACAGGACCCAGCTCCCCCGATGAGACGGGCTTGTGAGCTGTCACATGTTTATTAGGATGGGACCCCCTTACACCATAGGAGTGGGTTTCAGTGCAGCCACGTGGCTCGAAGCACCAGGTCGGACACCTCTCGTGGAGTCGGGCACCGGCTCCACCATGTGTCCAGCAGTCCTGGATTCCCAACTCACCTCAGAGAAGGGCTCCGGGGCTGCCACGTGCCCTTAAGGGCTCTGAAGCTGCACGTGCCCCAAAGTACTAGACCTGGCCTCCCCCGCAGAGGCCAGCTCCAAAGCTGCCACATGTCCTGCAATTGGCCCTGGACGGTGGGTTGCGGGAGTTAAGGGATTGTGCGCCCTATCTAAATAAATCATTGAAGACATGCACCCCACCCCGGGCGCATAACGCGGTGCACACCAATGGTTAGAGATCGCTGCGCCTAATCACATCACAGTAAAGGTGCTACATGTCTACCTCTCTCCACCAAGTGTGGTAGCTTACGGCGACAAGACAAATGTACGGGACATCCCTTGATAGCGCCAGCAACTACGCATGGGCCACGGGTATCGGAGGCAACAAGACGACAAGTCTCCAAGTCAAGGTCAAAGACAGCGTAGTGGAGAAGCCTCAGATCTTTTAGGAAAAGATTGCCCCGGTGCCACCTATTGGGCCCCAGACGCCACTTGTAAGGCGACTGGCCTTGTTTGTAAAAGGACTGGACTGCCACCGTTACAAAGGATCCAACTCATAGAGTCAACACACACATTTACACCAGCAATACAACTCACACCATGGAGTAGGGTATTAAGCTCTGGCAGCCCGAACCAAGTAAAACCACCGCCTCACCATCTCCCATACGCGCAATCTCTCCCGAGGACTAAGCCCTGCCAATCAAAAACCTACGCGGGCTGCTCGCAAGCAGGTCCGAGGTAAGTGTCGCAAGAACACTTCGACAATTTCCATACCACAAAATGGGTTCAAAAGAAAATGTATGAGTCAAAATACTTCGTATACTCCTTTCATTAAATGCAACATTTATCTTAGCACTTAGTTCTTCCCGGCTTCATTCGAGGACGAGCAAGTGGTGGAGTTTGTTGACAGTCCTTATATGCTAAGTATGATAGTCAATTCATCGCATAAAAATTGTAAAATGGAGAACACAACATAGTAGTAGTAGTTAAAACTAACAAATTTCATAAGTGTTAGTGTCTATTTGTATGAAAGTGAATTAAGCCGCAAAATACCAAACCATGCAGAGAGTAATCCAAAAAGTTTTCATTTGAGGAATGCGATGACATGTAGCATCACATGGATCCATGATTCATTCCTAGGTGTATCCGAGGATATCCAAAAGTGTTTCACCTGAGAAGCAAGTTAGGGCCCACCTGGAAGTCACCCCGAGAAAGCACACCCGAGGCAAGGGGCAAGGACCAGGTCAGTTGACCCCCCTAGTCGGCCGACTTGGACCTGGCGCCAAACTCAGTCATCCTCCACGTGTTGGCTTCCTGTGGCTCTATGATGGTGGTAACGACTGATTCACATGATAATTGTGGCACCAAACCAACTAAAATCGTGTATAAATACCCCCACACTCCCTCACTTCTTCACACACTAGTTTGAGAATAGTACTATAATCATAAGGTTTAGAGCTGCCCAAGTGGCCCGCCAAGTAGAAGGAGAGTGGGGAGGAGCTAGGAGGAGGAGGCTTGGGCTTATCAAGTCCCTCTTCCACACTTGTACCTCTATGGAAGTTCTGCCAGAATCAAGTAATAATTTTTCATGAATTCATTATTAGCTTGGTTTCTGTTTCATAGTGCTTTGCTTACGTAACTGCTTGTGGGTTCACCGCATTAACTTGTTAGAGGTTGTAGTCCTAGCTTTGCATTCGAAACGATTATCATTGTGAATTAGAACTTAAGCATGGTGTTTAGGTTAGAATTCATCAGTGGATATCTCATAGACCCACGAATTGAAAAGGTAGATAGTAGGTGGTGACAACCCTATCTATCCTTAGTAATCCTCCATGTTCGGCTATGCCATAGGCTCGTGGCGGGAATCGTCTTGGTGTTGCCAAGGATAAACCTGTGCCCGAAGCAAGTAGCTGTTGTAGACTACTATGGCTTAGATATGCAAACCATTGAATTCATCTCAAATCATTGCCTACGAAACAAATTGTGTGTCCTTGGGAGAACAAGCTTCAAGATCATTGACACGTTCCTTGGAATCGATACCCTTGGGAATACTCTTTAAGGCCAAGTGCTACAACGGTATTTCCATTCACTTGCGGATTATTCTGTTTTCATAAGAAATACCAACACTTGCCTATGGAAACTTTTTAAATATTTTATAAATATAAGTTTCTCAAGCGGCGGCTGCTTATGCATCGCTTGGGAAGCTGAGGAGTCACACCAAGAGATATTTATAAATAGTATTATCACGAGCGTCTTTTGGCCGCCGCCCTCCGCCTCCCCGCGCCGCCGCCCGAGCGCGCCCCGCCCGAGCGCCCTGCCCGAGGCCCGGCCTGCTCGCCGCCCAAGCGCCCCGGCGGCCCCGGCCTCCCCATCGTCGCCGCCCGCGTGCCCCGGCGACCTCGCCGCCCGCGCGCCCCGGCCTCCCTGCCGTCCGTGCACTCCGGCCTCCTCGTCGCCGCCGATCGTCAAGTAACCCCCTTGTTTAGTTGTTAATGATGTTGATTATGCAAATTTGTTGTGGATTTCATGATATTTGATGTGGATTGTTCAATCTTCGAATGATTGTTGATCGAATGAGTAGAAATTGTTGCTCGATCTTGATGTTAATTATGCTTAGTTGTTAATGATGTTGGTTATGCAAATTTGTTGATAATGTTGTTGATTATGTAGATGTTAAGCATGCTTATGTTTTGCTTTAGTATTCTTAATGTTTATGTTCATTGCTGCTTATCGTTATTGAATTAAGTTATTAAATGTTCAAATTTTGATTAATTGTTATGTTTCTTTTAGCATGTTTAATGTTCTTTATATATATAAATATATAAATATAAATATATATATATATATGTATGTATATATATATATATATATATATATACATAAGCGGGTTAAAACCGGCACAATCCGATTATAGCGCGTTAAAAGTTGATTATAGTCAAGCATTAAAAGTTGATTATTGTCGTAATGTATGCGTCAAGATGATCACAGAGGCAAACAACGATAATGTGGACGGGCCTGACTATGAAACTTTCAACTCTGACCCACTTTTCTCCTCACTCTCGTTCTCTTTCCTCATTCGTAAATGATTTATAAATGAACATGAGCAACGTAACCTATAGCAATTGATTACCCGTTTCGGATCGGCACGTCTCACATGCCATTGGCATGTGAGACGTGCATGTTCAGAATTGTCTCTTTTTGGACAGCCTCGGAGTGACCGAGGAGGCGTGGCTTGTGACGAGACGCGGGTCCGGATTTGGACGAGATTTCGGTGGCGTAACCCTGTTGTTCTCTGCTGCACCATTTTTGGGCGTGCAGTGGAAAACAGCGGGGTTATGCTGCTGAAATTTCATTCGAATCCGGATCACACGTCTCGTCATGAGAACGCTCCGCTCGGTCACTCTTGGGTGGGTTTAGGATCTATCTGCCTAGGTTGTAGGGCCGTGACATAACACAACAATACATTAACGACAATTTCTTTCATGTTAAACTGTAGAGCCGAACATGGGTGAAGACCGCAGTTGGATGTATACTGGCTGGAAGAGTAGAACTGGTGGTCACTCTGATAAGTGGTTTATCAAGTTAGATCAATTTTTGGATCGAGCATTTTCGTTGTCAACGGAAGATATGGTGCGGTGCCCATGTACAAAATGTTGGAACTCCAAGTTTTTGAGAAGATTGGAGCTTTTGTTTCACTTATGTCGAAACGGTTTCACTCCACATTATGAAGTGTGGACCTTTCACGGCGAGACTAATTCTCGAGTCATAGCAGAAGTGGATGAGGATGATAATATAACAGAGGTTGATAGGATGGATGAGATGCTAGAAGCTCTGGAAGCGGAGGATCCTCATACAAATGAGGCAGAGAAGTTCTTCGAGGAGCTGAAGAAATCACAAGAGCTGTTGCATGAACACACGGCTGTGACCGTACTTGCTTTCTTGACCAGATTTATGGCAATTAAGTCCAAGTACTTTTTTTCCATCAACTGCTACAATGATCTCATGAAATTGATCTGCGATATCCTTCCACAACCTCACAAAGCGCCACCAGATATGTATCACTCAAAGATCAAGATATCTGGTCTTGGTATGAAGTATGAGAAAATCGATGTGTGCCCAGAGAACTGCATGCTATTCTGGAAAGAGCACGCCAATGAGAAGATGTGCTTGAAATGTGGTAAATCGAGGTATGTCGAAGTTGTTAATGACGATGGCAATAATGTGATGACAGAAGTTGCACATAAGCAGCTTCGTTACTTGCCTGTGACACCTCGGTTGAAGCGGATGTTTCTCTCAAAAAGAATCGCAAGACAGATGAGATGGCACAAAGAAGGTAAACGTGAGAACAAAGAATTCTTGACACATCCGTCCGACGGTGATGCATGGAAGGCGCTAGACCGTTTCGATCCAGACTTCTCTCGTGATGCAAGGAATGTTCGCATCGGATTAGCGACAGACGGAATCTCACCGTTCAGTACGAACGCCACACCATACTCATGTTGGCCTGTCTTTGTCATTCCGTACAAACTGCCACCTGCTTTTTGTACGAAGAGTGAGTTCATGTTTCTCAGCCTCATTGTACCTGACCTGATCATCCCGGGTCATGTCTCAACGTGATGTTAAAACCGCTGATCGAAGAATTGAATGTCTTGTGGACAGGAGTCGAAGCGTCCGGCAGTTACAAGAAGCAGAAATTCAACCTTCGAGCTGCTTATTTGTGGTCCGTCTATGATTTGCCGGCATACAGCATGTTTTCCGGATGGAGCACTCACGGTCGTCTGACGTGTCCGATATGTGCTTCAGACACGGATTGCTTTCGACTAACTCATGGAGGCAAAATATCTTACTTCGATTGTCACAGACGTTGGCTGCCCGCGAATCATATATTTAGGCAGCAGAGGCATGTCTTTCGAAAGAACACTGTTGTTACTAAAGGACCACCGAAGCGTCTCAACGGGTCAGAAATTTCTGATATGTTGGACAAATTGGTGCCTGATGAAGGTCGTCCTGGATATTTCGTAGGTTATGGAGAGGAACACAATTGGACTCACATATGTGGACTTTGGGAGCTACCATATGTGAAGTCGTTGATTCTAATGCACAACATTGATGTCATGCATCAGGAGCGTAATATGAGCGAAAGTATCATAAGCACTTGCATGGATATGCCTGGCAAAACGAAAGACAATTATAAAGCTAGACTAGATTCGGCAGACATTTGTCACCGTCCAACTCTTGAAATCTCCGAAAGTGGTGGAAAGCCACGTGCTTCTTTCTGTCTCCGATCGAAATAAAAGAAAAAAGTTATGAAATGGATGAAAACTTTGAAATTCCCAGATGGTTACACAACTAGCCTGAAACGAGCGGTAAATGTTAACACAGGAAATCTCACTGGGTTGAAGAGTCATGATTATCACATTATAATGGAAAGACTCCTACCTGTTATGTTCCGAGGCTATCTAGATGATGCGGTGTGGAAGGTTTTAGCCGAGCTCAGCTATTTCTATAGACAGCTTTGTGCTAAAGAAATTAAGATCGGGATGATGGATAAGTTAGAGAAGGAGATACCCATACTATTATGTAAGATGGAAAAAAAATTTCCACCGGGTTTCTTCAATCCAATGCAACATCTGCTTATCCATCTTCCATTCGAAGCTAAAGTTGGCGGTCCTGTGCAATATAGGTGGATGTATCACATTGAAAGAGCGCTACGATATCTAAAACCAATGGTTGGCAACAGGGCAAGGGTGGAAGGGTGCATCGCTGAAGCATATGCTCTTAAGGAAGTAGGATACTTTTCAAGTGTCTACTTTGCGGAAGAAAACAATATCAATACTTCGGCGATGCGGTACAATGTGGAAGAAACACCCCCTCTAAGTGACCTTTCCATTTTTCAAACAAGAGGCACCACCGTTGGTAGCTACATGACCTACGTGCTATCCGAACATGAAAGGACTGTTGCTTTACTCTACATGTACGCAAATATAGAAGGCATGCAAGAATACTTCAAGTAAGTGTTTCTCCTATGTTTATGCTAATCGATATATTTTGCTACACATGTACTCTAAAAGATGTTTTTTCATGTTCAGCGAGTTCCACAGACAATATTGGCCACATAGGCATCAACCTACGGCCAAACAAGTAGAAGTGATGCGAAAGGAAGGAATAAATGGGGGGCCGAGTTTTCTATCCTGGTTTCAAGAATATGTAATATTCTCTCGCCTTCTATGTATTATAAATTACTATTATTAAAGAAGTATTATTTTAACTCACAATCATTTATGATAGTGTCGGACTCACAATGTCCATGAAGATTTGCGGCAGCTATCTTATGGATTGATGAATGTTAGAAGCTATGGTCGATATGATGTAAATGGCTTCCGATTCCGTACAACTCATTTTGAAGCTCACCGTCCTCTATCGGCAACATCAAATTCCGGTGTTGTGACAAGAGCAATGGACACTCAAGGGAATTTAACCGATTATTATGGGATCATTAACAAAATCCTTGAATTTACTTTTACAGGAAATAAGACCCTTCGAGTTGTCCTCTTTGACTGTGACTGGTTTGATCGTACTCATGGAACTCGAGAAAACCAATTTGGAATGGTGGAAGTGAAACATAAGGACTGACTACGAGGTTACGATACATTTGTTCTTGCGCATCAAGTTGAACAAGTGTATTATCTACCTTATCCATGCACGAAGCTCAGTGCTTGGTGGGTGGTATATAAGGTGAATCCTCGTGAGCGGCTATATACTCCTGGGGATGATGGTTACCATGATAGAGAAGACGTTGAAGAAGTGTACCAAGAAGAAGAGTTGCCAGACACTTTTATCGTCGAGCTTGGTGCAGGACTCGATCAATTAGTTGGAGATGTTGAAGACGTTGAAGATGTAGAGGCAGATGATACGCGAAAAAGAAAATTAGAACAGGCCACGGAGGAAGAACGTTGGGCTGGTTTAAGGAGTAGGGCACAAACACATGACAATGATGTTGATGAATTTTGAAAGTGACTACAAGTAATGTTTTCTTGAAGATAGTAACATGAATTTTATATATTTTATTTGCATATTTACTAATTATCTAATTATAATAGGATGGCATCAAAGAAGGGTAAGAAGGTGCCGCCGACGAGGGGGTTCTACCCCTCTAGACCTGAGGACGCTTTCGTTGGTGCCTCGTCGACTGGCAGCAGACGCTCTCAGCTGCTGGGGCACATTCAGACCAGCTCTAGAGCTTCGTCACAGGTAAATGTCACTCGTTTTTGACAAATTCTTTACATTCAATTTCACATTAAACTTAATTATGAATCATTTGAATGTTGTAGTCCTCACCGGATGACTCAAAGGCTGCGGCGCCTTTGGTGAGCCAGCCCTCAGCATGTCAGCCCTCGGCGAGCCAGCCCCCGGCTGGCGATGAGTTTGTTCCTGAGGCCTTTGACTCGGCTGGTGAGGAGCCCTCCGGGTCACCTGACGTGGCACCCCAGCAGACGCGGAGGACGAGGAGGACTCACTTTGTCAGTCCTCCCGCGGTCCCTTCACAAAGGATCGTGATTCGTCCAGTCGGAGACAGGTAATAAAAATTATAGTGTTCAATTTTAATTTCTTTTGATTACTCAAGTAATGAATGCATAAATATCTTGCAGGGCTTGGGACGACATGTCTTTCCTCGGTGAGAGACACCACAGACCGGTGAACGGTGTCCTCGGGTCCATAGTGCGTTTGCACTATCCCGAGGTCATCGACGAGGTGCCTGCTCTTTCGTGGGAGGACTACGCACGAGTCCATCACCAGGAGCACGGAAACCTTTAGGAGGCCGTATGGGCCGATTTTATGGTAAGTATGTTAAAAAAGTTTCTAAGTTTCAACTCTTAAACTCTTTTAGTGAACACCTCTTCAATATATTTTTTATCGCAGGCAAGATATACTTTAGAGGACCCGAACGACCATCGCCAGTTTGAGGATGCGTGGCGAGTGTTTCACTACAACGCTGCCAAGGCGCTTCGACAAGCTTTGTCGAACACCCGCGTTCAACTTGTCAATGAGCACTTGAAGGCGCACCAGCAGCCCGTGCTACACTTCCGGCAAGCGAGCGAGATGCACCTGACGGAAGAGGAGTACGCGCAGGTACGTGGAGTGTAGTAAGTATTTTTATTTTGATAATTTTATCGATGGTATTTTTAATGACTTCCAACTATGTGCAGGGCCACGTGAGCTGGTTGCAGGGTCGGACCGATGCATTTTGGGCCCTTTGTCGCTACTGGGCTAGCGATGAATTTAAAGCTAAGTCTGAGAAGGCTCGAGACTGCAGAGGGGTCGAGGGGAAGAGCAGGCACGTGCAAGATAAACACTTGCGTTTAGCTAAACGCATGGTAAGTGTGTGTAACTTATGTTTATATATTAATAATATATTGTTCGTACTAACACGTATTGACAGGAGCGCGAGACGGGGGTGCCGCCCACCCCTGCTGAGGTCTGGAAGAGAGGTCATAGGGACCCTTCTCAGCCGACGGGGTGCAGTCAGGCTGCAGCCGAGCGGTTGGTAAGCTTAGAAAGCATTCATATTAAATATAACTACATATATTGTTGAACTTACACAATTTTCTTGTTTTGCAGGCTAAGTACGGGGAGGAGGCCAGGAAGATACACGGCGAGGATTTCGATTGGGAACGTCAACCGATCAATCCTCAAGCCGCGTATGCAACTGGTGGTGGAAAAGCACACAGGAGGTGAGTTTACAAGTCATTTTATCGTTTTCAATTCAAAGTATTCAAGATATTTCAATTTCATATTACTGACTCTCTTTTTCATAGGCTCGCCATATTCGACGGAGTCGTCGACTCTAGGGCGGGAAGACCTGCGAGAGGCAGCTCCACGCAGGCTTCTTCGGTGGGCACGACTAGTCGTCGCGCCTCCCAGATGGACATTGAGATGCAGTCCCTCTTCAGGCGTCAGGAGGAGTCGGAATGCCAAAGGATCACGATGGAGGCCACGATCCAAAGCCAGGCAGCAGCATTGGCGCAGATGTGGGAAGCAATGGAGGTGACAAAATAAAAACTAAAGTTCTCATTAATTCAGCATAAATGACTTACTAATAGATAGCATTTAATGTTTGCAATGACAGGCCATGGCTCGGGCGCAAGGTCTGGGAATCCAGCTACCGGTACTACCACCGGTCCTTCCTGGCGATCCTTCTTCAGCGGGTCAGGTAAGTTTCTATGTAATCCTTCTTCTCCAGCGTAATTAGATTTAGATAGATGAAAGAGAGAGATAGTTAAATAGAAGAAAATGATTGGGATAGAAGAAAGAGAGAGATAGAAGAAAGAGAGACAGAAGAAAGAGTGAAAGATAGTTAGATAGAGTAAGAGGGGAATGAAGAGAGAGAGTAAGATGTAGATGGAGATAGAGAGAGGGCAAGATAGAGGGAGGGAGATGTAGATGGAGATAGAGGGAGGAAGATAGAGGGAAAATGATAACAATAGAGAGATAAAGTGAGAGAGAAAGATAGAGTGAGAGACAAAGAGAGAAATGAAAAGAGAGAGAGAGGAAGAAAGGGTTATCTAGATGAAGATAGAGGGAGAGGGAGGGAGATAGATGTTGATGCATTTATATTCTAACTCTAAGTTTTATTAATTGCAAGGATCCGCGACGGCTGCACAAACGCCACCGCCTTCGCTACCGCCGCCTGGAATGAGGCGCGACGACTTCGACTTCGGAGGTGGCTCCGGAGGTCAGATGGGCGAGTGAGCCCTTTTATTTACTTTGTTGATGACGATGTGAGATGTATCAGAATTTTAGTTTGTGTTTGTGATGATGTTTGTGTATGCTGTGTATATATTGTGTATATTGTGTTTGTTGTGATTCTGGCCATCGAGCCGGGTAGTATTTTCTGTTTGTTAAAAAAAAATAAAAAACCTTATTTGCGACGGCTTTTTATACAGTACCGTCTCAAATAAGGACCCAAGCCGTCGCAATTAAACCACTGCTATTTGCGACGGCCTGGCCGTCGCAAATAAGCATTAATTGCGACGGCCGGGCCGTCACAAATAGCGTCGTGGGTCCCGGAGGAGGACACGTGGGCCCTGTCCACTGAACTTATTTGCGACGGCCGGGCCGTCGCAAATAGAGGCCCTTAATTGCGACAGCCTGGCCGTCGCAAATAATCATTAGTTGCAACGGCTAGGCCGTCGCAAATAATTTTGCGGGGCCCACCAGCCCGCAGCAATAACTTGCGACGGCCTCTCCTAGCCGTCGCAAATAAGCTTATTTGCGACGGTGGCCGTCGCAAATAAGCTTATTTGCGACGGCCGAAAGCCGTCGCAAATAAGAAAAGTCGTCGCAAATAGCTTATTTGCGACGGCCCCGGCCGTCGCAAATTGTCGGGATTCCTGTAGTGTTTCTGTTCTGTTTAGGCTACGGGACAGCGGTTCCAACATCGTGTTCCTCGATGTCGTCGTGCTGACATCGTCGAAACCCTAACCGTCACCGTCGTCGTCGTTCCGCCATTTCCGGCTGTCACCGCGTTGATTTGATCCCACCATTGTGTTCCTCGACCCTCAAAATGGTTAGTAGGAGAATTTCAGCAAGGGAGATGGCCAGGAGAAGGGAGCTGGCAAGCTCACAGGCGCAGCGCCACCGCGGCATCTCGGGCGCCGCCCGTGCCGTGAGGAAGAAGATGATGGGGCGGTCCCAGATGTCAGGGGCTGCTGGCGTCCCACAGGATCTGTTGCGGCCAACAGATCTTATGTGGCTGCGCACATTACCCTATGGCCCCCGTGTGGCCCCTTTTCTGACTGACTCATTTTAAACCAGTGGACCGGAGTGGTTTAATTTAACCTCTTCAGAAATAATTCCAGATTTCAATGGAACTTCTAAATTCAATTACTCCTAGTAGAATTACTCAAATAATTCCAAAGAAATTTTGGTAGACTCGTATTGATCCCAACTTTTCTGTAGTGCAATTGGTTGAACATGAAAGTCCAAGAGTTTTCATAATTAATTCATTTGAACTAACTGCATGGGAAATTAATTACTCCTGTTCTAATAATTGGAAAATTCCCAATTTTGGTCATAATACTCATTCATATACACTTGATATCTAGTAAAAGTTTTAAGTTTATTGGACATTATTTACTGGGTGAATTGGTGTTCAAATTCTCTATGTCATTTGAAAAATGAGAAATGTACAGAAACATTTTCAGAATTCCTTCCAAACTTGTAAAATCAATTTCTCCCTGTATGGAGCTCAGAAAATTATGAATCAAATTTTCCTAAAACCAGTGATGCATCCTATACAATGATCATCCACTGTTAGCCATGAAAGCTCCAGATTTATTACCAAATTCTAGATAAGGCTTTTAATTGTGGGAATTTTAGAGACAACAAGCTTCCTTGAACATCTCCAATTCTTGGTCCAGTTCTTCCGCATAGAACCTAGTATCCACTGTAAAAATTCCAAAGCCAATTAAAATCATCTTCATACCTGATCACTATTTAGAAAGTCTTTTATATAGTTTCAATATCACTCGTGTACTTTATATATTCCATATCATATAGTGACCGAGATCGAGGAGGAGCTAGATCCCTTGGAGAGTATATCACCAGAGGCTAACTTTGAATCTGACTCATAGCCAGGCAAGCCCGATTTACATTTAAGTGCTTTTGCAAAATTTTGATTTGTATCACTTATGTCTAGGGTGAATTTTGTGCATTAGGGCTAAGGTGCTTGTTAATCCACTTGCATGACCCACAAATCCCATGGAGTATCAGGTAGGTCTACAGCTTGATGAGTAGAAAATACCATGCTAATGTTTGAGGAATCCAATAGATGTTGAGTAGTTGTAATCTACCTGCAAGATATGATTTTATCACCGGGGATGGATTTGATCAAAGAATGGTTTATGAATATGAATTTGAGATCGAGCAGTAGGATAGGATGCACCAAGACGTGGTCTCATGTGTGTAGCCATGCTTGTGTGGATTGAGGACCGATCCGTGTGCGGCCCTGCTGGACAAGTTTGAACTGTACCAGATGCATACTGGCTATATGGAAACCAGGAAACTGATGTAATTGGTTAACTTGGGTGTCGAGGCTTACCCTACCGTATTATAGGAGTGGGTTGAGGGAAACAAGGTGTAAATCTGCCGACGGGCATAGACACGCTCCGCGCGGGGACCTCCTGTCCATTACGGAAGTACCGGTTCTACATTTGGGTTTCCTTTGAAAGGTTGTTGCATACAACGTAGTATTGAAGTGTGATTCGCTCCACTTCTGAAATGGGTGTATGTAATGTGTTATTCGGGTGTAAACTGATTGCAATCACCGTTCCTTGCGGTTATTTAAGTACCACTTCTTCACTGCGCTGTGACGTGGTAAATACTGAAAAATCCAGGAAAATATGATGTATTGAATTATAATTGCTTTGCAATTATGATTGCTATAGAATATGCTCACTAAAGTTCATTTTAATGAACCTTTAAGCTGTTTTAATAACTTGAAAATTAAGGATCAACATGTAGGTGAGTCATTCACTGCTATATCTATTCCTATGTTAAGTATCCCTACATGTAGAGTTCCATGTTTAGGTGAGACGGTTAAGTCTTGCTGAGCCTTCGTGCTCACGGTTGCTATATTAAGTTGTTTGCAGGTGAGACGTATGAGGAAGGGCCCAAAGATGAGGTGATGCTCCCGTCGGGGTATACTGCCGACTGGGAGCCCTGCACACCGCCGTCATATGTTGTGTGCTGCTAGTGTGTAGCGTCCCCGGGCTGGACGGCTGCACTTTTGCATAGCTAGGCTCAGAGTTTAGCTATGAGTATGACTTCCGCTGTATATTAAGTATTGTAAAAGACTTTCGTTGTTTCTATAAACAAAACTTTGTATTTTCTCGTATTCCTTTCGTGTGTGCTGTTGGGTGCCGCATTGCACGGCACCACCCTCTTCGATTCCTCGAATGTGTGGACGCGGTCCTAACATGGTGCGTTTACCTAGTCGACTGAACTGGCACTTCAACCGACTTTCTGCTGCCCCAAAGGCAGTGTTTTTCTCCCGGGAGGTTGTTTTGTGGGGCCCCATCATGGGTATGGGTGATTTCCCTAATTTTTAGTTGGTTTTCTCCTCCGAGTGGGCCCAAGAATCCTCGTGCTTGCGCCTGATTGGTTGGAAGGTGTGTTTCTTGGATTGGTCCCTGTAAATACCTCTAATTATGAGCATAATTCACCTGCATGAACAATTGCACCAACACTTGCGGAGATAGTTAGTAAATAACTCCTACCACTATGTTGGTTGTCCAATCCATAGCTTTTATGCAGGGTATCGACGGTCGGATTTGGCAATTAAGGACCGTCAACAAACTCCCCCACACTTAGTCCTTGACTCATCCTCGAGTGAAGGCAAGAAAAACTAAGTGATATCATAATTCACCTACAAGTATGAAATATGTATACAAAACATTTCAACACATACCTTTGTTCAAGAACCTTTGATATGTGGCTACCACATCATCTTGTGTGTTTGAGAGATGGAACGGCTTGAATGTGGTTCATATGGACTCCTCCTACTGAAATAAACCTGGAGATTGCTATATTTTAACATGTCAAAAGGATATTGCCATGCTCATCAAAAGAATGCTCTCATCTCTCAATGTGTTTAGTCCTCACCTTGGCAAGAGTTGCCACTTCTTTTTCTACTACTAAATATGGCTTTTTGTGGAGCTTGGTAAGGATAAAAGTTGCTCACTTGCAATTTATATACTAAGTCAAAAACAAGATCTCATGAGAGAAGACCATGCAACAAAAACCAATGACTAAAGAAATTCTTGTGCACTTATTATGGATGGTGGATGATGAATGGTGATGATGACTCCCAACTGATCACTCTTTTTTTTTGTGCAAGGATGAAACATGGCTAGTTATTGGCTCTCTCCCTCTCTTTTTTTATGAATTCTCTCTATCTCTTTTTTAGAGAGCTGTTATAGCCATGCCTTCTACTTCTTTTGTGCATCTTTTTACTCAGAGAGGATTTTGCAGATTTTGAATGGAGTTTCTTTTGATGGTGGATGTGTGAAAATCATGGAATATGGTGGAGTGCACAAGAAATTCCTAATCAAAGATTTCATGCAAGTCACACAAAAGGGTCAAGAGTTTGACAAAGTTCAATGAAAATGCAAAGTGGCATATGCATTTGGTTTTCAATATCCCTATCATATGATCTTGGTGGGTATTTAGATTCTAATGAGAGAGGATGGCAAAAATTTGATGACTTTAAAAATTGCAATACCAAAAATTCAATTCCAGCATGGAGAGTTTCCAAGTTTCACTCATTTACCATATCACACCAATTGAAAGTGCATCTAGGAATCCCTTATGGTTTTTGGATGATTTATGACAAGCAAATGAGATCCTAACCAATTTGTTGAGATGAGCACAGGTTCTAATGAGAAAATGAGCAAAGTGCCAAAAAGAAAGGAGAATGAAGAATAATGCGAAAAAGAGCTCAAGAAACAAGTGTAGTAGATCACTGTGTATGGAGTGTGTTAAGGAAACACACCCCAAGAGCTCAAGCACAAATAATCTCACACATTGCACATATTTATACAGGTCTGGACTAGTCTGACTGACCCCAGACTAGTCCGATATCTTTCTGCACAAGATCGGACAAGTCCTCACAATGCGGACTTGTCCTCACAGTCCAGTTTTTCATTGACCGGACTAGTTTGATATCACCACAGACTAGTCCGATATCTCTTTGACTAGAATCGGACTAGTCCTCCCCAGTGCGGACTAGTCCCCCAAACACTTCACAAGTTGCACAAAATCGGACAAGTCCCATCACACAACGGACTAGTCCGATATCTTTCTGATGTCAATCGGACAAGTCCGATATTAGCACGGACTAGTCCGAAAACCCTCTGACCTAAATCGGACAAGTCCTCCAAGTGCGGACTTGTCCCCAAATTCACTTAGGGTTCACTTATCTGGACAAGTTTGATATGTATCGGACTAGTCCGAAGATTTCTAGAACCAAAATCGGACAAGTCCTCTCTCAGTCGGACAAGTGTTATATTTCGGGACACCTAGGGTTTGCTACACGCAGGACACCAGACTAGTCTGGTGTCCAGCACGGACTAGTCCGATCTTTCTAAACCCTAACGGTTACTTTTGGAAACACCATATAAATAGATGTGCACGACCAATCTTTCAGAAACTCTCGACCCCCTGCGCCGTCATACCTCCCAAGAGCCTAGAAAACACCTCTCTCCATGAATTCCAATGCAAGAAAGATCAATCCCCTGAGGATACACTTTGGATCATTGGAGAGACACGGTTCATCACTCATTGAGCTATTGGTTTGATTCCCTAACACACTCTTGTGGTTTTCATTGTGATCTTAAGAGTGTGTTCTTGGTGGTTGTAAAAGCCCGTTTTTCGGAAGAACAAAAACGCAAAAATGCGAACTTAAAAATTTTGAAAATAGACTTGGAAATCCAAACTCACATGAGCCATATGAGTTAAACTATGTTCACTAAAAATAGGGACTTGTTAAAACTTTACGTATAGAACATGGTTGCTGATGTGGAATGGAACTTAAGGTGAAGAATCCTTAATTTCCAAGTATTCACATTTTCAATGAAAAATTAAAGGAGAAAAGAAAACAAAATAGAGAGAAAGAAAAAGGAATTATTCCAACCCTAAAATGGGACATCCAAAAATATTCAAATCTCAGGCCGTAAATTTTTCCATGACCTACTAATATTCCAATTAGACTCTCGGTAAAGTTTCAAAATTTTTGAAGCCCATTTCCCATTTATTGGACACGTACTGAGAGTTTAATCAACGTCGACTTCAAATTTAAACTTTGTGCTCAACCTTGTCCAAATCAACTCCAAATTTTTCCTGAGGTCCCTTATGGTTCAAAAAGGTTAACCTCAAAGTTTCAGGATTTTTGATCCTAATCTACTATTTATTTCCTTGAGTCAAGTATCACCACTTGAATTCAAATTCAAATCTGAGTTCAAATTCAACTTGCTCAGTTTTGAAATCTGATTGCACCATAAAATTCTCCACATTTTATTTAGTCACGGGGCCAAATTTGACTATTTTTGAAGCATGCTTGCTAGCCCTATTGGAATTTTGAAAGGAAGAAGAGGGAAGTGGGTCCCACAGGTGGCCCCCACCAGTCAGGTCGGCACCTTCTCCCCTGCCTCCACGTAGGCGCGTGCATGTGCCACCGCGATGGCCACCGCGACGCTCCCGGTCCTTATCCTAGCGCGCCCGACCCCATCCGGCCAAAGCAAGACCGCTCGACCTCTGCTCCCGATGGCGCCCTGACCGCCGCTCGCCCGGCACTCCTCTCCCGGCCAGCGGCCGCGCCGCACAAGCAGTCCCGGCCGGCGCTACTCTCTCCTGTCGCGCCGCTCCCGTCGTGCCACCACCTCCACGGCCGCCGTCCGCCCGCCTCCGATGCCGTTCCCGCGCCGCGCTGCCTCTGCTCCTCACCGGCGCCGCCGTATGCCGCTCGCCCTGGCCGTCGCGCCGTCTGCCCCGCATCGCACCGCCAGCGCTTCGCCTCCCCACTCGCCTGCCAGCGCCGCACCTCCACCTCGCCGCGGTAGCGCGCCGCCATCCCGCCGCTCGACCCCGCGCGTGCTCCTGCTCGCCCACAGCGCGCGTCGCCTCCCAGCTACGCCTGCGCGACGCCCGACGACGGCGCTGCCGTTCCCCGCTGCATAGCACCCACTGGCTCGCCTCTACATGCCGCTGGCCCGATCCAAGCGTCGCTCCCGTTTGCGCAGCCGCTCCGGAGCTCGCCCTATGGTCACGCCCCCATGCTCGTCGGTCTCTCTCGGCAACCGGCACCGCCCGTGAAGCGCAAGCCCGCCGTCCTCCTCGTGCCTAGATGCGGCTCGCCGCTCACTCCCGGTCTCACCCTAGATCCGTGCTGCTCCTCCTTTTTCTTCTACTCCACAGCGCTCCTGGACGCCTTAGCCCTGTTCCTCACCGGTCTTTTCTCTGCAGCGCCGCGCCGCGACAGTCGCGCGCCGAGCTTTGTAGCATGTCGCTCCAGCACGCCAACACCTGCTCGCCACACTCTTGCGCCACAGCCTGCTCCCGGCCGCGCAAAAACTCGCTGCCCTGGCCACCCACGTGCCCACGTTCCGGTTTGCTGCTGGTCGTGATTGTCTGCTCCCCATCGGCATCGTCGCCCCGTTCCGTGTTGTGGCTATGCCAGGGAAGCAAGGCGAGAAATGGGTGTGATGGATGAAACGCAGGAACACGTTGTTGACACACCGGCATCGACAACTGGTCCAAGGTTAGCTCTTATTTTGCAAGAGTGATTGGATCAGTGACTGCAGCCAAGGTGTTCGATGAAATGGTTGCAAGGCGAAACTAAGTGTGTTGCTGTTCAATGCTGGTCTATGGATGCAGGTCTATTCTGGGGTGACAATCGACAAGGACATGTGCCAAGGTACTCTTGGGTTGTGATGAAGCGATGGAACTCTAGTACACACCAAGATGTTCGGCGAAATGCATACAAGGTGAGCCTTACCCTGAAATACCTTGCTTGATGTCACCGACGTCCATTCGTTGTGATCGCTAAGGTTACTCATGTGTCGTCAAGTCGTACATCCAGTTTCCGCATTGATATCATTCCTATAGGAGTCCCCAAGTTGACCTTCTTTGTCCTTTGGATCGCGTTAACTTGTCCGTGTGTGCTCGTGATGCTCCACCATGAGCCGCGTCGACGTCATTGACCATATGACGTCGTCGTGACGCTCCGAGCCGTTACCGTTTCCTGACATCGAGGTGAAGGATACATGTGATGTACGTGGTACTGGAACACGACCACGACATATCAGTCGATGGTCGTTTAGCCATATTAGGGTTTGGTCAAGGCGAGACTCGTCAAGTCCTAGGTGTAGCTAGGATGCTAGATGAAATGCCTTCTAGGTCAAACCGAGTGTATTGATGACCACCGATGACCTAGGGTAGAATACTGCGAGAACGTTGCGACCGACGAGGAGAACTAGTCCAAGTGGAACCTTGGATAAGAATTTCTTAGTCGTGTCGAGGACGTTTCCTTTCCGTTCGCAGAATTGCTTACCTAGGTGTACCTCTTCATCGACGGTAGGTTCGTCGAGTCTTTTGTCGACAACTAAGTCGAGTCCCTAACTCTTCGACTCATGAAGTGGTGTTCGAGATTCCGCTCACCCCTTTGACGAGTCCGGGTCGATGTGGACCTCGCTAATCCGATCTTCTCGTGATGGCAAAGCCTGACCGTCACGACAAGGTCTCGCATCATATTCGAGTTCCAAGAGTCACCGAGCTCATCCGGACAATCTTGCAAAGGGCACTGCAATAGTGTCATGTAAGAACTTGGACGATGCTTGTAAAGATAGTCGTAGCGACTAATTTACCTAATGGTCCTTTGAAAGTTGTCTCAATACTCACGTCAGGTTAACAAGTCTCGTTATGACGTCTTAAGTCCAAAGAATGTTGACCTCACTTCACTCCCAAGTGTCGCTAGGGTTTCACCCTGGTTCATCCTTATCAGAACCCTGCGACCCCACTTGTCACGTAATTAGGTTTACTCCTTAATGAGTTTGCGTAACTTCATTGGTCGACTTCTAAGTCACAACCTCTTGTTGCACAGTTCACTCATGCCTTAAGATTTCAATGCTCCATCTTGATCGCTTAGTCTTCCTTACATCACACAGTCCAGTAATACTTCTTCACCATTCTACCTTATCACTCTTTGGGCGGCATAGCTCCAAGTGTCGAGTGCTAAATTGCGATGTGTCATTACATTGCACCTTTTAGTGCTTATCTCGACACTACTATGCCACCTTGACTCTTAGGTCATCCTTACCCTACCAGTCCAACACTTTCACACCATTCAGTTGTATCGTCCTTGAGTGGCATAGCGTCGAGTGTTGAGTGCCAAGTTGCAATGTGTGCTTACATTGCACCTTTCAATTCACATCTCGATACTACTATGACCACTTGACTTCATCCTTTGTTCATTCACACCACAAAGGCATATCTGTCCTTCCTAGTCGAACTCCTCATTCTTAGAGTTTACACAACCCCGTGGAGTCTTTTCTTAAATTACTTAATTACATAATTACTTATATGCATATCATGTCGATAGGAAACGTGATGGTAGGTGATCGACGAGGAGCTTCGCTTGGAGGAGAAGGCCAAGGTGTTTCCACTGAGGTTCCATGGCAGGTTCTCCGGAGGAAGATCAAGCCCTAACAATTGACATTTGTTCAGTCGCAAACTAAGGCAAGCCCCGGTTTGCATTTAAGTCGTTTATAAACTTTTGCTTTATCACTATGATGAGTAGTATATGAATTGTGCATTACGTTTAGGGTGACTGATACTCCACATGCATGACCAAAAATCCCAGGGTTTATTTGGCACGAGTTACAGTTTGACCTGTAGTAACTGCTTTGCTAATGCATAGGAAATCCGGTAGAAGTCAAGTAGTTGGAATCTACTCGCGAGAGATGTATCTCACAGGATTGGTTGAATAGAAAATGGCTTAATATAATGAAATTGAGACCGGACAGGGAATGGATAGGAAGCGGCGAGAATTGAGTCTCGGTCGCATAGCCCTGCCTGTGTCGATTAAGGCCCGTCCGTATGCAGCCCCTTCGGACAAGCTTGAATTGTACCGGCAACATAATGGACATATGGAATCCAATAAACTGACGTAGCTTGGTCACTTGGGTGTCGAGGCATACCGTTCCGTTTTATAGGTGTGGGTTGAGGGTAGCAAGGTGTAAATCCGCTGGTGGGCACGTCAGAGTACGCCCCACGCATGGACCTCCTGCCCGTGACGGATCGACCGGTTCGGCATTTGAGTGTCTTGCGAAAGGTTGCCATATACGCCTAGTACTGAAGTGTTATGTAGGTACGGGTGTGCTCGCTGACACTTCCGAACGACGTATGTGTCGTGTTGTCCGGGTGTGTCCTGATTGCAATCACTGTCCCTCGCAGTAATAGAGTACCACTTGTTCACTGAGCGGTGACGTAGTAAATACTAAAGAAGCCAGAAAATCATATTGTATTGAATTATAATTACTTGCAACCTTGTATGATTTAGAGATAGTATAATTAAAAGTTTACAATTTCCCCATACTTTAGCTGTAATAGCATTATGTGCTTTGGGCATGTCATATCATCGGTAAAGCGTTTCTTGTTTGATTGTGGAGCCCATGATGTGCCGTGCTCAGAGAATGTCATTTGCTACTTAAAACTTGATTATAAGGATCCACTTGTAGGCGAGTCATTTATGCTATTCCTTACCTATGTTTAGTGTCCCCTTGCATCTGTCTAGTGAGACGGTTAAGTCTTGCTGAGCCTTATGCTCACGTTTGCGCTTTAACGATTTTTGCAGGTATTAGTTTTATTTCTGCTGTTCAGGTTGTACATGAGACTCGAGGTGTCGAGATAAATCTCATGTGAGCCACGCCGCTGCTGTTTGTTCTTCGTGTTGCTAGTGAGAATCGTCCTAGGGCATGGACGCCTTCTCCCCTGCTTAGTTAGGTGAGATTATGAGTATGTATTTTCCGCTGCGTGTGTACTCCTATCGTACACTCTTTTGTAAACTCTTCTTATTATGAAATGAAAACTTTATATGTTTTGGTATCCTTTTTGTGTGTGCTGTTAGGTGCCGCATCGCACGGTACCACCCAATGAGATCCTCGGATGTGTGGACTCCGGTCCCCACAGACATGGTATCAGAGCTTCATTGGGAATAGCACGCTCGAAAAGAGCCTATTTTCGAAAACTCCGAAGTAGTCGAGTGAGGATTAGCTATATGCCCATTAAGGACTACTACTAGTATAAGTTATAAAGATGGTGAACTAACTTGTTATATTATTCTGTAACGACGCTCTGTCTTCAAGGTAAGAGGTAAGGTACGCCGCCGAGAGCGGATCAATCTCGGTAAACTCTGCATACGAGATATGGTATGTGAAATTTCCGTGGCTTAGCACGGAAAGTCAATATGAGTCTCTGAAACTTTCCATGTTTCTGAGAACATATGACACGCGGTACCCCAGCGTGACACAAAATTAGTGGGAGCCCCCGTCGGGTGGTGTATAACCCGATAGTATGTATCTCTAGAACTATTCATGTTCTATGGGATCATGCGAAACACGTATGCCCGAGCGTGTATAAGCCGGATCGTACGGGAGTCTTTGCTGTACAGACGTATTTACAGCCATGTACCTCGAGACATGGCCTCACTCGAGGACGACTCACGCCAGAGTCGTATGCACTTACTTTTAATTATATCTTATTGTGATTGCCTGTCGTGTTTCCCCGTGCCGCCCTTGAGGTGTGAAGGTGGGAAAGGGGATTGTTTGTCTTCTGCAGGTACATTAACTCCGGTAGCAACCCGTGTAGAATACGTTTGCGAGTGATCGATATTAGGACCACCTATAGACGTATCCGGATATACCGGGTTAGACTTTTCTTTTGGTAAGGCACGTAGTACCGTCAGTATCACAATTGATACTTTGACCATCCCCCACGAGAGAAATGGCTTCATATTCATATTAAGTCCAAGTATCAGTTGCTGATATCTTGTGGACAAAGTAAAATGTTTCTTTTCAAGAGTAGGTGAACCAAAGTCCTTTGCTCCTGGCGAGAGTTTAGCTCGACTTCGCCGGAGTAAGACTTTGGTTAAGTTTGAAGATCCATAGTGATATGCTATGGATAAGAAGGTCGTCAAGTCCCTTTTAAGATTCCATTTGGTTCTAAAGGAAATGATTAGTTGTGAATCAAGTTCTAGCCATCGGACTTGAGTTTTGAGCTAAGTTTCAAAATTTGAGTTTGTTTCCAAATTCTTGTGTTTCGAAGCCGGTGAGTTCTGTTTTCGAACAGAATGGACCTGACTTTGAAATTCCATATCTCTTCAACCTGGAGGGCTTTGGAGGCAAGTGAATACTTTTTGAAAAGCTTTTGAAGTCTTCTAATAGTTTCCTATTGACCTCCAAGCCAAAAGATGCTTTTATGGTGATGAAAATGCACCATAACCACTGCAGCTGCTGTTCTGAAACTGTACAAGACAGTATCTGAACTTTTGTCATAATTCCTTGAAGAAAGCTCTTCTATTCCATTATGATACATTTCTGGAAAGTGGAAAAGCTATTCTACAACTTTGTTATTCAGTGATACCTCAAATTCAGCTTATAACTAATTAGAAAACAGAGTTGAAGATAATACATGTATATAGGTGCTATCTGAAACAGTCGGAAAAATTCTGAACTTTGAACGGACATAACTCTTAAACTAGAAATGCAAACTATGCATGTTTATACATGCCTGGAAAGCTTAAATAGTCCTCTACCAACTTCCTAATCAACACGAAGGCTAAAACTCGCAATAACCAAGTCTAAATTGAAGTATCGTTTAAGGTGTCGAAACAGTTCAGAATATGGACCGTTACCTATTCAGTTACTGTTTCGATTATAATTCCTAGTAGAATTGTCGAATGGATTCGTATTTTACATTTTTGGAATCTTGAGAATGTATGCAACATGTTTTCTATGTATTACTTTTGCAAATATTGATGTTTGTATATCTGAAATTTGTGGACAAAATCAGCCTTAAACAAAGGAGGTGCTGTCCAAATTTTCAGAAAAACTGTCAACTTGCAAATGCCGTATCTTCTCAACCAGAAATGCTACGAGGGCAAGTAAATACTATTTAGAAAGGTTTGGAAGTCCTCTACATGTTTTCTGTTCAGCACCAGACCAGAATCCTTTTCTAAATGGGTGAAATTTGGATAATCGCAGAGACTGTCCAGGCATACCCAAACTGGACAGCAATCTGTACACCTCTAAATTTAATCCATAACTCGCAGACCCTTGATCCAATGGTGTCACGCGAGTAACCGTTGGAGAGTTTAGAGAGTCAGCTACAATTTTTGCAATTGGCTCCAGACCTGAATCGGTCATCTACCTTTTCCAAATCGAGTTTGAATACAGAGTGGTCAATCTGAACTGAATTCAGTTCTGAATACTGAAATTTTACCTAACTTCAAAAATTCATATCTTTTGAGCTAGAGCTGATATGAAGACAAGTAAGTACATTCTGGAAAGCATATTACATTGGCTACAACTTTGTGAATAAGAATATTTCCAGATTTCCATCAGAACAGCCTGAAAACTTTAGATCAAAACTGCTACTGTTTAAGCAGATTCTGCTGAAAGTGCAGAGAAATCTGCTAACTTTAAAATTGCATAACTTGCAAACCAGAGACGATCTAGAGTCAAACCAATACTTTTTAGAAAGGTATTTAAGTGTACTTTAACTTTGTTGTTCACCTCAAGATATGATTTTGCCATTTACTTGGCCAAAATCTAAGTTGCGTCCAAGCTGTTCATCCTCCACCAGGATTAAATCGGGTGATGACCCTTTAGGGTGTTTATGGATTTGGTTCTCGAGTTCAACTCGAGGAGTTCCATAACATCCCAGATGTTGCGACCCAACAATATTTGCCTTTAGAGTTGAGTATTACACTAAGGCAAATCCCTTTTTGCTCGGATGCACATGCTAGTGTTTTGACTATGCAACCTTGCATCTCACACTTTAATTGTGCATTGAGCATGTACGACACTTCCCTTAGTTGGACGACCCTCCCCATAAATATTGCTTGGAGTAAGTTTCTTGCTCACCTAGCTTGAATCTTAGGGGGGAAGGAGTTCATCTAGTAATTGAAGTGTTACGTTCACCTAGGTGTCATACCAAGGTACATCAATACCGAACCAACGTGCTGGGAGCAATGCTCAAGTAAGTAGGACCGAGTACAACATTGACTCATTAAGTCAATGCAAAGCTTAAGTGACGGATTACCTTGAACCCCGTTTCTTGTGGAACTCGATCAACGAGTTAAAGGAGTCAGTTGATTCTTCACGCTAAACCACTCCTTTGCTTCAGTCTTTGAGACGAGAAGCCATAAGTGAGTAGTATGAGCTGGAAATTCTTTAGCAAGAACGTGGATTACTACCCAAGGTCGTGCCTAGCACAGTACCTTGTCAACCACTTAGTGCAACCTACGGAAGTGAGGAGAACCTTACTCTTCAAAGGTTACTCTCTTTGCCACTTCTGAAGGCAACCCTACCGCACCTTTTAAGGGGTAGACATAGTACTTTAAGAAAACTACGAGATGAAAAACCTGACCCATTGTTAAGGAACCACAATTACCTGTAGGTTGTGATTAACAAGCTTTAGGGAACTTCCGATCAACAAGAAGTTCAATCACTTTGTTCCATTTTGTACACTCCGTTGCCTTGAGATGAACCTCACCATTCCTTGCTAATACTTTTACCTTGAAACCATCGAACTTGGTCGAGATATGAAAGTAGCAAGTCTTTTCTAGCGCCTTTCATGACCAAGTTTAATCAATCCTCCTGTATTTGGGATACTTCTGACTGTGTTTGGATTGTCTTACCTATTTTTGCTCAAAGTATAATACTGAATGCACCATACCTTGCATAATTATCCGCGGAGTTGCATTGTGTCTGCATAACATCATCCGGTTTGTGATGCATCATAAAACGTAATTACTAATGAGTTTTGAGCAAGAATATGTGACCCCGTTCAGATACTTAAGTAGTGCCTAACATTTTTGAGTTGTGATCAATTTTATCGTTCGCAACGCCTTCGACTGGTTTCATTATCTTGAGTAGCACAAGGGACACCTTGTGACTAAAACACAGTTGAGTCCTTGTCCTTGACTTGTTGAAACTCAAATCGCCTTGAGTACTTGCAACTAAACAGACACTTGGACTTCCATCCTTGACTTGTTAGGTTCAAGTACCTTGATTGTTGCAACTATACCGTTCTTCATCGAGTAGTCATCAGTTCGATGATCAACCTTGTAAAATCCATGAAATCTCCTTCCTCGCGAGGATACCGTTCGTTTGTCAACCTCGTGAAACTCTTTGGGTCCATCTAAGATCTTACGTTGTTATATGGTAACCTTGCTACACTAATTACCTTGTAGTTACCATATGATTGAGTTCTTTGCTGTGCCGAAACATATGAGGATACTGAATCCTTAAATCCTCGTGTGCCACTGCAAAGGGTCTTCATCTTCTATTTCTATTGTTTGAAGATGTTGATATAACCAAAATCCTTGTAGTCGCCACATCTTCCGTATTCCTTCGGTTTTCATCACATAAGAGTGTTGAGTGTCTTGCTACTCTTATGCTACGGCTAAGGAATCCTATGGTTGACTAAACATCAAACGAGGTTAATGATTGTTGTTTAACCTCGTAAACCATCTTAACTCATATCAAGGGAAATACCACATTAAGTTGAAAGGACCTATGCAAAACCAAGCAAGCAACCAAGAATCAATGCAAGAAAAGTTTCAAACTATCAAGGTGACCTAGAGAAGCAAAGAACAAGTGCAAATTCTTCAAATCAAGACTAGGACAGGACAAGATGTCATGTCAGTGCAAGAGTACAACAATAAAGGATCAGTAACAGACATGAAAGTTTTACGATGTGATATTGCCATGTCGAGCATCCTGTCAAGGTTATCAACCTAAAGACTGGAATCTCCTGAAGCAGACTTTAGAATTTCTTAAGATGCCTGAATATAATCACTATTTCGTAGAACCCAAGTTTTTAAGGGCATTGCCATTTTCCTTTGTCAATGACCCTCTTTTACGGATCGTTCCCTCATCGTTCTGTTATTCTACCTGTTAGAATCTCGGGACGAGATTCCTTTAAGGGGGAAGGATTGTAAAAGCCCGTTTTTCGGAAGAACAAAAACGCAAAAATGCGAACTTAAAAATTTTGAAAATAGACTTGGAAATCCAAACTCACATGAGCCATATGAGTTAAACTATGTTCACTAAAAATAGGGACTTGTTAAAACTTTACGTATAGAACATGGTTGCTGATGTGGAATGGAACTTAAGGTGAAGAATCCTTAATTTCCAAGTATTCACATTTTCAATGAAAAATTAAAGGAGAAAAGAAAACAAAATAGAGAGAAAGAAAAAGGAATTATTCCAACCCTAAAATGGGACATCCAAAAATATTCAAATCTCAGGCTGTAAATTTTTCCATGACCTACTAATATTCCAATTAGACTCTCGGTAAAGTTTCAAAATTTTTGAAGCCCATTTCCCATTTATTGGACACGTACTGAGAGTTTAATCAACGTCGACTTCAAATTTAAACTTTGTGCTCAACCTTGTCCAAATCAACTCCAAATTTTTCCTGAGGTCCCTTATGGTTCAAAAAGGTTAACCTCAAAGTTTCAGGATTTTTGATCCTAATCTACTATTTATTTCCTTGAGTCAAGTATCACCACTTGAATTCAAATTCAAATCTGAGTTCAAATTCAACTTGCTCAGTTTTGAAATCTGATTGCACCATAAAATTCTCCACATTTTATTTAGTCACGGGGCCAAATTTGACTATTTTTGAAGCATGCTTGCTAGCCCTATTGGAATTTTGAAAGGAAGAAGAGGGAAGTGGGTCCCACAGGTGGCCCCCACCAGTCAGGTCGGCACCTTCTCCACTGCCTCCACGCAGGCGCGTGCATGTGCCACCGCGATGGCCACCGCGACGCTCCCGGTCCTTATCCTAGCACGCCCGACCCCATCCGGCCAAAGCAAGCCCGCTCGACCTCTGCTCCCGATGGCGCCCTGACCGCCGCTCGCCCGGCACTCCTCTCCCGGCCAGCGGCCGCGCCGCACAAGCAGTCCCGGCCGGCGCTACTCTCTCCTGTCGCGCCGCTCCCGTTGTGCCACCACCTCCACGGCCGCCGTCCGCCCGCCTCCGATGCCGTTCCCGCGCCGTGCTGCCTCTGCTCCTCACCGGCGCCGCCGTATGCCGCTCGCCCTGGCCGTCGCGCCGCCTGCCCCGCATCGCACCGCCAGCGCTTCGCCTCCCCACTCGCCTGCCAGCGCGGCACCTCCACCTCGCCGTGGTAGCGCGCCGCCATCCCGCCGCTCGACCCCGCGCGTGCTCCTGCTCGCCCACAGCGCGCGTCGCCTCCCAGCTACGCCTGCGCGACGCCCGACGACGGCGCTGCCGTTCCCCGCTGCATAGCACCCACTGGCTCGCCTCTACATGCCGCTGGCCCGATCCAAGCGTCGCTCCCGCTTGCGCAGCCGCTCCGGAGCTCGCCCTATGGTCACGCCCCCATGCTCGTCGGTCTCTCTCGGCAACCGGCACCGCCCGTGAAGCGCAAGCCCGCCGTCCTCCTCGTGCCTAGATGCGGCTCGCCGCTCACTCCCGGTCTCACCATAGATCCGTGCTGCTCCTCCTTTTTCTTCTACTCCACAGCGCTCCTGGACGCCTTAGCCCTGTTCCTCACCGGTCTTTTCTCTGCAGCGCCGCGCCGCGACAGTCGCGCGCCGAGCTTTGTAGCATGTCGCTCCAGCACGCCAACACCTGCTCGCCACACTCTTGCGCCACAGCCTGCTCCCGGCCGCGCAAAAACTCGCTGCCCTGGCCACCCACGTGCCCACGTTCCGGTTTGCTGCTGGTCGTGATTGTCTGCTCCCCATCGGCATCGTCGCCCCATTCCGTGTTGTGGCTATGCCAGGGAAGCAAGGCGAGAAATGGGTGTGATGGATGAAACGCAGGAACACGTTGTTGACACACCGGCATCGACAACTGGTCCAAGGTTAGCTCTTATTTTGCAAGAGTGATTGGATCAGTGACTGCAGCCAAGGTGTTCGATGAAATGGTTGCAAGGCGAAACTAAGTGTGTTGCTGTTCAATGCTGGTCTATGGATGCAGGTCTATTCTGGGGTGACAATCGACAAGGACATGTGCCAAGGTACTCTTGGGATGTGATGAAGCGATGGAACTCTAGTACACACCAAGATGTTCGGCGAAATGCATACAAGGTGAGCCTTACCCTGAAATACCTTGCTTGATGTCACCGACGTCCATTCGTTGTGATCGCTAAGGTTACTCATGTGTCGTCAAGTCGTACATCCACTTTCCGCATTGATATCATTCCTATAGGAGTCCCCAAGTTGACCTTCTTTGTCCTTTGGATCGCGTTAACTTGTCCGTGTGTGCTCGTGATGCTCCACCATGAGCCGCGTCGACGTCGTTGACCATATGACGTCGTCGTGACGCTCCGAGCCGTTACCGTTTCCTGACATCGAGGTGAAGGATACATGTGATGTACGTGGTACTGGAACACGACCACGACACATCAGTCGATGGTCGTTTAGCCATATTAGGGTTTGGTCAAGGCGAGACTCGTCAAGTCCTAGGTGTAGCTAGGATGCTAGATGAAATGCCTTCTAGGTCAAACCGAGTGTATTGATGACCACCGATGACCTAGGGTAGAATACTGCGAGAACGTTGCGACCGACGAGGAGAACTAGTCCAAGTGGAACCTTGGATAAGAATTTCTTAGTCGTGTCGAGGACGTTTCCTTTCCGTTCGCAGAATTGCTTACCTAGGTGTACCTCTTCATCGACGGTAGGTTCGTCGAGTCTTTTATCGACAACTAAGTCGAGTCCCTAACTCTTCGACTCATGAAGTGGTGTTCGAGATTCCGCTCACCCCTTTGACGAGTCCGGGTCGATGTGGACCTCGCTAATCCGATCTTCTCGTGATGGCAAAGCCTGACCGTCACGACAAGGTCTCGTATCATATTCGAGTTCCAAGAGTCACCGAGCTCATCCGGACAATCTTGCAAAGGGCACTGCAATAGTGTCATGTAAGAACTTGGACGATGCTTGTAAAGATAGTCGTAGCGACTAATTTACCTAAAGGTCCTTTGAAAGTTGTCTCAATACTCACGTCAGGTTAACAAGTCTCGTTATGACGTCTTAAGTCCAAAGAATGTTGACCTCACTTCACTCCCAAGTGTCGCTAGGGTTTCACCCTGTTTCATCCTTATCAGAACCCTGCGACCCCACTTGTCACGTAATTAGGTTTACTCCTTAATGAGTTTGCGTAACTTCATTGGTCGACTTCTAAGTCACAACCTCTTGTTGCACAGTTCACTCATGCCTTAAGATTTCAATGCTCCATCTTGATCGCTTAGTCTTCCTTACATCACACAGTCCAGTAATACTTCTTCACCATTCTACCTTATCACTCTTTGGGCGGCATAGCTCCAAGTGTCGAGTGCTAAATTGCGATGTGTCATTACATTGCACCTTTTAGTGCTTATCTCGACACTACTATGCCACCTTGACTCTTAGGTCATCCTTACCCTACCAGTCCAACACTTTCACACCATTCAGTTGTATCGTCCTTGAGTGGCATAGCGTCGAGTGTTGAGTGCCAAGTTGCAATGTGTGCTTACATTGCACCTTTCAATTCACATCTCGATACTACTATGACCACTTGACTTCATCCTTTGTTCATTCACACCACAAAGGCATATCTGTCCTTCCTAGTCGAACTCCTCATTCTTAGAGTTTACACAACCCCGTGGAGTCTTTTCTTAAATTACTTAATTACATAATTACTTATATGCATATCATGTCGATAGGAAACGTGATGGTAGGTGATCGACGAGGAGCTTCGCTTGGAGGAGAAGGCCAAGGTGTTTCCACTGAGGTTCCATGGCAGGTTCTCCAGAGGAAGATCAAGCCCTAACAATTGACATTTGTTCAGTCGCAAACTAAGGCAAGCCCCGGTTTGCATTTAAGTCGTTTATAAACTTTTGCTTTATCACTATGATGAGTAGTATATGAATTGTGCATTACGTTTAGGGTGAATGATACTCCACATGCATGACCAAAAATCCCAGGGTTTATTTGGCACGAGTTACAGTTTGACCTGTAGTAACTGCTTTGCTAATGCATAGGAAATCCGGTAGAAGTCAAGTAGTTGGAATCTACTCGCGGGAGATGTATCTCACAGGATTGGTTGAATAGAAAATGGCTTAATATAATGAAATTGAGACCGGGCAGGGAATGGATAGGAAGCGGCGAGAATTGAGTCTCGGTCGCATAGCCCTGCCTGTGTCGATTAAGGCCCGTCCGTATGCAGCCCCTTCGGACAAGCTTGAATTGTACCGGCAACATAATGGACATATGGAATCCAATAAACTGACGTAGCTTGGTCACTTGGGTGTCGAGGCATACCGTTCCGTTTTATAGGTGTGGGTTGAGGGTAGCAAGGTGTAAATCCGATGGTGGGCACGTCAGAGTACGCCCCACGCAGGGACCTCCTGCCCGTGACGGATCGACCGGTTCGGCATTTGAGTGTCTTGCGAAAGGTTGCCATATACGCCTAGTACTGAAGTGTTATGTAGGTACGGGTGTGCTCGCTGACACTTCCGAACGACGTATGTGTCGTGTTGTCCGGGTGTGTCCTGATTGCAATCACTGTCCCTCGCAGTAATAGAGTACCACTTGTTCACTGAGCGGTGACGTAGTAAATACTAAAGAAGCCAGAAAATCATATTGTATTGAATTATAATTACTTGCAACCTTGTATGATTTAGAGATAGTATAATTAAAAGTTTACAATTTCCCCATACTTTAGCTGTAATAGCATTATGTGCTTTGGGCATGTCATATCATCGGTAAAGCGTTTCTTGTTTGATTGTGGAGCCCATGATGTGCCGTGCTCAGAGAATGTCATTTGCTACTTAAAACTTGATTATAAGGATCCACTTGTAGGCGAGTCATTTATGCTATTCCTTACCTATGTTTAGTGTCCCCTTGCATCTGTCTAGTGAGACGGTTAAGTCTTGCTGAGCCTTATGCTCACGTTTGCGCTTTAACGATTTTTGCAGGTATTAGTTTTATTTCTGCTGTTCAGGTTGTACATGAGACTCGAGGTGTCGAGATAAATCTCATGTGAGCCACGCCGCTGCTGTTTGTTCTTCGTGTTGCTAGTGAGAATCGTCCTAGGGCATGGACGCCTTCTCCCCTGCTTAGTTAGGTGAGATTATGAGTATGTATTTTCCGCTGCGTGTGTACTCCTATCGTACACTCTTTTGTAAACTCTTCTTATTATGAAATGAAAACTTTATATGTTTTGGTATCCTTTTTGTGTGTGCTGTTAGGTGCCGCATCGCACGGTACCACCCAATGAGATCCTCGGATGTGTGGACTCCAGTCCCCACAGTGGTGTTCATATTGTAATCTTGGGGAGCCCTCAACGTGTGAGAAGGCCCCTTGAATTTGGTTATTTGCCCTTTGTGATTAGTGAAGAGGATTGGCCTCCGTGGCGATCCAACGAGGGTAGGGTTGGAGAAGACCCGGTCCTTTTGTGGACTCCTCAACGCAGATGTAGGTTGCCTGTGTGGGAACCGAACCACGGGATAAAGTTCTTGTGTTCTTACTTTGCGCTTATCGTTCTTACACTTCATATCAATCTAGGGTTTCAATCAATCTTGTTCACTTTACGTTGGAACATTGAATATAAGACTAACTTGTGGTACATCCTAGTTCATAGTTGTATAACACTTTAATTACAAGTATATTTCTGTTGCATACATCCTAGGGTCAAGATGATCGATCCAATTTAATCAACCTAGTCGGTATACATTGCACTAGTCCGCACTGAACCGGACTAGTCCGATATTTCGAGATTTGATCTGGTTGTTAAGTGTTGCAGGTTCCGACAGAAATTCAAAAAGGCCTATTCACCCCCCCCCTCTAGGCCACATTCACCAATCAAATACTTAGATGACATGTTTTTCCTAAATTGATATGTGGTTCAAGAACATGGTAATGAAATTGAAATGAGAAGTAGACATATTCCATTCTCTACCAAAATATGATATATGAAATTGCACAATTTTAATTTCCAATGAGTTGACTTTTAATGATATTATCATGCATAATCAATTTCAACTCAAAGACAGGTATAGAGGGATAAGAGGTGAGAGAGCGCAAACCATAGCCTTAGTGAAGAAGGGTGGGCCAAGCTATCGTGGCTTGGTCAAATCTTCTCGTGGTCCTTTATGCGAGGCCCTGAAATGTTCTTTCATGATGGTCTGTGCATGTTGCACTTTGTGAGGCTTGTGGGACCTCCCCCCCACTTGTTCTTGTACCTGTCTTTATTTGATATGAAAACATGTAAAATTGAAAGAATCTACCGGCCTTGCCTACACCAGTGAGTTGCAATTTATTTGACAAAGGCACTTTGTATGATAGAATCAAAATAAGTACCTAATCCTAAGTAGGAAAGTATTTATGATGTTCTACATTTTACTTCTCTCGTACTTAGCCAAACGGGAATAGTGGAATGATTGGAAAGGAGTGGTGAAGGTTGGAGTTTGCTTTTATTGGACATGAAAACTTTAACCAAACTTCAAGGATAGGCTTCAAATTGACTACGTCTTCCTCTTTGTCCAAATTTTCTTTGGGTTCTAGAAAGATCCTGAGACGGTGCCCATTTACTTTGAATAGATGACCTTCATCATTTTGGAGTGTAATTGCTCCATGAGATGAAGTATCTACCACAGTAGTCCCATGTCCAAAACATTTGACTCTAGAGTTGAAAAGTAGGACTTTATCTTCAGGCTTGAACTCCTTAGGCGTAATTCTTTTATCGTGACACCTATTGGTTTTTTCCTTATATATCTTGGCACTATGGTATGCCTTATCCATCCATTCTTCCAGTTCATAAATTTGCATGTTCTACAACTTTCCAGCTTCGTGGAGATCCATTTTCCATTTCAAGTTTGCTCAATACGCTCTATGTTCCAATTATATGGGTAAATGACAAGTTTTCCCGTAGACAATTTGGAAATGTGACATTCCAATGGGTGTCTTATAGGTAGTACGGTATGCCCAAAGTGCATGGGTAGTTTGTTCTTCCACCCATTCCCCATCTCAAAGACGGTCTTTTGCATAATATTCTTGATTTGTTTGTTTGAAGTTTCTACTTGACTGCTTGTTTGGGGATGGTACGGAGTAGCAATGTTATGCATAACCCCAAGCTCCCTCAGAAAGCTCTGGAAGGTCTTATCAATGAAAAGAGACCCTCCATCACTTATGACCATTCAGGGAGTTCCAAACCGTGGGAAAATGATTTCATGAAAAAATTTCCAAGCGGTCTTGGCATCGGCATGTTCGCATGGTAATGCTTCTACCCATTTGAAGACATAATCTATGGCCACCAAAATATACTTGCAACCATAGGACTTTGGAAAGGGTCCCATGAAGTTGATCCCCCACACATCAAACAATTTTACTTGGAGATTGTATGTGAGGGGCATTGCATTGCGAGCAGTGATTCCTCCATGCATTTGGCATTCCCGACATCTTCGAACGAATTCCTTTGTATTATCATACATTGAGAGCCAAAAGAATCTGCTTTGCCAGATCTTTGCCTGAGTACGATGAACACCATAGTGCCCGCCATAGGGGGCCGCGTGGCATATTTTGAGGATTTTGGTGCCTTCGTTGTTGGGACGCACCTTCTAAGCAGCCCATTAGAACATACCCTATAGAGGTATTGATCATCCCACAGGTGATGTCGAATCGCAAAAATGAGCTTTTTCTTATCCTGCCCTGGAGGTACGTACCCCGTAACGATGAAGTTTACGTTATCCGCATACCAAGGGTTAGAGTCGGTCACCTTGAGCAACATATCATCATGTAGGAAATCATTGATGAGTATGCTCAGTTTATTTGGGATTTTCATACGTGAGAGGTGATCAGCGACGAAATTCTCTACTCCCTTTTTATCTCTTATCTCCAGGTCAGACTCTTGGAGTGGGAGGATCCATCGGATTAGACTAGGTTTAGCATCTTTCTTGGTGAGCAAATATTTCAAAGTAGCATGGTCTGTGTAGACTATGGTTTTTCTCCAACCAAGTATGATCTAAAGTTATCAATAGAAAAGACAACTACTAGGAGCTCCTTTTCAGTTGTGGCATAGTTAAGTTGAGCTCCTGATATAGTCTTGCTAGTGTAGGCCATTGCATGATGCTTCTTATCCTTGGTTTGGCCAAGGACCGCTCCAATGACATAATCACTAGCATCACACGTGATTTCGAATGGCAGCATCCAATTAGGGGGTTGAATGATTGGAGCTATGATGAGTTCCTTATTTAGGATGTCAAAAGATTGGTGACACTCATCATTGAAATCAAAGGGCACATCCTTAGCTAATAGGCTAGTGAGGGGTCTAGCGATTTTGAAAAACTCCTTGATAAATCGTTGATAGAACTCCGCATGGCCTAAAAAGATACGGATACCCTTAATGTTGGTGGGAGGTTGAATCTTTTCAATAACTTCAATTTTGGCTTTCTCCACCTCAATCCCCCTTTCGAACACCAAGTGTCCTAAGATGATGCCTTCACGGACCATAAAATGACACTTTTCCCAATTTAACACTAGGTCGTTCTCCTGGCATCTTTGTAAGACCCTGTCTAGGTTCTCATGACCATGATCAAAAGTTTTTCCATAGACGGAAAAGTCGTCCATGAAAACTTCCATGATTTCCTTGATCATGTTTGAGAAAATAGACATCATGCACCTTTGGAACGAAGCGGGTGCATTACACGACCCGAACAACATTCGCTGATAGGCGTAGGTTCCATAAGGGTATGTGAAGGTGGTCTTACTTTGATCATTAGGGTGGATGGGAATTTGGTGGTAACAAGAATACACATCAAGGAAACAAAAGAAGGAATGTTTTGCTAGTCGCTCAAGCATTTCATCAATGAAAAGCAGCGGGGAATGATCCTTCATTGTTGCCTTGTTGAGTTTTCTGTAGTCAATACACATCGTCCACCCTGTGAAGGTTCATTGAGGAATGAGTTAATTCCTCTCATTTCGAACGACTGTCATTCCTCCTTTCTTGGGTACTACTTTGACAGGGCTAACCCACTCACTATGAGGAACGGGATAATTTATCCCAGCATGCAAGAGTTTCAAGAACTTTTTCTTGACAACCTCCCGCATAGCATTGTTCAACCTCCTTTGAGGTTGCCTAGACGATTTGCTAAGAGGGTCGGTGGGAATGCAATGGGTGCAAAGAGCGGGGCTGATTCCCTTATGGTCTTGGAGTGATTAGCCTAGGACAGATCTATGCTTTTCTAAGATGGTCATGAGTTTGTCGATTTCGTCTTGTGAAAGCTTGTCACTTATGATGATAGGAGCTTCCGCATCATCGTGTAGGAAAGCATAGCGTAGGCCTGGAGGTAGGGTTTTCAACAACCAGGGGCTTTTGTGATGGCTCTTCTTTGGGCAGATCAAATGTCTCGTATAATTCATCCTCTTCTTGGACGAATTGTTGCTCTTCTTTATTTTCAGGAAGTTCTAAGAATTGAAGGGCCATGGCTTCCTCGATTAGCTCACTCTCGGGCGGAGATTCTGATAATGTGTTCTTGTATTGCAGAATGGGAATGGAAAACTTTCTCCCTCCAAGTTTAACATTTGGGCTGCCTTTTGAGGGTGCATCCACGTGTAATTTCTCAATGGGTAACCCTATCATTACATCAAAGTCTTGGACTTCGAAGAGATGAAAATCTTGGCAGAACTCGATGTTCTCATGTCTTATAGACACGTTTTGTAAACTTTCATATCCTTCCTTGATGTTTCTATAGGAGTCTCTGAAGGATTTTCTTGTTGGAGCCCAGGGTAGATCACCCAAAACGGCTAAAGCAAAATTTTCAAAAATGATATTGGATCCAACAGTGGGATTATAAAGGATGTTCACCATTATGCCTTGAATAAGAGATCAAATGGTTGTTGGAGGTGAGTTTACCCGAATTATTTCAGGTGAAAGTTCAACCTCTGCCGTCCATTCCCTACTCATGATGGAGTTCAACTCCTTGATCTTTTCTTGAAGGAATTTTCTTTTAGGCTGATCAAGGAGTGAGGGGTGTAATAATGGTTTCCTTCCATAACAATACTTTGAGGCATTCTCAAAATCTTAAAAAAGATCTTACTCGAAGCACAATGGAAACTCCGAAGGTCGAATTTCTTCTTCATTCGGTGTCTTTGGTTCGGGTGAGGATTTCATAGTCACAACTTGAGATGAACATGGTATGGGTTCCATGTTGACTGTAGAGGGATTCTCATGTCTTGACTCGGCTTCCTCTTGAGGACTTTAATCAAGACCGGCGATGAAGGATGTATTTTTTAGAATGGGGTCTAGAATTTCCCTTTCCTTCAATCGGTGTCTTATGGAGGAAAGAGACTCCAGCCATTATGTTGAGGTATATGGCAGAATCCTTGTCAAGCCCGAACCAAAAATGTTGTAATAACACATGTTCGGGAATGGACAAGTCTGGTCCTGATTTGGTTAGCAATGAGAATCTAGCCCAGGCTGCACCTATAGATTCATTATTGATTTGTTGAAAGTTGAGAATTCCCCTTCGTAGAGAGGCAACTTGGGAGAGTGGAAAGAATGCAAGACAAAAATTGTCTCAAAGTTCTTTCCATTTTCCATTTGCAGTCCCAACGGTATGAGTGTACCACTGCTTTGCTCTTCCCTTAAGGGAAAAGGGAAACAATTTCCACTTAAGGGTTTCTTGTGTCATGCCCTTGATTAGAAGGCATGTACACAATTGCTCAAACTCCCGCAGGTGATAGTAGGGATTCCCACAATTCGTCTCAGAGAAGGATTGCTCCCGAACCATGGCTATAAAGTCAGGGTGGAATTCATAGCTAGTTGAGCAAATGGGATCCGCCGATGACGAAGGCTCACTGAACTCACCCTTAGGAGCAGATAGAGAAAGAATGGAGGGTTACTCCATATTTTAGATGGTAGAAAGATAAGAAATAAAGATAAAAATAGATACGAGGGTGAACAAGGTTTGAAGATCAACAGCAACCATTCCCCGACAACGGCGCCATAAATGCTTGTTGATGGCTGGTACATTACAAATGAAAATCCGCAAGCGCACGGAGAAACTGATGTAGCACTTCCCCTTAAAGAGTATTCCTAATGGTATCGAATACAAGGAACGTGTGTGCTAATCTTCTAACTGGTTCACCCAAGGACACAAAGCTTGGTGGTAGGCAAGGGATAGAGTGGATTTCCTAAGAGAAGGGGTTCTAATTCAAAGCAAGTCGGTCAATAGCAGCTTGTATTGGGCACGGGCTTACCCTGGTCTGCCAGTGACTCCCGCCAAGAGCCTACGTCGTAGTCGAACGTGGAGGATTACAAAAGACGGATACGACTGTCACCACCTACCGCCTACCTTTACAACATGTGGACTATGAGATAATCAAAGGTAACGTCAAGCCTAGACACCACCCCTACGCTATCGATTACTTCCCTAACCTCTCTAGCAAATACTAGGGCCTCTATGAATAGAGCTATGAACGAACAAGCAACTAAGGAATTAACTTGCTTGAATTAAATAAATGAACTTGAATGGAAATTATGTACCTTACTTGAGATGGAAAGAATTGTTGAGGTACAAAGGTGGAGAGGGTTTGACAAGCCCAAACCCTATCCTTAAGTGGAAGAAGCCCGACAAGCCAGTGCCTCCACCTCCTCCCCTTTCTCAATCTCTCTTTATTTTCTAAGCACTTTGGCAGCGCTACGGCTTTGGAGTAGAGTACTAGACTCAAGCTTTTGGTGTGTTGGGTGAGGGAGCCCCCTATCCCCTACTTATACCCTCCAAAGGTCGATTTGGCACCAGAAAAAGTGAGGGAATCAGTTGCCATCATCATCTCCAAGCCGTGAGGAGACAACACATGGCAGTTGACCGCATTTGGCGCATTGACCTAGTCAGCCAAACTGGCACTTCAACCGACTTTCTGGTGGCTCCAAACACGATGTTTTTTCTTCCGAGAGGCTTTTTTGTGGGGCCCCATAATGGGTATGGGTGATTCCCCTCATTTTTAGTTGGTTTTCTCCTCCGAGTGGTCCCAAGAATACTCGTGCTTGCGCCTGATTGGTCGGAAGGTGTGTTTCTTGGATTGGTCCCTGTAAATACCTCCAATTATGGGCATAATTCACCTACATACACAATTGCACCAACACTTGTGGAGATAGTAAATAACTTCTACCACTATGTTGGTTGTCCAATACATAGCTTTCACTAAGTAAGAAACCTAACTAGGAGACAAAAATGGGCGACGCGCTCAAAGGCAGCGTCTCTGATAATGTTAAGCGAGACGAGGCCACTTCAGTGAGGAGCTGTCATGGCTCGACTGAAAGTACAGGGGGACGCATTAAAACAAAGCCCGTCTCAATTAAATTGGTATCCGAGACACGCTATCCTCTCTGAAAAGCAGGAGACGCACATAAAACACAACACGTCTCCTATGACCGATGTCTCCCTCTCCTCTGCTAAAAGAGAGCCGCGCTCTAATGGAAAGCGCGTCTCCAATTCCTCACGTCACCTTTAGCTTCGTGATTACTCCATTTTGCTTCGGTTCACTATTGATATCACACATTACTGAACTCAGAGCACATTCTCACTTGATACCTAAATGTAATCAAATCCTTCCTTATGATACCTGAGGAACACGATGAACACACCACACATTCATTCATTCACACAGTTGAAGAACACACAAGATAATATTCAATCATATAGATAAACAAAGATAGAATTCATTCATTAACAATATTTACAAAATAGAAGCTACTAAAAACAACAAAGAAAAACTAAATCCTACTCCTACTCCTCCTCCTCCTCCTCCTCCTCCTCCTCCTCCAGTGGCGACTTCGGCGCCGGTGCAACAGGAGCTTGGGCCGGCTGTGCCGGCTGCCATGGATGTGTCAGCTGCTCCGACTGCGCCAGCTACACTGGTTGTGCAACCCCATGAACGAGGTTGCTCTTCGTCGCCTCCACCAAGTTTCTGCAACCCTCGGGACCAACCACCTGGGCCATCGTCTCGAACAAAATGTCGAGACGATCGGCCACCCCCATGAGGCGAAGAGGTAGTGGCCGATGGTACCCATTCCAGTAAACTGGGGAAGGGTACCCAAACCCAAGGAACTCATGGGGTGAGACATATTGTTGTACGCCTCTTGCACCATAAGGAGGCACATCTCGGAGTTGAAACTCTCGGGGGAGCTGCAACACAATTTCTTGCACGGTGGCTCCCTCAGAGGGCTTGGCGGCGGAAGGTCGACCACGGTGTTGGTGGGTTGTTGGGGCGGAGAAGACGAAGAAAAGAACATGATTCAAAGTGAGTGACACGCTTGTGGAGAACTCACTGGTGATGGCGCATCTTAAATAAGGTCCGCACGGATTCATCGAGGGAGCGGTTGGTTTCTCGCGCATTGATGGAATGACAGGATGCATCGATACCACCTCGGGGAAACGAAAGGTCGTGCACGGACGTCGCACGCGTCTCTACACCACACCATCGAAATGAAGTTCTCTTTTGACTATGGAAGATGCGCTTTAGATTAACGTGCATCTCTCTTTTTCATAGCGCATCTCGCATTTATCTCCCTCGTCTATTCGTCTCTTCGACAATAGAAGACGCTCTTTAACTTAATGTGCATTCCACATTTATCTCCCTCATCTCTTCTTCGCCTCCAATGGTCCTTTATTACTAATCGACCAACGATCTTTTACTAATCGACCAACTCTAGTGCGACCGCCTCCTCTGTTGGCCATCACCGTTGTTGTTGTTGTCGCCGTCCTCGTCCTCGTCATTGTCATCATCACCATCCTCGTTGTCGTCGTCGTCGTCCACCTCATCGTTGTCACTGTTCATGGCTGGTATCGGCTTGGTGCGTAGCCGACTGAAGGAGGAGTGCTTGGCGTGGCGCAAGAATCATCCCCATGTATGTACATATGGCACATCGGTCGCATAGTTGTATATATGTAGATCTGCAATGGACTGATGAACTTAACTTTAGTTTTGTTTTTCTGTATGCGTAGGGTTTCTCTGTGATGCCTTAATCGGGAGATTTATTGAAGTGGCAGTGCATCATCCCCGGTAAAGAAGGGGTAAGTCATGAAGAACAAGCACAATATGAGTTTAATCATCGTCCTCCTATTAATGATTTTCCTTTGTAGACTGACTGGGAAGGTGATTACTACCCCCTGACAATCTCCTTCTCAGAGGACTATCCATTGGTGCCTCAAAGATGCGCCTTTTCAGGTGGTTTGTTTCACCCAAATGTCCATCGCTCAGGAGCACTATGCATTGGGATTTTTGATCAAGAGACTGTAAGATAGACCTATTTTGCTCATGTAATTAGTAATTGTTACCAAAATTATTTGAACTAGTTTCTTATGTTGCTTAAATTGATATGTCATAGGGGTGGTACACTGGTTTTACAATCAAAACTATACTAGTTGAAGTTCAGCGTTTGTTGCCAGCCAAATGCGCCTGATGTTGAAAATGATTGCTATAATCTACTTATCAAGGTTAGACACTTTGTGTTAGTGACCAACGTAGGTTATTCATTCCTCCTTCAACATTTGTTAATCTAAAGAATGTCAATATTTTCAGTATCTAGGGAAATATAAGAGACGTGTTCGGGAGCAAGCTGAACGGTACAATTTAGATTGATCGATGGGAGCTTTAGGAATAAGTTTAGATTCGAAATTAGTTTAGAGGGCATGTTATGTATGAACTATGAAATTCATTGACCTGCAAATTATATTTGAATTGCAATGTCATTGCGTTTGTTTATCCCTGAATTCCAATTAATCCGTGAATTACAATGTCATTGCGTTTGTTTATCCCTACAATGGTTCACGATGTCGTGCGAGTGGCAATGTGAAGAGTGCATGGGAGACGAACTTTAGAAAGGTGCGTCTCAGATACCTGAGATCCAGCAAAACGGAGATAGGCCTTACACGGGCTCGTCTTTGATTTGTTCCAAAGATCTTTTGTCCCACCTAATAAAGTTGAGCATGTTGCAGCGATTGTATAAGGTATTGCGGACAGTTGCTAGTTGGACATGCCCGGATGCCAAAGATGTTCCTTTCTCAAGCCCACCGTGGCGCATCTTTGACATACAGCACGCCCGTTCGACCATAAAATAATGCGAGACGTGCCTTCCATTGGTGCATCTCCGATTTATGCTGAAGATCTTCTGTTCCACCTCGGAAAGCTGAGCGCAATGCAACGATCATATAAGGCATTGCACACAGTTGCCAGTTGAACACTCCGAAATGTCCTGGATGTTTTTCCTGGATTCAGCACACCGTGGCGCATCTAGGACACTCCGCGATGTCCGGGGCATCAAAATAATGAGAGACGCGCCTTAAATTTGCACATCTCCAATTTACGCTGAAATTTTTTGTCCATCGCGTGCACTCTCCCAACATTTGGCGAAATTTTTTAGCTGTCGCACGCTCTCTCGACCTATAAACCGCAGATCCTGAGCACGCCGCCACGGTCAACCCCGACATTCGCGTCATCAGAGAGTTGAGCGTGCTGGAGCATGCCGCCTCGTCCCCTATCCCTGGAGCACACCGCCGCCGTTCCTCTTTCTCAACTCGCTCTTCGTTATTGTCGCGCTGCCGGCATTGACCCCTACCCTGCCGTCAGCCCCGACCTTCGTCATCAGAGAGTTGAGCACGCTGGAGCACGCTGCCTCGTCCCGTGTCCCCGGAGCACGCTGCCGTGTCGAACCCTACCTCGGTAATTGTTATGAGCATGCCGCCACCTTCACATAAGTGGAAATGTTCTCCCTGTCCCCAGAGCACGCCGGCCTGCTGTCATCAGAGAGTTGAGAAACCGCCACTCCAGCTCCTCGGCCAGGTCGTCCTGGAGCATGCCGCCATGTCCCCTGTCCCCGGAGCACGCCGCCGCCTTGACCCTACCCTATGAGCATGCATTCCAGTGATTTTATTGAATTTGAGGATGTCCAATAAAGGCTCATCGTTAATGAAGTCATTGATCCAAAGGGAGAATTTTCATTACTGTATACATTCATCTTCCTTGTTTATGTCCAATGCAGAAGTAATGTATTTGTTTTGACTATTAATGTATATAATGAATTCTGATTCGCAAACCCTTGAAACTGCACGAACTGTGGTTGACACTAGCATTTACCATTCAAGTGAGTTTGATTTCTACATGGAATCAAGGTACCTATGCTGGAATCAGGCTATAAATGCACCAGTGGAATGTAAATTATTTGTTTTTTCAGGGGTCAAGTACACCAGCTCACTACATGTCCTTTACCATGAGAACAATTTCTCTGCTGATGCTTTGCATATGCTCACCAACTGCCTGTGCTACAAGTAAGATCGGTTCTCCATTCACTAACAGATATTTGCTACCTTATGTGACTGGTTAAGTGAATATGACTGCAATTTGATAATGTTTTATATGATTTCAGTGATTTTATTGAATTTGAGGATGACGTCTCAGTTGGAGCATTAGAGGCTATGAAGGCTCATCATTAATGAAGTCATTGATCAGGAGAATATTCATTACGGTATACAGGATTAGATGATGAAAGTTATAATGTGTGTAATTAGTTACATTGTAATCAAGATGAACAGTCTTTATTGTGTAATTAGTATACTTGATAACCACGATTGACACTTAAGTAATATTTGATTGGTCAATATAACTTGACATGGGATCATTTTGGCATATGTTAATGAATAGTATGTTGCTGACACTGGTAATACGGCTGCCAAATCCTGGCTAGCTCCTAATAGTAGACCCTGCCTGTAAACAATCCACAACAAGCTATAGCAGAGAGCATCTCAGATAACCTACATAAAGGAGGCAAGCTTCCATAAAGCCCGTCTCACATAAGTTAATAAATCTGCGACGCGCTACAACATAGGACATCTCAGATCAGTCATTATATTTGCAACGGGCTTCGTAAGGGCCTGTCACACATGTACGCTGATGGGCGATGCGCGCCAGCAGCATCTCCAATTACCCTGTAAAGGTCGTCTATTATGATACAAAGAAAAGAGATGCTCTTCTTTTGAGCGTGTCTCACACCTAGTTTGATCGGCGAGGCGCCTTGAAGCCCGTCTCTGATGCCACCGTAATGCGAGATGCAGCGACAGAGACACATAGTTTGTTCATCTCCCTTCTTCGTTCAGGCTCGTCTCGTATGAGCCTTTCTGACTTAGTGTTTTATGCAGAGAATTGATGGTTGGATTTGGCAATTCAGGACCATCAACACTGACCACTAATGGCTCGAGCTAATTCGGATGAGGCACAAGTGTCCCATCGTTGTTAGCCGAGAACGAGTGGCGGACCCCGAGCTTCTTACAAGGTAGGGCTGTTAGCTGCAAAAAATGTGCCCCGCCGATGAGTTGTTCATGTGTCCTGAGGGGTGAGCAGACCAGGAAGTCCAAGGATAGGGTGAAAAATCCTTTGCTCGGTGAGCTATTATCGGGAAATTCAGGTACATCCCGGTACCAATTCCGTTGGATCGACCAAACGCATCCACCATTGACAGTCAATGATGGTCGTGTGTCACGACATGAATGCCCAAATTTTATAAATCCTCCCGGGGAAATCATCATAGCTCCCAAGTCATGAGTAGACTCTAGTGGCTGAGAGCCACCCCATCACTGGAAAACTAAGGAGTGGCAGAGCTAAGACTTGGACAGGAATAGCTGGAGATGTTGGGGCAACAAGACCCCCGAGTACGCACTTACACCGGCCATCTCGAGTCATTGATCGCTTACTCTATGTTTTCGCACGGGGTAGCAACACAACGACCTGATGGACAGGTAGGCACCCCGAACTCGACACTGGCTCTAGAGCTGGAAAACATACCCATCTTACCTGGACCCACTTGTCTGAAAGCCTCACAGCCCACGAGTGCAAGGGGGAGACGCAAGGACGATACACGACTTGGGCTCGGTGCCGGTTATGAGGCGGTAGCGACCAGGCAGAATTTAGACCCGCCACAATTCCGAGATCTCGCTTTCACGAGATCTCCAAAGCGGCACCGCTGAAGAGGGGCTAGGGATGCATGGTGCACACTTTGGTGCTCTTGGTCCACGCACCTTCGATAATGCATGACTGATGGGACATGGTGCCTTAACGCCATGGCACACTGCACACACATCTCCTCGCAGTTGCTTTCCGTAACCTCCCAGTCGAGCGCCATTAAAATGCCCTAACACATATGCTAGCCTCCTCCTTCTTACCCATCGTCTCCAGACTATGTGCCACCTCCACTTCTTTTGCGAAGCCTGGAAAAAGTGTAATCATTAGGTAAGGGAAAGGGAGAGTTTCAGGATAATCGTCAGTTCTTCCTTGATGTTATCGTGGTTGAAGCGGGGTGTCGAGCCTAGAAATGATCGCTCTATGAAGAGGGTAGCCATGAGCGTGGAGGATGATTTGTCACCGTCCGGGTCTCCTGTCAATGTGGAGGCTGAAAGTGCATCTAGGCATCCCTTGTGGATTTTGGTGGATTTATGACAAGCAAATGAGATCCTAACAAAATTGTTGAGATAAGCGCAGATTTTAATGAAATTATGAAGAAAGCGCAAAAAGAAGGGAGAGTGAGGAATCAATTTGAAAGGAGCTCAAGAAATGATTATAATACTATTTGTGTATGGAGTGTGTTGGAGAAACACACCCCAAGAGCTCAAGCAAATCTTAATCACTCTCACTGCACAAAGTTATATAGGTCCAGACTAGTCCGATTTAACCCGGACTAGTCCGATTTCTCTCTGTCCAGAATCGGACAAGTCCTCCCAGTGCGGACTTGTTTGCACAATCCAGTTTCCATAGACTAGACTAGTCCGATATCACCACGGACTAGTATAATATCTCTCTGACTAAGATCGTACTAGTCCTCCCCAGTGCAGACTAGTCCTCAGAACTTCACAGTTTGCACGAAGTCGGACAAGTCTGATATCTTTCTGACCTAAATTGGACAAGTCTGATATCTGCACGGATTAGTCCGAAAACCTTCTGACTAAAATCGGACAAGTCCTCCAAGTGCGGACTTGTCCTCAATTCTGTAGGATCAAAGAGCACGTGAAAAGCTACTAGAGGGGGGGGGTGAATGGTAGATTTAAAAATCTTACGCAGTGGAAACAAATTTAAACCCCAAACCCTTTCGGCAGAAAAACGATCTATTAAAGAAATCGTGTGTGAGACTAATCTAAATGTGTTTCACCATGACAAAAGTGATGGATATCAGAGAGAATCAAGTCACGAAGACAACAAAAAAAGAATCACTCAGATCCGACGAGAAAAACTCAAGTTATGATCGAAAGATCAAACAATGGTCAATCTGTCCTACCCGAGAAAAAACAGTTCTGGAACGCTGCAAAGAACCTTGTGTAGATCATAGACCACAAATCCAATAACCGTAAAATTTTGATATATGATAGTTAATCAAGTTTTGAAGACAGCTCAAAAAGAATCACGTCAATTGGATCTAAAACTCGAGTTATGATAAAACCACCGATGAAACGTAGTGCCTTCCAGAAACTTGATGAGTAAAACTTGTCTGGAACAAGTCGGACGAACAAGGCACAAAAGTTCCTTCAAACTATGAATTTTATTCAATAGAACACAAGAGGAACAGCCCCAAAGTCGTCTACCACGAGCTCTGGGCTACCTTGCTTATATAACCAGCCTTGAGGCCAACCCAATATCAACTAGGACTCCAAGCCTACTCAGATCACGAATCGTAACTTTCCATAACTGCTCAAGATTCTTCTATACGCAGATAGAAGCAATCTTAAGACTTCCAAACACCTTAGGAACGTATCCCACATTCCTAAACAACTCAAATTCGTGACACACACGAAATCCTAACATAACCAACTCGATACTTTCCATACCGAGCCATAACCGACTCCGCCGCAGCCAAAGTCATCAACCGGTACGATCCGATCCTTCCAACCAGATCTTTCCTTCCTTATCCCATCTTCGGAACCATGTTGCCACGTCATGCACTCCTTGCACACATGCAAACATCTTCCTTCGACGTCCAGTAACCTTCATATGCATCGCCCTTGATTCAATCATCCTGCGCGACCTCCTGATCAGCTCAACCACAGTTCCTTCCGAACTTGGTTGTTGGAACCTCATCTCCTCCCTGAGACTAGTCCAATGGATCCCGTCACCAGCCATGACTTGAACTCAAGCAACACCTGCACATGAATAAACAACCAATCCATACGAGCCCAAGTCCTCAACTTGACTCAAGTTAGTTCCGAACACAACACCTTATGTGAGCACCTCACATAAGCATGTTGCAAAACCACAATAACACAATATTATCCATATCAACCAAAACGCACCAAAAACATAGCAAATGAATACTAAGCAATCTTTCCAACAATGTAAAGCAAGTACGAAACATTGCAAATGAAAAGGAGAAGCACTGGAGTCAAGTTCCGGACCTTGCCAGAGCAACCCGGAGCTTGATGTGACGCCCGGTTCCGAAAACTGAACCAAGCTAACGCATATGTGTGCCCAGGATGTTCATCACACATACACGAGTGCAATCACAAAAGAGTATTCAGAAAATTTACCACAAGACAAGATTAGTTAACCAAATTTTATTACACAAACCAGATTATCCTCGAATACAAGCTCTAATGAATATTAATGACAAGTTCAACTAATGCAGCGGAAATAAACTAATTAGGAAAACTAAGATACTAAGAATAAGCGATAGGGTATATATGCGCAGCTCCAATCAACACCACAGGCAAAGCTGACGGTAGACACGGCCTAGAACTCCGCATTATCACCATTAAACTCCCAATCCTGACCTGCAACTGTTGGGGGGGGGGGGGGGGAATTGCAAGAGTGAGTACATGTCGTACTCAGCAAGTGTGGAAAGTATGACATGTGGCTGATTCAAATGACGACAATAATAATGGTAAAGTGCTAAAAAGTACATTAAAACATTTGAAAAGCAATATAGTATAAGTATGTGAAGTAATCCCAACATAATCACGAGTAATACCATAATACCAAACTGAATTCATTACCATCATCAATAAGTCCAGATTTCACCATTGCCAATAACCATATTCAATACCAGAGATTAATCCATAACCATCCATAACCATTACCAAACCATAACCATCCCAAATTCCAATTTGCCTCTAATCATGGAAGTTGTCCAGGTGCTCATAACCGGGAGCACGGCTATCATGATAGTTTTAGTTAACTCTGCAGAGTTTGTACCTCTTTACCCACGTGTTCGTGATTTCATCACCCTTCGGCAACTAAGAACCTCCCTTATGCCCATGACCCGTCGGTCACATTACACGCTTCCGTTGGTGTGTGGCCAAGAGATCACAAAATAGCCTTTACAAAGGGATTACTAGCCTATTTAGACCCCACTGAGGTTTCACCGGTGGCGATGTCTCCCGCAGAGCACATCTTCAACCAAGGGCCCCCTCTTGAGCCATTCGGATCTCAGGGTAGTCCCACCAATCATCAACAAACCCAATCCGACTACCCCTTCCCCGAGCATCCACAATGGTCCAAACAGCACTAGCAAAGCCCTAATTAATCAGCTACGCCGCACCCATACTTGGCCTCGTGGTGGCACTGTAGTCCTGGCTTATTCTCGCATGAACCGGTCCTTAGATCTAAAGCAAGCAAACCACCATAACATCCAACCCATCCACATACCAGGCTTGCTTAGATCATCCATTACCATACCATGTTTAACCAGTTCATGTTAACCATAATCTCATCCATGCATAATTAAATTGATTGATATAGTTGTTTCCCATCCCAGTTGATTAAGCGAAGCAAAAAGGTAAAAACCCTTCCCGACTCTCTCTACCATAAATTACAGGTGACAAGGGTGGTTTAGCAAATCTAGTAAACTTCCTACCATAGGATTTCCCATCAATTTGACACAAGCATGCAGTTTTGCAAACAAAACATTTATTTTAAAAACAGGATCAATATGCTTCAAGGACACTTGCCTTGCTCTTGCTGTTGATTAGGGTCAAAGCCTTCAAACTCTTGATGTTGTAGATCCTCCGCGGCACTCTCTAGCGCAAATCCGTCTAATCCACACAATAAACATACAAAACAAGAAGCACAATCAAAGAGTGCACAAATATTACTCAATATGTCATGACATGCATGATTGATGCAATGCAAGGTAGAACTTGTCACTAGATTGCTTTTAATGATCACTAACTAGCTCTAATAGATTTTAACAAGTTTATACAGGTTTGGGGTTGATTAGATCAAATTTTAGAATTAATTCAACACAATTTAACCAGAAAGATCGGACTAGTCCGCTAGGGACCGGACAAGTCCGCACTCTGCGAGATTAGCAGATTAGGGTTTTCTAGATCGACGTGAATTTGGAGATTAGGGGTTGAATTCACATAAGGAAAAGAGAATAGAAGGTATACCAGGTGTTTAGAACTCCAATGAGCCAAGAAACTTGGAGGTAACACTTGGATCTTGATGATCTAGGGTTGGTGATGAACTTGGAGATGAATTGGTGGTGAAGGACGAAACTTGGTGGAGATCTTGATCCTCCTTCGTTTCCTCCTCTTCTTCCTCTTGCTTGGGATCTTCTCCTCCCTCCTTGATGGTGGCTCCCCACGAACTAGGGTTTGGGTGGGTGGAAAAGTGGCAAATAGATGTCAAACCAAGGGGTGGGGTTGTTTATATAGAGGTGGAGGCTAGGGTTAGATGCATTTTGAGTTTAGGATGAGTAGAGGTCGGTTTAGAGTCCCACATGGGATCTAAAAGAGTTGGGCACGACGTCCCTAGGCCCACTTGACGTGAAACCCAAGAAACAAGTTGTAAAACAAAAGGTCAATCTCGGAGTCACGAAATATCGGACAAGTCCGGACAGGACCGGACTAGTCCGAAGTCGTCCAGAGAGAAAATCGGACAATTCTGGCCAAAAATCGGACAAGTCCGATCTTAGTCAGAAAGGAAAACGGACAAGTCCGCTGGAACACCGGACTAGTCCGGAAAAGTCCAGGGACTTAGCAAATTTTCAAGGATTCATGGAACATTGGACTAGTCCGCACAAAATCGGACAAGTCCGAAGTTGTCCAGAGGCAAATATCGGACTAATCCGCAGCAAAAACGGGCAAGTCCGTTTTTAGACAGAGAGAAATCGGACTAGTCCTCAGCAAAACCGGACTAGTCCGCACTTTCCTACATTTTTATGTGCGGTTTTGCTCCAAATCAATTTTAAACTTGTTCCTCTTGTTATGGGTTAATGTTAAACATGTATATGAGTGCATGTAGGGCATGATGCATGAAAATGAGGGTGTTACACTTGAGCCGAAGCTAACAAAAGCTAGTAGAACCTAGCGCTGGAGCTTACCAAAACTAGTACAACCAAGCTCTCGTCGGAGCTTACAAAACTAGCAGGACCAAGCGCCAGAGCTAACCAGAACTAGTCAGAACTAGTAAACCCAAAAGCCGGAGCTAGAAAAATCAACTCGGAGCTTAGTAAAAACATGTCAGAGCTATCAAATATATGCCGGAGCTATCAAAGACATGCCGGAGCTAACAAAGACATGTCGGAGCTAAAGACAAAACTCACCGGAGCTGACCAAAGCTAGTCGTACCAAGAAGCTGGACCTAGCATCTAACGTAGCCGGAGCTACCTAAAACAAGTCGGACCTTGCTGTAGCTCGGAGCTAGAGTCGGACCTTGATAAAAAGGTGTTTTGGTGATATTTAAAACTTTTATCATCAAAGAAAGTATATTCACTACAAGCCAATGTATTCAGCACATATAGGTCTCACTAATTCACTATGGGTTTCACCATGGTCGGACTAGTTTGATATGTGCCAGACTAGTCCGATGATCTCCAGAGACAAAATCGGACTACTCCGACCCTGGCCGGACAAGTCTGATAATTCAGGACACTTAGGGTTTCCCACACACCGCACACTGGACTAGTCCGGAGTCCACCACGGGCTAGTCCGGACTTGGAAAACCCTAACGGTAACCTTTGGAAACCCTAATATAAATAGATGTGCATGACCCCTAATCAAACATTTTTGACCCCCTACACCGTCAGACCCTCCATGAGCCTAGAAAACACGTCTCTCCACACAATCCAACGCAAGAAATATCAAATCCTTGAGGATTAACCATAGATTAAAGGAGAGACATGTTCTTCATGATTTGAGCTCTTGGGTTTGATTCTCTTGAACACTCTCATTGTTTTATTGCAAATCTTTGAGTGTGTTTGGTGGTGTTTTCAATTATAAATCTTGGGCAGCCCTCGTCTTGTGAGAAGGCCCCTTGAACACGGATATTCTTACCCCTTTGTGATTAGTGGAAGAGAATCGGCCTCCGTGGCGATTTGTCGAGAGTAGGGTTGGTGAAGCCCCGGTCCTTTCGTGGGCTCCTCAACATGGATGTTGATTTCCTCTGTGGAATCAAACCGCGGGATAAAAATTATCGTGTCCCTTGTTATTGTTCTTAATATTCATTGAAATCTAGGGTTTGCTCAATCTAGTTTAAATTTATGTTCAAACTTTAAATCTAAAGTTAACTTGTTCCACATCTAGTTTCATTGAAGCAATACATTCAGTTTACAGCTCAATTTCCGCTGCATAAAGTACCAAGTTTGAAATCATTGATCGAACTTGATCAATCTAGTCCGCACACACTGGACTAGTCCACACCCAACTGGACTAGTCCAATTTCCCTGCATTTGAACAAGTTGCTAAGTGTTGCAAGTTCTGACAAAAGAAATTCAAAAAGCCTATTCACCCCCCTCTAGGCTACATTCAATTGGTATTAGAGCAGGACTCTTCAAAAAGAGACTAATCGCTCGAAGAGAAAATGTCAGACATGAAGGATGCGCACAAAAGCCTCAACCAAGAGAAGGTTGAAGATGAAAAGGCTCAAAAATTGGTGAAGCTCCTCGAAGCCATTCAGGACTTCGAGGATGATTAGGGGACACTTGAACTCAAGGCGCTCCTAAGGAAGAAAGCACTCTCTATGTAAGACCTATGTGTGCTGAATACATTGGCTTGTAGTGAATACACTTGCTTTGACGATAAAAGTTTTGAATATCACCGAAACACATTTTTATTAAGGTTCGACTAGTTTTGGATAGCTCAAGTGAGTTTTGTCTTTAGCTCAGGCGTGTTTTTGCTAAGCTCCGAGTTGATTTTTCTGGCTCCGGCTTTTGGGTTTACTTGGTTATACTAGTTTTGGTAAGTTCCGGCGTTAGATTCTACTAGCTTTTGTTAGCTCTGGCTCAAGGTCCTGGTTGCTCTGGCAAGGTCCGGAACTTGACCGTAGTGCTTCTGTTTTTCATTTGCAATGTTTCGTACTTGCTTTACATCTCTGGAAAGATTGCTTAGTATTTATTTGCTAAGTTTTTGGTGCGTTTTGGTTTATATGGATAATATCGTGTTACTGTGGTTTTGCAACATGCTTATGTGAGGTTCTCACGTAAGGTGTGGTGTTCGGAACTAACTTGAGTCAAGTCGAGGACTTGGGCTCGTATGGATGGGTTGTTTATTCATGTTCAGGTGTTTCTTGAGTTCAAGACATGGCTGGTGATGGGATCCATTGTACTAGTCTCAGAGAGGAGATGAGGTTCCAACAACCAAATTCAGGAGGAATTGTGGTTGAGCTGATTAGGAGGTTGCGTAGCATGATTGAATCAAGAACAATGCATGTGAAAGTATCGTGAACGTCAATGGAAGATGTTTGCACGTGTTCAAGGAGTGCATGGACGTGGCTACATGGTTCCGAGACGTGATGAAGAGATGTGGACGTAAAGAGTTGGTCGGAAAGGTTCAACCGACTAGTTATGGACTCAGGCTGTGGCTGAGTCGGGTTTGACTCAAATATGGAAAGATTTGAGTTGGTTATGATAGGATTTCGTGTGGGTCAAGAATTTGATTTGTTTAGGAATGTGGGATATGTTCCTAAGGTGTTTGGAAGTCTTAAGATTGCTTATATCTACGTATAGAAGAATCCTAAGCTGTTATGGAAAGTTACGATTCGTGAACAGAGTAGAATTAGGTTCCTGATCTGAGTTGAGTTGGCTTTCGAGCTAGTTATATAAGCAACGGAGCCCAGATCTCGTGGTGCTCGACTTTGGGGCTGTTACTCTTGTGTTCTATTGAATAAAATTCATATTTTGAAGGAACTTTTGTGCCTTGTTCGTCTGACTTGTTCCAGACAAGTTTTACTCGTCGAGTTTCTGGAGAGCACTACCTTCCGTCGGTGGTTTTATCATAACTCGAGTTTTACAGATCCAATTGACGTGATTCTTTTTGGGTTGTCTTCAAAACTTGATTATATATCATATGTCAAAATTTCACGGTCATTGGATTTGTGGTTTATGATCTACACGAGTTTCTTTGCAGCATTCCAGAACTGTTTTTTTCTCGGGTAGAACAGATTGACCTTTGTTCGATCTTTTGATCATAACATGAGTTTGTCTCAACGGATTTGAGTGATTCTTGTTGTTTTGTCTTCGTGAATTGATTCTCTCTGATATCTACCACTTTTGTCACGGTGAAACATGTTTAGATTAGTCTCACACACGATTTCTTTAACAGATCATTTTTCCGCCGAAGGTTTAATTGTTTCCACTGCATAAGATTTTTAAACCTACCATTCACCCCTCTCTGGTAGCTTTTCACTTGCTCTTCGTTCCTACAATTGGTATCAGATCCACGGTGCTCTAATCTTTGTGATTTGCGCGTGTTTTTGACTAATCATCATGGATAAGTACTCTGTCAAACCTTGTGTGTTCGCCGGTATTGATTTTCAGGTTTGGAAGGCACGCATGGAGGCTTTCATCTAGGCACAAGGCTTTGCAATATGTAGGTATACAAGCCTTACGAAGTGCCATCAAATGATCAAGTTACAGCTACAAATCTGAGACATGTCAACAACAACAACAAGGCTCGGAACTTGATCATACAAGGATTAACACAAAGTGACTTCGACCGTGTTGCACACCTCCGATCTGCATACGATGTGTGGAAAGCACTTTGAGACTACCACAAAGGATCCAACACGATCAAAGAGTTAAGGCAAGACATGTTCAAGAAAGAATACATGCGCTTCGAGATGCAACCCGGTGAGTCTATTGATGACCTTTTTGCTCGCTTTAATAAGATTCTCAGCAACTTGCGTAGTGTCCATGTTAATTTTTCAAATGCTGAAAATGCTAGGCAATTGCTAAGTGCATTAGATATGTCAATTTGAGAGATGAAAGTCACATCTATTCGTGAATCTACTGTCATGAGTTCACTTACTTTAGATGTGCTATATTCTAAGTTAAAAACTCATGAAATTGACATAATCTCACGTAAGAACCCCAACAAGTCTATTGCTTTTGTTTCTCAACGTGACATGCCTAGTTCCGGTCAAACATCATCTTGTGGTACACTTGCTTTGTTGTCCTCACTAACCCTGGAGCAGATCAGGAATTTCCAGAAGAGGAGTTAGCACTAATCTCTACGAGGTTCTCAAAAGCATTGCAAAATGTGAGAACTAGAAAGAGAGGAAGCTCCGGACCTCAACGCTGCTTTGAATGTGGTAAGACAAGATTTTCGTTCGGATTGCCCTAACCTTTCAGGTCCTACTTCCCGGGATGAAAAGAAAATAAGAACGAAACACTCCTCTGCAAAAGATATGAAGAAGAAGAAGGGCTTTACAGGTCGCCAACTGGTGAACAGTTTTATCTCAGCAGTCCAGGAACTTGGCTCAAGCGACGTGGACATTGGAAGTGATGAAGATGAAGATGATTTGGCAAACTTGTGCTTCATGGTGGGCAAGTCAAGATCAAGTATGGAGGAAGCAGAACACAACAGCGCCAATGAAAAGGTATGTCCTACTTGCGAAGAAATGTGTGATGCTATTTCTCGTGCCACTGTTATTGTCAAGAAAAAGGACAAAAAGCTTAGGGACAATGCTGTTAAAATTAAGTCACTAGAATCTGAAATTAATCGTTTGAAATCCTTGATTCCTAGTGATGATTCTTGTTCCTCATGTGACTTAATATATGAACAATTGTCCTCCCTAAGAAGTGCACATACCTCCACACTTGATAAACTTGAACTTGAAATTTAAAAGAACAAAAAGCTTGCTGCACTTAATATTGGAGACTTAAAAGATGCTTCTTGTTCTACAATTGATTTGCATTGTTCTAGTTGTGATGATCTTGATAAGAAACTGCAAGATGCTATGAATGAAATCTCTACATTGAACAATGCTTTAAGTTGTCATGAAGTTAAATATTGTTCCAATTGCAAATTAAAAGGAAAAACTTCATATGAAAATTGTCTTGATCTGTCCAATAAACTTGATAACATGCATAAGACATTTGATCAACTTTGTAATGGGAATAAGAACCTAAAATTGCTGTTGAATTCATCCAAGTCTTGCAATGATAAAACTGGTTTAGGTTTTGATTCTCATGCTCATGCTAAGGCACGTCCACCTAAAATTATAAAGTCATTAGGAAGTGGTTTGATTCAAACAGTTCCTAAACAAAAAGAAGTGGTTTTCAAATCTGCAGGAGTATTATCTCATTCGATTTCAAATAAAAATGTTGTTTGCTCATCTAGACATGAACACAAAGGTAAATTTCATTGTACCTACTGTGGTAGATATGGTCATGTCATAGATTTTTGTTATAGACTAGCTAAACAATAGAAAAGGGAAAGAATGGTTGCTAGATCTCATAACTTTCATGCAAAATTTGCTGCGCATATTGAACCGAATGTACAACCTGCTGTTTTGAGTAAAAACATTCAAAGTTTACCTCCAGACCTTCTGTTTTTGCCTCCGGAGCTACTGATTTTTGTGCTACACAAGTAACACCTTATAGGTCAGTAGTTAAGAATAAAAAATCTCAAACATTGACTCATAAACCTGGTGTTTTGTCTCATCTTTCGCGTGTTTTTCCTGCTGCACGTCGCGTGACTCAGTACTGGATTCCTAAATGCCTTTTGACTAACCCCAGTATTGAGTCATTGACGTATTGTGCTTCTATGTAGGTTACAGGTTTGAGGAAGGAGAACATTTGGATTGTGCATTCAGGTTGCTCACGCCACATGACCAGTAACAAATATTGGTTCTCCTCCCTCTCTTTTGTGTCACGTGTAGAGAATGTTACTTTTGCCGATAATTCCTCAACTCCTATAATTGCTAAGGGTTCGGTTAGAGTAAATGATCACTACACTTTGAAGGATGTGGCACTTGTCAAAAATTTGAAATGCAACTTGCTTTCTGTTTCACAATTGCTAGATGAAAATCTGGAAATTATTTTCAATAAAAATTGCTGCAAAGTTGTAGGTTCAAATAGTGAGTTTATTTTTAACATGTCTCGGTTTGGAAGATTTTTTAAAGCTGATTTTGATATGACTTCCTCTAAGCATAGGTGTCTAGTTGCTAATGATTCAAAGGACTTATATTTTTGGCATCGTAGACTTGGTCACGTAGGCTTTGATCACCCAACGCGTGTTAGTGCTCTTGATCGCATACGTGGGCTGCCTAAGCTTAAAGGGGACAAAGAAATGGTGTGCTCTTCTTGTAGACATGCTAAGATGGTTGCAGGTTCACATACTCCTCCCACAATGATCATGACAACTGAACCATGTCAACTTTTGCATCTTGACTCCGTAGGACCTTCACGTGTTCAATCCTTCGGAGGTAAATGGTATGTACTTGTGATTGATGATGATTATTGTAGATACTCTTGGGTTTACTTTATGGCGTCTAAGAATGAAGTTTTTAGTCACTTTAGAACATTATTTCTTAGATTATTAATTGATTACCCAGGATCTTTAAAAGCAATTAGAAGTAATAATGGAACTGAATTTAGAGATCAATCTTTTGATCACTTTTGTGCTGAAAATAGAATAGATCATCAATTTTCTTCACCATATGTACCCCAACAAAACGGTGTTGTAGAAAGAAAGAACAGAACCATAGTTGAGATGGCTAGTACTATGCTTGATGAATATCAAACTCCTAGGAAATTTTGGGCTGATGCGTTAGCAACCGCTTGTTATGTCTCAAATCGTGTTTTCTTGCGTGCTAAGCTAGGTAAAACACCATATGAGCTCCAGTTTGGACATAGGCCAAGTGTTACACACTTTCTGGTCTTTGGTTGCAAATGCTTTGTTAAGAAACATGGTAATCTTGATAAATTTGAACCTAGATCCATTGATGGCATGTTTCTTGGTTATCCATCTCATACTAGAGGCTACCGTGTGCTTTTACTTGACACTAAAAAAATTGTGGAGACTTGTGAAGTGTCTTTTGATGAAGCTCGCACAGGTACTAGCTCAAACATTGCAGGTCCAGATCCATATCCGCAGGGGGGAGCATTTTCGTTGAAGATGAGGAAGAATTGGAGCTGGTGCCCGAAAATTCAGCAGCTAAAGACTTTGGTTCAGCTCTGGATGTTAATTCTCAACCAGCACCGACAACCATCAATGCTGATTCAAATCATCCTCAAGTCACAAGCTCATCGATTTGTGATGAACATGAAGAAGAAGAAGCTTGTGAGACATCTGTTCCCCTACGGTTTTACAAAGATCATCCCCCACAACAGATGATTGGAAGATTGCACGAACGAGTCACACGGTCCAGGTTTTGCGATCCAAACTCTTATGCTCATTCTTCTTTTGTTTCTTCTTTTGAACCCAAAGATATATCACACACACACACTAATGAATCTTGGATTATTGCCATGCAAGAAGAGTTAGAAAATTTTGAAAGAAATGATGTTTGGAAACTTGAACCTCCACCTCAAGGTCACACTTTAATTGGAACTAAATGGGTATTTAAAAATAAACAAAGTGAGGATGGGGTTGTGGTTAGGAATAAGGCTAGGTTGGTTGCTCAAGGTTTCACTCAAGTTGAAGGTCTAGATTTAACTTTTGCTCCTGTTGCTAGATTAGAAGCCATAAGAATTTTGTTAGCTTTTGCGGCATCTAAAGGTTTTAAGCTATATCAAATGGATGTTAAAAGTGCTTTTCTTAATGGCTACATAGATGAGGAGGTTTATGTAAAACAACCATAGGGTTTTGAAAATTCAGAATTTCCTAATCATGTTTACAAACTGTTCAAAGCCATGTATGGTGTCAAACAAGCCCCTATAGCATGGTACGATAGGTTAAAAACATTCTTACTTGAAAAAGGGTTCACCATGGGCAAGGTTGATAAAACCCTTTTTGTACTTAAGCATGGCAATGACTCATTATTCGTTCAAGTGTATGTGGATGATATTATCTTTGGTTGTGCTTCTCATGATCTTGTGTCCAAGTTTTCAGCAATGATGAGTTCCGAATTTGAAATGAGTATGATGGGTGAACTCACTTACTTTTTGGGGCTGCAAATCAAGCAAACAAAGGAGGGTACCTATGTCCATCAAACGAAGTATACAAAAGATCTCCTCAGGCGCTTCAACATGGACAAAAGCAAGACTCTTCGGACACCAATGGGAACAGCAACAACACTTGGACTTGATGAAGATGGTGAACCCGTGGATCAAAAAGAATATAGAAGCATGATCGGATCACTTTTGTACCTCACGACATCAAGACCAGACATACAATTCAGCGTACGTCTTTGTGCACGGTTTCAAGCCTCCCCGCGTGCTTCACATTGTCATGCCGTCAAAAGGATTCTCAGGTACTTACATGGAACTCAAGAATCTTGCATTTTTCTTCGTTCTTCCTCAACCGTTACTTTGAAAGCTTTTTCGGATGCTGATTTTGGGGGTTGTAGGATTGATAGGAAAAGTACTTCTGGTGCTTGTCATTTTCTTAGTAATTCTCTTGTTGCTTGGTCCTCTAGAAAACAAAATTCAGTTGCACAATCCACAGCCGAATCTGAATATGTAGCTGCTGCTAGTGCTTGCTCACAAATTCTTTGGATTGTTCAAACACTTAAGGACTATGGGGTTGATCTAGATAGTGTTCCACTGTTCTGTGATAACACTAGTGCCATTTGCATTGCTTAAAACCCCGTGCAACATTCTAGAACTAAGCACATTGACATTAGGTATCACTTTCTCTGAGATAATGTTGAAAAGGGAAACATTGTGTTTCACCATGTAGACACCGAACAACAATTGGCTGACACTTTTTACAAAACCTTTGGATTTCACTTGTTTTTGTTACATTCGTAGTGAAATAGGGGTTATGCATCCTCATGGCTTAAATTGAGGGGGAGTTTTGAAACTTGGGAAGTCTATATGTGAATCTGAAATTAAAATAATATGAGCATAGTATTTCATACATATATTACTTTGTGATTCCTTTTACATGATGAAAGTTCTTACTACATTACTCGTGTTATACATTTTGTAGTTTTTGCCATGTCTGGTAATTGGAATAATTACTTACACTAAAACTGGTCATGGTCGAACTTTCTTGCTGTTTTGAACATGTTACATGTTCACGAGTGCTTTTAATCATTAAGAATTAATCAAGTAATCAACTCACATGTTGAGTTTTTATGAACAAATATAAATTGAGAAAAGATCAAGAGAATATGCATGCATCACACTTCTTCTTTTGAGATGGCTTATCATTGCACTTAGATATGAACTTGGAAGAAGTTGTGTATGACTAAAACCATGTCCTTAAGCTTCTGATTGTCAAATGACATAGGCTTGGCTTGGTTGGTTAGAATAAGGCAGATGCACATATAATCTCTTGCAAATATCATATGATCTAAATTTATGCTTTGAAAAATAATAAAATGCAGCAACTAGTGTCATGCTTTCAGGTTTTGAAATAGTTAAGTTTGTGAGATCATGACTTGCTTAAATTGAAAATTACATTTGATCTCTAGCATGGCTTACACTACTTTATGTATCTCATTGATGTGATAATGTAAGGTACTTGATAGTATTACTTGGATGAGCTTTGTTTATATGTATATGTTATAATATGCTCATAACAACTAAAGGGGGAGAGACAATTTGTTTATATGATCATGACTTGCTGAATACATTGTCAAAGGGGGAGAGAAAAGCATGAAGAGAAAGAGAATATGTGCATAAGGAGAGATAATATGGGATAATTTTTGGATTTTCTTCTCATTTTACTTTTGATTTACAAAGAGGGAGAAATTGCCTTCAAAACTTTTATGTGAATAAGCCAATGTTCAGATTTTAAATGGTGTTGCCAATGCATTCATCAAGGGGGAGATTGTAAGACCTATGTGTGCTGAATACATTGGCTTGTAGTGAATACACTTGCTTTGACGATAAAAGTTTTGAATATCACCAAAACACCTTTTTATTAAGGTCCGACTAGTTTTGGTTAGCTCCGGTGAGTTTTGTCTTTAGCTCAGACGTGTTTTTGCTAAGCTCCGAGTTGATTTTTCTAGCTCCGGATTTTGGGTTTACTTGGTTATACTAGTTTTGGTAAGTTTCGACGCTAGGTTCTACTAGCTTTTGTTAGCTCCAGCTCAAGGTCCGGGTTGCTCTGGCAAGGTCCGGAACTTGACGGCAGTGCTTCTATTTTTCATTTCCAATGTTTCATACTTGCTTTACATCTCTGGAAAGATTGCTTAGTATTCATTTGCTAAGTTTTTGGTGTGTTTTGGTTGATATGGATAATATCGTGTTATTGTGGTTTTGCAACATGCTTATGTGAGGTTCTCACGTAAGGTGTTGTGTCCGGAAGTAACTTGAGTCAAGTCGAGGACTTGGGCTCGTATGGATTGGTTGTTTATTCATGTGCAGGTGTTGCTTGAGTTCAATACATGGCTGGTGATGGGATCCATTGGACTAGTCTCAGGGAGGAGATGAGGTTCCAACAACCAAATTCAAGAGGAATTGTGGTGGAGCTGATCAGGAGGTTGCGTAGCATGATTGAACCAAGAACAATGCATGTGAAGGTATCCTGGACGTCATTGGAAGATGTTTGCACGTGTGCAAGGAGTTCATGTACGTGGCTACATGGTTCCGAGATGTGATGAATAGATGTGGACATAAAGAGTTGGTCGGAAAGGTCCAACCGACTAGGTTATGGACTCAGGCTGCGGCTGAGTCGGGTTCGACTCAAATATGGAAAGATTTATGTTGGTTATGATAGAATTTCGTGTGGATAACGAATTTGAGTTTTTTAGGAATGTGGGATACGTTCCTAAGGTGTTTGGAAGTCTTAAGATTGCTTCTATCTGCGTATAGAATAATCCTAAGCAGTTATGGAAAGTTATGATTCGTGAACAGAGTAGGATTAGGTTCCTGATCTGAGTTGAGTTGGCTTTCGAGCTAGTTATATAAGCAAGAGAGCCTAGAGCTCGTGGTGCACGACTTTGGGGCTGTTCCTCTTGTGTTCTATTGAATAAAATTCGTAGTTTTAAGGAAATTTTGTGCCTTGTTCGTCTGACTTGTTCCAGACAAGTTTTACTCGTCGAGTTTCTGAACAGCACTACCTTTCGTCAGTAGTTTTATCATAACTCGAGTTTTACAGATCCAATTGACGTGGTTCTTTTTGGGTTCTCTTCAAAACTTGATTATATATCATCTGTAAAAATTTCACGGTCATTGTATTTGTGGTTTATGATCTACACGAGTTTCTTTGCAGCATTCCAGAACTGTTTTTTTCTCGGGTAGAACAGATTGACCTTTGTTCGATCTTTCGATCATAACTTGAGTTTGTCTCAACGGATTTGAGTGATTCTTGTTGTGTTGTCTTCGTGACTTGATCCTCTCTGATATATACCACTTTTGTCATGGTGAAACACGTTTAGATTAGTCTCACACACGATTTCTTTAACAGATCGTTTTTCTGCTGAAGGGGTTGAGGTTTAATTGTGTCCGCTGCGTAAGATTTTTAAATCTACCATTCACCCCCATCTAGTAGATTTTCACGTGCTCTTCGATTCTACACTCTAAATGGAAGATGAATATCAAAGATGGAAATAAGAAGAAGGGGAGTAGTCACACTGACTACTCCCGACATCCATTTAATTATGATCGCTTGAATTCTAACAACAACCATTACTTGTCAATCCCTCTAGGAAAAGCCCCATACTTTGATGGCAATGATTATTCAATGTGGAGACAAAATATGAAAATGCATTTAATCTCACTTAACCCACCTTGCGGCATATAGTGTGTACAGGAATAGATATCCCGGACGACGATGAAGAGCTCACACCAAGTGAAGAGCAAGCAATTCATCGAAATGCTCAAGCTGCAGCGGTCATCACATCTTCATTAAGTACAGATGAGTTCACCAAAGTGGATGGACTCGAGATTGCAAAAGAGATATGGGACACACTACAAACTGCACATGAATGCGATCGTCATGTGCGAGAAGCTGAAATCGAAATGATCAAATGCAAATTGGGAAGATTCGCCATAGAAGAAGATGAGTCACCGCAAGACGTGTACAACTGGTTGAAGACTCTCATCAAAAAGGTTTGAGTATATGGAAGCAAAAAGTGGAACGATCACGAGGTGGTGAAGCTCATCCTTAGAGCTTTCATGCCTCGTAATATTACCTTGTGCTCGATGATTAGAGAAAGCCTCGGGTACAAGAAAATGACCCTGGACGAATTGCTTGGAAATATCATCAATTTCGAGATGATTGAGAAGCAAGCAAAACATATCAAGGAGATTGCCGACCTCACCTCGGCAGAGAAGAAGGGGGTCGCCTTGAAGTCCACTTGCAATCCCTTGTCAAAAGAAGCTCGAGAGACTCAAGAAGAAGAACACAGTGATGATGAGAGCAGCGACATAGATGAAGAAGGAATGGTCCTCTTTATGAAGAAATTCAAGAGAATGATGAAAAGAAGACAAGGGGGTAGATCAAATGAGGGAAAATACAAAGATAAATCAAGACCAAAGTTGAGGCGGGCATGCTATAACTATGGTGAATATGATCACTTTATAGTTGATTGCCCTTATGAAGAAAACAAGAAGAAGACCAAGGAAGCAAAGCCTCAACCCAAGAAGACGTTCAATAAGAAGAGACAAGTTGGATAGGTGCACCTAGGAAAGGAGTGAGACTCCAATGATGAGTCCTCATCCAAAGAGGAAGAGAAGATGGCTAGGATAGCCATCGAGAAGGCAACCAAGAAATCCACCCTCTTCCCAACTATCGGCACTTGGAAGGGAATGACACATGCCTAATGGCGAAGGAAGGTAAAAGAAAGGTAACAACAAAATCCTCCTCCTCGCATTGTTTTAATAGTGATAGTGACAACTATAGTGATGATGAAGATATGATAGTTGGCTTAGATAAGAAAACTGCGGCTAAAATGAAATTCTTGATGGACAAGCTTATTGATAGGGAGGGGCTAATTGATCGTCAAGAAGATATAATCATCCTCCAAAAGGAAGAGTATCTCAAGATCAATGAGCTCCTTGAACTTGAAAAGGAGTGAAGCAAGTCACTAGAACTTGAGTTAGCTTCAAGCAAGGAAGCCTGCTTGAAGTTAAGCGACTCACATGTTATAATCAAGGATGAACTTGCTAACTTAACCAAAGTTAACAAGATCCTTGAGGTACAAGTTGAGTCACTCAAGCAAAGTGACCCTTCATCCTCTTCAAGCTCACCTATTCAACACTTAAAATCTGAAACTACTATTACTTGTTCATGTGCTAAACTTGAAACTAGCTTGAAAGACAAGTCAAACTTGACAAAGGACATGCATCCTTCCTGTAATGGCATATTTGACAAGGAGAATATCAAGTATGCACGCAGTGCATACTTGGCTACAAGACTTCCTAATATCAAATATGGCATTGGGTATTCTTATGGTGAAAAGCAAAATGCTAGAAGTCACAAAAATAACAAGGAGCGCATTGCCTTTTTCAAGGGAAACTCCCCTCAAGCTAGAATAGCTAATAATGTTGGTCCAAACACGTTAACACACATGAACAACAACTCTTATTTAGAACTTTTAATGCATCTTATGTTCCTATGAAAAGCAACTTTGGTAAAGTGTATGCCAGATATGTTGGGCCACACCATGGGAACACCAAGTCCTATGTGTGGGTGCCCAAATCACTCGTAACTAACCTTAAAGGACCCAAGCAAGCTTTGGTACCTAAAACTAAGGCATAATTTGTTTTTGCAGACCTATTCCTCTGTTGGACCGAAATGTGTGATAGATAGTGGATGCACCAGCCACATGACCGGAGAAAGAAGGATGTTTGTTAAATATGAAGAAAATGAAGATCAAAGCGAGGGCATCTATTTTGGAGACAATAGTGAAGGAAGGGTGCTCGGTACCGGTAAAATTGCAATATCATCTCAACACACGCTTTCTCATGTTTTGCATGTTGACTCCTTAGATTATAACCTTCTGTCCATATCTCAATGATGTGACAAGGGTTATAATTGCTTGTTCACTAATCAGGGTGTGACCGTCTCTAGAAGGAGTGATGACTCGGTTGCATTCAAGGGTGTGTCAAAGGTGAAGCTTTATCTTGTTAACTTTAACAAAGATAAAGCCGAACTTGACACATGCTTGATTGCAAAGACCAACATGGGTTGGCTGTGGCATAGACGACTAGCACATGTTGGTATGAGGAATCTTCAAAAACTTCTTAAGGGCGATCACATCCGAGGTTTAAAGGATGTTGTTTTTGATAAAGACAGACCTTGTAGCACGTGCCAAGCCAGAAAGCAAGTAGGAGCACATCATCCCGCAAAAAACGTCACGACTACGACAAGACCGCTCAAGCTACTTCAAATGGATCTGTTTGGTCCAATTGCTTACATAAGCATCCGCGATAACAAATATGACTTATAGTAATTGTTGATGATTTTTCGCGCTTCATGTGGGTTTTCATTTTGCATGATAAGATAGAAACTCAAGGAACCCTCAAGAAGTTTTTCAAGCGTGCCCAAAATGAGTTTTCATTGAAGATCAAGAACACCCAAGTTGAGGAGTACCTAAACGAAGAAGGCATAAAACATGAATTTTCAGCACCTTACTCCCCTCAAGAAAACGGAGTAGCTGAAAGGAAGAACCGAACCCTCATAGAGATGGCGAGGACAATGCTTCATGAGTAAAAGACTTCAACTCCATTTTGGGCTGAAATAGTCAACACCGCTTGTCACGCCATAAATCGACTTTATATTTAGTGCCTAATCAAGAAAACATCATATGAACTACTCACCGGTAACAAGCCTAATATTTCCTATTTTCCGGTTTTCGGTTCTAAATGTTATATCTTGAACAAGAAGCCTAGGACTTCAAAGTCTGCTTCGAAATCCGATGAAGGTTTGTTGCTTGGCTATGATTCGAACTCTTATGCCTATCGTGTCTTCAACAAGGTCTCCGAACTTTTTGAAGTATCACGTGACGTAGTGTTCGATGAAACTAACGGCTCTCCAGAAGAGCAAGTTGATCAATGTGTGCTAGATAGAGAAGAAGCTCCATGTCAAGAGTAGAGAAGAATGGCATTGGTCGATGTTCGACCACAAGCGCTACCTCCAAATGCAAATGATGAAGATGAACCACAAGTGGAGGTAAATGATCAAGGGGGAGCTTCTACACAAGATCAACCTCAAGAAGACAAAGATGATCAACACACCAATGAAGGCAACTATCGAGGGGGAGAAGAAGACGATAATGAAGATACAAGACCGCAAGTGCCACACCCAAGAGTACATCAATGTGTCCAAAGAGATCAACCAATCGACAACATAACGGTGATATCCAAAAGGGAGTAACTACTAGATCTCGAATTGCTAATTTCTATGAACATTACTCTTTTGTATCCTTTTTGGAACCACGCAGGATTGTGGATGCATTTGAAAGATCCGGATTGGGTTGTGGCAATGCAAGAAGAACTTAACAACTTCAAACAGAACGAGGTGTGGGAACTCGTCGAAAGACCCAAGTTCAACGTCGTCGGCAACAAATGGGTCTTTTGCAACAAACAAGTCGAACACGGGGTGGTGACAAGGAACAAGGCGCGACTTGTGTCCAAAGGAATTTAGTAAGATTATGACAGATAGGTTTGAGATGTCTATGATGGGAGAGCTGAAATACTTCTTAGGATTCCAAGTGAGGCAACAAAAGGAAGGGACGTTTATAAGCCAAACCAAGTATACTCAAGACATACTCAAGAAGTTTGGAATGGAGAAGGCGAAGCCAATAAAGACTCCCATGGCAACAAATGGACACTTGGATCTAAATGAAGACAGACCAAACGTGGATCAAAAGGTATATCGCTCCATGATTGGATCCCTACTTTACTTATGTGCATCTAGGTCTGATATTATGTTGAGTGTGTGCTTGTGTGCAAGATTTCAAGCCAATCCTAAGGAGTGTCATTTGACAGCCGTAAAAAGAATCCTGCGATATTTAGTTCATACACCCAACCTAGGCCTTTGGTATCCTAAATGTTCCAAATTCAATCTTATTGGATACTCCGATGCAGATTATGCCGAATGCAAAGTAGATTAAAAAGTACCTCCCATACATGCCAATTCCTAGGTAGATCCCTTGTTTCTTGGTCCTCCAGGAAACAAAACTCCATTGCCTTATCCACGGCCGAAGTGGAGTATGTTGCAGCCGGGAGTTTTTGTGCACAACTCCTTTGGATGCGACAAACTCTAAGGGATTACGGTTACAATATGAGTTGTATTCCACTCCTTTGTGATAATGAGAGTGCTACTAAAATTGCCCATAACCCCATTGAGCACTCTAGGACCAAACACATAGACATCCGGCATTACTTTTTGAGAGACCACTCAATGAAAGGAGACATAGTCTTTTCCCATGTAACCACTGAAAAACAACTAGCCGATATCTTTACCAAGCCACTTGATGAAAAACGTTTTTGCGAGCTCCAAAATGAACTAAATATCCTAGATGCTCAGTACGTGGCTTGAAAACTTGCATACATGTATGGCTTGTTCAAAATCCATTGATTGTGTTATGAAAATCATCTCTCTCTATTTTCTTTGAAAAACTATTTAAATTACTTGATCTTGGTGAGTTATGGTCATAGCTTGAATGTTGTATGTTTACTGATCATGTTCATCAAGATTATTGTGTGTTTTGCCCCCTATTTTTCTTTGTAAGAACCTTCGAATATATACGAATGGGCTAATTATATTTGTTCTGGTGACCAAGGACTAGTCCGTGGTTACCCGGACTAGTCTGCACACTGCAGACTAGTCCACAGATGTCCGGTAGTCCGGACAAGTCCAATTTTTTGACTCCATAACCCTAGGCGCCGCCAAAACCTAATCTTCTTCATCCTCACAACTCACCTTACATTCTCTCACCTCACTCAAGTGCTCCCAAGGCGATTCCGTGGTTCCTCCATCAAATCCCCTCAAATTTCAGTGGGAATTGATCTCCATTGCAAGGGGATTGAAGACCACGGACCTGTCTGCACCTACAACTCCTCCATCCTCAAGAGTCAAAGAATTTTGGTAAATTTTCTCCCAAACTCTAGAAACTTTGATTTCTTTCATTTTGAATCCAATAGCTCAGTTCCTTCCAGTTAATACAAGACTCCTTGTTGTATTACATCCTCCTAGAGCTACTTTTGCATTGAGAAACACCATTGGCCCTCTAGTTAGGGTTTCAGAAGTTGAACACCGGACTAGTCTGGTCTCTGTTAGGACAAGTCCGGTTCACCGTACTAGTCCGCACTAGAAGACCGGACAAGTCCGATTCTTAACTGAACTCAACCCTAAATACCAACTACTCACTGCATTTCCTTGCCATCGATTCTCATCTATATATTGTATAATCCCTTCCGAGGACTATGTCGAGCTCCAATGATGAGATTTCCGACTACGAGGCGGAGATGGACCAAGATTCTTTGCTTCAGTCCTCAACGGGCCAAGGCAAGAAGCGACAAGAGTGTCCCTCCGAGCCGGCACCTACTCCACCTCAGATGCAATGCAAGGTTCTGCCCAAGAAGTCTACATCCAAATCAAAGGATGCAGCTAGGACTAGCTCAGCGGCTCCTTGCCAAGCTAAGGGCAAGGGGAAAGGAATCGCCAGTGGCCTGATTGGTCCTCTCAAGATGTCAGCTCCAAAGTAGGGGAACAGGGATCCCTCAGAAGAGAAGTTCAATGGCAAGGGAAGCGATAGGACTTCCAATCTCAGAATGATGGATTGTTACAGCAGATCCAAGAAGGCAGCCGATGCCAGATTCTGGAGCAACTTTTACGCATACTACTATAGCTCCGTGTACCTCACAATGAAGACTCTGGTTGTCCTCAGCCAGTGGATTGACTGGAATCATTTTGAAAGGAAGAGCTGTGGTGCTTTTGATGAAGCAGTGGAGGCTGCAGCAAGGCATGGACTAAGGGATCTGTTTGCTTTCAGGTACAACTTGAATGATGAGATTATTGCTCAGTTTTATGCTAGCTGCCACTTTTCTAGTGATGAAGAGGAGAGGGTGACTTGGATGTTGTAAGACCTATGTGTGCTGAATACATTGGCTTGTAGTGAATACACTTGGCTTTGATGATAAAAGTTTCGAATATCATCAAAACACCTTTTTGTCAAGGTCCGACTCTAGCTCTGAGCTATAGCAAGGTCCGACCATAGGTCCGACTTGTTTTGGGTAGCTCCGGCTACGTTAGATGCTAGGTCCGACTTCTTGGTAAGGTCCGACTAGCTTTGGTTAGCTCCGGTGAGCTTTATCTTTAGCTCCGACATATATTTGATAGCTCCGGAATGCTTTTGCTAAGCTCCGACGTACTTTGTCTAGCTCCGGTTTTGGGTTGACTAGTTTTGACTAGTTTTTGGTAAGCTCCGGTGCTAGGATCTACTAGTTTTGGTAAGCTCCGGCAGGTGCTTCATTGTACTAGTTTTGGTAAGCTCCGGCGCTAGGTTCTACTAGCTTATGTTAGCTCCGGCTCAAGCTTCGGGTTGCTCTGGCAAGGTCCGGAACTTGACCGCGGTGCTTCTGCTTTTCATTTGCAATGTTTCGTACTTGCTTTACATTGTTGGAAAGATTGCTTAGTATTCATTTGCTATGTTTTTGGTGCATTTTGGATGATATGAATGATATCGTGTTACTGTGGTTTTGCAACATGCTTATGTGAGGTGCTCACGTAAGGTGTTGTGTTTGGAACTAACTTGAGTCAAGTCGAGGACTTGGGCTTGTATGGATTGATTGTTTATTCATGTGCAGGTGTTGCTTGAGTTCAAGTCATGGCTGGTGACAGGATCCATTGGACTAGTCTCAGGGAGGAGATGAGGTTCCAACAACCAAGTTCGGGAGGAACTGTGGTTGAGCTGATCAGGAGGTCGCGCAGGATGATTGAATCAAGGGCAGTGCATATGAAGGTTTCTGAACGTCGAAGCAAGGTGTTCGCACATATGCATGTGGTGCATGATGTGGCAACATGGTTCCGAAGATGGGATATGGATGGGTAGATCTGGTTGGAAGGATCGGATCGTACCGGTTGATGACTTTGGCTGCGGCAGAGTCGGTTATGGCTCGGTATGGAAAGTATCGAGTTGGTTATGTTAGGATTTCGTGTGTGTCACGAATTTGAGTTGTTTAGGAATGTGGGATACGTTCCTAAGGTGTTTGGAAGTCTTAAGATTGCTTCTATCTGCGTATAGAAGAGTCTTGAGGAGTTATGGAAAGTTACAATTCGTGATCTGAGTAGGATTGGAGTCCTAGTTAATATTGGGATGGCCTAAGGGCTGGTTATATAAGCAAGGGAGCCCAGAGCTCATGGAGACGACTTTGGGGCTGTTCCTCTTGTGTTCTATTGAATAAAATTCGTAGTTTGAAGGAACTTTTGTGCCTTGTTCGTCCGACTTTTTCCAGACAAGTTTTACTCGTCGAGTTTCTGGACAGCACTACCTATCGTTGGTGGTTTTATCATAACTCGAGTTTTACAGATCCAATTGACGTGATTCTTTTTGGGTTGTCTTCATAACTTGATTATCTATCATATATAAAAATTTCACGGTCATTGGATTTTTGGTCTATGATCTACACGAGTTTCTTTACAGCATTCCAGAACTGTTTTTTCTCAGGTAGGGCAGATTGACCTTTGTTTGATCTTTCAATCATAACTTGAGTTTTTCTCGACGGATTTGAGTAATTCTTTTTATGTTGTCTTCTTGACTTGATTCTTTCTGATATCTATCACTTTTGTCACGGTGAAACACGTTTAGATTAGTCTCACACACGATTTATTTAACAGATCGTTTTTCTGCCGAAAGGGTTTGGGGTTTAATTGTTTCCGCTGCGTAAGATTTTTAATCTACCATTCACCCCCCCCCCTCCGGTAGCTTTTCACGTGCTCTTTGATCCTACAATTGGTATTAGAGCCACGGTGCTCTAATCTTTGTGATTTGCACGTGTTTCTGACTAATCATCATAGAGAAGTATTCCGCCAAACCTTGTGTGTTTGCTGGTATTGATTTTCAGGTTTGGAAGGAACGCATGGAGGCTTTTATCCAGGCACAAGGCTTTGCAATATGGGATAAGGTGTATAAGCCTTATGAAGTGCCACCTAATGATCAAGTCACGGCCACAAACCTACGGGACGTCGACAACAACAACAAAGCCCGAAACTTGATCATCCAAGGACTCACTCAAAGCGACTTTGATCGTGTCGCGCACCTTCGGTCAGCATACGATGTTTGGAGAGCTCTCTGTGATTATCATGAAGGCTCCAACACAATCAAGGAGGTAAAACAAGATATGTTCAAAAAGGAATATATGCGTTTTGAGATGCAACCAGGTGAGTCTATCGATGACCTCTTTGCTCGTTTCAATAAAATTCTCAGCAACTTACATAGTGTCAATGTTAATTTTCTGATGCTAAGAATGCTAGGCAACTTCTTAGTGCATTAGACATGTCAATTTGGGAGATGAAAGTAACATCTATTCGTGAATCTACTGTCATGAGTTCTCTTACATTAGATGTACTCTATTCTAAACTAAAAACTCATGAAATTGACATACTAGCACGTAAGAACCCAAATAAGTCTATTGCATTTGTTTCACAACGTGATATGTCTAGCTCCGGCCAATCATCATCTTGCAATACTCTTGCTTTGTTGTCCTCACTAACCCTGGAGCAGATCAAAGTATTTCCAGAAGAGGAGTTGGCACTCATCTCTACTAGATTCTCAAAAGCTTTGCAAAATGTGAGAACTAGAAAGAGAGGAAGCTCCGGACCTCAACGTTGTTTTGAATGTGGTAAAACAGGACACTTTCGTACAGAATGCCCTAACCTTTCAGGTGACCACCCGGGAAGAAAAACAAAGCAAGGTCCGGACCTCCTCTGGAAATTCGAACAAGAAGAAGAAAGGCACCATAGGACGCAAGATGATCAACAGCTTCATCACCGCACTTCAAGAACTTAGTTCAAGTGATGTTGACTTTGAAAGTGATGAAGATGATGATGATCTTGCCAACTTATGCTTCATGGCGGGCAAAACAAGATCAAGATCAAGTCAGGAGGATGCAGAACACAACAGTGAAGACGATGAGGTATGTTCTACCTGCAATGAAATGTGTGATGCTATTTCTCGTGCAATTATTATTGTTAAGAAAAAGGACAAAAAGCTTAGGGATAATGCTGCTAAATTGAATCATTAGAATCTGAAATTAACCGTTTAAAAACGTTGATTCCTAGTGATGATGCATGTCCCTCATGTGACTTAATCTATGAACAATTGTCCACATTAAGAAGTGCACACTCCTCCACTCTAGATAGACTTGATAAAGAAATTGAAAAGAACAAAAAGCTTACTGCACTTAATATTGGAAACTTAAAAGATGCTTCTTGTTCTACAATTGATTTGCCTTGTTTGAGTTGTGATGATCTCGATAAGAAACTACAGGATGCTATGAATGAAGTTTCTATATTGAACAATGCTTTACGTTCTCATGAAGTTAAATTTTGTTCAAATTGCAAACTAAAAGGGAAAACTTCATGTGCAAACTGCCTAGACTTGTCTAAGAAACTTGATGACATGAATAGGACACTAGGTTGGTTTTGTAATGGGGATAAGAATCTAAACTTGCTGCTAAATTATTTCAAGTCTTGCAAAGATAAAACTGGTTTAGGTTTTGATTCTCATGTTCATGTTAAGGCACATCCACCTAAAATTGTAAAGTCACTAGGAAGTGGTTTGATTCAAACAGTTCCTAAACAAAAAGAAGTGGTTTTCAAATCTGCAGGAGTGCTTTCTAATTCTGTTTCTAATGTTGGGTGCTCATCGAGATATGATTACAAAATTAAGTTTCATTGTACCTACTGTGGTAGAGATGGTCATGTCATAGATTTTTGTTATAGACTAGCTAAACAACAGAAAAGGGAAAGAATGTCTGCTAGATCTCATAACTTTCATGCTAAACCGAAAATTAGAAACATGCAACCTACTTTAATGAGTCAGAAATTTGAAAAGGTAGCTTCTGGAACTTTTGGCAAGAAATCTACAAAAGCATCTCCGATAGTTTTGATAGCTCTGAGAGCTCCCGGATCTTCTGTTGTTCCCTCCGGAGCTTCAGTTTTTGCCTCCGGACCTTCTGCTTTTACCTCCGGAGCTACTGGTTTTCACACTAAACAAGTAACAACTTCTAAATCAACTGTTAAGAACAGAAAACCTCAATCTTTGACTTATAAACCTGCTGTTTTATCGCAGCTTTCGCATGTTTTTCCTGCTGCACGTTGTGTGACTCAGTACTGGATACCTAAATGCCTTTTGACTAACCCCAGTATTGAGTCATCGACGTATTGTGCTTCTATGTAGGTTACACGCTTGAGGAAGGAGAATATTTGGATTGTGGATTCAGGTTGCTCACGCCACATGACCGGTAACAAAGATTGGTTCTCCTCCCTCTCTTTTGTGTCACGTGTAGAGAATGTTATTTTTGCCGATAATTCTTCAACTCCTATAATTGCTAAGGGTACGGTTAGAGTAAATGATCACTACACTTTGAAGGATGTGGCACTTGTCAAAAATTTGAAATACAACTTGCTTTCTGTTGCACAATTGCTAGATGAAAATCTAGAAATTATTTTCAATAAAAACTGCTGCAAAGTTGTAGGTTCAAATAGTGAGCTTATTTTTAACATGTCTCGATTTGGAAGAGTTTTTAAAGCTGATTTTGATATGACTTCCTCTAAGCATAGGTGTCTAGTTGCTAATGATTCAAAGGACTTATATTTTTGGCATCGTAGACTTGGTCACGTAGGCTTTGATCACCTAACGCGTGTTAGTGTTCTTGATCGCATACGTGGGCTGCCTAAGCTTAAAGGGAACAAAGAAATTGTGTGCTCTTCTTGTAGACATGCTAAGATGGTTGCAGGTTCACATACTCCTCTCACAATAATCATGACAACTGAACCATGTCAACTTTTGCACCTTGACACCGTAGGACCTTCACGTGTTCAATCCTTCGGAGGTAAATGGTATGTTCTTGTTATTGTTGATGATTATTCTAGATACTCTTGGGTTTACTTTATGGCATCTAAGAATGAAGCTTTTAGTCACTTTAGGACTTTATTTCTTAGATTATCAATTGATCACCCAGGATCTTTAAAGGCAATTAGAAGTGATAACAGAATTGAATTTAAAAATCAATCTTTTGATCACTTTTGTGTTGAAATGGAATAGATCATCAACTTTCTTCCCCATATGTACCTCAACAAAATGGTGTTGTAGAAAGAAAGAACAGAACCTTAGTTGAGATGGCTAGGACTATTCTTGATGAATATCAAACTCCTAGGAAATTTTGGGCTGATGCATTAGCAACCGCTTGTTATGTCTCAAATCGTGTTTTCTTGCGTGCTAAGCTAGGTAAAACACCATATGAGCTCCGATTTAGACATAGGCCTAGTGTTACACACTTTCGGGTGTTTGGTTGCAAATGCTTTGTTAAGAAGCATGGTAATCTTGATAAATTTGAACCTATATCCATTGATGGCATGTTTCTTGGTTATCCATCTCATACTAGAGGCTACCGTGCGCTTTTACTTGACACTAACAAAATTGTGGAGACTTGTGAAGTATCTTTTGATGAAGCTAGCCCAAGTACTAGCTCCAGTGTTGCAGGACCAGATCTGTATCCTCAGGGGGATGGTATTTTTGAAGATGAAGAAGAGCCGGTGATACTGCCTGGTAGTTCCGAAGTTGACACGTGTCCAGCTCCGAACATTGAACAAGCTCCGGCTATCACCTATGCTGGTCCTGATCATTTACAAGTCACAAGCTCATCAATCTACGATGAACCTAATGAAGAAGAAGCTTGTGAGACATCTGTTCCCCTACGTTTTTACAAAGATCATCCCCCACAACAGATGATTGGAAGCTTGCACGAACGAGTCACACGGTCCAGGTTTTGCGATCCAAACTCTCATGCTCATTCTGCTTTTGTTGCTTCTTTTGAACCCAAAGATATATCACACGCACTCACTAATGAATCTTGGATTATTGCCATGCAAGAAGAGTTAGAAAATTTTGAAAGAAATAATGTTTCAAAACTTGTACCTCCACCTCAAGGTCACACTTTAATTGGAACTAAATGGGTATATAAAAATAAACAAAGTGAGGATGGGGTTGTGGTTAGGAATAAGGCTAGGTTGGTTGCTCAAGGTTTCACTCAAGTTGAAGGTCTAGATTTTGATGAAACTTTTGCTCCTGTCGCTAGATTAGAAGCCATGAGAATTTTGTTAGCTTTTGCATAATCTAAAGGTTTTAAGCTATATCAAATGGATGTTAAAAGTGCTTTTCTTAATGGCTACATAGATGAGGAGGTTTATGTCAAACAACCACTGGGTTTTGAAAATCCAGATTTTCCTAATCATGTTTACAAACTGTCCAAAGCCTTATACGGTCTCAAACAAGCCCCTAGAGCATGGTATGATAGGTTAAAAACATTCTTACTTGAAAAGGGATTTAACATGGGCAAGGTTGATAAAACCCTTTTTGTGCTTAAACATGGCAATGACTCATTATTCGTTCAAGTGTATGTGGATGATATTATCTTTGGTTGTGCTTCTCATGATCTTGTGTCCAAGTTTTCAGCAATGATGAGTTCCGAATTTGAAATGAGTATGATGGGTGAACTCACTTACTTTTTGGGGCTGCAAATCAAGCAAACCAAGGAGGGTACCTTTGTGCATCAAACGAAGTATACCAAAGACCTCCTAAGGCGCTTCAACATGGACAAAAGTAAGCCTCTTCGGACACGAATGGGAACAGCAACAACACTTGAACTTGATGAAGATGGTGAACCCGTGGATCAAAAAGAATATAGAAGCATGATCGGATCACTTTTGTACCTCACGGCATCAAGACCGGACATACAATTCAGCGTATGTCTTTGTGCACGGTTTCAAGCTTCCCCACGTGTTTCACATCGTCAAGCCGTCAAAAGGATTCTCAGGTACTTACATGGAACTCAAGAATTTGGCATTTTTCTTCCTTCTTCCTCAACCGTTACTTTGAAAGCTTTTTCGGATGCTGATTTTGGGGTTTGTAGGATTGATAGGAAAAGTACTTCCGATGCTTGTCATTTTCTTGGTAATTCTCTTGTTGCTTGGTCCTCTAGAAAACAAAATTCAGTTGCACAATCCACAGCCGAATCTGAATACGTAGCTGCTGCTAGTGCTTGCTCACAAATTCTTTGGATTGTACAAATACTTAAGGACTATGGGGTTGATCTAGATAGTGTTCCATTGTTTTGTGATAACACTAGTGCTATTTGCATTGCCAAAAACCCCGTGCAACATTCTAGAACGAAGCACATTGACATTAGGTATCACTTTCTCCGAGATAACGTTGAAAAAGGAAACATTGTGCTTCACCATGTAGATACCGAACATCAATTGGCTGATATTTTTACAAAACCTTTGGATTTCACTCGTTTTTGTTACATTCGTAGTGAAATAGGGGTTATGCATCCTCATGGCTTAAATTGAGGGGGAGTTTTTGAAACTTGGGAAGTCTATGTGTGAATCTGAAATTAAAATAATATGAGCATAGTATTTCATACATATATGACTTTGTGATTCCTTTTACATGCGGAAAGTTCTTACTACATTACTCTTGTTATACATTTTGTAGTTTTTTCCATGTCTAGTAATTGGAATAATTACTTACACTAAAATTGGTCATGGTCGAACTTTCTTGCTGTTTTGAACTTGTTACATGTTCACAAGTGCTTTTAATCATTAAGAATTCATCAAGTAATCAATTGACATGTTGAGTTTTTATGAACAAATATAAATTGAGAAAAGATCAAGAGAATATGCATGCATCGCACTTCTTCTTTTGAGATGGCTTGTCATTGCACTTAGATATGAACTTGGAAAAAGTTGTGTATGACTAAAACCATGTCCTTAAGCTTCTGATCGTCAAATGACATAGGCTTGGCTTGGTTGGTTAGAATAAGGCAGATGCGCATATAATCTCTTGCAAATATCATATGATCTAAATTTATGCTTTGAAAAATAATAAAATGCAGCAACTAGTGCCATGCTTTCTGGTTTTGAAATAGTAATGTTTGTGAGATCATGACTTTCTTATATTGAAAATTACATATGATCTCTAGCATGGCTTACACTACTTTATGTATCTCATTGATGTGATAGTGTAAGTTACTTGATAGTATGACTTGGATGAGCTTTGTTTATATGAATATGTTATAATATGCTCATAACAACAAAAGGGGGAAAGATAAATTGTTTATATGCTCATGACTTGCTGAATACATTGTCAAAGGGGGAGAGATAAGCATGAAGAGAAAGATAATATGTGCATAAGGAGAGATAATAAAGGGGGAGAAGAAGTTTTTTTTTCTTCTCATTTTACTTCTGATTTACAAAAGGGGAGAAATTGTTTTCAAAACTTTTATGTGAATGAGCCAATGTTCGGATTTTAAATGGTGTTGCCAATGCATTCATCAAGGGGGAGATTGTAAGACCTATGTGTGCTGAATACATTGGCTTGTAGTGAATACACTTGGCTTTGATGATAAAAGTTTCGAATATCATGAAAACACCTTTTTGTCAAGGTCCGACTCTAGCTCCGAACTATAGCAAGGTCCGACCATAGGTTCGACTTGTTTTGGGTAGCTCCGGCTACGTTAGATGCTAGGTCTGACTTCTTGGTAAGGTCCGACTAGCTTTGGTTAGCTCCGGTGAGCTTTATCTTTAGCTCCGGCATATATTTGATAGCTCCGGAATGCTTTTGCTAAGCTCCGTCGTACTTTGTCTAGCTCCAGTTTTGGGTTGACTAGTTTTGACTAGTTTTTGGTAAGCTCCGTTGCTAGGATCTACTAGTTTTGGTAAGCTCCGGCAGGTGCTTCATTGTACTAGTTTTGGTAAGCTCCAGCGTTAGGTTCTACTAGCTTATGTTAGCTCCGGCTCAAGCTCCGGGTTGCTCTGGCAAGGTCCAGAACTTGACCGCGGTGCTTCTGCTTTTCATTTGCAATGTTTCATACTTGCTTTACATTGCTGGAAAGATTGCTTAGTATTCATTTGCTAAGTTTTTGGTGCGTTTTGGATGATATGGATGATATCGTGTTATTGTGGTTTTGCAACATGCTTATGTGAGGTGCTCACGTAAGGTGTTGTGTTCGGAACTAACTTGAGTCAAGTCGAGGACTTGGGCTCGTATGGATTGGTTGTTTATTCATGTGCAAGTGTTGCTTGAGTTCAAGTCATGGCTGGTGACAGGATCCATTGGACTAGTCTCAGGGAGGAGATGAGGTTCCAACAACCAAGTTCGGGAGGAACTGTGGTTGAGCTGATCAGGAGGTCGCGCAGGATGATTGAATCAAGGGCAGTGCATATGAAGGTTTCTGAATGTCGAAGGAAGGTGTTCGCACGTATGTATGCGGTGCATGATGTGGCAACATGGTTCCGAAGATGGGATATGGATGGGTTGATCTGGTTGGATGGATCGGATCGTACCGGTTGATGACTTTGGCTGCGGCAGAGTCGGTTATGGCTCGGTATGGAAAGTATCGAGTTGGTTATGTTAGGATTTCGTGTGTGTCACGAATTTGAGTTGTTTAGGAATGTGTTATACGTTCCTAAGGTGTTTGGAAGTCTTAAGATTGCTTCTATCTGCGTATAGAAGAGTCTTGAGCAGTTATGGAAAGTTACGATTCGTGATCTGAGTAGGATTGGAGTCCTAGTTGATATTGGGATGGCCTATGGGCTGGTTATATAAGCAAGGGAGCCCAGAGCTCGTGGAGACGACTTTGGGGCTGTTCCTCTTGTGTTCTATTGAATAAAATTCGTAGTTTGAAGGAACTTTTGTGCCTTGTTCGTCCGACTTGTTCCAGACAAGTTTTACTCGTCGAGTTTCTGGACAGCACTACCTTTCGTTGGTGGTTTTATCATAACTCGAGTTTTACATATCCAATTGACGTGATTCTTTTTGGTTTGTCTTCACAACTTGATTATCTATCATATATCAAAATTTCACGGTCATTGGATTTGTGGTCTATGATCTACACGAGTTTCTTTACAGCATTCCAGAACTGTTTTTTCTCAGGTAGGGCAGATTGACCTTTGTTTGATCTTTCAATCATAATTTGAGTTGTTCTTGACGGATTTGAGTATTCTTTTTGTGTTGTCTTCGTGACTTGATTCTTTCTGATATCTATCACTTTTGTCAGGGTGAAACACGTTTAGATTAGTCTCACACACCATTTCTTTAACCGATTGTTTTTTTGCCGAAAGGGTTTGGGGTTTAATTGTTTCCGCTGCGTAAGATTTTTAATCTACCATTCACCCCCCCCCCCTCTGGTAGCTTTTCACGTGCTCTTCGATCCTACAGATGTCACATGGATCCAAGTACACCATTACTTATGATGAGTTTGCAAGACTGCTTCACCTAGAAGACACTGGCAACAAAGAGCTAACCATCCACAACATTGGTGTCTTGGAGAAGGATAAAATGAAGTTTCTCTATGACACTCGCTTGACATTCAATCCTCCTTCCACCAAGAACATGAACCCATTCTTCATGGTTCTCAACAGAGTCCTCCGGAAGACAATAGCTCTGAAAGACGGAGATGCAAGAAGTGTCCAAGGATACTTGAGGACATTGATGAAGGTGATTAGCAAAGACATGAAGTTTGATGTCTTTGACTACATTTGGAATGATATGGTCAATATCTCTTGCACACTGAACAGATCATGTGGCTATGCACCTTACCTGATGTTTATAATTGAGAAAGTCACGAGGATTGAGTTCGTGAAGGATGTGGAGCACACTTCCCTGAGGCCTCAGAAGCCCTCCCAGGCCACTCTCCTAGCTGCTCCATCTCCAGTGTCCAGTGAAGAGGCTCCGAGGAGAGCTCAGGGAGATACCAGGACTGCTCTCGCTACTAGGGCCCCTCCTCAAAAAGGGTCCTCAAGTGGTATTTTAAAGTACTTGGCTGCTATCTTTTGCTCTTGCGAGAAGGCTGAAGTGAAAATCCATAAATTGAACAAGGCAAGGAAGGACGATATGAGACACATAAAACAAAATGTCAAGCAAATCTTCCAGAAGCTGGAGATTGAGCCCATTGGATCTCCTGTCATCTCCGAGGACTCTCCCTCTGACTTCTCGGAGCTTCCACCCCTTTCACCTTCTGAACTTGCCTATTTTGGCATTAGGGGCACTTCAAGTGGATCTGCTCCTCCTGCTCCTCAACCTGAAGATGAAGACAATGAGAGGACCGACAGCAAGGAATGAGCCCCTAGATCCCTCCTCTCCTTCTTTTTGGTGCCTGGATGCCAAAGGGGGAGAAATTGAGGGGGAGTCACTAGGTCCTAGGTGTAGGTTGTGAGAGGAGAGCTCTATTTGTGTTTCCTTTGGGTTGTAAAACTTTGATTGCGCTCTCTTATGCTATTGGACATGTGGTGTAAAACTATAACTTTGTTATGCTTATGACTTGTGTGCTATGCTCTAAATTTGATATTCATGCTTGCTAACCTTGATGCTGTCATGATTATGTCATTTATCTTATTCATATCAAGATTATTGTTCACATACATGTAGTTTTGCATCCCACCATAAAGAGTGCACATATGTCTCATGTTTTCATTGCTCAATTTGTTCCAAACTCATATGTGCACACTTTATGAAAGTTCTGCACTTTTAATCATATTTGCAAAATCTCAATTGCTTGTCATCAATCACCAAAAAGGGGGAGATTGAAAGTGCATCTAGGCATCCCTTGTGGGTTTTGGTGGATTTATGACAAGCAAATGAGATCCTACCTAAATTGTTGAGATAAGTGCAGGTTTTAATGAAATCATGAAGAAAGCGCAAAAAGAAGGGAGAGTGAGGAATCAAGTTGAAAGGAGCTCAAGAAATGATTATAATACTATTTGTGTATGGAGTGTATTGGAGAAACACACCCAAAGAGCTCAAGAAAATCTTAATCACCCTCACTGCACAAAGTTATACAGGTTTGGACTAGTCTGATTTACCCCGGACTAGTCCGATTTCTCTCTGTCCAGAATCGGACAAGTCCTCCCAGTGCAGACTTGTGTGCAAAGTCCAGTTTCCACAGACCGGACTAGTCTGATATCACCACGGACTAGTCCCATATCTCTTTGACTAAGATCGGACTAGTCCTCCCCAGTGCGGACTAGTCCTTAGAACTTCACAGTTTGCACAAAGTCGGACAAGTCCAATATCACCATGGACTAGTCCGATATCTTTCTGACCTAAATCGGACAAGTCTGATATTTGCATGGATTAGTCTGAAAACCTTCTGACCAAAATCTGACAAGTCCTTCGAGTTTGGACTTGTCCTCAGTTCACTAAGGGTTTCACCGCGGCCGGACTAGTCTGATCATCACAGAGACAAAATTGGACTAGTCCGACCCTGGCCGGACAAGTCCGATAATTCGGAACACTTAGGGTTTCCCACACACCGGACTAGTCCGTAGTCCACCACGGACTAGTCCGGACTTTGAAAATCCTAACGGTAATCTTTGGAAACCCTGGTATAAATAGAGGTGCACGGCCCCTAATCAAACATTCATGACCCCCTGCGCCGTCACACCCTCCAAGAGCCTAGAAAACACGTCTCTCCACACAATCCAACGCAAGAAAGATCAAATCTTTGAGGATTAACCATAGATCAAAGGAGAGACACGTTCTTCACGATTTGAGCTCTTGGGTTTGATTCTCTCGCACCCTCTCATTATTTTATTGCAGATCTTTGAGTTTGTTTGGTGGTGTTTTCAATCGTAAATCTTGGGGAGCCCTCAACTTGTGAGAAGGCCCCTCGAATACGGTTATTCTTGCCCCTTTGTGATTAGTGGAAGAGAATCGGCCTCCATGGTGATTCGACGAGGGTAGGGTTGGTGAAGACCCAGTCCTTTCGTGAGCTCCTCAATGTGGATGTAGATTTCCTCTGCAGAATCGAACCACGGGATAAAAATCATTGTGTCCCTTGTTCTTGTTCTTAATATTCATTGAAATCTAGGATTTGCTTAATATAGTTTAAATTTACGTTCAAACTTTGAATCTAAAGTTAACTTGTGCCACATCTAGTTTCACTAAAGCAATACATTCAATTTACAACTCAATTTCCGCTGCATAATGTACCAGCTTTGAAATCATTGATTGAACTTGATCAATCTTGTCCGCACACACCGGACTAGTATGCACCCAACCGGACTAGTCTAATTTATCTGCATTTGATCAAGTTGCTAAGTGTTGCAGGTTCTGACGAAAGAAATTCAAAAATCCTATTCACCCCCCCCCTCAAGGCTACATTCAGAGGCTCCTGCAATGGTCACTCTTTTACCTACTTCGGGACCCACAGCCGGGGTTGGGAAGCCGTTCAAGGGCTGCGGACTAACAGATCCTCGATGTTCCACTAGGTTCGGTGTTTCTTCGGACCTATCCATCGCCTGCTTGCATTTTTTTCTTATCGTGATTCCTTCTTCATTTGCAGGGAGTACCCCCCTGGTGTGATGGTTGTGGCGAGGGGCTATGGTCCTGCAGCCCGCCCATTAGGATGGGTTCCATCGAGTTTGGCAGCATCCCCGTCTCGACTAGAGCGGGTGTCAGTTGTCCTCAGTGGTGGTATCTAGGGCGACAGAGCTGTGTTTGCTCCCACCATCCCTGATGGTCGGTCTGGCGGGACGCATTGTCGCGAAGGCCCGTAAGGGGGCCCCGTCGCGCCCATCAGAGTGGCAGCCCGCCGATGATTCGGCTACTTGAGAGACGACCCCCGTGGAGTTGTCGAGGCCCTCCGATGTGGGAGCCGTGAGCAATGCTTCATCGTAGCAGCCTAGGGCTTCCACCCTTGCGCACATCGAAGCTGACGACCTGAGTGCCGAAGGTGCCGACAGTCTTTGGATTTTGCCCTCGTGTGGTCGAGGATGTTTTTGAGCCATACAGGACTGTGAAGTCCGCCCGTGGGAGAACATCCAAGAAGACACCCTTGTCCTCAGCTTGTAACTCGCCGGTGTGAGGGCGAGACTCGATGTTGGGTGTGACAGGATCTTCTAGGTCCTAGAGCGGTTGAGTGTCGTAGCCTCCGTCGGCCTAGTAACCTTTCTTGCCCGTCTACTATGTTTGTTTCCAAGTTTTACCCCGGTTTTCCCCGTAGGCACTGGCCCAGGAGTCCGCTACGAGGGTGCGGCTCCCTCACAAAGGCGACCCAAGTTTCTGCCAGGGCGGAGGCAGTAGTTGCCCGCAAGGACGCCGAGGGGGCGTGTGCGGTGTCATTGCAATTGCGTGTCGTGGTCGCCGCCACGTGTGAGGTGGTGGTGCGATGCACCTAAGAGCTCGAGGCCCTCCGTGCCTCCATCTCCATGTGCATGGCCATGCTCGATCCGTCCCCTCAGGGAACAGAGCCAGACACTCGCCTTCGGGAGATCCCGACTCGCTTCACCATCGTTCAGGGTGAGGTCACCATGGTTTGGAAGGAGACGATGGTAGCATGCAAGCGAATGCTTGGTCGTTTGGGGTCGTCATGTTGAACGATGCCACCATCATGACAAGGCTCTGCGAGGCTTTTCATTGCCACGCGGAGGTGATGGTGGAGTTGCAGGGGCTCCTGGATTGCCATCTGCAGGGCGGCATACGGTGCTTCCTCCGTGTCGCAACTTGGTGCCCAGATGGCGGGGCTTTCAAATAGGGTGTCCTCACAACTCAACGCCATGGCCACTAGCGAGCCACAGGGCACGACTTGCCCTCATGATCATGACATCCCACTACGATGGTGTCAATCTCTGCACCGTGGTTGAGGGCTACGTGGGTGGCCGGTCAGAGGCGGAGCTAGGCGCGCTAGAATTGGAGTGTGTTCCTATTGCTGCCTCTTTATGTCACCTAATCTCTCCGCGTCAGAACTGGCCCAGAGGATGGGATGGATGTAGTGCACTCTAGTCGTTGCATTCATTGTAAATATATGCTCCTTCCCCTGAGCGCTTTTGTAATGACGAGATGAAGTTATTTTGTTTGTTTCTCCTTTCTTAATGTGCTCTACTGTCCCAAACTCGTAGCATTTTCTCCCTTCTCCTACATTCCTCTCAATTTCCCATTCCACGTTGGTCCTGCATGATAGGTTATGCGGTCCCTGAGCTCCCATGGGGAGGTTAGACTCCAAGCCCGATACCTCTTGGAATCAGGAAACATGAATCCCCTACGTCGATTCGGGAGCCCCCGAGTCGGGCGGGATGATCAGGATTGCTCGCCTCGCGATGTGTGTGGAGGAATGGTGCAAGTCCCCTACTTGAGCCTTATGCTTTAAAGGTTTATTCCAAGAAGAACTACTATCTGAGAGGGGAGGATTGGTTTATCCTCGTTTGACGACATGTCGGAGCGGCGACTACCTGGTCTGCTTCGTCGGGACGTGGCAATGTTTCTTGATCCCTCGAGGTCGCTCTGGTAGTTCATGCTATTTCAAGTTGGTGCCTATCACGAGGCATAAGATGCACGGCTATTTGTATTTCTTAATGTCTACAATTCATCTAGTAGCAAGTGCTAGTTCTACAAAGACACTAGGCTAACCTAAGCCAAAGCAAGATGTGTTTTGCAAGCGCAGGGAAAATACCGTTGTAGCATTTCACCCAAGAGTATTCCTTAGAGTATCGTATTTATTTTATCTCAAATGAAGTCAAGTGAAGAGTTGTAAGATCAAAGGAAGAGTAGGGTGTTCTAGTGAGGAGCCTGGTAGGATGGGTAAATGACGTAGTGGGGGTAGTGAGACAAACATCTAAGCAATCTACTCTAAGGGTAAAGATGTCCTGGTGAAGGTCAAGTTAGAGATGAAACTACTCCTATTGTGATTTAATTACTCATATACATAGCCTATTAGTGTACACATGAGTATGCTAACGATGAATACTAGGTCTTAGTGGTCCAACACATCAGGGACGGATTTACCCTGACAACATTAGGACGATTCATGCCAAGGGCCTGTGGCATAGCTGAATGTGGGGGATTACAAAAAAAAGACAGGGTTGTCACCACCGGTCCCCTACCCCTACAGCCCGAGGGTCTACGAGACATCCAACGCTACTTAACTATCTAAGCACCACACTTACATGTTAAGTAAATACCTTAAGAGTCCGGATACAAATGCTATCCTAAGGTAATGACTAATCTAAACATCATTGAACCAATGTTGGAACCAAGCACTAACATATTCATATTAACATAATCATATTAATACCTAATTAGACTATAGTGGTGTTGTATGATGTTTATGATAACATGATATGAGTATTATGACTAGACCATAATAACATCTACATCTAGCACATATATGGACTCCACAACCAAACAAGAAACAATTTGTCCAAGTATATGAATAAATAAGACTAATAATATCATTATCATAAAGTATAAAGTCACAAAAAAAAGATACATGAGCCATACCTTCTCCAATTTGGACTTGGGACTAGAGGCTCCTCTCTACAGCCTAACCTCCACTAAGGAACTAGAAGAGAACTAGTGTATACAAGGGAGAATGCTTGAGTGGTGTGTGTGTGAAGTGAGGCCTTCTCCTCTGATGAGGACATCACAACAGCGGACAAGCACATTGAAGTACAAGGACCAATCACAAGAGCACGAGCGCAATTACTAAACCAGCAAGTGAACTCGTTCCTAACTGCCTACCCATGTGAATTTGGAAATGGAATGCTATGTCACAATTTAATTATTATTGGGAACCATAGATAATATCAACAAGTGACGGAAGGAGGCCTTGGGAACGTGGAGAACCAGTTGGGATGTCCACAAGTTGATAGAATCAGTTTACAACTCGCACTCGAGTTCAATTCAGAATCCATTAGTAGTCCACCTTAAAACGGATGCCCATAATGCATACGGACTCTGTTTTTGACGTTCTACATGCTTCACGGAAAGAGGAGAATATAATCTTTCCAATGGCTCTGGTCCCACCTCAAAATTCTTCTGGAATCATCAGGAATCGTTGAAAGTCGAGTTTAGATTTCTGTCCGACGATGTGCTACCGCATCGAGCCTTTGGGCCTTGTATTCCATAAGAGTCCATTAGGGGCGCGCCTAAGAGTCTTTTTAGCCAAACTCTAGCCTTTAAATACTACAGTCATGGGCCATATTTGGTGGGTTTTGCTTAGATTAATAATATCGGCGTTCTACAGTTTGTGGGACTCCAACTTCGCAATTTCAGATCGTGTCTTCTACGTTCTTGCTTGTGTTCTCGGTTGCAATTGCAGGGATTAGCCTTCTTGGTGAGGTCAAGCGTGTGCAACACGGTTGATAACCAATAGAGCAGTGGTATAGTGATTGCAGGGGTATTCATACTGCTCGAGAGCCGCGGATCATCAACGTCGAGTTCTCCACTCCAATCGTCTTACCGTTCAGAAGATCGGGCCTAAACTACTCATCACCCCTTATTTATACATGGAGTAGAGGCGGTTCCCTCCATCAAAAGCACGCGAGTCAGTCACCACCACCTTCAGGGTACCACGGGAGAGCGCCATGAGTCGATTGCCCATGTTTGGTGCCAGTACCTAGTTAGTCGAGCAAGGTGGTCGGCTGACCTGGTCTTGCCCCCCCTCTCCCCCCCCCCCCCCAGCTGTGCTTTCTACTGGTGGCTGATAGGTGGGTCTAGGCCTCATCCCCACATGAATCGACATTAGATTCCCTCAGATACGCCTCGGAATGGTCCATGGATCCATGTGATGCCACATGTCATCCTGTGATTTGTTAGGGTGACACTTTTTAGGATTGCTCCCCTCATTCTTCATCAATTATGCATAAAAACTCCTGTATGCACTATTTCTCCAAGTACAAGTGCAATTATGTCAAATATAAGGGTGATGCGTGTAAGAAATATTTATTACTTTGCATATTTGGGTTATATTGATAGTAAAAATTGGTATATAACAGCTATCAACAAACTCCCCCAAGCTTACCCTTTGCTCATCCCGAAGCAAAGATAAAAACTTATGGTGTTGATTCGGAGTTGTTACAATGTTCTATTTTTTCAAAAGTACCAAGTGCATAACAAAATATTCTACCTTGCATTGAATAAATTGGCTACAGTCCTCACCCCTTTTCCTTAGTCATTATGGGGCTTATGCCTCATCCTTTTCTCGGATGGTTGAAGGATAGAACAACAAAGTGAGCATGCATCACCTAATATTTAAGTTCCACTCAAATTTTTGGAGAGTTTCAAATGGGGTTTGAATTTTAAGTTCCTCAAATGATGCTTTCAATCACTCATATGTGAGAAGTGGTATTTATATCCTCATCAAGGCAATGCCTTTCTTGTACTACATCTAAATAAGGCTTCTATGTGGAGCTTGGTAGGGATCAAGAGTAGGAATATTTGCAACACATTTATTGCTAAGTCAAAAGAGTAAGCCTTAAGAGAAAACAAGTCATACTATTGATCAAGATGTGTGCACGCGTGATGGAATGTTTGTGGAGTGGACATATGAAGATGGCTCCTTTGTATGCACTCTCTTTATTGTGAGGATGAAACATGGCTACTTTTTTTTCTCATGTTGTCGTACATGAGCATGCTTTTTTCTTCTTCTTTTCTTGTAGCCATGTCTTCTACTCCTCTTTTCAAATATTTCAAATAGAGTATTATGCATGAAAATCATGGAGTATCTTTTGATGGTGGAATTATATAATGGAATTTCGCTAACTTCTAATGTAGAAGTTTAGCATGTGCCCGAGCAATCTTGATCTTAAAAGTATGAAAAGATTCTCACATAGGTCTATACCAGTTTGACTAGACTCAATGTGAAGGCAAATAGCATATGCATGGGGTTTATCAAATTCAAATCATCATATGGCTTTGGTAGGAATTTCTATCAAATGAGCAACTTTCATTTTAGATTTTCTCCGAAAATTTATGTTTCACTTTCAACTAGGATATTAGCCAGTCTTATCACTATATCATATACCACAACAACCTAAATTTAGACTTAAGATTTTGCTACCCACAAATTCCAAGTTTTAAGGCAAGAATATTCTAACCAATAAGTGCAATACTTGGAGAATACTAGGTTGTATACAAAGGACTAGGGAAAATAAAACAGAGCAGTTATTCATCATTTCAACTTTTGCAAAGTAAAGAAATATTCTTACCGCACGTCTTTTATATCATTACCCTAACATATACTACATTATTTTTTAGGTGCAAATGTAGTGGAAAGAAAGAAATAAAATAATGGAGTGCAAATGGGTGTGATACAAGTTACCTCAATTTGGGTCCTCCCCCAAGCTTGTTCTTCTCAATCTCCATGATAAGGGTTGAACCCATGATGACGAAAATAGGCCATGAGGTTGGCCTGTTAGTGTTGCAGCGTGGTGTTGACGTTGTTGAGCTCTGCGCTGATTTGTTGCTGCTAGTCGTCGATACCTTGGATGTGGTCTTGAAGTGTGTTGAGGACGTCACCTATCCTCACTTCAAGGTCTCCTGTCCTTTGAGTGAGTTCCGCTATTCCTTGGCCAAGGTCACGAGAATCTCGGGCCGAAAAGGAACGACGTGTACTCATCGGTGGAGGAGGCAAGCTACTAGAGCTTGAGTTGAAACCGAAAGGGTCCCATCTCCCTCAAGTGTAGTCCACTATTGCCACAACGATCCTCCAACCTTATATGTTTGAGGTTGGGTCCAACCAGCTGCATCACGCATTGGATCCACTTCCTCTTGGTACTCATAGGCGGGAGTAGATTGCGGTGGCATCTCCATGGCTGCTCTTCGTGAACGGCTTCTTATGACCCTGCCAGAAACATTACTCCTACAAACCTTTTCGATAGTCGAAGAGCAATGGTTAGTTGTCGGCATTTATATAAATGAAAATCTGGGTTGGGTGGCTGAATTTCATTTATATAGCCGGGATAGAAAAAACACTAAGGATCCATCTATATCATGTTTAAGAGTGTGTTCTTGCACTAGATATTCCTCATCTATTAAGTAACGGCTTGTTGAAATATACTCAATTGAAGCATTTTCTAAAGCCTCTACGTTCATAGCAATGTGGGTAATTAATGATGTCCATTCAGTTGGAATCGCGATGCTCAGAACATTCATTGTTCACGAGTCATGGTTCATGCAACATGAGGGGAATGCTCGGGCAAGAGGGAGTTTCCAAGGGGGAAAGTTTTGAGGTGAGGTCGGGCCTTCAATCAGGCGGCGGCCCCCGAGCCTAGGTGTTTGCAGCCGAGGCTCGGGTCTCAACCCCGGGATTTGACAGCTGTGGCACTCGCCCAATCTTGGCGAAGTGGGACCATCCCATGATCTTAAACTTGAGGTAGGCGTAGTTGGAGACTTCCATGAACTTGGCAAAGAAGGGCCGTCCCATGATGGCATGGTAGGGGCTGATGAGGTTGGCGACTTCGAATATCAGGATCTTCGTGCAGGAGTTTGTCTAGCTCCCAAAAGCGACCATGAGGTCGATGCGCCCGAGGGGTGTTGATCGTGCCCGAGGCACGATTCCCTAGAAGGGTCCCTGTGGGGGGACAAAGCTGAGAGCGTGGGATCTTCATGAGGTCCAGGGTGTTAACATAGATGATGTTGAGGATGCTCCCACTTTTCATTAGCACTCGGGTGAGGCATGCAGGTCCTACGACTGAATCGATCACCAGAGGATACCACCCAGGGTTTGGGATGAAATTGAGATGGTTTGCCCTATCGAAAACGATCACTATTTTGAACCATTGGAGATAACTTGGGATACCTGGTCTGTCGGGTCTTGTCCCTTGGAGCATCTTCTCCTGCTAGAGCGAGTTCCCAAGAGCGGATATGTCTCCGTGGATCATAAAGCAGCCGCCATCCACGTCGGGGGTTGACTCTGCCTACTCGAGGCCTTGGGCGGCAGTCCTCCTCCTTCCGCCACTGGGGCACTAAGCTTGGCCTCGAGGTAACGCTGGAGGAGGATGCATTCCTTCAGCGCGTGGCTTATCGGGTAAGCGTGATGAGTTCAAGGTTCCTCGAGCATCTTCTCGAAGTAGGTGGTCGCCTGTTTGGCTCATCTTCAGTCTTTACGTTGGCCCGGAGTCGCAACCGTGCTCGGGGCTCGTGTCTGTGGGCTGTCTTAGTTGGGACCAGGCTCCCATTCTCTTTTATCCCGATGAGTGACCGGACCCCTCCTAGTTTCGGGTTTGTTGGTCCACAGTTTCAGTGTGCTAATGTCGCTCCTTCATCAGGGGTGGCGCGGGAGGTGATGCCCAACAGTTTCTACATGCACATGCTCTTGAGGCGGGCAATCTTGGATGTCGTAGCCTCGCGGGCCACCCCCTAAAGGAAGGCCCAGATGATATCAGCGTCAACGGCTTAGGGCAACTTGCTGCACTACTTAGAGAACCGCTATATATAACTACGGAGGGTTTCGTCTAGCCTTTGTCGACATTCTTCAAGGTTTTCAAAGTGACCGGAATGCCCATTCATTCCCCAGAAGTCATCGTTGCTGAAGGTGGTATCGGGACTAGCCCCGCTCAGAGCGGGGCTGGGGATTCAGTCCCCATCGCCATAGTGGCTGCTTCCCTGACAGCGTCGCGACGGCTTGGAGGGAAGTCCTGCAAATCCCTTGTGAGCGTTTTTCCAGATGCTGAGGGCCAAGCAAAGATCAGGGTCACGCCTCGCGCTTGAGTTGGTAGAGATGAGCAGGAAAATAACTGGTCCCGTCGACGACTCTTTTCCGGACCGAGGTGCATTTCCACAGTCATCGATGATAGTCGTTAGTGTAGTTCTTGCAATTGTGCGTGTTTGCATGAATGCGGGCGGCATGATCCGTCAGGGAATGGAGGTCTTGACGGGCTAGACCAAATATGGTTTTGGTCGGTACGGGCATGGCATGCCATGAGGAGGCCATCACCACAGTGTTCTGGTTTATCAGCTCAAAGCGTGGGGCGTTTGCGGTTCCAGTGATGGCGTCAGTTCGGGCAAAACATCCGTGAAGGTGTGCCACGTCCGGACCGTCTTGGTGACGGAGCTGGAGTCGGAGTGCTGCCTCCCCCATTTTTGGGCACGTCTGCTCAAAATCGAGCGCGGCACGCCTTGACTGGATGTGGTTATTGGGGACAGGACTGCGTGCAGGTTCCTTTCCGAGCTCCCAGTGCTGCATCCTTTGTTGAGGGGACGTGATCCGTGATTGTGTTCATACGTCGTTGCGGGCGTTTGTGGTGTTCTGGCCTACCCGCTCAGAGCGAGGGGAGTAGGCGGGGCTAGTGGTGACGCCGGTCCGGGCGGAGCACTCATGAGGGCGCGTCACGTCTGGATCGGCGCGGTGACGGGAATTGGTTGGGGATGCGGCCTCGTCCAATTTCGAGCACGTCTGCTCGGAATCGAGTGCGGTGCATCCTGGCTGGAAGTGGTTGTTTGGGACGGGACATTTTGCAAGTTTCTTTCCAAGTTCTCAGCGATGTGTACCATGTTATAGGGACGGGGCTCGTTAAAGTGCTCGTATGCCACCGCCGGTGTTCGTGGGGCGGTGTTTCCCGCAAAAATGATCACTTACCTCGGTGTCAAAGTCGGAGTTGAGGTTGCATCTGACAGTATCTTCTAGTATCCCAAAGAGGGATGGCCACGCGACATCATCCATTCCTTCGGAGGGCATTTTTCAGACATCGCTGGCGATGTCAACACTGTTGAGCCCCCGAGGACCGCCGACAATGCTCCACGGTGTCAATGAAGCCATACGAAGCTGATGAGAATGCACAGTAGCATTCCCATACCTGGCTCTCCGACTGTTGATGTTTCAAAAACCGACTAGTAAAAACTTATTGAATCATGTTCCTCTCCGCATGGCTAGCCTGCAAAGAACAATAGATTTATCCCGCTTTGAGCAAAAAATACCCTATGTCTCGCGGGAGTTTTCCATGATCTTTGTTAGCTCAAAAGGAGAGAGAACAAAACACAAGCGGACCTTGCCCGATTATATGAACTCTAAGAATGTAAGAACATCTACGAAAGTAATGCATAAATGTAAACACACACGGGCTTAAGAAAGTAAGACACGAGCGGAAGTGCATTAAAGCAAAAGGGTGCAAGAGCACCAAAGGGGAAAGCATGTAAGTCAACACATAAGATAATGTGGAAAGTAAAATGCGTATAGTAATCGTGAATACAGAGTGAATTTGCCCTCCACAGTGAAGGCCTTGGGGGTCCTTTTATAGGGGGGCGAGGTGGACCTATCTATCTGATGTTCCTCATAGTGGGGCCGGTTTTACAGTGTTCGCTACATATCTAGTCTGTTGGAAGATTTAGTCTTGGCTTCTTCGTGATCTCCAAGGCACTGTCTTCGGGATGAAGTTACCACCCTTCTGACGATGGATGTGACGGATGTAAGGCTTATCCTACAATAGGTCACATCGCAAGTGCTTCCCCCTACCGAAGTTATCGTGCTCACCATCCGTCATAAATGCACTTAACTACACCGCCCCTTCTGGGCTCGAGCTCGAGAGGAATCGTCTGCCTGACCTCCTGGTCAGGACATCAGTGGGTTAAATACCATGACCTCGCGTAGTCCTAGCATTGGTGGCGGGTCCCTCCTCCATCGGAGAGTAGCTTCAGTCCATAGCCGCGTAGTGGTCAAGTACCGTCGGATCCGATATGTTTGGTACCCCGGGTATAGAACTCAGTCAACACCGATGAACAACAAATAACACACATAGGAGCAACAGTAAGTTGATTAACTTAAAAAGGTTACAAAACAAGAAAAGAAAAACAACATCAACTAAAAACAAGAAAAGAAAAACAACTAATTCTACTCATCATCCTCCTCGAGCTCCTGGGGCTCCTGGGGCGCCTCCGGTGGCACAACCAGGAAACCCAGTCTTTTGGCCGTCGCGCTATATTCCTGCGGTCGTTGACCCCGAGCTCCTGAGCCATCGTCTCCCACAAAGCGTCGAGACGACCGGCCACATGCGTGAGCCCGAACAAGTAGTGACCCACGGTGCCCATTCCAGTATCTTCTGGAAGAGTACCGAGTCCCAAGCGGTGCATGGAGCAAGATGTACTGTTAAATATTTAGGATTGGAGGGCACGTGAAAAGCTACCAAAGGGGGGTGAATGGTAGATTTAAACTTTTTCAGCAGAAGCAACAAAAACTCCTCAGCGGGAAATCAATCTGTTAAGAAACCGTGTGTGCAACTGATCTAAACATGGTCAACCATGAAAAAAGTAGTAGATATTATAGATAATCATGTCAAGAAGACACGACAACAAGAATCACGAAAACTGTCGAGAAAACTCAAGTTATGATCGAAAGATCGAACAAAGGTCAATCTGTTCTATCTGAGTAAAAACAGATCTGCAACACTGTAAAGAAACTCGTGTAGATCCGAAACCACATATCCAATGACTGTGAAATTTTCACATATTATAGATAGTCAAGTTGTGAGGACAACCCAAAAGGAATCACGTCAATTGGATCTGTAAAATTTGAGTTATGATAAAAAACACTGACGTAACATAGTGTTGTGCAGAAACTCGACGAGAAAAACTTGTTTAAAACAAGTTGGACGAATAAGGCACAAAAGCTCCTTCAAACTACGAATTTTATTGATCAAAGCACAAGTGGAACAGCCCAAAATCATCTTTACATAAGCTCTGACCTCCCTTGCTTATATAACCAGCCCTAAGGCCAACCCAATCCTAACTAGGACTCTAATCCTACTCAGTTTCAACCGAAACTTTCCATAACTGTTCAAGACTCTTCCATACGCAGATAGAAGCAATCTTAAGACATCCAAACACCTTAGGAACATATCCCACATTCTTAAAACAGCTTAACTTTGTGACCCACACGAAATATAACCAAAATAAACTCGAAACTTTCCATAAACGAACCATAACCACCTCAGTCATAGCCTGAGGCATAATCCAACGGTTTGGACCTTTCTGACCAATTCTTTACGCCCACTTATCTTCATAACACCTTGGAAAAATGTTGCCACGTCCATGCACTCCTTGCACATGTGCAAACACCTTTCAACAATGTGCATCATACCTTCATATGCAATTTTGTTGATCCAAACATGTTGTGGGACCCCCCGATCAACTCAACCACAATTCCTCCCTAACTTGGTTGTTGAACCTCATCTTCTCCCTAAGACTAGTTCAATGGATGTTGTCACCATCCATGTCTTGACCTCAAGCAACACTTGCACATGAACAAACAACCAATTCTTCCGAGCACAATTCCTCGACTTGACTCACGTTAGTCTAAAAAACACAACACCTTACGTGAGCACCTCACATAAGCATATTACAAAGTATTGCAAGATAATACATGCTTTAACCACCAAAAAACACCAAAAATTTAGCAAATTAATACTAAACAAACCTTACCATAAGCGTAAAGCAAGTTTTAAACATTGCAAATTAAAAGCAGAACCACTGTGATCTTGCACCGGACCTTGACAAAGCTAATCTAACCTTGCGTCGAACCTAGCCAAAGCTAACTGGACCTTGCGCTGGACCTAGCCAAAGTTTGTTGGACCTCACGTCGGACCTAGCCAGAGCTACCCAAAGCATGTCGGCACTATCGTCGGAACTTGCTGGAGCTACCCAAAACATGCTGGACCTATTGTCGGACCTTGCCGGAGCTACCCTAAACATGCTGGACCTATTGTCGAACCTTGACGGAGCTCGGACCTATAGTCAGACCTTGGTGAAAAGAAAGTTTTGGCAATATTCAAAACTTTTATCAAAATATCCAATGTATTCAGCACACATAGGTCTCATAATCTCCCCCTTGATGAATGCATTGACAACACCAATTAGAATCCAAACATTGGCTTATTCACGTGAAAAGTTTTGAAAACAATTTCCCCCCCTTTTTGAAAATCAATATACATATCTTTCCCCCTTTGACAATGTATTCAGCAAGGTTCAAAAGAGAACTTTCAATTATTTTGAGCATATTATAACATATACATTTAAAACGGAGCTCATCCAAGTCATACTATCAAGTAACTTACGCTATCACATCAATGAGATACACAAAGTAGTGTAAGACATGCTAGAGATCAAGTGTAATTTTTAAATTTAAGAAAGTCATGATCTCACAAACTTAACTATTTCAAAACATGAAAGCATGATACATGTTGCTGCATTTTCCATTTTCCATTATCATTTAATGCACAAATTTTGATCATATGACATCTGCAAGAGATTATATGCCGCATCAGCTTTATTCTAACCAACCAAGCCAAGCCTATCTCATTTGACAATCAGAGCTTAAGGACATGGTTTTAGTCATACACAACTTCTTCCAATTTCATATCTAAGTGCAATGATAAGCCATCTCAAAAGAAGAAGTGCTATGCATGCATATTCTCTTGATATTTTCTCAATTTTTCATTTGAACATAAAAACTCAACATGTGAGTTGATTACTTGATTAATTCTTCATGATTAAAAGCACTTGTGAGCATGCAACAAGTTCAAAATAGAAATTAAGTTTGATGATGACCAGATTTAGTATAAGTAATTATTACAATTGCTAGTCGTGGCAAAAACTACAAAATGTATAACATGAGTGATGTAGTAAGAACTTTTAGCATGTAAAAGGAATTACAAAGTCATATATGTATGAAAATACTATGCTCATATTTCATTAATTTCAAATCACACATAGAATTCTTAAGTTTCAAAGCTCCCCCTCAATTTAAGTCATGAGGATGCATAATCCCTATTTCACTACGAATGAAACAAGAACGAGTGAAATACAAGGGTTTTGTGAAAATACCAACCAATTGCTGTTCGGTATCGACATGGTGAAGCACAATGTTTCATTTTCAACATTATCATGGACAAAGTGATACCTAATATCAATGTTCTTTGTTCTAGAATATTGCACGAGGTTTTAGCAGTGCAAATGGCACTAGTGTTATCACAAAACAGCAAAACACTATATAAATCAACCTCATAGTCCTTAAGTGCTTGAACAATCCAAAGAATTTGTGAGCAAGCGCTAGCAGCAGCTACATATTCAGATTTGGCTGTGGATTGTGCAACTTGATTTTGTTTTCTAGAGGACCAAGCAACAAGTGAATTACCAAGAAAATGACAAGCACCAGAAGTACATTTCCAAAATCAGCATTCAAAAAAGCTTTAAAAGTAACGGTTGAGGAAGAAGGAAGAAAAATGTCAAATTCTTGAGTTCCATGTAAGTACCTGAGAATCTTGTTGACGGCTTAACGATGTGAAGCACGTGGGAAAAGCTTTAAATTGTGCACAAAGACAAACGCTGAATTGTATGTCCGGTCTTGATGCTGTGAGGTACAAAAGTGATCCAATCATACTTCTATATTCTTTTTGATCGATTGGGTCACCATCTTCATCAAGTTCAAGTGTCGTTGTTGTACCCATTAGTGTCCAAAGAGTCTTGCTTTTGTCCATGTCGAAGCGCTTAAGAAGGTCTCTTGTATACTTTGTTTGATGCACAAAAGTATCCTCTTTCGTTTGCTTGATTTGCATCCCTAAAAAGTATGTGAGTTCTCCGATCATACTCATCTCAAATTTTGAACTCATCATTGCTGAAAACTTGGACACTGAATCATGAGAAGCACAACCGAAGATAATATCATCCACATACACTTGAACGATTAATGAGTCATTGCCATGCTTAAGCACAAAATGAGTTTTATCAATCCTGCACATGGTAAACCCCTTTTCAAGTAAGAATGTTTTTAACCTATCATACCATGCTCTAGGGGCTTGTTTGAGACTGTACAAGGCTTTGGACAGTTTGTAAACATAATTAGGAAAATTTGGATTTTCAAAACCAGGTGGTTGCTTGACATAAACCTCCTCATCTATGTAGCTATTAAGGAAAGCACTTTTAACATCCATTTTATATAACTTGAAACCTTTAGATGCAGCAAAAGCTAACAAAATTCTTATGGCTTCTAATCTAGCAACATGAGCAAAAGTTTCATCAAAATCTAGACCTTCAACTTGTGTGAAACCTCGAGCAACTAGCCTGGCCTTATTCCTAACCACAACCCCATCCTCACTCTGTTTATTTTTAAACAGCCATTTAGTTCCAATTAGAATGTGACCTTGAGGTGGAGGTACAAGTTTCCAAATATTATTTCTTTCAAATTTTCTAGCTCTTCTTGCATGGCAATAATCCAATATTTATTAGTGAGTGCGTGTGATATATCTTTACGTTCAAAAGAAGCAACAAAAGCAGAATGAGTGTGAGCGTTTGGATCATAAAACCTGAACCGTGTAACTCGCACGTGCAAGCAATGATTTGTTGTGGAGGATGACTTTTGAGGATGCGGGGGGGGGGGGGGGGGGGGGGGGGGAGGAGGAGACGCTTCACAAGCTCCTTCTTCTTCATGTTCATCATAGATTTAAGAACTTGTGACTTGAGGACGATCTGTACCAGCTGCAGTAGTTGTTGGTGCTGGTAGTGGTTCAAAATCAGCAGCGTGATCAACGTCATTTGCTTCCGAATGTTTGGGCAGCAGCACCACTTCTTCATCTTCTTCGATGAAAATATTCTTCCCTGCAGATATGGATATGGACCTACAATATTAGAGTTAGTACCTGAGTTAGCTTCATAAAAAGAAACCTCACAAGTCTCCACAATTTTGTTAGTATCCAGTAAAAACACACGATAGCCTCTAGTATGAGATGGATAACCAAGAAACACGCCATAAACAGATCTAGGTTCAAATTTATCAATATTACCATGTTTCTTAACAAAGCGTTTACAACCAAAGACCCGAAAGTGTGTGACACTAGACCTATGTCCAAATTGAAGTTTATATGGTTTTTTACCTAGCTTAGCACGCAAGAAAATACGATTTGAGACATAACAAGCAGTTGTAATTGCATCTACTAAAATTTTTCTAGAAGTTTGATGTTCATCATGCATAGTCTTAGCCCTCTCAACTAAGGCTCTGTTCTTTCTCTCAACAACACCATTTTGTTGAGGTACGTATGGTGAACAAAATTAATGATCTATTCCTTTTTAGCACAAAAGTGATCAAAAGATTGATTTTTAAATTTAGTTCTCTTATCACTTCTAATTGCTTTTAAAGATCTTGGGTGATCAATTGATAATCTAAGAAATAAAGTTTTAAAGTGACAAAAAACTTCATTCTTAGATGCCATAAAGTAAACCCAAGAGTATCTAGAAAAATCATCAACAATCACAAGAACATACCATTTACCTCCAAAAGATTGAACACGTGAAGGACCTATAGTGTCAAGGTGCAAAATTTGTCCTGATTCAGTTGTCATGGTCATTGTGAGAGGAGCATGTGAACCTGCAACTATCTTAGCATGTCTACAGGAAGAACACACAATTTCTTTGTCCCCATTAAGCTTAGGCAGACCATGTATGCGATCGAAAACACTAACAAGCGTGATATGATCAAAGCCTACGTGACCAAGTCTACATGTCAAAAATATAAGTATTTCGGATCATTAGCAACTAAACACCTATGCTTAGAGGATGACATATTAAAATCACCTTTAAAAACTCTTCCAAATCGAGACATGTTAAAAATGAGCTCACTATTTGAATCTACAACCTTGCAGTGATTTTTAGTGAAAATAATTTCCACATTTTCATCTAGCAATTGTGAAACAGAAAGCAAGTTGTATTTCAAATTTTTAACAAGTGCCACATCCTTCAAGTTGTAGTGATTATTTACTCTAACTGAACCCTTAGCAATTATAGGAGTTGAAGAATTATCGGCAAAAGTAACATTCTCTACGTGTGACACAAAAAAGAGGGAGGAAAACCATTCTTTATTACCGGTCATGTGGCGTGAGCAACCTGAATCCACAATCCAAATGTTCTCCTTCCTCAAGCGTGTAACCTACATAGAAGCAAAATACGTCGATGACTCAATACTGGGGTTAGTCAAAAGGCATTTAGGAATCCAGTACTGAGTCACACGACGTCCAGCAGGAATAACACGAGAAAACTGAGATAAAACTCCATGTTTGTGAGCCAAAGTTTGAGAATTTTTGTACCCAACTACTAACCTACGAGGTGTTACATGTGTAGTACGAAAAAAAAGTAGGTTTAGGAGCAAACTTTGGATGTTTTTGACTCATTACAGTAGGTTGAATATTCCTAACATTCAGTTCAGCGAGTGCAGCAAGTTTTGCATAGTGGTGATGTGATCTAGCAATCATTCTTTCCTTTTTCTGTTGTTTAGCTAGTCTATAACAAAAGTCTATGACATGACCATCTCTACCACAGTAGGTACAATGAAATTTAACTTTGTGTTCATGTCTAGATGAGCAAGCAACATGTTTATTAGAAATTGAATGAGATAGAACCCCTACAGATTTGAAAACCACTATTTAGGAACTGTTTGAATCAAACCACTCCCTAATGACTTTACAATTTTAGGTGGATGTGCCTTAGCATAAGAATGATAATCAAAACCTAAAAAAGTTTTATTGTTGCAAGACTTGCAAGAATTCAGCACCAAGTTTAGGTTCTTATTCCCATTACAAAACCGCTCTAGTGTCCTATTCATGTCATCAAGTTTCCTAGACAAGTCTAGGCAATTTTCACATGAAGTTTTTCCTTTTAATTTGAAATTGGAACAATATTTAACTTCATGAGAACGTAAAGCATTGTTCAATATTGAAATCTCATTCATAGCATCGTGTAGTTTCTTATCAAGATCATCACAAGTAGAACAATGCAAATCAATTGTAGAACAGCTAGCATCTTTCATGTTTTTATCATTAAGTGCAACAAGCTTTTTAATCTTTTCAATTTCAAGTTCAAGCTGATCGAGTGTGGAGGTGTGCACACTTCTTAAAGAGGACAATTGTTCATATATAAGCTCACATGAGGAACAAGAATCATCACTAAGAATCAAATATTTTAAACGATTAATTTAGATTCTAGTGATTCAATTTTAACAACATTGTCCCTAAGTTTTTTGTCCTTTTAACTATAACAGTGGCGCGAGAAATAGGATCACACATTTCTTTAAAAGTGGGACGTACCTCTTCATCGTCGTTGTTGTATTCTGCCTCCTCCATACTTGATCTTGAGTTGCCCGCCATGAAGCACAAGTTTGCCAAATTCTCTTCATCTTCATCACTTCCGATGTTCACATTGCTCGAGCCAAATTGTTGATGTGTAGAGATAAAACTGTTCATCGATTGACGACATGTAAAACCCTTCTTTTTCTTCTTATTGTTTGCAGAGGAGTGCTTCGTCCTTGCTTGCTTTTCATCACGGGAAGTATGACCTAAAAGGTTAGGGAAATCCCTACGAAAATGTCCTGTCGTACCACATTTGAAGCATCGTTGAGAACCGACACTTTCTCTCCTTCTAGTTCTCACATTTTGCAATTCTTTTGAGATCCGAGTAGAGAGAAGTGTTAGCTCCTCCTCTGGAAACTCTTCAATCTGTTCAAGGGTTAGAGAGGACAACAAATCAAGTGTAGCACATGATAAAGATTGGCTTGAGCTAGACATGTCACATTGAGAAAAAAATGCAAGAGACTTGTTGAGGTTTTTATATGAGATTATATCAATTTCATAAGTTTTGAACTTAGATTATAGCACATCCAAAGTAAGTGTACTCATGATAGTAGATTCACGAATAGATGTAACTTTCATCTCCCAAATTGACATGTCTAAAGCACTTAGTAACTGCCTAGCACTCTCAGCCTCTGAAAAATTAACATTAACACTACACAAGTTGCTGAGAATTTTATTAAAGCGAGCAAATAAATCGTCGATGGACTCACCTGGTTGCATCTCAAAGCACATATATTCTTCCTTGAACATATCTTGACTTACCTCCTTGATTGTGTTGCATTCTTCATGGTAGTCACAAAGTGCCTTCCACACATCGTACGTTGATCTGAGGTGTGCAACTCAATCGATGTCGCTTTGAGTCAATCCTTGTATGATCAAGTTCCGCACCTTGTTGTTGTTGTTGTCGACATATCTCATGTTCGTAGCTGTGAATTGATCGTTTTGTGGCACGTCCTAAGGCTTTAACACCTTTTTCCCCTATTGTGAAGCCTTGCGCCTAGATAAAAGCCTCCATACGTGCCTTCCGAACCCGAGAATCGATGCCACTAAAGACACAAGGTTTTGCGAAGTATTTCTCCATGATGATTAGTCAAAACATGTAGAAATCACAAAGATTAGAGCAAATTGGATCTAATACTAATTGTAGAATCGAAGAGCACGTGAAAAGCTACCAGAGGACGGTGAATGGTAGATTTAAACTTTTTCAGCCAAAGCAGCAAAAACCCCTCGGTAGAAAATCAATCTGCTAAGAAACCATGTGTGCAACTGATCTAAAGGTGTTCAACCGTGACAAAAATAGTAGATATTACAGAGAATCAAGTCACAAATACACGAAAACAAGAATCACGAAAAACTGTCGAGACAAACTCAAGTTATGATCGAAATATCGAACAAAGATCAATCTGTTCTATTCGAGTAAAAACAGATCTGCAACACTGTAAAGAAATTCGTGTAGATCCGAAACCACAAATCCAATGACTGTGAAATTTTCTCAGATGATAGATAGTAAAGTTGTGAAGACAACCCAAAAGTAATCACGTCAATTGGATCTGTAAAACTAGAATTATGATAAAAACACCCATATGACATAGTGTTGTGCAGAACTCAACGAGAAAAACTTGTCTGAAACAAGTCAGACGAACAAGGTACAAAAGCTCCTTCAAACTACGAATTTTATTGGTCGAAACACAAGTGAAACAATCCAAAGTCTTCTTTACACAAGCTCTGGTCTCCCTTGCTTATATAACCAGCCCTAAGGTCAACCCAATCCTAACTAGAACTCTAATCCTACTCAGTTATAACCGAAACTTTCCATAACTGCTCAAGACTCTTCCATACGCAAATAGAAGCAATTTTAAGACTTCCAAACACCTTAGGAACGTATCCTACATTCTTAAAACATCTCAATCGTGACCCACACAAAATCTAACCAAAATAAACTCAAAACTTTCCATAAACGAACCATAACCACCTCACCCGCAGCCTGAGGCATAATCCAGCCGGTTGGACCTTTCTGACCAATTCTTTACGTTCACTTCACTTTATCATGCCTCGGAACAATGTTGCTATGTCCATGCACTCCTTACACATGTGCAAACACCTTTCAACAACGTCCATGATACCTTCATATGAATTATTCTTGATCCAAACATGTTGTGTGACCAACCGATCAACTCAACCACAATTCCTCCCGAATTTTGTTGTTGAACCTCATCTTCTCACCTAAGACTAGTTCAATGGATCCCGTCACCAGCCATGTATTGACCTCAAGCAACACCTGCACATGAAAAAACAACCAATTCTTCCAAGCACAAGTCCTCGACTTGACTCACGTTAGTCTGAAAAACACAAAACCTTACGTGAGAACCTCACATAAGCATGTGGCAAACCATTGCAAGATAATACCAACCTTAACCACCAAAACACAACAAAAATTTAGCAAATGAATACTAAGCAAACCTTACCATAAACGTAAAGCAAGTTTGAAACATTGCAAATTAAAAGCAGAACCACTGCAATCTTGCACCAGACCTTGCCAAAGCGAACTGGGCCTTGCGCTGGACCTAGCCAAAGCTAACTAGACCTTGCGCCGGACCTAGCCAAAGTTTGTTGGACCTCATGTCGAACCTAGCCAGAGCTACCCAAAGCATGCCAGATCTATCGTCAGACCTTGCTGGAACTACTCAAAACATGCTGAACCTATTATCGGACCTTGCCGGAGCTACCCAAAACATACCGGACCTATTATCGGACATTGTCGGAGCTCGGACCTAGAGTCCGACCTTGATGAAAAGAATGTTTTGGCAATATTCAAATCTTTTATCGAAATAGCCAATGTATTCAGCACACATAGGCCTCACAAAATACATCTCGCACCATGTCGCGGCACACGTCCTCCATTTGCCTGGAGCTTGAGGGGGAGGACCGTGGCCGCTTTGCCGTTGGATCCCTCAGCGGGCTAGGCGGCAGTGCCTGGTGTTCTGCCATTTGGTGTGGAAGTCAATGGAGTGCGGCGGAGAAAGAAGAGAAAGAGTAGTACTATGGTTGTGCAGGGAAAATGATCGCGCGAGTGTGTCTTTATATGATCGTTTGGCTGGCGGTTTGTCTCTCGGCGCGCGCACTGATGGGACACTTCGAATTGAATTCAAAGGATGCATGCACTGTGTGTTCCCCTTGATATCCACAAAGGTCACTTCAGCCGCCTGTCTTAATGGCTAATATCGTAGGCAGGTCCATATTTACAGTCTGCCTGTGAAAATTGATATGTTTACACTAGCAGTTTAGTTTTGCGAGCCGCCTGTGATGTTCTATCATCGCAGGTGGCTATTAATTATTGGACATCGCATACAAATTTTTTAGCAGACTGCATGAGTAAAAAAATGGGCGCATGTGAAAATGTTTTTTCTTGTAGTGACTATTGATTGTATAGTCCATTGACCAGGCTGTAACATTTTTTGTGTTAACATCGAGTCGGAGTTGTCAGACTATGAGGCAGCTATAGGCAGGCCCGACTCTGGGCCTAGGCGGGAGGGGCGACCGCCTAGGGCCCAGGCGAGAGAGAAGCCCACGATGTCAGCTGTTAAGGAAGAAAAAAAGTTAAATTACCTAGAAGAAAATGCCCTCCTACTGAGCTGATCTTAAGGTCCCGTCTCTACCTCTGCTGTACGCAGGTGGTCAGCCAAAGCAGCTTCTGAGCCACCCTCCCTTCTACCTACCTCAACGATTTTATACCGTTCGGTAGCAGACTACGGACTTTCGCCTTGTGCCTATAATCACATGAAGGCATGAGCGTGAGCCCGTGAAGGATGAAAGTGAGCGATCATCCGTGATAGGTGGTAGGCTGCACACACAACGCTGAAAATATAAAAGAGTTGAATCCGTAGAATGCTAAAAATTACGAGGTGAAAGAGAATAAGACACAACTTTGCTCCGTCGCACAGACGCATCGAGGACCACTATTGTGATGATTCTTATCATTTATTTACATCATCCATATGCGATGTACAGTTACACGGTCTGAATTTTTATTTTTATATTTTTTTGCAAAAACGATATTACTAATGTGTTTAATATTTATTATTAAATATCTCAAACTAAGAATATATATATTTTATAAGTGAAAATAGTCATATATATATATATATATATATATATATATATATATATATATATGGGCTCATGTTGTGTCAACTATCAACTTCGCCCTAGAGCCCTTCAAAACATAGAGCGGGCCCTGCCTATAGGAGATCTTGATGGACTGTAATTAGAGTGGGCATGTATTGAGAAAAGGAACCTTAAACTTACCCGACTCTAATTAGCACTACTACAAAAAGCATTTTTACAGGCGCCTCAAATTTTCAAACACAGGCGGTCCTTAAAAATATGCGACTGTGATGACGAATGATATAATAACCGCCTGTGGTGAAAGAACAACACAGGCGGATTTTAAAGAACAACCGTCTGGGTAAATACATGATATTCACAGGCGGTTCTTAGTTAAGAACCGCCTATAATGCGATGAACTTCATAGACGGATTTTAAGGAACAACCGCCTGGGTAAATACATGATCTTCATTGGCGGTTCTTAATTAATAACCGCCTGTAATGTAATGAACTTCATAGTCGGTTCTTAATTAACAACGGCCTGAGAAGATCATGTATTTTCAGTGGCGGTCATTGTTTAAGAACCGTATGTAGTTGTTCAATTATCATAAGCGTTTTTCATTGAAATTACAGGGATGTAGTCGTTGCAATTATCACAACCGTATGTAGTCGTTGCAGGGAAAATTGTATCAGGAAAAAAACACAGATGAGCGGATACTAGTACAGTAATGCATTATAGGAAATGCTCGATCACCAGTGAGGCTGGCTTAATTATGATAACACACCATTAGAGGCTTTACAATTGTTCAAAGATAATTTCTTTACACACTGAACAAAAATCATGCTACATTCATTGTAGATCGACGATGACGCTCCCATCGATCAATCTAAATTGTACCATCCTGCTTGCTCCTGAACACGTCTCTTATATTCTACTGGATCCTGAAAATATTGGCATTATTTAAATTAACAAATGTCGAAGGAGGAATGAATAACCTACATTGTTCACTAAGTCAAAGTGTCATCTAACCTTGATAAGTAGATTATAGCAATCATTTTCAACATTAGGCACATTTGGCTGATGCAGCAAACGTTGAACTTCAAGTAGTATAGTTTTGATTGTAAAAGCATTGCACCATCCCTACGAAATATAATTTAAGCAATATAAGAAACCAGTTCAAATAAGTTCGACAAAAATTATAAGTAATAATTACATGAACAAAATAGGTGTATCTTACAGTCTCTTGATCAAGAATCCCGATGCAGAGTGCTCCCGAACAATGGACATTTGGGTGGAAGAACCCAATTGGAAAGGCACATCTTGGAGGCACCAAGGGATAGTCCTCAGAGAAGGAGATTGTCAATGGGTAGTAACCATCTTCCCATTCAGTCTACAAAAGAAATTTATTAATAGGAGGATGATGGTTAAACTCATATTGTGCTTGTTCTTCATGACTTACCCCTTCTTTACCGGGGACGATGCACTGCCACTTCAATAAATCTCCCGATTCAGGCTTCGCAGAGAAACCCTACACGGAGAAATTGAAAATACCAAAAACAAACAAGAAGTAAAAACAAACTACAGTTAAGTTCATCAGTCCATTACAGATGCATATGTATATACAACCATGCGACCGGTGTGCCATATGTACATATATGGGGATGGTTCTTGCGCCACGCCAAGCGCTCCTCCTTCAGTCGGCTACACGCCTGAGACATCATTATCTGAAAGACCAAACTTCCAAACTTCCAAATTATTGAGTCCAAACGCATATGTACACAAATGCAAAAGGACACAATCCATATACCAACATTGTTCTAAGTTGATTTCAGAAGATACAAATATATACAATATATATCATCTTGCATTGCTATATACATTTTTTCCAGCATTGACATCTTCGCGCATATAGGGTTTCAAATTCTTTTTAATGCTTCTCTCTACGCGCTTGATGTTTTTTTGTTCGGTAAAAAGGTACATCTCTTCATACTGATTATATTCCTCTTCATTATCTCCCACATTCTCAACCCCAACAATATTTTGCTTTCCAGAAACAATTACGTGCAACTTCTCAGTTTCTGGATCTTGAACATAAAAAACTTGTGCAACATTATCGGTGAGAACCCACAGGTCATCTTTGTAGCCCACTTTATTCAAGTTTACCAGTGTCAGCCCGTAACTGTCCACTTTCAAACCATCAGGATGTTTGACCCATTGGCACTTAAATACGGGCATTACCATTCTTTCGCCATAATCGAGTTCCCATATTTCCTCTATGGACCCGAAGTATGTGGTCTTCTGCCCTTGTGAATCATAAGCCTCAATACGAACACCACTATTTTGTGCAACACTCTTACCGTCTTTTTCTTTAGTGTAAAATGTGTAACCATTGATGTCATATGCTTGCCATGATGTTACCAAAGCAGATGGGCCAGAAGCTAACTTCTTCATTGTTGCCTCTTCTATAGTGCTTCTGTATGATATATTTTTGTCCATTAACCATTCAGTGAAACATCTTCTGTGCTCTTTCATGATCCAGTCCTCTGTGCGGTCTTGGTTTTTATCACGAAGCTCAATTTGGTGTTCCTGGATGTACGGCTCAGCTATTGCGAGCTGTTGTAGTACACCAAAATGTGCACAATGTACATTCTTGTAATCTCGAACAATAAAAGTTTTCTTACCCACTTTGCCTCTCCCACGTAGTCTACCCTCATGTACTGGTATAGGCACACCTATCGATTTTCCATCTTTGATGTAATCAGCGCAACCCTCAATCACTTCTTCAGTGGTGTATCCTTCCATAATTGAACCCTCTGGGTGAGCACGGTTCCGCACATAACCTTTTAATACTCCTAAATATCTCTCCAACGAAAACATATGATGTAAATATAGTGGCCCCAATGCTTTTATCTGATCAACAAGATGTATGATTAGGTGTACTTGCATATCAAAAAAGGATGGTGGGAAACACATCTCAAGCTTGCACATTGTCTCGATGATGTATGTTTTCAGATAGTCTAAATCTTCACGTGCTATCACCTTTTGTGATACTGCATTGAAGAAGTAACACAAACGTGTGATGACAACTTTTATATGCTCAGGTTTGATTACTCTTATTGCAATGGCAAGGAAAACTGTCATCATCATGTGACAGTTGTGAGAATTATAACCGAATAAAGACAAGTCTTTCATCGAGACTAGTTTGCGGATATTGGATGAGAAACTCGTGGGCACTTTGATCTCACGCAAGCATTTGCAAATTGCTTTTTTCTCTTCTAGCGTCAAGTTGTAGCTGGCTGGGGGAAGGTAATGCTTCCCGTTCGCCTTTTCTACTGGATGAAGCTCTGGTCTCAAATCAAGATTTACTAGGTTCATACGTGAATTTAATCCGTCCTTTGTTTTCCTCGGCATGTCCAGTAAGGTCCCAATGATGCTGTCGAATACATTCTTTGTAACGTGCATCAAATCAATACTATGGCAAAATTCCAGATTCTTCCAATACGGAAGATACTTGAAAAAATAGATTGTTTCTTAGAAAGCCATGTCAGTTGTATCATTCGAAGATGTACTTTTCTTTCTCTTAATTCCTTTACTATTTTTTCCCTTACCGAAAGCAATATGAATGTTCTTGACCATTTCAAACACAAGTTTTCCACTGTAAGGTTTCGGTGCAGTATCTTTTTCGATTTTGTTATCAAATTATTCTTTCATCTTCCTATACTTATGTGTATCTGTCAAGAACCGTCGATGTCTCATGTACACTGTCTTTCTAGATGAAGTGAGGTATAGAAATCCAGTTCTATCCACGCACCTAACGCAACCTTTCTTCCCTTTCATTTCTCCCGATAATGTAAACAGTCCGGGATAATCATGCACGATAACAAATATCATTGCTCTTAGCGTGAAATACTCCTGCTTGTACTCCCCATGTACGTACCTCTTCATTCCACAATTTTGCCATATCTTCCATTAAAGGTTCCAAGAACACATCAATGTCGATGTCGGGTTGTTTCGGACCTTGGATAAGAAAAGATAATAAGATATATTTCCTTTTGTGACACAACCATGTCTTGGCTAGATGGTTTCCCTAAAGATAAAGACACATATAGAAGACGTGAGAAGTTTAAGAAAACACTTGATGAAACGATTGCTCAAAAGGTCAAAGAAAATATGCAAGAAATAATGGAACAACTTAGACAATCAGGACAATTAGTGACACCGAGTACAGTGATGGTTCCGGTGCAAAAGGAGCAATTAGTATCTCCAACTGCCTACCCTAGCAACGTTGGTTCCGTGCCAGGCTCAGGGTCAACCCATAAGTTCCCTGTCGATGATATTGCTAACGACAAATATTGTCGTCTTCTTGTCCTGATAGGCAGAGCAGGGAACAAAACCAAACAGGTTGCCACTGCTATGGCAAAGCCTGATCGTGACTTCAACGGGAATCCACTTCCATTGTATTATGATGTGGTGCAAGTTCTTCAGATCATTGATAATAATTATGAAGATTATGAAATAGACCACGTCACACCTGAGGGGATCGCGACTCTGGGGCAGGATATCAACCAATTAATCCTTTGGCACCGACACGATATCATGTTGGACGATGAGCCAATTTCTAGCCCCGTCGCATCTCCAAATACTGCAACCCCATCTTCTAAGGCGAAAGTGCATAAAGATCCACTCCCAGTCCGGGAAGATCCACTCCCCCTATGTCTCAGCAAGGATGATATCCAAGAGCAACAAGTTGGACAACAGCTTCAAACAGTACCAGAGCAAGCTGTTACTAGTAAAGAGCAACCAGTTGAGCAACAGCTTGAAGTAGTACTAGAGCCAACTGCTGGGAGTAAAGAGCAATCAGTTGAACAACAAGTTCAACAACAAGCCAGTGTCCAACTTCTGACGACTACTCCTCGATCATCAGTGCCTATCAAAGTTAGCTCATACAAAATTAATAAACCTTCATCAGAAGTGTCAAAGTATTTGGAAGCTATGAAGGAAAATATTAGAAAATCGAGTGCATCTCGTTCTTCTCATTAGCCAGCATTAGAAGATATCGAGGAGTGGGAAGAAGACGGTCTCATGTATAATCGGCGGACGACTTTAGTTAAACAAGGAGTTCCAATATACAAACTTGAGGATGTTCCTCCTGAATTTTAGAATGGGAAGCCATTCATGACATCCATACAACTTAGCAAACAACCCGTCCAGCTTAGAAGAATGCATGAGTGGTACATCACTGCCAGCACAAAATATGGTCTTAATTGCATCACATTTCGTATTCCAAAAGAAGCATTCTGGAGCACTGGAGTAGATAGACGAGTCATTTTATTTGAAGAGCTGCATGCCCTTTTCCATCAGGGCATGCTCGAAATCAACCTGCTGCTCGTCTGGTGCTTGTAAGTGCTCTAATATTTTGTATTTGCTTTTCTTACTACACGCATACGCATTTCATGAGATTATAACAATTCTGGACTTCTTCAATAGGATGCAATACATGGATAATGAAAAGTTGGAGCACATGACAGGTATCCTTGACCCTACTAGGATTGCAAAGTCGCTATTCGACGTCCAGGCGAATCGAGACTCAGGACAGTACAAACACATGAACAAAAAAGATTTTGAAAAAGCAATTGCAAAACTTAAGAAGGATAGAAAGACAGAAGTTGCAGCTTACATAGGACATGCGATGTTTAACTTTGTCAGAGACGGCAAGGACTTCGTAAAGGCTCCATACCACTTCGAGTAAGTTCGACACATGACATTGAAATAGCAATTATTGGTAATTGTTAACACGTGTGTTTGTATGTTTGCAGTAATCACTACATAATGATCTTCATCAAGCCAACGCGGGGAATGGCAATAGTCTTGGACTCGGCCGATTTCTCACCAGATCGTTACAAAGATTTCCTTTCCATTTTGAAATTGTATGTTTATTCAATAATTTTAATTTACGCATATTTAGAATGTGTTGACAAGTTTTATATGACATTTCTTGTATTACAGCGCTTGGCGGTTTTACGCGGAACATCTTAGCGGTCAGAGACCTCCTAATACGAATGCATTGAACATTAAAATGTATTATGCTTGTCTGAAGCAGCCTGCTGGGAGTGTCTTATGCGGGTATTATGTATGCGAGCATCTTCGGACCGCCGGCGTATATAGAGTGAATCGTGAGGATGTAAGTTATCCTTAATATCGATACCTTATTTTCTTACTTTTATGTTTCATTTTCATTGTAACTAGCATAGTTTAATGCTTATATTCTTTGCTGTTCAATATTACCAGAAACATTATTTTCATATTTTGATTCCAACTTCAAAATTCAATTGCTCATAGTACAACTGCTCCAAAAATACCAAATAAATTCCTGTATACTCTCACTTTGATCTATACTTTGAGATTGTTTAAACCAATACATTCTAAATCTTGTTATGTGTTATATTGCAGCACACGAAGAATCTGAACGAAGAATGGCCGGTTTGTAGAAGTATTCCTAGTGGAGGAGCCGACATGATTGCTGTTGAACTCTGTCAGTTCATTCGTCGTGAAATTTTGCACAAAAAAGGGAAGTTCTTTGATAAGAATTGTGCAGCAGCTGATGTGCCTGAACTTTGCGACTATGTCAATAGAAACAATTTTTAGTGAAAACTTGCAAACTTTGAGATGAATTGTATCTGTAACTTGTACATATGTATATTGTTTTAGTGAAATTGACTTCTGTGATCATAATATTGTTGACTTTTGTTCTGTGATGATATTGTTGTTTTTTGTTCTGTGATTATATTGAATTGACCTGGAAATTAGAAATAACAGCAGTAGTACTGCATAGGTTATACCTTATCACAGGCAGTTATTAACCAACAGCTAGGCATGACTGTGAAAAACAATTATCACAGGCGGCTAGATACAAGTAAAGCATCTGTGATAACCTAATTTTCACAGACGGTGACTATTATGGTAGAAACTGTCTACGTTAAAAGGTCTTCACAAACGGCTGATGTAGGTAAACGTCCGCCTGTGATAACACCATTATCATAGACGGTTAGTTATGCTTCAATACCCGCCTGTGAAGACACATTATCATAGGCGGTTAGTTATGCTTCAATATCCGCCTGTGATAAGACATTTATCACAAGCGGTTATATATGCTGCACGACCCACCTGTGATAAAATATCTTCACAGACGGCTAGACTAAGTAAAGAACCGCCTATGATAATGTGTCTTTACAGGCGGCTAGTCAAGTAAAGAACTGCCTATGATAATGTGTCTTCACAGGCGGTATCACTTCTCCGCCTGTGAAATTGCGGATTATCACAGGCTCTTCGTTTCAGACGGTTTTAAAAGCCGTTTGTGATAATAGGTTTGGAGTCGCCTGTGATGAGGCTTATTGTAGCAGTGTAGAGTAGGCATGTTTTTGAATTGTTTTTTATCAAATCTAAATCTCACAGCTTAGACTTGGCTTCTGTTGAAGAACGTGGCTTGTGTCACAGGGACTCGAATAAAATATGATACTTTATGATCTACTCGAGAGCAGCTTTAGTCGACTGCTACATTAAAGGCTTCATGTCGTGTGAAATTATCCTGACATCGTTGTATTTTTAAAGGAGTAAAGTGCATCAATAGTACTTAAACTTGTGTGAGTATGTTATTTAGGTTCACAAACTTTTAAAGTGCATTTTTGGGTCTATGAACTTGTTAAATTGTGTCATCTAAGCCTAAACTACCTAAAATACTCCTATTATTATCGATATAACTATGATTCGAACTTTATTTTTAAATTTTTTCGCACTCCAAATCAGCATTGTTAGCCTTCAACATGAATTATGATAACAAAGTTGATTTATGAAGAGAAAAAATATGAAAATATAGGTTGAATAATAGTTATATCAATAATCATAGGAGTATTTTCGGTATTTTCGATCTAGATGACACACTTTAACAAGTTTATGGACCTAAAAATACACTTCAAAAATTCGTGGACCTAGATGACACACTCGCACAAGTTCAGAAACTATTAATGCACTTTACTCTTTTTAAAGTGTATAGTAGTCGGAGCTGTCGTAGAGTATGCTGGAGAATCCTTAGACTTGGAGGAAAAAAATCAGGAGTCGACACTCTTAGAGAAAAATTTAGGAGCCGGTAGCTTCTGAGTCTTTGATCGATTTGTAGAGTTGGTTGGGGATACGAGTCTTAGAAAAATTTGGGTGTCGATTCAGAGTCAGAAAGTTCTGAGTTATTTGACATCGAGTCGGAGTCGAAAAAGCTTCAAGAATCAAGTAGCTTGACACCGACTCGGAGTCGAAAAGCTCCAAGTCTGTTCATAATTAGTCGGACGGAAAGCTCCGAGTCAGAGTCGAAAAGCTTGGAGTCGATTGATATTGATTCGGAATGGGAATGTTCCACGTCAGTTGACATCGAGTGGAAGTCGGAAAGCTTCAAGTCAGTTGGTGCGGAGTTAGACAATCGAATAAATGTTAATTGATAGTCAGTCAAGCGACAATTGGTTAGTCGATCCAGTGGACAGTCAGAGAGATTAGTCGGAAAATTCAGTCGGAGAACTCAGAAAATTCAGTCGAATCAATCAGTCAAACATTCAATCGTCAGAACAGTCAGTCAGACACAAAAAAAGTGCCTAGTTGTCTATATTTTGCCAATCCGTGCTACGATGTACATGTGGAATCCTCTGGTGCCAAGTAGTATAAAAATAAATAGTACATAATTTATATTTTTGATCTTATTAATGTATATAAAGTTGTTAATTCTAAACCATGTTTCGTCGTTTTGATTGATTTGCTCCTTTTCCAGTCCACTTTGCCTTTTACTTGGACTCTAGCAAGACAACCGGTCACTTAGTGACCAGGGTGAAAGATAGAGGTTGTAGTTAGCAAATGCACAGTACGTAGAAGTTTTGGTTTTAGATAAAAACTATAGCGGTTGAGAGATAAGCAAAATCTTAATAATACATACCCTAAAAATTTACGCTTGCTTATCTGAGTTCAGCAAAGATTGACTCACGTGATCGTGATGTTTTGTTAATTTTAAAAGGTCATTCGAGACCCGATAGATTATTCAGTCCTTCAATGGCGTTCAAATATCTTGACTTGCCAAAGTTATGACGGTAAGCCTCGCCGATACAGCTTCTGTACTTTTGTTTGTGCTCCCATGCGTACTTTTACTGATGTCATCGTCTTATTGATTATAGTTAAATTTGGCATTGTATTGAGTAAATGAGTAGACTTATAAAATTATGACTCGTAAGTGGGATGTAACATCCACATTTTATGTATAAAAATTTGAGCAAACCCTTGTACATTGTAGCCTGCATTTTTGTGAGAATTTTGAAGTTTAAACGAGTAGTAAACGTTTAAATTTGAATTGAGTTCAAATCAAAAGGAGAGAAAATGAAAAAGAAAAAGAAAAAGAAATAAAACCTCACCCTGGGCCGATTCCCCCCCAAGGCCCATTCCCCCCCCCCCCCCGCCCAGCCGAACCCACTCCCGCTCCTCTCCCGCTGCCACCCCGGGCCCGCCTGTCGGCGCTCCCATCCCCCCCTTCTTCTCCCGCGCGCAACCGCCACCCCCGCGTCATGCTGACCCCGCGCCCACGCCCCCCCCCCTCGAATCCACTTCTGCCTGGCGGTTTTCCCACGCGCTCCCCTACGCGCTTAAGAGGAGCCGGCGCCCCCATTTTCCCCCTCCCCCGAGCTCTCCCCAAACCTAGCGCCATTGCCGCCGGTGAGTGCCGCTGTCCCTCGTGTTCCCGACGTTGCAGCCCCTCTGTCCTCCCCTTTCTTGGCCTAACGTGACCGCCGCATCACCAGGAACACGCCGGACGCACTTGCTCGGGTAGAACATCACTGCACCGCCAAGATCGCCACACTCCGACGCCAACCGCCGCCGTTCCTCGTCGCCGACCCCTCTCCGGCCGATTTCGTGCCCCGACACTCCCCTAGGTGAGTTCCCCTACTCCTCCTCTCTCGTTTCATGCACGTAACACGTAGGATCGACGTAGAAATCGCCGATTTGGCCAACTCCGGCGAGATCGCCGCCGTCGGCCGTCGGGCGCCGCCTCGCGCTGCACCGACGTCGGTTAAAGCCAACGTGGCTCGACCAGGGCCGTCCATTTCCGGCCAACGGTTGAGATTAGATCTCCATACCGTTTTGGGTATTTAAAATCCGAGCCATCCAGTGCAGATCCAACGGCCCACATTTGAATCATCTTTCCCGCCTCCGCTTTTTCACCGCAGCCCCTGGAAACTCATTATCTACCCCTGGACTTTGCTGGAATTCAAATCTAGCCCCCAGAATTCACAGTCTAGCCCCTGGACTTTCTGGAATTGGATTAAATCATTTAAATAGTCAATTTAACCCCTGGAAATTTATAGAATTGTGGATTTAGCCCTTGTAAAGCGTAGTAATCTTATTTTTAGTCCCTGGACTTTTATTTATTTGCTGAATATGGTTTTTAGATGTATTTGAGGTGTAGAAAATAGATAAAAACAGTAATTAAGTGTAGAAATAGTAGGGAAAATTAGTATAAACTACTTTATGCTATGATTAAATTGTAGATTTCATATAAAATATATTTTGTCCATGTAATATTTATTATAAGTGTTTAAAAATACATTTTGGCCATAGAAAATTCAATAAAAATGGTTTTAGGCTATAATTAAATGCCAAAAATGTAGGATAAATCTAAAATGTATACTTTGGCCATGTTAAGTAATAAATACCTCGTAGGGACGCATTAGTATAGGATTTTATGCTTATGTGTGTGTTGTGATGTATTGTTTTGCATGCCCTCTACTTATTTAGCTTTATTTTATTCTTGTCATGCTTGGGTATATATTTAGAGTCGTACTACGACCCTAATCTTAACCTCCAAGACCAAGACTTCTCCAACACTCAAGTCTTCAACGAAGGCAAGTGCCCTTGACCATCTTGTACCAATTTTAGGAATTTAGATAGATGCATGGTAATTAAATTGATGTCCTATTTCATGTTTACATGCCCTTTTCCATATAATTCCTTGTTACCTGAAATGGGTTGGGAAGTAGTTAGGTCATATTTTATGCTTAACCATGCTTAGACATTGAAATTGGGATTTCATACAATTGTGCCATGTTAAACTTTATGGTTATTATAATTTGTGGTGATTACACAAAAGTAGTGGATAGGAATCTGGTGGTTGGATAGTTTTGGTATGGTGCAGTTTGCACGAGACCCGGGATTGGGGTTTGTTACCACCGGATTCTAAGGACCGGTTTATGGAGGAAGCCACTAAGCTTTATAGTACCACCACGAGACTGAGATGGGGCAGCTTGGTCAATTAATTAGGTTTCTCCCGATGAATTGCTAGTAGTTGGATTGTGCGGGGAATGATGCAGGGGAACTGCTCTGGGATCCGCAAGGCTCAAGAGGGGGCTCTGAGGCGGAGGGTCACTCCGAGAATCCTCAGTGGTGGAAACCTTAGTAAAGACCATGTAGTGATCTCCTGGCCACACACCTACAGGTTCCGCCTCGGGTGCACGGAGCACGCCTTCACCCCTCAGCGCCCTAGTGGCACGACCGACTTCACTGGACGTGACGTCGAGGGGCCTTTGTACCACGCCCAGTGCGACAGGCTTGTGGACGACGCGGTGGAGTTGTCTTCACGACTCCAGCGTTGTCAGCAGGAGCTACAGGACAGCAGGGACCTGGTTGACCGCTACGAGCGACTTTGCCGACGCTACGCGAGGATCACTGCAGCTGATCCGAACTCTCCCCAGTACACTTTGGACGTTGAGCCTTGGGACCCGAACTATCCAGATCGTCGTATGAACTCCCCCCAGGAATCAAGAGAGGACTCGGAAGAAGAAGACCCTGAGATGGAGGTTGAGGAGGACTCCGATGAGTAGGAGTGGACTTGTTTCCCCACTGGACGACTCAGGACACCTATCCTTAGTATGTAGGAGCGTGTAGTTGCGCCCTCTCTACTCTTGAGTTGTGTTATATATGGTATTGTATTAGTTTGCTTTATGTTGTGTGTGTGTGCGACGTGAGTTGTGGAATGCTTCGGCATCCTGTCCACATCCATGTCATTAGTATATAGGCTTGTTATGGTGTTGTGCGAGTTGTGGAATGCATTAGCATCTTGTCCACATCCGCACTAGTTGGTTAATGAATTTGCTTGCTTTATATATATATATATATATATATATATATATATATATATATATATATATATATATATATATATATATATATATGTTTCCCTTGATGCATGTAGTTGGGACCGTTTGCCATAGCGTACCCTTCTATATCTCATCTATTGTCCTAAAGTTTCAATTATTCCCTATACAGATGTCTGGAAGAGGTAGAGGTAGAGGTCGTGGAAGGGGTGTTGTGCCCCAAGATGAAGAACTTGGAGGTGTGCCAGGATGGAATGGTAGGGGTGCTCGAGGAGCCCCGGCCGCGCAGCAAATGCAGCAGATGATGGCCATCCAAACCCAGCTGCTTAACAACCTTACCCAGATTGTCACCAACATGCAGCAAGCCCCACCCCCACCACCACCAAATTACAACCTTCCGCCACCACCACCTTTTCCACCTAGGTCCTTCCTAAGGGACTTCCTAAACACTCATGCACCCACTTTTGCCACAGTCACCGAACCTATGGATGCCGATGATTGGCTCCGAACAGTTGAAAGCAAGTTGAGGCTCATCCACTGTGAAGGAAGAGATAAAGTATTATTAGCCTCCCATCAACTCCAAGGACCGGCGGCCGACTGGTGGGTCGCCTTTACTGAAGCTCACCAGGATCCATAAAACATTACCTGGGAAGAATTCAGGACCAACTTCCGTAATCACTTTGTGCCTGAGGGAGAAATACAAGCAAGACGCGAAGAGTTTCTTATGTTGAAGCAGGGCCGTATGACTGTGAGGGCCTATTTGAATGCATTCACCCAGTTGTCCCGCTATGCTCCAACCGATGTGGATACTGACTCCAAGAAACAATTCCGCTTCAAGAATGGACGGGATAAGGAGTTGAAGTTTGACATGTCTTCCAGCGACTACAGCGACTTTCAGAAGCTGGTTGACAAAGCTTTCGAAGTGGAGAGGACTAAAAAGGAACTGGATGATGATGAAAGAAAAAGGAAGTTGACTATAGCACATGCCTCTAGCAGCAATGTACGCCCCCGTCTTAACCCTCTGCGTGCAAACCAGATGACTCGTCCTATGAACTACTCGGGATTGAGATTTCCAAACTCCAATTACAGGCCACCCACTCCCTATAACCAGCAAATGCGCCAGCAGCAGCAGCCACCACGCCAGCCAATGCAACCCCCACATCAGCAGATGCAGCCACCCCGCCCTTCAGCTCCAGCTAACCGTCCAAATGGCCAACCCCCAAGAAACCAATCAGGAGGCAACAAGGGCCAAAGTAATGCTGCGAGAGTTCAATGTTACAAGTGCGGAGAATGGGGACACTACGCCAGCAGTTGTCCAAAGAAGCAACAAAACCCACCTGGTCGTGTCAACCATGTGACACTAGAGCAAGCACAGGAAGCGCCTGATGTGGTGATCGGTATGTTTTCTGTTAACTCCCACCCCGCCATCGTATTGTTTGATTCGGGTGATACACATTCATTTATATCCAAGGATTTCATAAAGAAGCATGACATGGTAGTTACATTGTTGAATCGGCCATTATTGATCAACTCTCCTGGAGGAGAGATGGTGGCAAGGCATCTATGCCGTAAAGTGAGTATAAACATAAGGGGGGTAGTCTTTTGGGCCAACCTAATAGTGTTGGACTCACAAGGATTAGATATCATTCTGGGAATGGACTGGTTAACGAAGAATCAAGGAGTAATTCATTGTGCAACTAGAACAGTTTGCTTAACACAACCAGATGGCACTACAGTGGAGTTCAAGCCAGATCAGACACAAGAGGCAGTAGTACAACTCAACCATCTTGAGGGTACTGAAGACATCAGGGTTGTGAAGGAATTCCCGGATGTATTCCCAGATGACTTACCAGGTATGCCCCCTGATCGAGAGATTGAATTTGTCATCTAGTTAGTACCTGGAACGGCCCCAATATATAAGAGGCCGTATAGAATGGATGCTAAGCAACTAGTTGAACTAAAAGATCATATTGAGGAGTTATTGGGGAAAGGATATATTCGTCGTAGCTCATCGCCTTGGGGAGCACCAGTCATATTTGTACCTAAGAAGGATGGTACTCAAAGGTTGTGTGTAGATTACCGTGCCTTAAATGCGGTAACAATCAAGAATAAGTACCCACTGCCAAGAATTGAAGATTTATTTGATCAGTTGAGAGGAGCATGTGTGTTCTCTAAGATTGATCTTTGCTCAGGTTATCACCAACTGAAGATTAGACCCTCAGACATTCCCAAGACATCATTTGTCTCTCGGTATGGATTATATGAGTATACAGTTATGTCGTTTGGATTGACCAATGCTCTGGCATATTTTAAGTATCTAATGAACAAGGTATTCATGGAGTACTTGGACAAGTTTTTAGTGGTATTCATCGATGACATACTTATCTACTCCAAGACTAAAGAAGAGCATGAGGAGCACCTCAGGATGGCTCTACAGAAGCTATGTCAACACCAATTGTATGCCAAACTTAGTAAATGTGAGTTTTGGCTAAAGGAGGTGTCATTTTAGGGTCATGTCATATCCGAAGGAGGAATAGCAGTGGATCCAGGCAAAGTGGCCGATGTCCTTAAGTGGGAAACACCTGAGAGTGTACATGATATACGAAGATTCTTAGGCATGGCTGGTTATTACCGTCGATTCATCGAGGGATTTTCAAAGATCTCACGACCACTAACCAAGTTGCTTGAGAAAGGAGTTGCCTTCAAGTGGACCCCCGAATGTGAAGTAAGCTTCGCCGAGTTGAAGAAGAGGTTAACCAGTGCACCGGTATTAGTGATGCCTGATATGCAGAAGGAGTTTGTGGTTTATTGTGATGCATCTGGTCATGGTTTAGGATGTGTCTTAATGCAAGGAGGACATGTTGTAGCCTATGCTTCAAGACAGCTTCGGAAACATGAGAGGAATTACCCAACACATGACTTAGAATTGGCAGCGGTTGTCCATGCTTTGAAGATATGGAGACACTACTTGATGGGAAAAAGGACTGAGATATACACGGACCACAAGAGCTTGAAGTACATATTCACACAGCCAGATCTTAATCTCAGACAACGTCGTTGGTTGGAGTTAATAAATGATTTCAATGTGAAAATCAACTACCATCCAGGAAAGGCTAATGTGGTCGCTGATGCTCTAAGCAGAAAAGGACAATGTAATAACTTGTCAGTACAAGCTCTTCAACCCCAGTTATGTGAAGAGTTTGCAAGGTTAAACTTATGTCTAGTTTCTAGCACTGAAGCAGTTGCTATGGAAGTGGACTCAACCCTTGAACGTGATATACGAGAAGGACAAAAGAATGATGAGAAGGTCAAGGAGATCAAGCAGTTGATGAAGAAGGGAAAAGCTCCAAACTTTAGAGAGGATGAACAAGGAACCTTATGGCTTGGAAAGAGGATTTGTGTTCCAGATATCAAGGAGATTAAAGAATTGATACTAAGGGAAGCTCATAACTCATCATACTCCATTCATCCCGGAAGCACAAAGATGTATCAAGACCTCAAAGACCGATATTGGTGGCATGGAATGAAACGAGATGTAGCAGAATATGTGGCCATATGTGATACATGTCAATTGATTAAAGCGGAACATCAAAGACCAGCAGGGTTATTGCAACCAATCAAAGTGCCAAAATGGAAGTGGGAAGAAATTAGCATGGATTTCATTGTGGGACTACCAAGAACACAGTCTGGATATGATTCTATATGGGTTATTGTGGATCCTCTAACTAAAGTTGCTCACTTTATTCCCGTGAAAGAAACGTACAATGGTCCCAAGTTGGCGGAACTGTACATCTCCAGGATTGTATGCTTACATGGAGTTCCTAAGAAGATCATTTCAGACAGAGGCACTCAATTCATCTCAAGATTCTGGCAGAAGTTGCATGAATCAATGGATACCCGTCTAAATTTTAGTTCGGCGTATCATCCTCAAACTGATGGTCAGACAGAACGCACCAACCAGATATTAGAAGACATGTTGAGAGCGTGTGCTTTAAAGAATAGCAAAAGTTGGGACAAGAATCTGCCATACGCTAAATTTTCTTACAACAACAGTTATCAGGCCAGTTTGAAGATGTCTCCTTTTGAAGCGTTGTATGGGCGGAAATGTAGGACACCATTGTTTTGGAATCAAACTGGGGAAAGTCAAGTCTTTGGGCCTGATGTATTGAAAGAGGCTGAAAGACAAGTGCAAGAAATTCAGAAGAACCTAAAGGCAGCCCAAACAAGACAGAAGAGTTATGCGGATACTCGAAGACGTGATCTAACATTTGAGGTTGGTGATTATGTGTACTTGAAGGTGTCACCTATGAGAGGATTGAGAAGATTTAAAGTAAGAGGCAAGTTGTCACCCCGCTACATTGGCCCGTTCAAGATAATCGAACGACGAGGAGAAGTGGCTTATCAGCTTGAGCTTCCACCGCACTTATCAGATGTTCATACTGTATTCCATGTTTTGCAACTTCAGAAGTGTCTGAGAGTGCCTGAGGAACAGTTACCTATGGAAGCAGTTGATGTACAAGAAGATTTGTCTTATGTGGAGCAGCCTAACAAGATACTTGAGACATTAGAAAAGGTCACCAGAAACAAAGTCATTCGCATGTTTAAGGTGCAATGGAAACATCACTCAGAGGCAGAAGCAACATGGGAAAGAGAAAAAGATCTCAAGGCGGATTTCCCTCATCTATTCTCTTAGGACGTCCGAATCTCGAGGGCAAGATTCCTTTTAAGGGGGGTAGAGTTGTAACATCCACATTTTATGTATAAAAATTTGAGCAAACCCTTGTGCATTGTAGCCTGCATTTTTGTGAGAATTTTGAAGTTTAAACGAGTAGTAAACGTTTAAATTTGAATTGAGTTCAAATCAAAAGGATAGAAAATGAAAAAGAAAAAGAAAAAGAAATAAAACCTCACCCTAGGCCGATTTCCCCCCAAGGCCCATTCCCCCCCCCCGGCCCAGCCGAACCCACTCCCTCTCCTCTCTCCCGCTGCCACCCCGGGCCCGCCTGTCGGCGCTTCCGTCCCCCCCTTCTTCTCCCGCGCGCAACCGCCACCCCCGCGCCATGCCGACCCCGCGCCCACGTCCCCCCCCCTCGAATCCACTTCTCTCTGGCGGTTTTCGCACGCGCTCCCCTATGCGCTTAAGAGGAGCCGGCGCCCCCATTTTCCCCCTCCCCCGAGCTCTCCCCAAACCTAGCGCCATTGCCGCCAGTTAGTGCCACTGTCCCTCGCGTTCCCGACATTGCAGCCCCTCTGTCCTCTCCTTTCTTGGCCTAACGTGACCGCCGCATCACCAGGAACACGCCGGACGCACTTGCTCGGGTAGAACATCACTGCGCCGCCAAGATCGCCGCACTCCGACGCCAACCGCCGCCGTTCCTCGTCGCCGACCCCTCTCCGGCCGATTTCGTGCCCCGACACTCCCCTAGGTGAGTTCCCCTACTCCTCCTCTCTCGTTTCATGCACGTAACGCGTAGGATCGACGTAGAAATCGCCGATTTGGCCAACTCCGGCGAGATCGCTGCCGTCGGCCGTCGGGCGCCGCCGCGCGCTGCACCGGCGTCGGTTAGAGCCGACATGGCTTGATCAGGGCCGTCCATTTCCGGCCAACGGTTGAGATTAGATCTCCATACCGTTTTGGGTATTTAAAATTCGAGCCATCCAGTGCAGATCCAACGGCCCACGTTTGAATCATCTTTCCCGCCTCCGCTTTTTCACCGCAGCCCCTGGAAACTCATCAGCTACCCCCTGGACTTTGCTGGAATTCAAATCTAGCCCCCAGAATTCACAGTCTAGCCCCTGGACTTTCTGGAATTGGATTAAATCGTTTAAATAGTCAATTTAACCCCTAGAAATTTATAGAATTGTGGATTTAGCCCATATACAGTGTAGTAATCTTATTTTTTAGTCCCTGGACTTTTATTTATTTGCTAAATATGGTTTTTAGATGTATTTGAGGTGTAGAAAATAGATAAAAATGGTAATTAAGTGTAGAAATAGTAGGGAAAATTAGTATAAACTACTTTATGCTATGATTAAATTGTAGATTTCATATAAAATATATTTTGTCCATGTAATATTTATTATAAGTGTTTAAAAATACATTTTGGCCATAGAAAATTCAATAAAAATGGTTTTAGGCTATAATTAAATCCCAAAAATGTAGGATAAATCTAAAATGTATACTTTGACCATGTTATGTAATAAATACCTCGTAGGGACGCATTAGTATAGGATTTTATGCTTATGTGTGTGTTGTGATGTATTGTTTTGCGTGCCCTCTACTTATTTAGCTTTATTTTATTCTTGTCATGCTTGGGTATATATTTAGAGTCGTACTACGACCCTAATCTTAACCTCCAAGACTAAGACTTCTCCAACACTCAAGTCTTCAACGAAGGCAAGTGCCCTTGACCATCTTGTACCAATTTTAGGAATTTAGATAGATGCATACTAATTAAATTGATGTCCTATTTCATGTTTACATGCCCTGTTCCATATAATTCCTTGTTACCTGAAATGGGTTGGGAAGTAGTTAGGTCATATTTTATGCTTAGCCATGCTTAGACATTGGGATTGGGATTTCATACAATTGTGCCATGTTAAACTTTATAGTTACTATAATTTGTGGTGATTATACAATAGTAGTGGATAGGAATCTGGTGGTTGGATAGTTTTGGTATGGTGCAGTTTGCACGAGAGCCGGGATTGGGGTTTGTTACCACCGGATTCTAAGGACCGGTTTATGGAGAAAGCCACTAAGCTTTATAGTACCACCACGAGACTGAGATGGGGCAGCTTGGTCAATTAATTAGGTTTCTCCCGATGAATTGCTAGTAGTTGGATGGTGCGGGGAATGATGCAGGGGAACTGCTTTGGGATCCGCAAGGCTCAAGAGGGGGCTCTGAGGCGGATGTTTACTCCGAGAATCTCAGTGGTGGAAACCTTAGAGGGCTAGCACTAGTCGGGAGCACCTTTGTAAAGACCATGTAGTGATCTTCTGGCCACACACCTACAGAAGTGTGAAATATGGTTGATCACCACGGGCTACATGGAGGTTTACTCAGTCCACCTGGCAACAGGGGATGGAATCACTGCTTGTGGGAAAAGGGTACACTCTATGCAGAGATTTGGAAAAACTGTCATGACAGCCGTGCTCACGGACAAGAGCGGCTTGGGGCCAGTTCATAATTAGTCTATGGTTGGGAAATGGTGGCTAATTATGATTCAAGTTACATTCATTATCATTACACATGTGTTGATTACTTCTTGAATTATGATATTTATAAATGGAAGCTAAGGTTAAGTTTTAAGCATAGTGCTAAGCCATAATTGGCCTTCCCTTGCTTTAGCCCATCATGTCATTCTCTTCCCGCACTTGCTGAGTACTCTATGTACTCAAGCGTTTACTTTTCCATTAGAATATGAAGAAGAAGCAGCAGCACCGGAGGACTACTTCGTCAATCCGGAGGACTTCACTACTACAAAAAGCATTTTTACAGGCGCCTCAATTTTTCAAACACAGGCGGTCCTTAAAAATATGCGACTGTGATGACGAATGATATAATAACCGTCTGTGATGAAAGAACAACACAGGCGGATTTTAAAGAACAACCGTCTGGGTAAATACATGATCTTCAGAATCGGTTCTTAATTAAGAACCGCCTGTAATGCAACGAACTTCACAGACGGATTTTAAGAAACAACCGTCTGGGTAAATACATGATCTTCACAGACGGTTATTAATTATTAACCGTCTGCAATGCAATGAACTTCACAGGCGGATTTTAAGAAACAACCGTATGGGTAAATACATGATCTTCACAGACGGTTATTAATTATCAACCGTCTGCAATGCCATGAACTTCACAGACGGATTTTAAGAAACAACCGTCTGGGTAAATACATGATCTTCGTTGGCGGTTCTTGATTAATAACCGTCTGTAATGCAATGAACTTCACAGATGGATTTTAAGGAACAACTGTCTGAGTAAATACATGATCTTCGTTGGCGGTTCTTAATTAATAACCGTCTGTAATGCAATGAACTTCATAGCCGGTTCTTGATTAACAACGGCCTGAGAAGATCATGTATTTTCAGTGGCGGTCATTGTTTAATTATCATAAGCGGTTTTCATTGAAATTACAGGGATGTAGTTGCAATTATATATCACAGCCGCATGTAGTCGTGCAGGCAAAATTGTATCAGGAAAAAAACACAGATGAGCTAGCGGATACTAGTACAGTAATGCATTATAAGAAATGCTCGATCACCAGTGAGGCTGGCTTAATTGTGATAATACACCATTAGAGGCTTTACAATTGTTCAAAGATAATTTCTTTACACACTGAACAAAAATCATGCTACATTCATTGTAGATCGACGATGAAGCTCCCATCGATCAATCTAAATTGTACCGTCCTGCTTGCTCCCGAACACGTCTCTTATATTCCGCTGGATCCTGAAAATATTGACATTATTTAAATTAACAAATGTCGAAGGAGGAATGAATAACCTACATTGGTCACTAAGTCAAAGTGTCATCTAACCTTGATAAGTAGATTATAGCAATCATTTTCAACATCAGGCACATTTGGCTGATGCAGCAAACGCTGAACTTCAAGTAGTATAGTTTTGATTGTAAAAGCACTGCACCACCCCTACGAAATATAATTTAAGCAATATAAGAAACCAGTTCAAATAAGTTCGACAAAAATTATAAGTAATAATTACATGAACAAAATAGGTCTATCTTACAGTCTCTTGATCAAGAATCCCGATGCAGAGTGCTCCCGAACGATGGACATTTGGGTGGAAGAACCCAATTGGAAAGGAGCATCTTGGAGGCACCAAGGGATAGTCCTCAGAGAAGGAGATTGTCAGGGGGTAGTAACCATCTTCCCATTCAGTCTGCAAAAGAAATTTATTAATAGGAGGACGATAGTTAAACTCATATTGTGCTTGTTCTTCATGACTTACCCCTTCTTTACCGGGGACGATGCACTGCCACTTCAATAAATCTCCCGATTCAGGCTTCGCAGAGAAACCCTACGCGGAGAAATTGAAAATACCAAAAACAAACAACACGGAAAAACAAACTACAGTTAAGTTCATCAGTCCATTACAGATACATATGTATATACAACCATGTGACCGGTGTGCCATATGTACATACATGGGGATGGTTCTTGCGCCACGCCAAGCGCTCCTCCTTCAATCGGCTACACGCCCGAGACATCATTATCTGAAGAAAGACCAAACTTCCAAACTTCCAAATCATTGAGTCCAAACGCATATGTACACAAATGCAAAAGGACACAATCCATATACCAACATTGTTCTAAGTTGATTTCAGAAGATACAAATATATACAATATATATCATCTCGCATTGCTATATACATTTTTTCCAGCATTGACATCTTCTCGCATATAGGGTTTCAAATTCTTTTTAATGCTTCTCTCTACGCGCTTGATGTTTTCTGGTTCGGTGAAAAGGTACATCTCTTCATACTGATTATATTCCTCTTCATTATCTCCCACATTGTCAACCCCAACAATATTTTGCTTTCCAGAAACAACTACGTGCAACTTCTCATTTTCTGGATCTTGAACATAAAAAACTTGTGCAACATTATCGGCGAGAACCCACAGGTCATCTTTGTAACCCACTTTATTCAAGTCTACCAGTGTCAGTCCGTAATTGTCCACTTTCAAACCATCAGGATGTTTGACCCATTGGCACTTAAATACGGGCATTACCATTCTTTCGCCATAATCGAGTTCCCATATTTCCTCTATGAACCCAAAGTATGTGGTCTTCTGCCCTTGTGAATCATAAGCCTCAATACGAACACCACTATTTTGTGCAACACTCTTACCGTCTTTTTCTTTAGTGTAAAATGTGTAACCATTGATGTCATATGCTTGCCATGATGTTACCAAAGCAGATGGGCCACAAGCTAACTTTTTCATTGTTGCCTCTTCTATAGTGTTTCCGTATGATATATTTTTGTCCATTAACCATTCAGTGAAACATCTTCTGTGCTCTTTCATGATCCAGTCCTCTTTGCGGTCTTGGTTTTTATCACGAAGCTCAATTTGGTGTTCCTCGATGTACGGCTCAGCTATTGCGAGCTGTTGTAGTACACCAAAATGTGCACGGTGTACATTCTTGTAATCTTGAACAATAAAAGTTTTCTTACCCACTTTGCCTCTCCCACGTAGTCTACCCTCATGTACCGGTATAGGCACACCTATCGATTTTCCATCTTTGATGTAATCAGCGCAACCCTCAATCACTTCTTCAGTGGTGTATCCTTCCATAATTGAACCCTCTGGATGAGCACGGTTCCGCACATAACCTTTTAATACTCCTAAATATCTCTCCAACGAAAACATATGATGTAAATATAGTGGCCCCAATGCTTTTATCTGATCAACAAGATGTATGATTAGGTGTACTTGCATATCAAAAAAGGATGGTGGGAAACACATCTCAAGCTTGCACATTGTCTCGACAATGTATGTTTTCAGATAGTCTAAATCTTCACGTGCTATCACCTTTTGCGATACTGCATTGAAGAAGTAACACAAACGTGTGATGACAACTTTTATATGCTCAGGTTTGATTACTCTTATTGCAATGGCAAGGAAAATTGTCATCATCATGTGACAGTCGTGAGAATTATAACCGAATAAAGACAAGTCTTTCATCGAGACTAGTTTGCGGATATTGGATGAGAAACTTGTGGGCACTTTGATCCCACGCAAGCATTCGCAAATTGCTTTTTTCTCTTTTAGCGTCAAGTTGTAGCTGGCTGGGGGAAGGTAATGCTTCCCGTTCGCCTTTTCTACTGGATGAAGCTCTGGTCCCAAATCAAGATTTACTAGGTCCATACGTGAATTTAATCCATCCTTTGTCTTCCTCGGCATGTCCAGCAAGGTCCCAATGATGCTGTCAAATACATTCTTTGTAACGTGCATCAAATCAATACTATGGCAAAATTCCAGATTCTTCCAATACGGAAGATACTTGAAAAAAATTGATTGTTTCTTGAAAGCCATGTCAGTTGTATCATCCGAAGATGTACTTTTCTTTCTCTTAATTCCTTTACTCTTTTTTCCCTTACCGAAAGCAATATGAATGTTCTTGACCATTTCAAACACAAGTTTTCCACTGTAAGGTTTCGGTGCAGTATCTTTTTCGATTTTGTTATCAAATTGTTCTTTCATCTTCCTATACTTGTGTGTATCTGTCAAGAACCGTCGATGTCTCATGTACACCGTCTTTCTGGATGAAGTGAAGTATAGATATCCAGTTCTATCCACGCACCTAACGCAACCTTTCTTCCCTTTCATTCGTCCCGATAATGTAAACAGTCCGGGATAATCATGCACGGTAACGAATATCATTGCTCTTAGCGTGAAATACTCCCGCTTGTACTCATCCCATGTACGTACCCCTTCATTCCACAATTTCGCCATATCTTCCATTAAAGGTTCCAAGAACACATCAATTTCGATGCCGGGTTGTTTCGGACCTTGGATAAGAACAGATAATAAGATATATTTCCTTTTGTGACACAACCACGTAGGTAGGTTGTACATAGTTAAGACTACGGGCCATGTGCTGTGTATGCTCCTTTTTTCACCAAACGGATTCATTCCATCTGTACCCAAGGCAAACCTCACATTTCTGATTTCCTTCGCAAATTCTGGATACTGAATATCAAAATTTTTCCACTGCGTTGCATCACCAGGGTGTCGTATATGTTTTTCATTCTTCTTGCGTTCCTCGGAATGCCAACGCATAAGTTCAGCCTCCCTAGGGTTTGAGAACAAATGCTTCAAGCGATCAATTACCGGAAGGTACCACATCACCAATGCAGGAATTTTTCTCTTATTCTTCCCGTCTGCATCGCCAGAAGTATCGTCATCGTCACCTTCAGCACCAATAATAAACTTCTTATTCTTCTGAGTCTTTTTCATGTTGGTAACATACTGGTGATTGTAGTCCTTCTTATATCTACTGACACCACAAATGGGGCATCTAGTTGCGAGCTCATGCTCTTTGCGATACAGAATACAATGGTTCACACAAGCGTGTATTTTTGTCACACCTAGTGCCATCGGGCAAAGAAGTTTCTTCGCTTTATAAGTGCTTCTAGGCAGTTTATTTGGATTTGGAAGAATTTCTGCCAGAAGATTCAAAAGATCAGAGAAACTACAATCGGACCATCCGTGCGTAGCTTTCAACTTTAGTAGTTCTAAGACTGCACGCAATGTAGTAAACTCTTTATCACAACCGTTTGATTCATCATATAAAAGCTCTGTGGCCGCATTCTGCAATGTCTCCATTTTACTTAAACCTTTGCTTGCTCCCATAGAAGTCAGTACATATGGTTCAATGTGACGCAACATCTCCTCACAATCGAACTCATCATCATCATCACCAGCTTGATTGTCACTACCATCATCGATATGAACATTATCATCATCTGAGCCTCTCTCATCATCTTTATCCACATCATGTGTATCTAACTCACCATGCTCTGTCCATATTGTGTAGTTATTTTTGAAACCTCTTTTCACCAAATGAGATTGGATTACTATAGTATCCGTCCAAGCAATCTTATTTTCGCAGTCGATACATGGACATAATATGTCATCTATCTTTTGCAACTTCGCATGTCTCTTGGATGCTTCAATAAAATTTGCAACATTACGAATGTACATAGGATCGGGTCTTGGCATGTTATACATCCACGCTCGACGGTCCATGCTTCAATAATAGAATTTTTTGTCAGATTTACAAAATTTGGCCACAAATATTCTCTAAAGGTCTTCTATAAAATGAATTTACAGAGACATAACAAGTATGATTAGGGCGACTAATGTAGGAGACGGGCGACATCTTGAGGCGGACGGAGTCAAAGGGGGAAACAGGCCCAGCAGCATTGGCTAGGTCTGGGTGGGATCCAGTCCGTTATATCGGGAAACAAGGCCCAGATGCATCTTATATATATTACAATAGCATCTGTTAATTAAACATCATATTCATGTCACATAATAGCTACAAAAAGGAAACAATCCATATAGTCCATACATCAATATACCAGAACACAATCCATACAGTCCTTACACATGCAAAAGGACAGAATCCATATACCAGAACACACAAAACTAACAGCTTATCAGCTAATGAAAATATACAAAGAAAAAGTAAGGAAACTACATTTACCTTGCAGAGGCGTCAGCACGGTGGGGAGGCGTCAGCACGGTGGGCCGGCTGGGTGGAAAAGTGGCGGTGCGGGGTTGAGTGGCGGCGCGGCAGTATGGGCTGGGCGGCGGAGCGGTGGCGCGGCGCAGGGGAAATTTCAACAGCCTGGCGGCGTCGATATAAATTCTCCAGGGTTGCGTTTTGACTGCGGTGAGGGGTCCTTATATAGACGTAGGTTTTTCACAGGCGGTTTTTAACTTTATCGCAGATGGGTTTTACTTACCAACCGCCTGAGATGATATTTATTAATTAAGAAGTAAATATCTTCACAGGCTGTTGGTACTTAATAACCGCCAAGGAAGATTTTTATCTCAGGCGGGTATTACTTAACAACCGTCTAAGATAATGCCAACTGAACAAAATATTTTTAAAACTTGTATAGCTGACGTTGAAATGTTTTGGTAAATATCAAATTAATTTCTACTCACATATTATTCACATTTGTGTATCTCATAAAAAAAGATCTTTCACTCAAAATTGTTGGTACGAACATATTTGCATAATTTATACATGTATGAATTTTTTTAATTTTTTTAAAAGCACTCCAACATGTCAAACTTCAAATTATCCACCAGTATTCATTGACACTTGATTGAAATATGTACAAAACACAAGAAAAATGTACAAGAACACTTGATTGAAATCCTAAAACTACACTACGGCCCCGCCTCCTCCATCCTCTCCGCCAGCTTCTCAAACCAAGCCAAGCGGTCCTCCTCCGACTCGTCGTCGTCGTCGTAGTCGTCACCATGGTGGTGGTCGCCGTCGTCGTCGTCGCCGTTGTCAGTGGACGACTCGTCGTCGCCGTCGTCGGTGGACGACTCGTCGTCGCCGTCGTCGGAGGACGACTCGTCATCGCCGTCGTCGGAGGACGACTCGTCGTCATCATCGTCATCATCGTCGTCGTCGTCGAAGTCATCCTCCTCCTCCTCCTCCTCCTCCTCCTCCGGCGACGATGCAGCAGAAGAGAGGGTCGGCTTCTCCGGCTGAGCCGATTGCTCCGGTTGTACCGGGGGCTCCGGCTGCACCGGCGGTGGAACGCGCTGGTCGTCATTCACCCTCTCGGGGGAGCTGCAGCGTATCCGCTTGCAGGGTGGCTGCCTCGGCGGGCTAGGTGGCGGAAGGTTGGCCATGGCTGTGGTGGTTAATCGGCGGCGGGCTAGGAGAGGTGGAACGATGGAAGAAGAAGAAAGGAGTGGAGAAAAGTTTTGTGCTTGTCCATAACCGACGACGCGCCTTATATAGGTCTGTGCGGAGTAGACGAGGGAGCGGTTCGTTTCCCGCGCATTGAACTCTTTGCAGACCTCGTGCGGCGCACAATTAAACCACTGTGGAAGACGATCTTGAGAGATCCTTGCACGCGTCCCTGCACCACGGCTTCTCAACTTCTCCGCAGACCTCGTGCGGCGCGTCAGTTAATTAACACTTCTCAGGCCGTTAATTAACATATTGTAGTTTCAAAAATGATTATCTCAGGCGGGTATTACTTATAAACCGCCTGAGAAAAAAGAAGTAAAAATCTTCACAGACGGTTGGTACTTAACAACCGTCTACAAATACGTTTATCTAAGGCGGGTATAACTTAACAACCGCCTGGGATAATGCCCGATACTGTTCTGCAGTTTCCTTATCCCTTGCTTCTTTTTTATTTAGATTCCATTATAAATACTCAAACATGTTTACATTCTGCAAATTGTGTTCAAATTCGATGATTCTTTCTTCTACATTTGTATTAAATTAACATCTACCAACTGAACAAAATATTTTGTTCATTGCGCATTGAACTCTTTGCAGACCTCGTGCGGCGCACAATTAAACCACTGTGGAAGACGATCTTGAGAGATCCTTGCACGCGTCCCTGCACCACGGCTTCTCAACTTCTTCGCAGACCTCGTGCAGCGCGTCAGTTAATTAACACTTCTCAGGCTGTTAATTAACATATTGTAGTTTAAAAATGATTATCTCGGGCGGGTATTACTTATAAACCGCCTGAGAAAAAACAAGTAAAGATCTTCACAGACGGTTGGTACTTAACAACCGTCTACAAATATGTTTATCTGAGGCGGGTATAACTTAACAACCGCCTGGGATAATGCACGATACTGTTCTGCAGTTTCCTTATCCCTTGCTTCTTTTTTATTTAGATTCCAATATAAATACTCAAACATGTTTACATTCTGCAAATTGTGTTCAAATTCGATGATTCTTTCTTCTACATTTGTATTAAATTAACATCTACCAACTGAACAAAATATTTTGTTCATTGCGCATTGAACTCTTTGCAGACCTCGTGCGGCGCACAATTAAACCACTGTGGAAGACGATCTTCAGAGATCCTTCCGTCGCACGCGTCCCCTGCACCACGGCTTCTTAACTTCTCCGCAGACCTCGTGCGGCGCGTCAGTTAATTAACATAGCATTTGTTGTATGTTTTTTATGTTCTGACCAATTTCAAAGGATTTATGAAGTGAAATTTAATGGTAACCTTTACTTATCAATAATATTACAAGAAAGTGGATTTTTGCCTTTTTAAAGGACCACATTTAATCAATAATATTAATTAAGAAGAAGTAAATATCTTCACAGGCGGTTATTGCTTAACAACCGCCTGAGATAATGCCCGATACTGTTCTTCAGTTTCCTTATCCCTTGCTTCTTTTTTATTTAGATTCCAATATAAATACTCAAACATGTTTAGATTCTGCAAATTGTGTCCAAATTCGATGATTCTTTCTTCTACATTTGTATAAAATTAACATCTACCACATGAACAAAATATTTTTAAAACTTGTATAGCTGACATTGTAATGTTTTGGTAAATATCAAATTAATTTCTACTCACATATTATTCACATTTGTGTATCTCATAAAAAAAAGTTCCTTCACTCAAAATTGTTGGTATGAACATATTTGTATAATTTATACATGTATGAATTTTTTTAATTTTTTTAAAAGCATTCCAACATGTCAAACTTCAAATTATCCACCATTCTAACTAAATGCTCATATTCATATGAGGCATTCATCAAATTATGAACACACATTGATTCCAAAAAAATTAAAAAAATATGAAAAAATTCGTAGATGTTGGTATGATGATTAAAAATGTCCACTGAAAAAATAAATGAAAAAAGCATTATATTCATCAAGATAGAAAAATGAAAAATAGCATTTGTTGTATGTTTTTTATGTTCTGACCAATTTCAAAGGATTTATGAAGTGAAATTTAATGGTAACCTTTACTTATCAATAATATTACAAGAAAGTGGATTTTTGCCTTTTTAAAGGACCACATTTAATCAAGAATATTAATTAAGAAGAAGTAAATATCTTCACAGGCGGTTATTGCTTAACAACCGCCTGAGATAATGCCCGATACTGTTCTTCAGTTTCCTTATCCCTTGCTTCTTTTTTATTTAGATTCCAATATAAATACTCAAACATGTTTAGATTCTGCAAATTGTGTCCAAATTCGATGATTCTTTTTTCTACATTTGTATAAAATTAACATCTACCACCTGAACAAAATATTTTTAAAACTTGTATAGCTGACATTGTAATGTTTTGGTAAATATCAAATTAATTTCTACTCACATATTATTCACATTTGTGTATCTCATAAAAAAAAGTTCCTTCACTCAAAATTGTTGGTATGAACATATTTGTATAATTTATACATGTATGAATTTTTTTAATTTTTTTAAAAGCATTCCAACATGTCAAACTTCAAATTACCCACCATTCTAACTAAATGCTCATATTCATATGAGGCATTCATCAAATTATGAACACACATTGATTCCAAAAAATTTAAAAAAATATGAAAAAATTAGTAGATGTTGGTATGATGATCAAAAATGTCCACTGAAAAAATAAATGAAAAAAGCATTATATTCATCAAGATAGAAAAATGAAAAATAGCATTTGTTGTATGTTTTTTATGTTCTGACCAATTTCAAAGGATTTATGAAGTGAAATTTAATGGTAACCTTTACTTATCAATAATATTACAAGAAAGTGGATTTTTGCCTTTTTAAAGGACCACATTTAATCAAGAATATTAATTAAGAAGAAGTAAATATCTTCACAGGCGGTTATTGCTTAACAACCGCTTGAGATAATGCCCGATACTGTTCTTCAGTTTCCTTATCCCTTGCTTCTTTTTTATTTAGATTCCAATATAAATACTCAAACATGTTTAGATTCTGCAAATTGTGTCCAAATTCGATGATTCTTTCTTCTACATTTGTATAAAATTAACATCTACCACCTGAACAAAATATTTTTAAAAACTTGTATAGCTGACATTGTAATGTTTTGGTAAATATCAAATTAATTTCTACTCACATATTATTCACATTTGTGTATCTCATAAAAAAAAAGTTCCTTCACTCAAAATTGTTGGTATGAACATATTTGTATAATTTATACATGTATGAATTTTTTTAATTTTTTTAAAAGCATTCCAACATGTCAAACTTCAAATTATCCACCATTCTAACTAAATGCTCATATTCATATGAGGCATTCATCAAATTATGAACACACATTGATTCCAAAAAATTTAAAAAAATATGAAAAAATTCGTAGATGTTGTTATGATGATTAAAAATGTCCACTGAAAAAATAAATGAAAAAACACTATATTCATCAAGATAGAAAAATAAAAAATAGCATTTGTTGTATGTTTTTTATGTTCTGACCAATTTCAAAGGATTTATGAAGTGAAATTTAATGGTAACCTTTACTTATCAATAATATTACAAGAAAGTGGATTTTTGCCTTTTTAAAGGACCACATTTAATCAAGAATATTAATTAATAAGAAGTAAATATCTTCATAGGCGGTTATTGCTTAACAACCGCCTGAGATAATGCCCGATACTGTTCTTCAGTTTCCTTATCCCTTGCTTCTTTTTTATTTAGATTCCAATATAAATACTCAAACATGTTTAGATTCTGCAAATTGTGTCCAAATTCGATGATTCTTTCTTCTACATTTGTATAAAATTAACATGTACCACCTGAACAAAATATTTTTAAAACTTGTATAGCTGACATTGTAATGTTTTGGTAAATATCAAATTAATTTCTACTCACATATTATTCACATTTGTGTATCTCATAAAAAAAAGTTCCTTCACTCAAAATTGTTGGTATGAACATATTTGTATAATTTATACATGTATGAATTTTTTTAATTTTTTTAAAAGCATTCCAACATGTCAAACTTCAAATTATCCACCATTCTAACTAAATGCTCATATTCATATGAGGCATTCATCAAATTATGAACACACATTGATTCCAAAAAATTTAAAAAAATATGAAAAAATTCGTAGATGTTGGTATGATGATTAAAAATGTCCACTGAAAAAATAAATGAAAAAAGCATTATATTCATCAAGATAGAAAAATGAAAAATAGCATTTGTTGTATGTTTTTTATGTTCTGACACACAAGATACTCATTCATTAACAATATGCACATCTCACAAAAGAACACACAAGATGCACAATATTTACACAAGAACACACAAGAAAACAAAAGATACACAAGTAATATTCAATCATATAGATGAAAAAAGATAGATTTCATTCATTAACAATATTTACAAAACAGAAGCAACTAAAAACAACAAAAATAAAAACTAATTAAATCCTACTCCTACTCCTCTTCCTTCTCCTCCTCCTCGTCCTCCGGCGGCGACTCCGGCACCGGTGCAACAGGAGACAGGGCCGGCTGCACCGGCTGCACCGGCGGTGCAACCCCGAGGTTGCTAGCCGTCGCCTCCACCAGCGTTCTACGGCCCTCGGGGCCAAGAACCTGGGCCATCGTCGCGAACAGAATGTCGAGACGATCAGCCACCCCCACGAGGGCGTAGAGGTAGTGGCCCAAGGTACCCATTCCAGTATACTCTGGAAGGGTACCCAGCCCCAAGGCACTCATGGCGCGAGACGTATTGTTGTACGCCTCTCGCGCCATGAGGAGGCGCTGCTCGGTGTTGATCTTCTCGGGGGAGCTGCAACATTGTTTCTTGCAAGGTGGCTCCCTCGGAGGGCTTGGCGGCGGAAGGTCGGCCATAGTGGTGTTGGGTCGTCGGAGCGGAGGAAGACGAAGAAAACAAGAGGATTCAAAGTGAGCGATGCGCTTGTGAGCGATAGCGCGTCTTTAAGGCCGCGCGGAGTGGAAAAGAAAGGTCGCACCTCGGGGAAAAGAAAGGTCGCGCATGCGTGACATGGTCACTGACGTGTGGGACCGGGTCCACATGTCAGTGACCGCTGCTTAAGTCAGGGGATCCTCATCCCGGTTGGTGAGGGGTCTTTATGTAGGCGTTCATCAAATTAAGAAGAAGTAAATATCTTCACAGGCCCATGTTTAACTCAGGCGGGTGTTACTAACCAACCGCCTGAGATAATTGTATCTTCTCAGGCGGTTGGTAAGTAAAATCCGACTGAGGTAACAGTCTTCCCTGACGGTCGGTACTTAAAATCCGCCTGAGAAAATGTGAGTCTATATATACCCCTCGGCAGCATTGGAAAAACCTAACCCGGGCGAAACACTTAGACGCCGTTAGGCTGCCAAAATTTCGTTTGCCGCCAAGTGTTCCCCCTCGTCACTTCCAGGTACGCCGCCGAGCTTCGCCGTCGCCGAGCTTCGCCGTCGTCGAGCTTCGCCGTCGTCGCTGAGCTTCGCCGTCGTCGCCGAGCTTCGCCGTCGCCGCCGAGCTTCGCCCTCCTCACTTCCAGGTACGCCGAGCGAAGCCATTTCCGTCGCCGCCGAGCTTCAAGGTAAACCCTAAACCCTTCGACCTTCCATCCTCCTTCGCCGTGCCGCCTCCCTCCCCGCCCTCGCTGCCGCCTTGCATATCCTTGGTTAGGGTTCGGGAATTAGATAATGGTAGGCATCCTTGGTTAGGGTTCGGTGGAATTCGAAAAACTGTCAAGTTCGGTGGCATCTTTGGTTAGGGTTCGGTGGGGCAAGATTTATGTGGATGGTTATATCACGATAAATTGGTAGTTGGTTCTGTGTGTCTGAAACTGTTCTGACACATTAGTGGTAAACATGATTCTAGACTCTAGTAACAGCAGTATATTCCCTATTTCTGTCATCGGCCTTGCATATGCCACATAATTCTCTATTAGGGGCAAGATTTAGCTATATTTGGTTAAGTTGACCAAATTTGGCTAATTTTGGCTAAGTTACATTAGATATAGTTATACTTGACTAATTTTGACTAAGTTATGCTATATTTAGCTATATTTGGCTACTTTTGCTTAGAGTTAGCTATGCTAGACTAAGTTTGGCTAAGTTTGCTTTTATTTCTCTAAGTTTCATTTGAGCAATTGTAGCTAATCTGTGCTACCAAAGATGTCTGCACTTGTGGCTCCATCAGCTTCATTTGAGCAATTGTACCTAATCTGAGCTACCAAAGTTATGCTATATTTAGCTCTGAAGCCAAACAAAAGTTGCTGGCCAACTCATTTGTGATGCCAGGAGCATCCTCACGCCCATATCTAGGTAACACTAGGTGTGGCGATGGAGTCTGAGCATATGATGCCGATCTCTATGATACAAGAATTTAGTTAGACCTATATAACTTCAAAAATGTGTTTTGGCTAAATTTACTTAATTGATCCAAAATTGAGAAAATTTGTTTTAAATATGACCAAATTTAGTTATGCCATTTATTAGATTTTTTGTCTTATTAGATCTAGCATGGAAAGCCCTAAGAAGACTGGTCCTGATAGTAACAACAAAGAAGACAATATGGAGTTTACTGACTCCAGCAGTTCAGGCTCCTATCACAGTCCTTCGGATCCTTTTCCGAATATAAAAATTAAAAAGACTTCAGTGGATCTAGACCCGGAATATGATCCTGCCGACGAGGTATGGATCACGAATCTTAACTTCAGCAGTTCAAGTTAATGTTGGTTGTCAAGTATACGAAGTCTTATAATTTTTTTCTACCTAGATTAATCTCGAAGACAATGAGGTGACATCGGCTCCTAAAACCGCAGAAGGTTCACCAATGGATGAATCCTCAGCTTCACTCAAGCGGAAACGAGGGCAACGAGGTCCCAATAAGGGTCCATTGGACCGCATCATGTACATAACAAGGGTCGGTCCAGGTGGGCTTCCCCAAGAACCACTGGATTCAGTTACCAAGTACCGTAATGCATGCGGTTTTCTTGTTAGGGAGGTTGTGCCGATCACAACCGAGAATTGGAGGAAATTACCCGAGCAGACCAAGAATGAGTTGTGGGAAAAGATAAAGAAACAATTCAAGTTCCCGAAAGGCACAGAAGAAGCTGTAAAGAAAGCAACATTGGTCTCTTGCGGCAAGAAGTTTCGATGTTGGAAGAGTGAAATGAATGCTTATGTTAAGGCCAATAAGGACCCTAGCCCGAGGAAGATGGGAAAAATCACACAAGCTCAGTGGCAAGAGTTTGTTCGTCAAAAGAGCACACCTGATGCTAAAGCTCTAAGTGCAACTAGGTCAGAGCTTGCAAAAAAGAACAAATACCATCATCGCTTGGGGTCTGCCGGATATGGCCCCAAAGTCCAGAAATGGAATAAGATAATAGACGAAATTCTTAGTAAGGGCAATCCTCACCCATTAGAAGGGTGCGATGAGCGAACTCAACGCTGGGTCTTTGCTCGGTCAGGTTTGACCAGCGAGGGCAAACTTGAAAAGCCCGACTCTCTGAATGAAGTAGAGGATAAAATGAAAGAAGTAATTGAAAAGCAACAGAAGGGTCTCTTCAAGCCGAAGAGGGAGAATGACCAACTTACCGCTATCTTGGGAAACCCTGAACACAGCGGACGGGTTCGAGCGGTCTCTTCTCAAATGTCTTGGCTAGATGGTTTCCCTAAAGATAAAGACACATATAGAAGACGTGAGAAGTTTAAGAAAACACTTGATGAAACAATTGCTCAAAAGGTCAAAGAAAATATGCAAGAAATAATGGAACAACTTAGACAATCAGGACAATTAGTGGCACCGAGTACAATGATGGTTCCGGTGCAAAAGGAGCAATTTGTATCTCCAACTGCCTACCCTAGCAGCGTTGGTTCCGTGCCAGGCTCAGGGTCAGCCCATAAGTTCCCTGTCGATGATATTGCTAACGAAAAATCTTGTCGTCTTCTTGTCCCGATAGGCAGAGCAGGGAACAAAACCAAACAGGTTGCCACTGCTATGGCAAAGCCTGATCGTGACTTCAACGGGAGTCCACTTCCGTTGTATTATTCTGTGGTGCAAGTTCTTCAGATCATTGATAATGATTATGAATATTATGAAATAGACCACGTCACACCTGAGGGGATCGCGACTCTGGGGCAGGCTGTCAACCAATTAATCCTTTGGCACCGACGCGATATCGTGTTGGACGATGAGCCAATTTCTAGCCCCGTCGCATCTCCAAATACTGCAACCCCATCTTCTAAGGCAAAAGTGCATGAAGATCCACTCCCAGTCCGGGAAGATCCACTCCCCCTATGTCTGAGCAAGGATGATGATATCCAAGAGCAACAAGTTGGACAACAACTTCAAGCAGTACCAGAGCAAGCTGTTGCTAGTAAAGAGCAACTAGTTGAGCAACAGCTTGAAGTAGTACTAGAGCCAGCTGCTGGGAGTAAAGAGCAATCAGTTGAACAACAGGTTCAACAACAAGCCAGTGTCCAACTTCCGACGACTACTCCTCGATCATCAGTGCCTGTCAAAGTTAGCTCATACGAAAATAAGAAACCTTCATCAGAAGTGACAAAGTATTTGGAAGCTATGAAGGAAAATATTAGAAAATCGAGTGCATCTCGTTCTTCTCATGAGCCAGCATTAGAAGATATCGAGGAGTGGGAAGAAGACGGTGTCATGTATAATCGGCGGACGGCTTTAGTTAAACCAGGAGTTCCAATATACAAGCTTGAGGATGTTCCTCCTAAATTTGAGAATGGGAAGCCGTTAATGACATCCGTACAACTTAGCAAACAACCCGTCGCGCTCAGAAGAATGCATGAGTGGTACATCACTGCCAGCACAAAATATGGTCTTGATTGCGTCACATTTCGTATTCCAAAAGAAGCATTCTGGAGCACTGGAGTAGATAAACGAGTCATTTTATTTGACAAGCTGCTTTCCCTTTTCCATCGGGGCATGCTCGAAATCAACCTGCTGCTCGTCTGGTGCTTGTAAGTGCTCTAATATTTTGTATTTGCTTTTCTTACTACACGCATACGCATTTCATGAGATTATAACAATTCTGGACTTCTTCAATAGGATGCAATACATGGATAATGAAAAGTTGGCGCACAAGACAGGTATCCTTGACCCTACTAGGATTGCAAAGTCGCTATTCGACGTCCAGGCGAATCGAGAATCAAGCCAGTACAAACACATAAAAAAAAAGATTTTGAAAGAGCAATTGCAAAACTTAAGAAGGATAGAAAGGCAGAAGTTGCAGCTTACATAGGACATGCGATGTTTAACTTTGTCAGAGACGGCCAGGACCTCGTAAAGGCTCCGTACCACTTCGAGTAAGTTCGACACATGGCATTGAAATAGCAATTATTGGTAATTGTTAACACGTGTGTTTGTATGTTTGCAGTAATCACTACATAATGATCTTCATCAAGCCAACGCAGGGAATGACAACAGTCTTGGACTCGGCCGATTACCCACCAGATCGTTACAAAGATTTCCTTTCCATTTTGAAAAAGTACGTTTATTCAATAATTTTAATTTACGCACATCTAGAATGTGTTGACAAGTTTTATATGACATTTCTTGTATTACAGCGCTTGGCGGTTATACGCGGAACAGCTTGGCGGTCAGAGACCTCCTAATACGAATGCATTGGACATTAAAACGTATTATGCTTGTCCGAAGCAGCCTGCTGGGAGTGTCTTATGCGGGTATTATGTATGCGAGCATCTTCGGACCGCCGCCGTATATAGAGTCAATCGTGAGGATGTAAGTTATCCTTAATGTCGATACCTTATTTTCTTACTTTTGTGTTTCATTTTCATTGTAACTAGCATAGTTTAATGCTTATATTCTCTGCTGTTCAATATTACCAGAAACATTATTTTCATATTTTGATTTCAACTTCAAAATTCAATTGCTCATAGTACAACTGCTCCAAAAATACCTACTAAATTCTTGTATACTCTCACTTTGATCTATACTTTGAAATTGTTCAAACCAACACATTCTAAACCTTGTTATGTGTTATATTGCAGCACAAGAAGAATCTGAACGAAGAATGGCCGGTTTGTAGAAGTATTCCTGATGGAGGAGCCGACAGGATTGCTTCTGAACTCTGTCAGTTCATTCGTCGCGAAATTTTGCACAAAACGGGGAAGTTCTTTGATAAGACAAGTTCAGCAGCTGATGTGCCAGAACTTTGCGACTATACCAATCTAAACAGTTTTTAGTGAAAACTTGTAAACTTTGAGATGAAATTGTATCTGTAACTTGTGTGTATGTATATTGTTTTAGTGAAATTGACTTCTGTGATGATAATATTGTTGTCTTTTGTTCTGTGATGATTGTTGTTTTTTGTTCTGTGATTATATTGAATTGACCTGGAAATTAGAAATAACAGCAGTAGTACTGCATGACTGTGAAAAACAATTATCACAGGCGGCTAGATACAAGTAAAGAAACATCTGTGATAACCTAATTTTCACAGGCGGTGTCTGTTATGGTAGAAACCGGTTGCGTTAAAGGGTATTCACAGACGGCTGATATAGGTAAACTCCGTCTGTGATAACACCATTATCATAGACGGGTTAGTTATGCTTCAATAACCGTCTGTAAAGACACATTATCATTGACGGTTAGTTATGCTTCAAAACCCGCCTGTGAAGACATATTATCATAGGCGGTTAGTTATGCTTCAAAATTCGCCTGTGAATACACATTATCATAGACGGTTAGTTATGCTTCAATACCCGACTGTGAAGACTCATTATCATAGGCGGTTAGTTATGCTTCAAAATCCGCCTGTGAAGACAAATTATCATTGGCGGTTAGTTATGCTTCAATACCCGCCTGTGAAGACTTCTTATCATAGACGGTTAGTTATTCTTCAATAACCGTCCGTGATAAGATGTTTATCACAGACGGTTATATATGCTGCACGACCCGTCTGTGATAAAGTATTTTCACAGACGGCTAGCCTAAGTAAAGAACCGCCTATGATAATCGGTCTTCACAGGCGGCTATCCTTAGTGAAGAACCGCCTATGATAATTAGTCTTCACAGGCGGTTTCACTTCTCCGCCTGTAAAATTGCGGATTATCACAGACTCTTCGTTTCAGGCGGTTTTAAAAGCCGTCTGTGATAATAGGTTTGGAGCCGTCTGTGATGAGGCTTATTGTAGCAGTGCTTGGTCTAGGCTGACGACCTTACGCGCAACTGCTGCCTGTGGAGATGGAGTTTCTCTTACCTATTAGTCTTCCGCTGTAGTTTGATCATTGTTATCTATGTTGTTGATGTAAATAGTTGTGGTGTGTATTTGTAGACCTTCGGGTCATATTGTAAGACTATTTATGTACTCGAACATGGCTATGTAATGATATTTCGCTTTCGTCGACGCATGTACGATTCAACTGATCCTGGCGTATATGTGATAAGCGTCTATTCATCTTTATGATGACGGGCGTGACATGGGAGTACGCATGGGAACACTGAACGGAAGTATACGAGTCGCATCCCCTCCCCTCGTTTCATACTTTGTTCAGTTTCTAAATTCGAACTGAAAACGTGCAAAACGGAAGTTTACCTTAGTATTCGGCACAATTTTTTCCTTGCAATTCTAACGCATTCAGTAAGCAGAGCAGAATCCGTGATAATTATTTGGATACATGTATCACCATGCTGGTTCGTTTCCGCGGGAAGCACACTGCACACTTAACCTCGTTTACTTGTACGTTTGCTAGTCACAGCTTGTTCGTCTTGGCGAGGTACACGACTGCGCCGGAGGTGGCCGCCGGAATGACGATGTCGTCGGATACGGACTTGAGGCCCGGGATGAACCGCTTCGTGAGGACCGCGCACACCGGCAGGCCAAAGAGGACGACGAGCATGTCGAAGGCGGCCTTCCCGATGGTGAAGCTGTCCACCTTCAAGATGCCACTGGCGATCTTCTCGAAGTCCTTCTGGGTCAGATTCTGCCCTCTCTTGGGCTGAACCTTCTGTGCTTGGAGGAAAAGACGAAATAGATGAGTGCTGCCCATTTTAGGGGTTTCTGTTAATTACACAATGAAATAATTGTGAACAAATAATCATGCTATGTAACAAGTCACTATAGCATATTCTTATGTGGTCTTTTTCTGGATGCATGCTATTGCAAACAAGCATGTCTGTTAACATGTCATTTAGCTGTTTCGAACTGCAACATATGTCTGGTGATCAGGATTTATCAGGACTTGTAACCATGATTTTGAAGTAATTGCTAGAAATATTTCAGACGAACTAACTAAAATTATCAGGGCAATTGAGTCGTTAGTTGTCCTGAAGTGTCCGAAAAAAAAGTGTAGTGTAACTGAAGAAAGCTATCAAGATTGGTTAAATCCCTCTCACCTTGTACTGATCCCAGAGTTCTGCTTTTGATGGTATCCTGTACTGCAACTGCCCACGTCTCTCGCAAAACATTCTGAATAAGATTGCAAGCAATAGAAACACTGCTTAAGAACAATGTTCCAAATCATCATTTCTAATATCTCATAGCACTATTTATGAACACCCGCAGTTCCAAACAACAAATGTATCCATATCTAAGAACGAACTAAAAGCTTGTACTCAAATTTGGTAACAACATTAGGCATCCATACTTACGAGGATTTCTGCATTTGAAAGGGTTAAGCTGTGTAAACGCGTAGATAAAAGGAAACCTGTATTATGAGAACAACCAAGAAAAACAATCACACCATTACTGCCAAATACTCCCTTCATCCCCGTTTGTTTGACGCTGGGAGAAACGAATGGGGATGGTGGGAGTACGAGTCTGGGCACATCCGAAATTAGACTGGACCAAAGTTGTGGATGGGCCAGGGATCTTTGGTTGAGTCGTTTTGTTCTTGTTTATAAACTCAATGTCCGGTAGCATCTGGGAGCTGGAACTGTGGTAAACAGAGCCTTACTCGATGATCTCGTAAATGGCATGGTAGAACTCGTCGAAGCTTTGTGCGGGCTGCACCTTGTCCTTGTATTGCTCCCTCATGAATTTAATGAGTTCGTCGCGTGCAGCGTCAGATTTGTTGGTGCTCTTTTTGCTGTCATTGCCAGTCGTCTGCGCATCCTTCTCTCCCACTGTCACCAAAATCGCAGGTTTAAGTTTCCATGCCTGGTTGAATTTCACTACGACATGCATGGTAAAACACCAGGGTCCACCAATTTGTATTTGTCATACCTGGCTTTGCCTTCGCAGCTCCTTGACCCATGGAGGTCTAATTTCTTGTGATAACAGATCACAAGGGAGAAACAGGTTGCTTTGTTTTCACATGCAGACACGGACGGGCGCAAGTATATATCTGTGTGAGGAGGCGGCAGCTGCAGCAGCAGCTGTTGTTGCTTGTGTGAGGCAAAAGACAATGGCATCGCTCCAGCTGAAAGCAAAGTTTGGAGGCATCAACCAAGGGAAGTGCACAAGAACTGCAAATGACGCCGGTCCAGGCAAGCTTGGATTCTCTCGTGCATCATGCTATGCTTACATCAACAAACAATTCTTAGTTTGTCACAAGGAAACTAGTTTTCCTTGGATTGGCCCATGCTTCTCCCCCACTACAACAAGCCTTTCTTGTGAGGCAAAGCAAAGAATACAAGATACTTCACCGTGCATATGTAAAATATGAGGAAATGACCGCTAAAAGGGTGGCATTAACATATACTCCTCTTAAAATAAATGATAATGGTTAGTCTAAATTAACCAGCCTTATTTATTTCGAAAGAGAGTATTTAGTTATAGCTTGTTCCCAAAGTAATCGAAACAATAGGGATAATTTATTTGCAACATAAACTGATGCATTATGATATACCGGTCGATAGTTATAAAAATATTTACACTGCTACAATAACCTTCATCTCAGGCGGCTCCAAACGTATTATCACACGCGGTTTTCAAAACCGCCTGAAACGAAGAGCTTGTGATAATCTGCAGTTTCATAAACCGCATGTGAAATCGAGTTATCACAGACGGTTCTTTACCTATGACTAGCCGTTTGTGAATACACTTTTTTACAGGCGGTTTGTAACATAAGAATAACCGCCTGTGATAATCAAGTTATCATAGACGGTTCTTTACCTATGACTAGCCGCCTGTGAAGACTCTTTATCACAACCGGTTTGTAATATAAGAGTAACCACCCGTGATAATGGAGGTATCACAGGTTGTTCTTTACCTCTGACTAGCCGCTTGTGATAATATAATTTCACAAGCAAGTCTAGCCGTAAGTAAAGAATTACATGTGATAAAGTATACCCTATGCAGTACTACTTGATGTTATTTCTAATTTCCAGGTCAATTTCATATGCACATTCACACAGAGAAGATGACATTCACACACAGCAGAGACAATATAATCTCACACGCATCATCGATACAAAATCAACAAAAAGTCATCTCATATACATATGTACAAGTTACACTTTCAATTAACATAAAAGTCATCGCATATACATAACACCAAAAACCATCATGTCAATTCAGAGTTTACAAGTTTCACTAAAAGTTGTTTTTGTGGTCATACTCGCAAAATTCTGGCACATCAGTTATTACGTCTTCGTCCTCGAAGAACAACCCTCTTCGATGGAAAATTTTGCGATGTATGAAGTGACACAGTTGACTCGCAATCTTGTCGGCTCCTCCACCAGGAAAACTTCTAGAAACCGGCCATTCTTTGTTCACATTCTTCGTGTACTGCAATGAAACACATAACAAGGTCTAGAATGTGTTAGTTTGAACTACCTCAAAGTATAGATAAAAGTGAGCACACAAGAATTTATTTGGTATTTTTGGAGCAGTTCTACTATGAGCAATTGAATTTTGAAATTGGAATCAAAATTTGGAAATGATATTTCTGGTAATATTGAACCGCATAGATAAATTTTGAATCTGGGAATTTTATACAGGTGAAAGGGCTATGACCATTTTACAGGATGTGAGGAACACCTAACTTGAGGTTTTGGTAAAATTTGGTGAATTTCCAGTGAAGGAATCTGCTGTGAAATTCTAAGAGTGTTTGAGGTAAATGAATTATACAGATATATATACAGGCTTTCATGGCAAACCACTTGCACTATTGGAAATTAGAGTTCAATACCTTTCTAACAAAATAATATAAATATTAAAATACGCTAGTTACAATGAAAATAAAACTCAAAAGTAAGAAAATACAATATCGACATTAAGGATAACTTACATCCTCACGATTCACTCTATATTCGCAGGCGGTCCGAAGATGCTCGCATACATAACACCCGCATAATACGCTCCTAGGAGGCTGTTTGGAACAAGGATAATATGTTGATATATGCAATGCATCCTTATTAGGAGGGCTCTGACCGCCAAGTTGTTTGATATAAAACCGCCAGACCCTGTAATACAAGCAATGTCATATAAAACTTGTCAACACATTCTAAATAGGTGTAAATTAAAAGTATCAAATAACTGTACAATTTCAAAATGGAAAGTAAATCTTTGTAACAATCTGGTTGGTAATCGGCTGAGTCCAAGACTATTGCCAAACATTGTGTTGGCATGATGAAGATCATTATGTAGTGTTTACTGCACACGTACAAACACATGTGTTAAGTTAACAATTAGCAATAATTGCTATTTTAATGGCATATGTCGAACTTACTCGAAGTGGTACAGAGCCTTTACGAGGTCCTTGCCATCTCTGACAATGTTGAATGTGGCATGTCCTATGTAAGCTACAATCTTTGTCCTTTTATCCTTCTTTTGGTTTGCGATTGGTTTTTCAACCTCTTTTTTGTTCAGGTGCTTGTACTCATTTGAGTTCCGTTCCACTTGAAAGTCGAAATTTGTCTTTGCAATCACTGTAGGGTCAAGGATATCTGTCTTGGTGTTCAACTTTTCATTATGAATGTATTGCATCCTATTGAAGAAGACTAAAATTGTTATAATCTCATGACATGTGTATGCATGTAGTAAGAAAAGCAAATACAAAACATTAGAGGCACTTACAAGAACCGTATGAGTAGCACGTTGATTTCGAGCATGCCTCGATGGAAAAGGCTATGTAGATCTTCAAAGAGAAAGGATTGTTTATGTTCTCCAATGCTCCAGAATGCTTCTTTTGGCACTCGAAATGTGAGGTAAGAAAGATCATATTTTGTGCTGGAAGTGATGTACCACTCGTGCATTATTCTGAGCGAGATAGGTTGTTTGCGAAGTTGTATCGATGTTATGAATGACTTCCCATTCTCATGTTCAGGAGGAACATCCTGAATCTTGTATATTGGAACTCTTGGTTTAACAAAAGTCGTCTCCCGATTATATTTCACACGTTTTCTTCCCACTCTTCAATATTTCTAATGTTGGCTCATGTAAAGCACGAGATGCATTAGTTGTTCCAATTTTTGCCTTCAAAGTTTCCAAATATTGTGACATTTCTTTAGAAGTTTTTTTCTTTTGTATGAGCTAACTTTCACTGACACTGATGATCGAGAAGTAGTCATTGAAAGTTGGACACTAGCTTGTTGTTGAACATGTTGTTCAACTGATTACTCTTTACTGCCAGCAGCTTGCTCTGGTACTGCTTCAAGTTGTTGTTCAACTGGTTGCTCTTGGTTATCTTTACTAGCAAGGTTACTATCATCCTTGCTGGGACATAACGGGAGTGGATCCTCCTGGACTTTCGGCTTAGAAGACGGAGTTGCAGTCTTTTGAGATGCGACGGGGCTGGACATCAGCTCATCGTCCAACATGATATCGCATCGGTGTCAAAGGATTAATTGGTTAACAACATGTCCCAGAGTCGTGATCCACTCAAGTGTGATGTGGTCTATTTCATAATCTTCATATTCATTATCAATGATTCGAATAACTTACACCGCAGCATAATACAACAGAAGTGAATTGCTGTTGAAGTCACGGTCAGGCTTCGCCATAGCAGTGACAACCTATTTGGTTTTGTTCTCTGCTATGCCGATCGGAACAAGAAGACAACAAGATCTGTCTTTAACAATATCATCGACAGGGAACTTATGGCTTGACCCTGAGCCTGACACAGAACCTACACTGCTAGTGTAGGCAGTTGAAGATACCAAATGCTACTTTGCCATGGGAACCATTGCTCTTTCCGGTTGCGCTAACTGTCTTGATTCTCTAAATTGATCCATTATTTCTTGCACAGATTCCTTGACATTTTGAGCAATCGTTTCAATCAAGTGTCTTCTTGAACTTCTCACGTCTTCTATATGAGTATTTGTCCTTCGGAAAACCATGTGTCCAGGACATCTAAGAAGAGATTGCTCGAACCTGTCCACTGTGTTTAGGGTTTCCTAGGATAGCGGTAAGTTGGTCATTCACCCTCTTCGGCTTGAGAAGACCCTTTTGTTGCTTTTCAATTACTTCTTTCATTTTTTGCTTTGCTTCGTTCATAGAGTCGGGCTTTTTCAAGTTTGTCCTCGCTGGTCAATCTTGACCAAGCAAAGACCCAACATTGAGTTCTCTCATCACAGCCTTCTAACGGGTGAGGATTGCCCTTACTGACAGTTTCCTCTAATATTTTGTTGCATTTCTCAACTTTGGGGGCATATCCGGCAAACCCCAAGCGATGATGGTATTTGTTCCTTTTGGCAAGCTCTGACCTGGATTTACTTTGGGCTTTAACATTAGGTGTGATCTTTTGACGAAGAAATTCTTGCCACTGAGATTGTGTGATTTTTTCCATCTTCTTCGGGCTAGGTACCTTATCGGCCTTAAAATAAGCTTTCATTTCACTCTTCCAGCCACGAAACTTCTTGCCGCAAGAGACCAATGTTGCTTTGTTTACAGCTTCTTCTATGCCTTTTGGAAACTTTAATTGTTTCCTTATCTTCTCCCACAACTCATTTTTATTCTCCTTAGAGAATTTTCTCCAATTCTCCGTTGTGATCGGCACGAGCTCTCTAAAAAGACAACTGCATGCATTTCGGTACTTTGTAACTTAATCTAGTGGTTCTTGGGGAAGCCCACTAGGACTGACACTGGTTATGTATATGATGCGGTTCAATGGACCCTTGTTGGGACGTCGTTGCCCTCGTTTTCGCTTGAGTGAATCTGAGGATTCGACCATTGGAGAACCTTCTACGGTTTTAGGAGCCGAAGTAACCTCGTTGTCTTTGCGATTAAGCTAGGCAGAAAAGAATTTTAAGACATCGTATACTTGACAACCAACATTAACATAAATTGCTAGAGTTAAGATTCATGATCCATACGTCGTCGCCAGGATCATATTCCGGGTCGAGATCCTCTGAAGTCTTTTTAATTTGTATATTTAGAAAAGGATCCTATGGACTGTGAAACGAGCTTGAACTGCTGGCGTCACTAAACTCCATATTGCATTTTTCATTGTTACTACCAGCACAAGTCTTGTTAGGACTTTCCATGCTAGAACTAAGAAGGCAAAAAATGTCCCACTTCAATGATAGCTACAAAAATAAATGCTCTAACACAGTGTCAAATCACATCCTACTGAAAAATACAGTACTTAGCATCCAAATATGTCAAATCACATCCTAAGATGCTATGTCCATCTCACATCTCGATGCTTCACCCTAGTCAAACCATCTGCAAACCAGGAGCCTAAGCCTGAACCTAATACGGATGCGATCCCCGAGAGGCAAAAAAACTGTTCTTGCTCTATTACAACTAGAAACTCTTGAAAACTGACAACATTTTATTAGCCTAAGTAATACTGAACAGAATGAATAACGGTCACTGGATAATTATGAAATATCATGGATGCTTAGTATTAACAGCATGATGTGTAATTACTGGTGCAAAACAATTGCGATGCATAGCCTTTAAAAGATAGTGGGTTAAACAAATGTATAATTGCAATCTATAGCCCTTAATTCAAATTGTAAAATCTGGGCAGAGCATAAACTAGTTACAGGCAGATGGTTTATATAAAATGAGAATAAAGAAACATTTGGTCTTCCTTGAACTCAATTAACCCATAAAAGACTTATACCTAAATAAATGAGCATATTGTCTATCCAACTGAGACGCGGCCTCAAAATTCTATCAGCAAATGCATCTAGCATGATATGGATCTTGATAGATTAGCAAGAGTAAACCTAGACTCGCCCTCCTAGAGAGGCTTTGAGCCTGAACCCAAATGGGCAATGAGGGCGAGGAGGGAGGCGACATGGGGAGGGAGGAGGGGAAGGAGGCAGCGCATGGGACAGAGAAGGGAGGAGGGAGAAAAGGGAGGAAAGAGGCGGACGTACTAGCAACGGCGACGGAGACGAAGACGAAGCTCGACGTCGAGGGCAGCAAGGACGAAGCTCAGCGGCGAGGGCGCACGATGAGGTCGAAGCTCGGCAGTGAAGGCAGTGAGGAGGAAGCTCGGCGGCGAGGGCGGCGCTCAGCCGCGAGGGCGGCGAGGGCTTGGCGGCAAAGGAAGTTTTGGCAGCCTGATGACATCTAAGTCAAATCTTCTGGGTTCGGTTTTCTCGAGGAGACCGAGCGATGTTATATAGTCGCATATCTTCTCATGCGGTTGCTAATTAAAAACTTCCTGAGCGGCTGACTTATCTCAGGCAGGTATTAAGTAATTACCGACTAAGCGAAAGACTTATCTCAGGCAGGTATTAAGTAAAAACCGCATGCGATGATATGTACTAGGTCTAGGCTTAATTAATATTCTTGATAAAAATTAGAGGCCTTTTAAAAGCCCAAATTCCACTTTCTTGTAATATGCTTTAGTATTACAGGTTCCCATTAAACTTCACTTGGGAAAACCTTCAAATTAGTCAGAACATAAAAAACAAATAACACAAGTTATTTGTCATTTTTTCTATCTTGATGAATATAATGATTTTTTCATTGAATTTTTCTATGGAACTTTTTAGTCATCATACCAACCTCTATGATATTTTTTCAGATTTTTACAAAATTATTTGAATCAATGTGTGTTCAAAATTTGAAGAATGCCTCATATGTATATGAGCATTTGATTAGGATGATGGATAATTTGAATTTTGACATGTTAGAATGCTTTAAAAAATTTAACAAATTCATACATGTATAAATAAGATAATATGTTCATACAAACCAACTTTTAGTGGAAGATCCTTTTTTTAAGGAGATATAAAATCTGAATAATATGCGAATATAAATTAATTTGATATTTGACAAAACATTACAATGTTAGCTATATTAGTTTTAAAATATTTGGTCCAGGTGGTAGATATTAATTTTTGTAGAATATAGAAAACATTATCATCGAATTTGGACTCAATTTATAGGATCTATACATGTTTGAGTATTTATATTAGAATCTAAAAACAAGGAAGCAAGGGAAAAAAAACTGGAGAACAGACTCGGGCCCTTATCACAGGCGGTTATTCATTAAAAATCGTTTGGGAGGTTGTTAAGAACCGCCTATGAAAAGATGTGTACTAAGTCTAGGCTTATTAATATTCTTGATAAAAATGAGAGGCATTTTAAAAGCTCAAATTCTACTTTCTTTTAATATGCTTTAGTATTACAGGTTCTCATTAAATTTCACATGGAAAAACCTTTGAAATTAGTCAGAACATAATAAGATATATAACACAGGTTATTTCTCATTTTTCTATCTTGATGAATATAATGATCTTTTCATTGAATTTTTCTGTAGAACTTTTTGTCATGATACCAAACTCTATGATTTTTTTTCTAATTTTTACAAAATTATTTGAATCAATGTGTGTTCAAAATTTGAAGAAAGCCTCATATGTATATGAGAATTTGATTAGAATGATGGATAATTTGAATTTTTACAAGTTGGAATGCTTTAAAAAAATTAACAAAGTTCATACATGTATAAATAAGACAATGTGTTCATGAAAGATCCATTTTTATGAAGAGATATAAAAATGCTAATAATATGTGAATATAAATTAATTTGATATTTGCCAAAACATTACAATGTTAGCTATATTAGTTTTAAAATATTTGGTCTAGGTGGTAGATATTAATTTTTAAAGAATATAAAAAAAAGTATCATCGAATTTGGACTAAATTTGCAGAGTCTTTTCATGTTTGAGTATTTATATTGGAATCTAAATAAAAAAAGCAAAAGAAAAGAAAACTGAAGAACTGACTCGAACCTTTATCACATGTGGTTTTTCGACAATAACCCCATGTGCAAATTCTTCTCACAGGCGGTTCTTCCTTAAAAACCGCACGTGCAAATGGTCAACTATATAAAGGGCCACTCGGGCACCGCAGAAACCTATCCCGGAAGATTTTACATCGACGCCATCAGGCTGCCAAATTTATCTTTTGCCTCTCGTCACCGCCTCCATCCTGGTCATTTGTCGCCACCACCGCCCCGAGCCTGGCCGTCGCAGACGCCGTTACCACCACCGCCATTGTCCTCAGCCTCGCCTCCAAGTGTCGTCATCCTCGCCATCTTCCTCTTTATGCTGCCATCTTTCCTCTGTATGCAAGTTAGCTAGTTTATGTTTCATTAATTAGCAAGTTTGAGCTATTAGAAAGTGCATGCTTGATTATATTTGAGTAAGTTTGACTATGATTGATTATAGTTTACTAAGTTTGGCTATGTTTGTCTATGTATGACTAAGTTTGTATCATTTTGACTAAGTTTGAGCATTATCACATATAAATCACATATCACTTTTTTCATTGAAGATGGACCGCCGAGCGTGGATGTATAACAAGTCAAGATCTGGTCCTATGTACATTCAATATATTGAAAATTTTATTGAAGCATCCAATAGACATGCGAAGATGCAAAAGATAGATGACATATTATGTCCATGTATTGACTACGAAAATAAGATTGCTCGGATAGATACTATAGTAATCCAATCTCATTTGGTGAAAAGAGGTTTCAAAAAAAACTACACAGTATAGACAGAGCATGGTGAGTTAGATACACATGAGGTGGATAAAGATGATGAGAGAGGTTCAGATGACGATAATGCTCATATCAATGATGGTAGTGACAATCAAGATGGTGATGATGATGATGAGTTTGATTGTGAGGAGATGTTGCGTCATATCGAACCACAACTATTGATTTCTCTAGGGGCAAGTAAAGGTTTAAGTAAAATGGAGACATCGCAGAATGCGGTGCCGGAGCTTTTATATGATGAATCAAAAAGTTGTGATATACATGTACTACATTGTGTGCAGTCCTAGAACTACTAAAGTTGGAAGTCACACATCGATGATCCGATTGTAGTTTCTCTGTTCTTTTGAATCTTTTGGCAGAAATTCTTCCAAATCCCAATAAACTGCCCAGAAGCACTTATAAAGCAAATAAACTTCTTTGCCCGATGGCACTAGGTGTGATAAAAATACACGTTTGTGTGAACCATTGCATTCTATATCGCAAAGAGCACGAACTTGCAACTAGATGCCCCATCCGCGATACCAGTAGATACAAGTAGGACTACAATCACCAGTATGTTACCAACATGAATAAGACCCAAAAGAATAATAAGTTTATCATTGGCTCTGAAGTTGATGATGACGATACTTCTGACGATGCAAGCGGGAAGAATAAAAGAAAAATTACTGCCTTGGTGGTGTGGTACCTTCCAATAGTTGATCGTCTGAAGCGTTTGTTCTCAAGCCCTAGAGAGACTAAACTTATGCGTTGGCATTTCGAGCATCGCAAGAAGAATGAAAAACATATTTGACACCCTGGTGATGCAACCCAGTGGAAAAATTTTGATATTTAGTATCTAGAATTTGCAAAAAAAATTATAAATGTAAGGTTTGTCTTGGGTACAGATTGAATGAATCCTTATTGGAGAAAAAAGAGCAAACACAACACATGGCCCGTGGTCTTAACGATGTGCAACCTACCGACGTGGTTGTGTCACAAAAGGAAATATATTTTGTTATCTGTTGTTATCCAAGGTCCGAAACAACTCAACATTGAAATTGATGTGTTCTTGGAACCTTTAATGGATGATATGGAAAAATTGTGAAATGAAGGGGTACGTACATGGGATAAGTACAAGCGAGAGTATTTTACGCAAAGAACAATGATATGTGTTATCGTGCATGATTAAATCATTCTGTTTACATTACAGGAACAAATGAAAGGGAAGAAATGTTGTGTAAGGTGCGTGGGTGGAACAGGATTTTTGTACCTCACTACATCTAGAAAGACAGTGTACATGAGACACCAACAGTTCTTGACAGATACACACAAATATAGGAAGATGAAGAAAAATTTTGATAACAAAATAGAAAAAGATACTGCACCAAAACCTTATAGTGGAAAACTCGTGTTAGAAATGGTCAAGAACATTCATATTGCTTTCAGTAAGGGCCAAAAATGTAAAGGAATAAAGAGAAAGAAAACTACATCTTCGGGTTATACAACTAACATGACTATCAAGAAACAACCGATTTTTTCAAGTATCTTTCGTACTGGAAGAACCTGGAATTTTGCTATTGTATTGATTTGATGCACGTTACAAACAACGTATTTGACAGCATCATTGGGACCTTACTGAACATGCCGAGGAAAACAAAGGATGGATTAAAATCAGGTATGGACCTAGTAAATCTTGATATGGGACCAGATGATAGGAAAATTGGTCCCGATCTTCCGATAGGTAAAGGATAAGTCGATTGATGTGGAGATCTCGACGTTGATGATCCGAGGCTCTTGAGTAGAACACGAACAACCCCTGCAATTACTACACCACCGCTCCGTTGGTTATCAACCGTGCTTCACACAATTGACCTCACCAAGAAGGCTAATCCCTGCAAGTGCAACCGAGAACACAAGCAAGAACAAGGTAGACACGATCTGAAATCGCGAAGTTGGGGTCTCACAAACCGAAGAACGGCGATATTATTGATCTAAGCAAAACCCAATTGTTCATGGTGGCTACTATGGAGTATATATAGGTGGGAGGACGTCCAAGGGGGTGTTGGGGTCGTGACCTAACCCTAACACACGAAAATAATGGACTTAGACTTGATACAAGGCCCAATGGCCCAATACGGTGGCGCAGCACCCTGACAGATTTTGTACTTGATTTTATTTCGACGATTTCCAGCGACTCCGAAGGAATTTTGACATGGGACCGGCGCCATTAGAAAGTTTATCCTCTCTCCTTTCCGTGCATATGTAGAACGTCCAAAATGGATTTCGTATGCGTCCTGGGCGTCCGTTTTAGTGCGTACTGCTCCTGGACTCCGAGTTGGTTATGATTTGTAGTTTAGTTCGGTTTCCATCTTCTTTGAACGAATTCTCTGGTCTTCCACGTCCCTAATACTCCCCCCAAGTACTCCTTGAACCTCTCCATGCATCCTAATCACAAATAAATCATTAAGTAGCAATTTATGCTCGAAAACATATAAGGAAATATATAAGAACGAGTTCACCTCTGAAATTAATTGTTGTGTATGAACTCTATTGATTGCATCTTTTATGTTCAATGGAGTGTTGTTTGTATCCATAGAAGTGATGTCCTCATCATCCTCCCCTTCTTGAATTGGAGTCGTCCTCGACTCAAGTTCATCTTCTATCATGTGTGGGTCCATACGTGCAACGCCATCAAATCTTCTTGTAAGCATGAAAGGAGGAGGCCAAGGTGGTGGACGGCATAGTGCACCATCTTGATCTTGTCCAAACAAAAGCACACATTCACTTGAGCCAGGATCCCAAACAAATAAACTTTGTACCATATTTGTAGGTGCAATGATAATGTGCATGATCTCGTCATTCTCCCCTTCTTTATGACAAGAAGTCCTCGGCTTGCTCGTATGTCCAGGAAAAAGGATTGCTTTGGGGGTAGAATGAACACTGTCCATATTGCACGACTGCAGCGAACAATACTTCTCTTTTATTTTTTGTCCCTGCTGCAAGAAAAAAATACTAGAAAAGCTTGACAAAACATTATTAGCGTTAGTGCATTCATTTACATTAGGATGTTGTTGCAGCACAAAAGGAGTTTTCTCATTTGAACAAACGTAAACTTTATGCACCATAAACACACCACTATGTTCATATTTGCCTATTGCATGAAAAATATTTCTACTTAACAAAGGCAATTCAGATTGGGAAAATATTCTCTTCTCTACTATATCTAGATTACAAAGAGTGTCAAATTCAATATAACCCAAAGTATTTAGAGAAGACAAAAATTTTAGCTCATCATTTTCAGCAGTAGCGGTGATCAAATTATGAATTTCAGCACAAGTAGGTGAATCCAAAACACAATCATCTTGTATATTAACTTGTTTTTGCATAGGTATAATAGAGTTATCAGCGCACAAATCTTTCTTAGCGCAACGATCAGCAGGAAAATCAACATGTGGCAATGGTGTATCAATAAAAGATTCCACTAGTCGCTCCTCAACAATAGCATGATTGGTGAAAAAATTCAGAACATCCAAAAACTTCTCACCTTCAACAAGTGTGTTGTGATATTCGTTACCTTTATTCTCATTTTCAGCAGTAATTGTGGGTGAAATATGAATTGATAGATCTGAATTTTCACAGGAGTTGTTGAACACCTCATTCGCTTTTGGATTTTCTACAATTGTTTGTTCTTGTTCCTGCAAAAGGTTAGGCATAGGAGGAGGTACAACAAGAAAATTCTTCTCAAGCTAATGTATTTCATCTTTGCAATTGGATACACTAGTAAATGTTTCTCGCATAAGAATTTTCATATCTTTCCATGTTCGAGGTTTTTCTAAATCATTTAAATTGTTCCACCAAGTTAATGCACAACCTACTAATGCACTTGCAATATTTCTAATCTTCCTCCTCTCACACATATGACATTTTCCAAAAATTTTATCCAACTCTATTTCCCAAGCAATATATTCATCATAACCAAGACCATCAAAAGAAGGAAAAGATGGGAGCATGTAATTACTTATTATTGAAGGAGTTGTAAAGGTGGTCTGAACGTCATGTGAATCCTTGTTTGATGTTTGATTTTTACTGAGCAACTCCATCATCGTCTTCATCATGTCCATCATCTCAGCATATAATGCATGATTCTTGCTTTTACCTGACATTGTTAGTAGCAAACAGAAGACAACACAAAAAATATGTTATCCCTATCAACTACAAAGGATAATGGCAAAGTGGAAGTGGAATCACACACTCTCAAGCGTCTTACCACGCTCTTACAAGTGTTCTTACCGACACTGCAGGTGGCAAACGGTGACCGGTATGAAAAAACCAATGAAGCGTGGGATGATTGCAAAGGTGTATCGATTCTGCTCAAGAGTAAGGTGTAGCTTGGATGACACTTTATATGTAGCAAGGATTAGCAACAATGAAAATCAGATAGTAAAGTTGAATAAGTGTCCAAAGTATTTGTCAAAGTTGCTGGCCTAAATGTGTTCCTAGTAGTTCAAGCTAGCAAGACATGAGACAAAACTAGATGACACAAAGAATGCAAGCACTTCTGTTTTTTTTTTGTTGTTTTTTTCCTATTTTTTGCGCGGCTTTTGTTTCTTGTTTTGCACTTGCCTTTTTCTTTTTTCTTCCTTTTTTTTTCAGAATGTGTTGCAAGGGAAGAACACAATGAAAATCAATCCAAGATATCTCGTGTGTCTGTCGCAGATTTTTTGCTCAATCTTCCAAGGACAAATAGGCATACTTATAGGCTCTAAATTGAAAAACTTAGAACAGAAAGATTGTAGATATATAAATCCTCTTTAATTTCAATATATGGAAGACCTATTTTGGAAAAGAACAATAGGAAATACTGCCCCCGAAATACAGACTGTTCAGAATTTTTAGGTCAATAACAGATTCGGATCTAATGCAATTTCGACATTGATAACTATATTTTCTGGGAAAATGATGAATAAGAAAGTTATAGATAACTTCTTAAGCTTTCCAGAAAGTATAAGAAAACGAAAATCCGAGTTCGTACGAGCTAGATATGATGAAAATACTGAACTGGACAGAGGTGAATCTAATCTGGACGTGATGACGTGATTCAAAAGGATCAATCAACACAATGCGAAACTCAAACTAAGACTAAAAACACTTCTAAACCAGCAATATGACTCAACCACGGATACAAAAACTCAACAAAACCAAACTGAATAACAAAGTTGCAAAGGCTCAATGTGGTTTGGACAAAGTAATGAACAAATCTACTAAACTGCAAGTTTTTTGTGGCTTTTTTTGTGGACTCTAGGTATGAAAAACAAAACTAATGTAATCACTACCGTCACACAGGTTCATAGTTTTCTTGGTCTTGCAGGATTTTATCGGCGCTTTGTGCGGGATTTCAGCACCATTGCAGCACCTCTACATGAGCTAACAAAGAAGGGAGTTCCATTTCGATGGGGCGAACAGCAGCAACAAGCTTTTGATGCTCTCAAATCGAAGCTTACACAAGCACCATTACTACAACTTCCTGATTTTGACAAGACCTTTGAGCTAGAATGCGATGCAAGCGGCATTGGTATTGGAGGCGTTCTCATACAAGGAGGTAAACCCGTTGCTTTCTTTAGTGAAAAACTTCATGGTCCTTCTCTGAATTATTCCACTTATGATAAGGAATTGTATACCTTAGTCCGTGTATTACAAACTTGGCAACATTATCTTTGGTCTAAGGAGTTTGTCATACATTCCGATCATGAATCATTGAAGTATCTTAAGTGTCAAACCAATCTGAATAAACGACATTCTAAATGGATTGAGTTCATAGAGTCGTTTCCATACATCATTAAGCATAAGAAAGGGAAGGAAAATATCATTGCCGATGCATTATCTAGGCGTTATACCATGCTGTCCCAACTTGATCATAAAATCTTTGGTTTGGAAACAATTAAAGCATTATATCCTATTGATTTGGACTTCAAAGATGCTTTTGAAAATTGTAGAGAAGGAAGAACTTGGAATAAATATGTGCTGCGAGAGGGTCTCCTCTATCGTGCTAACAAGCTATGCGTTCCAGCTAGCTCCGTTCGTCTATTGCTTTTGCAGGAAGCACATGGAGGAGGTTTGATGGGACATTTTGGAGTGAAGAAAACTGAAGACGTGCTGTCCACACACTTCTTTTGGCCAAAGATGAGGCGTGATGTCGAGCGCTACGTGTCACGATGCACTACTTGGAACAAAGCTAAGTCTCGCCTTAACCCACATGGTCTTTATATGCCTCTTCCTGTTCCTAGTGTACCTTGGAAGGATATTTCTATGGACTTTGTTTTGGGATTGCCTAGGACTAAGAGGGGGAGGGATAGTATTTTTGTAGTTGTTGATCGTTTTTCCAAAATGGCACACTTTATACCTTGTCATAAGAATGATAATGCCTCACACATTGCTGATTTATTTATGACGGAAATTGTTCGTTTACATGGTGTGCCAAATACCATTGTTTCTGATCGTGATGCAAAATTTTTAAGTCATTTTTGGAGAACTTTGTGGTATAAATTGGGAACCAAGTTGCTGTTTTCAACTACATGTCACCCACAAACGGATGGACAGACTGAGGTAGTTAATCGTACTTTATCCACTATGTTACGGGCTGTCTTGAAAACAAATTTGAAGTTGTGGGAGGAGTGTTTACCACATATAGAATTTGCTTACAACAGATCCGTTCACTCCACGACAAAGGTAAGTCCATTCCAGGTAGTGTATGGTTTCAATCCCCATGCTCCTATTGATTTACTACATTTGCCTCCTTTTGAAACTATAAATTTGGATGCTACACAACGATCTGAATTCATTCTTAAGATGCATGAAACTACAAAGAAAAATATTGAAATGATGAATGAGAAGTATAGGATTGCAGGTAGTAAAGGTAGAAAAGAAGTAAAACTTGAACCGGGCGATTTGGTGTGGTTACATTTGAGAAAAGAGCGATTTCCCGACTTGAGAAAATCTAAACTTATGCCACGAGCTGCTGGTCCTTTTAAGATCATTGAAAAGATTAATGATAATGCATATAAGCTTGAATTGCCTCCCGATTTTGGGGTTAGTCCTACATTTAACATTTCAGATTTGCGACCGTACTTGGGAGAAGAAGATGAACTTGAGTCGAGGACGACTCCAATTCAAGAGGGGGAGGATGATGAGGACATCACAACAACGGAGACGCGCATTGGACTGCAAGGACCAATCACAAGAGCACGGGCACGGTTATTAAATCAGCAGGTGAATTCGTTCTTAACTTCTTTTGCATGTGAGTTTGAGAATAGATTGCTATGTGATGATTTAATTGTTATTAGGAATAATGGAGAAGATCAAAAAGTGAAGGAAGGAGGCCTTGGGAGCGTGGAGAACCACCTGGGACGTCCACAAGTAGATGGAAACAGTTTACAACTCGGACTCGAGTTCAACTCGGAGCCCAGGAGCAGTCCACCTTAAAACAGACACCCAGGAGGCATACGGACTCCGTTTTCGACGTTCTACATATGCACGGAAAGAGGAGAAGATACTTTCCAATGGTTCTGGTCCCACCTCAAAATTCCTCCGGAGTCATTGGGAAGCATCGAAACAAGTCGAGTCCAGATTTCTGTCCGGTGCTGCGCCACCGAATCGGGCCTTTGGGCCTTGTATCCCGTAAGAGTCCATTAGGGACGCATCTAATCGTGTTTTGGTCGAACCCTAGCCTATAAATACTGCAGCCGCTGGTCATATTCGGTGGGTTTTGCTTAGATCAATAAAATCGCCGTTCTATGGTTTATGAGACCCCAATTTTGCGATTTCCGATTGTGTCTTCTACGTTCTTGCTCGTGTTCTCGATTGCACTTGCAGGGATTAGCCTTCTTGGCGAGGTCAAGCGTGTGCAGCACGGTTGATAACCAACGGAGCCATGGTGTAGTGATTGCAGGGGTACTCGAACCGCTCGAGTGCCGCGGATCATCAACGTCGAGTTCTCCACCCCAATCGACATACCTTTCGGAAGATAGGGCCTAAACATACTCATCAATTGCACCCGGAAGAAAAAGGCGAACGGGAAGCATTATCTTTCCCCAGCCAGCTACAACTTGACACTACAGGAGAAAAGGCAATTTGCGAATGCTTGTGTGGGATCAGAGTGCCCACGAGTTTCTCATCCAATATCCGCAAATTAGTCTTGATGAAAGACTTGTATTTATTTGCTATAATTCTCATGACTGTCACATGATGATGACAGTGTTCCTTGCCATTGCAATAAGGGCCATCAAACTTGAGCATGTAAAAGTTGTCAGCACACGTTTGTGTTACTTCTTCAATGCAGTATCGCAAAAGGTGATAGCATGTGAAGACTTACACTATTTGAAAACATACATCGTCGAGACTATGTGCAAGCTTGAGATGTGTTTCCCACCATCCTTTTTTGATATGCAGGTACACCTAATCATACTTCTTGTTGATCAGATAAAAGCATTGGGGCCACTATATTTACATCATATGTTTTTGTTGGAGAGACATTTAGGAGTATTAAAAGGTTATGTGTGGAACCGTGCTCACTCAGAGGGTTCAATTATGGAAGGATACACCACTGAAGAAGTGATTGTGGGTTGCGCTGATTACATTAAAGATGGAAAGCGGATAGGTGTGCCTATACCAGTACATGAGGGTAGACTACGTGGGTTCACGATTACAAATTAGTACACCGTGCATATTTTGGTGTACTACAACAGCTCGCAATAGCTGAATCGTACATCGAGGAACACCAAATTAAGCTTCGTAGAAAAAACCAAGGTCGCAGAGAGGACTAAATAATAAAAGAGCACAAAAGATGTTTCACTGAATGGTTACTGGACAAAAATTTATCATACAAAAACTCTATAGGAGAGGCAACAATGAAGAAGTTGGCTGCTGGCCCATCTGCTTTGGTGACATCATGGCAAGCATATGACATCAATGGTTACACATTTTACACTAAGAAAAAAAACGGTAAGAGTGTTGCACAAAATAGTGGTGTTCGTATAGAGGCTTATGATCCACAAGGATAGAAGACAACATACTTCAAGTTCATAGAGAAAATATGGGAACTCGATTATGGTGAAAGAATGCTAATGCTTGTATTTAAGTGCCAATTGGTAAAACATCCTGATGAATGTGGACAACTAAGGGCTGACACTTGTAGACTTGAACATAGTGGGTTATAAAGATAACTCGTGAGTTCTCGCTGATCATGTTGCATAAGTTTTTTATCTACAGGATCCAGGAACCGAGAAGATGCACATAGTTATTTATGGAAAGGAAAATACTGTTGGGGTTGAGAATGTGGGAGATAATAAAAAGGAATATAATCAGTATGCAGATATGCCTTTTCACTGAACTAGAAAACATCAAGCGCGTAGAGAGAAGCATCAAAAAAGGATTTGAAATATTACAATAAAGCTTTTATATTTTAATTTGATATTTTTTCTTTTTAGGAATTTGTTCATATATGTAGGTATATGTATGTATGTGTATATATTATTATATATACATATAAATGATATAAATATAGTATAATATATACATATATAATATATTACTATAAAATGCTCTGAAAAATATTATTAGATATTTTTCTTTTAGGCTCCTTCACAGTCGGTCAATAAGTAAAATCCGTTTGTGAAAACATAGGGAGCATCACATGTGGTCCGTATAAAAGACCGTATGAAATATATGCACCACTACAAGCGGTTCTTTATTAATAACCGCCTATGTAAACATTTTCCTTACCCAGGCGGTTGTTTATCAAAAACTGACTGTGATGTTTAAACCAGCACATGCGGTTCTTTATTAATAACCGCATGTGAATATCATGTATTTATCCAGGCGGTAGTTCCTAAAAAACTGCCTGTGATGTTTGGGCATCACAAACAGTTATTGTATCATTCGACATCACAGACGCATTTTTTACAGACCGCCCGTGTAAAAAAATTGAGGCGCCTGTGAAAATGCTTTCTGTAGTAGTGTTATAAGATGGAAATGTCATTGAAAACCAAAAAAATTACTTGGTACCTTCATAGAGAGATGTTATACTTAATAAGGATAACCTGGTAAATCACAATTGGAATGAAGTAAACTATGTTGTTCTTGTCATCATCATGGGACAATACAACAACTTTCTTTCAATGTCAATTTGCTCGTTAGCAAGTCATCTAAGTTTCTTCTAACTTGTACCATCAGATAATGTTGTTAATATATTTGGTAATTGGTTAAATGGGATAGAGCACAAGTATAAGACGCTTATTCGGGTGGGAGCGATTGTCATTATTTGGTCACTTTGGCTATGTAGAAACAATGTGGTCTTCAATGATAAACATTCATCCTCTTTACAGTTTATCTACTGGTGTACTTTATTGCTCCGTTTGTGGTCACCTTTATGGCATATGGCATTGAAAGTGCATCAAGGCAATCCCTTGTGGGTTTTGGACGATTGATGACAAGCAAATGAGATCCTAACGAATTTATTGAGATGACTGCAGGTTAAGCAAAATGAGATAGTTTGGTGCACTTAAAAAGGTGAAAAATGAAGTGGTGTACAAAAGAGAAAAGCTCAATTGTCAACTGAAGTGCAAAGTAGATTTAAATGTATAGGATGTGTGTGAGAGACACATCCCAAGAGTTCAAGTATTTGCATAAGGGTAAGGGCTTAAGAACACCTAAAAACTCACTGAGCACCGGACTAGTCCGTTCATGGACCGGCCTAGTCCGTTTAACTCATTGTTGTCCAAATGCACTGTACACCGGACTAGTCTGTCTACGGACCTGTCTACAGACCGGACTAGTCCGTTAAACTCTCTGAAATCCAATAACAAAGTGCACCAGACTAGTCCGATTATGGACTGGATTAGTCCGTTCAAGTCTCTGTAAACACTCCGGACAAGTCAGTCCATGGGACAGGACTAGTCCGTTGAACTCTCTGGAGTCAAATTACACATAGCACCAGACAAGTCCGTTCCAGGATCGTACTAGTCCGTTCAACTCTATGGAGTTAAATTACACTGGCACCAGACAAGTCTGAACTTTCACCGGATTAGTCTGGTATACCTCACAAAATTAGGGTTTCTAGTGTGATGCATTCCACGCCGACTTTTACACAGCACACCGGACAAGTCCGATACTCAGTACGGACTAGTCCGGTCCTCGGGATTTCCAACGGTAACTTTTTGGAAACTTTATAAATAGGAAATCTACGGCCACACAAATACAACTTTTGATTCCTACTGTCAAAATCATAAACCCTAGCACTGCCACCTATCCCAAGAGCCCAAAAACACATCTCCCCACGCATCTAAAGTCCAAAAAGGTGAAAATCAATTTAACACTTAGATTTGGGATTGAGAGATCATCGTCTACACGTTGTGAGCTAATGGGGTATGATCTCTTGACACTCATACTCTCTCTTGTAATATTTTTGAGTGCATTTGATCATCCCTTTGTTGTAACTTTCGTGGGATCCCTCAACGTGTGAGGTTGCCCCATAAACTCGGTGATTGCCCCTGATAGTGGATTCAAGTCGGCCTTGTGTGGTGACTTGAAGTGGAAAAGGGTTTGAAGAGACCCGGCTCTGTGTAGGCTTTCTCAACAAGGAGTATATCTCTTTGGTGAGATCAAACCTCGGTAAAAATTGGTGTCTCGTGTGCTCTTTTATTTTAGCATCTTAACTAGGGAATAGTTGATCAACATCATAATTTGAATTGCTAGTTGTTTTTCACATGCAACTTTTCGACATCAATTATAAATTCAAGTAATTGTATCTATCATTTACATTTCCGCTTCTTATAAGAATTCAAATCCTGTATAGATACTTAATCAGATCGGCACACACCAGGCACACCAGACTAGTCCGCCCACGCAACCGGACAAGTCCGGTCAATCAAGTTTTTGACTGTTTGATTAAGTGTGCAAGAAATTTTTAAAGCTTATTCACCCCATCTAGGCCACATTCAGGCATACATACAATTGTTTATGGATGTGTCTACACGGCTAGAGTTGGTGGCTAGACATTTCTTTACCTGTTGTGGATCGTAGAGAGTGCAGTGTCACCGAGGCTAGGCTGATCCCTAGCCCGATGATCGAAGGTCGGAACCACTCTCTTGGGAAATTTCTTTATTCTTTGATGGATTACGTAGGGCGGAAAGGGGCACACTATATGGGTTAGGGGCCCTGCGCTCCTTCCAAATTTAGGCTCAGACGATCAGGACACGGCTTCCCTCATCCCGTTTGTCCTTCCATGCGTCCTCCCGTTGATGTGTCATCATCTTATTTGTTGTAAATATATGATAGTTAAATGGAATATTAATGAAGAACCAATAATATTTTGACACGTCAACGGGAGGACGCATGGGAGGACCGAATGGGAGGAGGGAAGCCGCATTCAGACGATCAAGAGAAAGACTAACCGCCTCTATCTTTAATTTCTATCTATAACACGTCATATTATTTATTTCCTTATCTAAGAGATTATTTCTTCCTAATCCAGATCATATATAATCTGTTTATATTTATTCTTCTGGAAGATTTGTGTCTGATCTATTTCCTTTGGCTGGCGTTCCAGGTGGACCCAGCCCACAACATTTGCCCCCTCCCAAACATTAGCTCGCCCTTGAGTTGAGTCTTGAGGCTCGTGAGGTAGTGTCTAGTATTGGATGCTGACGATGACCTTGAGCAGGATGTTCTCCACAGGGAGGAAAATGGTGAACTCTCCCAGCCCGACATGGAGGTGCGAGTACCAGGAAATCGGGTGCTGATGGAGGCCGCGACATGGGATGATCTTTAGAGATGACATTGACGGGTGAGCCAACATAGTGCACGTGTGCATGTCGAGCGTGGCGACCACCTGGATCATGGTGACATAGATCTTCTTGGCATCGATATGGATGAGGAGGAGGCTGAGCTCAATGGCCATAATGGAATTGGTGGCGCAGTCGAGGGAATAGAGGCAAGGCAGAAGCTAGCCCTTCCTGATCTTTGACTGTGCTGCCATATGTGTGATTCCTCGCTCGCAAATCGGAGTGCGAAGAGTTGGGGTAGGCAGAGCGCGCGCGGTTTGTAGCCGTGTCACCCAGTGCAGATAAATCTCTGATTGTTTTTCAGGGGGATTTGCCTGTTCAGCCGAGTTGGAGTTGTGGATGGTCGCATCTGGGGCAGATCCGTACTACGGTATATAGGAAGTGTGGATGTTGGCATGGTCCTGGCCTCCCGCCGATTGATGGCCTCATTCTAGGCGGAGGCAGTTGCTGAAGGAGGTGCCAGCGGAGTGACGAGTTGAAGATTCGGGTAGATCAACGTGTTGCGCGTAGTGGCGGCGGTCGATTTCTCCTCCGGACGCGTAAGACGCTGGTGATGACTATTGAGGATGTGGTCCATAGTGTCCAATTGTGCCATCATGCGGGTCATCATGACGTTGTCGTCTTGAGAGGTGTAGACCCTAGGATCTTGTACAGATGCACCCATGAGGACAATCCGCTGTGTGGTTTCTGATACTAATGGTTGTGATTTGTGGAGGGGATAGTGTCACCGGGGCTGGGCTCCCCAGTCCGGTGGCCGAAAGTAGGAACCGCCATATGGAGAAATTCATTTATTCTTTGATGGATTACATGTGGGAGGAAGGGACACATTGTATACGTCAGGAGTCCTACGTACCTTTCAAATCTACGCTCAGACGATTGGGGAAATACTAACCACCTTTATCTTTTATTTTTTTCCGTAACATGTCATATTATTTATTTTCTTCCCGAATAGATTATTTCTTCCTAATCCAGATCATATCTAATATGTTTCCATTTATTCTTCTAGAATATATGTGCTTGATGTGTTTTCTTTGGTCGGCGTTCCTCGTGGACACAGTCCACAACATTACCCTACATGGATGGCAGGCCGAATCACTTAGTTAACACTCATTGGCTATGTTATGAGAAATTATCTTGTATTGTGTACGGTGTTTTTTCTTTTCTTTGGTTATGTTTGTGATCGTGTGCATCCTGACATTGCAGTAGCAAAATGCGAACTTTATTGTATTAGCTTGATACTATTCAGTTCAATAAAGTAACATTTATTGAAGAAAAAAATCTTATACTACAATAGCATTCATGCAATTCCTACAGCAAAAAATAATGACTTCACTACAAATAATACTGGGTAACAAAGTCATTATACTATACAGGAACTGAACTGATGAACCGACCTCAGCCACGTTGTAAGATCTAGCTGCTCGCATCAATCAAGCAGTTTTTGTTTAATCTTATGGTAGAACTTAATCTCTAGGCATGACCAAATCGGGTCTCTAAGCATATAGATCTAACTCTTACAATAATGAATTAACACATGACACAATCACCTAATGTCTAATGGCACTAGTAATTAGATAAATTAACAGAAGGATTAGGGAGAAGAATTAGGGACGCACCTTGGCCCATAGGAGCAGTAGACGCCATGTTAATGGCGACGGCGAGGTGTAGAGGCGGCGGTGATGGCGACAGCGATGGGACGGGTGCCTTTCCCCTCACTTCCGGTCATGAAGCGATCAGATCTCTTCTTAATTGTGATTAGCACTTCGTTAACCTTTTTCTTAATCTTGGTTAGGGACACTTATATGGGTGACGGGCGTGAGAGAGAGCCCCAACCGTTGGTTGGTAACCGCCCCCGATCAGGGCGTTAGTGGGGTTGGACTCAGTCTGGGTTTCACCCAGACCGAGCGTGGTCAACTTCTAACATTCTCCCCATTGACCACAGAACTAAAGACTTATTAACTTATATAACTTAATCTTAGAATTTATACTTACTTAATTCTGAACTTAGTGTTAGCTTCTTCATGTTTGACACATAGGACACGTCGTATCAAGAATAGCCAATTATGTGCTATCTGACTCGAACGACCACGATATATCTCACATTCAGAAATAACCTTATACTTAGTTTGGCCCCTTAGTATCCAGGATAGTTCACAGGTTTCCACTTAAGACCCATGCATGCTTCGTGTTCACTGAACACTTGGGCGGAAAACCTTTATAAACAGTACCGCAAGCTTTTCACTTGATTCTTATATGCTCGTTAGCAATTGTGTTCCTGGATTTTAGGTTTCACAACACATAACTTAACATCGATGGGCTTGACAGTCTCACTTGACTCATTGTTGTGAAACATGATACTACAAACTTACTGTAGTATTGCTTAAGTGATTTGTGCTGTCGACCACTCTTAATACCGAGCAAGCTTTGTATCGCTTGCTTGTTGGCCTCATCTTAAATAATAAGATTTGTCACACATTGTGGACGATGTAGTGACTATTTATTTGAAGTAGTTCCACGAGACAAGTCCATTCGCAAAGTTGGCTATATAACTAACGCGGAACTCTTAGAATCTACACAATTCGCGAAACTAAGACTAAGAAGATTACTTCGTCAAGTGAGTTTTGGCTTATAATATCTTAACATGAGGCTTTATGTGCATTGCACCTTCTTAAGCAAATTCTTAAATGCCTTCCTGTGATAAACCACCAGCATGGCCTAAAGTCTGTCAAGTATCCTGATCATGATCTTAAGTAAAGGTAAATACTTACTCGAGCATACATCAACTAATCTTCCGACAGTAGAAGCTAATGGAACCAAAATCATAAGGTCGACCATCATTTGTTTCCTAAACTTATCTAATTCTTAAACTTATCATCCTTGACTATCTAAACAGATGAAGTTTTAATCGCATACATGTCGTACTCCTCGAGTACACTGAATATGCTATCTTAAATGAGACTAACACCCCTTTACTATGATCACGATGAATTTCTAATTCCTAGCTTGTAGGATTATTCACCTAGATCCTATTCTTATGGACAAAATCCCTTAATTTTCTTATGAGGGAATTGTATTACTACTTACAAATAATGTACAAAGTACATTCAACTTAGTATACATGTGAGTGTCCTTCTCACTTATCTTGTAAACCCAAACTAATAGTCTAATAGATCTTAAGATACATTTCTTAATGCTTAATAGAATCCATGAATGGATTTCTCTGAAGAGTACCTCAAGAGTCTCTTGATCATTATGACAAACCTTTCGGTCATGTCACACTGACATTCTTATACAAATCTCAAATAGAGAACTTTGTTTTACATCCATCTGATGTAAAATCATCCATAATGCACTACTAATAACTTAATCATCCTTGAGGAATTCTTAATTGAGTGAATTGCCATTAGTCTGACCACAAACGAAAATTTCCCGTCAGAATCACTCTTCTCTTGTAGGCTCATTACAGTCTACTGTTTTGATTCTTTTAGGAACTATTACTAATACTCAGACACTTGTGGTGTACATAGATCTCATCTCATCCGACATGGTTTTTACACCATAAATGATTAAGATCGCTTGATAGTATTTTCTTATGTAGTATTACCATCTTTGTTATTTGTCTTATTGTGATCGGGCTGCTATCACTCTTCATCATTATTGGCCACTAATGATGAAGAATCAATAGCAGATATCGTGACAACAATGTCTTGCATTGTTAACACAACGTAAGTAAGACATCATAAAGAGTGATTCTTGAAAAGGCATGGCAACATGTACCATTCCTTTTAAGATCTCCCCCTGATTTAGTCATCTTTACTAACTTTATTTCTGAATGATCTTATGACCCGATATGAATCAAAACTTAAATCAAGTGAGGATCAACCCAACACTTGACCTTATGCAACTCACATAACTCGTGCATTATGCTTACATTTTGGGGTTATTTTCGCCTCACATCATTGATGATAACAAACTTAAACTGAGTTATTCTTAATATTTTTCTGTTACCGATGAAAGACTAACAACACGTAGTAAATAATTATCAAAAAATGTTAATAATTCAGCTACAGCAGGTAGAGAGATTATTCGACCTCTCATCATATCATACTACCCCTGATCATGTCATCCTACTAATGATGGTATGTCTTATTTAACTAAACTGATGATAATCAGTAACTTATTATACAACCAAACTTAATGATGTTTTGGGTTTACGCCCTGTGCACAATATACAATGGTGTCTTAGAGCCTCACTTAATATAAAGTTCGACTTAAAATGTAAATCGATAGACTAATAACTTAACATACTTAATTAACATACACCATTTCACTTAGTTATTTTAAGAGTATTGAATTCTTACTTGAATAAAACTAAGTTAATACTAACAATACATGTTCAATGCCTTATTTTGAATCCAAAATGTCTTAATGGGGGAGAAACTAATCGATGGAGAAAATTAATTCAATTCTCCCCCTCGAAATATGGCCTTAATGACAATGCCATAATTTCGAAATTGTTTCGAGATCAATTCTGATTGTGAGTGAAAACTTGAATAATATTTAAAATCATCATCTAAGGATAAATGTTATAACTGAATGTGCTTAACTATAATACTAAGAACTCAATGAAATACTTAAATAAAAAAAATTACAAATATGAATACTTAAACTAAAATTTCATTAATGAGGGTATATGATGAATCCTAAGTAACAAACTATAACTTAGAAGAAAAAATAAGTCTAAGATTACAACTTTAGCTTCATGACCATAGCGACTTTAATGATCATTCCACTCTTATTATGATCCTCCACTTATCTAATTCCTGTCTAAAGAATATGCACGATTGCATCTTAGTTAATCAATCGAATGAGTTGAAAATAATCCTAAAAAACATAACAATTAAAAGTCAACTTACCTTTATCATTCTCATGATTGAAAGACTTAATAGCACGATGAGACTTATTGCGATCTTCTTCTTGAACACATAAATCAATTAATTTATTAAGATCCCACTGCTCAGACTGAGAGTTGTAATTGACGATAATATGCTCAAAATCATCTGGAGTAGAGCAAGAATGAGGTTGAAAAGAAACTCATCTTTCAACCTGAGATCTAATAGATTAAGTTTAGCAGCAGTGTCCCACATACTAAGAATGTTCTCACACACACTTCCTCCATTATGCTTCTGAGTGACGAGTTTCTTAATAAGAGCATACATCGTAGCCTTGTTGCAGCCAGTTGCATACTTTTCTATCATAAGAAGGTACCCATAAGCAGTATTGCATTCGGGAATTTCATCCCAAACATTCTCAGTAATTGAACTCTTAATCACTTGTAAACATTTTTTATTTGAGATTGACCACTTAGCACGATCTAAATCAAAGCGAAAGTAGTCCTCTTCATAATCCTCCATCCTTTTGGTGAAGGACTCCTTAGTTTCCCCGTCACGAATAGTGGGAAGCATAGGCTCAGTAGGATGCGCTCTCATGAGTGTCAAATCTATTTTGGAGATTGCTAAACTAGCCTCCAACTTACATCGCCAAGTACTGTAATTGTCTTTTCTTAGATAGTTCTCTGGCGAGATAAATCTTAATATCAAATCTGCAATGGAAGATCCTTTATAATGAAATATAATAGAACATAAGTAAATGCATGAACATGATTATAAACAAAAACAACTTATTTTGTCTTTCACATTGGTTACTTGACAACTTACAAAATTAAAAACTTAATGATTTTGTCTTTCACGTTGGTTACTAAACGAAAACTAACCGAACTTAAATAACTATTAGCTATGTGTTTCGTCTTTCACGTTGGTTACTCAACGAAAACACGACATATAAAGTAACTTAAAATGAAACTTAACTTCTAAACGTGTTTTGCCTTTCATGTTGGTTACTTAGCAAAACCACAATACTAAAGACATAATAATTTCGTATTTCACGTTGGTTACTCAATGAAAAACTTAATAATTCAATGGATCATTAACAGCGTGTTTTGTCTTTCACGTTGGTTACTCAACAAAACACTATGACTTAAGAGGAGTGAAGACTTAAACTCAAAATGTGGTAATTTCATATTTCACGTTGGTTACTCAGCGAAATTACCATAACTAATAACAACTTAATACTTAAAACACTTTAGGCATAACCACTTAAATTAACTTAATTATGGTAACTCAAAATAACTAATCATGATAATTTTAACTTTCACGTTGGTTACTCAATAAAATTATCATGACAATGGTAAATTTATTTTTCACGTTGGTTACTAAATGAAAGCACCATGACTTAATTAACAGCGGAAGCTTAATTCTTAATTATCTTACTTAATGACTTATAATTCTAAAACAACATAAACTTGATAGCTTAAAAGATAACTCAAAATTACTTAAACATCATCATAATTAATTAAGTGGACTAAGAAAAACTTACTCTCATAATAAATAATAAATTACTATGAAGGTAGCCATAATACAAATAAACATTATTGAATAATCTCATGTCCACTTAATTAATTCTGTGAGCCTTAATGACATTTTATCCCATACTAAAATGCCCATAATATTTTCAGTCAAAGACTTAAAATATCCAAAGACTTAAAGTGCTCACATTTTAATTTTGGCTCAAAGCCAAGACAATACACAGAAATAATGAAAACTGAAGAGTGCAGCCCAACAGCAGCAGAACGGGCTGCTGCTCGCGCGGGAGGGGGGGGGGGTGGCTAACAAGCTGTGTGGCCTTCTAAGCTGTAGGCAGCCCGCCCGGGTCCAGCCATGGGCCAAAGCCCGTTACGCATGCGCGAGGCCTGCACAAAAGCGGTTGACCGGCCGATCGCCTAATAATCGTCGCTGGCCCGTGGAGCGCACAGCCTACTCATTGTGTGCGGCAGAAAATGCGGCCCACGTGACGCACGGCCTTGTGTTGCACCGCTTCATCCACGCCACTGGTTTTCATCCAATGGACGAGCTGAAGGATAGGAGACAGAAAACCGCGCCACAGCATCGGTTGCTCCGAACCCTAAAACACTTTCCTTCAGCACCTTCTTTCTCCTACCTCTCTCTACAACTCGCGTCGCTAGTGAGAGGAAAAACTGAGCCACGTCGGCGATGAGATGCCCGAGCGCCGCTACGGCCCACGCGCAATCATGTGAAGTCAAAGGAGATTTGAGGCGGAGAGGAATCTTGTCGCAGCTATCACGACATAGGCCCTATAGTCCCTTGCATCGGCGGTGCACGACGCTCATGCACGGGTGAGCGTGCCACCGTCAATGGAGGTGACGCGAGGTGCTCTATTGCTGGCAGATCCGGCGAGCCGATACTATCCCTTAAGGTGCCCTCGGCGGAGGTGCACGGGGATGGTGTCACAAGTTCTCTCGCTCAAAACCAACGCTAGTTGGGAGGTCCCGTGCGCCGGCAAGCCTTAAGGTGAGTGGATCTGCGACCCTTTCTTATTCGGTTCCAAATCTTTCTTCACTGGAAACCAAACTGATTATTACTTCTTTCTTAACCTCATCGGCGATTTGGCGAGCTGACGGAGTCCCGAAGGAAAACCAGTTGGCGTGTTCTAAGGTGCGTTGATCCGCCGAGTTGATCTTTATTTTCATAGTAAATCCGTTCAGATTTTCTGGGTTCTTGATTCACTAAATGAATTCAAAACCGAATCTTAAATCTTATCGCTTTGTCTAATTTCTTTCTTAAAACAACCGATTTGGTTCGAATCTTCACAGATCTTAGTTCTTTCTAAAATGATTTCTAAACCGAGACTCATGTTTGCCTCCTCTCCTTCTAATTGCTTTAGGAGAGAGCTAATCCGAAAACTAAAACCCGATTTAGGGATAACCTAGCCCAACTCTGATACCATTGTTGAATCTTATGGTAGAACTTAATCTCTAGGCATGACCAAATCAGGTCTCTAAGCATATAGATCTAACTCTTACAATAATGAATTAACACGTGACACAATCACCTAATGTCTAATGGCACAGTAATTAGATGAATTAACAGAGGGATTAGGGGGAAGAATTAGGGACGCACCTTGGCCCTTAGGAGCAGTAGACGCCATGTTAATGGCGTCGGCGAGGTTTAGAGGCGGCGGTGATGGCGACGGTGATGGACAGGTGCCTTTCCCCTCACTTCCCGCCATGAAGCAATCGGATCTCTTCTTAATTGTGATTAGCACTTTGTTAACCTTTTTCTTAATCCGGGTTAGGGACACTTATACGGGTGACGGGCGTGAGAGGGGGCCCCAACCGTTGGTTGGTAATCGTCCCCGATCAGGGCGTTAGTTGGGTTGGACTCGGTCTGGGTTTCACCCAGACCGAGTGTGGTCAACTTCTAACAGGTTTTAGTTTTTTAGTTGATGGGTAAAGTCCTGATGTTTTCCTCCAAGAAGGTTATGACCAATTTACTACAAGTGAGTACAAATGCAGACACTCACAACATACTGTTGTAACACCCAAAATTTTTGAAAAGAAAAAAAATGTGTGTAAAATAAATTTTTGAAGAGCTACACAACAATTTTCTTTGGAAATAAAATTCTTATAAGGCAATTGCATCATGTTTGGTTGATTTTGTGAAAATTTGGAAATTCAAATTCGCTAGAAATTTGGTTTACAAATTCAAATCATAAAAGAAAAGGGAAAGAAAATAGAAAAGGAAATGAAAAATGAAAAGAAAAAGGAAAACTCACCTTGGGCCGAATTCCCCAACCGGCCCAACTCCCCTCCTCTCTCCCGCGTCGGCCCGCGCCCCCTTTCCCCCTCCCTCTCTCTGTCACCCGGCCCCGCGCATCAGCCCACACCCGCGCCCTCTCCCCCTCGCTGACAAGCTGGGCCCGCCTATCGGGAGCTCCGTCTTCCTCGCGCCCGCGCCGTAACGCAAGCGCGTGTTTACACTGCGTCGCCCAATCACTCCCCCTCTTCATTTCTGGTCGTTTCACCTCAATCATGAGTGGAATCTGCCCATGATGATCGCCATCGGTTACTCTTTCATTCCCCTATAAATCCCAGCCGTCCCCTCTCGGATTTCCTCACCCGACGCCCCAAACCCTAGTGCTGCCGAGGTCGGTAAAACCCATCGCGTTCCCGTCGATTCACCCAATTCCACTCCCCGAAAACTAGCCTAACATCTTTGCCGTGTCCTCAGGATCTTGTTGGACATCTTCGTCGGGGGAATCAAGCTCTGCGTCGCTGACTTCGTCGGGCGCTGAGGAGCTCCGCCGCCGATCGCCATCACCGACCATCCTCCGTCCGATTTCCGGCCGTGCGACGACCCTCGGTGAGATCCTCGTGCACCCCTCTACATTTTGCGCTAGTTAGTTGTGCCTCGTAGACTCTGCAGCGCATTTTCGGCCGCCGCCGGCGAGCTTGCTGTCGCGCACGCTCGGCGCTACCGCGTGCCGCTGCCCAACCCCGGTCGGGGCGACGTGGCTCAATGCCCATCGTCCATTTGGTTTCTACGGCCGAGATTAGATCAGGTCGTACCCCTTCGGTACATTAAATTCGGGCCGTTCATTTTAAATCTCTCGGCCCAAATTAAAACAACTGTGACCATTGGTAGATTAACAATGAAGCCCCTGGACTTTTTAAACTTATTGCATATTGGTCCAGAAATTTATAAAATTGACCCCAGACTTTCTAGAAATTAGGAAAATACTGGATAATTAGATAAAAATGTTTAAAAGCCCCTGGAAATATTGTAAATTAGCAAATTAATCCTAGAAAATTATAGATTAATCCCTAGATTTAATAAAAATTGTTTTTAGCCTCTGGAACAGTTCTGTTTTTACAGAAAAGCCCCTAATAGTTCTAGAAATTAAATAAAAGTCCTTAATTTATACAAAATAATTATAAAAAAGATTTAAATATGGTTAATTTATTTTCATTTCTGTATTATTTCTGTTAATTCATTTAAATTGCTGAATTAATCATAAAATACTTTTTAAATTGATTTAATTCATAAAAATTGATTTGCACATAAAAATAATTATTAAAAATAGTGTAAAAATTTTAAAATGTATATTTCATGTTATAAAACTATTTTAAGCATATTTTGAAGGAGAAAAATTTCTAGAAAATAACAATAGGTTTCTAATAAATATAAAAATGGTATAAAAATTGTTAAAAATATGTATTACTCAATATATTTCATATAACTCTAAAATTCTCAATAATTGGTATTATGCCTATAATTCAAAATTGACCATAAAATCACTTTTGCGTAGGAATTTATGTTTATTTGAATTGTTTGCATTCTATATGTTCTTATTGTGTGTTATTATTTTATGCTTCGTCATAAATTAGAGTCGGGGCCAGAACCCACATTTAATCTTCAAGAGCAACAATTTTCCGATGACCACCAGGCTCAATTTGGAGGCAAGTTCCTTGACCATCTTGCACCTTCTTTTGTTAAGTTTTAGTTAGATGCATGCTAATTTAAAATATGAATCATATGTTATGATTTCCCTATATTTTCCACAATATTCCTTGTCAACATGGTTTGAGTGTTTTACTATTAATTAGTTTACGCTTAGCCATGCTTAATTGAAATATGATCTACTTATCTACAAGTTATATTTGATATATTACGATTCATGAATTAATGGCAAATATTAGAAATTAGTAGATACCAATCTGATAGGGGGTTTTGTATGGATTGGTGCATGCGTGCACAAGACCTTGGTTTGGGGCTTGACACCTATCGGATTCTAAGGACCGGTTTATGGAGGAAGTTGCTAAGCCTTTTAGTATCACCACAGAATTGTATATGGGACAACTTGGTTTAGTTATTTGGTCTCTCCTGATGTAGCATAGGTAATTGAACGGGCGGGGAATGGGTTCTGCCTTGGGATCCGCATGGCTCAAGAGGGGGCTTCTACTGGCGGAGGGAAAATAGACTCCAGGTGTCGGAGAGGTGAAACCTTAGAGTATCCATTGCAAGTTGGGAGAACCATCGGAAACACCTCGTAGTGACCTCCTGGCCACACACCTACGGAAGTGTGTAATGTGGTTAGCTACCATGGGCATCAGGGAGGTTTACCTTAGTCCACCTGGCAACAGAGGATGAAATCACGAACTGTGGGTAAAGGATACACACTCTGTAGAGTTTTGTCAAACTGTCTAGACAGTCGTGCTGACAGACATGAGCGGCTTGGAACCAAATTCATAATTAGCACATGGTTACATACTTGATGGTTTGGGTTTGGTCTTACCTGGTTATTTTGGGATGTTGGTTGGGAATTTCACCTAGATGTAGGTGCTTAAAAACATTAAGAATAGGATGTAACTGCTATAGTGCTTTACCTATTATTTGCCTTCCTTGTTGTGAACCACATGTCATAACTTGCCAACTCGCGAGTACCGTTGGTACTCAAACCTGTTAGTTTCATACTCCCCCCCCCAGTCTACGAAGACGAAGAGGTGGAGAACCAGGACTTCTACGGAGACCCCGATGAGATGTTCTAGGCTGGCGCTCCCCCGTGCAATGCCTGTGCTTGGAGCCCCATTTACTTGTTTTTCGCAGCTTGTGTAATTTTTTATAGACCTGGAAGGTCATTTATGTAATAAGGTGATGTACTCGTACATGGCATTATTTACAGTATTTCACTTTCGTCTACACATGTATGAGTTGAACTGATCCTGGCATACATGTGGAAAGCATCTAGTTGTCTTCTTACCAGGTGTGTCAAAGTGGTATCAGAGCCGTGTTGCCCGTAGGACGCAAGCCCAGATAGAAAAGGACAATTTAAGGACTTTACAATTTTCTAATGTTATTAATTGTGAAAATTTCTTTGTATTCTTTACCTTGTACTTGTTTCACTTACTCCTCAACTTGTTTTATTACTGACACTCTCCTGTTTCAAAATTGTAGATGGCCAACGTAAGGAGAACCGCTCGCATGTCCACTGGAGGCTATGTTCCAAACCGTAGGATTGCTGCCCGCCGCACCCCGCTCAATGACCCTCGACATGTAGTGGTGATTTTCACTGATGGAAGAGTTGCAGGAAGACTTCAGCGTAGACTTCAAGTGATGCTATGTGATGTCAGCTACAGGCACGAGACACTATCACTCACCTACCACTCAATCGGGATGCAACGCCCCTACAGGCTAGAGTGGTCATGCAAGCTATTTGACTACTATGGAGACGAGCTACTCAAGGTGCACCGTACTCCTGCCTCGAGGAGATACCGTCATCACACTGAACAAGATGTCAGTTGGGAGGCCATCACCTTTTGGAGTCACTCTTACCACTACCAGCTGAGGAACAATGTTCATGCCTACACTCCCAAGCGTCCAAGCGGTACTGGAAACTTCATCACCAGGTTCGTGGAGGGACCCCTAAACCTTCCACAGACTCACCAAGCGGTTGATGATGTGGAGCGCCTCAGCATCCGACTCCACAAGGCTCAGCAAGAGATACAGGATGTTCGTGACCTCGCAACACACTGTGAGAGGTTGGTGAGAAGGTATCATCGGATCACCGACAAGGACCCAGATGGATATGCCTCTGACACCTCCACATGGATTCTGGACTTCCCAGATCGTCGTGTCGGACGTGGCAATACTAACTCACATCTTCAGAGGAGCATTCTGTGTCGCAGTAGCCTGCCAACCTTCCTCCACGTGGCAACGAGTCATGTGGAAGTAACTCGGGGTATGATGGAGATGATGATGAAGACCTGGATGAGGACCCTGAGGAGGAGGATCCCGAGGAGCGAGAGTAGACTTCGACCTATCTCTACGACTCAAGAATAAGACATTTACCTATCATTTGTAATAAGAGTGATGTAGTGACGTATCTATGTAATCTTGAGTTGTATGATTTGCTTTGAGAACTTGATTATCCATTTTTCAGTTTGCTTAATGAAATGAGCTTTATTTCTCATATTCCTTATTGATGCATATAGTGGGAAAGTCGTATAGAATAGTTTCTCTCTTATCTTCTTATTCTAAAACAAACCCCAACCTCAGATGGCAGGAAGAGGAAGAGGACGTGGACGTGGTGTGCCACCCAATCAAAACCATGAAGTTCTGTTACCTCAATGGAATGGAAGAGGTGCCAGTGGAGCACCAGATGCAAACCAAATGCAACAAATGATGGCAATGCAGCTACAAATGATGCAAAATTTGACATATATTGTGAACAACATGCAACAAGCTCAGCAAGCACCACCACCCCCTCCACCACCACCACCCCCACCTCAAAGATTTTGCTTGAGAGACTTCATGAACACTCAACCTCCACGCTTTTCCAACGCTGTGGAACCTATGGATGCTGACGACTGGATCAATACAATTGAAAGTAAATTAAGGATTGTCCAATGCGAAGCAAGAGAAAGGGTACTATTGGCATCACACCAAATCCATGGACCTGCAGCTGATTGGTGGACCACTTTCACTGCAGCCGATGACAATCCAGACAACATCACATGGGAGGAGTTCAGAGAAAACTTCTGCAATCATCACGTACCTGAAGGGGAGATTCAAGCCAAGCGTCTGGAGTTCCTAGCACTGAAGCAAGGGAACATGAACATACGGGGGTATTTGAACAAGTCTACACAACTATCTCGGTACGCCCCTCGAGATGTTGATACTGATGCTAAGAAGCAATTCCGTTTTCAAGGAGGGACTGGACAAAGAAATACAGTTGATGATGTCTTCCAGTGACTATGCTAGCTTTCAACATCTGGTGGACAAAGCTTTTACGGTGGAAAGAAAGAAGAAAGAATGTGAGGGAGAAGACCGCAAACGGAAGATGATGATGGGACAATCTTCAAGCAACAATCGTCCTCGCTTCAACCCACAGCAGTCGGGACACATGAGTCATCCCATGGGCAATAGTCTAGGTCAGCGATACACCAACAAATCTTCATTCAGACCTCAAGCGCAGTATGCTCGCCCACAGTACCAACAGATGCAACCACAACGCCCTCAAATGTATCAATAGCGTCCTATGACTTCAAACCCTTGACCAACTGGGCAACCGCAGTAGAATCAACAAAGAAACAAGGCTCAAGACACCAGTGTTCGGGGAGCTTGCTACATATGCAGTGACAAGGGACACTACTCTAACAATTGCCCGAAGAAGCCATCGCAGCAGAACCAATCCAGAGGAAGGGTCAATCATGTTGTTCTGGAGGAAGCCCAAGACACATCAGATGTGGTGATCGGTACATTCCTTGTTGATTCCCATCTTTCTACAGTATCGTTTGACTCTGGTGCAACACATTCATTCATAGCAAACGAATTCATAAGAAGACATGGAATGAATGTTACATTAATGACTCAAGTATTAGTAGTCAACTCTCCTGGAGGAGAGACGCTGACAAGGCATGTATGCCCTAATGTAAGCATAAACATTAGGGGGGTAGCATTCTTAGCAAACCTTATAGTGCTGGAGTCACAAGGAATAGACATTATTCTGGGAATGGATTGGTTAACCAATTACAAAGGAGTGATCCACTGTGCCACCAGAATAGTATGCTTAACTCATATAGATGGCACAAACGTAGAGTTTCGTCCTGGTCAAGCACCAGTTCAGAAAATACGACTCAATCAAGTTGAGGGAGTACAAGAGATTAAAGTTGTTTGTGACTTTCCGGATGTGTTTCCTGAGGAACTACCGGGTATGCCCCCTGACAGAGAAATTGAATTCATCATTGAATTAGTGCCTAGAACAACTTCAATTTACAAGCGGCCATACAGGATGGATGCTAAACAGTTAGCAGAGTTGAAGGATCATATCAATGAGTTGTTAGAAAAAGGATACATTCATCCTAGTTCCTCACCCTGGGGAGCTCTAGTGATATTTGTACCTAAGAAGGATGGTACACAAAGGTTGTGCGTGGATTATCGTGCTCTCAACACAGTAACTATCAAGAACAAGTATCCTCTACCAAGGATTGAGGATTTGTTTGACCAGTTGAGAGGCGCTTGCATGTTCTCGAAGATTGACCTGCGTTCGGGGTATCACCAATCGAAGATACGACCCTCGGACATACCCCAGACGACATTCGTTTCAAGATATGGATTATATGAGTATACAGTCATGTGTTTTGGCTTGACTAATGCCCCTGCTTATTTCATGTGCCTTATGAATAAGGTGTTTATGAAATATCTGGACAAGTTTGTCGTGGTATTTATTGACGACATCTTGATATTCTCCAAAAGTGAAGAGGAACATGAGGAGCACCTAAGATTGGCCTTACAAAAGCTTCGTGAACATCAGTTGTATGCAAAGCTAAGTAAATGTGAGTTCTGGTTGAAGGAAGTGTCATTTCTGGGACATGTTATATCACAAGGAGGAATAGCAGTAGACCCTAGTAAAGTGAAAAATGTTCTGAATTGGAAAACGCCAGAAAATGTTGTGGAAATCAGGAGTTTCTTGGGAATGGCTGGCTATTATTGCCGGTTCATCGAAGGATTCTCAAAAATATCTCGTCCGTTAACCAAGTTACTTGAGAAGGGAGTTGTATACAAGTGGACACCTGAGTGTGAAGCCAGTTTTACGGAGCTAAAGAAAAGGTTGACTACTGCTCCAGTGTTGGTTATGCCAGATATGCAGAAAGAATTTGCAGTCTACTGTGATGCATCGGGACAAGGACTGGGATGTGTATTGATGCAAGATGGGCATGTAGTAGCTTATGCTTCACGTCAACTCAGAAAGCATGAAAGAAATTACCCTACTCATGACTTGGAGTTAGCAGCAGTGGTACATGCATTGAAGTTATGGAGACATTATCTGATAGGAAAAAGAACTAAAATTTATATGGACCACAAGAGTTTGAAGTATATCTTCACCCAACCAGATCTAAATCTCAGACAACACCGATGGTTGGAACTTATCAATGATTTTGATGTCGGAATCAACTATCATCCTGGAACTAATGTGGTCGCAGATGCTTTAAGTAGATCAGCTCAATGCAACAGCTTGACACTACAGGGTCAGCGACCGCAGTTATGTGAAGAATTTGCGAAGCTAAACCTCAGTATTGTAACTAACAATAAGGTAGTCCATGGAAGTAGACTCTACTTTGGAGAAGGAAATTCGAGAAGGGCAAAAGAATGATAAGTGGATCCAAAAGATTAAGCAACTAATGAAAGAAGGAAAAGCACCAGACTTTAAAGAAGATGAACATGGAAATTTATGGCTAGGGAAGAAAATATGTGTACCTGATATCAAGGAGATTCGAGAGCTGATACTGAGAGAAGACCATGATTCGTCATATTCTATTAATACGGGAAGCACAAAGATGTATCAAGATCTGAAGGATCGATATTTGTGGCATGGAATGAAACGCAATGTGGCAGAGTATGTGGCTCTGTGTGACACATGTCAGAAGGTCAAAACAGAACATCAAAGACCCGCAGGTTTACTTCAACCAATTAAAGTTCCTAAATGGAAATGGGAAGAAATAAGTATGGACTTTATTGTGGGTTTGCCAAGAACTCAGTAAGGATACGACTCTATATGGGTCATAGTGGACCGCTTGACTAAAGTGGCTCACTTCATTCCAGTAAAAGAAAGCTATTTTGGTTCAAGATTGGCAGAACTATATATGGCAAGAATTGTATGCCTGCATGGAGTGCTGAAGAAGATAATATCAGATAGAGGTACCCAGTTCACTTCCAGATTTTGGCAGAAGTTGCATGAGTCTATGGATACCCGACTGAATTTTAGCTCAGCATATCATCCACAGACTGACGGTCAAACAGAGCGCACTAATCAAATTCTTGAGGACATGTTGAGAGTGTGTGCTTTGAAAAACAGTAGGAGTTGGGATAAGAACCTACCATATGCTGAGTTTTCCTATAACAATAGTTATCAAGCCAGTTTGAAGATGTCTCCGTTTGAAGCTTTGTATGGACGGAAGTGCAGAACACCGTTGTTTTGGAATCAAACTGGAGAAAGTCAAGTATTTGGACCTGAAGTATTAAGAGAAGCTGAGAGACAAGTGCAAGAAATCCGGAAGAATTTGAAGACAGCTCAATCAAGACAGAAGAGTTATGCAGATACTCGATGTCGTGATCCGTCATTCGAGATTGGTGATTTTGTGTATCTCAAGGTGTCACCCGTGAGAGGATTGAGACGATTTAAGGTGAAGGGCAAGTTATCACCCCGTTACGTTGGTCCTTTCAAGGTGTTGGAGAAAAGAGGAGAGGTAGCCTATCGACTTGAGCTACCATCTCACTTATCAGATGTACATGACGTATTCCACGTGTCACAACTCAAGAAATGCTTAAGAGTGCCTAAAGAATAGTTTCCATTGGAAGCAGTAGATGTACAAGCGGACCTGACCTATGCAGAAAAACCTGTTAAGATTCTCGAGACATCATAACGAGTTACGAGGAATAAAGTTACTCGTATGTGCAAAGTTCAATGGAAACATCACTCAGAAGAAGAGGCAACGTGGGAAAGAGAAGAAGACCTCAAGGCGGAGTTTCCGAGTCTATTCTCTTAGGACGTCCAAATCTCGAGGGCGAGATTTATTATTAGGGGGGTAGAATTGTAACACCCAAAATTTTCGAAAAGAAAAAAATGTTTGTAAAATAAAATTTTGAAGAGCTACACAACAATTTTCTTTGGAAATAAAATTCATATAAGGCAATTGCATCATGTTTGGTTGATTTTGTGAAAATTTGGAAATTCAAATTCGCTAGAAATTGGGTTTACAAATTCAAATCATAAAAGAAAAGGGAAGGAAAACAAAAAAGAAAAAGAAAAAGGAAAAGAAAAAAAGGAAAACTCACCTTGGGCCGAATTCCCCAACCGACCCAACTCGCCTCCTCTCTCCCGCGCCGGCCCGCGCCCCCTTTGCTCTCCCTCACTCTGTCACCTGGCCCCGCGCGTCAGCCCACACCCGCGCCCTCTCCCCCTCACTGACAAGCTGGCCCTGCCTGTTGGGAGCCCCGTCCTCCTCGCGCTCGCGCTGTAACGCACGTGCACGTTTACACCGCGCCGCCCACTCACTCCCCCCCCTCTTCATTTCCGGCCGTTTCACCTCAATCAAGAGTGGAATCATGCCCATGATGATCGCCGCCGGTTACTCTTTCATTCCCATATAAAACCCGATCGTCCCCTCTCGGATTTCCTCACCCGACGCACCAAACCCTAGCGCCGCCGAGCTCGGTAAAACCCATTTCGTTCCCGTCGATTCACCCAATTCCACTCCCCTAAAACTAGCCTAACATCTTCGTCGTGTCCTCAGGATCTTGCTGGAGATCTTCGTCGGGGGAATCAAGCTCTGCGTCACCGACTTCGTCAGGCGCCGAGGAGCTCCGCCGCCGATCGCCGTCGCCGACCATCCTCCGTCTGATTTCCGCCCGTGCAACGACCCTCGGTGAGACCCCCGTGCACCCCTCTACATTTTGCGCTAGTTAGTTGTGCCTCATAGCCTCTGCAGCGCATTTTCGGTCGCCGCCGGCGAGCTCGCCGCCGCGCGCGCTCAGCGCCTCCGCGCACCGCCGCCCAACCCTGGTCGGGGTGACGTGGCTCAATGCCCGTTGTCCATTTGGTTTCTACGGCCGAGATTAGATCGGGCCATACCCCTTCGGTATATTAAATTCGGGCCGTTCATTTTAAATCCCTCAGCCCAAATTAAACAACTGTGACCGTTGGTAGATTAACAATGAAGCCCCTGGACTTTTTAAACTTATTGCAGATTGGTCTAGAAATTTATAAATTGACCCCAAACTTTCTGGAAATTAGGAAAATACTGGATAATTAGATAAAAATGTTTAAAAGCCCCTAGAAATATTGTAAATTAGCAAATTAATCCTGGAAAATTATAGATTAATCCCTGGACTTAATAAAAATTGTTTTTAGCATCTGGAACAATTCTGTTTTTACGGAAAAGCCCCTGATCGTTCTAGAACAAGATGATGATAATTGAGCTAAGCACATGACTGTGAACCGGACTTCATAAACCAACACTATGTCATGTTCATTCCTTCACATTTTTCGTAAGTGCACTTCAGATCTAGCTCCTATGACTTCGAGTACCTGCATTTACTATCATGAAATTTAGTCTAAAATTTGCTCTCAACGGAAATCGAGCTTAAAATGTGAGCAGTGCTACTCAGATGTAGGCAAGTCTGAAGCAGTTTTTAGTTAAGAACAAATATAACAAAACAGTAGTCACAGGAACCTCTACATGGACTTTGCATACAGATGAACAAGAGGTTATAGATAAATCTTTTCTGCAAATGGATTGTCTTCAGCTTCTGCATCTTGAGGCGGTGGATTGATAACTACACAACATCTGGTTTGGCACAAACTTGCAGCCTGCGAGTCTAATACCATGTACAAAGTTTTGATGGTTCAGCAAGGATATATAATCTTTTGCGTTGATACTGTGCTCATACTCTACCAAGCAGGGACTCGTCCCTGTGTTCATCTGCCAACCACAGTCCACGATCGCGAAACCGTTTTATCTTCTTCTCAAACCCACTTATGTAGTTATTAATGTATAATGATGCTTGCCCTTTGTCTCCTTGACCCCTGTTTCATTCTTAAAGTATAAACCTCCAGTTGGAAATGCAGACTGAGGCATCAAGTACACACATCAAGCTGTTCTATAGCTTTTGTTAATTATTCTAGAAATTACATTTTCTTATTGGCAACAAAGGACAACAAAAATGAATCCACCGAAAAAATTAATATTAAGAAACATCAGCTTTACAGGCTGTATAAAAGGAGGGGTGAAATAATGGGAGAGAATAAGGAAAATGTTACAGACCGGTTTGCATAGAAAACAAAACTAGGAGGGGAAGCGAAAGAGAAGGAAAACATCAGCTTCCGTACAATAGCCTCTTCTTTAAATTTTGTAAGCTCAACTCTAAGAGATGGTTGTTCATTCTCAAAATGTTATATATCTTATATACTCCTGTCATCCTCAATAACTGATGTTTTTTGAACTAGAATTAGTTAGAAAACGTTATTTATTTGGAAATGGAGGGAGTATTTGCTTCGATATCTGAAGGATCCCCATAAATATACTGTTAGAGACAGGATGCAGCAAGGCTGTTACCAGAATAGATGAATCATTTCTAGGGGATAAATTTCATAGAATCCCACATTCCTTTTTATATATTATATAATAATACATTATTAAAATAAGCTGGCTAGCCCCTATGTGGCCTGACTTATGGTTAAGTCAAAGGCCGAGGTAGTACCTGTTAGACCATCTGGAGTTGTCCGCATATTAAGACCGGACAAGTCCGGTGCAATCCAGTTTCAAGGCCCGAACTAGTTCGGATCCTGATCGGACTAGTCCGGTCGGCTCAGTAACTATCAGTTTGGACTTGAAATTGATATGTGTTCTAATTGAAACAACACAACCTACCAAATATTATGTCTCTGATCGGGGAACACAACTATTAGTAAGGGTGTGAGGCCCCCTCTTGTGTCTCTTGGTTAAATATAAGAAGAGGGTCAAGTGTATGAACAAGAATGCTTATGCATACACATACATACACTTGAACTCTCTTAGTTCACTTAGAATTCAATCAACACACCAAGAGAAGAACAGCGGGAAATGCCTCCCGTCATCGTTCGTCTTGCGAACTCGCCTTGTTGGCTCGATGGCCGCATCATCAAGTAACAACAAAGATGGAGGGAAAGGTATTAGTAGTGTTCTTGTGCTATTTGAGATATAGCACTTGATGTTGATGTTGTATTCAGATTTCTCTATGTAATTCCAAATGATTTAGTGGCTATTTGATCTTTTGGGCTCCCTTATGAATCTAACAATGGTATCAGAGCCGTTTAGACCACTATTCATTTCGAATTTTGTTTTGATCAAAGTTTTTCACTACGAGTTTTGAATATCCGGACTTATCCATTCTATGGACCGGACTAGTCCAGTATGCTACAATGAAGTGGTTAGGTTTTTCGGATCAGGGCGTTTTTACGTGTTCATCTGATTGAAAACCAATTAAGCACTTTGTATTGAAATCCATTGTGAAAATTAAGTTGATTTTGTAACATGGTAAGATTTTCTTTTGGGTATTTCGGCATTTTCTGATTTTTGAATGAAACGTTTTCGGGGTTGGCCGGACTAGTCCAAAATAGTACGGACCAAACTCGAAAAGTTAAATAAAGAACGGACCAAATGTTTTTGGAACAATACTGGAGTGGTTTGCCCTATATATCAGAGTTGTCCGGTCATGGTTCTGTTTAAGATAGGACTTGTCTGGCCTATGGACCGGACTAGTCTGAAAACCATACTGTAAGAGTTTTTACTAGTCTGGCCATGTGGAGACTAGTCCGGGCTATATAATTAAGTTTGCTTATTTAATTAAGCTTCCGCTGCGAGTTTAGTTTATATTGTCATAGCAATTTGGTCAAGTAACCAAAGTGAAAGATAAATTGCTATGTCATTTCAAGTTGCATGGAATTCTATTGAGTAACCAAAGCGAAAATAGAATTGTCTTGTTTTTAAGCTATATTATGTCATTATTGGATAAGTAACCAAAGCGAAAGGCATTAATGACATTTTTCTTCTAAGTACATAGTAATTTGGTCGAGTAATAAAAGCGAAAGATAAATTACTATGTTTTTCAGTTGTTCTCAAGTTTTGAGATTTAATGTCATTATTGGCCGAGTAACCAAAGTGAAAGACATTAATGACATTTTTCTTCTAAGTACATAGTAATTTTGTCGTGTAATCAAAGTGAAAGGTAAATTACTATGTCTTTCAATTGTTCTCAAATGTTGAGTTTTGGTCAAGTAACCAAAGTTAAAGGTAAAGCTCAACATTATCTTATGATAAATATCTATGCATTCACTCATGATCTCGTTTTTTGATTAAGAAGTTTCCTACAATGATAATTCAGCACTGAGTTTCATCGCTTCCATTGATCCACTCAATATAAGCAATTATGGGAGATGGAGAGAAAAGTTGGAGATTGTTTCGGCAGTCTTCAAGATAGACTTGGCTCCCATATCCAATTGAGTCGGTGGCTCCACTAACAAATGTTGATGAAACTCAAAAAGCCTTTGCTGTGAGGACAAAGGACTATACTAATGAGCTATTGGTTTGTGACATAGCCAAAGTTGAGTAGAAATAATCCAACAGGAAATGTTTGATGGTTATTAAAGGCACTATCACTGAGATTATTCAGGGAGCAATCCCTGAATGTGAGACTGCCACTGAGTACCTCCAAAAGATTGAGAATCAGTTTACTGGTTCTTCTAAGACAACAACAAGTACTCTTGTCAATAGACTTGTGACTGAAAAGTATTATAGAGGTTGCGTGCAAGAGCACATTTTAAAGATGACAAATATGGCAGCAAATCTTAAGCCTATGGATTTGGGGATTAAAGATGATTTCATTGTACATCTCATTTTTGCTTCACTTCCAAAGGAATTTGAGACATTTGTCATCAATTCCCTTCGTGGTAATGACTCCATTAACTGTGTGAAGGGAAAAAGTAAGGCTTAGAAGAATTATTCTTCTAAGCAATCTTTTAAGAATCATGGTTCTTCTCACCATGATAAAGATAAGGGTAAGGCTCCAGAAAGCTATCCTTACCATAAGGATGTGAATGTGGACAATGATAAGTGCCACTTCTATTTAGGCAAAGGTCACAATTAGAAGGATTGCATAGGATTCCTTAAATGGTTTTGTATTAATGTTGTAAGCGACAATCAATTTTCTTCACATAAGAGTTAGCGTAAGAGAATCGATTCCGAAATGTCTTCGAAACTATGGCATTGTTGCTTAGGCCATATTTCGAGGGGGAGAATTGAACAATTGATTTCACAATCGATATTTCCTCATTTGGATTTTTTGGATTCAGAATAATGCATAGACGACATTAAGGGAAACTTTGATAAGAAAATTAAGAAAGGTGTCATATGCAGCGCGAGAATTTTGGAATTAATCCACACGGACATTTGTGGTACTTTTCCTGTAGTATCTATTGATGGTTTTGATTCGTTCATGACCTTCACGGATGACTATTCTCACTATGGATATATTTATCCATTTAAAGAACGCTTTGAAGCATTGGATAAATTTAAGATATTTAAACCTAAAGTTCAAAATCAGCACAACACTAAGATTAAAATGCTAAGATCCGATCGTGGTGGTGAGTACTACAGTCGTCATACCCCATATGGCCAAGTTCCTGGACCATTTGGCTGGTTCCTATAGGAAAATGGCAAAGTCGCCCAGTATTTTACACCGGGCGAGCCTCAGCATAATGCAGTAGCAGAACGGCGCAATCGTACACTAATAGATATGGTAAGGTCCATGTTAAGTCAGTCAGATTTGCTGATTATCTTATGGATGGAGGCGTTAAAAACTGCCATTTATGTGCTAACTCGGGTTCCTAGTAAGTTGGTGTCTAAAACACCGTATGAGTTGTGAACAGAACGTATGTCCTCATTAAGTTATATGCATATATGGGGTTGTCCTGCTGAAGCAAGTTGCTATTTTATTGGCTATGCAGAAAGGAGTAAGGGATATTGTTTCTACTGTCCAGAACAAGATACTAATTTTGTAGAAACAAGATATGCCGTCTTTTCGAGGATAGCATGATCAGAGGGAGTATAGTAAGACGACAAATTAATCTTGAAGAAAAGTGGGTTTATGTACCCACTCCTATGATTCAAGAACGATATTTCTCATTATCTACTGTTGTTGAATCATGAGTGTGTGTTGGTAAAGATTCAACATTTGTTGTTAGTTCTTCATTAGCAAAGGAATTATTAAGAGAGGTTGAGCATTCTCAGCCAGTTGTCATTAATAATTAAGAGCAATAATAGCCTCAAAATGAGGATAATGTGCAATTAAGAAGAACTCAACAAGAAAAAAAATCGGCCATTCTGGACGATTATGAGATCTATTTGAGTGAGGCAATTCAAATGGAGGGTGATCCCAGCACATTTGAAGAAGCTATGAGAAGTCCTCAATCATCTGAATGATGTAAAGCTATGGAGGATGAAATGAGGTCTATGGAAGCAAACAAAGTCTAGGATTTAGTTGAGATTCCTAATGGAGCCAAAACAGTAGAGTTTAAATGGGCCTACAAAATTAAACATGGCTCCAAAGGGAATATTGATAAATTTAAGGCCAGACTTGTTGCAAAATACTTCACTCAAAGAGAAGGGATTGATTATAATGAGACATTTTCACCCGTATCAAGAAAGGATTCGTTCAGAATTATTATGGCATTAGTTGCACATTACAATTTAGAATTACATCAGATAGATGTAAAGACGGCGTTCCTCAATGGTGATCTATATGAGAAGTCTATATGACACAACCAAAAGATTTTGTTGCTAAGGGTAAGGAACATATGGGATGCTACTTAAGAAAGTCCATTCATGGACTTAAACAAGCATCAAAGCAGTGGTATCTCAAGTTTGATGAGAGAGTAAGAAAGTTTGGGTTTAAAGAAAATAAGGAGGACAATTGCATTTAAGCTAAGTTTAAAAACAAGAAATTTATTTTCTTTGTTCTTTATGTAGATGTATACTACTTGCAAGTAGTGATGTTAATCTACTATAAAAACTAAGAAGTTGTTCTCCTCTAATTTTGATATGAAAGATCTTGGTGAAGCATCCTATGTATTGAGCATAGAAATTGACCGAGATAGAAATAAAAGGGTATTAAGTATAGTGCAAAAGTCATACTCAAGGAGCGTGCTTGGAAAGTACAATATGCATGAAATAAATCTTCGTCTGCTCTAATGAGTCAAGGTTGGTAAGTATGGAACCAATAAGAGGTTGACCTAATAAGAATCAATTCCAAAACTTCTTGCTGTCAGAAGTTTTAAGTTTTGCTCAATTCCTAAGTTACCTTGACAAAGTTTAAGTACCGGTACCGGGTTATATTTTGCATAAGTAAGTTCAAACTAGATGATTGGATGGAAACGGGTATTATCTGCTATTTTGCAAGTATCAAGATCTCATGATAAGTTAAGTATAAGATTAAGTCATTGGAATAATGACTTACTAAGATTTAGTTTGTGCAAGATGTGTAGTAAATCCACATCAGTAATCAACACTCGCATAATAGAGCTTTATAGTAGAAAAGATCCTAATTTAGGATCACTACATCATGTGTGATGCATACTAAATATATATTGTAGATGAGACCACCGAGCAGAGACAGTAAGTAAACCCGAATTATGAGTGGTTGACAACATCAAACTACTTATGTTTTTTGTACTCCAGAGATAACAAGTCATATATGATGCCAAATATATTGACATAGGTTATTTGTTTCAAATGAGTAAATTCGGGATCATATTAAGTAGTGAATATTGAGAAATTTGTACCAAGCGGATATTTGCGGATCCGCTTACAAAAGGTCTTCCACCCAACGTGTTTAGTGAACATGTGGCTAGCATGGGTTTAAGGGAGAACCTATGATCACTGGATATTTAGGGGTCAAGTAAGAGTAAGGTTCATTTTTAAATGTGAGATGTATTGTGATCTTCGAGTCCAACAATACGTAAATGGTTGTTGTGATGTGTCGTGCTCTATATGTCAAGCATGAAAAAATGGACACTAAGTTTAATATTAAGTAAGTTGGTAAGTTTCATATTCGAGTTCATGGGGGAGAATGTTAGACTAACTGAACTTGTCTGGATATTAAGACCGGACTAATTCGGTGCAATCCAGTATCAAGGACCGGACTAGTCTCGTCGGTTCAATAACTCTCAGTTTGAACTCGAAATTGACAAATGTTCTAATTAAAAGGACACAACCAACCAAATGTTATGTTCCTGATCGGGGGACACAACTATACCTAAGTATGAGAGGCCGCCTCTTATGTCTCCTGATCAAATATAAGAAGAGGGTCAAATGTATGATCAAGAATGCTTATGCATACACATACACACACTTGAAATCTCTTAGTTCACATAGAATCCGATCAATACACCAAGAGAAGAACAAGGGGAAACGCCTCCTATCATCGTTCTTCTTGCGGCCTCGCCTTTTTAGCTCGATAACCGCATCATCAAGTAACAACAAAGATGGAGAAGGTATTAGTAGTGTTATTGTGCTATTGGAGAGATAACACTTGATGTTGATGTTGTATTAAGATTTCTCCATGTAATTCAAAATGATTTAGTAGCTATTTGATCTTTTGGGCTCCCTTATGATTCTAAAAGTACCAACATACCCAATGAGTTGGTTTGTACTACCAGTTAGTACATGTAACAAGATGAGGCGTACCATCTCTAATTACCGGTGGGGCAATTCTGCAGATAACAGACATATGCACCAGATGAAGTGGGATTCTTTAACAAAGCCTAAAGTAAAAGGGGGCATGGGATTTAGGGATCTTCCTATGTTTAACAAATCAATGTTGGGAAAACAGTTGGCGTCTGATGACTGGGCCATATTTCCTTTGTGATAGAGTACTTAAAGGTCGGTCTTACCGTGATGGTGATTTCCTCTCGGCAACTAGGAAAAAACACTCGAGCCAAACATGGCGAGCCATATTGTTGGTCGTGAACTACTCCTTCAAGGTCTGGTAAGATGGATTGGTAATGGACAAAAGACGAGTATTTGGCATGATAACTGGATGTTTAGTCATCCCAACGGAAGACCTCTCACACCAGCTGATAATAACCAAGTGCATCTTGTTTCCGACCTGATGACGGCTAGTTGGACTGTGGAATGAGGGAGCTTATTCGGGAGGTTTTCTTAACTTTTGATGCAGAGGCTATTCTTTTAACTCATATTAATATGAATCGTGACAATAGACGACGGTGCCATCGTCTTTTAAGTAATTGACGACGGCTAAATCCAACTGCCGTCAATTAGCCCGTAATTGATGACGGTTGACCTAGTACCATCATCAATAACTTAAAGACGACGGTCGATCGTCGTTAATAAAGTTCCGTCATCAATATAGGTCAAAACCGAGCTCACCCGAGCAGTTATAGTTGACAATCAAACTTAACCGTCGTCGATAATAAATTTTTAGGTATACCCGCGCCCTGCCCCGCCAACTCCTTTCCCGCCTCTCTGCCGCCAGCGCGCCCGCCTTCACCATCGCCGCACCGCGCCACCACCGCCGCCGCGCCGCGCCTCCAACGCCGCCGCACCACGCCCCACCGCCTTCGCACCGTGCCGCCGTCGACAGCCGCCACCGCCGCCGAAGATCATCGCCGCCACCGTTCATTGCCTCCAGGTACGCCGCCGCCTCTCCCCGTCGCCCCCTCTCTGTGTTGCCCCCTCCCGCCACCCCTCCCTGGTGGCGCCGCCTCCCCTTGCGCCGCCTCCCCTTGCGCCGCCGCCTTCCCTTGCGTCGCCCCTCCCCTTGTGCCTCCCCTCCTCCTCAGCACCGCCCTCCCGGCGCCACCTCAGGAGCGGCAAGCAGTCTGGAAGTTAGAAGTTCCACCAAAAGTTAAAGTCTTCTAGTGGTCAGCGTCATACTGAAAAAATTACAAATTGTGAAGTTTCTGGAGCACTAGATGAAACAATCAAGCATGTACTCATAGACTGCACAGTGGCAAAATTATTTTGGGATAACACAAGCACTGTTACTGGAGTGAAGTTACCAAAGCTTCATGATTGAAGATGGACCCGTGACTTACTCCAACTAAATAATTCTTTGTGGCATGTGGTCACTCTGGATGATGCGGAACAAATATCGACATATCACTATGTAAGAAACCTAAATAGGAGACAAAGATGGGCGACGTGCTCAAAGGAGAATGTCTCTGATAAGCTTAAGCGAGACGAGTCCGCTTCAGCGATGATCTGACATGGATCGGTTGAACGTACAAGAAGAGGCGTTACAATAAAGCTCATCTCAAATAAGTAGGTATCCAAGACGCGTCCTCCTCTCTGATAAACGAGAGACACGCTGTCATTAAGCGCGACTCATATCTTTTATGTAATTGAGATGGACTTTGGTTTCAGCTCGTCTCCTTTGATTATGAAATACACGTCTCCCATAACCACCGGTCTAGCGCGTCTCCTTTAGTTGTGGAAGCAGGCCCGTCTCCCATTCCCTCTATAGAGAGACGTGATTTATATCAGTCCGTCTAAATTTTCTGTTGCCCTTCTACGACCTCACTACTGTGGCGGAACAAGTGGCTACCAGATCTGCCCTGTTCTTGCTCTGTTCTTTCCCTCTTTGATTCTAAAAGTCTTACTGTGATTATTAGTGAATCTTAAAACAAAAGGGTTAGTCTTCTCCTCCTCTCCTGTTCCTTACTATTTCTTACCTTTTGATCTTCTTTGATTAAAGTTGGCTTGCGGTGATTATCAGTGGCTTTAAATTTCTTTGATTTAACTCTTCTTTTCTATACGTAGATGCCGTCGGGTCAAAGTTGGATGTATGGGCCGCATCTTTGCAATGAATGTATCCAAGGGGTAGATGAATTTATCGCTTTCGCAAAGAAATATATGTTGGACAACATTAGAGGAAATATTTGTTGTCCTTGCAAACACTGCAAGAATGAGAAGAGATATCGCACATATGAAGTGTTGAGGTCACATTTGATCACGCATGGATTCATGGTGGATTATCAATGTTGGAACAAACATGGAGAGAAGGAGCTTAATGAAGCAGAGATGAGCGATTTATATCTAGAGATGGAGGTCCCTACCAGTGTTCAAGAAGATCACGACGAGGATGTGAACGAGCGAGATATATCAGGGTTCACCGATGATGACATTAAGTTTTAGGTGCATAACATAGAGTAGATGGTACGCAATATCGAGAGACATGGCGACGATGATCGGTATAGTAATGGTGAACTTGCAAATCACTAGAAGATGATCGAAGACTCGAAGAAGCCATTGTATCATGGTTGTGCGGCTAAGTACACCAGAGTGTTTGCGATGGTAAAAAATTTCCAGTTGAAGGCGAGCAACGGATGGAGTGATTGTAGTTTTAAGGAAATTTTGATGCTTCTTAAGGACATGTTAACCCAAGGCAACACAGTCCCTACGACAGTTTATGAGGCAAAACTGATAATATGTCCACTAGGTTTGGAGGTGGAGAAAATCCACACGTGCAAGAATGTTTGTATTTTATATCGTGGACTTGAGTACGAAAACCTCGAGAAATGCCCTATTTGTGGAGTGGACAGATTCAATCGTAGGAAAGATGATGGTGATGACGAGAATTGCAATAGAAGAAAAAGAGGGCCTAAAAAGGTGTTTTGGTACTTTCCTATCATTCCTCGTTTGAAGCGTTGGTTTGCAAACAAGAAGGACTCAGAATTGTTTCAATGGCGCAAAGAGAAGCATAAGCAGGATGCTGGAATGATAAGACATCCTGCTGATGCCACATAGTGGCGAAACATTGATTCACAAAATTCTGAATTTGCCATTGATCCGAGGAATATTAGGATCGCAATGAGCACCGATGGCATGAATCCTTTTTTGAACAGTAGCACACATATCACATGGCAAATTGTGTTACAATTTTGAACCTTCCTCCTTGGTTGTGCAACAAATGGAAATATATTATGATGTCAGGACTTATACTGGGGCCACAACAACCTGGGAATGACATCGACACTTATTTCAGGCCTCTAGTAGAAGATCTGAAGCAGTTGTAGTACAACGACGGAGTGCAGGCCTAGGATGACCACAAGCATGAGTACTTTTGCCTCAAAACCATTTTATTTGTGACTGTTAGTGATTATCTAACGACACGTAACTTGTCTGAATAGAGTAAGAAAGTAGGTTGCAGATGTCCATATTGTTTGAGAGAAACAGACTCACAGTACTTGAGCGAGTCATGAAAAATAGTGTACATGGGACATCCACGCTACATTCCAATGAAGCACCCATTTCGGAGTATGAAGGATAATTTCAATGGTGACACTGAAAAGAGGAATCCTCCACCTTACATCACGGGTCATGAAGTCTATGAAATGGTCAAGGATATCCATGTCGTCCTTGGTAAGCGGAAAAGGACAGGCAAAAATACTGGCAAAGATGACATGTGGAAGAAGCAATCAATTTTTTGGGAGCTACCATATTAGAAATACTTAGACATCCGTCATTCGATTGATGTGATGCATGTCAAGAAGAATGTGTGTGAGAGCCTACTCAAAACATTGCTTAATGGATGGGAAAACTCGGCACCATGGACATGCACGGGCAGATCTAAAGAAAATGGGAATTAGGCCTGAGTTGTGGATTGATGACTCGGTAAAAATAACGGAACTACCCACATCATGCATCACCCTTTCAAAAAATGAAAAAAAAAAGAGTTTGTGGGTTATTGAAAAATGTGAAAGTACCATCCGGCTACTCGACGAACGTCTCAAGGCTTATTTCATTTCTATATCTAAAAGTAGCTCCTGGTGTGAAGTCTCATGATTAACATGTATTGCTTATGCATATGATTGCTGTTGGAATTCAGAATATCCTACCGATCAATGTTCGAGAGGCTATAATCAACTTTTGCTTTTTCTTCAACGCAATTGGTCAAAAAGTACTATGTGAAGAAGTTCTCGAGTCATTGGAAAAAAGGCACTATGAAACTTTATGCTTCCTTAAGATGTATTTTCCACCTACCTTTTTCGGCATCAGTGTCCATTTCACAACTCATCTTATTAAGAAGATAATGCTACTTGGCCCTGTGTTCCTTCATCAGATGTTTGCTTATGAGAGATTCAATGGTATACCGAAGTCCTTCTTTAGAAATTGAGCTTACCTTGAGGGCAGCCTGGTTCAAGGATACTCTACCGAGGAAGTTGTGGAGTGGGCTTTAAACTACACTGACCCGAGTAACCCGATTGGTGTTCTCAAGTCTCGTCATGAGGGGAGGCTCACAGAAAAAGGGACCATTGGGAAGAAGGCTATAACTCCAGATAACATTTATTCTTTTGTGCTTATTTCCACGTGTTACAACACATGTCCGTTGTGTTAGAGTACCTCAATGAGCACAAGGAGATGGTGCTAATTAGAGACAATCCTGGTCGCAATAAATCATGGTTAGCAAATGAACACAGGAGAAAATTCATTGGCTGGCTCCGGGATCGGATTTCTCACTCATCGAATACTCAAACGAGTGAATACCTAAAAAAGTTGGCTCGTGGTCCTATATTTACAATTATTACATATCAAGGGTACGATATAAGTGGATACACGTTCTACACTATAGAACAAGATAAGAAAAGCACGTATCAAAATAGTGGTGTCTGTGTTGATGCTTATAATGTTGCAGGCCAAGACAAAGATGTGTACTATGGTCAAATACAAGAGATCTGGGAGCTTTACTTTTAAGGATTCAAGATTCCTCTTTTCGTTGCAACTGGGTTGATCAAATCAAAGGTGTTGTATTAGACAAGTATGTTTTCACTAGTGTTGATCTTAACCGTCAAGGATATAAGTGGGAGCCTTTCGTGTTAGTAGAACACGTTTCTCAAGTGTTCTATGTTCCAGACACAACAAATAAAAGACTTAAGGTGATTATACATGGAAAACGACGAATCATTAGAGTCGAGAATGTCGTCGATGAGGAAGAGTTTGACCAATTTGATTTGATTCCTCCTTTTGTCACCTCGATGATCATGCTAAGAATACCATCGGCCAACGAACTTCCTTACTTTCAGAACGGTCACCATGAAAAAGTCAAGAATTTCAAAAAACCAAGACTGCAACGTAAAGTACCTAATTGATTATGTGTAAATATGTTAAAATATGTGAAAATATGGTCAACTGAGTGAAAAATTGACTTCCATTTGGATATTTGTGTGATATATGCTCAAATGTGTGAAAACACTGCCATTTGAGTGAAAATTTGACTTTCATTGGTCATATGTGCTCTGTTTCTTATGGAGAAGTATTGATGCCTTGTGTTCTGTTTCTTAAGGAAGCACTATTGAATATAGCACTTGCTCTGCCCTGAAAAATGGGATACGAAAGTGATGCGAGACGCGCATCACAAAGGCCCGTATCTCAAGCAAGATAATGTGAGACACACTTCTAAAGAGCACGTCTCTGATTTAGACGCTTGCTCTGCCCTCAAAAATGGGATACGAAAGTGATGCAAGATGCGTCTCACAAAGGCGCGTCTCTCAGGCAAGATAATGTGAGACGCGTTTTCAAAAAGTGCGTCTCTGATTTAGACGCTTGATCTACCCTAGAAAATGGGATACAAAAGATGCGCGACGTGCCTCACAAAGGCACGTCTGTCAGGCTTTATAATGAGGTCGGAGTGCTTCGAGTTCTGTGCCTGAATGGCATTATGGCAACAGACGCACATTAATTCAAAAGAAAAGAGACGCACTTTTCGAAAGTGAGACGCGCTTAGCAGTTGCTCTTCTGAGGCGTGTCTGAAATAGTTGCCCTGAGGTATTTTAGCTCACTCGCACGCTCTCTTTGCAACACTTAGCACAACTTTTCACTTTTCGTGCGCGCTGATCACTTCTCACCCTAAAAACTGTCGTGTCGTCCCCTTCCCCAGAGCACGCCGCCGCGTCGGTTCTCTTCCCCGGAGCTCGTCGCCACCTTGACACTGCTCTAAAGTAATTTTAGCTCTTTTGCACGCTCTCTTCGCAACACTTAGCATAACTTTTCACTTTTCGCGCGCGCTGATCACTTCTCGCCCTATAAACCGTCGCCGCGTCGTCCTCTTCCCCGAATCATGCTGCACGTCGGTCTGCTTCCCCGGAGCTCGTCGTCGCCTTAACACAGCCTTCTTGATCATTGTCACGCTGCCGCCGTCGACCCTCGACTCCCCGTTGACTAGCTTGGCACTGCCCTAATAAGGTTTGTTAGCGCTTTGGTTCGAGTCGAAATGATCCACACTTTGGTGGTTCACTGGTCAATGTTTAGTATATTTTCAGAGTACTACGCTTAGAGTATTACGCTTGGCACATAGATCTTTTTCTCATTAAGGTACAAATGCCATAAGAGAATTTGCTCGCTATGTGACCGTTTGTTCGAATGTGACCAAAATTTGATAATGTTTTACGTGTTTTCAGTGTTTTTTGTTAATTTGAAGATGTCTCGGTCGGAGCATCAGCAACATATTGACGAGGAGGCTCAGCAGCAGACTCAACAGTAGACACATGAAGAGGATGCATCTGTCTCTGGTAACACAAGAAAGAAAAGGTCGCGAACGAAGTGGCCGACAGACGTTGTGACTGTTGATGAGTCCAATGATGAAGGCGTTCCTCTGGACCATAATGTGAATACAAGATTGTCCAGAATTTGTGGTCTAGCTGCTCGAGAAAGGGTGTCGCTAAACTTGCAGAGATTCGATCACTTGATCGAAAATGAAAAGGATGAACTTTTTGAAATCTCTATCCAACCATATGTTCAATATCTGAAACATAAGAAATAGAAGGGGGAGAAGCTTGCTATGAAGATGATCTCTCATGAATGGAGTACCTACAAAACTAAGGTTTGCGAGTTTGCAATGAATCGTGAAACCCCCTTCCATAATTATCCACAGTGTCAGAAGAGGACTATATGAGATTTGTTGCAAAGTACGAATCACAGGAATTTGCCAAGAGCAGTGAACATATGAAGTGGCTCCGATCGCAGAACGAGCTGGACCACCACCTCGGCAACACTGGTTATGCCGGTAAAGAAAGGATTTGGGAAGAACAGGGTTCAGCATTGGCTGAGCTAGGTGTTCAGAATCCATACAACAGTTTCAGTGGACGGCTGAAACCATTTATGCGTGCTCGTTCACAGCTGTCTGAGTCAGGCGGTATCACTTTTCTACAGCCCGAGCACTACAAACGTTGCTCAAAGAGCTTGGAACCTGAGCATTGAAGAGTCAAATGGTGAGAGGGAAAAATGATGCCCTCACCAAGGCCCTGCAAAGACCGAAGCAACGAGGCCGTGTTCGTGGTGTTTCTAGTAAGTTGACCTGGAGGCAGGGTTTTCCGGAACACAAAACTACTTATCAGAAGCGGAAAACGGCCTCAACATCACATGTTGACGTCAAGGAGCTAAAAACACAACTAAGAAGGGAGCTCCTAGGAGACGTGAAGCAAATGCTGGAGGGAACAGGTATACCAATCCCAAACACATTTTTCAACGACGACGATCGTAGGAGTAGCTTTGCTTCTACATCAGCTGGGGGTGGACAACCACAGGAGGATCTTCGGGCACCAGCGTCTGGACCTTTGATTGAGCCGAACATGATAGATAACTTGGCTCATCCAACAACATGCAACCTTCTGCTAATGGTCGGAGCAATCGCTCAAATGGAGGTCGTGTATCCCAATCAGACCATGCTTGACAACATTCAGGTGGATACAACATCCTATGTTGTGGTCAAGGTGGACATGGTGCATGAAAATACAAAAAAACTGGAGCTCGAAGTGCCACCGGACGATACAATGCTGACTATGCGAGATGCAGTTACTAGAAGAGTTCAGTGGAGATGGAGCGTTGTTGTTGTTGATCCAGCAGTAGCAGCAGCAACAACTTTCGTGTCGACCGCTTCAATGTCTCCTAAGGCACGTCTGCTTTTGCATCCAAATCCAGAACATATGGATATGTCTCCAATTCTAGAGCTATTGTTGCCTCCAGTTATAGAGAAGTAGCAGAAGTCTCCAATTGGAGAGCAGGTTCCTCTAGTTACAGAGAAGCCGCATCTGTCTCCAACTGTAGAGCTGCTGCATAACTCTCCAATTGAAGAGCAGCCGTGTTAGTCTCCACCTCGCACTCGAAGTGCCCTGCACCCTACACCTGATTAGCCGTCGGCAAAGCGTGCCAAGAAAAAGGGTCTATCGTAGCGGTGATTATTGATGAAGGAAGGTTGGAAGAAACCAATGAAACAGTTGAAACCTAACCCGAGGGCACCAAAAGCTATGACGCATGCAAATCCGAAGTATGAAAAGGGAAAGCCAATGTTAACTGTGGCCGCACTCAAACAAGTTCCTAAACCTTATGTTTAGCTTCATCAATGCTACATGGAAAATTGCAAAAAGTGTGATACCATACTAGTGTCATTGAAGGATAAACACTTTCTCTCGGGTGATGGCGCTTTTGTCATCTCATGGTACGATCTCTACGACTTTTTCAACCTCGACGCATTGGATGTCTCCCTAATACGTTTCTTCACATTGTAAGTCTTCTCAAAAACTAGGTTCTTTAATACATACTCAATACAGGTGTTATATGTGACACATTTGGCCTTTTGCGTGTAGGCACTAGCAACAACGTGCTCGTCATAACACGCGGAATGTGTCTGCTGCATATCTTGACCAGCAAGTACCAGCAAAACCTCTTCTGCAAACGTCGAGCGGCAGAAAAGATGTTATTCAATATTTTGTGAGGGCAATGAAACAATACAGTGGTAAGGACCTCCTAGTCGTACCGTTCAACCCGGGTAACCATAGCAATATCTACACGGTACGACCAGTTCTGGTACTGTGACTCCTTAAAGCCGACAGATGAAAAAATTGGCGAGCGAAAGACCCGATCATGGAATGATATCTCTTCCGTTAGTGATGAGTAAGTTCCTTCTTCACTTTAGTTTCCTTGCACGATAATTTTACATTAACTCTGAATGTTTTTGTCTAAGGCTTTTGGACAAGTAAGAGGAAAATGCCAACAGCTTATACATCATATTGCATTCGACATCCCACAACAAGCTCCGGCAAACACGTGTGGCTTCCACGTCTGCATACACATGGCTTTATTTGGAGAGCAACCTAATTGCAATGTATGTGTAAGTGCATTTATTTTACTTTATTACTAATCTTTTGCTAAATCTCATTTTAGCGTGTGGTAGGACAACAGACCCGCCTTCAGGAACGCTGCAGGTTCTAGCCTTGAGCAAGTTAGAGACGTCCTATGCATGTTTATCATTTCTAAAATCATTAATTCAAACGAATAATTACATTACCCAATAGGCGACACTTTGTGTAAATTAGTTACATGTTAAGCTGGATGAATAAGGGAATTCTATAAAAATAGTTACTTGGTAACCACGATTTATACTTGTTAATATTTGATTGGTCAATGTGTGTACACTTTGTTAATATTTTTTAATATTTAATTAGTTACATGTTAAGCTGGATGAATAAGAGACATTTGGCTACATATGTTTCTATATGTGTATGTTGCTGACACAAGCAATGCGGCTGCCAAATCCTGGCTAGCTCTAGGATGCAGCCGAAAACCAGGATAATCAGGGGTGGGGGCACTTAATAGGAGACGTGCATCTAGCAGAGAGCGTCTCCTATTAGCGCCGCACTGAACTTGCATGTAAACAATCTGCGATGCGCCATAACATCGGATATCTTGGATTACCTAAATAAAAGAGACACGCTTTCTTATAGCACTTCTCAGATCAGTCAAGAAATGTGCGACGGGCTGTCATAAAGAACGTCTTGGACCATTCAGTATATGCGACGCTCTGCATTAGAGCGTGTCTCTCATTCAGAATGATGGTCGGCGCGCGCCATGGTCATCTCCAATGACTTCGTAAAGCTCGCCTGTTATGACTCAGCGAAGGGAGACGCGCTACTTTTGAGCGTGTCTCGCACCTAGGCTAGTCGGCAACGTGCCTTGCTGCCCGTCTCCGATGACAATATAATGTAAGACGCGACGACGTAAACGCACAATTTGTTCGTCTTCCTTCTTCATTCGGACACGTTTCGTATGAGCCTTTTCTTACGTAGTATATGGAGAGGCGCCACTACCCATGCGTCAAGCTGTAGCATGGATGCACGACACAACCTTTGCACCTTTGGCATGCACCTACTGCATAGAGAGAACCCTCAAAATACAAAGCAAGTATATTAGTGGAGGAGATTGCCAGTGGGGTCGCACAAATGTAATGTTGATGGGGTATATTTTTCGGCAAATGCATCTGGAGCTATAGGTATGATCTTACGAGACCACGATGGTCGCTTCCTGGCAGGACGTGCAACATGCTGGTATGGTATAAGCCGTGATGCGTTGATGATTGAGGCACTTGCATGTAGGGATGGCCTTTAGTTGGCACAACAATAAGAAGTATCCAAATTGTACCGGAGATGGACTACCTTGAACTATTGAATCTTTGGAAGGTGCTGGACATACAATGCTCAACAGTTAATGTGATCACTACTACACAATCACTTATTATAGGCACCTCGTTTTTCGAAGACAAACGATCTGTAAAAAATGCGACTGTGATGGCGAATGATACAATAGCCGTCTGTGATGATTAAACATCATAGGTGGTGTTTAATAAACAACCATCTGGATAAATACATGATTTTCACAGACGGATATTTATAAAGAACCGTCTGGACTATTACAAACATCACATTCGATTTTTAATAAACTGTCGCCTGGGTAAATACATGATTTCATGGGAGGTTATTAATAAATAACTGTCTGTACTTGTTCAAACATCACAAGCGGTTTTCGTGTGCCAAAAGAAGCATTCTGGAGCACTGAAGCAGATAAGCGAGCCCTTCTCTTTGAAGATCTACATAGCCTTTTTCGTCGAGGCACACTCGAAATCAACCTGCTACTCATCTGGTGCTTGTAAGTGCCTCTAATATTTTGTATTTGCTTTTCTTACTACACGCATACACATTTCGTGAGATTATAACAATTCCAGACTTCTTCAATAGGATGCAATACATGCATAATGAAATGATGAACACCAAGACATGTATCCTTGCCTACACTGATTACAAAGACGATATTCAACTTTAAGGGGGAACGGAACTCAAAAGAGTACAAGCACATAAAAAAATAATTTAAAAAATCAATCGCAAAACAAAAGAAGGATAAAAGGACAGATGTTGCAGCTTACATAGGACATGCCATGTTTAACTTTGTCAGAGATGGCAAGGACCTCGTAAAGGCTTTGTACCATTTCGAGTAGGTTCGACACATGACATTGAAATAACAATTAATGCTAATTGTTAACACGTGTGTTTGTACATGTGCAGTGAACACTACATAATGATCTTCATCAAGCCAACGCAGGGTTTGACAACGGTCTTGGACTCAGTCGATTACCTACCAGATCGTTACAAAGATTTCCTTTCATTTTGAAATTGAATGATTATTCGATACTATTAATTTACACATATTTAGAATGTGTTGACAAGTTTATATGATATTTCTTGTATTACAGCGCTTGGCGGTTTTACGCGAAAAAACTTAGCGGTCAGAGTCCTTCTAATAAGGATGTATCGCACATATGAACATATTATCCTTGTCCCAAACTGTCGGTGGTTTTGATCCGGCAGATCTCCTGACACTACTAAAAGTGTTTGCGGAGATTGAGGTTCAGGGTGGGCGCGCGGAGATTCAAGAAGGTGAAATGTAAAATGACACAGGACACACAAAGATTTACGTGGTTCGGGCCGCCTGAGCGTAATACCCTACTCCACGGGGTGTGTTGGTGTTGTATTGGATGTATGAGCTCAACGTGAGTTGAGAGCGCGTGTGAGCCGATCAGACTAGATTTGTCCCCTATGTATCGTCGGCCTGTCCTTTTATAGTACAAGGGCAGGCCGTTACAAGTTGGCCTGACCCGACATGTGGCCCCAGCAGTTACTAATATTGATACGCATTTGATGCTCTTAATTACCCTTAATGACCGAGTTACAGGCTTTGACAGCGTCTTTGCTGGTAATAAAGGTCGTCCGATCGTGTGTCATTAACATAGTATTAATGACACTTAATCGGGTCTTGAAGTCCTTGATTCCCCTTTGAAAATCCGGAGCCGTTGTGGATTCTACCGGAGGTTTGAGGCTGAAGATCCGACGGTTGGACACGTGGCAGCTCCGGAGCATACTGTGGGGAACAGATAGGTCCGGTGCCACTAGACACATGTCATTTCCCGAGCTTCCCTCTGTCTGGGGTTAGGTCCGGGGGTGCCATTATGGTACATAGCCCGGAGCTTCCCCCTTGTGGGCGGTAGCTCCAGTTTGATGGTACACGTGGCGACCCTGGGACTAACCATGTTGGGGAAGCGGGTCCAGTTATGTCTGACATGTGGGCCTCCGAAGGTCTTCAAATCAAGTAGATGACATTTCCTTGAGATCTTTGCAATCTCAAGGGGTATACGGTACTCAGGGTACTGACAGTGGGCCCCTAGGCCCACCTCTGGGGAAGACCCCTTGGGTGAAGTCATTCCGCCGGAGGTGGGTCCATCCTTCGACTTTTGAGCCGAGTCTTCAAAGGTCTTCAGAAGTCTTCGATAGTGAAGGCCCCCTGAGGTTGTCGGAGCTCAGAAGCTCCGGCATTGACTACCGTCGGAGCTTAGTAGCTCCGGCAATAGTCCCTATCAACGCGTAGAGCATCGATAGTTAGCCCTCTGGGGTGTCGAAACTTAGTAGCTTCGGCAGTGACCTTTGCCAACGCGTAGCTTGTCGGCAGCAGACTTCGCTTCTGGGGTCTTCTCACCATCTTTTATTCTGCGTCGATGGCTGGCCCCCCTAGCTTTGACGGAGCTTGGTTGCTCTGGTAATGCTCGTTTTCAATGTTTAACATCGATTACAAGCCACCTAGAGAGGAGTCGGAGCTTTGTTAGCTCCAGCTTTTCTCCATCAATGTCGATTCTTTGTTTGTCCTGCACACTGAAGCCAAGAAAAATAGTAAAATTCGCTCCTTGCCTATAACTTCGTCGCGGCTTACGATTCCCAAGAAAGTTTTAGGTCAAACACAATTCTGAATACAACCAAATGTGTTGCCTTCTTTCTTCCAGATCCAATTGTACTTGGACCCGCCTTACTTCGGCCTGCCGGGGTGTAGGTAGAGTGGCGTACTTAAGGTGCTTGACCACGCTAAGTCGATAGCACACTCCAGCCCTAGATTGGCTTGGCGGCATTCAGGCGAGTGGGCCATGAACAATGCTTGGATCAAAAAGAATTGACAATACAGCTCGAATTGTACATGAACTGGTCGAACTAAAATTTCTTAAGAATTGCACAACTTTGTTATAGACAAGAAAGAGAAAAATAAAAAATGTCGAGCCTGTACAAAATAAATGCACGTGGAGTCTGTTTCAGCTGAAGATGTCTTTCATTATAGGTCCGGGGTACAGGGGAAACAAGTACACTCTTAGGGTACAGAACCAGGCTAAGCGTGTTTCATTTCTCGTTTGACCTAGGATAGCTAGCCACACTTTTAGTTCTAAGACTGTGACAAGTGTTGCATGAACTTTGCGGACCTTCCGAGAAAGGTTCGGCTGTTCTCCCGGAGGAACTACCCGACTCTGTACGATGACTCTATAAGACTCTGTACAATGACTCTATAACATACACCTCAAGTTAGTACAGACTCACCTCCGTGATATTAAGTGTAGAACTTACGGAGGTGCTCAATATTCCAAGGATTTGGGAGAGGTGTCCCAACCTCGGTAGCCAAGCGAACGCTTCCGGGACGGGATACTTTAATCACTCAGAAGGGTCCCTCCCAGCTGGGGGAGAGTTTGTTTAACCCTTCTCTGGATTGTATTCTCCGTAGCACCAGATCGCCTTCCTCGAGCTGTCGGTTGTGTACATGCCGCTGATGATAGCGCCGAAGGGCTTGGTGGTATCGAGCATTCCAAATAGCTGCTTGACACCTTCCCTCCTCAAGGAGGTCTAGGTCTTCACACCGGAGTTGGTCCTGCGTGGCTTCATTGAAGGTCCGGACACGGAGTGACCCCAAGGTGATTTCCGGAGGAAGGATTGCTTCAGCTCCATACACCAGGAAGAAGGGTGTCTCTCCAGTTGACCGGTTTGGAGTTGTCGTGTTGGCTTATAGAGGAGCCGATTTGGACGACTTTGACGGGAATGTTGGTGTCGCCGCTTGGCCGCACACGAGGTGCAGAAGTCGAGCCTCGTTGACGAATGCTCGGGGGTTTTGGAGCTTGCTCCTGCCTGGAGTCCTCCTCTTGCGCCGTAGTAATCGCATGAAGTTCTTCCAGAGCGGTTACTCCGGCAGTGCGATCTCTGTGGATCCAGAGAACGCCTAATGGTGTTGGCATCTTTAACACCAGGTAGCCATAATGAGCAGCTGCCATGAATTTGTACAAGGTAGGCCTACCCAAGATGGCATTGAAAGGTAAGTTGATCTGAGCAACGTTAAAGACCAACTTCTCAGTGCGATACTTCTCCCGGGTCCCGAAGGTAACGGGGAGCGTAATAGCACCGAGTGGGGTAATGACCCCCGGACCTACTCCGGAGAAAGGTCGGGAGGGGTGAAGATCCGAAGGTCGGAGCTGAAGCTTGGTAAAAGCTTCGAAGCTTATGAGGTTCAGCCCCGAACCTCCGTCTACCATAACATGGTGGAGCTGAATGTTATTGACGGTAGGAGATACCATCAAAGATAACTGTCCTGCTCCAACCTTGCTTCGAGGGCAGTCCAAAGCATCAAAAGTGATGGCTGTGTCCATCCACTTCCGATGGGGCTCCGCCCTGGCTATAGGAGCTACAGCAACCATGTCCCGACGCATTGTCTTGAGGACGCGGCGAGAGGTGATGTCCCATGATCCACCAAAAATGGTGTTCATGGTCTTCCAACGCTCATTGTCAGAGATGTCAGAATCATCTTCGACAGAGGTGTAGACGGCCTTCAGGACCTTTTTAGGATCCTGAAAACCTAACTCCTCTTCTACCGGAGCTTCGTCAACTTTTTGTTTTCCTTCCCTCTGTCGGAAAGGAACTTCTCCCCGACGCTTGTTGTAGCGCTTGGCAAGGTTTTGGACCTCCCGGCAGTCTTCCAAACTGTGGTTGTCCGTCTTATGAATTGGACACCACACCTTGGGTTTGCCAACGTCTTCAGAAGACGGTCGAGGTCGCTTCTCGAGGCATGGACCCCGGCCACCCGGAGCTGCACCAGTTGCAGCATTAGATGCGTCGGCCGACGGCTTCTTCTTGTCGTTGGTCTTTTTCTTCTTTTTGCCACTCCCGGAGGTAGTGGCTTCACCTTTGGAGGATTTCTTGTGATCCTCCGGAGGTGTTTTGGAGTGCATTTCACGGTCCTCCGTAGCTCTAGCACATTTATCGGCCAAGCTGAAGAGTTCCGTGACACTGGTGATCTCCTTGATCGCCAGTTTCTCCAACATCTTCTTATCCCGTACGCCATGTCTAAATGCCACAATGACAGAAGCGCTAGAGATAGAATGGATAGTATTTCGTACCTGAGAGAATCTTTGGATAAATGATCGCATGGATTCTCCCCCTTTTTGCACGACTGCAAAAAGGTCCAGTTCGGTGCCTGGTCGGGTGTATGAACTCCCGAAGTTGGCGTTGAACTGTCGGCACAATTCCTCCCAACTGTTGATGGAGTTGGGTGGAAGGCTCATAAACCAGGATCGGGCGGTCCCAGTTAAAGCCACTGGAAAATAGTTGGCCATTACGGCCTCATTTCCTCCAGCTGCCAGGATATCAGTGGAGTAAATCTGAAGAAATTCGACAGGATTAGCAGTCCCGTCAAACTTCTCCGGCAGGTGAGGCCGGAATTTCTGTGGCCACCTGACCATACACAAATGCATGGCCAGGGCTGAACAGCCTCCTCCTACTCCTTCAGGAGCAGGAATGTCCTGAGCTTCTCGTCTTTCACGAGCACGCTTAATATGGATTCGGCCGTCTTGTTGACGGTATCGGCGATCAAGCTCCGCCCGGAGGTCATGAGTTGAAAGCTTTGACACTGTGTGAGTGCGTCGCGCCCCGGAGGGCAACGACGTCACTTGCTGTGACGCAGCACGTCTCCCTGTCGTTGGAAACATGCGGACCAAGTCTACCAGACAAGGTCCTTCGCTGCAATGGGGCCCGTCCTGAAGGTGGAGGACCCTGATTGCTGATGCGGTCGGCTGCTGCTGCAACCAAGTGTTCCACATCGGCCCTCCACTGCTCCATTGCATATCGGGATGCATCCGGAGGTGGTGGGCGCTGAAGGAGAGCACGTGCTGCATGGAGCACGTGTGCTGGGTTGTCATGATTCGCCGACGTAGTGATTGACGCTGGTGCACCATCGCGCTGCCCAGCTTGATTTGCTGGTGAAGGCGGCGGTGGTGGAAGTGTGACTCTTGCTGGAACTGAGGTTCCTGCTGGTGGCTGCATATTGGAGGGATTGCCCCCAGCAGCTTGAACAGTGGGATGACCATTGGATGATTCAGCAGTTGAGTTTGACATTCTTGAAATCTCAGGCACCCCCTACCTGGCGCGCCAACTGTTGGTGGTTTTGAGCCGGCAGATCTCCCGACACTACTAGATGTGTTTGCGAAGTTTGAGGTTCGGTGTGGGCGCGCGGAGATTCAAGAAGGTGAAATGTAAAATGACATAGGAGACACAAAGATTTACGTGGTTCGGGCCGCTTGAGCATAATATCCTACTCCACGGGGTGTGTTGGTGTTGTATTGGATGTATGAGCTCAACGTGAGTTGAGAGCGCGTGCGAGCCGATCAGACTAGATATGTCCCCTATGTATCGTCGACTTGTCCTTTTATAGTACAAGGGCAGGCCGTTACAAGTTGGCTTGGCTTGACATGTGGCCCCGGCGGTTACTAAGATTAATACGCATTTGATGCTCTTAATTACCCTTAATGACCGAGTTACGGGATTTGACAGCGCCGTTACTGGTAATAAAGGTCGTCCAATCGTGTGTCATTAACATAGTATTAATGACACTTAATTGGGTCTTGAAGTCCTTGATTCTCCTTTGAAGATCCGAAGCCGTTGTGGATTCTACCGGAGGTTTGAGGCTGAAGATCTGACGGTTGGACACGTGGCAGCTCCGGAGCATACTGTAGGGAACAGATAGGTCCGGTGCCACCAAACACATGTCAGTTATGGAGCTTCCCTCGGTCTGGGGTTAGGTCCGGGGGTGCCGTTATGGTACATAGCCCGGAGCTTCCCCCTTGTGGGCGGTAGCTCCGGTTTGATGGTACACGTGGCGACCCTGGGACTAACCATGTTGGGGAAGCGGGTCCGATTATGTCTGACATGTGGGCCTCCGAAGGTCTTCAAATCAAGTAGATGACATTTCCTTGAGATCTTTGCAATCTCAAGAGGTATACGGTACTCAGGGTACCGACACAAACAACCTCCTGGAAGGGTCTTATGCGCGTGTTATGTATGCGGGCATCTTCAGACCGCCAACGAATATAGAGTGAATTGGGAGAATGTAAGTTATCCTTAATATCGATATTGTATTTTTTACGTTTGAGTATCATTTTCATTGTAACTAGCGTATTTTAATACTTATATTATTTTGTTAGTTTGCAGTAGTGTAAGTGATTTGTCATGAAATCCTATATACATATCTCAAGTTAGGTGTTCCTCACATCCTGTAAAATATCCATAGCCATTTCACCTGTATAAAATTCTCAGATTCATTTATCACTGCTGTTCAATATTACCAGAAACATTATTTCCAGATTTGGATTTCAACTTCAAAATTTAATTGCTCATAGTAGAACTGCTCTAAAAATACCAAATAAATTCTCGTATACTCATTTTGATCTATACTTTGAGCTAGTTCAAACCAACACTTTCTAAACCTTGTTATGTATTTCATTACAGCAACGAAGAATGTGAGTTAAGAATGACCGATTTCTAGAAGTATTCCTAGTGCAGGAGCCTACAAGATTGCGAGTGAACTGTGTCAATTCATGCATCGCGAAATTTTCCACCGAAAAGAGCTGTTCTTTGATAAGGATGGTGTAATAGCTGATGTGCCAGAACTTTGCGAGTATAAAAATAAAAACAGTTTTTAGTGAACCTTGTAAACTATAAGATGACTTCTATGTCAACTGAAAGTGTAACTTATACATATGTATATTGTTTTAATGAAATTGACTTCTGTGAGATGACTTCTGTGATATATTGTTTTAGTGTAAACTATGAGATGACTTCTATGTTAATTTAGTGAAATTGACCTGGAAATTAGAAATAACACCAGGTAGTACTGCATAAAGTATACTTTATCACAGACTGTTCTTTACCTACGGCTAGACCTGCCTGTGAAATTAAATTATCACAGACGGCTAGTCATAGGTAAAGAACCACCTGTGATAACTATATTATCACATACAACTACTCTTACGGTACAAACCGACTGTTATAAATTGTCTTCATAGACGGCTAATTATAGTTAAAGATCCGCCTGTGATAACAACATTATCATAGGTGGTTATTTATACTGTAAGAACCGTCTGTGATAAAATATCTTCATAGGCGTCTAGTCATAGGTAAAGAACCGCCCGTGATAAACCTATTTCACAGACGGTTTTACTTTCCGTCTGTAGAATTGTAGATTATCACAAACTCTTTGTTTCAGGCGGTTTTGAAAACCGCATGTGATAGTACGTTTGAAGCCGTCTGAGATGAAGCTTATTGTAGCAGTGGATACTTCAGAACATTAGAAGTTTCAGCAGGAGTTTCGAGGGGTTTACCTTTGTTTATGCAAATCGAAATTGTAATAGCTCATCAGTGTGCTAGACAGGTTTCAAAAGAGAATGACCGGGCAGAGTGGCATCTAAATCCCCGGAACTCTCTACTTAACCAGCTAGAAAATGATTGTAACCATAATTTGGTCTACTATGACTTGTTCTAGATTGCAGCTTTGCAAAGCTGACACTGAAAAAACTATGGATTTTTAAAGTCTAAATTTTGGGTTGAATTTGAGCGGAGCAAGTGAGTGATGTCTGTACTATACCCTAGAGGTAACATTAGGACATCGTCCCTCAACCCTCAATCCACTGAAGTTCGTGTAATGTACAAAAGTATGCAGTTTCTTGTTGCCATACGTTTCCTGTCTTCATTGCATGTACTTTTCTGTTTCAGTGGTGAGGACTAAGTCAAACGAAGCGAGAAAGCAATTTTTGAGATTGGTTTTGCCCCATGAGGTAGTTTCAGTTGCGTTTTGGGCTGTTTGCTCTAGTGCGGAATACAAGACCATTCTTGGGCGTGCGTAAGCCGTAAGGCGCCTTCTGATTTGTGTTAGTCATACAAGACTATCTTCAACGTCTACCCAAATGAAAGTCTAAATCCATTTTCGACATTAAAATTAAAAACACCTTCCAACAGAGAGCACATATATCCACGATGCCCGTCTAAAGCTGACTCCAATGGTAGTCGGCATTTCTGGGTAAGTATTCCTTGATTTGGGTTGCGCAGGGCTGCAGGGACTCAGGTGAGAAGACCCAACAGGCAACAGTCATGGTCTCCAACGGGATAGTAAAAATAGGTATGGGTGCCGGTGGACGGTTCCATTGCGGGAAGAAAAGGACTCCCGTTTGACGCTGTGGATGGTCACAGATATTACATATGACAACATCAGATCATCCGTTTATGAAATAGAATCTGATCACATAATCTGTTCAGAAACACTTGCACTTACCAATTCTACTACAACACAATCATAGGCTGAAAATTCTGTAAGGCTGTCTCCAACAATAGAAAGCAAAAATGATGCTTCATTTGATCTTTTGCCAACAGCCACAATAAATTCTTGATTGGAAAAATTTTCATCTCTCCAACGGCAAACGCATCCACATCTCCACTTCGTCTCGTGCGTCCTCCTATCCCGTTACATTCACAGAGAGAGAAGAGCATAGCGAGTTCACCGGCCAGGCCACCAGATCTCCCGCACTTTGTACTGGCGACCTCCGTCCGTGTCCGATGAGATCACCGGCCGCCGCCTAGCCGCCACCGCCCCAATGTCGTCGTTGGAGCCCGAAGCCGAGGGCGGCCACGGCGGCGCCTCCCCGGCGATCCGCGTGCTCAGCCGCACGCTCAACAAGATCATCAAGCACTCCTCATGGTGCAAGCACTCTGAGCTTGTCGCAGCCTCCAAGTCCGCGCTCGACCTACTCTCCGCCACTGCTGCACTCGGGCCTGAGCCCTTGACTTCCCCTGTCCCAGGCGTCCCCGCGCCCGCCGCCGACACCGCCCTCGGTGCGCTTCTTCTCTCTCTCGACCCAACCTCCCCAAAGGTGGCCGAGGCCACGCTCGAGTGCATCGCGAGACTCCACTTCGAAGGAGGCCACGCCGTCCACAGGGGCCGTCGTGGTGCTGTGCAAGGTGTTGACGGCCCCGACGAGCAGCCACACGCGCCACGGCATCCATCTTCTTACTCGCCAAGCTCGCGCGCTGCTTGGAGGAGGTGAGTACGGCGAGTGCCGTGATGACGTGCAGGAAGCCATCGAGGAAGACGAGTGCCGTGCAGGAAGCCGTCGAGGAAGGCGAGTGCCATGCAGGAAGCCGGCGGGGGGGGGGGGGGGGGGGGGGGGGGGGCAAGGAAGACGACGTCCAACCGGAATGCCTCGCTCGTTGAGGGTCGGCGTATTTGCGGACCGAAAACGACCGTCTGCGAAAATGAGAACTCGATATGCATCATCTATTGAATGGTGAAAAGTGGAATAAAGAGATGTATTTGAAGAATAATTATGCATTTGCCTCTTTGGTTGGAGACAGCCTAACAGCTATCAAATTCAGAAAACGGACTCAATACAGACATCAATACCTCCAAACAGAAGTAGTTTTTGTTTCTGAAAACAGATAGCTAGCGGATACAGAGTTACAGACTGAAAACAGAAATTGTTGTACAACTCATGCCTGAAACAGCACTCAAAAAATTAGACACAGGCTAGCTATGCCCCTGTTCTGGTTCTGCTGACTCATTCCCCTATCCACAGGCAGGATTATGGTTATCAATCCTACATGTTGTGGGAAGAAATTAGACACATTCACATCCAAATGCAGATGAACATTCAAAGTCAAAAAACAAAATGCAGATGAACCTTCATGCTCAAAACAGAAATGGTTGATGAAAATTCCAGGGACTCAAATCCATCACAGATGCACAAAACACAAAAGAAATTTGTAACATGGAGAAGGCCAAGCTGTGAAATCAGACGTGCGCTGAGTTATTGCTTGTGTTTTGTGCATGAATCACATACCCAGAAATCATGGCACCTAGTACTTGTAAATAAAAATAAAAAGGATACAAGAACACATAAAGAGGTGCACATGCTTATAATAAAGGAAAAAGTCTACTTACCCCCCTAAACTTATGCCCTAGGACTAATTCACCCCCCAAACTACAAAACCAGATTATTAACACCCTAAACTTTCTAATACCATTTATTTTACCCCCTTAGTGGTTTATATGGGTGGTTTTGCCATGTCAGCTGCCTATTGAGTTAATATTTAGATATGCTCGTGGTCTACTCCCTCGTGCTGTACGGTCGGAGGTCCGTGGAGTTGCTGTCGACCGGCGCGCACTGCTTGCAGTCACAGGGCACCCAGAAGAGGTCGCTGCCAGTGTCCAGCGCCACCAGGAACGTCTTGTTCGGTGTGCCCAGGGACACCTCCGTGTAGTACAAGCTGCATGCAAGGGAATCAATGCCATCAGGTCAGGACCTTGACTGATTCTGTTGTTGTAATAAGTCCATCGATCGAGTTTACAGATGCTCACAATAAGTCCATCGATCGAGTTTACAGATGCTCACAATCCTAGGCTGTTGATTCGGTACGTGGCGTTGCCGGCGGCAAAGGAGAAGAGACCATCAGCGCCGACAAGGCCGCGTCGGCTGAAGAGTGCGCCATCGGTTTATCTATACTGCATTCCCCAGTGACAGCAGGTCCCACCATGGGAAACTGCCACATAGACAGCTGATATGGCAAAACCACCCATGTAAACCACTTAAGGGGATAAAATAAATGGTATTAGAAAGTTTAGGGTGTTAATTACCCGGTTTTGTAGTTTGGGAGGTGAATTAGTTTCTAAGGCATAGGTTAGGGGCGTAAGTAGACTTTTTATAATAAACAAGCAGCAGACATCACAAGTCATCGCCTTCTACAAATTTCGCCCAAGTCTTAGAACATTCCCCGTCCAAAATAACAATAGGATTTGGGAGCTCTATGATTTTGATCTACCGAGGTGCAAGACGATCCCGCCGGATTTGAGGGCAGCAGCGCAAGATTTTGGGAACAAGTCATGCCACATACCTGAATCACCGTATCCCTGCCGACGTCTTTGATTCACGGTCGCGCCTTCGCTGACAGCAGCTCGAATACCGCTCGCACAGCTGTCGATTGCTGTCTTGTTGTCGTGCTGTTGCTGAATCGTGCCTGCCGCCATCGCCGAATCGCGCCCGCCGCCGCTCACCCTCCTTGTTTCTGGTGGCAGCCGGCTGCACATTACTGGGTGAGAAGAAACGATGGGAAATTTCTAATTTTCTCCCTTATTTCTGGGTTCTGGTGGAGCAACTTCCTTAAATGAGTTTCAGGTTTGGATATCGCGTTGGAGCCCGCACAGTAACATTTTATTTTAAAACTCGTTAAAAATCACCTCCATTCAAAAATGAAACAGAGATATATAGATACAAGATCAAAGTACCATCTAGTAACTATCATCTATTGTAGGTACCTAGAGAGCATAATCATCCCCATTGGGATTAAAACGATATGAGTACACAAACATACAAGTCCTTGTGCATTGCACATCACAGAAACTATAGAAACATAACTATCATTTATCAAGCATGATAAGTAACTCGAAACTCTTTTCTCTACTTGTTGGTTCCAAAGTACCAGTCTCGAAGCACACTTCTCCCCGAATCACTCCAAACTCCGATCAGGTCATATGTTTCATCCCTAGGACTGGAAGTGCCAGCGCTCTTCCTTAGCTATCGGAAGCATCAATGCCTCTTCTGTTATTGCCTCGACCCCTTGCTTGGTAATATTTTGCATCTCTCGCGAATATAATCCTGCCCAGTACATCATTAATGAGCAAGCATAAAATATAATCTTATAAGGATTCTTAATTATCTTATTCTCAAAACACTCTATTTCTCAACTTCCATGATGACCAACAAACCGCAGCTAACCCTAGAGCATAGACCACATCGGCACCAGGTAAAATCATCTTAACACAGATCCAGTATTGGTTTAAATTTTGTGGTCTGTATCTACTACCAAATCATTTTACAATAATCCCCCAAACAACTTTCATATAATCACAAGTAAATAGCAAGTGGTTCATAGTTTTAGATTATTGTTAAAACTACAAACAGTTTTGCCATTCCAATTCCTCTTTGCCATATTATCTTTTGTTAAAATAGCTTCATTCTCAGCTAACCAAAGAAAAGTTTTAATCTTAGGAGGTAATTTGGCCTTCCAAATCTTTTTGTAATTTGTACCTGTCGAAGTGTACCAACAACGCTTCTCCCGGACCTACTTAGTCGCAGCCCATAAAGGTTTTTTTAGGAGGGGCTGGTCTCCGAGGAATTCGCGCGTATGAGGGTTGGTGAACACGGTGGTTTTACGTGGTTTAGGCCGCCGGAGTGTAACACCCTACGTCCACGGTGAGGATTGTATTGAGTGTTGTGAGTTTGAGGAAGTTTGTGTTGGAATGAACTTGGTTGTCTAACGTGAGTGGCTGTTTGTCCTTTTATAGTCAAGGCCGAACACCTTACAAATGAGGCTCGAGGCACGACAGGGGTTGCCCCGGGGCGATTTTATGTCTGTACAGGATATATGATTTTACTACACCTGCTGCCTCTGTGCGTGGCTTGAAGACTCGTCGTCTTGCCACGTCAGTCGCCAGTGGCTAGGCGTAGTCTTAGGTGATGGCAGAGAATGTCTTGTATGTATTGTCGCGGTAAGCTACCCAGTCAACAGCGTGGGGTAGCTCTGCACTGCCTTCACTGCAATTGATTGGGCACAGCGGCACCTGACAGGGGCGTGCGTCGCGCCCATGTGTCTGGAGAAGACGCGTACCTTCAATATGTGACTCGGACAGGGCAGGCTGCCCTTAACTCCTGCGAGCTACCGCCCAAGGCTGGGGGCAGGGTGCATGACAACATTGGAGCCCGCCTTCGCAGGGAGGTCGTTCCCTGCACTGCAGGCCACGTGGCAGCCCCTGAGCCGAACCCTAAGGAGACTCAGGGTTCGGCGCTACTGGACACACGGTGGCTCCAGAGTCGGCCTCTGCGGGGGAAGGCAGCTTGGAGCCCCTGGACACGTGATGACACCAGAGCCCGCCCCTGCGGAGGAGCGAGGTCCCATGCCACCGGACATGCGGCGACCCGAGAGCCCACCTCTGCGGGGATGTGGGGACCCGAGCCGAGGTCAACATGGCAGCACCGGAGCCTGTCCTTGAGGAAGGACGGGGTCTGGTCCTGCTGGCCACGTGGTGCCTCCAGACCCTGCATCGGCAGGGAGGCAGGGTCTTTAGTCGTTTTATCCATTGCGCGGGGTACCCGACATAGGAGAATTAGACTGTCTTTTTTAATCCCCCAATGGTACGACCTCTAACATACTTTTGCTTTACTATGTCTTGCCAGAGGCCACCCTCAGTTTCCAACTTCCACCACCATTTATTCCAAGCCCCCCTTTATTCTTGTTTTTACAAACTTTTGACTATCTAACTAGGTGGTACTTCCTTTTTATACCCCCACCTTTCAAGAGAAATTTTCTCCTCGCCACATCCAGATGCTCAATAACTGTTTTTGGCACAGGAACATTGACATGTGATAAATAGGAGTACTAGTAAGACAAGAATTTAACAAAACAATGCAGCCAACCATAGAAAAAAATTGTCCCCTTTCCACAATTCTATCTTTCTAGTTGCCTTAGATTTCATGTTCTGACAATCAGCTACATGCAACCTAGCGGATGAAAGAGGAACACCAAGTTACTTTAAAGGAAATGCACTAACTTTGCAATTGAAAATATCAGCAATCTCTAAGGCAGTAGTATTATCCCCTCCAATAGTACCTCGCTCTTTTCAAAACTAATTTTAAGACCTGACATTTGTTCATAAATTGCTTGAAGCTAGTGGCTTCAGATTATAAGCTTCTTGTTTGTTATTTCTCAAACATATGATGGTATCATCAACATATTGTTAGATGACCACACCATAAGGTAACAAGCTGTGAGGATCGGGTCCACACATTCCAGGATCGCGGAGGGTGATGCCGTGCGATGCGACAACCAACAACACACACAAAAAGAATTCAATAAAATACAAAGTTTTATTTATATAAACAACGGAAGTCTTTTATAATACTTAATGTACAATAGAAGATAATATTCATAGCTAAACTCTCAGCCTAGCTACACAAATATGCAACCGTTCAGCTTGGGGATGTTACACACTAGCAACACTCAACCAAAGATCATGGCGGCTTGCAGGGCTCCCACTCAGCAGTATACCCCGACGGAGGCATCGCCTCATCCTCGCACCCTTCCTCATACCTCTCACCTGCAACATCTTAATATAGCAACCATAAGCACAAAGGCTTAGCAAGACTTAACTGATGCACCTAAACATGAAACTCTACATGCAGGGATACTTAACATAGGAATAGATCTTGCAATAAAGGACTCGCCTACATGTTGATCCTTACTTTCATGTTTACTTGCAGCAAGTTAAAGGTTCATAAAAGATAACTTTAGTGAGAATATTCAATAGCAATCATTGTTGCAAAGCAATAATAATTCAATACATCATATTCTTATATATTTACTACGTCACAGCACAGTGAACAAGCAGTACTTAAATAGCCGCGAGAGACGGTGGTTGCAATCAGTAGACACCCAGATAACACATCACATACACCCATTTCAGAAGTGGAATGAATCACACTTCAATACCATGTTGTATGCAACAACCTTTCAAAGGAAACCCAAATGTCGAACCGGTCCTTCTGTAACGGGCAGGAGGTCCCTGCACAGAGCGTGTCTGTGCCCCTGGCAGATTTATACCTTGCTGCCTTCAATCCACTCCTATAAAACAGTAGGGTAAGCCTTGACACCTAGGTTAACCAATTACATCAGTTTCCTGATTTCCATATAGCCAGTATTCATCCAGTACATTTCAAATTTGTCCAGTAAGGCTGCACACAGATCGGTCCTCAATTGACACAAGCAGGCTATGCACGTGAGACCCCGTCTCACTGCACCTTATCCCACTACTCGGTCTCACACTCATAATTCATTTTCATACTCAAACCAATCACATGTCATATAAACCCTATCTCGGGAGTAGATTCTAACTACTCGACTTCTACCGGAATCCTGAAAATATTAGCATGGCCTTTCTACACATCAAGCTTTAGACTACCCAGTACTCCATAGGATTTGGGGTCATGCAAGTGGATTTTCAATCACCTTAGACATAACTCACATATCTCACCCTATACATAGGTGATAATAAGAAAAACTTTGGAAAAGAACTTAAATGCAAACCGGGGCTTGCCTAGTTGCGAGTCAAATGGAAAGTTAGCCTCTGGTGGTAAGCTTTCCAAGGCCTCCGACTCCTCCTAGATCTTGGTCACTATATGATATGCAATATATGAAATACATGAGTGATATTGAAACTATATAAAAGACCATAACACTGATCATGTATGAAGATTATTTTGATACTAGATACTATGAGGAGGAACTAGACCAAGAATTAGAGATGTTCAATGAAGCTTGTTGTCTCTAAAATTCCAACAAGAAAAGTCTTCTCTGAGTTTTGGTGCCAAATATGTAGCTTTAACATAGCTAAAAGTGCATGATCTAGGTAGAGGAGGTCTCACTAGTCCTAGAATCTTTTTTCATAATTTTATGAATTTCCTACTGGGAGGAATTGATTTTACAAGTTTGGGATAAAAATCTAGAAATGCTTCATTACATTTCTGAATATTCTATGGACATTGGGAACATTGTTTGATCCAGTAAATGGAGTCCAATAAACTTGAAATTTTTACTGGAGATCAAGTGTGTTATAGTGAGTGTTATGACCAAAATTAGAATTTTTCCAATTAGTAGAATAGTGGTAATTAATTCCAAGCAAATATCTCAAAGGACTTAATTATGGCAATTATGGGACTTTCATGTCCAACCAAGTGCACTACTACAAAATTGGGATCAAAGTGAGTCTACCAGAATTTATTTAGAATTATTTGAGCAAGTCTACTAGGAGATATTGAATTTTGAAGTTTGGATAATACTTGGAATTAATCTTCAATAGAAAAGTTTGAATTAACCCCCCCTAGTCCCACCCCTTTAAACATGGGCCAATCAGAACTTGGCCACACGTGGAGCCATTGAGTAAACCGCACGACCATAAAAGATCACATAGCCGTAGTGGATCCAGTGCCCTCTAAACAAAGTGTGAGACCTATGTGTGCCGAATACATTGGCTCTTATGATAAAAGTTTTTAATTTTGCCAAAACACCATCTTCAACAAGGTCCAACTCTAGGTCCATGTTCCGACAAGGTCCGACAATAGGTCCATCATGCTTTGGGTAGCTTCGGCAAGGTCCGACAATAAGTCCGACATGTTTTGGGTAGCTCCGGCAAGGTCCGACAATAGGTCCGGCATGTTTTGGGTAGGTCCAGTGCAAGGTCCAGCAAATTTTGGCTAGGTCCAGCGCAAGGTCCGGTTAGCTTTGGCAAGGGTCCGGTGCAAGATCGCAGTGATTCTACTTTTAACTTGCAATGTTTCAAACTTATTTTTTTGCTTATAGGAAGATTGCTTAGTATTATTTTTCTAAGTTTTTGGAGTGTTATGGCTGTTTACGGTGGTTAATGATTTGATATGGTTTGCAACATGCTTATGTGAGGTGCTCAGGTAAGGTGTTGTGTTTTGTGGACTAACGAGAGTCCAGTTGAGGACTTGGGCTCGCAAAGGATTGTTGTTTATTCATGTGCAGGTGTTGCTTGAGGTCAAGACATGGCTGGTGACGAGATCCATTGAACTAGTCTTAAGGAGAAGATGAGGTTCAACAACCAAGTTCGGGAGGAATTGTGGTTGTGTTGATCAGGAGGTCACACAACATGTTTCGATCAAGAACAATGCATATGAAGGTATCGTGGATGTTGTTGGATATTGTTTGCACGTGTGCAGGGAGTGCATGGATGTGGCAACATGGTTCCAAGGCGTGATGAAGAGAAGTGGACGTAAAGAATTGGTCGGAAAGGTCCAACCGCCTGGATTATGCCTCAAGTTGTGGCTGAGGTGGTTATGGTTCGTTTATGGAAGGTTTAGAGTTTGTTTTGGTTAGATTTCGTGTGGGTCATGAATTTGAGTTGTATTAGAAATGTGGGATACGTTACTAATGTGTTAGGAAGTCTTAAGATTGCTTCTATCTGCGTATGGAAGAGTCTTGAGCAGCTATGGAAAGTTTTGGTTGAAACTGAGTAGGATTAGAGTAGTTTGGATTGGGTTGGCCTTAGGGCTGGTTATATAAGCAAGGGAGGCCATAACTCGATGTAAGACAAATTTGGGCTGTTCCTCTTGTGTTTTGATCAATAAAATTCATAGTTTAAAGGAACTTTTGTGTCTTATTCATCCGACTTGTTTCAAACAAGTTTTTCTCGTTGAGTTCTGCACAACACTATGTTGCGTCGGTGTTTTTATCATAACTCGAATTTTACAGATCCAATTAACGTGATTCTTTATGAATTTTCTTCAAAACTTGATTTATATCATCTTTGAAGATTTCATGGTCACTGGATATGTGGTTTCTGATGTACACGAGCTTATTTTCAGTGTTGCAGATCTGTTTTTACTCGGGTAGAGCAGATTGACCTTTGTTCGATCTTTCGATCATAACTTAAGTTTTTCTCTACGGTTTTTTTTGAAATTATTGTTTTTATCAACAGTAATATCTACCACTTTTGTCATTGCTGAACAAGTTTAGATTAGTTGCACACAAAATTTCTTAACAGGTTGATTTTCTGCTGAGGTATTTCCGTTGCTTCCACCTAAATAATTTTAATCTACCATTCACCCTCCTCTGGAAGCTTTTCACGTGCTCTTCAATCCTACACAGAGGCTTCCATCCCGAGCCCACTCGGGCCTTCTTCAACCTCGCGCTCCGGCGAGCCCGGCCGTGCTCGGCGGTGGCACCTCGCCGGCACGGCTGCGTCGCATTCCCCCCCGGCTTTGTTGTGGCCACCTGTGCCTAAAACCCATCACGCAACACGATGGTAGCCTCAACCTAGCCCCTCGATGGCTGATGTGGTGGCACGGCGACGACGACGGCGGCTAGGGTTCCGGTGATGTCGCAACCGGCGCCCCGTTGCTAAAATAGCTCGGAAACTCGCCGAGAAGTTTCCTGGGAAACTAAGAAAGATGATAGCAGAGGGAAAAACGAGTGGAATGGTCTGCAATTTCAAGCTGGACGGTGAACAATGGCACTTTAATTGGCGGAGGGGAAACTCGTCGCCTGACCGATTTAAACCACTATTTCCTAATCTTTTTGTTTGAGCTTCTTCGTGAGAAAGTCTCCAACCTATTTTCTAATAGGATTTATCTATTTCCACCTGTGTACCAAGAATTGGAGGAAGACCTAGCCACTGTTCTATGAAGCAAGCCATCGAGAAATTGGCAAATACATGAGCTATATTTGATGAAAGTTTGTCGCCGGCACGATGATGACCTGGGGCGATCATTCTCGGCGGCTGAGCGGAGATGTCTGCCAAACTTCAAAATTCCGAGCCACGAATGAGAGAACAAAGAAACCAAGTTAAGGAGATGATAGAGGGTGAAGTGAGGAAAGTTTTCTCTGTTGGTTGCTTGTCCAACGGAAGCACCAATCTGTCCCAGCAAAGTGGAGACAGCAAGGGCGGCAATGGCGTCAGGCGGCGACGAGCAGAGAGAAAAACGAAAACTTTTCACCGTGGGAGAGGGTAAGGGTGCCTGGGAAGGGTGAGCTGCTTGGCTTCAATGCAAGGAGCAGCTGGGAGCAGTAAATTCGGCACCAAGGCAAGAAATCGCCGGGGCGCATGCATCTGTCGTGGTGGCGGCATGAGAAGAGGAGAAATAACGGTGTGCAGAGCAAGTGGGACTGGCAAATGGGTCCCACACGTCATACTCTGTTTCTCCCCTAAAACTTTCTCTGGTCCTTTAATTCCACCACCAAACAAGGTCGAAAAAATCCCAGATTTTTGCATGGAAGCAAGACAAAGGTGCAGAATTCAAATATGGAATTCAATTCTGCATTTGATCAAGTTTCAAATGAAATTCAAACTTGAATTTGGATTCGAATTGAATTCAATGTACTTATTGAAATACATAGCAAATGATCTCTAAAACTCTGAAATTTTGCTGGATGTCTCTTCAGAATATTTAGAATTTATTGGTGAACTCCAAATTTCATTTTAACTAGGTTTAAACAGTAACTATCTTTATATTTTTGAGTTCCCTCTTTTTATAGTTTTAATTCCTTCCATTTTTCATTTCCCTTTTTATTTCTTTTCTTCATTCAAATTTTTAATCCTCCTAACTAAACTTTGCACTATGAAATTTAGAGCTTTTACATCCCTCCGCCTTAAAAGAATCTTGTCCCGAAATTACAAAAGAGAGACACAAGGAGGAAAAGATTACTAAATATGAGAGGATAGAAAATCCGGATAGTTGGATCGGAGGTAGTGCTCGCTTTTCCATGTCGCTTCCTCAGCAGTATGGTTACTCCACAAGACTTTGTAAAACCATAAAGTTCGGTTTCTTGTGGTGTGAGTCTTTTCATCGATAATCCGTATTGGATACTCAAAATAAGTGTGATCCGGTTGAAGAGCTTAGACAAAGGACAGGACTAGTCCGCGTGAGCCGGACTTGTCCGCCTTGTGGCCGGACTAGTCTGGTGCACACAGTAAGAACTCTAATCTTAATGTTTTTCGTAAAATCTACAGATTGGGCACAATACTCCTAAACTTGGATCACAATGACATGTAGAACAACATTTGTGAAGAGGTTTCTACCAAAAGACCTAAGAAAATTGAATTTTGAGTGATTTGGGGTTAGGTCAAGAATACCTCTTCGAATTTTCAAATAGACAAAATGCGCGGGGAAGGGTTCTCACACACCTTCAATCCACGTAATAGAAGTGACTTTTTTAGGATGGAAGCAAAAATTGCGAAAATGGGTGCGGTTTTTGTGAGGGCGAAGAGAGAGATGAGGGGAGACAAGTGAAGGGTCGAGGCCGTTCTGGAGAGGATAAGTCCCCAGGGACCGGACTAGTCTGGCAAGCTGCACGAACTAGTCTAGTCCACAGACTCTATCTGGACTACCGTGTAGCGCAAACCTTTTATATGACAAGGTCTAGCTGTTTACAGTGAGGCTAAGGCGCGACACGTGGCCCCAGCCTATCAAGCACCATGTACACGATCTAATTCACTTAACATCGATTTAATTGTGTTTTAACGTGCCCGGATGGCGATGTTACCACACTTGAAGGCCTTGCTGATCGTGCGTCATTAATGCGCAGTTAAGACGTGTTAACCATGTCTTGAAATGGCCGATTTATGGTCTTGAATTTCCACGCAGTTACTGGACAAATGGAGATCAGAAGTCCTTCCCGTTGGAGAGGTAGGGTCTGGATCCACGTGACAACATTGGAACCACCCTTAGCAGGGAGGCATGTCTAGGGCTGCGGAACATGTGCAGCACCGAAGCCACCCTTAGCAGGGAGGCAGGTCCAGAGTTGCGAGACACATGGCAACACTGGAGCCACCCTTAGGAGGGAGGCAAGTCCAAAGCCGTAGAACACATGGCAACACCGGAGCCACCCTTAAGAGGGAGGTAGGTCCAGAGCTGTAGGACACGTGGTAACACTGGAGCCACTGTTAGGAGAGAGGAAGGTCCAGAGCCGCGAGACACGCGACCTCAGTAGGTCTTCTCTCCTGGAAGGTGGGACTCAACACTTCTCTCCCTAGTAGGCAAGGGTATCTGGTCCGCTGTGTACCGACATAGGCCCGCGGACCCACCTCGAGCGAGGTTTTGATCTCGCAAATGGCGCCAACATCAATGTTCCCGCGTTGCCACACTTGGGTGAATGAAATGACGAACCATCTGCATCATTAGCGATGGTGGTATCAGATGACTCCCGCCGCACACGGAAGAAGTTCTGCGCTGACTGAAGCTGCCGTGGTCCCATGTATGAAGTGTCATTAGGAAGTCGTCTTCTTTTTCATTTCTTGCTTCTTGCTGATTTTTTGTTTCCTCTATTTCTAGAGCTTCGAGACCAGTCGCTGCTGCTTCTGCTCCACCATCCTGTGCGGTGGGGTCAAAGATGGCACCAACAAGCCATCCCAACATCGTCGCTGAAGATACCAGACAGACTGATCCCCTGGTTGATATCATGGCTTCGTTTGAGGCTGCAACAGATATTGTGGCGGAGCTGGAGCCAACAGCGTCAGTGGATGTCGCATTAGCTCCAGAGCTAATAATGGTTTTGGAGCCAACTTTGGAGCCGGAATTAGACGTTGAGGTAGTGCCAGAGCCTTTAGCTGGCACCACGACGGTGCCGGAGCCAGAGACTAGCCCCATAACAAAGCCACTGACTAACACCACAAGGGTGCCGGAGCCAGCGCCTCATGCCATGTCAGAGCTGGCGGGTGAAACCATGATGGTGCCGGAACCAGCAACTGGCGTCATGTTTGAGGCAACAAAGGAAGGCTCCTCTGTAGACTTGTTGGATTTTTCTCTTGTATCGTGGGCTTTGATGGTCATTTCAGAAGATGCTAGTGACGAAGAGGCGTACCTAGTGGATGGTCTGGAGCCAATTCCTCCGTTTTGAAGGCAAAGGGGGTGGCCTGGAGGAGGCGAAAACTGGTGATCTTCAAGATGAAGCTCACACAGACTTGACTGGCGGATGAAAGGGATTGTTTGATCCTTTGAGTGAAACAAATTGCTGACCAAGAAAAGTTGTTGGCTGAGCAGATGCAGCAGCATGCCAAAGAGGTCGAACTTTTCTCGAAGGAGGGCTTCAAAGAATTGAAGAGTGCCAAGAAATCACTGGAGGAGCTGGAGGCCATGCGGAAGATAGAAGCTCAGCAAGTCTAGGACTTCTTGGGATGTGCTAAGAGTGCTCTGGTGCCTCTCGACTTTAGCCCCATCCGACCGAGTGACCCGGTGCTAGAAATTGGTCAAGCCCTCACATCCCTGAACTCCAGCGGAACCAAACTGAAAGCGCCGAAAGATGTTACCAACGACCAGTTGGAGACAGAGGGGAAGGTCCTGGCCAAGTTTGTAGCAGAGTATGTGCTGACTTGCGTTTGTGGCTTGGACCCTATGATCTCTCTGGCTCTGGTGCTGGAAGGGCCCGTCGTAGAGACAGAGGAAGCAACCAAGGCTTGCGTGCAGGATGCAGCCATGACTGTAACCGCGTGGTTCAAACGCAACTCCAGCAATAGTTAGGGCCTCCTCATCCTCTAATTTCCATTGTATCTGAATTTGGCCTAGGGGGGGGGTGAATAGGACTTTTTGAATTTTAGTCGGAACCTGCAACATTTAACAAACTGATCAAATCCTGAGATATCAGATAGTCCGGTAGAGTGCAGACTAGTCCGGTGCATGTGAACTAAATTGATCAAGTTCAATCAATCATTTCAATACAAGCACGGTACGCAGCCGAATATAGTATGTAAATTGAAAGTATTGAGTCAATGAAACTAAGTGTAGCACAAATTAACTTTTATTTGAATGTTTTAATGTAAGATGGAGAAGATCAATCAAACCCTAGAATATGATATGAGAAACTTAAGAACAGGTTTGACACACGATTTTTATCCCGTGGTTCGGTTCCCATAGAGGCAACCTACGTCCACGTTGAGGATCCCACGAAAGGATCTGGTCTTCACTGACCCTAACCTCGTCGAATCGCCACGAAGGCCAATTCTTCTTCCACTATCACAAAGGGGCAAATCACCAAGTTCAAGGGGCCTTCTCACAAGTCGAGGGCTACCCAAGATTACAATTCGAACACCACCAAGAACACACTCGTAAGATCAACAATAAAACAGTGGGAGTGTGTTAGAGATCAAACCCAAGAGCTCAAACGTGTTGAATCGTGTCTCTCATTTGATCCAAAGTGAATCCTCAAGGGATTGATCTTTCTTGCGTTGGATTGTGTGGAGAGATGTGTTTTCTAGGATCTTTGAGGGTGTGACGACGCAGAGGGTCGAGTTAGTTGATAGTTGGGCCGTGCACATCTATTTATATTAGGGTTTTCAAAAGTTACCGTTAGGGTTTCGAGGGTCCGAACAAGTATGTGGTGGAGTCCGGACTAGTCCGGTGTGCGACGTGCAAGAAACCCTAAGTGTCCGGGAATATCGGACTTGTCCTGCTAGTAGCGGACTTGTCCAATTTTAGTCAGAAAGGTTTTTGGACTTGTCCGTGGTGATATCGGACTAGTCCGGTATGGTGATACCCTTAGTGAATGTAGAACAAGTCCGCACTTGGAGGACTTTTCTGATTGTAGTCAGAGGCATTATCGGACTAGTCCGGACATTATTGGACTAGTCCGATGCGGACAAGTCCGCATTGGCTGTACTTGTCTGAACCTATCCAGAGAGGTTATCGGACTAGTCCGGTGTATATCAGACTTGTCCGTTTTTCCTGTGAAATGTGAAGTGTGTGAGGATTTTTATGCTTGAGCTCTTGGGATGTGTTACACCAACACACTCCCTACACAATGATGTATTCTATTCAGCTCTTGAGCTCTTTTCCGAATTGATCCTCATTCTCCTTTCCTTTTTGCACTTTCTTCATTCTTTCATTAAAATCTACGCTCATCTCAATAATGTGGTTAGGATCTCATTTGTTTGTCATAAATCAACCAAAACCCACAAGGGATGCCTAGATGCACATTTGATCTCCCCCTTTTTGGTGATTTACGACAACCAATTAAGATTTCACAAAATATGATAAAAATGTAGAATTTTCATAAATTGTGCACATATGAGCTTGAAACTCATTTAGCAATGACAACATAATACATATGTGCACTCTTTATGGTGGGATGCAAACCTAAGTGAGTGAGAGCAGTAATCATGATGTCAGTGAAATAATTGACATCAATGTATCAACAACAAGCATATATGTCAATTTCAGAGCAAAATCACAGATTTCATAAATATGAGCAGAACTAGTACATAGCATTGCATCGCAGGATTAAAAGTACCAAAAGAGCATAATATGAAGTCTTACAACCCAAAAGAGATAAAAAATGCATAAGTGAAGCTCTCATCTCTCAACCTATAGCTAAGACCTAGTGGCTTCCCCTCAATCTCTCCCCCATTGGCATCAAGACACCAAAAAGAAGGAGAGGAGGGATCTAAGATCTTCAGTCCTCGCTGTCGGTCCTCTCATCAACTTCGTCTTCATTCTCAGGTTGAGGAGGAGGAGGAGGAGCGAATCCACTCGAACCTCCAATGCCAAAATAAGCAATCTCGGAGGGAGTCAAAGGCTCGAGCTTGGGGAAATCTGAAGCTGAATCTCAGAAATGACTGGAGATCCAATGGGCTCGATCTCCAGCTTTTGGCAAATGTGTTTGACATTCTCTTTGACATATTGCATATCAGCCTTCCTTGCCTTGTTCAGCTTATGGGTGTTCACTTCTGCCTTCTTGCATGAGGCAAAGATTGTTGCCAAGTACTTTAGGATTCCACTAGGAGACCCTTTTTGGGGAGGGGCCCTAGTGGTGGGATTAGCCCTTGCATCTCCTCTAGCTCTCCTCAGAGCTTCTTCACTGGATGCAGGAGAAGGGGCAACTTGGATTGTGGCTTGAGGAGGCTTTTGTGGTCTCAGAGGGGTGTGCTCCACGTCCTTCACAAACTCGATCCCTGTGACCTTCTCAATCATGAACATCAAGTAGGGTGCGTAGCCACAGGACCTGTTAGGAGTGCAAGAGATGTTCACTATGTAATTCCAGATGTAGTCAAAGACATCAAACTTCCTGTCTTTGTTTATCACCTTCATCAGTGTCCTGAGATAGCCTTGGACACTCCCTGCATCCCCATCCTTTGGTGCTATTGTCTTCCTCAGCACCCTGTTGAGCACCATGAAGAAAGGCTTCATGTTCTTGGTTGAGGGGGGATTGAACTTCAGACTAGTATCATAGAGGAAGTCCATTTTATCGTTGCTCAATACACCGATGTTGTGAATGATCAACTCATTGTTTCTGGGTCTTCAAGGTGAAGGAGTCTTGCAAACTCATCATAGGTGATAGTGTACATAGATCCATGTGTTATCCAGGTCACTCTCTCTTCATCATCACTCGCAAAGAAGCAAGTGGCATAGAATTGGGAAATTATCTCGTCATTCCAGTTGTACCTGAACGCAAATAGAGCCTTCAAGCCATGCTTCTCAACTGCCTCGACCACCTCATCAAAAGCCAAGCAACTCTTCTTCTCATAGTGAGCCCAGTCAATCCATTGGTTGCGCACAACTGGGGTCTTCATAGTGAGGTAGACTGAACTGTAGAAATCTGCATGAAAGTTGCTCCAAAACCTAGCATCGTCAACTTTCTTGGAACGGCTGTAGCAATCAATGAATCTCAGTTTGGAAGCAGTGTCGCTTCCCTTGCCGTTGAACTTCTCCTTGGAGGGATCTCTGTTTCCCTGCCTCGGAGCATGCAACTTGAGTGGGCCGATTGGGCCCGTGGCAATCCCTTTGCCCTTGCCCTTAGCTTGGCGAACAACCATCGAGCTAGGGCCACCACATGCTGAAGCCTTGGAGGCAGGCTTCTTGGCGAGCACCTTGCGTCAAGCCTGAGGTGGAGAAGGTGTCGTCTCCGATGGGCGCTCTTGGCGCTTCTTGCCTTGGCCCGTCGAGGACCGAAGCAAGGCTTCTTGGTCCATCTTGGCCTCGAAATCGGAGATCTCGTCGTTGGTGCTCGACATTGTCCAGAGAATGGATTACACAAGGTATAAATGGGAATTTGATGGCAAGGAATTGCATTGAGGAATGAGAAACTAGGGTTGAGTTCAGGAAAAATCGGACTTGTCTAGTGTACAGGTACGGACTAGTCCGGGGAGATCATACCTGTCCGTACATGGACCGGACTAGTCCGGTGCTCATCATCTCAAACCCTAACACGACAACAAATGGTGATTCCCAATGCAAGACAAGTTTAAGATAAATGTAATACAGCTAGGGGGGCATGTATTAACTAGAAGGGACTAGGCTATTTGGCCAACAACGAAGGAAATTACGATTTTTAGGGTTGGGGAGGAAGATTTACCAAAATTGCTTGATTCTTGGAGATGGAGGGGTTGAAGGTGCGGACAAGTCCGTGGTCTTCAAGCCCTATGCAATGGGGGTCGATTTCCTCCAAAACACAAAGAGATCTGATGGAGGACGAAGGAAATCGCCTTGGGAGCACCCGAGCTAGGAGAGAGAGTGTGATGCAAGTTGTGAGGATGAAGAAGATTAGGGTTTGGCGCGGCTAGGGTTATGTAGTTGAAAAATCGGACTTGTCCGAAATAATCGGACTAGTCCAAACTTTTCTAGAGCCTAAATCGAACTAGTCCGTGGTCTGCGGGACTAGTCCGGACTACCAGACACTCTGCGGACTAGTCTACAGGGGCGGACTAGTCCGGGTAACCACGGACTAGTCCGTGGTCACTAGAAAAGAAATGCTTAGCCCATTCGTGTATATTCAAAGGTACTTATTAAGAAAATAGGAGGGCAAAGCAAATCAAAAAATCTTGATGAATATTGTCGAAGTGTTTGATATGACACTTCCCTCCGACCCGCTAAGAAGCAGCCCGCGGAGGTTCTTTTATGGTTGGGGTACGCAGAGATCAAGATCAAGATGATGACACCAGAGATTTATGTGGTTCAGGACGCCTGAGCGTAATACCCTACTCCACGAGATTTGTGTTGTTGTATTGTGCGAGTATGTTCGCTAGTATCAGGGTCAGCTCAGCTGGGCTCAGATCCCCTCCCCTGAGTTCGTGTGGTACTGCCCTTTTATAGTTCCATGGACTAACCATTACAAAGCTTGCCTAACCCGACATGTGACCCTGGCATATTTAATGGCCTAATACACTGTCTAAAGAGTATTCAGCATGTTTAATAGTGTGATAATGTGCCTTAATGGCTGCGTTACCCCTATTAACAGCGCTCTTGATCATGTGGCGTTAATACAAAATTAACGACACGTAATTACATCTTGTAACTGCCGCTTTAATTATGCTTGAGGGCTCATGTTGAAGGAGATCTGCCAGTGTACGCATCGATGAAGGTCCAAAGGCTCCACACGTGGAAGCTCCGGAGCGGGTTAGGTCCGGAGCTACTGTACACGTGTTGGCACCGAAGCTCCTCTCTGCTGAGGGTTAGGTCCGGAGCCGTTGTACATGTGTTGACGCTGGAGCTTCCCTTTGTTAAGAGTTTAGCTTCGGCTTTCCTTTACACGTTTGACCCAGGAGCTACCCATACAAGGGGAGCGGTCCCAGTACAATGTGACATGTGGGGCCCGAGAAGACCTTCAACTCTGGTATGTAGAACTCCCTTGTACTCTTCGTGGTACTAAGGGGCACCTGATACGCAGTGTACCGACAGTGGCCCCCGGGCCCACCTCTGGGAGAAACCCTTTGGGTTAAGTTATTCTGCCGGAGGTGGGGCCATTCTTGATTCTCGCACTTCGATTTCAAGAGCCTTCTGATGTGCTATTGGAGCGATGGTCCGGGAGTGAACAATCGACACGTTGCTTGTTATGAATGCAGCAGATGAGATCTTTGTGTGAGGATATCACACAATTGAAGGTTGCCGGTTCCCAATACAGAAACTGTATCGGTTCCGTGCGCCCTGTCAGGGTGCCGCCATCAAGTTTCCCGCCGCTCATCATGACAACAGTTCGCCTTGGGTATGAACCTCGATCTCTTCATTGATCTCACTGTGGTTTCCATCCAAGCATCGCGGAGGCTTACTTAAGAGGTAAAGTGCGCACGGTTTGAGGACTCTTTACGCCTTCGATCATATTTGCGCTCATAGCCTCCCAAACTCCGCCTAACTTCCCTTCCTTTGCTCCGCTTTGCTGCAATGGAGTTGGGTCTCCCCAAGAGCCGCCTCAAGAGTGATGATGATCTAAGGAAGGTCCGGACCTACATGGGGTGGTCCAATGACTCCTTCAACCATTTTGTTCACGCCGGCAAGCTCCCGTTCAAGAAGGAGCGCAATGGCGATATGGTGTACTTCACTGCGTACGCCATGGTGGGATTCATTCCACCTTTCTCTTCCTTCCTTTTTATGCTGCTAGACTTTCATGGTCTGCAACTGTATCACCTTGGCCCGCATTCTCTTCTCCTTGTTGCGACATTCATACACTTTTGCGAGATGTGGGTGGGTATTCCCCCCCGCGTCGATCTATTCTGCACCTTCTTCACCATCCACACCACCGACAAGGGAAGGGAGCTTCTTAGCTTCTACTATTTTGTGAAGTACAAGAACTGCCCCTTCAAATACTTGATGTCGTTTCCTTTTGGCAAGTGGGACAACTGGAAAAAAGATTGGATCATCATTGCAGCGGAGGAGCACGAGAAGTTGGAGCTGCCCGAAGGTCTCCCCAATGTTGACACCAACGCCTGGAGTGTAGTTCCGGTGCTGTCAAATGCCTTCAACCCCATCTTGATCAGGATCCATGAATGCATGGAGGGTGGAGTGACTCCCCAGATGGTTTTCTACAACTTCCTGGTCAATAGATGGGCTCTGCTGAAGAAGAGGGAGAAGCTTGCATGGACCCTTAATAGCGTGATGGATGATGACCGGATTGAAACCGGTCTGAAATCCAACTTAGACGATGAATCCTTGGAGTTTCATTTGAAGAAATTCCAGCATGGGATCAACGTCAATGGTGATGACTTAGTTCCACCGGCAGCTTTCCTCCCTTTGAACATGGAGGCACAGTTCAATAGGGAGCTCCGGAGGAGTATGCCGGTGCTTGACAACCTTGGTGTGGTAGAAAGGCGTCCGACCACTAGATTGGTGATCCCCGGAGCTTTCGAGGGCGGTCCTGCCTCCGCCCTGAGCCGGAAGACTGAAGACACTGACAAGGGCAAGGGCAAAAAGCCAGTTGAGCCCTCCAGCCAAAAGAGAAAGTTGAAGCATGCTGACGGGAGGTCCGTCAGACCTACTCCTTCTACCATGGCTCCTTCTCCCCAGCGGGGGAGGTCTTCTGCAGCTACTCCTACTCTGGTGCAAGCGTCTTCAAGAGGCGTCAGCTCTGGGCAGTCGACCCCGGCCTTATTGCCAGCTAAAAGCTCCAAGCCCAGGAGTTCTTCCCAGCCAAGAGAAGCTCCGGCTGAGAAGACTCCGACTGCCGCAAGCGGCCCTCAACTGAGGTCCAAAGCTGTAGTCTCACCAGACTTGGTGGGCTCTAGCTCTAGGCCTCAGAAGAAAAGATTCCATGGCGACCAGGGTGGCAGCATCTCTAGGTAAGCATTGATTGCTCGCCCTAAAATGCTAGTATTGTTTTTGACGTGTTTTTAATCTTCTCTTCCCTTTATTTCTAGGGTGTCGAAGAAGAGGCCGAGAGCTTCAGCGCCTGTTGCAGCGGCCAGGGCTGCGCCTGTCGAAGCTCTGGCTTTAAGCGTTGATCCTCCTCGTCAAGCGGAGGCATAAGTTGCGACAGCTCCGACACCAGCTGTCATGAGCTTGGACTCAGAGTCCTCGCCTGAAGCTCCTGTGGTAGCACCGGACCACAGAAGAGAAGTTGAAGATGTACCCCTGGCGACGGTGGCGGAGGCTAATGCTCCAGCACAGGCGATGCCAGAAGTTCTGGCTTGTGAGCTGGAAGTTGTCGAAGCCCTGGCTGCTGAGCCAGAAGTATTTGAAGCCCCGACTATTGAGTTGGAAATCACTCAAGCTCCAGCCCTTGTGCCAGAAGCGGTTGAAAGCCCGACGGTTGAGCCGAAGGCACCTGAAGCTCCGGTCATTGAACTGGAAGTAGTCGCCGTGCCGGAGCCTGAGCCAGCAGCGGTTGAGGTGCCAGTCGAAGCCCCGACTACTGCTCCGGAGGTGGTGGTCCCGGAGGTACCTAGGCTAGAGCCGGAGCAGCCTGAGGAAGTGGCGACAGGTCCTTCATCCTCGGAGCCTGTGACTGAAGGTCCGGAAGCGGCACCTTCAACTCTCGCACTAGAGGTGGGAATTCCCCCAGCGGGTTCTTCATCTGCTACCACTGAAGGGCTTCCCGAGAGCGGCCCTAGTGCTGTAGGAGTCTAGGGGACCACTATTGTAGAGTGGGCCCAATTTTTGTGATGGAAAATCCTTTTGAGCCTGCGGAAATGGTCCCAGCAGGCCCGGAACCTATCCCTCTAGCGTTGTCCATAGACAACGCCTGCTCAAGTCTCCGACAGGTCTAGCTTGCCTTTGATCATGAGAGCAAAGCCTTGGAGGAGGAGCACCACACCTTGAGGTGTTGGCGCAATAGATTCCATTTTGAGACCAGGCTTGATCAAACGAGGCTGGCTGACCAGAAGGAATGGATTAAGAGGGAGAAGGTCCGGTTAGAATACTGGGACAAGCTAATGGAGGAGAATGAAGCCACCATACGGGCGCTCGACGCTAACTCCAGGGAGATCCTAGAGCAAGCCAAGGAGAGACGTGATGCTGCTGACGAGCATCACAAAAAACTTAATGAATCGAATGAAATTCTCCTGAAGCGTCGGGCGGACCTGGAGGCGAGGGAGGAAAAACTCCTGGAGCAGCAGGAGGATGTGGTGAGGAGAGAGGCAGAGGTCACACAGAAGTTGACTCTGGGTGAGAAAAATTTGGCAGATCGCAGCAAAAAGCTGGATCTATGGAAGGAGGAAGAAAATAAGAAGAACTGGAAGGTGGGGCAAGAGCTCTCGAAAAGAGAGTCTGACATTGCCGATAGGGAGGAGAGTGTCAGAGGCAGGGAAAAGGACCTAGCTGAAAGGCAGAACCGCATTCACCATCGGAAGACAGAGCTGGCCGACCGGGAGAAGAAAGTTGCTGAGAACATGCGACAGCATGCTAAATTGGCCGAGCTCCTTGCCTGTGAAGGTTCGGAGCTAGCGGCCGCCCGGAGGTCACCGAAAGAGCTGCGGAGCTCGAAGACGATTGAGTCCTTGATGGTATGGGACTTCTTGGGATGTATGGACAGGGCCCTTGTGCCTCTTGGTTTCAGTCCAGTATGCCTAGAGGACCCAGCGCAGGAGATGGACCAGACGCTAGCGGCACTTGGCTCTGCTGGCAGCAAACTCGATGCAATGGGTAATGTCATCGCCGATCAGCTGGAGACGGAGGGTAAATCCTTGGACAAGAATGTCGCCGAGTATTTCTTGGCGTGTTACAAAAGCCGTGACCCCCAACTCTCCCTTGATCCGGTCTTTGAAGGAATCATCGCCGAGGAAGAGGATGCTGCCAAAGCTTGTGTCCAAGAAGCTGCTGAGAAGGTTACTTCATTTTTCCACAGGACTTAGATCCTCCAGTTGCTAGGACTTTTCTCCTTTTGCCCCTTGTAATCCCAATTTTGTAATCTAGTACTTTTGATTAATGAAATCCTCCTTTCTATCTTGAATTTCACTTTGTCTTCAATATACTGTGCCGTATCTTGTTGGTCCCCTGGTACATTTGTACAATTGAAATGTGTACATGTACCAAAGGTTGTGGCAGTATGTTGACGACTTGAATGCTTCGCACTTGTAGATTTTAGGTCCGAAGTTTTCAATTCTGAGGCATCGAAGAGAGGACCCCTGGGATGGTTGGAGCTTGGTAGCTCCGACGTCATCCACCGTCAACATATTAGACGTTGACAGCGAACCCCTCTTGGAGGATGTAGGAGCTTAGTAGCTCCAGCGTCGCCCACCATCGCCATGAACTTTTGCTTTTCCTGCACATTAAAGGATTGAGAAAAAGTAAAATTCGTCCACTTATATATAAATTAGTTGTGACTTATTGTTCTTATTTGGACTTTAGGTCAGAAGAAACTCAACATGATAATGAGGGTTTTGATATAATCATTCTAGATCTGCATGCCTTTTTATTACTCTCCCTACTGAGGCCTGCCGGGCTGTAGGTAGAGCGGCGTACTTAGGGTGCAGGACCAGGCTAAGTCGATAGCACACTCTGGACCTAAGTTGGCTTGGCGTTCAGGAAAGTAGACTATGTAGCAATGTTAAGATCCAAAAAGACTATCAATAAGGCTTCTAATGCATGTGAATTACTTGGAACAAAGCTCAAAAAGATTTGCACAACTTCATTATAGAAAAGAGGGGTGAAGATAATTTGATATATTGAGCCTTGCACAGAAAGTAAATGCACGTGGAGTCTGTTTTCACACAACAGTGACTTTCATTATAGGTCCGGATTACAGAGGAAACAAGGACACACTTAGGGTGCTGGACCATGCTAAATTTGCTATACATCTTGTACTATCCCAGAGCAAGTAGTTACACTTTTAGTGTTGTGACTGTCTCAAGTGTTACTTGAACTTCCCGGACCGTCCCGGAGGGGTCCGGATGTTCTCCCGGAGGACCTGCCCGTCTCTGTATAACAACTCTACAACATGCATTGTGTGTAATTACAGACTCACCTCCGTGACTCTAGGCATAAAACTTATGGAGGTGCTCGATGTTCCAAGGATTAGGGAGTGGAATCCCATCCTTAGTTGCCAAGCGAACACATCCTGGTCGAGATACTTTGATCACTCGGAATGGACTTTCCTAGCTGGGGGAAAGTTTATTCATTCCTTCCCAGCCGGTGCCTTCTTTAAGCTATTGGTCGCGCACATGCCTTTGATGATAGCGCCTGAACGCTTGGCGATAACGTGCATTTCGAACAGCTGCTTGGCACCTTTCCTCCTCGACGAAGTCAAGGTCTTCACGCCGGAGCTTGTCTTGCATGGCTTCGTCGAAGGTCCGAACCCAGGGGGACCCCAAGGTGATCTCCGGAGGAAGGACTGCTTCAGCTCTGTAATCCAGGAAGAATGGAGTTTCCCTAGTTGAGCGGTCTGGAGTTGTCCTTTTCGCCCATAATGTGGATGGAAGCTCCTCAATCCAGTTAGCTCCGTGCTTTTTCAAGCGCTCATATGTGCGCGTCTTGAGTCCTTTTAATATTTCTGCATTTGCTCTCTTGGCTTGGCCATTGCTTGCTGGATGAGCTACTGAGGCATAGCTAAGTTGAATGCCGAGGTCTTCGCAATATTCTTGGAATGCAACACTTGTAAATTGAGTTCCGTTGTCAGTTATGACTTTGTTGGGAACTCCAAATCTACATATAATGGACTTCAAGAACTTGATTGCAGATTGTTTGTTGATTGTCACAACTGGAGTTGCTTCCAACCACTTAGTGAACTTGTCGATCGCGACATACACGAACTTGTAACCTCTGACGGCTTTTGATAAAGGTCCTAAGATGTCCATGCCCAACACAACGAATGGCCATGTAGGAGGTATCATTTGTAATGATTGAGCCAGTGTGTGAATCTCTTTTGCGTGGAATTGACACGCTTCACATTTTTTTCACTAGCTCAACCGCATCCTAAAGTGCTGTAGGCCAGTAAAAGCCATGCCGGAACGCTTTACTGACCAGCGTGCGAGAACAAGCATGGTTCCTGCACTCACCTCCATGGATTTCCTCGAGGAGCTTGTTGCCTTCTTCCCTTACAATGCACCGCATTAGGATGCCATTGGCACCGCGTCGTGTAACAACCTCATTTTCATGCATCATGCCTTGCTTACACTCATATACATGTTTAACATTAACCGCACTTAAAATGCAAGAAAGTGCGGACTAGTCCGATTTTACAGAGGACCAGTGTGGGGACTGGAATCCCGACATCCGAGGATCTCATTGGGTGGTGTCATGCGATGCGACACCCAACAGTATACAAGAATAGAACCTGAATAAGTACAAGACGAAGTCTTTTATTTATCATACAGCAGAAGTTTTATAATACTAGCATAAGGAAAGAAACATATATATCATAGCTACGCTCTCAGCACTAGCTATGCAAAAGCAAAGTTATCCATGCCTTGGATACTTTGCACTAGCAACACTCAATTACGGCGGCGTGTAGGGTTCCCATTCGGCTGTACACCCTGGAGGGGGTGCAGCCTCATCATCGAACCCTTCATCAATTGTATAACCTGCAAAAACTCGTTAACTGCAAACGTGAGCATAAGGCTCAGCAAGACTAACCCGTCTCACTAGACATATGCAAAGGGTCACTAAACATAGGTAAGGTGAAGCATAAATGACTCGCCTACAAGTGGGTCCTTATAATCAGGTTTTATGTAGCAAATGACATTCTTCAAGCACGGCACATCATGGACTCCACAATCAAACAAGAAATGCTTTGCCGTTGATATAACATGCTTAGAGCACATAATGCTATTACAGCTAAAGTATGGGGAAATTGTAAACTTTTAATTGTACTATCTCTAAATCATACAAGGTTGCAAAGTAATTATAATTCAATACAATATGATTTTAAGGCTTCTTTAGTATTTACTACATCACCGCTTAGTGAACAAGTGGTACTCTATTACCGCGATGGACGGTGATTGCAATCAGGACACACCCGGACAACACGACACATACGCACTTCTGGGAAATGCCAGCGAGTACTTCGTGCAGTACCTACGTAACACTTCAGTACTAGTCGTATATGGCAACCTTTCGCGAGACACTCAAATGCCGAACCGGTCGATCCGTCACAAGCAGGAGGTCCCTGCGTGGGGCATACTCTGATGTGCCCACCAGCGGATTTACACCTTTCTGCCCTCAACCCACACCTATAAAACGGAACGGTATGCCTCGACACCCAAGTCACCAAGCTACGTCAGTTTATTGGATCCCATATCTCCATTATGTCACCGGTACAATTCAAGCTTGTCCGAAGGGGCTGCATACGGACAGGCCTTAATGGACACAGGCAGGGCTATGCGACCGAGACTCAATTCTCGCCGCTTCCTATCCATTCCCCGCCCTGTCTCAATTTCATTATATTAAGCCATTTTCTATCTAACCAATCCTGTGAGATATGTCCTACATCTCTCGTGAGTAGATTCCAACTACTCGACTTCTACCAAATTTCCTATGCATTAGCAAAGCAGTTACTATAGGTCAAACTGTAACTCATTCCCACCAATCTCTGGGATTTTTGGCCATGCAAGTGGAGTATCAATCATCCTAAATGTAATGCACAATTCATAGACTACTCATCATAGTGATAAAGTAAAATTTTATAAACGACTTAAATGAAAACCGGGGCTTGCTTTGTTGCAGGTCAGAGTCTGAGTTAGTATCAGGAAGGTACACTTCCAAAGCCTCTGGTGCCTCCTCGACTTCGGTCACTACACGTCATGCATATAATATGGTATATGAATGATTTTCAAACAATAACTATAAAAAGTATACAAATTAACATCTAAGGATCATAGCAAGTGATGATCTTAATTGGCTTTGGGACTTTGCTGAGACATACTAATGACTATGATAGAGATTTTTGGCAAGGAGCAAAATATAATCAAAGTGGTTAAGCCCTTTGGCAATTATTTACTAATTGAATAAGCTTAACCAATTATCTTTCAGTTTAGGAACTGAATTGGGCCTAGAAGATTAGGTCAAATAACTCTCAAATTTTTACAGGAGCCAGTACATTACTAAAGGAATGTTCAGTCCAAATTTGGGGTATAACAAAGCAACTGAACATCTGGGATAATTCAATCAAGGAAAAAGATGATTGAATTAAACAGGATGTTACACAGGGTTTCATATCAATCCAACTGTACAGCCTGTTTGCTTAGGGTGTAAGGATCATACAGGATTTTTATTTGGGATTTTGAGGGCAATTCTTCTGGAGGAAACTGAATTTAGAAAAGGATACTATTTTCTGAATACAGTTTTGGAAGAAAACTGAACCAGCAGGAAAGAATATGAAATCTGTCCAAGCTAAACAGGTTTAATGGCTCCCAAACTTTTTCTGGTGAATAAGAATAGGTCAAGTTATTTTATGTGAATTTTGGAGATTTTTCCAGTGGAAGGTTCATCTGGAAAAATTGTGTTTGTATTTGGAAAGATTATTTTCTAGAATTTAAAATTAAGTTTCACAGAACCTTTCTGGTACTAAAAGAAACTAGAGCTCAAGAGCTTTCAAACAAAATTTGTTTGAAGATTTTTGGAGTAGTCTACAGAGAGATATTCAATTTAGAAGTTTGAACAATTTTCTGGAATGAATTTAATAAAATATTGGCGCCAGAATTCAAATTCAATTGGTTGGGTCCCATGGGCCATGTGGCGTGCTCTGGTCAATGCAACACCGCGGTCCACAACTTTATTCGCGCGCAGCCGCACGGAATCCCAGCCGCACCGTGATCCCGCAGCCACTGGCAGGTGGGGCCCCACGGGGTTGTCTTCTACCTCGGGCCAACGCCTGCGCGAGGCGGCGCCCGCGGCAGTGACTCGCCGGCGAGCTCGCCGCCGGCTAAACCAACGGTCCAAACTCGCTCAAACTTGCTGCCTGGGGGTTTTAGGAGTCGCTGAGCATGATGGTGAAGTCGATGGGACCAGAGACTCGCCGGAAATGGTTGTGCGACGGCGGCGGCGGCAGTGAGCGCTCGGGCAACCTAGAACTCGCTCCAGAGTAGCTCAAACCACTCGGGACCTTCTTCAAAACCTTCCTGGGATGATGCAAATCAAGGAAATGGACGTGGGAGAGGAAGAAACAATCGGAAACTATGAGCTCGAAGGCGAACCGAGGTTTCCTCACCGGCGGCAAGCAAAACTCGATTTTCTCGGCCGTTGCTCGATAACTTTTAGGGATTTTTGCTCAGGTAGGAGCGCTAGGACCTATAGAAACTATCTCTAAGCAATTGCATAGAATAATTACTTGTAGAAACAGAATTGAAATGGAAACCGAGCGAGCTTCCTCACATCGGCCGAAAAGAAGAAGAATGATAACTTGCTCATTTATCAATGAAAAGAGAAACGGTTTGCACCGTGAGTTAGAGCTCGACTAGGCGCACCTTTAAGCTTTTAGGATCGTGGCTTGAAACTGCGTGAAACGGCAGCGCACCACGGAGCAGAGGTGAGCGGCGACGATGGCGCGCGGCGGAGAAGAAACAGCGAGAGGTGGAACACCGATCGGGGAAGGGGAAATACCGGAGCGGCGGCCGGCCTTTTATAGCGCCGCGGCAAGCAAGCAAGCAGCTCGCTGGAGCTTGCATGCGCGCGCGCTGTCGAGCGGTCGAGCGCCGGTGCAGAGATGGCAGGCGGCCGAGCTGATCCGTTCAGCAGAGGCTGACCTGTGGGGCCCACAGGTCAGTCAGACTCCAACAGTAAAGTTAAAAATTCATTTAAAAATGGAAGATCAACTCCAAAAATCATGAAATTTTGTGGAGATGGTAAATGAATTATTCTGAACACAATGGTGAACTCAAATCTTATGTTCAAACAAGTTGGGAAAGAATTTAAAATTCAGATTTGAATTTGATTCAAATTTGCTAAGCGCCTCAAATAAAATAGCAAATGAATTCGTAAAATCTTGAAATTTCACAGGCAAGCTATTGAGCATATTAGAAGGTCAAGGAAAAATTTAGAGCCTCTAATTTGAATATTTTGGCAGGGCCAATTAGTACTGCACTTTAAATTGCCTTAATAAACTTCATCCAAATAATTCTAAAATTTGAAGAGGGGTGAATAGAATCATTCTAGAATTAGTGATGAAGTCGAATACTCATGTTAATAAAATTTAACCATGAGTGCAAGAAAGGTTTGGATGGTATTAAGTTCATGTGTACCACTATATTGGATCTTTAATATAGTTGATCACAAAACTCATAACTGAATTCACATGCCATAGAAGTGGGGTTTTACATTCGCCCCCCCTTAAAAGAATCTCGTCCCGAGATTACAAAAGAAGGCAAAAGGAAAAGATTTAACGAACATATGCCCTTAACAAGTCCGGATAGTCCGTTCTAAGATACTCCTCGCTTTCTCACGTGGCTTCTTCAGCACTGTGGTTGCTCCACAAGACCTTGTAGAAACGCAAGGTGCGGCTTCTTGTGGTGCGAGTCTTCTCATCAATGATCTGGGTTGGATGCTCGGAATATGTAAGATCTGGTTGGAGGGTTTCCAAATCCTCAATACGTATATTCGTAGGGATTTTGAGACATTTCTGCAACTGAGAAATGTGAAACACATTATGGACCCCTGCCAGCGATGGCGGTAACTCCAATTGATACGCCATAGGTCCTCATCTTTTGATTATTGCGAACGGCCCAATAAAACGTGGAGCTAGCTTCCCTTTCACTCTGAATCGATGGATACCTTTCATAGGGGATACCTGGAGATAAACTTGATCCCCAACCTCGAAGTGAAGAGGTCGACGTCGTTTGTCCGTGTAGCTCTTTTGATGAGACTGAGTGGCTTTAAGATTTGTTTGAATAATGCGTACTTGCTCTTCGGCTTCTTTTATTAAGTCGATGCCATATACCACTCGTTCACCAGATTCGCACCAGTTCAAGGGTGTGCGACACTTCCGGCCATTAAGAGCTTCATATGGCGCCATTTGGATACTAGCCTGGTAACCGTTGTTGTACGAAAATTCCGCCAATGGTAGATGATCATCCCAATTCCTACCATGGTGGATGGCACAGGCACGAAGCATGTCCTCTAGCACTTGATTCACCCGTTCGGTTTGTCCATCAGTCTGAGGATGATAAGTCGAGCTTCGAATCAGTTTGGTACCCAGTGCATCATGGATATGCTCCCAAAAGCGAGCAACGAAAATAGATCCATGATCTGAAATGATAGTGCGGGGTACAACATGTAGACATACTATCCTGGAGATATAAAGTTCTGCATACCGCTTCGCATCATAATCCATGCTGACCGGTATGAAACGATCTGATTTGGTCAATCGGTCAACGATCACCAAAATTGAGTCATGCTTATGGAGGGTGGAAGGCAACCCAACAATGAAATCCATGCTGATATCCTCCCATTTCCAAGCTGGTATGCTTAAAGGTTGAAGCTGCCCCGCTGCCTTCATATGGTCGGCCTTCACTCGCCGGCACGTATCACACTCGGATATGTATTTAGCTACTTCTCTCTTCATCTGAGTCCACCAGAATTTCTTCTTTAAATCCTGGTACATCTTGTTGCTTCCCAGATGAATGGAATACTTAAACAAATGAGCTTCATCCAGTATCTTCTTTCTAAGCTCCATGTTTCGTGGTACCACTATACGGTCTTTGAACCAGATGGTACCTTCATTGTCAAATCGGAAACATTTCATCTCCCCCTTTTCCATGCTTTGCCGAATGTGTGACATTCCTTTGTCTTCCTTCTGAGCTGCTACAATATCCTCCCTGATGGTAGGAATGAGAGCGAGATCATAGAGTGCCCCATATGGAACCAAGTAGAGACTCGGTTCTTCATATTCCATTGAGTTGATGGAAAGACTGTTGACATGGGACTTGCAGCTCAATGCATCTGCGACTACATTCGCCTTGCCTGGATGGTAGTGGATTTAAATCTCATAATCCTTGATTAACTCCAACCATCTACGCTATCGCATATTTAAATCTTTTTGGGTGAAGATGTACATTAGGCTCTTATGATCGGTGTAGAGATGTACTAAATTACCCAGTAGATAATGTCCCCACATCTTCAATGCTAGTACCACAGCAGCGAGTTCTAGATCATGAGTCGGATAGTGCTACTCATGGTTCCGAAGCTGCCGTGATCCATAAGCGATCACTCGTCTATCCTGCATCAACACACAACCCAAACCAATTCCTGATGCATCACAATACACGTCAAAATATTTGGTTGTGTTCGGTTGAGCTAATACTGGTGCCGTTGTGAGGTGTTTTACTAATGCTTGAAAACCTGCCTCACATGCCTCAGTCCATACATACTTCGTTCCCTTCTTCAGAAGTTCTGTCATTGGTTTAGCTATTTTGGAGAAACTGAGAATGAACCTCCGATAATACCCAACTAAACCTAGGAAACTTCGAACTTCATGTACAGACTTTGGAGACTCCCATTTGAGGACTTGCTTGATCTTTCTTGGATCAACTGCAATCTCTTCTGCTGATATGATGTGCCCTAAAAATGGCACTTGGCTGATCCAGAATTCACACTTGCTGAACTTAGCATATAGCTGGTGGTCCCGTAATCGTTGAAGCACGATACGCAAGTGTTGAGCATGTTCTTCTTCGGACTTTGAATACACAAGTATGTCGTCAATGAAGACCACGACAAACTTGTCCAATTCCGGCATAAATACCGATTTCATGAGATACATGAAATGAGCCGATGCGTTGGTCAATCCGAAAGACATAACAAGGTACTCATACAGTCCATATCTCGTTGAGAATGCTGTCTTTGGTATGTCTTCTGGTCGGATTCTAATCTGATGATAACCAGAACGAAGATCCATCTTCGAAAATTCTTTAGCACCCACCAATTGATCGAAGAGAATATCAATGTGTGGTAGTGGATACTTGTTCTTGATAGTGACATCATTAAGTGGATGATAGTCTACACACAGTCTCAAGGTCTTATCTTTCTTCTCTACGAACAACGCTGAAAGCATCTAGGCCCCATGAGGTACGGTTTCGGTGATTAATGACAACCATTCGATATTACTAATGAATTTGTGAATGCAAGGTCCCAATAACACTCAATCAAATGAAATCAAAATTACATTGGAGACCCATATAAAATCAATGAGTGAGATCAAATCAAATCATATGAAGACAAGAAGTGAAAGCTCTAACTTGACATCACTCAAATGCTTGAAGACAATCAAAACAACATTTCAAACAAGTGTCAAAGAGGTCACAAGTTCAAATTCCAAAAGAACAACTCAAAACAACTCGAAGTCAACAAGTTGAACACACCGGATCATCCGATGGTTTTTGAGTTGACTGCAACGGTCGAGTTGTGTCAACAGAAGAAGAAGACCTCAGAGCAAAGAACTCACCGGATCATCCGATCTGAGTGGCTCAGTGACATCGATCCATCATCACAGATTGCAACACCATTGGACCAAGTGAAGCACCGGATCATCCGATGTGCAGACTTACACACATCGGTCGATCACTCCAGTAAGCTTCAAGATCAAGCAAAATTCTGGAGGAAGAGCCACCGGATCATGCGATGAGAAGACAGATCAACATCGGTCTAACAACGGTCATATCTGACACAGTGACATCAGCTAATTTGGCTTTGACCGATGTTAACTGAAGGGGAGACATCAGATCATCCGGTGTTCGCAGAGAAGTGATGTCAGCCTACTTTTCCAACGGCTATCTCGTGGAGGCTGGCTATTTATACCCCTTCAACCTGTCAAATCGAAAAGACTTGAAGCCCAGACATACTCTACACATCCTAGAGCATTCAAGCAATAGAGCTAACCACTTTCACATCATTTGTTCATCATTTGTACACCAAGAGATAGGCTAGAACTAGCTAGAGATAGTGCTTGGGTGCCTCCACTCTTGGTGATTGGAGTCTCTAGTGTAGTGAGAGCAATAAGGGAGTGTCCCTTGGTGTGTGTGACTTCCGGAGCTCGCCAAGAGGATTGTGGAAGCCCGGAGGATTCCAAAGTGTACAAGGCTTGAGCTCCACCTTGCCAAGGTTGGCAAACGGAGAAGAATAGTGAAGACCCCCTTGTCTCGGTGACTTGGGAAGTGGCAAAACCCTCGGTGGGTGCCACAACGTGGATGTAGGAAGATCCTTGTGATCTTACCGAACCACGGGATAAACTCCGTGTCCCTTGAGCGTCTGCATCCCTCTCCCTTTTTACACTTATGCAATCTTCATTCCGCAACTTTAATTTACATTGATTGCATAGTTTAATCGCATAGAGAATTAGACTTTAGGTTGTTAGTTTTTAATTGCCTTAAAATTTGAAAGAAAGCCCAATTCACCCCCCCTCTTGGGCGTTTCGATCCTTACAATTGGTATCAGAGCAAGGTTGCTCATTGGATCATTCTAGCTTCACCGCTAGAGAGCTTAAATGGCCAAGAATGGGGGTTCGGTTCCTACCTTCGAGGGCAAGAACTTTGCCTATTGGAAAGCACGCATGCGTGCCTACCTAGAGGCTATTGCTCCCGAAGTTTGGGAAGCGACCCATGCGGGATTTGGAGATCTCAATTATGTTGGTGATCAACTAAAATGGGATGCTAAGGCTAGAAATGCCATCTATGAATGTATAAGTCAAGACGTATTTGCTAGAATTGCTAGTAAAGAGAAAGCTTGTGAAATTTGGGCATGTTTAATTGAAATTCATGAGGGCTCATCTCGTGTTAAAGAACTCAAATATCACTTGCTTAAATCCAAGTATGATGAATTCAAAATGCTTCCTCATGAGAATGTTAACCAAATGTTTTCTCGTTTAAATGTGCTCATTGAGGAGATTAACGCACTTGACATTGCTTCTCTTGGTAAGGGACTTATCAACCGCAAGATCCTCATGCTTCTACCCAAGCCCAAGTACAACATTATCAATTCAATGCTCCAAAAGGAATCACTTGACAACATTGAAGTCTCGGAGCTCATTGGAGAAATTCATGCTCATGAGATGAGCGTACTTGGAATGATGGAGGAGTCATCGTCAAAAACCATTGCTCTCAAGGCTTCAACTAAGAAGACAACTCCCAAGAAAAAGAAAGTGGTTGAGCCTAGCTCAAGCGAAGAAGAGCAAGCAACAAGCGAAGATGACGATGATGAGCTTGCGTTGATGATGAGAAAATTCTCACGTCTAAACTCCAAGATCGCAAAGAAGGGATACTCTTTTGATCCCAAGAAGAAAGCCTTCCTCCCAAGAAAATATGAAAATAAGACATGCTATAATTGTGGTGATCAAGGCCACATATCATATGATTGTCCAAGACCGGACAAGAGAAAGGACAACCATAAGGGAAAGCATAGAAAGCTAGAAGAAAGCGATGAAGATGAAGAAGAGATCAAGCCCAAGCGTTCCTTTGGAAAGAAGAAATTTGACAAAGGCAAGAAGACCAAGATCTTTCCAAAAAGGAGAAGAGGGCCTCAAAAAGTCCTCATGTGCGAGGCAAATGAGTGGATCACGGATGAAGAGTCAAGCGACGAAGAGAGTGAAGATGAAGAAAACTTGGCGGGTCTTGCCATCGTCGACAAGGACAACTCACCTCTTCGTCCACCTCCTATGTGCCTCATGGCAAAAGGTAACACTAAGGTATGTGACGACTCTAGCGATGATGATGATGAGCTCTCCCCCGATGAATTAGCATCCATGATTAATGAATACCATGTCATCATAAAAAGGGAAAAGAGCAAGGTTAAGGCACTTGACCAAACTTGTGCTAAGCTTGAGAGTGCGAAACTCGATTTGCATGACAAATATGTAACCATACTTAAAGAGCATGACACGCTTAAAACACATGTCAAGCAAATCGAGGAGGAAAATGCTCAAATCAAGCTTGGTCATCATGAGCTTGACTTAGCAAACCAAGCACTCTTGAGAAAGCACAATGACTTGGTTCAAGAACATGAAGTGCTTAACCGTGCTTATGAGGCAATTGAGCTAAAAATGAAAAACATGAAAAAGGAAACCCTTAATGGCAAAGTATCAACTATTTCACATACCACTAATATGTTGGATAAGTCTTTGCGTTTGAAAGCAAGCCTTAGGGAGAAGGAGTTTATGGACGAGATTGAAAGTCTCCGCACTAGTGTGGCAATACTCTCTAAGGGGGAGGACAAGCACAAGGAAATCCTCTACCAACAAGCTAAAGGCTTCAACAAGAGAGGACTTGGATCCTTCCCGGTGCTCAACAAATGGAAGGTGCCCTCACTGGAGCTTAGGACGAGCTTCATCAAAGAAGTTGGTTCCTATTACCAACATTGTGAGGTCACCGGACATCACACGAGGGAGTGTCCTCTTCCCAACCGTCCTTCTCCCAAATTGCCTCCTAACTACAAATCTACTTTCAATGATTGCCACTATCTCTTGAGCAAAGTAGGTGGCAAGGTGAAGGCAAGGTTCATCGGCAAAGACATTAAAGGCATAAAGGGGAAGCTCCCCAAGCAACTTTGGGTCCCAAAATCACTTGTATCACACATACAAGGACCTAAGTTGGCTTGGGTGCCTAAACTCAAAAACTAACTTCATGTGTGTAGGTGAACTACAAAGCCGGAGGAAAGCATTGGGTACTCGATAGTGGGTGCACTCAACATATGACCGGCAATGATGGTATGTTCACTACCATAGAGAACCCCGACAATCATGAACAAGTCACCTTTGGTGACAACTCAAAGGGGAAGGTAATTGGTTTAGGTAAAATTGCTATTTCACATGATTTGTCCATTTCCAATGTACTATATGTTAAGTCACTTAGTTTCAATTTACATTCAATTGCACAACTATGTGATCTTGGACTAACGTGCACCTTTGACTAGAATGGTGTTGTAGTAACCAGTGAATCAAGCAAAGAACTAATCTTCAAAGGCTTCCGGCATGGACATCTTTACTTGGTGGACTTCTCCAACAAGGATGCTAGCTTGACCACTTGTCTTTTCACCAAGACAAGCTTGGGTTGGCTATGGCATCGACGCATTGCTCACATTGGCATGAGCAAGCTCAAGAAGTCATTCAAGCTTGGGATGGTGACCGGCGTGAAGGATGTCACATTTGAGAAGAACAAGCTTTGTAGCGCTTGTCAAGCCGGGAAGCAAGTTGCTTCACACCACCCAATGAAGACAATGGTGTCAACCTCCAAGCCGCTTGAACTACTCCACATGGACCTCTTCAGACCGTCCACATATCAAAGTCTTGGTGGTAACTTCTATTGTCTTGTTATCGTTGACGATTATTCTCGATATGCTTGGACTTTGTTTCTAGGTGACAAGGGTGAAACTCCGGAAGTTTTCAAGACCTTTGCTAAACGTGCTCAAAGGGAATTTCAACTTCCCATCATCAAGGTCCGGAGTGACAACGGCACCGAGTTCAAGAACTACAACATTGGGGAGTGGTGTGATCGTGAAGGCGTGAAGCATGAGTTTGCGGCCACATACACCCCCCAACAAAACGGTATCGTTGAAAGGAAGAACAAGACCCTTATCACCCTTGCTAGAGCAATGCTTGATGACTATGGCACGTCGGAGAAGTTTTGGGCTGAAGCAATCAACACGGCGTGCCATGCCGCAAATAGGGTCTATCTTCATCGACTACTTCAAAAGACCCCATATGAGCTCCTCATTGGGAGAAAGCCCAACATCTACTACTTCCGAGTCTTCGGGTGCAAATGCTATATCTACCGCAAGAAAAGGCTCGGTAAGTTTGAAAGAAGGTGTGATGTTGGTATCTTTCTTGGTTATGCGTCAAACTCAAAAGCATATCGAGTATTCAACCAAACCTCCGGGTTAGTTGAAGAAAGTTGTGATGTTGAGTTTGATGAGACTAATGGCTCCCAAGAGGAGAGTTTTGGTCATGATGATATAGATGATGAGCCTCTACGAGAAGCCATGAAAAACATGACCATTGGAGACATCAAGCCCGAAGTTGAGGAGAGCCATGATCAAGGGGGAGCATCAAGTTCCAACATCAACACCTCCATGGCGCCTCAAGTTGATGAAAAAGAAGAGAAAGATGATCCATTGCCAATGCAAGATTCACAAGCCACACAACACCAACAACAAGAAGAAGAAGTCCAAGATCAAGTCCAACCACAAGACGCGCAAGATGCTTCACCACCGCCAAGTGCCTCACAATCACTTATGAGGCATGGACGCATCTCCAAGGCGCATCCGATTGATCAAATCATTGGAAGTCCGTCACGGGGAGTAAGTACTCGTTCTCGCCATGTCGCTTCATTTTGTGAGCACTACTCTTTTGTTTCGTGTGTAGAACCCACTCATATAGAGGAAGCACTCCAAGATCCAAATTGGGTGATGGCCATGCAAGAAGAACTCAACAACTTCACCCGCAATTAAGTTTGGGTGTTGGAGGAGCGACCCAAGGACAAGAACATCATCGGAACGAAGTGGGTGTATCGCAACAAGCAAGACGAGAATGGCGTCGTGGTCCGCAACAAGGCAAGACTTGTGGCCAAGGGTTTTTCACAAGTTGAAGGACTAGACTTTGGAGAAACATTCGCTCCGGCCGCTCGGTTAGAAGCTATTCGCATACTCCTTGCTTTTGCTTCACATCACAATATAATGCTTTATCAAATGGATGTTAAAAGTTCCTTTCTTAATGTTTATATTAACGAGCTTGTTTATGTTGAGCAACCTCCCGGGTTTGAAGATCCGAGGAATCCTAACCATGTGTATAGGTTACACAAGGCGCTCTACGGGCTCAAGCAAGCACCTAGGGCGTGGTATGAACGTCTCTGGGATTTCTTGGTCATGCAAGGATTCAAGATCGGGAGGGTGGACACTACACTCTTCACCAAGGACATAGACGGGGATTTATTCATTTGTCAAATTTATGTCGATGATATTATCTTTGGCTCAACTAACAAATCTCTTAGCCATGAGTTTGGCACCATGATGTCTAGGGAATTCGAGATGTCAATGATTGGAGAGCTCAACTTCTTCCTTGGATTCCAAATCAAGCAACTTCAAGAGGGAACCTTTGTCTACCAAGAGAAATACACCAAGGATCTCTTGAAGAAATTTGAGATGGGAGATTGTAGCTCAAGAAGCACTCCAATGGGAACAAATTGCCATCTCGACACGGATAAGGACGGTAAACCTATTGACCAATCTCACCACCGCTCTATGATTGGTTCATTGCTTTATCTTACCGCATCTAGGCCCGATATAATGTTTAGTGTATGCTTATGTGCCCGCTTTCAAGCGGCCCCTAAAGAATCGCATAAGAAGGCGGTCTTTAGGATACTTAGGTATCTTAAGCATACCCCTAGTATGGGCTTGTGGTACCCTAAAGGTACAACCTTCCAACTCTTGGGATACTCGGATTCGGACTTTGCCGGATGCCGTGTAGATCGCAAGAGTACCTCCGGTGGGTGCCACTTGCTTGGGCGTTCCCTAGTGTCTTGGTCTAGCAAAAAGCAAAATTCCGTGGCTTTGTCCACCGCGGAAGCGGAGTATATAGCGGCCGGTGCATGTTGTGCCCAAATTCTATATATGAAGCAAACCCTTTTGGACTTTGGAATTAAAATTGGTTGTGTGCCTCTCCTTTGTGACAATGAAAGTGCGGTTAAGATAGCTAGAAACCCCATTCAACACTCCCGCACTAAGCACATTGATATTCGCCATCACTTCTTGCGGGATCATGAGGCTAAAGGAGACATCTCTTTGCAAGGTGTTAGATCCAAAGAACAATTGGCGGATATCTTCACTAAACCACTTGATGAGAAAACCTTTTCTAGACTTAGAAATGAATTAAATGTGCTAGATGCATCTAACGTCATGTAAGTTGCCATGTTCATGTAAGGATGCATATCATATAGGTCTTGTCTAACTCCCAAAGGATAGGGGCAAGCTAGAAATAGTTTTCCCTGAGGAAGCATTTGGAAGGTTTAAACTTGGCAAGATAGATTTATTTTATGCCTTGCATGATCCCTGCTATATTAACATGCACTCATTTAATCTCTTGCACTATAATTTGTTTGGCATTGCATACGGTAGATTGTCACAAAGGGGAACCCACGTCGTGAGAAGGAGACTTGTTTGAAATACAATATCTCAACTCATATAAGGTGGAAAGAACAAAATGTTAGGTACGTTAATGCCTAGAGGAACATGCTTCATTGAGATAGCAGTCTTCATACTCTACCTCACAAAGCATGGGCCTTACATTTCATTTGGATATTTTTCCCTCTATTTGTCTTGGTGTTCCATTTGCATTAAGGCCTAGCCAAGCTATTGGCATATTAGCTTTTTGAGGGGTAAGGGGTTGCCCAAAAAGTCCTAAGACATGTGTTTCTCTTTGATTGTTTGGTTGGTCAAAGTACATATATGGGATGTTTTCGTTCTGTTGTCATCGGATTATCCGATGCCTAAGTACTTCCCCCATCGGATCAATAGGTGTTCAATCTTCAAAGCCCAATTCTGTCTGAATTTCAAATGATCCGACGCGTTCATTCCAAAAAACATCGGTCCATCCGATGTTCACTCTTCTGGAGCTATGGTAAAGTCAACCGATGTTTACTTCCTCCAACGTCGGACCATCCGGTGTCAACTTCACTCTTTTGAACACCCTTACTGTGCTATTCGACCGATGATCAAAACCCTAGACGTCGGTCCATCCGGTGTCCAATGCACTTTTCTGGAAAACCTTACTGTGGCATTCGACCGATGCTTCTCATGTCCATCATCGGTCCATCCGGTGTTAATTTTTCGGCTAGGGTTTGGGTCCCACTATTTAAACCCGGCCGTACCTTTTTTCCTCCCTCTCCCGATCCCGACCTCGCGCCGCCGCCGCCTTCATACGCGCCACCACTCACCTGCGCCGCCGCCCACTGCAGCGCCACCGCCGGACGCTGCCGCCGCCGCCGTCCACCGGCTGCCGTCGCCGTCCCCCTGCTCGCAGCGCCGCCGCCTAAAGCCACCGCCGCCCACAGCGCCACCGCCGCCTCTCCTCGCCACGGGCCGCCTCCATCGCGCCGCAAGACCACCGCGCCACCGCCATCACCCTCACGCCGCCACTCGCCACTCGACGCACCGCCTCCACCATCAACCTCGCCGCCGCCTCTCCTCGCCGCCGCTGTTTCAACTTCGCACCCCGTTTGCTCTCCGTCGCCTAGGTTTGCTTCATACTGTGCGACGTCCATCGTTGCTTTCGTTGTTCTTTCTTTCCTCGTCCCTAACCCTAACTCTCCATTGCATCTAGATGGGTCGCGACCGCAAAGGAAAGGGAAAGGCGATCGCGGAGCCCGCCGCGAAGAAGCGCAAACTGTCGAAGGATGAGAAGAAGGCCCTTATGGCCGCTCGCGCCGCCGAGGAGCGTGAGCGTGGCCGAGGGGGTTCCCTGAGGATCCGCGAGGCCCGTCCAAGGCAGCCTCCCGTGATCGACGACTCCGATGCCGAAGAGGAGCCGGTTGAGCCTCTCGTCCGCCGGCGCTCAGCCCGGACGCGTGGGGGTCACACCGAGGCTGCTCCTCGTCCGAGACCGACGGCTGCCGACCGTCGTGAGGACAAGGAGGCCGAGAGGGCCATCTACGAGATGGACACGGCCGTCCGTGTCGGTGAGGGAGTCTGTCTCACGGACTACCGGAAGATGAAGGCCAAGCAGCTACGCAAGCTTCGATGGAGTGTGCTGCTTGAGGAGTGGTACCCTTAGCCCCGTGAGGCTCTTGTGGACAGTCGCTTCTGGACTGTCACCCAGGCGTCTCTCTACGAGACCTACAGACGTCGGGGGCACAAGCTTTTTTAGCACAACTACCTGGACTGGGGGCAGCTTGCAGTGGCAGCGGAGACAGAGGTCCGTTCATACTTTGAGAGGTACAGAGGTTTGGTACAGCTGCTTGCTTATGAGAGAAGTGCATATGTGGAAGATTGGGTCCGTGTCTTCTATGCGACCCTGTACATCTCTGAGGGCAGGAGGTCAATCGACTTCATGTTTATGGGACAGCGTTACCACCTCTCGAGACAGACTTTGGGGCAGCTTCTTGGTTTGGACCTGCACGACACCTGCGTGCACGAGAAGGTATATGGGCAGGCAGATCCACCAAGGAGGCCACTTACTGGAGGGGTAGCACCACAGCTTGATGAGATCCGGTCCCTGTTTGGCCCCACGTTCTCTCCGGACCAGTCGAGAGTTCTAGCTTTTCTGACCCCAGCTGCACGCATTATGCACCTCGCTTTGCGCCGCACGCTCCTGCCGAGGTCAGGATACTTGGAGGGGTTCACTAGTCTGCAGCAGACCCTCCTGTTCTACATAATGAACGGGATGGATTTCGACATTGTGGACATCCTCCTGTGCGAGATGGAAGACGTGATCACAGATGGGGTTGGCATGATGAGGCAGCTGGTCTACGGGCACTGGATCAGTTACATATGCTCTATGATGGTGCCTGAGGGGGATGCAGCACAGGCCAGGCTTGCTGACGAGAGTGTGACACGGTTCGGACATTACCGTGCCCCTGCTCTTGGAGACCGCCGCCTTGGCCGTCCAGTTGAGCGCCAGGTCAGGGCCCGCTTGACTGAGGAGGATTGGTCTGACCTCGAGAAGGAAGATGAGCGTCTGGCTGAGGCTGAAGCTCAAGGTGGAGACTTGCAGCACGTCTGGTCCGAGAGCAACACAGACGAGAGTGTCGAGGAGTACTTCCCTCTGCCTCCACCCTCACCGAGGCAGCACGACGCCGAGGCAGGAGGATCAGCTGCTCCGCCACCAACACCACCTCCTGTGTCCGAGGCGCAGGTGTCACAGCCGTCAGAGCTGTCGACACTTCTCCAGCAGATGATCGAGCAGCAGCGGCAGGACAGGCTCGCTGCTGAGCAGGCCAGAGCAGAGCAGGCTGCTCACCTGGCACAGCTGCAGCGGCAGCAGCAGGAGCTCCAGCTGGAGATCGCCTGTCAGAGGCGAGAGGATACGGACCGGTTCACCAACTTGGTCGATTAGATGCACCATCGTACCCTCGACCAGCAGCAGCAAACCCAGCAGGCCATGATGGGGATCCTAGGGTTGATCACCAACCTTTACACTCAAACCGGGATCGCCCTTCCTCCACAGCAGCCTGGACTGGGACTGGCTCCAGGTGTTGCTCAGGTGCCTACTACTCCTATCCCTTCGATCAGTATGTCACCACTTCTGGCACCCAACGCACCAATTCACTCACCACTGCCGGCAACGACTCTGTTCCAGCAAACGCAGGCATCCGTGGTTAGCGCTCCACTTCCTCCAGCTCCACCGGCACCTCCAGTACCTGCTTCCTCTCCTCCAGCACCGGCAGCGGACCCTCCAGCTCCCTCCGCTCCGGCAGCTCCTACGACCGGCGACTCCAGCTTCGACGACTGCGACGGTGACCAGTTCGTCTTCGCACCCAGCTCTCAGGATCTGTAGGCTTTCTGATCCCTTTTTGGTGTCTTGATGCCAAAGGGGGAGAAGAGGTAGAAGAGTCAGGGGGAGTGGTAGTAGTAGTCTCAGGGGGAGTGTGTGTTTTGTCCTTTGTATTCGTGCTTGAGTACTCTTTTGTAATTTTAATTAAGCACTCTTCCGCTTGTCTCATTTGCTTATGGTTTTAATCAATTGAGCTTTTCACACCATAAATTTCATTTGCTTTTTACAAGCTTAATGTGTCTTATCTTGTATTCATTGCATATCTACTTGAGGATTGTATCATCAAATTCATTATTATTGCGCTTTAAATTATTGTGTTGTCATCAATCACCAAAAAGGGGGAGATTGAAAGCATCTAGGCCCCATGAGGTACGGTTTCGGTGATTAATGACAACCATTCGATATTACTAATGAATTTGTGAATGCAAGGTCCCAATAACACTCAATCAAATGAAATCAAAATTACATTGGAGACCCATATAAAATCAACGAGTGAGATCAAATCAAATCATATGAAGACAAGAAGTGAAAGCTCTAACTTGACATCACTCAAATGCTTGAAGACAATCAAAACAACATTTCAAACAAGTGTCAAAGAGGTCACAAGTTCAAATTCCAAAAGAACAACTCAAAACAACTCGAAGTCAACAAGTTGAACACACCGGATCATCCGATGGTTTTTGAGTTGACTGCATCGGTCGAGTTGTGTCAACAGAAGAAGAAGACCTCAGATCAAAGAACTCACCGGATCATCCGATGTGAGTGGCTCAGTGACATCGGTCCATCATCACAGATTGCAACACCATTGGACCAAGTGAAGCACCGGATCATCCGATGTGCAGACTTACACACATCGGTCGATCACTCCAGTAAGCTTCAAGATCAAGCAAAATTCTGGAGGAAGAGCCACCGGATCATCCGATGAGAAGACAGATCAACATCGGTCTAACAACGGTCATATCTGACACAGTGACATCAGCTAATTTGGCTTTGACCGATGTTAACTGAAGGGGAGACATCGGATCATCCAGTGTTCGCAGAGAAGTGATGTCAGCCTACTTTTCCAACGGCTATCTCGTGGAGGCTGGCTATTTATACCCCTTTAACCTGTCAAATCGAAAAGACTTGAAGCCCAGACATACTCTACACATCCTAGAGCATTCAAGCAATAGAGCTAACCACTTTCACATCATTTGTTCATCATTTGTACACCAAGAGATAGGCTAGAACTAGCTAGAGATAGTGCTTGGGTGCCTCCACTCTTGGTGATTGGAGTCTCTAGTGTAGTGAGAGCAATAAGGGAGTGTCCCTTGGTGTGTGTGACTTACGGAGCTTGCCAAGAGGATTGTGGAAGCCCGGAGGATTCCAAAGTGTACAAGGCTTGAGCTCCACCTTGCCAAGGTTGGCAAACGGAGAAGAATAGTGAAGACCCCCTTGTCTCGGTGACTTGGGAAGTGGCAAAACCCCTCGGTGGTTGCCACAACGTGGATGTAGGAAGATCCTTGTGATCTTACCGAACCACGGGATAAACTCCGTGTCCCTTGAGCGTTTGCATCCCTCTCCCTTTTTACACTTATGCAATCTTCATTCCGCAACTTTAATTTACATTGATTGCATAGTTTAATCACATAGAGAATTGGGCTTTAGGTTGTTAGTTTTTAATTGCCTTAAAATTTGAAAGAAAGCCCAATTCACCCCCCCTCTTGGGCGTTTCGATCCTTACAAACGCAGAACAACCCCATGGTGATGAACTTGGACGAATGAAACCTTTGTTCTCAAGTTCGGTTAACTGTTCCTTAAGTTCTGCAAGTTCCTTGGGTGCCATCTTGTAGGGTGGTCTTGAGATTGGCACTGTTCCTGGTACAAGTTCAATTTTTAACTCTATATCTCTTTCTGGGGGCATACCAGGAAGATCATCAGGGAATACGTCGGGGTACTCACATACTACCGGAATATCCTCAAGTCCAATAACTTCGGTATTGTGAGTAGATGGGTCCAATGGAATGATGTTCTCAAGATTGAGAACTTGGGACGGATGGAGTAGAGAGTTTAGATAAATTTTCCGAGGAACAATATCAAGAATAGCACCATGGTATTGCAACCATGCCATTCCTAAGATGACATCTAGTTTTTGAGTCTCTAAGATAATGAAGGAGGTAGGATAGATGTTCCCATCTAGGTCAAGAGGTACCCTATGGACCATATCATATGTTACTACCCTCCCTGCTGGAGTGCGAATCATATATGGAGTTTTGGTGGAGATAACAGGCAGCTGATTTTTAATGACAACAGATTTACTAATGACATTGTGGGAAGCTCCGGAGACAAAGAGTATGACTATGAATTGATCATAGATAGAGAATGTACCCGTGAGCACGGGTGCGCCTTCCAGAACGTCCTCGATGGCGAGGTGGTGGACGTTGCCAAGTTTGGGAACTGACTTCTTGGGCTGATTGCGGGGTTGGTTGGCCCCCTGGTAGGATGATAGCCCTTCGCCTTGTCGATTCTGCGGACAATCCTTGGCGAAGTGCCCCGTATGCCCACACGTGACACACGTGTACAGGGTCTGGCCAGTACGAATGGGAGGACGTAATCCTGGTGCACGTGGTGGAGGTGGAAGTGCACGTGGGATCATCCCCTTCTGTTGTTGCGGTCGAAATCTGGAGTTGCTGAACTAGCGACTACTGAACATTGATGGTCGTGATGGCGGTTGCCACCTCTGGCCGGATGGTGATCGATACACCATACAGTACTTCTGAGAAGCATCACCTCCGCTTCCCTGCGGAGCACTCCTCTTCTTTTTATCTGAGGACAGCTCGCGCGTAGCGTCCTCCTACATGATAGCAGCATTGACGATGTCATTGAAGCTACCGCGGTTGAACAGGACAAGCTTGTCCTTCAACTTGGGGTTCAAACCCCGGTAGAAGCATTCGCGCTTCCGATCTTCGATATTCACTTGGTCGTGAGCGTATTGGGCCAAGTGGTTGAATGATTTGGAGTACTCGTATGCACTCCTTCCTCCCTGCCTTAGCTCCAAGAACTCTTGAAGCTTCCTCCTCATAGTCCCCAGAGGGATATGGTAGGCGCGGAATGCCTCCCGGAATTCGGCCCAGCTTACGACATGGCCTGCGGGGCGTGCGGCAAGGTAATTGGCCCACCATGCACCGGCAGACCCCTGTAGTTGCTGCGCTGCAAATAGCGTCTTCTGCTGTTCGGTTATGTCGAGCAAACTGAACTTTCCCTCGATGGAGCGGAGCTAGTTGTGCGCCTCCAATGGTTCATCGGCCTCCCTGAAGACCGGCGGATGCGTCGCGGTAAAATCCGAGTAGGAACTCGGATATTGCTGACGCGGTCCATCATCCTGTCATCCCCCTTGACAGGACGAGCGCTGCACCAGAGTCCGCAGTAGCTTGGTTTGCTCCTCGCGCGAGCCGAGTACTGCAGTGAGAACCTCCGCGAGACTTCTTGGAAGTGTGGGTGGAGGTGGTGGAGGTGGTTGCGTTTAAGGCGTATTCTGTCCCGGGGGTGGTGTGTCATTCCCCTGCCCTCCACTGGAACCCCCCCATCTTGACTTGTACGAGTACGCACCATACTGCAATACAACGATTCATACCATAAGTCTCATTGCCTCAAGTTCATCCTTCCATATAAATAGTAATGCAGTGGATAACAATAGATGATGCATAACATTCACATATATTGATAAAGCACAAACTTTATACAATCTATATTATCTTGGGCCCAAGTTTACAATAGATCTCCAAAAATAGACAGACTTCATCTAAAGAAGTGGTCTCATCTATGCTTGGTCACCACAAGTCGTCATGTCCATGTCATCGTACCCAGACCTCGCTACTATTTACAACAAGACTCATAAAGTCACAAAACATGCCTGGTGTTTACTACACATCATTACACTCAGCCTAAAGTGATAAGTACATCAACACTGCCCTCTAATCATAAAACTCAACCTCCTGAGGATCTTCTTCTTCCTTGTCATCCTCAGGATTAGGCACCACTGGTACGGGTGCTGGAGCAGAAGTTGATGCCTCGTTCAAAATCGACGTCCTTTTGGCAACCTTAGCTTGCCAATCTGTCTATACCATAAACATCCTCCAGGCCTCGTTCTCCTGCTGAGCCTGCTCACAGCTGGTCTTCCAGCTCTGAGCCTCCACTCTAGACTGATCCTGATCTGCAGTCACCACATTCAACTGGGTGTCCCGCTGGTGTCCATAGAGTAGGCTCTCCTCCAACTCAGTTTCCATCTCTAGAGTCTCCTGGCGAGACGCGGCTAAATCCATAACAGCGTCATGCCATTGATTCTCCCTGAGGTTCAAACGATGGTTGAGAGGAGCCATCATATCCCTAAGTCCGTCATTTGCCCACTCAAAGTGATCTGCTCGAATAATGGCTTGCTTCAGATTGTCCGTCAATTCTTTTATGCATGCCCTTTGATTACCCTTCTCGCGATGTGATGCAGATGCATACACCACTAAGGTTGCCGCGGATGTTTCACCGTGATTGTCCACCTCCACAAGCAAACGGGTTGTCCAGGCTTCAGAAGCCCTACCGGTAACTGGAAAGAACTCATACGGAGTACCCACCAGAATACGGTAATGGAGTTTGCAAAACCTCCCTATGGCAACACTTGCGGCGTAGCTCCATGTTTCCTCTAATATCAACCCTTTGATCTTGATGGAGTATGGAGCCCATCCGAGGTGCGATGGACCAGCAGGCACATCGACGTAGATGGTGCAACTCCACATACCACTTTCCTGGAACTTCTTGCCCCAATATCTAGGCAACTCCAGGTAGCCAAACTGGCGAAGCAACATAACAAACACGTCCGGGAAACCGGCTTGCCCGATGCATGTGTAGAACACCCATCCATTAGGTAACTGAATTCTTGGTGCTGCCATCTGTGGACAACCATACCCGGATGTCAATACACAGTATAAGTATTCAACTCAATCAATGATAATGTTGGACAAAAGAAATTATCCATAATCAATTGATTCAAGAAAATCTGCAAACTGGAAGTGATCACAGTTCTGGTTCAGCTGACCTTCCTGTATCAACCCAAAAGTTTCATACAGGAAGTGCCAGAATTAAGAGTTAAGTTGAATATAAAAGTTGTAGTACACTTCAAAACCTTTCCAGATTGTACTCATACAGCTCCAGGTGAACTAATATGAAGAACCTATATAGGTTTTAAGTTGACTCAAGTTTTCTGGAAATTTTGACAGAACCTCACCTGTATATGGGCTTATCTCCACATTCTATACAGGTTTATCATGATAAGATATTTAGGTAATGACAAAATAAAAGTTGTATAACATCGCATTAACAATCCAGAAATAACAGAGTTCCACCCTGAAAACTTTGTTATACAGGTATCGCGCACAAATTCACAACCCTGTGCAAACTGTTCCAAGTTCTGGACTGCAAGAACCAAGTTTGCGACAAATGGAATTATGCATAGCTACACCCAGATTCAGGTCAGGAGTGACAAATAAAGTTGATAGAGCACTTCCTAAGATTCCCAGAAACGTATATATGTGACCAGGTCACTATTCGGGATTAAGAGCTATAACTATCCAAACTTAACAGTTGAACTGACTGGTTTGCACCAGCAGTCCTGCAGTTCACTGTGTTGACTTCCCAATTTGGTTTAACTCCAACCCAAATCATAAAAAAAACCTCCCGTAACCAACTTGTAAAGCTCCTCATACCCTTTCCAAACATGTATCACAATAAGGCACTGTATTTTTCTACAGAAAGTTATGGCAAAAATACAGAGACTGGTACAATGGTAAGGTCATCTGGAGCAGTTACAATACACCCCAGATTTCAACAGATTATCAAGCGTTTCTGTCTTTATGGTCAACAGAAAAGTTGTAGTGATCTTCATGAGCTTTCCATCCATATATGATACTCCTATACTATCTATTAAATAACCAAGATTAAAATCCGGCGAAGTCGAGCCAACTTCTGCCAGAAATCAAGAATCCTGATTTTATCTACTCTATCGAGTCGGAACCCTTTTTACGGAGTCCAAACCTACCAGCATCTGATATTTGGACTTTCCAAAGCATTATGCATCCATTCTGTCGGTGGGGATGGTCTAGTATCATGTTTGATACTGACGGTACTACGTATCTCACCAAAGAAAATTCTATCCGGTATTTCCGGTTACGTCTATAGGTGGTTCCTATATCGTTCTCTCGCAAATGGCTTCTACACGGTCTTCTACCGTAATTAATGCTACAAAAGACAAACAATCCCCTTTCACACATTCACACCTCAAAGGTCGTATGGGGAAACACGACATGCAGTCACAATAATATATATGAAAATAAATGCATACAACTCTGGTGTGAGTCGCCCTCGAGCGAGGTCATGTCTCGAGGCACATGGCTGTAAATACGTCTGTACAGCAAAGACTCCCGTACGATCCGGCTTATACACGCTCGGGCATACTTGTTTCGCATGCTCCCCTAGAACATGGATAGTTCTAGAGATGCATACTATCGGGTTATACACCACCCGACGGGGGCTCCCACTAACTTTGAGGCACGCTGGGGTACTGCGTGTCATAGGTTCTCAGAAACATTGAAAGCTTCAGAGACTCCTATTAACTTCTCGTGCCAAGCCACGGAAATTTCACATACCACTCCTCGTATGCTGAGCTTACCGAGATTGATCCGCTCTCGGTGGCGTACCTTACCTCTTACCTGATGTCGGGGCGTCATTACAGAATATAATAACACATAGTTAGTTTACCACCTTTATACCTTATATACTAATAATACTCCTTATAAAGGCATATAGCTAATTCCTCACTCCAGTCCTAATTTTTGAAAATATGTTCTTTTCAAGTACACTGTTCCCAATGATGCTCTGATACCACGTCTGTGGGGACCGGAATCCCGACATCCGAGGATCTTATTGGGTGGTGTCGTGCAATGCGACACCCAACAGTATACAAGAATAGAACCTGAATAAGTACAAGACAAAGTCTTTTATTTATCATACAGCGGAAGTTTTACAATACTAGCATAAGGAAATAAACATATATATCATAGCTACGCTCTCAGCACTAGCTATGCAAAAGCAAAGTTACCCATGCCTTGGATACTTTGCACTAGCAACACTCAATTACGGCGGCGTGCAGGGTTCCCATTCGGCTGTACACCCTGGATGGGGTGCAGCCTCATCATCAAACCCTTCATCAATTGTATAACCCGCAAAAACTCGTTAACTGCAAATGTGAGCATAAGGCTCAGCAAGACTAACCCGTCTCACTAGACATATTCAAAGAGGACACTAAACATAGGTAAGGTGAAGCATAAATGACTCGCCTACAAGTGGGTCCTTATAATTAGGTTTTATGTAGCAAATGACATTCTTCAAGCACGGCACATCATGGACTCCACAATCAAACAAGAAACGCTTTGCCGATGATATGACATGCTCAGGGCACATAATGCTATTACAGCTAAAGTATGGGGAAATTGTAAACTTTTAATTGTACTATCTCTAAATCATACAACGTCGCAAAGTAATTATAATTCAATACAATATGATTTTCTGGCTTCTTTAGTGTTTACTACGTCACCGCTCAGTGAACAAGTGGTACTCTATTACCGCGAGGGACGATGATTGCAATGAGGACACACCCGGACAACACGAAACATATGCACTTTCGGAAATGCCAGCGAGTACTTCGCGCAGTACCTACGTAACACTTCAGTACTAGTCGTATATGGCAACCTTTCGCGAGACACTCAAATGCCGAACCGGTCGATCCGTCACAAGCAGGAGGTCCCTGCGTGGGGCGTACTCTGACGTGCCCACCAGCGGATTTACACCTTGCTGCCCTCAACCCACACCTATAAAATGGAACGGTATGCCTCGACACCCAAGAGACCAAGCTACGTCAGTTTATTGGATCCCATATCTCCATTATGTCGCCAGTACAATTCAAGCTTGTCTGAAGGGGCTGCATACGGACGGGCCTTAATCGACACAGGCAGGGCTATGCGACCGAGACTCAATTCTCGCCGCTTCCTATCCATTCCCTGCCCTGTCTCAATTTCATTATATTAAGCCATTTTCTATCTAACCAATCTTGTGAGATATGTCCTACATCTCTCGCGAGTAGATTCCAACTACTCAACTTCTATCAGATTTCCTATGCATTAGCAAAGCAGTTACTATAGGTCAATCTGTAACTTGTTCCCACCAATCTCTAGGATTTTTGGCCATGCAAGTGGAGTATCAATCATCCTAAACGTAATGCACAATTCATAGACTACTCATCATAGTGATAAAGTAAAATTTTATAAATGACTTAAATGAAAACCGGGGCTTGCCTTGTTGCAGGTCAGAGTCTGAGTTAGTATCAGGAAGGTACACTTCCAAATCCTCTGGTGCCTCCTCGACTTCGGTCACTACACGTCATGCATATAATATGGTATATGAATGATTTTCAAACAATAACTATAAAAAGTATACAAATTAACATCTAAGGATCATAGCAAGTGATGATCTTAATTGGCTTTGGGACTTTTTTGAGACATACTAATGACTATGATAGAGATTTTTGGCAAGGATCAAAAGATAATCAAAGTGGTTAAGACCTTTGGCAATTATTTACTAATTGAATAAGCTTAACCAATTATCTTTCAGTTTAGGAACTGAACTGGGCCTAGAAGATTAGGTCCAATAATTCTCAAATTTTTACAGGAGCTAGTACATGACTAAAGGAATGTTCAGTCCAATTTTAGGGTATAAAAAAGCAACTGAACATCTGGGATAATTCAATCAAGGAAAAAGATGATTGAATTAAACAGGATGTTATACAGGGTTTCATATCAATCCAACTGTACAGCCTGTTTTCTTAGGGTGTAAGGATCATACAGGATTTTTATTTGGGATTTTTAGGGCAATTCTTCTGGAGGAAACTGAATTTAGAAAAGGATACTATTTTCTGAATACAGTTTTGGAAGAAAACTGAACCAGCAGGAAAGAATTGGAAATCTGTCCAAGCTAAACAGGTTTAATGGCTCCCGAACTTTTTCTGGTAACTAAGAATAGTTCAAGGTATTTTATGTGAATTTTGGAGATTTTTCCAGTGGAAGGTTCATCTGGAAAAATTGTGTTTGTATTTGGAAAGATTATTTTCTGCAGAATTTAAAATTAAGTTTCACAGAACCTTTCTGGTACTAAAAGAAACTGGAGCTCAAGTGCTTTCAAACAAAAATTGTTTGAAGATTTTTGGAGTAGTCTACAGAGAGATATTCAATTTAGAAGTTTGAACAATTTTCTGGAATGAATTTAATAAAATATTGGCGCCAGAATTCAAATTCAATTGGTTGGGTGCCATGGGCCACGTGGCGTGCTCTGGTCAATGCAACACCGCGGTCCACAGCTTTATTCGCGCGCAGCCGCGCGGAATCCCAGCCGCACCGTGATCCCGCAGCCACTGGCAGGTGGGGCCCCACGGGGTTGTCTTCTACCTCAGGCCAACGCCCGCGCGAGGCGGCGCCCGCGGCGGTGACTCGCCGGCGGCTAAACCGACGGGCCAAACTCGCTCAAACTCGCCGCCTGGGGGTTTTAGGAGTCGATGGGACCAGAAACTCGCCGGAAATGGTTGTGCGACGGCGGCGGCGGCGGTGAGCGCTTGGGCAATGAACTCGCTCTAGAGTAGCTCAAACAACTCGGGACCTTTTTCAAAACCTTCCAGGGATGATGCAGATCAAGGAAATGGACGTGGGAGAGGAAGAAACAATCGGAAACTATGAGCTCGACGGCGAACCGAGGTTTCCTCACTGGCGGCGAGCAAAACTCGATTTCCTCGGCCGTTGGTCGATAACTTTTAGGGGTTTTTGCTCAGGTAGGAGCGCTAGGACCTATAGAAACTATCTCTAAGCAATTGCATAGAATAATTACTTGTAGAAACGGAATTGAAACGGAAACTGAGCGAGCTTCCTCACATCGGCCGGAAAGAAGAAGAATGATAACTTGCTCATTTCTCAATGAAAAGGGAAACGGTTTGCACCGCGAGTTAGAGCTCGACTAGGCGTATCTTTGCTTTTCGGATCGTGGCTTGAAACTGCGTGAAACGGCGGCGCACCACGGAGCAGAGGTGAGCGGCGACGATGGCGCGTGGCGGAGAAGAAACAGCGAGAGTTGGAACACCGATCGGGGAAGGGGAAATACCGGATCGGCGGCCGACCTTTTATTGCGCCACGGCAAGCAAGCAAGCAGCTCGCTGGCGCTTGCATGCACGCGCGCTGTCGAGCGGGCGAGCGCCGGTGCAGAGATGGCAGGCGGCCGAGCTGATCCGTTCAGCAGAGGCTGACCTGTGGGGCCCACAGGTCAGTCAGACTCCAACAGTAAAGTTAAAAATTCATTTAAAAATGGAAGATCAACTCCAAAAATCATGAAATTTTGTGGAGATGGTAAATGAATTATTCTGAACACAATGGTGAACTCAAATCTTATGTTCAAAGAAGTTGGAAAATAATTTAAAATTCAGATTTGAATTTGATTCAAATTTGCTAAGAGCCTCAAATAAAATAGCAAATGAGTTCCTAAAATCTTGAAATTTCGCAGGCAAGCTATTGAACATATTAGAAGGTCAAGGAAAAATTTAGAGCTTCTACTTTGAATATTTTTGGCAGGGCCAATTAGTACTGCACTTTAAATTGCCTTAATAAAATTCATCCAAATAATTCTAAAATTTGAAGAGGGGTGAATAGAATCATTCTAGAATTAGTGATGAAGTCCAATACTCATGTTAATAAAATTTAACCATGAGTGCAAGAAAGGTTTGGATGGTATTAAGTTCATGTGTACCACTATATTGGATCTTTAATATAGTTGATCACAAAACTCATAACTGAATTCACATGCCATAAAAGTGGGGTTTTACAACCAGTCCAATTTCTCTCTGACTAAAAATGGACTTGTCCGTTTTTGCTGCGGACTAGTATGATTTTTCCTCTGGAAACTTTCAGACTTGTCCAATTTTGTGCGGACTAGTCCGATATTCCAAGAATCCTTGAAAATTTGCTATGTCCCTAGACTTTTCCGGACTAGTCCGGTGTTCCAGCGGACTTGTCCGATTTCCTCTCTGTCTAAAGTCGGACTTGTCCGATTTTAGGCCAGACTTGTCCGATTTTAGGCCCGACTTGTCTGATTTTCTCTCTGGACATTTTCGGACTAGTCCGGTCCTTTCCGGACTTGTCCGATATTTCTTGACTCCAAGTTGATCTTTTGTTTTATGACTTGTTTCTTGGGTTTCACGTTAAGTGGGCCTAGGGACGTCGTGCCTAACTCTTTTAGAGCCCATGTGGGACTCGAAACCGGCCTCTACTCCTCTCAAGCTAGAATTCCATCTAACCCTAGCCTCCACCCCTATATAAACAACCCCACCCCTTGGCTTGACATCTATTTTCCAATTTTCCACCCCACCCAAACCCTAGTTCGTGGAGAGCCACCATCAAGGAGGGAGGAGAAGATCCCAAGCAAGAAGAAGAAGAGGAGGAAACGAAAGAGGATCAAGATCTCCACCAAGTTTCATTCTTCACCACCAATTCATCTCCAAGTTCATCACCAACCCTAGATCACCAAGATCCAAGTGCTACCTCCAAGTTTCTTGATTCATTGGAGTTCTAAACACCTGGTATACCTTCTATTATCTTTTCCTTACGTGAACTCAACCCCTAATCTCCAAATTCACGTCGATCTAGAAAACCCTATTCTGCTGATCTCGTAAAGTGCGGACTTATCGGATCCCTAGTGGACTAGTCCGATTTCCCTGGATAATTTTTTTTGAATTAATTCCAAAAACTGACCTAATCAACTTCAAACCTGTATAAACTTGTTAAAATCTATTAGAACTAGTTATTGATCATTAAAAGCAATCTATTGACAAGTTCTACCTTGCATTTGCATTAATCATGCATGTCATGTCATATTGAGTAATATTCGTACACTCTTTGATTGTGTTTCTTGTCTTGTATGTTTATTGTGCGGATTAGACGGATTTGTGCTAGAGAGTGCCGCGGAGGATCTACAACAACAAGAGTTTGAAGGCTTTGATCCTAATCAACAGCAAGAGCAAGGCAAGTGTCCTTGAAGCATATTGATCCTGTTTTAAAATAAATGTTTTGTTTGCAAAATTGCATGCTTGTGTCAATTTGATGGGAATCCTATGATAGGAAGTTTACTAGCTTTGTTTAAACACCCTTGTCACCTGGAATACATGGTAGAGAGTCGGGAAGGGTTTTTACCTTTTGCATCGCTTAATTAATTGGGATGGGAAAACTACACTAAACATTTAATTATGCATTAATGTTATTCTGCTAATGTGAACTGGTCAATATGATATGGTAATGGGTGATCTAAGCAAGCCTGGTATGTGGATGGGTTGGATGTTATGGTGGTTTGCTTGCTTTAGATCTAAGGACCGGTTCATGCGAGAATAAGCCAGGACTACAGTGCCACCATGAGGCCAAGTATGGGTGCGGCGTAGCTGATTAATTAGGGCTTTGCTAGTGCTGTTTGGACCATTGTGGATGCTCGGGGAAGGGTTAGTCAGATTGGGTTTGTTGATGATTGGTGGGACTACCCTGGGATCCGAATGGCTCAAGAGGGGGCCCTTGGTTGAAGATGTGCTCAGTGGGAGACATCGCCACCGGTGAAATCTCAGTGGGGTCTAAATAGGCTAGTAATCCCTTTGTAAATGCTATTTTGTGATCTCTTGGCCACACACCGACGGAAGTGTGAGACGGCATAATAGAGGTTCTAGTCATCGAAAGGTGATGAAATCACAAACACGTGGGTAAAGAGGTACAAACTCTGCAGAGTGTGTCTAAAACTATCATGATAGCCGTGCTCCCGTTATGAGCACCTGGACAGCTTCCATGATTAGAGGGAACTTGGTATTTGGGATGGTTATGGTTGGTATTATGGTTATGGTTGGTTATGGAATTGTTTCTGGTATTGAATATGGTCATTGGCAATGGTGAAATCTGGAATTATTGATGATGGTAGTGAATTCAGACTGGTATTATGATATTACTTATGATTATGATGGGTTTGATTCATATACCTATAATATATTTCTTTTCAAATGTTTTAATGTACTTTTCAGCACTTTGCCATTATTATTGTCGTCGTTTGAATCAGCCACATGTCATACTTTCCACACTTGCTGAGTACGACATGTACTCACTCTTGCAATCCCCCCCCCAACAGTTGCAGGTCGGGATTGGGAGTTTAATGGTGATAATGCGGAGTTTTAGGCCGTGTCTACCGTCAGCTTGCCTGTGGTGTTGATTGGAGCTGCGCTATCCCTTATGCTTTAGTTTGCTTAGTTGCTTAATTAGTCTATTTCCACTACATTAGTTGAACTTGTCATAAATATTCATTAGTGGTTGTATTCGAGGATAATATGGTTTGTTTAATAAAATTTGGTTAATTAATCTTTTTTTGTTGAAATTTTCTGTATACTCTTTTGTGAATGCACTCGTGTATGTGTGATGAACATCCTGGGCACACATATGCGTTAGCTTGGTTTATTTTTCAGAACAGGGCGTCACACGTCGGTAGAGATCCCCTTCTACCAACGTGTATCTTTTAGCCAATCTGACTATCCGGTCAGCGGATACACTGTCTTCAGAAAGGATGATGTCTTTCAAGTAGCTCCGGATCTCCGAGATCCATGCATCGGAGCTAACTTGAGCTTCTGAGTCATGCGTGCTGGGTTGCTCGAAGCTTCCGACAGCACTTATGACCCTTGGTGGACGCCATGGTAGCAGGGCCACCGGGACTGCCAGCTTCGAGGTGCTGGTCTCACCCCCTTTGCTTAGTATGGCAGGCTGAGCTGTTGGTTTTGAGAACCTCCGTACGAAGATTCCGTCAGAAGCCAGAGCTCCGGTTGAGGCTTTCGTCGAGAGTTCGTCGGCTTCAACGTTATGAAGACGCTGAACATGATGGAGATCCAGGACTTCGAAGTCCTTGTGAAGCCTCTGGACTTCAAGCAGATAAGCAACTAATTGAGGATTGTTGCAGGAATATTCATCTTTCACTTGTTTGATGATGAGTTGTGAATCTCCTTTTAACAACAGCTATTTGACACCATAAGATAGTGCCACCTTGAGTCCATAGATGAGGGCTTCATACTCTGCCATATTGTTGGTTGCCTTGAAATCAAGGTGTACCATGTACTTGACCTTCTTCCCGGTCGGAGCCAGAAGAAGGATTCCTGCTCCGGCCCCCTGCTTTTGCATAGAGCCGTCGAAGTAGAGAGTCCAGTGAGGCTTGGTGAATACCGGAACCTTGAGTGCTGGTTTCTGCTCACTGTGGCCCCTAGGGTTTGATGGAGAGGGAGTCCATTCCGCCACAAAGTCAGCCAAGGCTTGACTTTTGATTGCTTGTCTTGACACGAATTCTAGATCGAATTCAGCCAGTTCCGCTGCCACTTTGCAATGTTCCCGGTAGAATTAGGATTATGCAAAATAGCACGCAATGGCAAAGAAGTTACCACTGATATTTTTGTGGGCTTGGAAGCAGTGATGAAGCTTCCTTGAGGCGATAAGAACTGCTTAAAGCAGTTTATGCACTCAATGTATCTTGTCTTGCCGTCGTGAGGTACTCCACTCATGAAGTACACGGGGCATTGGATGGTTCAAACCCTTTCAGAAGGACCCGGAGCTTCCTCTCCATGGACCCGAACCCTGCAGGAGGGTTCCCGACCTTCAGGTTGTGCTTCTTGGACCCTCCCGGAGGGGTCCAAAACTCCTTCTTGTTCGATCCGAACCTCACTAGGAAAATCCAGATCATCTTGGTCAGCCAGGTGAACCTCCTAAAATGAATGAGGGTGATTTCCTAACATTTCGTATTGAGGTTCCGTGTCTGGGAGCTGAGACCCAGTCACGTCTTCAGGTGATTGCGGACCCTCCCGGAGGAGTCTGGACTCCTGGATTGGATGTGGTTCCGGTCTTTCCGCAAACAGGACCATACTAACAACTTCGGTGGTTACCAAAATGTAAAGTAGTAAAGGCTCGACAGGAATAGGAGCTACCAATAGTAGTGTGGTTAGTAGTTGTTTCAGCTCTTGAAACACCTTTTCTACTTCTTCAGGCCAATGAAAAGGTCCGGACTTCCTCAAGAGTTTGAAGAATGGTAGTGCCCGTTCTGCTAGTCTTGAGATAAACCGACTGAGCGCAGCTAGGCATCCAGTTAGCTTCTGGACATCTTTAATGCAGGCTGGGGGCTGCATATCTTCTATATCCTTGATCTTCGCCGGATTTCCTTCAATTCCTTGGTGAGTCACCAAGAACCCCAGAAGCTTCCCGGAGCTAACCCCAAAGATACACTTGTCCGGGTTCAGCTTGGTGCACGTGGTGCACAGCTTGTTGAAGACGGCTTGTAAGTTGTCAAGGAGTGACTCCTTGTTTTTGATCTTCACAATGATGTCATCGACATACACCTACACCAAATCTCTAATTAGCTCTCCAAATGTTTTGTACATAGATCGCACAAATGTTGAAGCAAGGTTTTTAAGACCGAATTTCATGGCAGTATAACAGTACAATCCATCTACTGTTATGAAGGCAGTATGATCTTCATCTTCCTTAGACATTTGGATTTGATGATATCCAGAATATGCATCTAAGAAACACAATAGCTCACAACCGGAGGTAAAGTCCACTATCTGATCTATTCTAGGTAGTGGAAATGGATCCTTTGGACATGCCTTATTTAAGGTGGTGTAGTCGATACACATCCGAAGCTTCCCACCGGCCTTGGGTACAACAAATGGGTTTGCCAGCCATTTCGGATGGAAGACTTCCCGGATGAATCCAGCTTCGAGCAACTTCTTGATTTCCTGTCGGATAAAGTTTTGTCGCGAGATTGATTGCTTCCAGGGCTTCTGGTGTATAGGCCGTGCGTCTGGGTAGATCTTCATATTGTGCTCAATCACCTCCCTAGGGATCCCAGGAATTTGAGACGATTGCCAGGCAAACATGTCGACATTAGCCCGGAGGAAAGTGATGAGTGCGAGTTCCTATTTGTTGTTCATTCCCCCCGATATACGGGTAGTCTGAGCAGCATCGGAACCAATTTGGACGACCTTGATGGGAACGTCGGTGTTGCTGCTTGGTTGCACACGAGGTGCAGAAGTAGGACCTTTATGACGAATGCTTGCAGGATTCGGAGCTGGCTCCTTACTGGATGCTTCCTCTTGCGCTGTGGTAAGCGCATAGAGTTCTTCCAGTGCAGTAACTCCTGCGCTATGATCTCCGCAGTTCTGGAGAACGTCCGTGTGTGTTGGCATCTTCAACACCAAGTAGCCATAATGGGCAGCAGCCATAAACTTTTATAAAGCTGGCCTACCCAAAATGGCATTGAAAGGCAGACTGATCTGCGCGACGTCAAAGTCTAGTTTCTCTGTTCTGTAGTTCTCCCGGGTCCTGAAGGTCACTAGGAGTGTTATGGAACCGAGAGGAGTAATGGTTCCCGGACCTACTCCGAAGAAAGGCCGGGATGAGCGAAGGTCCGAAGGCCGGAGCTAAAGCTTAACGAAAGCTTTGAAGCTTATGAGGTTTAGCCCGGAACCTCCGTCCACCATTACATGGTGGATTTGAATATTGTTAATGTTGGGTCACACCATCAACGGGAGTTTACCAGCCCCGATCATGTTTCGGGGGCATTCCAAAGCATCAAAAACGATGGCATTATCCATCCATTTTTGATGTGGTTATGCCTTAGCAGTGGGAGCTGCAACGACCATGTCCTGCCGCATTTTCTTGAGGATGTGGCGAGAGGTGATGTCCCAAGAACCACCATAGATGGTGTTCAAGGTCTTCTGACGTTCGGTGTCAGAGACGTCGGAGTCGTCTTGATAGTGTTGTAGACGACTTTCAAGATCTTTTTGGGGTCCTGGAAACCTAGCTCCTCTTTGGCCAGAGCTTCGTTGACTTTTTGTTTTCCTTCCCTTTGATAGAAAGGAGCTTCTTCTCAGCGCTTGTTGTAGCGTTCGGCAAGGTTCCGAACCTCCCGACATTCTTCCAAGCTGTGTCGGTTCGTCTTGTGAATCGAACACCATGCTTTGGAACTGCCTCCATCTTCTGATGATGGTCGAGGCCGTTTCTCAGAGCGTGGCCCTCATCTTCCAGGAGCTGCAGCGGCAACAGTAGCTAGAGCACCGACCGACAACTTTTTTTTTTTTGCCGTTGGGCTTCTTTTTCTTCTTTCCACTACTGGAGGTAGCGGCTTCAGTTTTGGAGGACTTCTGGTTGGCCTCCGGAGCTGTCTTACAATGCATTTCACGGCCCTCCGCAGCTCTAGCACATTTGTCGGCTAGGCTGAAGAGTTTCATGACGTTGGTAACTTCTTTAATGGCCAGCTTCTTCAACATCTTCTTATCTAGAACGCCCTGTCTGAATGCAACGATAATAGGGAGCTCGAGATTGAAGGGATGGTATGCCGTAACTGAGAGAACCGCTGGATGAAGGATCGTAGCGATTCCCTCGACGTTTGCTTTATGGCAAACATGTCCAATTCAGTGCCAGGCCAGGTGTAGGAGCTCCCAATGTTGGCAGTGAATTGCTGGCATAGCTCTGCCCAAGTATTAATGGAGTCAGGTGGAAGACTCATGAACCAGGACCTTGTAGTCCCAGCTAAAGCCACTTGGAAGTAATTGGCCATTACAGCCTCATCACCCCCCGCTGCCAGTATGGCAGTGGAGTAAATTTGAAGGAATTCAGTGGGGTTGACAGTCCCGTCGAATTATTCCAGCAGGTGAGGTCGGATCTTCTGTGGCCATCTGACCATGCGTAAGTGCATGGCCAGGGCAGAACAGCCTCCTACTACTCATTGAGGAGCAGGGTTGTCCCGAGCTTCTCGCCTCTCACAAGCGCGCTCGATGTGGACACGACCATCCTGCTGCCGGTAACGACGATCCAGTTCCCACCGCAGGTCATGAGTCGGAATCCTGGTGATGGTATGGGTGCGTCGCACCCCAAGGGGCAACGAAGTCACCTGCTGGGATGCAGCACATCTCCTTTGTTGCGAGACTTGTGGACCAAGTCGGCCCGACAAGGTTCGTCGTTGAGATGGTGCTCGCCCCGAAGGGGGAGGACCTTGATTGCTGATGCTTGCAGCCGCAGCTGCGACCAGATGGTCGACATCAGCTCTCCACTGCTCCATAGCACCCTGGGGTGCACCTGGAGGTGGTGGGTGTTGTAGGAGAGCTCACACAACAATGAGTGTGTGCTCAGGGTTGTTGTTTGTCGATGCAGTGATCGACGCGGATGCCCCATCTTGTTGACCAGCATTGTTTGCCGGAACAGATGGTGGCCATGGTGCCATAGCGCCTGCTGGAACAATGGCACCTGCTGGTTGTTGGACTTTGGAGGGATTGCCTCCGGCAGGTTGTCCAGCACGGTTGCCAATATCCAGCAGCTGAATTCACCATCTTGTGATCTCAGGACTGTATTCTCCCTTCCTGGCAGGCCAAATGACGAAGTGTTTGATACGACACTTCCCCTAGACCCGTAAGAAGCAGCCCGCGGAGGTTCTTTTATGGTTGGGGTACACAAAGATCAAGATCAAGATGATGACACCAGAGATATACGTGGTTCGGGCTGCCTGAGCATAATACCCTACTCCACGGGATTTGTGTTGTTGTATTGTGCGAGTATGTTCGCTAGTATCAGGGTCAGCTCAGCTAGGCTCAGATCCCCTCCCCTGAGTTCGTGCGGTACTGCCCTTTTATAGTTCTAAGGACTGACCGTTACCAAGCTTGCCTGGCCCGACATGTGGCCCTGGCATATTTAATGGCCTAATACACTGTCTAAAGAGTATTATGCATGATTAATAGTGTGATAACGTTCCTTAATGGCTGCGTTACCCCTATTAACAACGCTCTTGATCGTGTGTCATTAATACGGCATTAATGACACGTAATTACATCTTGTAATTGCCGCTTTAATTACGGTTGATGGCTCATGCTGAAGGAGATCTGCCAGTGTACGCATCGATGAAGGTCCAAAGGCTCCACACGTGGAAGCTCCGGAGCTTTCCCTTACGGGGGGTTAGGTCCGGAGCTACTGTACATGTGTCGGCACCGGAGTTTCTCTCTGCTGGGGGTTAGGTCCGGAGCCGTTGTATATGTGTTGACGACGGAGCTTCCCTTTGTTAGGAGTTTAGCTTTGGCTTTCTTTTACACGTGTTGACCCAGGAGCTACCCATATGAGGGGAGCGGTCCCAGCGCAATGTGACATGTGGGGCCTGAGAAGACCTTCAATTCTGGTATGTAGAACTCCCTTGTACTCTTCGTGGTACTCAGGGGTGCCGAGTACGCAGGGTACCGACAAATATGATCAGTAAGCATACAACAATCAAGCAATGACCATAATTCATCAAGATCAAGTATTTGAAATAGTTTTTGGAGAAAATTGAGAAAGATGATTGTTGCAACTCAAACAATATATTTTTAAGAGTCCATACAGGTATGCAAGTTTTCAAGCCACATTCCGAGCATCAAGGATATTTAGTTCATTTCGGAGCTCGCAAAACCATTTTTCATCAAGTGGCTTGGTAAATATATCGGCTAGTTGTTTTTCGGTGTTGACATGGGAAATAGCTATGTCTCCTTTCATTGAATGGTCTCTCAAAAAGTGATGTTGGATGTCTATATGTTTGGTTCTAGAGTGTTCAACTGGATTATGAGCAATTTTGATGGCACTCTCATTATCACAAAGGAGTGGAATACAACTCATATTGTAACCGTAATCCCTTAGAGTTTGTCGCATCCAAAGGAGTTGTGCACAACAACTCCCGGCTGCAACATACTCTGCTTTGTCCGTGGATAAGGCAATGGAATTTTGTTTCTTGGAGGACCAAGAAACTAAGGATCTACCTAGGAATTGGTAGGTACCGGAGGTACTTTTTCTATCTACTTTGCATCCGGCATAATCTGCATCGGAGTATCCAATGATATTGAACTTGGAACCTTTGGGGTGCCAAAGGCCTAGGTTGGGTGTATGAACAAAATATCTCAAGATCCTTTTAACGGCTGTGAGGTGACACTCCTTAGGATTGGCTTGAAATCTCGCACACAAACATACACTCAACATAATATCAGACCTAGATGAACATAGGTAAAGTAAAGATCCAATCATGGAGCGATATACCTTTTGATCCACGCTTGGTCCATCTTCATTGAGATCCAAGTGTCTATTAGTTGCCATGGGAGTCTTGATAGGCTTCACCTTCTCCATCCCAAACTTGTTGAGTATGTCTTGAGTGTATTTGGTTTGGCTTATGAATGTCCCTTCCTTTTATTGTCTCACTTGGAATCCCAAGAAGTACTTCAGCTCTCCGATAATAAACATCTGAAACCTATCTGTCATAATCTTACTAAATTCTTCACAAAAAGATTTGTTAGTAGAACCAAAGATAATGTCATCAACATAGATTTGACAAATAAAAAGATCATTGTCGAAGTGTTTCGTGAATAAAGTATAATCATCTTTTCCAATCTTAAAACCATTTTCAATTATGAAATCTCTAAGACACTCATACCAAGCTCTAGGAGCTTGTTTTAGGCCGTAGAGAGCCTTACGCGGTTTAAAGACGTGGTCGGGGAACTCTTTGTCTTCAAATCAGGGAGGTTGCTCCACGTACACCTCCTCCTTTATTGGACCATTGAGGAAGGCGCTTTTCACATCCATTTGGTAGAGCTTGAAATCATGGTGAGTAGCGTATGCAAGCAATATTATAATTGATTCAAGTCTAGCTATGGGAGCAAAGGTTTTATCGAAATCCAAACCTTCGACTTGTGAATACCCTTTGGTCACAAGTCATGCTTTGTTCCTTGTCGCCACCCCGTGTTCGTCTTGTTTGTTGCAGAAGACCCATTTGGTGCCGACGACGTTTGCATTAGGTCTTTCAACAAGTTCCCACACCTCATTCCGTTTGAAGTTGTTCAGTTCTTCTTGCATCGCCACCACCCAGTTTGAATCTTTCAATGCATCCTCAATCATGCGTGGTTCCAGAAAGGACACAAAAGAGTAACGCTCACAGAAGTTAGCTATGCGGGATCTAGTTGTTACTCCCATTTGAATGTCACCGATGATGTTGTCGATTGGGTGATCTCTTTGGACACATTGGTGTACTCTTGGGTGTGGCACTTGTGGTCTTGTGTCTTCATGATCTTCTTCTTCTCCCCCTAGATGGTTGCCCTCATTGACTTGTTGATCATCTTCGTCTTCTTGAGGTTAATCTTGTGTGGAAGCTCCCCCTTGATCATTGGCCTCCACTTGTAGTTCATCTTCCTCATGCATATGTGGAGGTGGCTCTTATGGTCGAACATCGCCCAATGCCATTCTTCTCAATGCTTGACAAGGAGCTTCTTCTCTATGTAGCACACATGGATCAACTTGATCTTTTTGGGAGCCATTAGTTTCATCGAACACTACGTCATGTGCTACTTCAACAAGTCCGGAGGTCTTGTTGAAGACACGATAGGCGTAGGAGTTCGAATCATATCCAAGCAAGAAACCTTCATCGGACTTCGAAGCGAACTTTGAAGTCCTCGGCTTCTTGTTCAAAATATAGCATTTAGAACCAAAGACTAAAAAGCAAGAAATGTTTGGCTTGTTACCGGTGAGTAGCTCATATGATGTCTTCTTGAGTAGTCGATGAAGGTAGAGTCAGTTTATGGCGTGGCAAGCGATGTTAACCGCTTCCACCCAAAACCGATCTGAGGTCTTGTATTCATCGAGCATTGTTCTCGCCATCTCTATGAGGGTTCGGTTCTTCCTTTCGGCAACTCCATTTTGTTGAGGGGAATAAGGTGCTGAAAACTCATGCTTTATCCCTTCTTCGTCTAGGTACTCCTCAACTTGAGTGTTCTTGAACTCTGTGCTGTTGTTGCTTCGTATGTTCTTGACCTTCAATAAGAACTTATTTTGGGCACGCTTGAGAAACTTCTTTAGGGTTCCTTGAGTTTTTGTCTTATCATGCAAAAAGAAAACCCAAGTGAAGCGTGAAAAGTCATCAACAATTACGAAGCCATATTTGTTACCGCCGATGCTTATGTATGCAATTGGACCGAAAAGGTCCATGTGAAGTAGCTCGAGCAGTCTTGTTGTAGTCATGACGATCTTCGCGAGATGAGGTGCTCCAACTTGCTTCCCGGCTTGGCACGCGCTAGAAGGCCTGTCTTTCTCAAAAACAACATCCTCCAAACCTCGGATGTGATCGCCCTTGAGATGTGTTTGAAGATTCCGCATACCAACATGCGCTAGCTGTCTATGCCACAGCCAACCCATGTTGGTCTTTGCAATCAAGCATGTGTCAAGTTCGGCTTTATCTTTGTTGAAGTCAACAAGGTAAAGCTTTCTCTTTAACATACCCTTGAATGCAATGGAACCATCACCCCTTCTAGAGACGGTCACACCCTCATTAGTAAACAAGCAATTATAAACTTTGTCACATAATTGATATATAAATAGCAGGTTATAATCTAAGGAATCGACATGTAACACATGAGAAAGAGTATGTTGAGACGATATAGCAATTTTACCGGTACCAAGCACCTTTCCTTGACTATTGTCTCCAAAATAGATGCCCTCGCTTGGATCCTAATTTTCTTGATACTCAACGAACATCCTTCTTTCTCCGGTCATATGGTTGGTGCAACCATTGTCTAGCACCCATTTCGATCCACCAAAGGAATGGGCTACAAAAACAAATCATGCCTTGATTTTAGGTACCCAAGCTTGCTTGGGTCCTTTGACGTTAGTTACAAGAGATTTTGACACCCACACAAGAGACTTGGTGTTCCCATGGCATGGCCCAACATAATGAGCATAAACTTTACCAAAATTGTTTCTCATTTGAACATAGGATGTATCGAAAGTCCTAAATAATATTTGTTGTTGTTTGTGAACAGAACTAGTCTGGGAAACCGGACTTGTCCGGAGGACCGGACATGTCACAGTAAGGACTAGACTAGTCTGGTTATTGTATGTGTTGACTATCTTGGACTTATTAGCATTATTGGTCTTTCTAGCTTGAGAGGAGTTTCCCCTCACAAAGGCAATGCTCTCCTTGTTATTTTTATGGATTCTAGCATATTGCTTTTCACCATAAGAATACCCAATGCCATATTTGACATTAGGAGGTCTTGTGACCAAGTATGCACTACGTGCATATTTGATTTTCTTCTTGTCAAACATGCCACTTTGGGAAGGATGCTTGTCCTTGGTAGAGGTTGACTTTTCCTTCAAGCTAGTCTCAATTTTAGCACATGAACAAGTAATAGTAGCTTCAGTTTTAAGTGGTTGAGAAGGTGAGCTTGAAGAGGATGAGGGGTCACTTTGTTTGACTGACTCAACTTGTACCTCAAGGATTTTGTTAACATTGGATAGGTTAGCAAGTTCATCCTTGATGGTGGTGTTTGAGTCGCTTAACTTCAAGCAAGCTTCCTTGGTTGAGGCTAACCCATGTTCCAAGGACTTGCCTCGCTCCTTTTAAAGTCCTAGAAGTTTGTCAAGTTCAAGATATTCCTCCATTTGGGAGATAATCATATCTTCTTGACGGTTGATCAACTTCTCCTTCTCATTTTTGCAGCTGTTTTCTTATCTAAGCCAACGAGCATGTCTTCATTATCACTAGGAACTTCATTATCACTAGAATAGGAAAGCACGAAAGATGATTTGGTTGTTACCTTTTGTGTACCTTCCTATGCCATGAGGCAAGTGTTGTTGCCCTTCCATGCGCCTAGAGTTGGGAACAGGGTGGACTTCTTGGATGTCTTCTCGATAGCTATGCTAGCCATCTCCTCTTCCTCTTCGGATGAGGACTCGTCATTTGAGTCCCATTCCTTTCCTAGATGCGCTTGTCCAGCTTGCTTCTTTTTCTTTAAGAATTTCTTGGGTTGAGCTCTTGTTTCCTTTGTTTTCTTCTTGTTTCTTCGTAGGGCATTCAACTATAAAGTGATCATATTCACCACAGTTATAGCATGCCCGCCTCAACTTTGGTGTAGACTTCTCTTTATATTTTCCTTCACTTGATTTTCCCCCTTGTATTTTCTTCATCATTTTCTTTAATCTCTTCATAAAGAGGATCATGTCCTCTTCGTCAATGTTGCCGCTCTCGTCATCGCTGTCCTCTTCTTGTTGAGCTTCTCGAGCTTCTTTAGAAAGGGCTTGCAAGTGGATTTCAAAGCGACCCCTTTCTTCTTTGTCGAGGTGAGGTCGACAATCTCCTTGAAATGCTTTGCCTGCTTTTCCATCATCTCGAAATTGATGATTTTCCCAAGTAGCTCATCCGGGGTCATTTTCTTGTACCCGGGGCTTTCTCTAATCATCGAGCACAAAGTGACGTTGTGAGGCATGAAAGCTCTAAGGATGAGCTTCACCACCTCGTGATCGTTACACTTCTTGCTTCCATATGCTCGAACCTTGTTGATGAGCATCTTTAACCGATTGTACATGTATTGTGGCGACTCATCTTGTTCTATGGCGAATCTTCCCAATTCGCCTTTGATCATTTTGATCTTCGCTTCTTGCTCATGACGATTGCCTTCATGTGCGGTTTGCAATGTATCCCATATTTCTTTCACTATCTCGAGCCCATCCACCTTGGTGAACTCGTCCTGAATTATAGAGGATGTAATGACTGCTGAAGCTTGAGCATTCCGATGAATTGCTTGCTCTTGACTTGGGGTAAGCTCGTCGTCGTCGTCCGGGATATCTATTCTTGTACACACAATGTGCCATAAACTGGGATTGAGTGAGATTAAGTGCATTTTCATGTTTTGCCTCCACATTGAGTAGTCATTGCCGTCGAAGTGTGGGGCTTTTCCTAGGGGAATAGATAAGTAATGGTTATTGTTGGAATTAAGATGATCGTAGTTAAAAGGATATCAAGAGTAGTCGATGTGACTACCCCCCTTGTTCTTCTTCTTCTCGTCCTCGGCCTTCACTTTCCCTTTCGAGAGTGCTTTATTCCTTAGGAGCACCTTGAGTTCAAGCGTCTCCTCATCGTCATTCTCGAAGTCCTGGATGGCATCGAGGAGCTTCTCCAATTTTTGAGCTTTTTAGTCTTCAACCTTCTCTTGGTTAAGACTCTTGTGCACATCCTTCATGTCCGATATGTTCTCTTCGAGCGATTAGTCTCTTGCGAAGAGTCCTGCTCTGATACCAATTGAATGTGGCCTAGAGGGGGGTGAATAGGCCTTTTTGAATTTTAGTCCGAACATGCAACACTTAACAAACTGATCAAATCCTGACATATCGGACTAGTTCGATAGAGTGCGGACTATTCCGGTGCGTGCAAACTAAATTGATCAAGTTTGATCAATGATTTCAATACAAGCACAGTACACAATAGAATATAGTATGTAAATTGAAAGTATTGAGTCAATCAAACTAAGTGTAGCACAAATTAACTTTTATTTGAATGTTTTAACGTAAGATGGACAAGATCAATCAAACCCTAGAATATGATATGAGAAACTTAAGAACAGATTTGACACATGATTTTTATCCCGTGGTTTGGTTCCCACAGAGGCAACCTACGTCCACGTTGAGGAGCCCACAAGAGGACCGAGTCTTCACTGACCCTAACCTTATCGAATCGCCACGAAGGCCAATTCTTCTTCCACTATCACAAAGGGGCAAATGACCAAGTTCAAGGGGCCTTCTCACAAGTTGAGGGCTCCCAAAGATTACAATTCAAACACCACCAAGAACACACTTGTAAGATCAACAATGAAACAGTGGGAGTGTGTTAGAGATCAAACCCAAGAGCTCAAACGTGTTAGAGATCAAACCCAAGAGTGTGTCTCTTTTTTGATCCAAAGTGAATCCTCAAGGGATTGATCTTTCTTGTGTTGGATTGCGTGGAGAGATGTGTTTCTTGGCTCTTGGAGGGTGTGACGGCGCAGGGGGTAGAGTTAGTTGATAGTTGGGCCGTGAACATCTATTTATATTAGGGTTTTCAAAAGTTATCGTTAGGGTTTTGAGGGTCCGTACTAGTCTGTGGTGGAGTCCAGGCTAGTCCAGTGTGCATCGTGCAAGAAACCCTAAGTGTCTAGGAATATCAGACTTGTCCGGCTAGGAGCGGAATTGTCTGATTTTAGTCAGAAAGGTTTTCGGACTTGTCCATGGTGATATCGAACTAGTCCGGTATGGTGATACCCTTAGTGAATGTAGGACAAGTCCACACTTTGAGGACTTGCCCGATTTTAGTCAAAGGCATTATTGGACTAGTCCGAACATTATCGAACTAGTCCGGTGCGGACAAGTCCGCATTGGCTGGACTTGTCCGAACCTATCCAGAGAGGTTATTAGACTAGTCCGGTGTATATCAAACTAGTACGTTTTTCCTGTGAAATGTGAAGTGTGTGAGGATTTTTATGCTTGAGCTCTTGGGATGTGTTACACCAACACACTCCCTACACAATTATGTATTCTATTCAGCTCTTGAGCTCTTTTCCGAATTTATGCTCATTTTCCTTTCCTTTTGGAACTTTCTTCATTCTTTCATTAAAACCTGTGCTCATCTCAATAATGTGGTTAGGATCTCATTTGTTTGTCATAAATCAACCAAAACCCACAAGGGATGCCTAGATGCACTTTCTGTATCTGTAAACTTTTTTTGTAAAAATCCCAGAACTTGAATGAATTTGATCTTCTTGATATTTGGTCTTCGTTATTGAATCTTCTGTGGATGAGTGGCCACCATAGTATACTTGGCCCACTGGTAGACGTGATCAATGGATTGATGACATCTACCATCTGGTACTTGGCATTGAGCTGTTAGGTAAGCTCCGAGCTTGAACGTAGCCTCTAATAGCATCCACGAGACCCATTACCAATGTGTAAAACAATAGCATGCGGCCATTTGGAAGTGCTGGAGCTTGTTGATCTGACGGGACCCACTATCAACGTGTAAAACGTTAACATGGGGGCCCCTGCAGGTGCCGGAGCTCCCAGAACGAATGTATAAAACTTTTGTCCTGCACATGAGAGAGAAAGAAAAGTAGTAAAAGTGCTTCTTCTTGCCTGTAGTTGAGTTGTGTCTTACTGTCCTTAGTTGAACTCTGGGTCCTGAACAATTTAGTGTGATAATATCAGTATATTGGTTGCGCTTTCATCTAGGACCGTGTGCCGTTTGTACCCGCCTTACTTTGATGCAACAACTGAAAACTTAGAGTGTGCGTACATAGGGTGTTGGACCAGGCTAAGCATTTAGCACACTCCAGACCTATCATTGGCATTGGTTTTCGGGTGAGTAGGCCATTTAGCGTTCACTAGGTCCCAAAAAAGACTACAAAAATACTTAAATATATATCACAAGAATTCTTAGAAACCTTGCAATAGGATTGCACACCTTTACTATTGGCAAGAAGGTATAACGGGGCGAATAAGTAATAACATGCGCAATGTAAATGCACGTAAAAGAATGTTTCATATTATAGCATTTCATAGTAATTTCGGGTAACAGGAGAGGCAAATGATACACACTTAAGGTACGGAACCATACTAAGCATGCTGTACATCTTTGGATCTACCCCACTTGTTCTTGGACACTATGAAATACTATAATAACTACAGACTCACATCCTTCCCAAGTGTAGAACTTACAGAGTTGTTCAATCTTCCAGGGGTTGGGAAGCGGTGTCCCTTCCTCTGTAGCCAAGCGTACGTATCTGGTTTGGGAAACTTTTATCACTCGGAAGGGGGCTTCCCAGCTAGGGTAGATCTTGTTCATTCCTCCTCAAGAAAGTATGCGCCGCAGCACCAGATAACCTACTTCAAGGTGCCGATTGCGCACATGTCATTGCTGATAGCACCGGAGCCTTTGGTGGTACCGCGCATTTCGGACAACCGCTCGGCATCTTGCCTCATCGGCAAGTTCTAGATCATCACGCTAGAGCTGGTCCTGCATTGCTTCGTCGTAATTTTGGACTCAAAGAGAACCCATAGTTATCTCCGGAGGAAGGACAACTTTGGTTCCGTACACCAAGAACAAAGGTTTCTCTCGTGTAGCCGGCTAGCCCACAATGCAGGCGTAAGCTCCTCAATCCAATTGGCACCATGCTTTTTCAAGTGTTCATAGGTGCGAGTCTTGTGTCCTTTGAGAATCTCAGCATTTGCTCTCTCGGGCCCATTACTTGGTGGATGTGCTACTGATGCATAGCTAATATTGATGCCTAGGTATTTACAATATTCTTGGAATGCTGCATCGGTGAATTGGATCCCGTTGTTAGTGATGACTCTATTCGGGACTCCAAACCTGCAGACGGTGGACTTCAAGAACTTGTTGGTTGATTGCTTGTTGATTGTTACAACAGGAGCTGCTTCCAGCCACTTTGTGAACTTGTCGATGGCGACATAGAGAAACTGGTACCCTGTGATGGCTTTGGGAAAAGGTCCCTTAATATCAAGCCCCCATACAGCGAATGGCCGTGAAGGTGGAATCATATGCAGTGACTGGGCCAGTGTATGGATCTGCTTTGCATGAGACTGGCACGCCTCGTATTTCTTGACCAACTTGACTGCATCCTGGAGAGCTGTAGGCCAGTAAAAACCTTGCCAAAAAGCCTTACCGACCAACGTGTGGGATGAATCATGATTCCCACACTCGCCTCCATGGATTTCTGCGAGAAGCTCGCAACCATCTTCCCGGGTTATGCACCGAAATAGGATGCCATGGGTGCCACGTCGATAGAGGTCACCTTGTACCAATGTGTATCTCTTAGCGATCCAGACAATTCATTTAGCGAATACATCTTATTCATGAAGGATATTGTCTTTCAAGTAGTTTTGGAACTCTAGGATCCATGCATTAGGACTAGCTTGAGCTTCTGGATCTTGCACGCCAGGTTGCACGGAGCTCCCTGTGACGCATACAAACCTTGGTGTACGCTATGGTAACAGGGTCACTGGGACCGCCAGCTTCGAGGTGCTGATCTTGCTGCCTTCACCTAGTTCGGCATGCTAGGCAGATGGTGCTTGCAGTCTTCTTACAAAAACTCCGTCGGGCGCCAGAGCCTCGGTAGAAGCTTGTATCTAGAGTTCGTCATCTTCAGCGTTGCTGGCACGCAGGACATGGCATAGGTCCATGACCTGGAATTCCCTCTGCATCTTCAGGACTTGAAGTAGATATACTGCTAGTTGTGGATTATTGCAACAACATTCACCTTTAACTTGCTTGATAATGAGTTGCGAATCTCCTTTCACTACCAACCGTTGGACGTCGAATGACAGCGTAGTCTTTAGTCTGAAGACGAGAAATTCATATTCCTCCATGTTGTTGGTCACCTTGAAGTCAAAGCTGTAGGATCAAAGAGCATGTGAAAAGCTACCAGAGGGGTGGTGAATGGTAGATTTAAACTTTCTCAGCAGAAACAACAAAAACCCCTTGGTAGAAAATCAATATGTTATGAAACCATGTGTGCAACTATTCTAAACATGTTCAATCGAGACAAAAGTAGTAGATATTATAGAGAATCAAGTCACGAAGACACGGCAACAAGAATCATGAAAAACCGTTGAGAAAAAATCAAGTTACGATCGAAAGATCGAACAAGGGTCAATCTCTTCTACCCGAGTAACAAACCAGATCTGCAACACAGCAAAGAAGCTCGTGCAGATCAAAAACCGCAAATCCAAGATCATGGAATTTTTACAGGTGAATATAATCAAGTTGTGAAGATAAACAAAAAAGAATCACATCAATTGGATATGCAAAACTCAAGTTATGATAGAAACACCAACGCAGCATAGTGTTGTGCTGAAACTCGACGAGAAAAACTTGTCTAAAACAAGTCGGACGAACAAGGCACAAAAGCTCATTTAAACTACAAATTCTATTGATAAAAACACAAGAGGAACATCCCAAAGTCGTCTTACCATGAGCTCTGGCCCCCCTTGCTTATATAACCAGCCCTAAAGCCAACCCAAACCAAACTAGGACTCTAATCCGACTCAGTTTCAACCAAAACATTCCATAACTGCTCAAGACTCTTCCATACACAGATATAAGCAATCTAAAGACTTCCTAACACCTTAGGCATGTATCCCACATTCCTAATACAACTCAACTTCGTGACCCACACGAAATCTAACCAAAGCAAACTTTAAAAAAATCCATAAACGAACCGTAACCACCTCAAACGCAGCCTAAGGCATAATCGAGCGGGTTGGAACTTTCTGACCAATTTTTTACGTCCACTTATCTTCATCACACCTTGGAACCATGTTGCCACATCCATGCACTACTTTCAAATAGGCAAACACCTTCCAATAACAGCCACGATACCTTCATATGCATTGTTCTTGATCCAAACATGCTGCATAACCTCCTGATCAACTCAACCACAATTCCTCCCAAACTTGGTTCTTGAACCTCATCTTCTCCCTAAGACTAGTTCAATGGATTCCGTCACCAGCCATGTCTTCACCTAAAGCAACACCTGCACATAAACAAACAACCAATTCTTCTGAGCACAAGTCCTTGACTTGACTCTCGTTAGTTCGAAAACCACAACACCTTACGTGAGCACATCACATAAGCATGTTGCAAAGCATATCAAAACATTAACCACCGTAAACAACCATAACACTTCAAAAACTTAGTAAAAGAATACTAAGAGAACTTTCCATAAGCGTAAAGCAAGTTTGGAACATTGCAAATTAAAAGCAAAACCACTACGATCTTGCACCGGACCTTGCCAAACTTAATCGTACCTTGCGTTGGACCTAGCCAAAACTAACCGGACCTTCCGCCGGACCTAGCCAAAGTTGGTCGGACTTCACGTAGGACCTAGCCAAAACATGCCGGACCTATTGTCGGACGCTGCTGGATCTACTCAAAGCATGTCAGACCTATCATTGGACCTTGCCGGAGCTACCCAAAGCATGCTGGACCTATCGTTGGACCTTGCCGGAGCTCGGATCTAGAGTCGGACCTCGATGAAAAGGGTGTTTTGGCAATATTAAAAACTTTTATCGTAATAGCCAATATATTCAGCACACATAGGTCTCACAATCTCCACTTGATGAATGCATTGACAACAGCACTTAAAATCCGTACATTGGCTTATTCACATGAAAAGTTTTGAAAACAATTTTCTCCCCCTTTCTGAAAATCGAAAGAGAAAGAAGTTTCAAAAATATTTCTCCCCCTATATCTATACATATTTCTCGCCCTTTGACAATGTATCCAACAATGTTCAAAAGAGAAATTTCAATTGTTATGAGCATATTATAACATATACATATAAAACAGTGTTCATCCAAGTCATACTATCAAGGAACTTACACTATCACATCAATAAGATACATGAAGTAGTGTAAGCGATGCTAGAGATCAAGTGTAATTTTCAATTTAAGCAAGTCAAGATCTCTCAAACTTAACTATTTCAAAAACGTGAAAGCATGACACTTGTTGTGGCTTTTTTTATTATTTTCCAAGCTCAAATTCAGATCATAAGACATTTGCAAGAGATTATACACTGCATCTGCATTATTCTAACCAACCAAGCTAAGTCTATGTCATTTGACAAGCCAAGTCTATGTCATTTGACAATCAGAAGCTTAAGGACATGGTTTTAGTCATACACAACTTCTTCCAAGTTCATATCTAAGTGCAATGATAAGCTATCTTAAAAGAAAAGTGTGATGCATGCATATTCTCTTGATCTTTTCTCAATTTTTATTTGGACATAAAAACTCAACATGTGAGTTGATTACTTGATTAATTCTTTATGATTAAAAGCACTTGTGAGCATGCAACAAGTTCAAAACAAAAACAAAGTTCGATCATGACCAGAATTAGTGTAAGTGATTATTCCAATTGCTAGTCATGGCAAAAACTACAAAATGTATAACATGAGTAATGTAGTAAGAACTTCCAGCATGTAAAAGGAATAACAAAGTCATATACGTATGAAATACAATGCTCATATTATTTTAAATTTAGATTCACTCTTAGACTTCCCAAGTTTGAAAACTCTCCCTCAATTTAAGCCATGAGGATGCATAACCCCTATTTCACTACGAATGAACAAAAACGAGTGAAATCCAAAGGTTTTATAAAAATGTCAGCCATGTGTTGTTCGATATCTACATGGTGAAGCACAATGTTTCCTTTTTCAACATTATCACGAAGAAAGTGATACCTAATGTCAATGTTCTTAGTTCTAGAATGTTGCATGGGGTTTTCAGCAATGCAAATGGCACTAGTATTATCACTAAACAACGGAAAACAATCTAGGTCAACCCCATAGTTCTTAAGTGTTTGAACAATCCAAAGAATTTGTGAGCAAGTGCTAGCAGCAGCTACATATTCAGATCCGGCTGTGGATTGTGCAACTGAATTTTTTTTTCTAGAGGACCAAGAAACAAGTGAATTACCAAGAAAATGACAAGCACCCGAAGTACTTTTCCTACCAATCCTACAACCCCCAAAATCAGCATCCGAAAAAGCTTTCAATGTAATGGTTCAGGAAGAAGGAAGAAAAATGCCAAATTCTTGAGTTCCATATAACTACCTGAGAATTCTTTTGAAGGCTTGATGATGTGAAGCACGTGGGGAAGTTTGAAACCGTGCAAAAAGACATACGCTGAATTGTATGGCCGATCTTGATGCCATGAGGTACAAAAGTGATCCAACCATGTTTCGATATTCTTTTTGATCCACGGGTTCACCATTTTCATCAAGTTCAAGTGTCGTTGTTGTTCCCATTGGTTTCCGAAGATGCTTGCTTTTGTCCATCTTGAAGCACTTTAGGAAGTATTTTGTATACTTCATTTGATGCATAGAGGTTCCCTCCTTGGTTTGCTTGATTTGCAGCCCCAAAAAGTATGTGAGTTGTCCCATCATACTCGTCTAAAATTTTGAACTAATCATAGCTGAAAACTTGGACACAAGATCATGAGAAGCACAACCAAAGATAATATCATCCACATACACTTGAACAAATAATGAGTCATTGCCATTGTCGAAGCGTAGTAATGACACTTCCCCCAGACCCGCTAAGAAGCAGCCTGTGGAGGTTCTTGTTATGGTTGGGGTACGCAGAAATCAAGATCAAGATGATGACACCAGAAATTTTTGTGATTTGGGCCGCCTGAGCATAACACCCTACTGCACGGGGTTTGTCTTGTTGTATTGTGTGAGTCTGTTGCTTAGTATGCCCTTTAGCTTGGATGAGATCAGATGTCCCTGAGTTTGTGCAGCACAACCCTTTTATAGTTCTAAGGGCTGACTGTTACAAAGGTTGCCTGGTCCGACATGTGGCCCTGGCGTATTTAATGACATAATACACTATCTAAAGGGTATTAAGCATGATTAATAGTGTGATAGCGTGCCTCAATGGCTGCGTTACCCCTATTAACAGCGCATTGATCATGTATCATTAATATAGTATTAATGACACGTAATCAAGTCTTGAAACTGCCGCTTTAATCGTCACTTGAATGTACATACTGATGGAGATCTGCCAGTGTATACGTTGATGGAGGTCCGGAGGCTCCACACGTGGTAGCTCTGGAGCTTCCCTTTCTGGGGAGGTAGCTTAGGCACCGCTGTGAACGTTTCAATACTGGAGCTTCCCTCTGCTGGGAGTTAGGTCCGGGTTCATTATAAACGTGTCGATCGCGGAGCTTCCCTGTGTCGGGAGGTTAGTTCCGGATGTCATATTACACGTGTCAATCTCCGGAGCTACCCGTATGAGGGATGTGGGTGCGGTATAATATGACATGTGGGGCCTGAGGAGGCCTTCAAATCTGACAAGTAGAACTCCCTTGTACTCTTCATGGTGCCAACGGGTAACTGATACGCAGGGTACCGACAGTGGCCCCTGGGCCCACCTCTTGGAGAAATCCTTTGGGTTAAGTTATTCTACTGGAGGTGGGGCCATTCTCCATTCCCGCGCTTCGATTTCGAGAGTCTTCTAATATGATGTTGGAGCAATGGTCCGGGAGTGAAGCATCAACGTGTGCCTTGTTATGAATGTGGCAGATGAGAACTTTAAGTGAGGATCTCACGCAATTGAAGGTCGCTGGTTCCCAATACGAAAACCGTATCGGTTCCGCGCGCCCTGTCACGGTGCCGCCATCGAGTTTCCCATTGCTCATCATGACAACGGTTTTCCTAGGGTAAGAACCTCGCTATCTTCGTCGGGGTGGCCCCAGGCCCACTCATTATCTACGGGGTAGACTTTTGAAAAGTGCCTTCGTTCTCACTGCGGTTTCCATCCAAGCGTCGCGGAGGCTTACTTAAGGGGGAAAGTGCGCACGGGTTGAGGACTCTTTACGCCTTCGATCAAATTTCTCAGAGCCTCCCAAAATCCGCCTAACTTCCCTTCCTTTGCTCCACTTTGCCGCGTTGAAGTTGGGTCTTCCAAAGAGCCGCCTCAAGAGTGACGATGATCTGAAGAAGTTCCGGAACTATATGGGGTGGTCCAGCGACTCCTTCAATCACTTGATTCGCGTCGGTGAGCTCCCGTTCAAGAAGGAGCACAGTGGCGACATGGTGTACTTCTCAGTGTACGCCATGGTGTGATTGATCCCACCTTTTTCTTCCTTTTTTCTGATGCTGCTAGACTTTTATGGTCTCCAGCTGTATCACCTTGGCCCCCACTCTCTCCTTCTAGTGTCGACTTTCGTCCACTTTTGCGAGATGTGGGGTCGGTGTTTCCCCCTGCGTTGAGCTGTTCTGCACCTTCTTCACCATCTACACCACCGGCAAGGGGAGTGAACTTCTTGGCTTCTACTATTTCGTGAAGCGCAAGAACTGCCCCTTCAAATACTTGAAGTCGTTTCCTTCCGGCAAATGGGACGACTGGAAGAAAGATTGGGTTGTCATTGCAGTGGAGGAGCATGAGAAGTTAGAGCTGCCCGAAGGCCTCCCCAACATTGACACCGACGCCTGGAGTGTAGTTCCGGTGCCGTCAGATGCCTTCAACCCCGTCTTGACCAGGATCCGCGAATGCATGGAGGGTGGAGTGACTCCTCAGATGGTCTTCTGCAACTTCCTGGTCAATAGATGGGCTCCACTGAGGAAGGGGGAGAAGCTCGCTTGGGCCCTCAACAGCGTAATGGATGACAACCAGATTGAAACCGGTCTGAAATCCAACTTGAATGACGAAGCTTTGGAGCTTAATCTTAAGAAATTCCAGCATGGGATAAATGTCAACGGCGACAACTTAGTTCCGCCGACAGCTTTCCTCCCTCTGAACATGGAGGCGCAGTTCAGTAGGGAGCTCTGGAGGACGATGCCGGTGCTTGACGACCTTGGTGAGGTGGAAAGGTGTCCGACCACCAGGGTGGTGATCCCTGGAGCTTCCGAAGGAGGTCCTGCCTCTGCCTCGAGCCATAGGGTTGAAGACACCGGCAAGGGATAGGATAAAGAGCCAACTGAGCCCTCCAGCCAGAAGAGGAAGTTGAAGCACGCCGACAGGAGGTCCGTCAGACCTGCTCCTTCTACCATGGCTCCTTCTCCCCAGCGGGGGTGGTTTTCTGCAGCTACTCCTACTCCGGCACAAGCGTCTTCAAGGGGCATCACCTCCGGGCAATCAACCCCCGACCTCAACGTCAGCTAAAAGCTCCAGGCCCGGGAGTTCTTCCCGGCAAAGAGAAGCTCCAGCCGAGAAGACTCCAACTGCTGCAAGCAGCCCTCAGCTGAGGTCCGAAGCCATTGTCTCACCAGACATTGTGGGCTCTAGCTCTGGGCCTCAGAAGAAGAGGTTCGGAGGTGACTGGGGTGGTAGCATCCCTTGGTAAGCACTGATTGCTCACCTTAAAATGCTAGTCTTATTTTTGAAGTGTCTTTAATCTTATCTTACGTTTATTTCTGCGGTGTCGAAGAAGGGATCAGGGACTTCGGTGTTTGTCGCAGCGGTTGGGGCTGCACCTACCAAAGATCCAGCTTCAAGCACCGAGCCTCCTCAAGTAGTGGCGGAAGTCACGACAGCTCCGGCGCCAGCTGTCGTGGACTTGGATTCGGAGTCCCTACCTGAGGTTCCTGTGGTAGCACCGGACCACAGAGGAGAAGTCGAAGATGTACCTCTAGCGACAGTGACAGAGGCTGATGCTCCACTACTGGCGATGCCAGAAGTTCTGACCTTCAAGCCGAAAGTTTTCGAAGCCCTGGCCGTTGAGCCAGTGGTTAATTGAAGCCCCGACCATTGAGCCAGAACTCACTGAAGCTCCATCCCATGTGCCAGAAGCGGTTGAATGTCTGACGGTTGAGCTGGAGACGCCTGAAGCTTTGGTCGTTGAACCGGAGGAAGCTGACGTGTTGGTGTCTGAGCCAGTGGCGATAGAGGCCCCAAATGAAGCTCCTGTCGTTGCCCTAGAGGTAGCCGAACCATAGTTGGAGCTGCTTGAAGAGGTGGCGGTAGGTCCTCTACCTTCAGATCTAGCAACTGAAAGCCCGGAGGCAGCACCTTCAGCTTCTGCTCTAGCGGTGGGAGTTCCCCTAGTGGGTTCCTCTTCTGCTGCTGCTGAAGGGCTCCCAGAGAGCGGTCCTAGTGCCGCAGAAGATCAAGGATCCTCTCTCGTAGAGTGGGACCCTATTTTTGTAATGGAGAATCCTTTGGAGCCTGCAGAGCTGGTCCCAGCAGGTCCGGATCCTATCCCTCTGGCGTTATCTATAGACAACGCCTGCTCCAACCTCCGACAGGTCCAACTCTCCTTTGAATATGAGAGCAAAGCTCTGGAGGGGGAGCACAACACCTTGAGGCGTTGGTGCAACATACTCCATTTTGAGACCAGGCTTGCCCAAACGAGGCTGGCTGACCAGAAGGAGTGGATAAAGAGGTAGAAGGTCCGGTTAGAGTACTGGGATAAGCTGCTTGAGGAGAAAGAGGCTGCCATTCGGGCACTCGATGCTAACTCTAGGGAAATCCTTGGGCAAGCACAGGAGAGGCGCGATGTTGCTGATTAGCATCACGTAAACCTCAATGAATTGAATGAGGTTCTCCTGAAGGACCATACGGACCTGGAGGCGAGGCAGGAGAAGCTCCTTGAGCAATAGGAGGATGTTATGAAGAGAGAGGCGGAGGTCACCCATATGTTGACTCTGGGTGAACAGAATTTGGCGGACCGCTCAATGAAGTTTGAGCAGTGGAGTGAAGATGAAAGGAAGAAGTACTGGAAGATGGAGCAGGAGCTCTCGCAAAGAGAAGTTGACGTTGCCACCAAGGAAGGGAAGGTGAGAGGCAGGGAGAAGGACCTGGCCGAATGGCGGAACCGCATCCACCTCCAGAAGATGGAGCTAACCAACCGCGAGAAGCAGGTTGCTGAAAGTATGCAGCCACATGCCAAAGTGGTGGAACGCCTTGCCCGGGAGAGTTCGGAGCTAGCGGCTGCCCGGAGGTCACTGGAAGAGCTACAGAGATCGAAGTCAACTGAGTCCCTGATGGTATGGGACTTCCTGGGATGTGCGTACAGAGCCCTTGTGCCTCTTGGTTTCAGTCCAAGACGCCTAGAGGACCCAGCGCAGGAGCTGGACCAGACACTAGTGGCACTTGGCTCTACTAGCAGCAAACTCGACGCGATGGGTAATGTCATCGCCGATTAGCTGGAGAGAGACGGTAAATCTTTGGCCAAGAATGTCGCCGAGTATGTCTTGGCGTGTTACAAAAGCTGAGACCCCCAATTATCTCTTGATCTGGTCTTTGAAGGAATCATTGCCGAAGAAGAGGATGACGCCAGAGCTAGTGTCCAAGAAGCTGTTGAGAAAGTTACTTCATTTTTTCCACAGGACTTAGATCCTCCAGTGGCTAGGACTCTTCCTTTTGCCCCTTGTAACCCCAATTTTGTAATCCAGTACTTTTGATTAATGAAATCCTCCTTTCTGTCATGAATTTCACTTTGTCTTCAATATACTGTGTTGTATCTTGTTGGCCCCCTGGTACATGTGTACACATGGAGTGTGTACATGTACCAAAAGGATTTAATAGCATGTTGAAGACTTGAGTGCTTCGAACTTGTAGATTTTAGGTCCGAAGTATTAATCTCCGGTACGTCGACGGCATGCCTCCTAGTATTGGCGGAGCTTGGTAGCTCCGACAATTCCCTGTATAAACATATAAATGATGAAGCCCGATGGCTTGCCCCCGCTCCTGCTTCGCTGCACAACACGCCTCCGCCTCCTTCACCGCCAACCCTTGCTCGCCGCCATGGCCATGCTGGTAACGTCGAGCATCGTGGTGGTTTGGTCGTCTCCCTCAACATGGGCGATGATAGACCCCTGCCAGTCAGGGATGACTGGGATCTTCGCCCCAGCAAGTTATTTCAAGTGGAGGTCCGCCACAAGTTCCACTCCACGGTTCATCATCTGGGTTCCTCATCCAAGGGCTCCTTCTTCATGATCGCGGCCTTTTGAAGGTACACATTTCGTCTCTCGGAGAGTGCAGTTGGTTGGGCTCTTTGTTCGGTGCTGGGTGGATCACCTCTGAAGTTCCATGTTCAACAACTACAAGAGCGTTTGTTTCGCTTCTCGGTGGCCAACAAACAAGTGGGTCTGCTGATCAATGCCAGGAGGAGGATCACCACAGCATCCTTTGATGTGTACTTCCACCTTTGGCGCACGGGAGGGCCAGATTGGATCTCCGAGTACAAGAAATGGGAGCAGGAATAGAGGGAAAGCTGGACAACGGTTTCAAGGAAGAAGTCAGTAAACAGGAGGGTTTCCTTCGCCTCCCCAATCCGGCAACGTTCTCCTGCGAAAAAGGAAACCCCAACGGTAAAAGGGTTGTGGATCGGCAAAGTTTTCTGTGATCTTCACCAAGCTCCAAGAAGTGCCACCGGACTCTGCTTTCCGCCTAATCGGAAGCTCGTCAGAGCTAACCGTCCGGCCACCGCGAAGGGAGGTACGTGGCACAAGAATCAATACAACTTTTTGAATTCCTGGGTGGACAGTGGGAAGTCTGGTCCCACACCATTCATGCCTCACTGGCCTCCGACGCCATGGAGCGTGAACATTTCGGCACATACCCCTGATGCCATCGTTCGGAGCAGTAGAAACCCTAGACTTAGACCTACTACGAGGGAGGTCGGCGAGTGTTATCATCCGAAGGGGGGTAGAGCCCTTCCTGTCTCAGTCTCGCAAGGTCCCGAGGGAACTCGGTGTGGACAAGACAGCAAGCTGGAGAGGGAACTCGGCGTGGACAAGACAACAAGTTGGAGAGGGAACCGAGGCTGCCAAGCGATCATGATGCTCTGGCGTGGGATGTGAAATGCTGCTATAAATGCCTTAGTCCCTTCCATCTGAAACCCCAATGTCGTAATAAGATTCGCTGTAATCTTTGCTTTGGATACGGGCATATCAGAAAAAACTGTTTTTCGGCCTCCAGAAAAACCCAGGTGTGGTGCAAGAAAAGCATACCCCTCATTAAGGCCAGTGGCCTCTCTCTGGAACCGTCCTCCGCCATCGTCACCCACAAACTCAACTGCCCCCTCAACTTCTCCCCAGCCGCTTCATCTTCCTGGCTCCTCCGCATCTTGCACTCCACCTCCATCTCCATTGCTCTCTCGCCGACCAACTCCCTTGGTCCCATGGCCAACTTCCCGATCGATCCCACCAGGTTCTTGGTCAACCAGCACTTCGACTTCCTTGATGGAGGGCCAGACAGGCTGCTGAGGATGGTGGTTCACTTGCCTGGGCATCATCACCTGGCGCACAAGGAGTTTGCAGTGGCAGTGGACGTCGAGCACGTTCTGGCGGAAGACCAATACAACGACTTCAGGCTCAGGATCTGGAACCTCCTCATGCTAGATATGGGTATCATTATCACTCATTCTTGTCTCTCTCCTCTGGGCATAGCTTTGTTTGCATTTAATACTAGCCTGCTTCTGGATTTTCTAGTGATGAGAGAACCAATCATGGTGGATGGGGTTTGTGTGTCTTTCATCAGGCATGATTTTGGAAGGAAACGTCGGACGCATGAGTTTGGTTGTGTCGGATGGTTCATGATCGTGGGGTATTCGTTAGACCACAGATCAGTGGAAGCAGTTGAACTGGCGGTTTCCGGTTTTGGCAAGTTACTACAATGGCACACAAGCCCGAGGGTTCTAGGATTCATTCTTGTTAAGTGTCTTTACACCCATGCTAGGTTGGTCCCCAGGAGCCTAGTCCTGTGTCAAGGTACCAGGGATGGTGTCGGTTACTCTTGGACCTGTCTAGTTTACATCCATAACTGGATAAGACCGCATGGCTTTGGAGAAATCCACTGGGGTGTCCCCCCCGGAAGATGACTTGCCAGAGGATGGCAACCCACACCCCCTTCAAGAACCAGAACCAGAGGGGGAGCACCAGCAGGCGGATGACCCCGAGGCAAACGCAGACTGGGCAGTGCACAATGACCAGCAACAAAACACTGATGGATGGGAACCTTGGGGGCCGCCACCGCCCCCTCCGCACTAGGATATGGCCATCAACTCCGGCGCTCCTACTCAGGATGACTCCTCCGGTGTTGCGAACACTGTGCAAACCACAGCCAGAGCACCATGGACGGGACCACAACCTTACTCTCTGGCTAACCCTGATGATGTCACACAGCAGCCAGACTGGATTCGCCCCTTCGATTCCGTGGGGCCGAGAAGAATGCTCCAGGTGGCTTTCCCCAACTCCCCGTTAGCGTGGTGGAATGTGCAGTTCGGTGAGCCCAATGGATGCGGGGGGTTCAATAAGGTCCTCACCATGTCCTTCACCAACACCGTTGATCAGCAAAGCACTCATCAGAGAAAGGACCAGAGCCCAGGCAAATCCTCTATGGTCATCAAGGACATCACCTCAGGGCCAACTGCGGACACGGACAGGAAGAAGGGTAAACAACCAGTGAAGTCAGCAGTGGTCGACCTGACATGCCCCTCCTACTCCAACAGGGCACTGGAAGCTAGCAAACTAAGGAGGAGCCCGCGGCTGCAACTGATCAGGCAAGAGCATCGGTCGACCCCCCCCACCTGCTCTGGAGGACGACTCCAGTGCTGGCACACCTGCTGATACTCCTCTGCTCAATCTTTTCCCAGGTCCAGTCAAATTCCCCAGCCTTGATTCTATTGACTCTATCTGTCCCTACCCTGGGCTCCCCGTCGCTTTGCTACAGGCGACGATGGTAAAATATTGCGGTGTTCCCCCTGAGGTGGCGCGCCAGATGATGTCCCCCCCGGAGCTGGATGACGATGTCGACCAACAATCTTAATTTGTCAGGAGTGGAGGGCGCAGGGGACACTAGGAGTTGCTTGGTTGCTTTTCAAACTATTTGCTATTCAGTCTTTTTCAATGTCGACGTGCTAGACATGGGTGTAGTTGTTATGATCAACACTTGTTATTTTGCTACTTTTTCGATTACGCACAGTATCTGTTGTGAGCACCTGCTCATTTGGACCGGTTGGTGGCCTGATTCTAAGGCCAAGTCAGTTATTCCTTTCTGGAGTCTTATGGCTATGACCTGTTACATTGTTGCATGGTCTAATTACTTGACACGTGCTGGCGGTTGGATCAATTTCTGGTTCCTGCATTCTCGCCTTTGGGGGCAGGGCACCCAGTGGATGCTGTCTTGGGGGTATGTTGAGTCGCGTTTGTCCAGGTCCCAGCCCCTCTTCTCTGTTCGGTCTGCCCATTTACCCTCTATGGTTATCTATGGCGCACAGCTTAAACCGTAACTGGAATGTTTTTAACAGGAACATCCGTGGTCTCAATAGTACTGATAAACAGCAGGCAGTCAAAGCCAAAATAGAGGAGGTTCATGAATGTAACATCTTCTGTATTCAAGAGACTAAAAAGAACATATTGACATATCTTTCCTTAAACGAGTGGCGGCTAGAAGATTCAACAAATTCGCTTATGCACCATCCAGGGGTGCCTCAAGAGGTATACTAGTGGGCTGGAACGACAATCTTCTTCATGGGGAGTCTCTAGAAATTAGGGACTTTGCCATTTCTATTCGGTTCACATCTCGACAGAATGGGGTTGTTTGGCACCTAGTCTTGGTCTATGGACCCTGTCAAGGTCCCCGCCGGCAAGAGTTCAGTGAGTGGTTATGGAACCTAGATTTGCAACCGCAAGAGTTACGGATGATACTGGGGGATTTCATCTTCTATCGTCACACTAGTGACTGTAACCGCACCGGAGCGAATACAGGTGACATGCAGACTTTAAATAGTATCATCCTACACTTGGGACTTATTGAAATCCCTCTACAAGGAAGAAAATACACGTGGAGCAACATGCAACAGTCCCCCCTGCTTGAACAACTAGATTGGTGCTTTACTTCAGCGCAGTGGTCTCTATCATTCCCAAACTCTACACTTCGGCCGCTAGCCAGGGACACATCTGACCACGTTCCGCTAGTGGCCCAGATCAGCACTACCATACCCAAAGCAAAATGCTTCAGATTCGAGAACTACTGGCTCAGGCATCCCCAATTTTTCTCCATTGTTAAAGACTCGTGGGATCAGCCCCTAGCCACAGTTGGAAGTGCCAAGAGAGTATCTGCTAAATAATACCGACTGAGATACAAGCTAAACAAGTGGAGCAGAACACTGGGTGGCCTAAATAAACTGATCAAGTGATGCAGTGAAGTTATTTTGATCATGGACACAATGGAAGAACAAAGGACATTATTTCCACAAGAAAGCAGCTTTAGAAACATGATCAAACGCCAACTTGCCCAACTTATCAAGCAACAAAATGACTACTGGAGACAACGCTACACAGAGCGATGGGCCATGCTTGGAGATGAGCCAACAAAATTCTTCCTGGCTGCGGCACCGGAAAGGTATAGGAGAAACAACATCCCAGTCATTTAGGACGACCAAGGAGTAGAGCTGATGGACCATGGGCACAAAGCTTCCGCTCTCTGGAAGGAATTCAACGAAAGGTTAGGCCAATATGACCCAACTCATCAATGCCACACATTCAGCAATGGGTTTCACCCATGCAACACTTACAAACACTGTGCAACCCAGTCACCAGAGAGGAAGTTGATGCCACAATCAAGACGATGCCAAGCGACAAAACTCCAGGTCTAGACGGGTTCAACACAAAATTCTTTCAAGCATGTTGGCACATCATTAAGGAAGATATATATCTGCTTTGCTCAAATTTCTTCAATAACAACATCAGTATCCAGCCACTGAATAGCTCTTTAATCACTCTCATCCCAAAGATCAACAATCCCTGGAGGGTTGCAGACTACAGGCCCATATCACTGCTGAACACCACTGCCAAACTGATCACCAAAATACTCTCAGTGCGATTGTAGGAAGTCATCACAACCATCATCCACAAAAATCAATACGGCTTCATCAAAAAAAGAACCATCCAGGACTGCATGGCATGGGTCTTTGAATACCTCCACCAATGTAGGAAAACCAACACAGGTATCATAGTACTCAAACTGGACTTTGAAAAATCCTTTGACAAAGTGGAACATGACTTCATATTACACATGTTTCGAGTTTTTTGTTTTCCGGATCAATGGATCAAATGGGTAGCAGACATCCTATCAACTGCCATTTCTTCAGTGCTTCTCAATGGAGTACCAGGCAAGACATTCCATTGCAGGAGAGGGGTTCGGCAGGGGGACCCACTGTCCCCCATTCTTTTTGTATTGGCAGTTGATCTCCTGCAAATTTCAATCAACAAAGCGGTTGAGATGGGGCTTCTGACCTTGGCACTGCACCAAGGAACAAATGTGGAATTCCTGGTGGTCCAATATGCAGACGACACTATCCTAGTTCTCAAGGCTAATCAGAGAGAGCTCTTCTTTTTGAAAAACCTATTGCAATCTTTCCGAGGAGCGACAGGTGTAAAAGTGAATCGGGGAAAATCAAGCCTCATGCCAATCAACATTGATGAAGAGAAAACCACAATCCTTGTAGCCACACTGGGCTGCACCATTGGCCCATTCCCATTTACATACTTGGGATTTCCTATGAGCCTTGACAGACCAAAAGCAGACGCCTTTGCAGGGCTCGTCTCACGAGTACAAAAGACGCTAACCAGAGCAGGAACATGGTTATCAATGGCTGGCCGATGCACACTCATTAACAGCATCATATCCGCTATACCTATTTATGCCATGTGCACTATCAAACTGAGAAGTGCAGTCATTCAAGCAATTGGCAAAGCCATAAAGCAATGCTTGTGGAGAGGCTCAGATATCAACTGCAAAGGCCGGCCTCTGGTGGCCTGGCATCAAGTGACAACACCAAAGGAAAATGGAGGCCTAGGTCTCAAAAACCTCACTACAATGAATGAAGCCCTGCTCATGAAATTCCTCTAGAAAATCTATAACAAAGCTGACATCCCCTGGGTCCATCTCATACATCAATGTTATTGTAACAATGGTAAGCCACCACATGGCACAAAAGGAAAAGGATCCTTCTGGTGGAGGGACGTAGTGAGACTATCTAACTCCTTTCTCAAGAATTTTGAAGTCAAAGCTTGAAAATGGGACACAATTCGGCTCTGGCAGGATCAGTGGGAAGGCCACTTGCTCAGAAGGGACATGCCTCGCCTGCACTCCTTCGCGAAAAACCCAACATATCTATGGCCCAATTCCTCAGCAGGTCAGATCACCTCAGCCATTTCTTCCAACCAATGTCAGATGAAGCCTTGCTGGAACTGGTCAACCTAGAAGCGCTGCTGGATGAGGTTTCTCACAGGGACCCCTCGCAAGACGTATGGAGTCCGACAGGGGGAGTAAGAATATTCAGCTCCAAGAATATCTACAACAACTGCTACAACCACATCAAGCCACCAGCACCCTTTAGTTGGATATGGGCTTCGAGGGTGGTAAAGAAAGTGAAGATCTTCACGTGGCTTATGTTTCGGGACCGGCTCAACTCACGCAACCTTCTGAAGAGAAAAAACATAGCCATTGATGGGAATGACTACACCTGTGTGATTTGTGTTGATAATGTGGAGGAACTCACTTACCATCTCTTCTTTAGTTGCTCCTTCAGCATGGCATGTTTGAACGTCCTTGGGGTTCATTGGGACCATGACATCCCTTTCTTCGACACTCTGCAGAAGGCCAAGAACAACTGGAGTCGTCGAGCCTTCATGGAAATCTTCTCTATAGCGGCTTGGGAGATTTGGATTGCTTGTAACAACTTCATTTTTAGAAACTCTCCCCCTACTGTAAATTCCTGGAAAAGATCCTTCATTTTTCTACCAGGCTTCAAGCTTGTCGCTTTAAGCCTGAGGATAGGGACTGGGTGCTCCTGTGGCTACAGAGCTTGTAAGGGCTGTTCCTCTCTCTGGAACACCTAGTCAAGTGTTGATGTGCCTTTGTAACTTAAACTCTATTTCATTTTTTAATATATTTTCATAGCTGTCGGGGTTCTCCCTTGCACATTTTATTGGTAAAAAAACATATAAACGTTGAATGTCCGAGCTTGGTAGCTCCTGATGTCGTTGCATGAATAGTTGAATTTAGGCCTTCAGGGGTTGTCGGAGCTTTGTAGCTCCGACGTCACCCACTGTCAACATAAACGTTGATGGCGGGCCCCCTTGGAGGATGTCGGAGCTTAGTAGTTCCGACGTCGTCCACCATTGCTATAAATTTTTGTTTTTCCTGCACATTAAATACAATAAAAGAGTAAAATTCGTCCTTTTGTCTATAAATCGTTTGTATCTTATTATTCTTACTACAGTTTTACCCCAAAGCAATTCGATATGGTAGTGAGTATATTGATGTAACTCTTCTGGACCCATATGCTTTTTTAGTAATCACCCTACTGAAGCCTGCCGGAGTGTAGGTAGAGTGGCGTACTCAGGGTGCTGGACCAAGCTAAGTCGATAGCTCACTCGGACCTATGTTGGCTTGGCGTTCACGCAAGTAGACTATTCAGCATGTTAATACCCAAAGAGGTTAATAATATAACTTGCAACACATATGAATTACTTGGGTAAAGACTAAAAAGAATTGCACAACTTCATTATAGACAAGAAGGTTAAAAGCAATAATTGGATAGTTTGAGCCTTGTACAAAAATAAATGCACGTGGAGTCTGTTTTTACACAACAATGTCTTTCATTATAGGTCTGGATTACAGGGGAGACAAGGACACACTTTAGGGTGCGGGACCAAGCTAAGTGCGCTATACATCTTGTACTAACCCAGGATAGGTAGTTACACTTTTAGTGCAGTGATTGTATGAAGTGTACTTGAACTTCTCGGACCCTCCCGGAGGGGTCCGGATGTTCTCCCGGAGGACCTACCCCTGTTTTCTTATCGACTCTATAACATACATTATGTGTAATTACAGACTCACCTCCGTGATTCTAAGCATAAAACTTACGGAGATGCTCGATGTTCCAAGGATTAGGAAGCGGAATCCCATCCTCAGTTGCCAAGCAAACGCATTCGGGTCGGGATACTCTGATCACTCGGAATGGACCTTCCCAGCTGGGGGAATTTTTGTTCATTCCTTCCCGAGTTAGTATCTTCCGAAGCACCAGATCACCTTCCATGAGTTGTTGGTTGCGCACGTGCCTTTGATTATAGCACTGGAGCACTTGGCGATAACGTGCATTTCGAACAGCTGCTTGGCCCCTTCCCTCGTCGACGAGGTCGAGGTCTTCACGCTGGAGCTGGTCCCGCGTGGCTTCATTGAAGGTCCGGACCCGGACGGACCCCAAGGTGATCTCCAGAGGAAGGACTGCTTCAGCTCCGTACATCAGGAAGAATGGAGTCTCCCCAGTTGACTGGTTAGGTGTTGTCCTATTCGCCCATAATGTGGACGGAAGCTCTTCAATCTAGTTGGCTCCATGCTTTTTTAGGTGTTTGTATGTGCGCATCTTGAGTCCCTTTAATATTTCTGCATTTGCTCTCTCGGCTTGGCCATAGCTTGCTGGATGAGCTACTGAGGCGTAGCTTAGTTTAATGTCGAGGTCTTCGCAATATTCTTGTAATGCAGCACTTGTAAATTGAGTTCTGTTGTCAGTTATGACTTTGTTCGGAACTCCAATTCTGCATATAATGGACTTCAAGAACATGATTGATGATTGCTTGTTAGTTGTCACAACTAGAGTTGCTTCCGACCACTTAGTGAACTTGTCGATGGTGACATACAGGAACCACTAACCTCCGATAGCTTTTGGGAAAGGTCCCAATATGTCCATGCCCCACACAGCGAATGGCCATGTATGAGGTATCATTTGTAGTGATTGAGCCGGTGAGTGAATTTGTTTTGCATGGAACTGACATGCTTCACATTTTTTCACTAGCTCAACCGCATCCTGAAGTGTTGTAGGCCAGTAAAAGCCATGCCGAAAGGCTTTACCAACCAGCGTGCGGGAAGAAGCATGGTTCCCACACCCGCCTCCATGGATTTCTACGAGGAGCTCGCGGCCTTCTTCCCTTGCAATGCACCGTATTAGGACGCTATTGGCACCATGTCGGTAGAGATTCCCTTCTGCCAATGTGTATCTTTTAGCCAATCTGACAATCTGGGCAGCGGTTACATCGTCTTCAGGAAGGATGTTGTCTTTCAAGTAGCACCGGATCTCTGAGATCCATGCATCAGAGCTAACTTGAGCTTCTGAGTCTTGCGTGTTGGGTTGCTCGGAGCTCCTGATAGCACCTACGACCCTTGGTGGATGCCATGGAAACAGGGCCACCGGGGCTGCCAGCTTTGAGGTGCGGGTCTCGCCCCCTTCGCTCAGTTCGGCAGGCTGAGCTGTTTGTTTTGACAACCTGCGGACGAAGATTCCATCGGTAGCCGGAGCTCCGGTTGAGGCTTTCGTGGAGAGTTCATCGGCTTCAGCGTTGTGAAGACGCTGAACATGATGGAGATCCAGGACTTCGAAGTCATTCTGAAGTCTCTGGACTTCAAGGAGATAAGCAGCTAATTGAGGACTGTTCAGGAGCATTCACCTTTGACTTGCTTGATGATGAGTTGTGAATCTTCCTTTACCAACAGCTATTTGACACCATAAGATAGTGCCACCTTGATTCCATAGATGAGGGCTTCATACTCCGCTATATTGTTGGTTGCCTTGAAATCAAGGTGTACCATGTACTTGACCTTCTCCCGAGTCGGAGCCAGGAGAAGGATTCCAGCTCCGGCCCCCTGCTTTTGCACGGAGCCGTTGAAGTAAAGGGTCCAGTGAGGCTTGGTGAATACCGGAACTTTGGGTTCTGGTTTCTGCTCACTGTGGCCCCCTGGGTTTGAAGGAGAGGGGATCCATTACGCCATGAAGTCAGCCAAGGCTTGACTTTTGATTGCTCGTCTTAACACGAATTCTAGATCGATCTTGGCCAGTTCCACTGCCCACATTGCAATGTTCCCAGTAGAATTAGGGTTATGCAAAATAGCACACAATGGAAAAGAAGTTACCTCTGATATTTTGTGGGTTGGAAATAGTGACGAAGCTTCCTTGAGGCAATAAGAAGTGCGTAAAGCAGTTTATGCACCTCAATATATCTTGTCTTGGCGTTGTGGAGTACTTCACTGATGAAGTACACGGGGCGTTGGATGGTCCGGACCCTTTCAGAAGGACCCAGATCTTCTTCTCCATCGACTCGGACCTGACTTGAGGGTTCCGGACATTCAGGCTATGCTTCTTGGACCCTCCCAGAGGGGTCCAAAACTCCTTCTTGTTTGATCCAGACCTTGCTGGGTGGATCCACATCATCTTGGTCAGCCAGATGAACCTCGTCAGACGAATGAGGTTGATCTCCTAGCATTTCGTTTTGAGGTTCAGTGTCTGGGAACTGGGACCCAGTCATGTCTTCAGGTGATTTGGGACCCTCCCGGAGAGGTCTGGACTCCAGGATTGGATGTGGCTCTGGTCTTTCTGCAACCAGGACCATACTAACAACTTCGGTGGTTGCTAAAATGTAAAGCAGTAAAGGCTCACAAGGATTAGGAGCTACCAATATCGATAGTGTGGTGAGGAATTGTTTCAGCTCTTGAAACGCCTTTTCTGCTTCTTCAGACCAATGAAATGGTCCAGACTTCCTCAAGAGTTTGAAGAAGGGTAGCGCCCATTCTGCCAGTCTTGAGATAAACCGGCTGAGCGCAGCTAGGCATACAATTAGCTTCTGGACATCTTTAATGCGTGCTGGAGGACGCATATCTTCTATGGCCTTGATCTTCGCCGAATTTGCTTCGATTCCTCGATGAGTTACCAAGAACCCCAGAAGCTTCCAAGATCTAACCCCGAGAGCTAATTAGAGATGTGGTGCGCATCTTGTCAAAGACGGCTTGTAAATTGTCAAGGAGTGACTCCTTGTTTTTGATCTTCACAACGATGTCATCGACATACACCTCCACCAAGTCTCTAATTAGCTCTCCAAATGTTTTGTCCATTGCTCGCACAAATGTTGAAGCAACATTTTTAAGACCGAATGGCAACAGTACAATCCATCTACTGTTATGAAGGCAGTATGCAATTCATCTTCCTTAGACATTTGGATTTGATGATATCCATAATATGCATCTAAGAAACACAATAGCTCACACCCGGAGGTGCAGTCCACTATCTCATCTATTCTAGGTAGTGTAAATAGATCCTTTGGTCATGCCTTATTTAAGGTGGTGTAGTCGATACACATCCGAAGCTTCCCACCGGCCTTGGGTACAACAATTGGGTTTGCCAGCCATTTTGGATGGAAGACTTCGCGAATGAATCCATCTTCGAGCAACTTCTTAAGATTTCCTGTCAAATGAAGTTTTGTTGCTCGATTGATTGCTTCCGGGGCTTCTGGTGTACAGGCCGTGCGTCTGGGTAAATCTTCAAATTGTGCTCAATCACCTCCCTAGGGTCTCAGGAATTTGTGACGGTTGTCAGGCAAACACGTCGACATTAGCCCGGAGGAAAGTGATGACCGCGAGTTCCTATTTGTTGTTCAGACCCCCCGATATACGAGTAGTCTGTGCAGCATCGGAACCAATTTGGACGACCTTGATGGGAACGTCGGTGTCGTCGGTTGGTTGCACACAGGGTGCGGAGGTAGAGCCTTTATGATGAATGCTCGAGGGTTCGGAGTTGGCTCCTTACCGGATGCTTCCTCTTGCGCTGAGGTAAGCACATAGAGTTCTTCTTGAGCAGTAACTCCTGTGGTGCAATCTCCGCGGATTCGGAGAACGTCCGTGGGTGTTGGCATCTTCAACACTAAGTAACCATAATGAGCTGCATCCATGAACTTGTATAAAGCTGGCCTGCCCAGAATGGCATTAAACGACATACTGATCTGCGCAACATTGAAGACCAATTTCTCAATTATGTAGTTCTCCTGGGTCCCGAAGGTCACTGGGAGTGTGGTGGAACCGAGAGGAGTAATGGTTCCCGGACCTACTCCAGAGAAAGGTCGGGATGGGCGAAGGTCCGAAGGCCAAAGATGAAGCTTAACAAAAGCTTCGAAGATTATGAGGTTAGCCCAGAACCTCCGTACACCATTACATGGTGGATTTGAATATTGTTAATGGTGGGTGACACCATCAACAGGAGTTGGCCAGCCCAGATTATGTTTCGGGGCAGTCCAAAGCATCAAAAATAATGGGAGTATCCTTCCACTTCCGATGTGGCTCCGCCTTAGCAGTGGGAGCTGCCATGACCATGTCCCACCGCATTGTCTTGAGGATGCGGCGAGAGGTGATGTCCCAAGAACCACCATAGATGATGTTCAGGGTCTTCCGACTCTCGTTGTTAGAGACGTCAGAGTCATCGTCGACAGTGTTGTAGACAGCTTTCAGGGCCTTTTTTGGTCCTAAAAACCTAGCTCCTCTTCAGCTAGAGCTTCATCCACTTTTTGCTTTCCTTCCCGTTGATGGAAATGAGCTTCTTCCCAGCGCTTGTTGTAGTTGAAAGTGCATCTAGGACTCCCTTGTGGGTTTTGGATGATTTATGACAAGCAATTGGGATCCTAATCCTTTTGTTGAGATGAATGTAGGCAAATGATGAAAAATGAGCAAAATGCCAAAAAGAAGGGAAATGAGAAGCAAAGTGAATTTGAGCTCAAGAAGAAGAAAATAGTAGATTATTATGTATAGAGTGTGTTAAGGAAACACACCCAAGAGCTCAATCACTTTCAAGCACACACATACAATGCACAAAGTTATACAGGACCGGACTAGTCCGATATCAGCCGGACTAGTCCGATATCACATTCTGCACTAGATCGGACAAGTCCGGTCTCCACCGGACTAGTCCGATATCTTTCTGATCCACTTCGGACTAGTCCTCTCCAATGCGGACTAGTCCTGAACACAATGCACAAGTCACACAAAATCGGACAAGTCCATTGTGACCCGGACTAGTCCGATATTCATTCTGATCCACTTCGGACAAGTCCGGTGTCTACACGGACTAGTTCGATATACACACTGATCTAAATCGGACAAGTCCTCCAAGTGCGGACTTGTCATCCCAAACACTTAGGGTTTCATATGTCCGGACAAGTCCGATGGCAATCGGACTAGTCCGAAGATTTCCAGTAGCGAAATCGAACAAGTCCGTTTTCAACTGGACTAGTCCGATATTCCTGGACACTTAGGGTTTGCTACACACAGCACTCCGGACTAGTCCGGTGACCATCACGGACTAGTCCGATCTTTCTGAACCCTAACGGTCATTTTTAGAAACCCCATATAAATAGAGGTGCACGGCCCACTTTCACCCTCTCTCGAACACTAGCTCCGTCACACCTCCCAAGAGACTCAAAAACCATCTCTCTCCACGAAATTAAGTACAAAATCAATCAATCCATTGAAGATCACTTCTAGATCATTGGAGAGACACTTGGCACACATCATTGAGCTCTTGGTTTGATTCTCTAACACACTCTTACGTTTCAATTTGTAATTTTTGAGTGTGTTATTGGTGTCATTGTGAGTTGTAATCAAGGGAGCTCTCAACGTGTGAGAACGCCCCTTCAACTTGGTTATTTACCCTTTGTGATTAGTGGAAGAGGATTGGCCTTCGTGGCGATCCGACGAGGAAAGGGTTGGAGAAGACCCGGTCCTTTTGTGGGCTCCTCAACGTGGACGTAGGTTGCCTTCGTGGTAGCCGAACCACGGGATAAATCGTGTGTCTTGTCCTTTTTGTGTTCTTCATCTAATTTGATCAACTTAATCTAGGGTTTGATTCACTTTGTTCAATCTAAGTCTAATTGTTGATCAAGAGTTTTAACTTCAATAGAATCTGACATACTACTATTAAATTGAGATTCAAGTTTATATTTCCGCTGCAAACATTAACGAATCAATCAAATTTTCTGAACTTGATCATCCTAGCCCGTGAAAACCGGACTAGTCCGCACATTACCGGACTAGTCCGATATCTCTGGTATTGACCTTGTTGTTGAGTGTTACAGGAACCGAGAAAAATCAAGAAGGCCTATTCACCCCCCCCCTCTAGGCCTACATTCAATTGGTATCAGAGCCGGTTCTTCAAGAAAGAGTGCAACCACTCGAAGAGATCATGTCGGACATGAAATATGTTCAGAAAATCAACAACCAGGAAGAAGTAAACAAAGACAGGGACCAAAAGCTGGAAAAGTATCTTGAAGCAATTCAAGACTTCGATGATGATGACGAGGAGACGCTGGAGCTGAAAGCACTACTCAGAAAGAAAGCACTTTCCAAAGGGAAAGCTAGAGTTGAAGAAAAGAAGAAGGGGAGTTGTCACACCGACTACTCCCGATACCCTTTCAACTATGATCGTTTAAATTCTAACAACAGCCATTACCTATCTATTCCTCTTGGAAAAGCCCCACACTTCGATGGGAGTGATTACTCCATGTGGAGGCAAAATATGAAGATGCACTTGATTTCCCTTAACCCAAGTTTATGGCATATTGTGTGCACAGGAATAGACATCCCAGATGACGACGAAGAGCTCACTCCAAGTCAAGAGCAAGCCGTCCACAGAAACGCTCAAGCCGCAGCCGTGATCACCTCCTCTCTAAGTCGAGATGAATTCACAAAGGTGGACAGACTGGAGATTGCCAAGGAAATATGGGACACACTACAAACAGCCCATGAAGGTGACCGGCATGTGCGGGAGGCCAAAATTGAAATGACTGAGGGCGAACTAGGAAGGTTCACAATTGAGGAAGACGAGTCTCCCCAGGACATGTACAACCGATTGAAGACACTTGTAAACAAGGTTCGATCATATGGGAGCAAGAAGTGGAATGACCACGAGGTTGTAAAGCTCATCCTTAGAGCCTTTATGCCTCGCAATGTCACACTATGCTCTATGATCAGAGAAAGTCCCGGGTACAAGAGGATGACTCCAGATGAATTGCTTGGCAAAATCATCAATTTTGAAATGATGGAGAAACAAGCCAAGCACGTCAAAGAAATAGCCAACCTCACATCGGCCAAGAAGAAGGGAGTTGCCTTAAAATCCACACTCAAACCTCTATCCAAAGAAGCAAGAGAAGCTCAGTTTGAGGAGGATAGTGATGACGAAAGCAGTGAGCTGGACGAAAAGGATATGATTTTGTTCATGAAAAAGTTCAAAAGAATAATGAAGAAAAGACAAGGAACAAAATATGGTGAAGGCAAGTACAAGGAAAGGACAAAGCCGAAGATGAGGCGGGCGTGCTATAATTGTGGTGAGTATAACCACTTTATAGTCGATTGCCCGTATGAGGACAACAAGAAGAAGAATAAAGAAACCAAGCCTCAACCGAAGAAATTCTTCAAATATAAGAAACAAGATGAACAAGCACACATTGGAAAAGAGTGGGACTCAAACGATGAGTCCTCATCATTCGATGAAGAAGAGATGGCTAGCATAGCCATTGAAAGCTCGTCCAAGAATCCCACACTCTTCCCCACGCTCGGTGCAAAGAAGGGACATGGCACTTGCCTCATGGCAAAGGAAGGTAAACGCAAGGTAAACATCAAAACTCCTTCCATGCATTCGTACTCAAGTGATGATGAACTAGATAGTGATTATGAAGATATGTTAACTGGATTAGATAGAAAAACTGCTGCTAAAATGAAATTTTTACTTGTCCAACTTGTTGAGAAGGAATCGCTAATTGATCGTCAAGAAGACATGATTATCTCCCAAAAGGAGAGGTATGTCGAACTTGACAATCTTCTAGCTCTTGAAAAGGAGAAAAACAACTCACTAGAGCTTGAGCTAGCTTCAAGCAAGAAAACTTGTTTGGAATTAACCAACTCAAACGTTGCAATCAAGGATCAACTTGATGACCTAATCAAGGTCAACAAAATCCTTGAAGTGCAAGTTGAGTCACTCAAGCTAAGTGAACCTTCCTCCTCTTCAAGTCTGCCTTCTCAACACACTTCAACTAATCCTGTTCATATGTGCAAATGTGGCAAAGTCGATATCAGCTTGAAGGAAAAGTCTATCTCTGCAAAGGATAAAAATCCTACCCAATGTGGAATATTTGACAAGGAGAGGATCAACTATGCACGTAGTGCATACTTGGTCCAAAGACCTCCTAACGTCAAGTACGGCATTGGTTACTTTTACGATGGAAAGCAAAATGCTGGAAGTCATAAGAATAACAAGGGAAGGATTACCTTTGTGAAGGGAGGACCCTCACAACCTGGTAACTCAAAAATTAAGAATCTGAACTCTCATAAACGCCGGACTAGTCTGGTGGAGGCCCGGACAAGTCCAGTCATTCGGACAAGTCCGGTTACCCAGACTAGTCCGATCCATAAACAACAACAACTCTTGTTCAAAACCTTTGATGCCTCTTATGTATTAATGAGAAACAATATTGGTAAAGCTTATGCTTACTATGCTGGGACACGCCATGGGAACACAAAATCCCATGTGTGGGTGCCCAAATGTATTGTAACTAACCTCCAAGGACCCAAGCAAGCATGGGTACCTAAAACCAAGGCATAATTTGTTTCTGTAGGCCTATTCCTCCGGTGGATCCAAATGGGTGCTAGATAGTGGATGCACCAACCACATGACCGGAGGAAAGTGGATGTTCGTGGAATATGAAGAAAATGAGGACCCAAACGAAGGCATCTACTTCGGAGATAATAGTCAAGGAAGGGTGCTCGGTACCGGTAAAATAGCAATATCCTCTGAACACACTCTTTCTCATGTTCTACATGTTGAATCTTTAGATTATAACCTGCTGTCCATATCTCAATTATGTGACAAAGGTTATAATTGCTTGTCTACTAACGAGGGTGTGACCGTCTCAAGGAGGAGTGATGGTTCCGTTGCATTCAAGGGTATGTTAAAGGGAAAGCTTTACCTTGTTGACTTCAACAAGGATAAAGCCGAACTCGACACATGCTTGATTGCAAAAACCAACATGGGTTGGCTGTGGCATAGACGGCTAGCACATGTTGGTATGAGGAATATTCAAAAACTCCTCAAGGGCGATCACATCCGAGGTTTGAAAGATGTTGTTTTTGAGAAAGACAGGCCCTGTAGCGCGTGCCAAGCCGGGAAGCAAGTAGGAGCACATCATCCTGCAAAGAACATTATGACTACGACAAGACCGCTCGAACTACTTCATATGGACTTGTTTGGTCCAATTGCTTACATAAGCATCGGCGGTAATAAATACGGTTTAGTCATTATTGATGATTTTTCCCGCTTCACTTGGGTGTTCTTTTTGCATGACAAGTTAGAAACACAAGGAACGCTCAAGAAATTCTTCAAGCGAGCTCAAAACGAGTTCTCACTATCGATCAAGAGTATTCGGAGCGACAACGGCACGAAGTTCAAGAACATACAAGTGGAGGAGTACCTTGATGAGGAGGGAATCAAGCACGAATTTTCAGCACCATACTCTCCACAACAAAATGGAGTCGCCGAAAGGAAGAACCGAACGCTCATAGAGATGGCAAGAACAATGCTCGATGAATACAAGACTTCGGATCGATTTTGGGCGGAAGCGATTAACACCGCTTGCCACGCCGCAAATCGACTCTACCTTCATCGACTACTCAAGAAGACTCCTTATGAGCTACTCACCGGTAACAAACCCAACATTTCATATTTTCGAGTTTTCGGCTCTCCATGTTATATCTTGAACAAGAAACCCAGGACTTCAAAGTTCGCTTCGAAGTCCGATAAAGGTTTCCTTCTTGGCTATGATTCGAACACTTACGCCTATCGTGTTTTCAACAAGGCCTCCGGACTTGTTGAAGTGGCACGTGACGTAGTGTTCGATGAAACTAATGGCTCCCAAAAGGAGCAAGTTGATCAATGTGAATTAGGTAAAGAAGAAGCTCCTTATCAAGCATTGAAGAGAATGGCTCTAGGCGAAGTTCGTCCACAAGAGTCATCGTCACAAATACAAGAGGAAAGTGAACCACAAGAGGAGATCAACAATCAAGGGGGAGTCTCGATACAAGATCAATCACAAGAATATGAAGATGATCAACAAATCAACGAAGGCAACCACTCAGGGGGAGAAGAAAATGATCACCAACACTCAACTCCCCAAGTGCCACACCCAAGAGTACACCAACGCACTCAAAGGGATCACCCAATCGACAACATCATCGGTGATATCCAAAAGGGAGTAACCACTAGATCTCGTATAGCTAATTTTTGTGAGCATTACTCGTTTGTCTCCTTTTTGGAACCACGCAGGACTGAGGATGCATTGAAGGATCCGGACTCGGTGGTGGCAATGCAAGAAGAGTTGAACAACTTCAAGAGAAACGAGGTTTGGGAACTTGTGGAAAGACCCAATGCAAACATAGTGGGCACCAAGTGGGTCTTCCGCAATAAGCAAGACGAACACGGGGTGGTGAAAAGAAACAAGGCACGACTTGTGGCCAAAGGTTACTCACAAGTCGAAGCTGTACCAAATGGACGTGAAAAGCGCCTTCCTCAACGGACCGATCAAGGAAGAGGTGTACGTGGAGCAACCACCCGGATTTGAAGACGAAGAGTTCCCCGACCACGTGTATAAACTGCGTAAGGCTCTCTATGGCCTCAAACAAGCTCCTAGAGCTTGGTATGAGTGTCTTAGAGATTTTTTCATTGATAAACCTAGATTGGCAAAGTAGATTATACACTATTAACGAAAAACCTAGATAATGATCTTTTTATTTGCCAAATCTATGTTGATGACATAATTTTTGGGTCAACTAACCAATCTTTCTGTGAAGAATTTAGTAGAATTATGACAGACAGGTTTGAAATGTCAATGATGGGAGAATTGAAGTACTTCTTGGGATTCCAAGTGCGGCAACAAAAGGAAGGAAGATTCATAAGCCAAACCAAGTACACGCAGGACATACTCAAGAAGTTTGGCATGGACAAGGCAAAGCCCATAAAGACTCCCATGGCTACGAATGGCCACTTGGATCTCAATGAAGATGGACCGAGCGTCGACAAAAAGGTATATCGCTCCATGATTGGATCTTTACTTTACTTATGTGCATCTAGGCCAGATATTATGTTGAGTGTATGTTTGTGTGCAAGATTTCAAGCCAACCCTAAGGAATGTCACTTGACAACCGTAAAAAGAATCTTGAGATATTTAGTTCATACACCCAACCTTGGTCTATGGTACCCAAAAGGCTCCAAATTCAATCTCATTGGTTACTCCGATGCAGATTATGCCGGGTGCAAAGTTGATAGAAAAAGCACCTCTGGCACATGCCAATTCCTAGGAAGATCCTTGGTTTCTTGGTCATCTAAGAAACAAAATTCCATTGCTTTATCCACAGCCGAAGCGGAGTATGTTGTAGCCGGGAGTTGTTGTGCACAACTTCTTTGGATGCGAAAAACTCTAAGGGATTACGGTTACAATATGAACCATATTCCTCTCCTTTGTGACAATGAGAGTGCCATTAAAATAGCCCACAATCCAGTTGAGCACTCTAGGACTAAACACATAGACATAAGACATCATTTCCTGAGAGACCATTCCATGAAAGGAGACATAACCATCTCACATGTCAACACACAAAAACAATTGGCCGACATATTCACCAAGCCACTTGATGAAAAGCGTTTTTGCAAACTCCGAAATGAGCTAAATATTCTTGATTCTCGGAGTGTGGCTTGAAAAGTTGCATACCTGTATGATTACTTCAAAATGTTGATTGATTTGTGAAAATTACCCCTCCCTATTTTTCTCTCGAAAAACTATGTCAATTATTAGATCTTGATGAATTTTGATCATTGTATGATTGCTGTATGCTTACTGGTCAAATTCATCAAGATTGCTTGAATTGTTTTGCCTCTCTATTCTCTATTATTGAACCTTCAAATATATATGAATGGGCTATGCAATTCTTTCCTGGTAACCACGGACTAGTCTGTGGTTATCCGGACTAGTCCGCCCATGCAGACTAGTCCGCAGAGTGCCGGTTAGGCCGGACTAGTCCGACGAACCACGGACTAGTCCGATATAGGTCTTTGGATGACTTCGGACTAGTCCGGTCGAGTCCGGACTTGTCCAATTTTTCGTGTCCATAACCCTAGCTGCCACCAAACCCTAATCCACTCATCCCCACATTTGCTCACGCCTTTCTCTCTCTTGCGCTCGAGCTCCCAAAGCAATCTCTTGTGTCCTCCGTCGAAAAGCCACAAGTTTGGGAGGAGATCAAGCTTGAAGACTTGGGGATTGATTCCACCGGACAAGTCCGGCCTCAAACCCCCAAAACTTCAAGTCCCAACGATTTATTCGGTAAAACCTTCAAAACCCTAGAAATCGTATTTTTCTCAATCATTGATCGTTTGGCCTAGCACCCTGCACTAGTTACATGTTTATCTGATGTACTACGTGTATGCTAGACTAGAATTGCATTAGGGATTGTGTCCAGTTCAATCTGTTAGGTTTTTGAGGATGAACACCGGACTAGTCCGGTCCATGCAGGGACAAGTCCAGTACCCCGGACTAGTCCGTGCCGAGGCACCGGACAAGTCCGATGTTTCTGAACCTAAACCTAATTCCTTAATTCCCTAATGCCATCCATTACTATCATGTCTCACCTATGCCTTGCATATCTTGTCATTTTTCTTGCTCATTCATTCTCAGATCATGTCGAGCTCCAACAACGAAATCTCCGACTTTGAGGCCGAGTTGGACCACGAGGTGGCATCTCGGTCCTCGGCGGGTCTTGGCAAGAAATGCCAAGAAAGACCTTCCGAGCCTGCTACTTCCCCTCCCCAGGTTCGGAGGAAGGTCTGTGTCAAGAAGCCCGCCTCGAAGGCTGCTCCGTCTACAAGCGGCCTTCGTCAAGCAAAAGGAAAGGGCAAGGGAGTAGCAACGGGGCCAGTTGGGCCCTTGAAGCTACACGCTCCCAGGGAAGGGGTCCGGGACCCCAATGAAGAGAAATTCAATGGGAAAGGCAGTGATATGGCAGCCAAGCTCAGAAGCATTGATTGCTATGGGAGGCCAAAGCAGGCAGCTGATGGAAGGTTTTGGACAAACTTCCATGCAGATTTCTACAGGCTGGTTTACCTGCCGATGAAGACACCGGTGGTGTGCAGTCAGTGGATTGACTGGGCCTACCTAGAGAAGAAGAAGTGCTCAGCTTTTGATGAAGTCATTGCAGCAGCTGAGAGGCATGGCCTGAAGGATCTGTTTGCCTTCAGACACAATTGGAATGATGAAGTGATTGCACAATTCTATGCAACGTGCCACTTCTCGAGTGAAGATGAAGAGAGTGTGACTTGGATGACCCATGGATCCAAGTACTCCATCACTCAGGAGGATTTTGCAAACATGCTCCATTTAGACTCTACTGGAAATGACCACCTAATCATCCACAACATAGGGGTCATTGAGAGGGACGGAATGAAGTTCATGTATGAGCCCAACTCTAAGTATGTTCCTCCCTCCACAAAGAACATGAAGCCCTTCTTTGTGGTCCTGAACAGAGTTCTCCGGAAGACCATTGCCCCCAAGGATGGGGATGCAGGGAGTGTACAGGGCTACCTCCGGACTCTAATGAGGGTCATAAGCAAGAAGAGACAGTTTGATGTTGCAGATTACATTTGGAACGACATGGTCAACATCTCAAGCACCCCCAACCGGTCCTTTGGCTATGCTCCCTACCTGATGTTTATGATTGAGAAAGTCACAGGTATTGAGTTCGTGAAGGATGTGGAGCACACTCCTCTGAGGCCTCAGAAGCCTCAGCCTGTGAGTGTCCAGGCTGCTCCCTCGCCGGTCTCGAGTCCTAAGGCGCCAGCAAGAGAAAGAGATACTGCTAGGGCTGTCCCTACCTCTAGGGAAGCCCCTCAGAGAGGATCAGCTAGTGGGATCCTAAAGTACCTGACCGCCATATTCTCCTCCTGCAAAAAGACCGAAGTGAAGGTCCACGAACTCAACAAGAAAAGAAAGGAGGACATGAAGTATATAAAGGCCAATGTGGAGAAAATCTGTCGGAAGCTGGAGATCGATCCCATTGGATCTCCAGTGATATCTGAGGAGTCTGACCCGGATTTCACCGAGCTCGGGCCCTTGACCCCTTCCGAGCTTGCCTATTTTGGCATTGGGGGCTCGAGCAGCTCCGCTCCTCCTCCTCCCTCTCCTCCTCGTTTAGCTTTAGCTGTGTTAGGGTGCGAGGAGAGAGTTCTCTTTATCTTTTATTTGTGGTTGTAATAGCTTAACTCTGTTTTCATATTAAATTTGGTCCTGTGATGAATTGCTTAATTTATTTGGAGTGTGTGATGAAAACTGTGTTTTTGCCCCTGGAATGTCATATGCATTTGATATCGGTTGGTTAATGCAAATTCTGTCATTCTCAATGTATTCATGCACTTAGTATGCATCCCACCATAAAGAATGCACATATGGATAATTCTCTTGTTGCTTGATGTATTTCTGAGTCATATGTGCATACTTTATGAAAATCTCATTTTTTTGCCTTATTTTGTGAAATCTCAATTGGTTGTCATCAATCACCAAAAAGGGGGAGATTGAAAGTGCATCTAGGACTCCCTTGTGGTTTTTGGATGATTTATGACAAGCAATTGGGATCCTAATCCTTTTGTTGAGATGAATGCAGGCAAATGATGAAAAATGAGCAAAATGCCAAAAAGAAGGGAAATGAGAAGCAAAGTGAATTTGAGCTCAAGAAGAAGAACATAGTAGATTATTATGTATAGAGTGTGTTAAGGAAACACACCCAAGAGCTCAATCACTTTCAAGCACACACATACAATGCACAAAGTTATACAGGACCGGACTAGTCCGATATCAGCCGGACTAGTCCGATATCACATTCTGCACTAGATCGGACAAGTCCGGTCTCCACCGGACTAGTCCGATATCTTTCTGATCCACTTTGGACTAGTCCTCTCCAATGCGGACTAGTTCTTAACACAATGCACAAGTCACACAAAATCGGACAAGTCCATTGTGACCCGGACTAGTCCGATATTCATTCTGATCCACTTCGGACAAGTCCGGTGTCTACACAGACTAGTCCGATATACACACTGATCTAAATCGGACAATTCCTCCAAGTGCAGACTTGTCATCCCAAACACTTAGGGTTTCATATGTCCGGACATGTCTGATGGCAATCGGACTAGTCCGAAGATTTCCAGTAGCGAAATCGGACAAGTCCGTTTTCAACCGGACTAGTCCAATATTCCTGGACACTTAGGGTTTGCTACACACAGCACTCCGGACTAGTCCGGTGACCATCACGGACTAGTCCAATCTTTCTGAACCCTAACGGTCATTTTTAGAAACCCCATATAAATAGAGGTGCACGGCCCACTTTCACCCTCTCTCGAACCCTAGCGCCGTCACACCTCCCAAGAGACTCAAAAACCATCTCTCTCCATGAAATTAAGTACAAAATCAATCAATCCATTGAAGATCACTTCTAGATCATTGGAGAGACACTTGGCACACATCATTGAGCTCTTGGTTTGATTCTCTAACACACTCTTACGTTTCAATTTGTAATTTTCGAGTGTGTTATTGGTGTCATTGTGAGTTGTAATCAAGGGAGCTCTCAACGTGTGAGAACGCCCCTTCAACTTGGTTATTTACCCTTTGTGATTAGTGGAAGAGGATTGGCCTTTGTGGCGATCCGACGAGGAAAGGGTTGGAGAAGACCCGGTCCTTTTGTGGGCTCCTCAACGTGGACGTAGGTTGCCTTCGTGGTAGCCGAACCACGGGATAAATCATGTGTTTTGTCCTTTTTGTGTTCTTCATCTAATTTGATCAACTTAATCTAGGGTTTGATTCACTTTGTTCAATCTAAGTCTAATTGTTGATCAAGAGTTTTAACTTCAATAGAATCTGACATACTACTATTAAATTGAAATTCAAGTTTATATTTCCGCTGCAAACATTAACGAATCAATCAAATTTTCTGAACATGATCAACCTAGCCCGTGAAAACCGGACTAGTCCGCACATTACCGGACTAGTCCGATATCTCTGGTATTGACCTTGTTGTTGAGTGTTACAGGAACCGAGAAAAATCAAGAAGGCCTATTCACCCCCCCCTCTAGGCCTACATTCAGTAGTGCTCGGCAAGGTTCTGGACCTCCTAGAACTCTTCCAAGCTATGTCGGTTCGTCTTGTGAATCGGACACCATGCTTTAGAACTATTGTCGTCTTCTGATGAAGGACGAGGTCGTTTCTCGGGGCGTGGCCCCCGACTACCAGGAGCTGCGGCTGGTGCGCCAGCCGACGACTTCTTTTTGCCGTTGGGCTCCTGTTTCTTCTTGCCACTACCGGAGGTAGCAGCTTCAGTTTTGGAGGACTTTTGGTTGGCCTCCGGAGCTGTCTTAGAATGCATTTCACGGCCCTCCGCAGCTCTAGCACATTTGTCAGCTAGGCTGAGGAGTTCCATGACGCTGGTAACTTCTTTAATAGCCAGCTTCTCCAACATCTTCTTATCTCGAACACCCTGTCTGAATGCAACGATAACAGAAGAGCTCAAGATTGAAGGAATAGTATTCCGTACCTGAGAAAACCACTGGATGAAGGATCGCAGCGATTCCCCTAATGTATGCTTTACAACAAACAGTTTGTAACACCATCATTTTCATGCATCATGCCCTACATACATTCATATACATGTTTAACATTAACCCAGAACAAGAGGAACAAGTTTAAAATTGATTTGGATCAAAACCGCACTTAAAAATGTAGGAAAGTGCGGACTAGTCCGGTTTTGCTGAGGACTAGTCCGATTTCTTTCTAACTAAAAATGGACTTGTCCGTTTTTGCCGCATATTAGTCCGATTTTTGGCTCTGGAAACTTTCGGACTTGTCCGATCTTGTGCGGACTAGTCCGGTATTCCATGAATCCTTGGAAACTTGCTAAGTCCCTGGACTTTTCCGGACTAGTCCGGTGTTCCAGCGGACTTGTCCGTTTTCCTTACTGTTCAAATTCGGACTTGTCCGATGTTTGGCCAGACTTGTCCGATTTTCTCTCTGGACGACTTCGGACTAGTCCCGTCCTGTCCGGACTTGTCCGATAGTTCGTGACTCCGAGATTGACCTTTTGTTTTACGACTTGTTTCTTGAGTTTCACGTTAAGTGGGCCTAGGGAAGTCGTGCCTAACTCTTTTAGAGCCCATGTGAGACTCTAAACCGGCCTCTACTCATCCCAAACTCGAAATCCATCTAACCCTAGCCTCCACCTCTATATAAACAGCCCCACCCCTTGATTTGACATCTATTTGCCACTTTTCCACCCACCCAAACCCTAGTTCGTGGGGAGCCACCATCAAGGAGGGAGGAGAAGATCCCGAGCAAGAGGAAGAAGAGGAGGAAACGAATGAGGATCAAGATCTCCACCAAGTTTCGTCCTTCACCACCAATTCCTCCCCAAGTTCACCACCAATTCCTCCCCAAGTTCATCACCAACCAAGTGCTACCTCCAAGTTTCTTGATTCATTGGAGTCCTAAACACCTGGTATACCTTCTATTCTCTTTTCCTTACGAGAATTCAACCCCTAATCTCCAAATTTACGTCGATCTAGAAAACCCTAATCTGCTGATCTCGCAGAGTGCGGACTTGTCCGGTCCCTAGCGGACTAGTCCAATCTTCCTGGTTAAATTGTGTTATATTGACTCTAAAATTTGATCTAATCGAATCCAAACCTGTATAAACTTGTTAAAGCTATTAGAACTAGTTAGTGATCATTGAAAGCAATCTAGTAAAAAGTTCTACCTTGCATTTGCATCAATCATGCATGTCATGTCATATTGAGTAATATTTGTGCACTCTTTGATTGTGTTTCTTGTCTTGTATGTTTATTGTGTGGATTAGACGGATTTGCGCTAGAGAGTGCCGCGGAGGATCTACAGCACCAAGAGTTTGAAGGCTTTGACCCTAATCAACAGCAAGAGCAAGGCAAGTGTCCTTGAAGCATATTGATCCTGTTTTAAAATAAATGTTTTGTTTGCAAAACTGCATGCTTGTGTAAAATTGATGGGAATCCTATGGTAGGAAGTTTACTAGTTTTGTTAACCACCCTTGTCACCTGGAATTTATGGTAGAGCGTCGGGATGGACTTTTTACCTTTTGCTTCGCTTAATCAACTGGGATGGGAATAGCTATACCCCTCAATTTAATTATGCATGGATGAGATTATGGTTAACACGAACTGGTTAAATATGGTATGGTAATGGGTGATCTAAGCAAGCCTGGTATGTGGATTGGTTGGATGTTATGGTGGTTTGCTTGCTTTAGATCTAAGGACCGGTTCATGCGAGAATAAGTCAGGACTACAGTGCCACCACGAGGCCAAGTATGGGTGCGGCGTAGCTGATTAATTAGGGCTTTGCTAGTGCTGTTTGGACCATTGTGGATGCTCGGGGAAGGGGTAGTCGGATTGGGTTTGTTGATGATTGGTGGGACTACCCTGGGATCCGAATGGCTCAAGAGGGGGCCCTTGGTTGAAGATGTGCTCTGCGGGAGACATCGCCACTGGTGAAACCTCAGTGGGGTCTAAATAGGCTAGTAATCCCTTTGTAAAGGCTATTTTGTGATCTCTTGGCCATACACCAAAGGAAGTGTAATTGGCATGAGGGAGGTTCTTTAGTCGCCGACGGGTGATGAAATCACAAACGCGTGGGTAAAGAGGTACAAACTCTGCAGAGTATTAAAACTATCATGATAGCCGTGCTCCCGGTTATGAGCGCCTGGATGACCTACATGATTAGAGGGAAATTGGTAATTGGGATGGTTATGGTTTGGTAATGGTTATGGATGGTTATGGATTTAATTTTGTCGTTGAATATGGTTATTGGCAATGGTGAAATCTGGAATTATGGATGAGGATGGTAAATTGTGGACTGTTATTATGGTATTACTTATGATTATGATGAGTTTACTTCAAATACATATAATATATATATTGCTTTTCAAATGTTTTACTGTACTTTTCAGCACTTTGCCATTATTATTGTCGTCATTTGAATCAGCCACATGTCATACTTTCCACACTTGCTGAGTACGACATGTACTCACTCTTGCAATCCCCCCCCCCCCCAACAGTTGCAGGTCAAGATTATGAGTTTAATGGCGATAATGCGGAGTTCTAGGCCGTGTCTACCGTCAGCTTTGCCTGTGGTGTTGATTGGAGCTGCGCATACATACCCTGTCGCTCATGCTGCATAGTTGCTTAGTTTGCTTAATTAGTTTATTTCCGCTGCATTAGTTGAACTTGTCATTAATATTAATTAGAGCTTGTATTCTAGGATAATCTGGTTTGTGTAATAAAATTTGGTTAATCAATCTTGTCTTGTGGTAATTTTCTGTATACTCTTTTGTGATTGCACTCGTGTATGTGTGATGAACATCCTGGGCACACATATGCGTTAGCTTGGTTCAGTTTTTCGGAACCGGGCGTCACAGATTGGTATCAGAGCCACAGGTTGACTGTAGGATGCAGCCTAGATAGAATGGACACTTTAGAGCACTTAAGAATCGATTTGATTTTGTTGGCTTGCTGGTTGCTATATATATTGTTTGCTTGTGTGCTTAATAGAGGATTTTGGGATGCTTTAGCATTGCCCTGTCCACCTAGGCTAGTATAGCTAGTTAGTTAGCTTCATATCCCTTGATGCATATAGTGGGGACGTTTCTAAATTCTTACCTATTGCTCTTCTTCAGATGGTGAGGACTCGCAATCAGGGGGATGTCAATGATGAGGAGGAGAACCATGGAGTACCTCAGAACAACAACGGACAAGGACCTACTCATGGAGCTATCAATATTGAGCAACTACTGGCTATGCAGAACCAGCTCATGCAGACCATGGTACAAACTATGGGACAGCTGCAGGCTGGCAATAACAACAATCAGCCCCACATGCCTCCACCGCCACCCCCACCTCCTCATAACCGATTGGGAGAGTTTATGAGGACTAGGCCGCCGACCTTTGCTCAAGCTGTCGACCCAATGGATGCTGATGATTGGCTCAAGTCCATGGAGAAGAAACTTGCTATTGTCCAATGCAGTGACTGAGAGAAGGTCCTATTTGCTTCTCATCAACTAGTTGGAGCAGCTGCAGATTGGTGGGATGCTTATTGCAATGCTCATGAGAATCAAGAGTGGAACACCTGGGCGGAATTCAAGGAGGGTTTCCGTTCTCATTATGTGCCCGAGGGTGTTATGATCTTGAAGAGGCAAGAATTTGAGAATTTAAGGCAAGGAAGATCAAGCGTGAGTGGATATCTCAATAAGTTCACTCAACTCTCAAGGTATGCGCCTGAGGATGTTAGTCGGGACAGCCGGAAGCAATATTTGTTCATGAGAGGCTTGAACAATGAGATCCAAGTGCAATTGCTTAATTGTGATTATGTCAATTTCCAGAAGCTTGTGGACAAAGCAATTGTGGTTGAGAACAAGATCAGTGATATGGAGCAAGAAATCAAGAGGAAGGCGCCATATCAAGGACAACAACTAGGAAGTAATGTGCGCCCTCGCCTTGTGCCTCCTAATTCGCCATACTACAATTCCTCTGCTTCTGTACAGCGCCCTGATTATGCACCGCGCCCAGCTCAGTTTGTGCAGCAGCGCCCTGTTATGCAAGCACCTAGGCCTCCAATGCCTTATGAGCCTCGTGCTAATTTTCCTGCTGCAAATGCTCAAAACCAAGCTCGTCCCAATAATTCTGGTGGAGTTAAGAAGTGTTATACTTGTGGAGAAGCTGGACACTTTGCGCATCAATGTCCTAAGTCAGGCCTTGGTCAAGGAAGCAATGCGCCGAGGCAAAACCCAAGACCCAATGGAGGACAGCCACAAGGAAGCCGTGGACAGCAGAATTTTGCTCGTGGCAACGTGAACCATGTCTCTACGGAGGATGCTCAACAAGCGGATGACGTGGTCATTGGTATGTTTCTCGCCAACTCCAACCCCGCGACTATGTTATTTGATTCTGGAGCATCGCATTCATTCATTGCATCGAAGTATGTTGCCAAGTATAGTTTGCCTGTCTCTCATATGAAGTTTACTCTATTGGTTAAGTCTCCTGGAGGAGAGATGAGGACAAATATAGTATGTCCAAAAGTAAGCCTTAGAATAAGGGGGGTAGACTTCTCCGCCAACCTCATAGTTTTGGATTCTCAAGGATTGGACATTATAATTGGTATGGACTAGTTGAGGAAGCACAATGGAGTTATTGAGTGTGCCACAAAGATGGTGAAGTTGACTAATGAGGAAGGGATCACCGTAGAATTTGAAGCATCTCAAACCGCCCTGAAGCAATTGGAGCTGAATCATGTGGACGGTGCCGCAATTGAGGAGATCCCGGTGGTGTGTGAATTTTTGGATGTTTTTCCGGACGAGTTAGAACTTCAGGAGGATTTGTCTTAAGTCGAGCAACCTATCGAGATCTTGGACGTGAAGGAAAGGGTCACGAGAAATAAGAGGATCCGTTGGTGCAAAGTGCAATGGAAACACCATACAGAAGTCGAAGCTACGTGGGAACGTGAAGAAGACCTGAAGGCAGAATTCCCGCATCTTTTCTCCACGCTATCGAATCTCGAGGGCGAGATTCATTTTAAGGGGGGTAGGTTTGTAACACCCTCATTTTCATGCATCATGCCCTACATACATTCATATACATGTTTAACATTAACCCATAACAAGAGGAACAAGTTTAAAATTGATTTGGACCAAAACCGCACTTAAAAATGTAGGAAAGTGCGGACTAGTCCGGTTTTGCTGAGGACTAGTCCGATTTCTCTCTGACTAAAAACGGACTTGTCCGTTTTTGCTGCGGATTAGTCCGATTTTTGGCTCTGGAAACTTTCGGACTTGTCCGATCTTGTGCGGACTAGTCCGGTATTCCATGAATCCTTGGAAACTTGCTAAGTCCCTGGACTTTTCCGGACTAGTCCGGTGTTCCAGCGGACTTGTCCGTTTTCCTTTCTGTTCAAATTCAGATTTGTCCGATGTTTGGCCAGACTTGTCCGATTTTCTCTCTGGACGACTTCGGACTAGTCCGGTCCTGTCCGGACTTGTCCGATAGTTTGTGACTCCGAGATTGACCTTTTGTTTTACGACTTGTTTCTTGAGTTTCACGTTAAGTGGGCCTAGGGACGTCGTGCCTAACTCTTTTAGAGCCTATGTGGGACTATAAACCAGCCTCTACTCATCCCAAACTCGAAATCCATCTAACCCTAGCCTCCACCTCTATATAAACAGCCCCACCCCTTAGTTTGACATCTATTTGCCACTTTTCCACCCACCCAAACCCTAGTTCGTGGGGAGCCACCATCAAGGAGGGAGGAGAAGATCCCAAGCAAGAGGAAGAAGAGGAGGAAACGAAGGAGGATCAAGATCTCCACCAAGTTTCGTCCTTCACCACCAATTCCTCCCCAAGTTCATCACCAACCCTAGATCATCAAGATCCAAGTGCTACCTGCAAGTTTCTTGATTCATTGGAGTCCTAAACACCTGGTATACCTTCTATTCTCTTTTCTTACGAGAATTCAACCCCTAATCTCCAAGTTTACGTCGATCTAGAAAACCCTAATCCGCTGATCTCGCAGAGTGCGGACTTGTCCGGTCCCTAGCGGACTAGTCTGATCTTCCTGGTTAAATTGTCTTATATTGACTCTAAAATTTGATCTAATCGAATCCAAACCTGTATAAACTTGTTAAAAGCTATTAGAACTAGTTAGTGATCATTGAAAGCAATCTAGTAACAAGTTCTACCTTGCATTTGCATCAATCATGCATGTCATGTCATATTGAGTAATATTTGTGCACTCTTTGATTGTGTTTCTTGTCTTGTATGTTTATTTTGTGGATTAGACGGATTTGCGCTAGAGAGTGCCGCGGAGGATCTACATCACCAAGAGTTTGAAGGCTTTGACCCTAATCAACAGCAAGAGCAAGGCAAGTGTCCTTGAAGCATATTGATCCTATTTTAAAATAAATGTTTTGTTTGCAAAACTGCATGCTTGTGTCAAATTGATGGGAATCCTATGGTAGGAAGTTTAATAGTTTTGTTAACCACCCTTGTCACCTGGAATTTATGGTAGAGCGTCGGGATGGACTTTTTACCTTTTGCTTCGCTTAATCAACTGGGATGGGAATAGCTATACCCCTCAATTTAATTATGCATGGATGAGATTATGGTTTACGTGAACTGGTTAAATACGGTATGGTAATGGGTGATCTAAGCAAGCCTGGTATGTGGATTGGTTGGATGTTATGGTGGTTTGCTTGCTTTAGATCTAAGGACCGGTTCATGCGAGAATAAGCCAGGACTACAGTGCCACCACGAGGCCAAGTATGGGTGTGGCGTAGATGATTAATTAGGGCTTTGCTAGTGCTGTTTGGACCATTGTGGATGCTCGGGGAAGGGGTAGTCGGATTGGGTTTGTTGATGATTGGTGGGACTACCCTGGGATCCGAATGGCTCAAGAGGGGGCCCTTGGTTGAAGATGTGCTCTGCGGGAGACATCGCCACATGTGAAACCTCAGTGGGGTCTAAATAGGCTAGTAATCCCTTTGTAAAGGCTATTTTGTGATCTCTTGGCCATACACCAAAGGAAGTGTAATTGGCATGAGGGAGGTTCTTTAGTCGCCCACGGGTGATGAAATCACAAACGCGTGGGTAAAGAGGTACAAACTCTGCAGAGTATTAAAACTATCATGATAGTTGTGCTCCCGGTTATGAGCGCCTGGATGACCTACATGATTAGAGGGAAATTGGTAATTGGGATGGTTATGGTTTGGTAATGGTTATGGATGGTTATGGATTTATTTTTGGTGTTGAATATGGTTATTGGCAATGGTGAAATCTGGAATTATGGATGAGGATGGTAAATTGTGGACTGGTATTATGGTATTACTTATGATTATGATGGGTTTACTTCACATACATATAATATATATATTGCTTTTCAAATGTTTTACTGTACTTTTCAGCACTTTGCCATTATTATTGTCGTCATTTGAATCAGCCACATGTCATACTTTCCACACTTGCTGAGTACGACATGTACTCACTGTTGCAATCCCCCCCCCCCCCCAACAGTTGCAGGTCAAGATTATGAGTTTAATGGCGATAATGCGGAGTTCTAGGCCGTGTCTACCGTCAGCTTTGCCTGTGGTGTTGATTGGAGCTGCGCATACATACCCTGTCGCTCATGTTGCATAGTTGCTTAGTTTGTTTAATTAGTTTATTTCCGCTGCATTAGTTGAACTTGTCATTAATATTCATTAGAGCTTGTATTCGAGGATAATTTGGTTTGTGTAATAAAATTTGGTTAATTAATCTTCTCTTGTGGTAATTTTCCGTATACTCTTTTGTGATTGCACTCGTGTATGTGTGATGAACATCCTCGGCACACATATGCGTTAGCTTGGTTCAGTTTTTCGGAACCGGGCGTCACACAGATCCAATCCGGTGCCAGGCCGGGTGTAAGAACTCCCGAAATTGGCAGTGAACTGCTGGCATAACTCCGCCCATCTATTAATGGAGTCGGGTGGAAGACTCATGAACCAGGACCTTGCAGTCCCAGTTAAAGACACCAGGAAGTAGTTGGCCATTAGAGCCTCATCACCCCTCGCTGCCAGTATGGCAGTAGAGTAAATTTGAAGGAATTCGACAGGGTTGACAGTCCTGTCGAATTTTTTCGGCAAGTGAGGCCGGAACTTTTGTGGCCATCTGACCATGCGTAAATGCATGGCCAGGGCAGAACAACCTCCTCCTACTACCTGAGGAGCTGCGTTGTATCGAGCTTCTAGCCTTTCACGAGCACGCTCGATATGGACACGGCCGTCCTACTGCCGATAACGGCAATCCAGCTCCGACCGCAGGTCATGAGTCGGAATTCTGGTAATGGTGTGGGTGCATTATGCCCCGGGATGCAACGAAGTCACCTGCTGGGATGCAACACGTCTCCTTTGTTGCGAGACTTGTGGACCAAGTCGGCCAGACAAGGTCCGTCGTTGTGATGGTGCTTGCCCCGAAGGGGGAGTACCTTGATTGTTGATGCCTACAGCCGCAGCTACAACCAGATGGTCAACATCGGCCCTCCACTGCTCCATAGCACCCTGGGGTGCACCTGGAGGCGGCGGGTGTTGTAAGAGAGCTCGCGCAGCAATGAGCACGTGCTCAGGATTGTTGTTTGTTAGTGCAGTGATCAACACAGGTGCCCCATCTTGTTGACTAGCATTGTTTGCCAGAAGAGACAGTGTATAGTACATGCTAGAACAATGGCACCTGTTGGCTGGTGAGTGTTGGAGGGATTGCCTCCGGCAGGTTGTTCAGCATGGTTGCCATTGGATGATCCTGTGGCAAAATTCACCATCTTGTGATATCGGGACCTTACCCTACCTGGCGCGCCAAATGTCGAAGCGTAGTAACGACACTTTCCCCAGACCCGCTAAGAAGTAGCCCGCAGAGATTCTTGTTATGGTTGGGGTACGCAGAGATCAAGATCAACATGATGACACCAGAGATTTATGTTGTTCGGGCCGACTGAGCGTAACACCCTACTCCACGGGGTTTGACTTGTTGTATTGTGTGAGTCTGTTGCTTAGTATGCCCGTTAGCTTGGATCAACTCAGATGTCCCTGAGTTCGTGTTGCACAACCCTTTTATAGTTCTAAGGGCTGAACGCTACAAAGCTTGCCTGGTCCAACATGTTGCCCTGGCGTATTTAATGACCTAATACAATGTCTAAAGGTATTAAGCATGATTAATAGTGTGATAACGTGCCTCAATGGCTGCGTTACCCCTATTAACAATGCACTGATCATGTATCATTAATATAGTATTAATGACACGTAATCAAGTCTTGAAACTGCCGCTTTAATCACTTGAATGTACGTACTGATGGAGATCTGCCAGTGTATACATAGATGAAGGTCAGGAGGCTCCACACGTGGTAGCTCTGGAGCGTCCCTTTGTTGAGAGGTAGCTCAGGCACTGCTTTTCATGTGTCAGTACCGGAGCTTCCCTCTGCTGGGAGTTAGGTCCGGAGTCGTTATACACGTGTCGACCGTGGAGCTTCCCTGTGTCGGGAGTTTAGTTCCAGATGTCATATTACACGTGTCAATCTACGGAGCTACCCATATGAGGGATGTGGTCCGGTATAATATGACATGTGGGGCCTGAGGAGGCCTTCCACTCTGACAAGTAGAACTCCCTTGTACTCTTCACGGTACCGAGGGGTACGCGGTACGCAGGGTACCAACAGCCATGCTTAAGCATAAATAGAGTTTTATCAACCTTGCCCATGGAAAACCCCTTTTCAAGTAAGAATGTTTTTAACCTATCATACCATGCTCTAGGGGCTTGTTTGAGACCATACAAGGATTTGGACAGTTTAAAAACATGATTAGGAAAATCTAGATTTTTAAAACCTGGTAGTTGCTTGACATAAACCTCCTCATCTATTAGGACATTAATAAAATGACTTTTAACATCTATTTGATATAGCTTAAAACCTTTTGATTCAGCAACAGCTAACGAAATTCTTATAGCTTCTAATCTAGCAACAGGAGCAAAAGTTTCATGAAAATCTAGACCTTCAACTTGTGTGAAACCTTGAGTATCCAACCTAGCCTTATTCCTGACCACAACCCCATCCTCACTTTTTTATTTTTAAATACCCATTTAGTTCTGAATATGGCCTAGAGGGGGGGGGGGGAGTTGAATAGGCCTTTTTGAATTTTAGCCGGAACCTGCAACACTTAGCAACTTGATCAAATACAAGGAAATCGGACTAGTCCAGTAGAGTGCAGACTAGTCCAGTGCGTGCGGACTAGATTGATCAAGTTATATCAATGATTTCAATACAAGCATAGTACGCAGCGGAATATAGTATGTAACTTGAAAGTATTGAGTCAATGAAATTAAGTGTAGCACAAATTTTAATGTTTTAACTTAAGATGGACAAGATCAAGTAAACCCTAGAATATGATATGAAGAACTTAAGAACAAGTTTGACACAAGATTTTATCCAGTGGTTTGGTTCCGACAAAGGCAACCTACATCCACGTTGAGGAGCCCACGAAAGGACCGGGTCATCACTGACCCTAACCTCGTCGAATTGCCACGAAGGACAATTTTCTTCCACTATCACAAAGGGTAAATCACCAAGTTGCAGGGGCCTTCTCACAAGTTGAGGGCTCCCCAAGATTACAAGTCAAACACCACCAAGAACACACTCTTAAGATCAACAATGAAACAACAGGATTGTGTTAGAAATCAAACCCAAGAGCTCAAACGTGTGAATCGTGTCTCTCCTTTGATCCAAGATGAATCCTCAAGAATTTGATCTTTCTTGCGTTGGATTGCGTGGAGAGATGTGTTTTCTAAGCTCTTGGAGGTTGTGACGGCGCTGGGTGTTGAGATTCTTGAAAGTAGGGTCGTGCACATATATTTATAGGTTGTTTCCAAAATTTACCGTTAGGGTTTCGAGAGTCCGGACTAGTCTGTGGTGGAATCCGGACTAGTCCGGTGTGCGCCGTGTAGGAAACCCTAAGTTCTATGGAAGATCGGACTTGTCCAACATAGGACAAACTAGTCCAATTTAGGCTCTTGAAAATATTGGACTAGTCCAGTTATTATTGGACTAATCCGGCTTTGGTGAATCCCTTAGTGAATTGGGGACAAGTCTACATTTGGACTTCTCCACTTTTAGTCAAAGAGGTTATCGGACTAGTCCGGATATTATCGGACTTGTCTGATGTTGTGCAATGTTGTGAAGTGTTGAGGACTAGTCCGCATTGGGGAGGACTAGTCCGATCTCAGTCAGAAAGATATCGGACTAGTCCGTTCTGTGTAGACTTGGACTGTGTAGACAGGTCCGAACTAGGAGGACTTGTCCGATTTGGAAGTGGGGTTATCAGACTAGTCCGGATATTGTCGGACTAGTTCGAACCTGTATAAATTAGTGCAGTGAGTGAGTTTTCTTGTGATTGAGCTCTTGGGGTATGTTTCTCCAACACATTCCACACACAATGATCTAATCTATTCAGCTCTTAAGCTCTTTTCCATATAGATCCTCATTCTCTTTTCTTTTTGCGCTTTCTTTATAATTTCTTTTAAGACCTGCGCTCATCTCAAAAATTTGGTTAGGATCTCATTTGTTTGTCATAAATCAACCAAAACCCACAAGGGATGCCTCGTTACACTTTTAGTCTCCCCCTTTTTGGTGATTGATGACAACCAATTGAGATTTCATAAAATATGATAAAAATACAGAATTTTCATTAAGTGTGCACATATGAGTTAGGTACAAGTTAAGCAATGAAAACATAGGTCATATGTGCACTCTTTATGGTGGGGTGTAAAACTATGTGAGTGTGAGCAATAATCGTGATGAGAATGAAGTGATTGACATTAAAATACCAATATCAAGCATATATGTCAATTTCAAGGCAAAAAACAAATTTCATAACATAAGCAAAGTCATTCCATCACACCACAATATCAAAGATAGAGATAACAGTATTAATGTTTTACAACCCAATAGAGACACAAAAAGATACACAAATGAAGTACTCATCTCTCAACCAACAACTAGAATCTAGTGACTCACCCTCAATCTCTCCCCCTTTGGCATCAAGACACCAAAAAGAAGGGAGGAGAGGGATCTAGTGGCTCATTCCTCGCTGTCGGTTCTCTCCTCATCTTCATCTTCTGGCTGTGGAGGAGGAGGAGTAGATCCACTCGAAGTGCCCCCAATGCCAAAGTAAGCAAGCTCAGAGAGAGTCAAAGGTCCGAGCTCAGTGAAATAGAGGCTAAATCTTTAGAGATGACTGGAGATCCAATAGGCTCGATCTCCAGCTTCTGGCAAATATGCTTGACATTTTCTTTCACATATCTCATATCTGCCTTCCTCGCCTTGTTCAGCTTGTGCGTATTCACTTCGGCCTTCTTGCATGAGGCAAAGATTGATGCCAAGTACTTCAAGATCCCACTAGGAGACCCTTTTTGGGGAGGGGCCCTAGTGGTCGGAGAAGTCTTCTCATCTACTCGAGCTCTCCTCGAAGCCTCTTTGTGAGACCTATGTGTGCTGAATACATTGGCTTTGATGATATAAGTTCTAAAATTCTTCCAAAATACCCTTTTTAGCAAGGTCCGACTCTAGCTCTGAGCTTCTGCAAGGTCCAACAATAGGTCCGACTTTCTCTGTCTAGGTCCGACATGTTTTTGGGAAGCTTCGGTGAGCTTTGTCTTTAGCTCCGACATGTCTTTGATAGCTCTGACATGTCGTTGTTAAGCTTCGATATGTTTTGATAGGTTTGACTTATGTTGGTTAGCTCCGACATGTTTTTCTAGCTCCGACTTTTGGGTTGACTAGATACGACTAGCTTTGGTAAGCTTCGGTGCTAGGTTGTACTAGCTTTGGTAAGCTCCGGCTCAAGCTCCGGTTAGCTTTGGCAAGGTTCGGAGCCTGATCGCAATGTTCCTGCTTTTACTGTGAAATATTTGGACTTGCTTTACATTGTTGGAAAGATTGCTTAGTATTCATTTGCTAAGTTTTTGGCGCGTTTTGGTTGATATGGTTGATATCGTTTTACTGTGGTTTTGCAACATGCTTATGTGAGGTGCTCACGTGAGGTGTTGTGTTCGGAACTAACTTGAGTCAAGTCGTGGACTTGGTCTCGTACGGAATGGTTGTTTGTTCATGTGCAGTTCTTGCTTGAGTTCAAGGCATGGCTGGTGACGAGATCCATTGAACTAGTCTTAGGGAGAAGATGAGGTTCAACAACCAAGTTCGGAGGAATTGTGGTTGAGTTGATCGGGAGGTTGCGCAGCATGTTTGAATCAAGAACAATCATATGAAGGTATTGTGGACGTCGTTCGAAGATGTTTGCATGTATGAAAGGAGTGCATGGACGTGGCTACATGGTCCCGATGCGTGATGAAGATATGTGGACGTAAAGAATTGGTCGGAAAGGTCCAACCGACTTAGTTATGGACTCAAGCTGCGGCTGAGTCGTGTTTGACACAAGTATGGAAAGATTTGAGTTGGTTATGATAGGATTTCGTGTGGGTAACGAATTTGAGTTGTTTTAGTAATGTGGGATACATTCCTAAGTTGTTTGCAAGTCTTAAGATTGCTTCTATCTGCGTATAGAAGAGTCCTAAGCATTTATAGAAAGTTTCGATCCGTGATTTTAGTAGGATTAAAGTCCTAGTTGAGATTGGGTTGGCCTAAGGGCTGGTTATATAAGCAAGGGAGCCCAGAGCTCGTGGTAGACGACTTTTGGGCTGTTCTTCTTGTGTTCTATTGAATAAATATCGTAGTTGAAAGGAACTTTTGTGCCTTGTTCATACGACTTGTTCCAGACAAGTTTTACTCGTCGGATTTCTGCACAGCACTACCTTTTGTTGGTGGTTTTATCATAACTCGAGTTATACAAGTCCGATTGACATGATTCTTTTTGGGTTGTCTTCAAAACATAATTTTATATCACCTGTCAAAATTTCACGGTCATTGGATTTGTGGTTTCTGATCTACACGAGTTTCATTGCAGTGTTCCAAAACTGTTTTTCTCGGGTAGGACAGATTGACCTTTGTTCGATCTTTCAATCGTAAATTGAGTTCTCTCATCGGATTTGAGTGATTCTTGTTGTGTCATCTTCTTGACTTGATTCTCTCTGATATCTATCACTTTTTTCATGGTGAAACACGTTTAGATTAGTCTCATACACGATTTCTTTAACAAATCCTTTTTCCGCCAAAGGGGTTGGGATTTAATTGTTTCCGCTGCGTAAGATTTTTTTAATCTACCATTCACCCCCTCTGGTAGATTTTCATGTGCTCTTTGATCATACACTCTTCACTAGATGCGGGGGATGGAGTAACATGGATAGTAGCTTGAAGAGGCTTCTGGGGCCTCAAAGGAGTGTGCTCCACATTCTTCACGAACTCGATCCCTGTGACCTTCTCAATCATGAACATCAAGTAGGGGGCATAGCCACAGGATCTGTTCGGCGTGCATGAGATGTTGACCATATCATTCTAGATATAGTGAAAGATGTCAAACTTCCTGTTCTTGCTTATTACTTTCATCAAGGTCCTCAAGTAACCTTGGACACTTCCTGCATCCCCATCTTTTGGTGTTATTGTCTTCCTCAGCACCCTATTAAGAACCATGAAGAAGGGCTTCATGTTCTTGGTCGAGGGTGGATTGAACTTTAGACTAGTGTCATAGAGGAAGTCCATCTTATCTTTTACCAAGACACCGATGTTGTGAATAGTCAACTCATTGTTGTTGGTGTCTTCTAGGTGAAGGAGTCTTGCAAAATCATCATAAGTAATGGTGTACTTGGATCCATAAGTCATCCATGTCATCCTTTCCTCCTCATCACTAGCAAAGAAACAAGTGGCATAGAACTAAGCAATGATCTCATCATTCTAGTTAAATTTGAAGGCAAACAGGTCCTTCGGTCCATGCCTGGCAGCAACCTCTACCACCTGATCAAATGCTCCACATCTCTTTCTCTCAAAGTGATCCCATTCGATCCACTGTCTGCGGACCACCGAAGTCTTCATGGTAAGGTACACCGAGCTGTAGGAATCTGCATGAAAATTGCTCCAAAATCTGGCATCTGCAGCCTTCTTGGGTCTGCTGTAGCAATCCATAAATCTGAGTTTGGAAGTAGTATCGCTTCCCTTGCCGTTGAACTTCTCCTCGGAGGGATCTCTGTTTCCCTGCCTCAGAGCATGAATATTGAGTGGGCCAACGGGGCCCGAAGCAATTCCTTTTCCTTTGCCCTTCACTTGGCGAAAAGCCGCCGAGCGAGAGCCAGCTGCATCCTTGGCCTTGGACGTAGGCTTCTTGGCGAGCACCTTGCGTTGCACCTGAGGTGGGGAAGATGCAGGCTTGGAGGGACACTCTTGCCTCTTTTGAGCACGAGACTCCGAAGCATGCAGCAATACGTCTTGTTTCATCTCATCTTCAAAGTCAGAGATGTTCTCGTTCAACATTGTGCTGAGAGAGCACTGCATAATGTATGGATAAGAATTGATGGCAAGGAGGTGCATTGAGGAATGAGAAATTAGGGTTGAGATTAGTTAAAAATCAGACTTGTCCAGTGTACAGGTACGGACTAGTTCGGGGGACCGGACTTGTCCATACATGGACCGGACTAGTCCGTTGTTCATCACCTCAAACCCTAACTAGACGACCAACGGTGATTCCAAATGCAAAACTGGTTCAAGGTAAATGTAATACAGCAAGGAGGCATGTATTAACCGACAGGAACTAGGCTATTTGGTCAACGATGAAGAAAATCATGATTTTTAGGGTTTGGAAGTAAATGTTATCGAAAATACTTGATTCTTAGAGATTGAGGGGTTGAAGTGCGGACAATTCCGTGGTCTTCAATCCCTATGCAATGGAGATGGATTTCCAGCCAAACTTGGAGGGATTTGATGGAGAACTAAGGAAATCACCTTGGGAGCACTCGAGGGAGGAGAGAGAGCGTGGGGTGAGTTGTCAAGATGAAGAAGATTAGGTTTTGGTGGCGGCTAGGGTTATGGAGTTGAAAAATCGGACTAGTCCGTGGTTGGCCGGACTAGTCCGGACTACCGGACACTATGCAGACTAGTCTGCAGTGTGCGGACTAGTCTGGATAACCACAGACTAGTCCGTGGTAACCAGAACAGATTAGTTTAGCCCATTCATATATACTTAAAGGTTCTTATAAAGAAAACATGGGGGGACAAAACAATCAAGTAATCTCGATGAATATGATCAGTAAGCATACAACAATCAAGCAATGACCATAATCCATCAAGATCAAGTAGAGTGAAATAGTTTTCAGAGAAAATTGAGAGAGATGATTTTCGCAACTCAAACAATATATTTTGAAGAATACATACATGTATGCAAGTTTTCAAGCCACATTCACAGCATCAAGGATATTATGTTCATTTCGGAGCTCGCAAAAAAGGTTTTTAATCAAGTGGCTTGGTGAATATATCAGCTAGTTGTTTTTCGGTGTTGACATGGGAAATATCTATGTCTCCTTTCATTGAGTGGTCTCTCAAAAAATGGTACCAGATGTCTATATGTTTGGTCTTAGAGTGCTCAACGGGTTTCTGGTCAATCTGAATTGCACTCTCATTATCACAAAGGAGTGAAATACGGCTCATATTGTAACCTAATCCCTTAGAGTTTGTCGCATCCAAAGGAGTTGTGCACAACAACTACCGGCTGCAACATACTCCGCTTCGGCCGTGGATAAGGCAGTGGAGTTTTGTTTCTTGGAGGACCAAGAAACTAGGGATCTACCTAGAAATTGGCATGTACCAGAGGTGCTTTTTCTATCTACTTTGCATCCAGCATAATCTGCATCGGAGTATAAATTGAGATTGAACTTGGAACCTTTAGGATACCAAAGGCATGGGTTGGGTGTGTGAACTAAATACCGCAAGATTCTTTTTACGGCTGTCAAATGACACTCTTTTGGGTTGGATTGAAACCTTGCACACAAACATACACTCAACATAATGTCTGGCCTAGATGCACATAAGTAAAGTAGAGATCCAATCATGGAGCGATATACCTTTTGATCCACGCTTGGCCCATCTTCATTTAGATCGAAGTGTCCATTTGTTGCCATGGGAGTCTTTATAGGCTTCGCCTTGTCCATTCCAAACTTCTTGAATATGTCATGAGTATACTTAGTTTGTCTTATGAGCGTCCCCTCCTTTTGTTGCCTCACCTGGAATCCCAAGAAGTATTTCAGCTCTCCCATCAAAGACATTTCAAACCTATCTGTCATAATTTTACTAATTCTTCACAGAAAGATTTATTAGTTGAACCAAAAATGATATCATCAACATAAATTTGGCAAACAAAGAGGTCATTATCAAAATGCTTCGTGAATAATGTATAATCAGCTTTGCCAATTTTAAAACCATTTTCAATTATGAAATCTCTAAGGCACTCATACCAAGCTCTAGGAGCTTGTTTGAGACCGTAGATAGCCTTACACAATTTAAAGACGTGGTCAGGGAACTCTTCATCTTCAAATCCGGGGGGTTGCTCCACATACACCTCCTCCTTTATTAGTCCATTAAGGAAGGCACTTTTCACATCCATTTGATAGAGCTTGAAATCATGGTGAGTAGCATATGCAAGTAATATTATAATAGATTCAGGGCTAGCTACGGGAGCAAAGGTTTCATCAAAATCCAAACCTTCGACTTGTGAATACCCTTTGGCCACAAGTCACGCTTTGTTCCTAGTTACCACCCCGTGTTCATCTTGTTGTTGCGGAACACCCATTTGGTGCCGAAGACGTTGAACTTGGGTCTTTCGACGAGTTCCCACACTACGTTCCATTTGAAGTTGTCGAGTTCTTCTTGCATCGCCACCATCCAATCCGGATCCTTCAATGCATCTTCAATCCTGCGCAGTTCCATAAAGGATACAAAGGAGTAATGTTCACAAAAATTAGCTATGCGAGATCTAGTCGTTACTCCCTTTTGAATGTCCCCAATTATGTTGTCGACAGGATGATCTCTTTGGACGCATTGGTGTACTCTTGGGTGTGGCACTTGTGGTCTTGAGTCTTCATGATCATCTTCTGCTCCGCCTAGACGGTTGCCCTCATTGACTTGTTGATCATCTTCATCTTCTTGATGCCGATCTAGTGTGGAAGCTCCCCCTTGATCGTTTACCTCCTCTCGTGGTTCATCTTCTTCATTTGCATTTCGAGGTGGCGCTTGTGGTCGAATATCGCCCAACGCCATTCCTCTCAATGCTTGACATGGAGCTTCTTCACTATCTAGCACACATGGATCAACTTGATCTTCGTGAGAGCCATTAGTTTCATCGAACACTACGTCACATGCTACTTCAACAAGTCCAGACGTATTGTTGAAGACACGACAGGCGTAAGAGTTCGAATCATAACCAAGCAAGAAAACTTCATCGGACTTCAAAGTGAACTTTGAAGTCCTAGGCTTCTTGTTCAAAATATAGCACTTCGAACCAAAAACTCAAAAATACGAAATATTAGGCTTGTTACCCATGAGTAGCTCATATGACGTCTTCTTGAGTAGTCGATGAAGATAGAGTCGGTTTATGGCGTGGCAAGCGGTGTTAGGCACTTCGCCCAAAAACTGATCCGAGGTTTTGTATTCATCGAGCATTGTTCTCGCCATCTCTATGATGGTTCGATTCTTCCTTTTGCAACTCCATTTTGTTGAGGGGACTAAGGTGTTGAAAACTCATGCTTTATCCCTTCTTCAAATAGGTACTCCTCAACTTGAGTGTTCTTGAACTCCATGCCGTTATCGCTTCGTATGTTCTTGATCCTCAATGAGAACTCATTTTGGGCAAGCTTGAGAAACTTCTTGAGGGTTCTTTGAGTTTCTGTCTTATCATGCAAAAACAAAACCCAAGTGAAGCGCAAAAAGTCTTCAACAATTACTAAGCCATATTTGTTACCGCCGATGCTTATGTAAGCAATTGGACCGAATAGGTCCATGTGAAGTAGCTCGAGCGGTCTTGTTGTAGTCATGACATTGTTCGTGGGATGTGGTGCTCCTACTTGCTTCCCAGCACGCGCTACAAGGCCTATCTTTCTCAAAATCAACATCCTTTAAACCTCGGATGTGATCACCCTTGAGGAGTTTTTGAAGATTCCTCATACCAACATGTGCTAGCCGTCTATGCCACAGCCAACCCATGTTGGTCTTTGCAATCAAGCATGTGTCAAATTCGGCTTTATCTTTGTTGAAGTCAACAAGATAAAGTTTTCCCTTCAACACACCCTTGAATGCGACCGAGTCATCACTCCTTCTAGAGACGGTCACACCCTCATTAGTAAACAAGCAATTATAACATTTGTCACATAATCGAGATATGGACAACAGGTTATAATCTAAGGAATTGACATGTAAAACGTGAGAAAGAGTATGTTGAGATGATATTGTAATTTCACCGGTATCGAGCACCCTTCCTTGACTATTATCTCCAAAATAGATGCCCTCGCTTGGATCCTCATTTTCTTTATACTCAACGAACATCATTCTTTCTCCGGTCATATGGTTGGTGCATCCGCTGTCTAGCACTCATTTTGATCCACCAGAGGAATAGGCCTGCAAAATCAAAGCATGCCTTGGTTTTAGGTACCCAAGCTTGCTTGGGTCCTTTGAGGTTAGTTACAAGAGATTTGGGCACCCACACATGAGACTTGGTGTTCCCATGGCCTGGCCCAACATAATGAGCATAAACTTTACCAAAACTTTTCATAAGAACATATGATGCATCGAAAGTCCTAAACAATAGTTGTTGTTGTTCATGAGCAAAACTAGTCCGGGAAATCGGACTTGTCTGGAGGACCTGACATGTCCATGTAGGGACCGTACTAGTCCGGTTTTCATATGTGCTAACTATCTTGGACTTATTAGTATCATTAGTCTTTCTAGGTTGAGAGGAGTTCCCCTCACAAAGGCAATGCGCACCTTGTTATTCTTATGGTTTCTAGCATTTTTCTTTTCACCATAGAAATACCCAATGCCATATTTGACATTAGGAGGTTTTGTGGACAAGTATGCACTACGTGCATATTTGACCTTCTCCTTGTCAGATATGCCACTTTGGAAAGGATGCTTGTCCTTGGTAGAGGTTCACTTGTCTTACAAGCTAGTTTCAGTTTTAAGGGGTTAAGAGGGCGAGCTTGAAGAGGATGAAGGTTCACTTTGTTTGAGTGACTCAACATGCACGTCAAGGATCTTGTTAACTTTGTTTAAGTTAACAAGTTCTTCCTTGATGATTGCATTTGAGTCGCTTAACTTCAAGCAAGCTTCCTTGCTTGAAGCTAACTCAAGTTCAAGTGATTTGCTTTGCTCCTTTTCAAAGTCAAGGAGCTCATGGATCTTGAGATACTCCTCCTTTTTGGAGGATGATCATATCTTCTTGACGATCAATCAGCCCCTCCCTATCAACAAGCTTATCCATCAAGAATTTCACTTTGGTAGCAGTTTTCTTGTCTAAGCCAACTAGCATGTCCTCATCATCACTATAGTTTTCACTATCACCATCAAAAGAATTCGAAGAGGTAGATTTTGTTGTTACCTTTCATTTACCTTCCTTCGCCATGAGGGAAGTTTCGTTGCCCTTCCACGTGCCGAGAGTTGGGAAGAGGGTGGACTTCTTAGTTGTCTTCTCGATGGCTATGCTAGCCATCTCCACTTCCTCTTCGGATGTGGACTCATCATTTGAGTCCTACTCCTTTCCTAGGTGCGCTTGTCCAGCTTGCTTCTTCTTCTTGAAGAATTTGTTGGGTTGAGGCTTTGTTTCCTTGGTCTTCTTCTTGTTTTCCTCATACGGGCAATCAACTATAAAGTGGTCATATTCACCACAGTTATAGCATGCCCGCCTCAACTTTGGTCTTGACTTCTCTTTGTATTTTCCTTCACTTGATTTTCTCCCTTTTCTTTTCTTCATCATTTTCTTGAACCTCTTCATAAAGAGGATTATGTCCTCTTAGTCAATATCGTTGCTCTCGTCATCGCTGCCCTCTTCTTGTTGAGCTTCTCGAGCTTCCTTTGACAAGGGCTTGCAAGTGGACTTCAAAGCGACCCCTTTCTTCTTTGCTGAGGTGAGGTCAGCAATCTCCTTGACATGTTTAGCTTGCTTCTCCATCATCTTGAAGTTGATGATCAGTAGTTTGTCTGGGGTCATTTTCTTATACTCGGGGATTTCTCTAATCATCGAGCATAGGGTAACATTGTGAGGCATGAAAGCTCTAAGGATGAGCTTCACTACCTCGTGATCATTCCACTTCTTACTTCCGTATGCTCAAACTTTGTTGATGAGAGTCTTTAACCAGCTCTACATGTCATGTGGCGACTCATCTTCTTCTATGGCAAATCTTCCCAATTCGCCTTCAATCATTTCAATCTTCACCTCTTGCACATGACGATCGCCTTCATGTGCAGTTTGCAATGTGTCCCAGATTTCCTTTGCAATCTTGAGTCCATCCACCTTGGTGAACTCGTCCCGACTTAATGAAGATGTGATGACTGCTGCAGCTTGAGCATTCCGATGAATTGCTTTCTCTTGGCTTGGTGTAAGCTCTTCATCGTCGTCTGGGATATCATTTCCTGTACACACAATATGCCACTAGCTGAGATTGAGTGAGACTAAATGCATTTTCATGTTTTGCCTCCACGTTGAGTAATCATTGCCGTCAAAGAATGGGGCTTTTCAAAAAGGAATAGATAAATAATGGCTAATGTTAGAATTTAAACGATCGTAGTTGAAAGGATATCGGGAGTAGTCGGTGTGATTACTGCCCTTCTTCTTGTCTTCGATCTTCACTTTCCCTTTGTAGAGGGCTTTCTTACTTAGGAGTTCCTTGAGTTCAAGCGTCTCCTCATCGTCATCCTCGAAGTCCTGAATGGCATCAAGGAGCTTCTCCAATTTTGAGCTTTTTCATCTTCAACCTTCTCTTGGTTAAGACTCTTGTGCACATCCTTCATGTCCGACATGTTCTCTTCGAGCGATTAGTCTCTTGCGAAGATTCTTGCTCTGATACCAATTGAATGTGGCCTAGAGGGGGGGTGAATAGGCCTTTTTGAATTTTAGTCAGAACCTGCAACACTTAGCAACTTGATCAAATACCAGGAAATCGGACTAGTCCGGTAGAGTGCAGACTAGTCTGGTGCGTGCGGACTAGATTGATCAAGTTAGATCAATGATTTCAATACAAGCACAGTACACAGCGGAATATAGTATGTAACTTGAATGTATTGTGTCAATGAAATTAAGTGTAGCACAAATTTCAATGTTTTAACATAAGATGGACAAGATCAAGTAAACCCTAGAATATGATATGAAGAACTTAAGAACAAGTTTGATGCAAGATTTTATCCTATGGTTCGGTTCCCACAAAGGCAACCTACATCCATGTTAAGGAGCCCATGAAAGGACCAGGTCTTCACTGACCCTAACCTCGTCGAATAGCGACGAAGGCCAATTCTCTTCCATTATCACAAAGGATAAATCACCAAGTTCCAGGGGCCTTCTCACAAGTTGAGGGCTCCCCAAGATTAGAAGTCAAACACCACCAAGAACACACTCTTAAGATAGACAATGAAACAACAGGAGTGTGTTAGAAATCAAACCCAAGAGCTCAAACGTGTGAATCGTGTCTCTCCTTTGATCCAAGGTGAATCCTCAAGAATTTGATCTTTCTTGCGTTGGATTGCATGGAGAGATGTGTTTTCTAAGCTCTTGGAGGATGTGATAGCGCTGGGAGTCGAGAGTCTTGAAAGTAGGGCCGTGCAAATCTATTTATAGGGTGTTTACAAAAGTTACCGTTAGGGTTTCGAGAGTTGGACTAGTCTCTGGTGGAGTCCGGACTAGTCCGGTGTGCGCCGTGTAGGAAACCCTAAGTTCTCAGGAAGATCGGACTTGTACGACTTAGGGCGGACTAGTCCGATTTAGGCTATGGAAAATTTCGGACTAGTCCGGTTATTATCGGACTAATCCGGCTGTGGTGAATCCCTTAGTGAAATTGGGGACAAATCCGCATTTGGAGGACTTGTCCGATTTTAGTCAGAAGGTTATTGGACTAGTCCGAATATTATCGGACTTGTCTGATGTTGTGCAAAGTTGTGAAGTGTTGAGGACTAGTCCGCACTGGGGAGATAGTGCGATCTCAGTCAGAAAGATATCGGACTAGTCCGTGGTGATATCGGACTAGTCCATTTTGTGTAGACTTGGATTGTGCAGACAAGTCCGCACTGGGAGGACTTGTCCGATTTTTAACAGAGGGGTTATCGGACTAGTCCGGATATTGTCAGATTAGTCCGGACCTGTATAAATTAGTGCAATGAGTGAGTTTTCTTGTGATTGAGCTCTTGGGGTATGTTTCTTCAACACACTCCACACACAATGATCTAATCTATTCAGCTCTTGAGCTCTTTTCCATATAGATCTTCATTCTCCTTTCTTTTTGCGCTTTCTTCATAATTTCTTTTAAGACCTGCGCTGATCTCAACAATTTGGTTAGGATATCATTTGTTTGTCATAAATCAACCAAAACCCACAAGGGATGCCTAGATGCACTTTCATGTTCCAATTAGAGTGTGACCTTGAGGTGGAGGTACACATTTCCAAACATTATTTCTTTCAAAATTTTCTAACTCTTCTTGCATGGCAATAATACAAGATTCATTAGTGAGTGCGTGTCATTTATATTTGGGTTCAAAAGAAGCAACAAAAGCAGAATGAGCATTAGAGTTTGGATCGCAAAACCTGGACCGTGTAACTCGTTCGTGCAAGCTTCTGATGATTTGTTATGGAGGATGACTTTTAAGGACGCGGAGGAGAGTAGACACTTCACAAGATCCTTCTTATTTATGTTCATCAAAATTTGAAGAGCTTTTGACTTGAGGATGAACTATACCAGCTGCAGTAGTTGTTGATGCTGGAAGTGGTGCAAAATCAGCAGCGTGATCAATGTTATTTGCTTCTGAATTTTCGTGCAGCAGCACCACTTATTCGTCTTCTTCGATGGAAATACTCTCACCCTGTGGATATGAATCTGGACCTGCAATATTAGAGCTAGTACCTGAGCTAGCTTCATCAAAAGAAACATCACAAGTATACACAATTTTGTTAGTATCAAGTAAACGCACACGATAGCCTCTAGTATGAGATGGATAACCAAGAAACACGCGATCAACAGATCTAGATTCAAATTTATCAAGATTACCATGTTTCTTAACAAAGCATTTGCAACAAAAGAGTCGAATGTGTGTGACATTAGGCCTATGTCCAAACCTAAGTTCATATGGTGTTTTTCCTAGCTTAGCACACAAGAAAACACGAATTGAGACATAACAAGCGGTTTGCAATTGCATCAGCCCAAAATTTCCTAGGTGTTTGATATTCATCAAGCTTTGTCTTAGCTATCTCAACTAAGGTACTGTTATTTCTCTCTACGACATCGTTTTGTTGAGTTACATAGGGTGAAGAAAATTGATGATCTATTCCCTTTTCAGCACAAAAGTGATCAAAAGATTGATTTTTAAATTCAGTTCCATTATCACTTCTAGATGCTTTTTAATATCCTGGGTGATCAATTGATTATCTAAGAAATAAAGTTCTAAAGTGACTAAAAGCTTCATTCTTAGATGCCATAAAGTAAACCCAATAATATCTAGAATAATCATCAACAATCAAAAGAATATACCATTTACCTCCAAAAGATTGAACACGTGAAGGACCTACGGTGTGAAGGTGCAAAATTTGTCCCGGTCCAGTTGTCATGGTCATTGTGACAGGATAATGTGAACCTGCAACCATCTTAGCATGTCTACAAGAAGAGCACACAATTTCTTTGTCTCCTTTAAGCTTAGGCAGCCCACGTATGTGATCAAGAGCACTAACATGCGTGAGATGATCAATGTCTACATGACCAAGTCTACGATGTCAAAAATATAAGTCATCTGAATTATTAGCAACTAGACACCTATGATTAGAGGATGACATATCAAAATCAGCTTTAAAAACTCTACCAAACCGAGACATGTTAAAAATAAGCTCACCATTTGAATCTACAACCTTGTAGCAATTTTTAGTGAAGTTAACTTCTAGATTTTCATCTAGCAATTGTGAAACAGAAAGCAAGTTGTTTTCAATTTTCTAACAAGTGCAACATATTTCAAAGTGTAGTGATTATTTATTCTAACCGAACCCTTAGCAATTATAGGAGTTGAAGAATTTTCGGCAAAAGTAACATTGTCTACATGTGACACAATAGAGAGGACGGAGAACCAATCTCTGTTACCATCATGTGGTGTGAGTGTATGTGCATCTAGGATATCCCTTGCGGGTTTTGTCTAATTGATGACAAACATATGAGATCCTAATGAAACTATTGAGATGATTGCAGGGCAAACAAAGTGAAACAGCTCGGTGCACACAAAAAGGTGAAAAATGGAGTGGTGTCCAAAGAGGGATACTTTGGTGGAGCTTGGAAGAACAAATTAGATTTTAAATGTATAGGGAGTGTATGAAAGTCACACTCCAAGAGCTCACAACTTTGCGCAGGGGTAAGGGATTTAAGATTAACCTAACTTTCACAATGCACCGTACTAGTCCGATCATGGACCGGACTAGTCCGCACTTTCTGGAGTCTCCCCTCTCAGGAGACCAGACTAGTCCATGTGTCCACCGAACTAGTCCGTTGAACTTTCTGGAGTCTCTCATATCGGGAGACCGGACTAGTCCGTGTGTCCACCAGAATTGTCCGTTGAACTTTCTGGAGTCTCCCATCTGTGGAGACCGGACTAGTCCGTTAAACTTTCTGGAGTCCACCTTCACACAGCACCGGACTAGTCCGAGCTTGGACTGGACTAGTCCGCCTGAGTTTTTGGACTTCGAGTTACACTGTGACCGGACAAGTCCGGACTTGCACCGGACTAGTCCGGTATTAGGGTTTTTCAATGGTAAATTTTTGGAAACCATATAAATAAAGAATCCACAACCTTCCAAAGAATACACGACAAATACTGCTGAAAACACAAACCCTAGTGCCGCCACTTTGTCCCAAGAGCCCAAAACACATCTCCCCACACATCTAAGGTGCAAAAAGGAGTCAAATCATTTGAACACTTGGATTTGGGATTGGGAGATCGTCGTTCCTTCGTTACAAGCTCTTGGGGTTTGATATTTCTACACTTATACTCTGCATTGTAATACTTTCAAGTGTATTTGATCGCTCTTTCGTTGTAATTCTCGTGGGAGCCCTCAATGTGTGAGGTTGCCCCACAAACTCGGTGAAGAGGGAAAGGGTTGGAGACCCGGCTCTGTGTGAGCTTCCTCAACGAGGACGTAGACCTCGTGGTGGGATCGAACCTCGTTAAAAATTTGCTTGTCTCTTGTGCCTCATTTACTTTACTTTTTGTTCACTAGATCACTTGATTGCTAAACAACAATTTAAGTTGCTCATAAGTCTTCACGTGCATTCATACACTAATCTTAAATCAAAGAATCCGTTGTTCTCATTTCGGCTGCTAGAAGAACCTAGTTTCCCAAATAACACTTAATCAATTCACATATTTCAGCACACCGGACTAGTCCGCCCACATAACCGGACTAGTCCGGTCAATCAAGTTTTTGACGACTCTATTAAGTGTGCAGGAAATTCAAAAGGCCTATTCACCCCCCCTCTAGGCCACATCCAATTGGTATCAGAGCAAGGTTCTCTGCCAAGGAGACTCACATCTCGGAGAGATCAATGGCCTCTGAGAAGAACAATGATATCCCGAAGATGAACATCAATGATGAGGAACAAGAAGTGAAAGCCTTCGATGTGCTGAAAGAAAGCCCACATAATGATGAAGATGTGCGACAACTAAAAGCACTCCTAAGAAAGAAACTGCTAGGACAAAAAGGAAAAGAAGAAGAGAAGACGACGGGGAGTGGTCATCACGACTACTCCCGACATCCTTACAACTACAACCGTCTCAATTCAAACAATCACTATCTCTCCATTCCTATGGGAAAGCCTCCACAGTTTGACGGAAGTGACTACACCATGTGGAAGTATAACATGAAGATGCATCTAATATCCCTTAATCCTAGTCTGCGGCACATTGTTTGCACTGGCATAGATATCCCCAACACGGATGAGAAACTCACCCCAGAACAAGAACAAGAGATTCATAGAAATGCACAAGCCGTCGCCGTGATCACATCATCACTAAGTAGAGAAGAATTCACAAAGATCGATGGCTTAGAAAGTGCAAAAGAAATCTGGGATACACTTAAGACAGCTCACGAAGGAAATGGGTCGGTTCGTGAAGCTAAAATTGAGATCCTTGAAGGAGTGTTGGGGAGATTTGCTATTGAAGAAGGCGAATCACCTCAAGACATGTACAACCGGATGAAGTCACTCATCAACAAAATTCGTGCCTATGGAAGTAAGAAATGGACGGATCACGAGGTGGTAAAAAAAATGATTAGAGCCTTCATTCTAAGAAATGTCACACTCTGCTCAATGATTAGAGAAATCCCCGGATTTCACAAAATGACTCTGGATGAGTTACTGGGGAAGATCATAAATCATGAAATGATGGAGAAAGAGGCTCAATACGTCAAAGGCTTAGCCAAACTCACCTTTTCCAAAAGGAAGGAAGTTGCTCTCAAAGCAACGTGCAGACCCAAACTCAAAGAAACTCGTGAAGACCAAGACGATGGACATACAAGCGACAAGAGCACTGATCTTGATGATGAAGAAATGGTAATATTTATCAAGAAGTTCAAACGCATGATGAAAAGAAGACACGGCAACAATTCAAATGAAGGCAAAAGCAAGGATAAAGGAAAATCCAAGGCTGCACTTGCTACAACTGCGGAGAGTATGGTCACTTCATGGTAGACTGCCCCTATGAAGAAAATAAAAAGAAGAAGGAAACAAGACCTCAAGAAAAGAAAATTTTCAGAAAAAGAAGACAAGCCCATCAAGCTCATATTGGCAAGGAGTGGGACTCAAACGACGAGTCCTCCTCCGATGAAGAAGAAGAGATAGCCACTATCGCAGTCAAGAAGCCTACTATGAAAGCCACACTCTTCCCAAACATAAGAGGACGGGATATGAACAAACACACTTGCCTTATGGCTAAGGAAGGCAATAAAAATGTTTGACTTACTTCTCCTACGCTAAGTTCCTCTATTGATGACTTTGATAGCTCTAGTTATAATGAAGAAATGTTTAGAGGATTAAGTAAAATTGCTTTAAAGAAAATGGAAATGTTGTCAAACGAAATCTTTGAAAAGGAGGAACTTCTTAACTGACAAGAAGATATGCTCATCCATGAAAGGAAGAGATATCAAGAAGTATCTTTGACTTCTCATAATATGCATGCCTCTCCAAGCGGTATCTTTGATAAGGAGAAGATCAAATATGCATGCAGTGCATATATGGTCACTAGACCTCCAAATGTCAAAGATGGCCTTGGTTTTGACAGGAACAAACACATGTCTACTCCTAATCATGCTAAGAATAAAATTGTCTTTGTTAAGGAAAAATCCCATGAATCTGATTTACCAATATTGTTTCGCACATTTGATGCTTCCTATGTTCTTATGAAAGCCAAACATGGAAAAGTCATTGCTAAATATACAGGGCCATGCCACAAGAACTGGAAAACTTATGTGTGTGGGCTCAAGACTCTCGTGACTAACCTGAGAGGACCCAAGCAAGCTTGGGTACCTAAAACCAAAGAATAATTCATTTTTGCAGGCTTACTCCTCCGGTGGATCTAAATGGGTGCTAGATAGCGGATGCACAAATCACATGACCGGAGAGAGAGGTATGTTTGTGTAGTACGAGTATAACAAGGATCCAAGTGAAGGCATATACTTCGGAGACAACAGCCAAGGAAAGGTCCTAGGTAGCGGTAACATTGAAAATAACCTCTCAACACACCTTATCTAATGTTTTACATGTAGATTCTCTAGATTATAACCTTTTGTCAATATATCAACTATGCGACAAAGGTTACAACTATTTATTCACTAATGAGGGTGTGACCGTTTTTAGAAGAAGCGATGGCTCGATTGCATTCAAGGGAATGTTGAAGGGCAAGCTTTATCTTGTTGACTTCAACAAAGATAAAGCCGAACTCAACACTTGCTTGGTTGCTAAGACCAACATGTGATGGCTTTGGCATAGACGGCTACCCCATGTTGGGATGAGAAATCTACAGAAACTTCTAAAAGGTGGTCACATCCGTTGTCTTAAGGATGTGGTTTTTGAAAAAGACATGCCGTGCAGCGCTTGTCAAGCAGGAAAACAAGTCGGAGCACCACACCCCGCCAAGAATGTGATGACTTCCGGAAGACCGCTGGAACTCCTCCACATGAATCTCTTTGGTCCAATTTCGTACATCAGCATTGGCAGTAACAAATATGGTTTAGTAATTGTTGATGATTTTTCAAGATTTACCTGGGTATTTTTCTTGTATGATAAATCAGAAACTCAAGGAATCCTCAAGAAGTTCTTGAAAAGAGCTCAGAACGAATTCTCATCAACCATAAAGAACATCAGAAGTGACAACGGGACACAATTCAAGAACATCCAAATTGAAGAGTTCCTCGATGAAGAAGGAATAAAGCATGAGTTCTCGGCACCCTACTCTCCTCAACAAAACGCAGTGGGCAAAAGTAAGAACAGAACATTGATTGAAATGGCAAGAACTATGTTGGATGAATACAAGACATCAGATCGATTTTGGGCAGAGGCGGTGAACACCGCTTGTCATACCACGGATCGGCTGTACCTCCACCGACTACTGAAGAAGACTCCATATGAGCTCCTTACCGGTAAAAAGCCTAATGTTTCTTATTTCAAAGTATTTGGTTGTAAATGTTTTATTCTGAACAAGAAACCGAGGGCCTTGAAGTTTGCTTCGAAGTCCAATGAAGGTTCTTGCTCGGTTATGAATCGAATGCCCATGCCTATCGTGTCTTCAACAAGGTGTCCGGCATTGTTGAAGTAGCATGTGACGTAGTGTTTGATGAATCTAACGGCTCACAAGTGGAGCAAGTTGATAAGTGTGTGCTAGATAAAGAGGAAGCTCCATATGAAGCACTGAAGAAAATGGGACTTGGTGATAGCTTACCACAAGAGCGAACATTCAACTCAAATGCACAAGATGAACTTCAACACGGAGGCAATGATCAAGGGGGAGCTCTTTCACAAGATCAAGATGAGGAAAATCAAGAATATCAAGATAATCATGGGAGCAATGATCTAGGGGGATACAATGAACATGAAGATAATGAAGAACAAGCAACTACATAAGTTCCACACCCAAGAGTACATCAGAGCGTGCAAAGAGACCATCCTGTCAATAATATAATAGGAGATATTGCTAAGGGAGTAACTACTAGATCTCGAGTTGCAAATTTTTGTGAATACTATTCTTTTGTGTCTTTTCTGGAACCATACAAGGTAGAAGAAGCCTTAAGGGATCCAGACTGGGTGATGGCGATGCAAGAGGAGTTGAACAACTTCAAAAGAAATGAAGTGTGGGAGCTGGTGGAGAGACCAAGGCGAACATCGTCAGAACCAAATGGGTCTTTCGAAACAAGCAAGATGAGCATGGAGTAGTAACAAGAAATAAAGCGAGATTGGTGGCCAAGGGCTATTCTCAGGTCGAAGGTTTGGACTTCGATGAAACTTTCGCTCCTATAGCTAGACTTGAGTCCATTCGCATTTTATTGCCATATGGTACTCACCATAATTTTAAGCTGTATCAAATGGACGTCAAAAGCGCTTTCTTAAACGGTCCAATCAAGGAGGAAGTTTATGTGGAGCAGCCACCAGGATTCGAAGACCAAGAGTATCCCGATCATGTCTACAAACTGCGTCAGGCTCTCTATGGCCTCAAACAAGCTCCTCGAGCTTGGTATGAGTGCCTTAGAGATTTTCTGACTCAAAATGGATTCAAAATTGGTAAAGCTGACTATACACTTTTCACTAAACATTGTGATGATCATCAATTCGTATGTCAAATTTATGTTGATGACATTATCTTTGGATCCACTAACAAATCTTTCTGTGAAGAATTTAGCAAAATCATGGCAGATAGGTTCGAGATGTCAATGATGGGCGAATTAAAGTTCTTCTTGGGATTCCAAGTTAAGCAACTAAGAGAAGGTACATTTATAAGCCAAACCAAATATACACAGGACATTCTCAAGAAATTCAATATGGACAAAGCCAAGCCCATCAAGACACCCATGGCCATTAATGGACATCTCGACCTTAATGAAGACGGTCCAAATGTGGACCAGAAGGTATATCGGTCCATGATCGGCTCCTTACTTTATTTATGTGCATCTAGGCCAGATATTATGCTTAGAGTTTGCTTGTGTGCAATTTTCAAGCCGCACCTAAAGAGTGTCACTTAATAGCTGTAAAAAGAATCCTAAGGTATCTTGTGCACACACCAAACTTGGGCCTTTGGTATCCCAAAGGATCCAAGTTTAACTTGATAGGGTATTTCGACGCCGACTATGCAGGATGCAAAGTTGATAGAAAGAGCACGTCGGAGACTTGCCAATTTCTTTGTAGGTCCCTAGTTTCTTGGTCATCTAAAAAGAAAAATTCCATTGCTCTTTCCACAGCGGAAGCAGAGTATGTTGCAGCCAGTAGTTGTTGCGCACAACTACTTTGGATGCGTCAGACTCTTAGGGACTACAGCTACAATCTTAGCCATATCCCGCTTCTATGTTATAATGAAAGTGCTATAAAAATTGCACACAACCCTGTAGAGCACTCAAGAACTAAGCACATAGATATCCGTCATCATTTTCTTAGAGATCATTCGTTAAAAGGTGACATTGCTATTTCACATGTTAGGACTAAAAAAACAACTTGCGGATATTTTCACCAAACCATTAGATGAGAAAAGGTTTTTGAGCTTAGAAATGAACTTAATATTCTTGAATCTCGAAATGTGGCTTGAAACATTGCATACCTGATTGAAACTTCAAACATTGCATTTTATTATTGAAAACTGCCCCTCACCTCTTTTTCTTCTAAGAAAACTATTTTACTAAAGAAATCTTACAGGTTATGACCACTTTTCATTGTTGATTGCCTTCTTGTCATAATTATCAAGATTATTTGCAAAACTTGTCCTTGGATCACTTTTAATTATCTCAAAATACTTAGGTTTTCAGGGGCACCGGACTAGTCAGGTTTGCCACCGGACTAGTCCGGATAGTCTCACACTCCTAGGTTTTCCAGGGGCACCGGACTAGTCCGGTCGGTCGTGTATATAAGCGGCTAGCCAGCCCAAATCAAAATTTCAAATCTCCCTCCACTTGGCGGGACTTGCTCTCCCTCACCTCTCCTCTTCTCTCCTAAACCCTAGCCCCCCCCCCCCCCCGAAGAGACCTTCGAGTTGAGCCCTCAAAAATCAAGTTTCCTCCGCGGGGAATCCTCTCCTCGACGAGTTGATCCTCCCCTCCGAACAGATTCAAGCTTTCTCAACGCGAATCTTCAAATCTCGGTAAACTTCAACCTAAAACCAAAATCTCAACTTTTCTCGTTCAAGCTCGTTTCCTTTGATTCCAAGGTTGTACATTGGCTTCATAGATGTATTCCTACCACCTTCTTGTCATTTTTTATCCTTAGATAGAAGTTTTGAAATCAAGGAAATCATTAGGGTTCTTGCCAGGCTGGACTAGTCCGACGCTCAGGTACGGACAAGTCCGGTACGCCGGACAAGTCCTCACTCTGAACCCGGACAAGTCCGGCCTCTGACACCTGAATCCCTAATTTGACCTCAATCCTTGGTTCATTCTTATCAAATCCATTAACTTCTTATTAGCCATGATGTCTTCAAGCTTAGATGACAGCTCTTTCCACGTTGATGAAGAAGTTGAACATGAAAAAGCGAGGAGAGCCAAGGAGAGGTACATGAAGAAAAGACATGATGTCAATGTCCACTCTCCACCCTCCAACAACAATCTGCCTAAGAAGAGGAAGGAGGTTGTCAAGAAGGCCCAAGGAAAAGCTGCTGAGAGCTCCTCAGGGCCAAAGAGGGCTCTAAATAAAGGGAAGGGGCTTCCTAGCGGTCCCATTGGGCCCCTGAAGATGAAAAACCCAAGTCACCGCAACAGGCAGTGTTCCAATGAGGATTTCACCGGAAAAGGGGGTGAGCTTGCCGATAGCTTCAGGAAGATTAATGTGTATAATCAACCTCGACAATGCCCAGACCCAAGATTCTGGAGCAACTTCCATGCCAACTACTACGAGCATGTGTACATGAAGATGAAGAATCCCGTTGTGAAGAGTTAATCAGTGAACATTGGATACATGTAGTCGAAGAAGTATCCTGCCTTTCGTGAGGTGGTTGAGGCCCTGGAGAGTCACGGTCTGAAGGAACTGTTTTCCTTTGAGAATGACTGGAACAATGAGATCATCACCCAATTCTACTCTACGCTCTACTTTGCTCGGGGTGATGGAGACAGTCTTACTTGGATGACTCATGGTTCCATGTATAGTGTTACTTATGATGAGTTTGCAAGGATTCTTCACCTTTAACACACTCTGGATCATGATCTTGTCATCCACAATTTGCAACCCTTGGAGAAGGATGAGCTCAAATTTCTCTATGACACAAGGATGCCCTATACTCCTACCAACATCAAATATTTGAAGCCCTTCTTTGTGTTCCTCAACAGAATCTTGAGGAAGAAAATAGCCCAGAAAGATGGAGATGCGGGGACTATCCAAGGAACCTTGAGGACACTAATGAAGGTCATTAGTGGAAGGAGACCATTCAATGTCTCTGAGTATATCTACAACAACATTGTGAACATCTCAATGACGCCAAATAGGTCTTGCGGGTATGCCCCGTACATCATGTTCGTGATTGAGAAAGTGACGGGACTTGAGATTGTCAAAGATGTCTCTCATACGGGGTTGAAGCCGCAAAAGCCCACCGAGTACACTCTTCCCTCAGCTCCAATTGCCCCTTCCTTCCCCCAAGCTGAGAGGAGGACTAAACAAACTCAGGATGTGAATGCCACAAGATCTGCGGCTGCTCCTCCTAGCTCTGCGTGTGTCCATGAATCCTCCGGTGGCGTACTCAAAATTCTCACCTCCATCTTTGCCTGCTGACGCAAGATTGAAGTTAGGCAGAAGAAACATCAACAATATGTCAATGCCAACATCAAAGCTATCTGTGACAAGCTGGAGATTGAGCCGGTTGGATCACCACCCGCCTTCGAGGACGCCGAGGAAGATCCTGCTCCGGTGAATGATGATGGTGATGAAGATGAAGATCGGACCGAAACTGAAGAAGGGAGCGGCGATGAGTGATTCCCCTCAATTTTTCCCTTTTTGGTGCCTTGATGCCAAAGGGGGGGAGATTGAGACTAGTTTGAGACTATCTCTAGTAGTAGTGCTTATTATGCTTTTGTGATCGAGGACATGTACTTATTTTTAAAACCTTGTAATGCGCTATTTCTTTTCTTATGTGTGATGCTTATTGTTGCTTGAATGATTATCTCTATGCTCATTATTGATTATCTTTATTTCGTCACACTTTGTTGATCACACACCTGTTAGGCACCCCACCACAAGGTGTGTGCATATGTGAGAAGCTTTTTGTGGATTTATCGTTATTCTCATATGTGCACACCTTATGAAAATCGAAATTTTACTCTCATTTGTGATATCTTAAATGGTTGTCATCAATCACCAAAAAGGGGGAGATTGTAAGTGCATCTAGGATATCCCTTGTGGGTTCTGGCTAATTGATGACAAACATATGAGATCCTAATGAAACTATTGAGATGATTGCAGGACAAACAAAGTGAAACAGCTCGGTGCACACAAAAAGGTGAAAAATGGAGTAGTGTCCAAAGAGGGATACTTTGATGGATCTTGGAAGAACAAATTAGATTTTAAATGTATAGGGAGTGTATGAAAGACACACTCCAAGAGCTCACAACTTTGCGCAGGGGTAAGGGCTTTAAAATTAACCTAACTTTCACAATGCACCGGACTAGTCCAATCATGGACCGGACTAGCCCGTTACACTTTCTGGAGTCTCACCTCTCAGGAGACCGGACTAGTCCGTGTGTCCACCGGACTAGTCCGTTGAACTTTCTGGAGTCTCTCATATCGGGAGACCGGACTAGTCCATGTGTCCACCGGACTAGTTCGTTGAACTTTCTAGAGTCTCCCATCAGTGGAGAGCGGACTAGTCCACGGACTAGTCCGTTGAACTTTCTAGAGTCCACCTTCACACAGCACCGGACTAATCCGATCTTGGACCATACTAGTCCGCCAGACTTTTTGGACTTCGAGTTACACTGTGATCGGACAAGTCCGGACTTGCACCGGACTAGTCCGAACTTGCACCGGACTAGTCCGGACTTGCACCGGACTAGTCTAGTATTAGGGTTTTTCAACGGTAACTTTTTGGAAACCATATAAATAGAGAATCCATGGCCTTCCAAAGAATACACGACAAATACTGCTGAAAACACAAACCCTAGTGCCACCACTTTGTCCCAAGAGCCCAAAACACATCCCCCCACACATCTAAGGTGCAAAAAGGAGTCAAATCATTTGAACACTTGGATTCAAGATTGGGAGATCGTCGTTTCTTCATTTCAAACTCTTAGGGTTTGATCTTTCTACACTTATACTCTGCATTGTAATACTTTCAAGTGTATTTGATCGCTCTTTCATTGTAATTCTCATGGGAGCCCTCAACGTGTGAGGTTGCCCCACAAACTCGGTGATTACCCATGATAGTGGAATCAAGTCGGCCTTCATGGTTACTTGAAGAGGGAAAGGGTTGGAGACCCGGTTCTGTGTGAGCTTCCTCAACGAGGACGTAGATCTCGTGGTGAGATCGAACCTCGGTAAAAATTCGCTTGTCTCTTGTGCCTCATTTACTTTACTTTTTGTTCACTAGATCACTTGATTGCAAAACAACAATTTAAGTTGCTCATAAGTCTTCACGTGCATTCATACACTAATCTTAAATCAAAGAATCTGTTGTTCTCATTTCCACTGCTAGAAGGACCTAGTTTCCCAAATAACACTTAATAAATTCATATATCTCAGCACATCGGACTAGTCCGCCCACATAACCGGACTAGTCTGGTCAATCATGTTTTTGACGACTCTATTAAGTGTGCAGGAAATTCAAAAGGCCTATTCACCCCCCTATAGGCCATGTTCAGTGAGCAACCTGAATCCACAATCCAAATGTTCTCCTTCCTCAAGCGTGTAACCTCTTCATCGTCGCTGTTGTGTTCTGCCTCCTCCATACTTGATCTTGAGTTGTCCGCCATGAAGCACATATTGCCAAATTATCTTCATCTTCATCACTTCCGATGTCCATGTCGCTCGAGCCAAGTTCTTGAAGTGCGGAGATAAAACTATTTACCAATTGGCGACCTGTAAAACCCTTCTTCTTCTTGTTATCGTTTGCGGAGGAGTGCTTTGTCCTTGGTTGCTTTTCATCACGAGAAGTAGGACCTGCAAGATTAGGGAAATCCATACGAAAATGTCTTGTCCTACCACATTCGAAGCATCGTTGAGAACCACCACTTTCTCTCCTTCTAGTTCGCACATTTTGCAATGCTTTTGAGAACCATGTAGAGAGAAGTTCTTGCTCCTCCTCTAGAAACTCTTCAATCAGTTCAAGAGTTAGAGAGGACAGCAAAGCAAGTGTACCACATGATGAAGATTGGCTAGATCTAGGCATGTCACATTGATAAACTAATGCAAGAGACTTGTTGGAGTTCTTATGTGAGATTATGTCAATTTAATGAGTTTTTAACATGGAATATAGCGTATCTAATGTAAGTGTACTCATGAGAGTGGACTCACGAATAGTTGTAACTTTCATCTCTCAAGTTGACATGTCTAATGCACTTAGTAATTGACTAGCATTTTCAGCATCTGGAAAATTAACGTTGACACTACGCAAGTTGCTGAGAATTTTGTTAATGCGAGCAAAGAAGTCATTGATTAACTCACCAGGTTAAATCTCGAAGCGCATGTATTCTTTCTTGAACATATCTTGTCTCACCTCCTTGATAGTATTGGATCCTTCATGATAATCACATAGAGCTTTCCAAACATCATATGCATATCGTTGTGCAACTCGATCGAAGTCGCTTTGAGTCAATCCTTGTATGATCAAGTTCCGCACCTTGTTGTTGTTGTCGACATCTCTCATGTTCGTAGACATGACTTGATTGTTTGGCGGCACGTCACAAGGCTTGTACACCTTTTCCCATATTGCAAATCCTTGCGCCTGGATGAAAGCCTCCGTACGTGTCTTCCAAACCAGAAAATCAATGCCACACATCACACAAGCTTTTGCGGAGTATTTCTCCATGATGATTAGTCAAAACACGTGCAAATCACAAAGATTAGAGCACTTTGGCTCCGATACCAATTGTAGAATCGATAAGCATGTGAAAATCTACCAGGGGAGGTGAATGGTAGATTTAAACATTTTCAGCGAAAACAACAAAAAACCCTCGGCAAAAAATTAATCTGTTAAGAAAGCGTGTGTGCAACAGATCTAAACGTGTTCAATTATGACAAAAGTAGTAGACATTATAGAGAATCAAGTCACAAAGAAACAATAACAAGAATCATGTAAAATTGTCGAGAAAAACTCAAGTTATAATCAAAAGATCGAACAAGGGTCAATATGTTCTACCCGAGTAAACAATCAGATCTGCAACACTACAAAGGAACTCGTGTAGATCAGAAACCACAAATCCAATGATCGTGAAATTTTCACAGATGATATAAATCAAGTTGTAAAGACAACCCAGAAATAATCACGTCAATTGGATATGTAAAACTTGAGTTATGATAAAAACACCAATGCAATGTAGCGTTGTGCAGAAACTCGATGAGAAAAACTTGTCTGAAACAAGTCGGACGAACAAGGAACAAAAGCTCCTTTAAACTAAAAATTTTATTGATCAAAACACAAGAGTAACAGCCCAAAGTCGTCTCACCACGATCGCTGGCCTCCCTTGCTTATATAACCAGCCCTAAGGCCAACCCAAACCAAACTAGCTAGGTCTCTAATCGTATTGACTTTCAACTGAATCTTTCCATAACTGCTTAAGACTCTTGCATACGCAGATAGAAGCAACCTTAAGACTTCCTAACACCTTAGGAACGTATCGCACATTACTAATACAACTCAACTTCGTGACCCACATGAAATCTAACAAAAAAAACTCTAAACCTTCCATAAACGAACTATAACCACCTCAGCCACAACTTGAGTCATAATCCAGGCGGTTGGACCTTTCCGACCAATTCTTTACGTCTACTTCTCTTCGTCACGCCTTGGAATCATGTTGCCACGTCCATGCACTCCTTGCACATGTGCAAACATCTTCCAACAATGGTCCATGCACTCCTTGCACATGTGGAAACACCTTCCAAAAATGTCCACGATACCTTCATATGCATTGTTCTTGATCCAAACATGTTGCATGACCTCCCGATCAACTCAACCACAATTCCTCCCAAACTTGGTTGTTGAACCTCATCTTTTTCCTAAGCCTAGTTCAATGGATCCCGTAACCATCCATGTCTTGACCTCAAGCAACACATGCACATGAACAAACAAACAATTCTTCTGAGCACAAGTCCTTGACTCTCGTTAGTTTGAAACCACAACACCTTACGTCAGGACCTCACATAAGCATGTTACAAACCATATAAAAACATTAACCAACATAAACAGCCATCAGACATCAAAAACATAGTAAAAGAATACTAAGCAAACTTCCTAAAAGCGTAAAGCAAGTTTGAAACATTGCAAACTGAAAGCAGAACCACTGCGATCTTGCACTGGACCATGCCAAAGCTAACCAGACCTTGCGCTGGACCTAGCCAAAACTAACCGGACCTTGCATTGGACCTAGCCAAATTTTGTCGGACTTCACGTTGGACCTAGCAAAAACATGCTGGACCTAGTGTCGGACCTTGTCGGAGCTACCCAAACCATGTCGGACCTATCGTCGGACCTTGTCGGAGTTATCCAAAGCATGACAGACCTATCGTCGGACCTTGCCGAAGCTCATATCTAGAGTCAGACCTCGATGAAAAAGGTGTTTTGGAAATATTCAAAACTTTTATCGTAATAGCAAATGTATTCAGCACACATAGGTCTCACAATCTCTGCCTTGATGAATGCATTGCAGCATTGGCAACACCACTTAAAATCCGAACATTGGCTTATTCACATGTAAAGTTTAGAAAACAATTTTCTCCCCCTTTTTGAAAATCAAATGAGAAAGAAATTTTAAAAATATTTCTCCACCCATACATATTTATATCCCTTTGACAATGTATTTAGCAATGTTCAAAAGATAAATTTCAAATGTTATGAGCATATTATAACATATACATATAAAACAAAGTTCATCAAAGTCATACTATCAAGTAACTTACACTATCACATCAATGAGATACATGAAGTAGTATAAGCCATGCTAGAGATCAAGTGTAATTTTCAATTTAAGCAAGTCATGACATTCCAAACTTAACTATTTCAAAAACCTGAAAGCATGACACTTGTGCTGCCTTTTTATTATTTTTCAAAGCTCAAATTCAGATCATATGACATTTGCAAGAGATTATATGCCGCATCTGCCTTATTCTAACCAACCAAGCCAAGACTTTGCCATTTGACAATCAGAAGCTTAAGGACATAGTTTTACTCATACTCAACTTCTTCAGAGTTCATATCTAAGTGCAATGATAAGCAATCTCAAAAGAAGTGCGATGCATGCATATTCTCTTGATCTTTTCTCAATTTTTCATTTGGACATAAAAACTCAACATGTAAGTTGATTACTTGATTAATTCTTGATGATTAAAAGCACTTGTGCGCATGCAACAAGTTCAAAATAGCAAGAAAGTTTGATCATGACCAAAGTGTAAGTAATTATTCCAATTACTAGTCATGGCAAAAACTACAAAATGTTTAACATGAGTAATGTAGTAAGAACTTCCAGCATGTAAAAGGTATAACAAAGTCATATATGTATGAAATACTATGCTCATATTATTTTAAATTCATATTCACAAATATACTTCCAAGTTTGAAATCCCCCCTCAATTTAAGCCATGAGGATGCATAACCCCTATTTTAATACGAATGAAACAAAAACGAGTGAAATCCAAAGTGTCAGTATCCTGCGTACCGTATACCCCTTGGGACTACAAAAAGACCAAAGGAACTTCACCTGTCTGAGTTGAAGACCTGCGAAGGCCCCACGTGTCATACGGGACCGGACCTGCCTCCCGTCTATGGTTAGTCCTGGTGTTGCCACGTGTATACAGCAACCGGACCTACATCCCACGCATGGAATAGCTCTGGGCTAAACACTTGTGCGGCACCCCCGGACCTAACCCCCGACAGAGGGAAGCTCCGGTACCGACACGTGTACATCTACACCGGACCTACCTGTCCCAGACGGAAAGCTCCGATGTTGCCACGTGTCCAAGCGCCGGACCTTCAGCCTCAACAATCAGACTGGTGGACCCCCAACGGCTCGGACCCTCAAGGGGCAATCAAGGACTTCAAGACCTGATTAAGTGTCATTAATACCATATTAATGACACACTATCGGAAGGCTCTTAATATCAGTAACGGCACTGTCAAGGCACGTTACCACGCTATTAAGGGTAATTAACCTCATTAATTGTGTATTAAGCATCAGTAACCGCCAGGGCCACATGTGGGCCAGGCTAACGGTGTAACAACCACTCCTTGTACTATAAAAAGACTGGTCGACGATACACAGGGGATGGCTCTTTTGAACTCTGAGACCTCTTCCATACACATCTTTGATACCCAATACAACAACTACACACCCCGTGGAGTAGGGTATTACGCTCAGGTGGCCCGAACCACGTAAATCTTTGTGTCTATTTGCCATCGTCTTTTGAATCTCTACGCGCCCAATACCGAACTACAAACTCCGTGGGCTACCAACGGTAGTACCGGGAGAATTGCTGGAACCAAGCTCCGATAGTTGGCGCGCCAGGTAGGGGCACCCGAGATTCGAAGATGGTGAACTCTGCTGCTGGATCGTCCAACGGCGACCCTACAGTGCAACCTGCTGGAGGCAATCCCTCCAATGTGCAGCAGCCAGCAGGTGCCGCGGCTCCAGCAGGAGTCATGACTCCACCGCCATCGTCCGCACCGGCAAATCAAGATGGACAGCGGGACGGGGCATCTGCGTTGATCACAGCATCGGCTAACAACAACTCTGAACACGCGCTCCATGCAGCGCGTGCTCTTCTCCAATGCCCACCACCTCTAGGTGCATCCCAGGGTGCAATGGAGCAGTGGAGGGCTGATGTGGAACATTTGGTTGCCGCAGTAGCCATCGCATCAGCAACCAAGGTCCTCCCTCCTCGGGGCGGGCCCCATCGCAGCATCGGACCATGTCGGGCAGACTTGGTCTGCATGCTTCCCAGCATAGGAGGCGTGCTGCATCTCAACAAGTGACATCACTACCTTCTGGGGTGAGACGCACCCATACGGTAACCAGGCTTTCAACTCAAGACCTCCAGGCGGAGCTTGATCACCGCTACCGTCAACAGGACGTTCGCGTCCATATCGAGCGTGCTCGTGAAAGGCAAGAGGCTCGAGATAGTCCTGCTCCCGAGGGAGTAGGAGGAGGCTGTTCTGCCCTGGCCATGCACCTACGCATGGTGAGATGGCCACAAAAGTTTTGGCCTCACCTGCCGGAGAAATTTGACGGGACTGTCAATCCCGTTGAGTTTCTCCAGATTTACTCCACTGCAATCCTCGTGGCTGGAGACAACGAGGCTGTAATAGCCAACTATTTCCCTGTGACTTTGAATGGGACCGCCAGGTCCTGGTTCATGAGCCTTTCGCACGACTCCATCAACTGTTGGGAGGAACTGTGCCAACAGTTCACTGCCAATTTCGGGAGTTCATACACCCGACCAGGCACCGAACTGGACCTTTTTGCTGTCAAGAAGAAGGGGGGAGAGTCCCTACGACCTTTCATCCAAAGGTTCTCCCAGGTACAAAACACTATTCCTTCTATCTCTAGCGCCTCTATTATTGTGGCATTTAGACAGGGCGTACGAGACAAAAAGATGCTGGAGAAGCTGGCGACCAAGGAGATCACCAGTGTCACGGAACTCTTCAGCTTGGCAGACAAATGCGCCAAAGCTGCGGAGGGTCGTGAAATGCACTCCCAATCACCTCCGAAGGACAAAAAAATCCTCCATGGGTGAAGCCACTACCTCCGGGAGTTGTAAGAAGAAGAAAAAGTCCAACAGCAAGAAAAAGCCGTCGGCCGGCACACCTATAGCCGCTGCTACCACAGCTCCGGGTGGCCATGGTCCACACCCCGAGAAACGCCCTCGGCCGTCGTCTGAAGATGGTGGCAGCTCCAAGATGTGGTGTCCTATACATAAGTCGAACAACCACAACCTGGAAGACTGCTGAGAGGTCCAAAACCTTGCCGAGCGCTACAACAAGCGTCAGGAAGAAGTTCCTTTTCGTCAAAGGGAAGGAAAACAGAAAGTCAACGAAGTTCTGACTGAAGAGGAGTTAGGCTTTCAGGACCCTAAAAAGGTCTTGATGGTTGTTTACACCTCGGTCGACGACGATTCCGACGTCTCTGACAATGAACGTCGGAAAACCATGAACACCATCTTTAGTGGTTCGTGGGACATCACCTCCCTCCATGTCCTCAAGACCATGCGGTGGGACATGGCCTCAGTAGCTCCCACTGCCAGGGCAGGGCCGCACCGGAAGTGGATCGATACTGCCATCACTTTCGATGCATCAGACTGCCCTCAGAATATGATCGGGGCTGGCCAACTCCCATTGATGGTATCTCCGACCATCAATAACATCCAACTCCACCATGTAATGGTGGACGGAGGTTCGGGGCTGAACCTCATAAGATTTGAAGCTTTCGTCAAACTTCAGCTCCGACCTTCGCCTTCGCCCATCTCGACCTTTCTCCGGAGTAGGTCTAGGGGCCATAACCCCACTCGAGGCAATTACTCTTCTGGTGACCTTTGGGACCCGGGAGAATTATCGCACCGAGAAGTTGGTCTTTGACGTGGCGCATATCAACTTACCTTTCAACGTCATTCTGGGATGGCCAGCCTTATACAAGTTCATGGCTGTTGCTCATTATGGCTACTTGGTGTTGAAGATGCCAACACCAGCTGGTGTTCTCCGGATCCGTGGAGATCGCACCACCGGAGTGATAGCTCTGGAAGAACTCCACGCGTTTGCTATGGTGCAGGAAGAAGAATCCGGAAAGGAGCAAGCTCTGAAACCCCCGAGCATTCGTCATTGAGGCTCCACCTCCGCACCTCGCGTGCAACCAAGCAGCGACACTGACATTCCCGTCAAAGTCGTCCAAATCAGTTTCAACGCCGCTCAGACCACCCGTATATCGGGAGGTCTGAATGACAAATAGGAACTCACACTCATCACTTTCCTCTGGGCTAACGTTGACGTGTTTGCCTGGCAACCGTCACAAATGCTTGGGATCCCTAGGGAAGAGATCGAGCAAAATTTGAAGATCTATCCTGATGCTCGGCCTGTACATTAGAAGCCTTAGAAGAAATCAATAGAGCGATAAAACTTCATACGACAAGAAGTGAAGAAGTTGCTTGAAGCTGGATTCATCCGAGGAGTCTTTCACACAAAATGGCTGGCAAACCCAATCGTTGTACCCAATGCCGGCGGGAAGCTTCAGATGTGTATCGACTACACTACAATGAATAAGTCATGTCCAAAAGATCCATTCCCACTACCTAGAATAGATCAGATAGTGGATTCCACCTCCGGGTGTGAATTACTGTGTTTCCTAGACGCATATTCTGGGTACCATCAAATCAGATTGTCTAGGGAAGATGAAGAGCATACCTCCTTCATCACAGTAGATGGATTATATTGTTATACTGCCATGCCATTTGGTCTCAAGAATGCTTCTTCAACATTTGTACGAGCTATGTACAAAATTTTTTGAGAGCTCATCAGAGACGTAGTGGAAGTGTATGTCGATGACATCGTCGTCAAGATTAAGAACAAGGAATCATTCCTTGACACCTTGCAAGTTGTCTTCGACAAGTTGCGAGTCACTCGCACGAAGCTAAAACCGGACAAGTGTGTCTTCGGGGTTAGCTCCGAACAACTTATTGGTTTCTTGGTGAATCACTAATGAATAGAAGCAAATCTGGCGAAGATAAAAGCTATTGAAGACATGCGGCCACCAGCCCGCATCAAGGACGTCCAGAAGCTGACTGGATGTCTAGCTGCCTTAGCCGGTTCATCTCAAGATTGGCGGAACGGGCGCTACCTTTCTTCAAGATATTGAGGAAGTCCGGACCATTCCAATGGTCCGAAGAAGCAGAAAAGGCATTCCAAGAGCTGAAGCAGCTCCTCACCACCCTACCAACCTTGGTAGCCCTGAACCCTGGTGAGCCATTCCTGCGTTACATTTCGGCAACTGACAAAGTTGTCAGCATGGTCTTGGTTGCGGAAAGACCATAACCATCTACAGTTCAGGAACCCAGACCCCTTTGGGAGGGTCCGGAGCTACCTGAAGTCGAGTTTGGGTCCCAACTCCCAGGCCCTGATCCTCAAGGCAAGATGGCGAAGGATCCACCTCCTTGAAATGATGGAGTCACTGTTACTGAAAAACAAGATTCAGACCCCTCGGGAAGGTCCGGGTCACTTCAGAAGAAGCTCCGGGATCCTCTAACCGGAACACAGAGGTCCCCAAACAAGGTCCAGACCCCTCCAGGAGTGTCCGGGTACATGAGGAGGAAGCTCCGGGACCCTTCAGGAGGGTCCAAACGATCCAGCGCCCAGTGTACTTCATCAGCGAAGTACTTCACGACGCCAAGACTCGGTACCTTGAGGTGCATAAGCTGCTCTACGCAGTTCTTATTGCCTCTAGGAAGCTCTGACACTACTTCCAAGCTCACAAGATTTTAGTGGTAACCTCTTATCCACTACGTGCAATCTTGCATAACCCCAATTCCACTGAGAACATTGCAAAGTGGGCAGCGGAATTAGCCAAGTTCGACCTTGAATTCGTCGCAAGACAAGCGATCAAGAGTCAAGCATTGGAAGACTTCATGGCGGAATGGACCCCCGCTCCATCAAATCCTATGGGCCCCAGTGGGCAGAAGTCAGAACCCAAGGTTCGAGTCTTCACTGAGCCTCACTGGACTCTCTTCTTCGACGGCTCCGTGCAGAAGCAAGGGGCCGGAGCTGGAGTCCTTCTCCTCGCTCTGACCGGGGAGAAGGTTAAATACATGGTGCACCTTGACTTCAAGGTGACCAACAACATGGCGGAGTATGAAGCACTAATTTATGGACTCAGGGTGGCACTATCGTATGGTGTCAAGCAGCTGTTGGTAAAGGGTGATTCACAACTTGTTGTAAAACAAGTCAAAGATGAATGTTGCTGTAACAACCCTCAACTAGCTGCATACCTACTTGAGGTCCAGAAGCTTCAGAAGGACTTCGACGTCCTAGATCTTTGTCATGTCCAGCGTCTCAACAACGCTGAAGCTGACGAACTCTTGACGAAAGCTTCAACCAGGGCTCTGGCTCCCGAAAGAACTTTTATTCGGAGGTTGTCTAAACCTACAGCTCAGCCTGCCAAACTGAGCGAAGGGGGCAAGACCAGCACCTCGAAGCTGGCGGTCCCGATGGCCCTATTACCATGGTGTCCATCAAGGGTCGTAGGTGCTGCAAGAAGCTCCGAGCAACCCAGCACGCAAGACTCAAATTCTCAAGCTAGCTTCGATGCATGGATCTTGGATATACAGAGCTACTTGAAAGACAACTTCCTTCCTAAAGATAATGTATCTGCTGATCGGATAGTCAGATTGGCTAAAAGATACACGCTGGTAGAAGGGGTTCTCTACCGGCGCGGTGCCAACGGCGTCCTAACACGGTGCATTACAAGGGAAGAAGGTTGTGAGCTCCTCGTGGAAATCCATGGAGGCGAGTGTGGGAACCACGCGTCTTCCCGCAAGCTGGTCAGTAAAGCCTTCCGGCATGGCTTTTACTGGCCTACAACGCTCCAAGATGCGATTGAGCTGGTGAAGAAATGTGAAGCATGCCAGTTCCATGCGAAACAAATTCACACACCGGCTCATCCTCTACAAATGACACCTCCTACATGGCCTTTCTATGTGTGGGGGATGGATATCTTGGGACCTTTCCCAAGAGCCGTCGGAGGTTACAAGTTCCTGTATGTTCCCATTGACAAATTCACCAAATGGCCAGAAGCAACTCTAGTTGTGACAATAAAATAGCAATCAGCTATCAACTTCTTGCAGTCCATCGTATCTAGATTTGGAGTCCCAAAAAATCATAACTGACAATGGGACCCAGTTCACAAGCTTTGCATTCCAACGATATTGCGAAGAACTCGACATCCAAGTCAGCTACGCTTCCATAGCTCACCCGGCAAGCAATGGCATCCCGCAGCTCCAGGAGTTTTTGCTCTTCATCTTCGAGCTTTTTCTCCCACTCCACAAGGGCCTCCCGGCGCTTGACGAGACTGTCGTGGATAGCGTTGAGCTTCTCCCCACGATCATTCGCTGCGTTATTAGCAGCTATGGCCTGTTCGTGGATGGCCCGGGACTGGTTGTCGAGGGATCACACCATGCTTTCCCTCTCGTCCAGCAGCTTACCCCAGTACTCCAACCGGACCTTCTACCTCTTCACCCACTCCTTATCGCAGCTAGCCTCAACTGCGCCAGCTTTGTCTTGAATTGGAGCCGGTTGTGCCACCTCCTAAGAGTTTGGCGCTTCTCCTCAAGGGCCTTGCTGTCATGGTAAAAAGCCAGCTGGACTTGACGAAGACTGGAGCAGGTGTTGTCAATAGACAACGACATAGGGATTGGGTTTGGACTTGCTGGGGTCCTCTCCGCTGGCTCTAGAGGGTTCTCTATGACAAAAATTGGGTCCCACTCTACAAGAGCGGTCCCCTGAGCTTCCACGACACTATGGCCGCCCTCCGGGATAGCCTCGGCCATTGCCGAGGAAGGTCCTGCAATAGAAGTTTCGACCTCCAGAGTTGGCTACGAAGGTCGCGCCGCCAGGTCATCAACCCACGCAGCTTCATCTTGGCACCCTGGCTCAGGCGCGGGCACTTCCAGGACCATAGCCTCCGGGGAAGGTGTTGAAGATTCTTCCAGAGCTGAAGCCACTTCCGGCTCCGACGTTGGTGCCTCCTCCATCGCCGGCTCAGGCGCTGGCACTTCGACCGTCATGGGCTCGGGCACCGGCACTTCTGTAGCAACCGACTCAGGCGCCAAAACTTCTTCAACGATCGGCTCAGGCGCCGGAACTTCATCAGCCACCGGCTCCACTACCGGGACTTCATCAACCACCAGCTCAACCGCCGGGACCTCATCAACCACCGGCTCTACTGCCGAGGCCTCATCAACCACCGGCTCCACTGTCGAGGCTTCGACAACATAAATCTCTAGGGCCGAAATCGCAGCTACCTCCGGCTCTGAGGCCGAAGCGTCCACCACTTCAACATACAAACACGGAGCTTCAACCTCCAGGGCTAGTGCCGCTGGTACATCTTCATTCCCGTGGTCCGGCGCTACCAAAGGAGCTTCTGGGGATGAGTCAAGGTCCAAGACCACGACAGCTGGCGCAGGAGGTGCCGCAGCCTCAGCCACCTCTTGGGGCGGCACTGGGATTGGAGCCGGAGCTTCCGCCTGCATAGCCTGAGCTGCCGCTGCAGGCACCAGAGCTTTGGCCCCTTTCTTGGGCACTCTGTGGATGAAGGACGAAGAAACTCAAAACACAGTTACAACAAAAAACAATCAACTGAGGTAAAAAATCAAACTTACCTTGGAAGGGTTCCACTCCAGCTAGCGCGGAATGTTCGGGGCTGGACCCTGTTGCCACTGGCGTGGTAGCTCCAGAAGGTTCCCCAGAGCTTGCTGCTACTGTCAGCGTCATGTTGGTTGAGGTCCCCCTCGACCAGGAAGGACCTCCGGACCCAGAGCCCTCAGCTGGTCCTGGTACTGGAGCCGCATGGTCCTCTTGCGGCTCGAGGGCTCGGCCAGCTCCTTGCCCTTACCTACGACTTTGGTTCTTGGCTTTGGGGTGGGAGTAGAGCCGCCTTAGAAGCTCTGGGGATTGCCACCCCGGAGGTTGATCGCCTCTTCACCAAGCCCAAGTCATCCAACAGCGACATCTTCCTTTGGAGCTCTCTACACTCCTTTGGAATCATATTCAGAGGCAGGAAGGCTGCCTATGGAGACACGTCGCCAGGACCAATGTTCCCAGGCTGAAACTTCTTGAGATGGGTCTTCAAGGCTTCACCTGCCAAGTTAGTGTCCAAGCCGACTTCAATGCGGTTGGTATCCATCTCACTGTTGAAGGCCCAGGCAGGCCAGCTCTAGCCCTCAGCGGGGCCCACCTGTTCATCAAGAAGTTGTCAAAGACCATCTGCGGGGTCACCCCACCTTTGACACATTCCTGGATTCTGTCCAGCATGGGCCTGTACTCCCTTGACAGCGCCGGCACGTCACTCCAAGTGTCGGTGTCGACGCGAGGAAGACCTTCAGGCAGCTCCAGCCTCTCGTGTCCCTCGACGGTGATGACCACCCAGTCTTTCTTCCAGTCATCCCACTTGCCAGAAGGGAAGGACCTCAAGTACTTGATGGGAGAGTTTTTCCGCTTCACGAAGTATTAGAAGCCGATGAACTCATCACTCTTCCGGGTCGGGTGGACAGTGAAGAAGGTCCGGAACAACTCCACACAAGGGGGCACACCCACCCACATCTCGCAAAAGTGGACAAAAGTCGCCACTAGCAAGATTGAGTGGGGGCCCATATTGTGGAGCTGCAGACCATAGAAATCTAGCAACATCAGAAAGAGGGTGGAGAAAGGCGGGATCAAACCCGCCATGGCATACCCAAGGAAGTACACCATATCCCCAGCTCGCTTCTTCTCGAAGGGAAGCTTGCCGCAGCAAATGTCATTGTCGAAGGAGTCACTGGACCATCCCATGTAGGTCCGGACCCTAGACAACTCCTTCTTGCTCCCAATGCGGCTCGTGGGAAGTCCCAAGTTCATCGTGGCACAGCATGGGAAGAGAGGAACAGCAAGCGAAAGTTTGGAGGATTTGAGCGCAAGTTCAGATGAAGGCGCAAAAAATCCCCAAAGGGTGCACACTTTCCTTCTTAAGTAAGCCCCCGCAACGCTTGGATGGAAACCACAGAGGAGACAACGATACTATTCAAAAACTTCACCCTGCCAATGACAAGGGGGCCCGGGGCCACCCCAACGATCAAGTCGAGGTCCTTACCCGAGGCGAACGGTTGTCATCATGAAAGGCGGGAAGCCCGAAGGCGGCGGCCTGACAAGGCGCACGGAACCGATATAATTTTCGTATCACGAACCGGCGACCTTCAATTGTGTGAGATCCGCACGCTCAGATCTCACCTGCCACATCCTGGATATGCCATGCGGTGTTGGTTTAACTGTGAACTACCGCCAACGGCACATCTGAAGACCCTTGAAGACACGGCTCGAAAACCGAAGGATGGACCCACCTCCGGCAGGATGACTTCATCCAAAAGGTCTCTCCCAGAGGTGGGCCCAGGGGGCCACTGTCGGTACCCTGCATACTGTATACCCCTTGGGACTACAAAAAGACCAAAGGAACTTCACCTATCTGAGTTGAAGACATGCAAAGGCCCCACGTGACATACGAGACCAGACCTGCCTCCTGTCTATAGTTAGTCCTCGTGTTGTCACGTGTATACAGCAACCGGACCTACATCCCACGCATGTGATAGCTCCGGGCTAAACACTTGTGCGGCACCCCCGGACCTAAACCCCGACAGAGGGAAGCTCTGGTACCGACACGTGTACATCTACACCGGACCTACCCGTCCCAGACGGAAAGCTGCGATGTTGCCACGTGTCCAACCGTCGGACCTTTAGCCTCAACAATCAGACTGGTGGATCCCCAACGGCTCGGACCTTCAAGGGGCAATCAAAGACTTCAAGACCCGATTAAGTGTCATTAATACCATATTAATGACACACTATCGAAAGGCTCTTAATACCGGTAACGACACTGTCAAGGCTCGTTACCACGCTATTAAGGGTAATTAAACTCATTAATTGTGTATTAAGCATCAGTAACCGCCAGGGCCACATGTCGGGCCAGGCTAACGGTGTAACGACCAGTCCTTGTACTACAAAAGGACTGGTCAACGATACACAGGGGAAGACTCTTTTGAACTCTGAGACCTCTCCCATACACATCTTTGATACCTAATACAACAACTACACACCCCATGGAGTAGGGTATTACGTTCAGGCGGCCTGAACCACATAAATCCTTGTGTCTATTTGCCATCATCTTTTGAATCTCTGCGCGCCCAATACCGAACTACAAACTTCACAGGCTATCAACGGTAGTACCGGGAGAATTGCCGGAACCAAACTCCGACACAAAGGTTTTGTAAAAATCTCAGCCAATTGTTGTTTGGTATCTACATGGTGCACCACAATGTTTCTTTTTTCAACATTATCACAGAGAATGTGATACCTAATGTCAATGTGTTTAGTTCTGGAATGTTGCACGGGGTTTTTAGCAATGCAGATGGCATTAGTGTTATCAGAAAATAGCGGAACACTATCTAGATCAACCCCATAGTCCTTCAGTGTCTGAACAATCCAAAGATGTCTGAACAATCCAAAGAATTTGTGAGCAAGCGCTAGCAACAGCTACATATTCAGATCCGGCTGTGGATTGTGCAACTAAATTCTTTTCTAGAGGACCAAGCAACAAGTGAATTATTAAGAAAATGACAAGCGCCCGAAGTACTTTTCCTATCAATCCTACAACCCCCAAAATCAGCATCCAAAAAAGCTTTCGAAGTAACGGTTGAGGAAGAAGGAAGAAAAATGTCAAATTCTGGAGTTCCCTGTAAGTACCTGGGAATTCTTTTGACGGCTTTACGATGTGAAGCATGTGGGGAAGCTTGAAAACCGTGCACAAAGACATACGCTGAATTGTATGTCCGGTCTTGATGCCATGACGTACAAAAGTAATCCAATCATGCTTCGATAGTCTTTTTGATCCGCGACTTCACCATTTTCATCAAGTTCAAGCGTCGTTGCTGTTCCCATTGGTGCTCGAAGAAGCTTGCTTTTGTCCATCTTAAGCGCTTTAGGAGGTCTTTTGTATACTTCGTTTGATGCACAAAGGTTTCCTCCATGTTTGCTTGCTTTGCAGCCCCAAAAAGTATGTGAGTTCTCCAATCATACTCATCTTAAATTCTGAACTTATTATAGCTGAAAACTTAGACACAAGATCATGGGAAGCACAAACAAAGATAATATCATCCACTTGAACGAATAATGAGTCATTGTCATGCTTAAGCACAAAAAGAGTTTTATCAACCATGCCCATTGAAAACCCATTTTCAAGTAAGAATGTTTTTAACCTATCATACCATGCTCTAGTGGCTTGTTTGAGACCATACAAGGCTTTGGACAGTTTGTAAACATGATTAGGAAAATCTAGATTTCAAAACCCGATGGTTGCTTGACATAAACTTCCTCATCTATGAAGCCATTAAGAAAAGCACTTTTAACATCAATTTGATATAACTTAAAACCTTTTGATGCAGCAAAAGCTAACAAAATTCTTATGGCTTCTAATCTAGCAACAGGAGCAAAAGTTTCATCAAAACCTAGACCTTCAAGTTTTGTGAAACCTTGAGCAACCAACCTAGCCTTATTCCTAACCACAACTCCATCCCACTTTGTTTATTTTTAAACACCCATGTAGTTCCAATTTGAGTGTGAGCTTGAGGTGGAGGTACAAGTTTCCAAACATTATTTTCAATATTTTCTAGCTTTTCTTGCATAGCAATAATCTAAGATTCAGTAGTGAGTCCATGTGATATATCTTTGGGTTCAAAAGAAGCAATAAAAGCAGAATGGGTATGAGAGTTTGGATCGCAAAACCTGGACCGTGTAAATTGTTCGTGCATGCTTCCATCGATTTGTTGTGGAGGATGACTCTTGAGGACGCAGAGGAGAGTAGACACTTCACAAGCTCCTTCTTATTCATGTTCATCACAGATTAAAGAACTTGTGACTTGAGGATGATTTGTACCAGTTGCAATAGTTGTTGATGCTGGTAGTGGTGCAAAATCAGAAGCGTGATCAATGTTATTTGCTTCTGAACTTTCAGGAAGCAGCACCACTTCTTCGTCTTCTTCAATGAAAATACTCTCCCCTTGCGGATATGGATCTGGACCTGCAATCTTAGAGCTAGTACCTCGGCTAACTTCATCAGAAGAAACCTCACAAGTCTCTATAATTTTGTTAGTATCAAGTAAAAGCACACGGTAGCCTCTAGTATGAGATGGATAACCAAGAAACACGTCATCAACAAATCTAGGTTTAAATTTATCAAGATTACTATCGGTGGTTTTGATCCGGCAGATCTCCCGACACTACTAAAAGTGTTTGCGGAGTTTGAGGTTCGGTTTGGGCGCGCGGAGATTCAAGAAGGTGAAATGTAAAATGACACAAGAGACACAAAGATTTACATGGTTCGGGCCGCCTGAGCGTAATACCCTACTCCACGGGGTGTGTTGGTGTTGTATTGGATGTATGAGCTCAACGTGAGTTGAGAGCGCATGTGAGCCGATCAGACTAGATCTGCCCCCTATGTATCATTGGCCTGTCCTTTTATAGTACAAGGGCAGGCCGTTACAAGTTGGCCTGGCCCGACATGTGGCCCTGGTGGTTACTAATATTGATACGCATTTGATGCTCTTAATTACCCTTAATGACCGAGTTACGGGCTTTGACAGCGCAGTTACTGGTAATAAAGGTCGTCCGATCGTGTGTCATTAACATAGTATTAATGACACTTAATAGGGTCTTGAAGTCCTTGATTCCCCTTTGAAGATCCGGAGCCGTTGTGGATTCTACCGGAGGTTTGAGGCTCAAGATCCGACGGTTGGACACGTGGCAGCTCCGGAGCATACTGTGGGGAACAGATAGGTCCGGTGCCACCAGACACGTGTCAGTTCTGGAGCTTCCCTCGGTCTGGGGTTAGGTCCGGGGGTGCCTTTATGGTACATAGCCCGGAGCTTCCCCCTTGTGGGCGATAGCTCCGGTTCGATGGTACACGTGGCGACCCTGGTACCAACCATGTTGGGGAAGCGGGTCCGGTTATGTCTGACATGTGGGCCTCCAAAGGTCTTCAAATCAAGTAGATGACATTTCCTTGAGATCTTTGCAATCTCAAGGGGTATACGGTACCCAGGGTACCGACAGTGGCCCCTGGGCCCACCTCTGGGGAAGACCCCTTGGGTGAAGTCATTCCGCCGGAGGTGGGTCCATCCTTCGACTTTTGAGCCGAGTCTTTAAAGGTCTTCAGAAGTCTTCGATAGTGAAGGCCCCCTGAGGTTGTCGGAGCTCATAAGCTCTGGCATTGACTACGACAATAGTCCCTATCAACGCGTACAACATCGATAGTTAGCCCTCCGGGGTGTCAGAGCTTAGTAGCTCCGACAGTGACCTTTGCCAACGCGTAGCTTGTCGGCAGCATACTCCGCTTGTGGGGTCTTCTCACCATCTTTTATTCTGCGTCGACGGCTGGCCCCCCTAGCTTTGCCGGAGCTTGGTTGCTCCGGTAATGCTCATTTTCAATGTTTAACGTTGATCACAAGCCACCTAGGGGAAGTCGGAGCTTTGTTAGCTCTGGCTTTTCTCCATCAACGTGGATTCTTTGATTTTCCTGCACACTGAAGCCAAGAAAAATAGTTAAATTCGCTCATTGCCTATAACTTCGTTGCGGCTTACGATTCCCAAGAATGTTTTATGTCAAACACAATTCTGAATACAACCGAACGCATTGCCTTCTTTCTTCCAGATCCAATTGTACTTGGACCCGCCTTACTTCGGCCTGCCGGGGTGTAGGTAGATTGGCTTACATAGGGTGCTTGACCAGGCTAAGTCGATAGCACACTCCGGCCCTAGATTGGCTTGGCGGCATTCAGGCGAGTGGGCCATGAACAATGCTTGGATCCAAAAGAATTGACAATACAGCTCGAATTGTACATGAACTGGTCGAACTAAAATTTCTTAAGAATTGAACAACTTTGTTATAGACAAGAAAGAGAAAAATAAAAAATGTTGAGCCTGTACAAAATAAATGCACGTGGAGTCTGTTTCACCTGAAAATGTCTTTCATTATAGGTCCGGGGTACAGGGGAAACAAGTACACTCTTAGGGTACGGAACCAGGCTAAGCGTGTTTCATTTCTCGTTTGACCCAGGGTAGCTAGCCACACTTTTAGTTCTGAGACTATGACAAGTGTTGCATGAACTTTGCGGACCTTCCAGAAAAGGTTCGGCTGTTCTCCCGGAGGAACTACCCGACTCTGTACAATGACTCTATAACATACACCTCAAGTTAGTACAGACTCACCTCCGTGATATTAAGTGTAGAACTTACGGAGGTGCTCAATATTCCAAGGATTTGGGAGAGGTGTCCCATCCTCAGTAGCCAAGCGAACGCTTCCGGGACGGGATACTTTAATCACTCGGAAGGGTCCCTCCCTACTGTGGGAGAGTTTGTTTAACCCTTCTCTGGATTGTATTCTCCATAGCACCAGATCGCCTTCCTCGAGCTGTCAGTTGTGTACATGCCGCTGATGATAGCGCCAAAGGGCTTGGCGGTATCGGGCATTTCGAACAGCTGCTTGACACCTTCCCTCCCCAAGGAGGTCTAGGTCTTCACGCCAGAGCTGGTCCTGCGTGGCTTCGTCGAAGGTCCGGACACGTAGTGACCCCAAGGTGATTTCCGGAGGAAGGATCTCTTCAGCTCCGTACACCAGGAAGAAGGGTGTCTCTCTAGTTGACCTGTTTGAAGTTGTCCTATGGGCCCATAGAGGAGCCGGTTTGGACGACTTTGACGGGAATGTCGGTGTCGCCGCTTGGCTGCACACGAGGTGCGTGAAGTCGATCCTCGTTGACGAATGCTCGGGGGTTTTGGAGCTTGCTCCTGCCTGGAGTCCTCCTCTTGCGCCGTAGTAAGCGCATGAAGTTCTTCCAGAGCGGTTATTCCGGCAGTGCGATCTCCGCGGATCCGGAGAATGCCTACTGGTGTTGGCATCTTTAACACCAGGTAGCCATAATGAGCAGCTGCCATGAATTTGTACAAGGAAGGCCTACCCAAGATGGCGTTGAAAGGTAAGTTGATCTGAGCAACGTCAAAGACCAACTTCTCAGTGCGATACTTCTCCCAGGTCCCGAAGGTAACAGGGAGAGTAATAGCACCGAGTGGGGTAATGGCTCTCGGACCTACTCCGGAGAAAGGTCGGGAGGGGTGAAGATCCGAATGTCGGAGCTGAAGCTTGGTAAAAGCTTCGAAGCTTATGAGGTTCAGCCCCGAACCTTCGTCTACCATAACATGGTGGAGCTGAATGTTAATGATGGTAGGAGATACCATCAAATGTAACCGGCCTGCTCCAACCATGCTTCGAGGGCAGTCCGAAGCATCAAAAGTAATGGCTGTGTCCATCCACTTCCGATGAGGCTCCGCCCTAGCTGTAGGAGCTATAGCGGCCATGTCCCGACGCATTGTCTTGAGGACGCGGCTGGAGGTGATGTCCCATGATCCACCAAAAATAGTGTTCATGGTCTTCCGATGCTCATTGTCAGAGACGTCAGAATCATTGTCGACGAAGGTTTAGACAGCCTTTAGGACCTTTTTAGCATCCTGAAAACCTAAATCCTCTTCAGTCGAAGCTTCGTCAACTTTTTGTTTTCCTTTCCTCTGTCGGAAAGGAACTTCTTCCCGGTGCTTGTTGTAGCGCTTGGCAAGGTTTTGGACCTCCCGGCAGTCTTCCAAACTGTGGCTGTCTGTCTTATGAATTGGACACCACACCTTGGGTTTGCCACCGTCTTCAAAAGATGGTCGAGGTCGCTTCTCGGGGCGTGGCCCCCGTCCACCTAGAGCTGCAGCAGCTGCAGCATTAGATGCGCCGGCCGACAGCTTCTTCTTGCCGTTGGTATTTTTCTTCTTTTTGCCACTCCTGGAGGTAGTGGCTTCGCCTTTGGAGGATTTCTTGTGATCCTCCGGAGGTGGTTTGGAGTGCATTTCACGGCCCTCCGCAGCTCTGGCACATTTGTCGGCCAAGCTGAAGAGTTCTGTGACACTGGTGATCTCCTTGATCACCAGTTTCTCCAACATCTTCTTATCCCGTACGCCCTGTCTAAATGCCACAATGACAGAAGCGCTAGAGATAGAAGGGATAGTGTTTCGTACCTGAGAGAATCTTTGGATGAATGATCGCAAGAATTCCCCCCCTTTTCGCACGACTGCAGTTCGGTGCCTGGTCGGGTGTATGAACTCTCGAAGTTGGCGGTGAACTGTCAGCACAACTCCTCCCAACTGTTGATGGAGTTGGGTGGAAGGCTCATAAACCAGGACCGGGCGGTCCCAGTTAAAGCCACTGGAAAATAGTTGGCCATTACAGCCTTATTTCCTCCAGCTGCCGGGATAGCAGTGGAGTAAATCTGAAGAAATTCGACGGGATTAACGGTCCAGTCAAACTTCTCCGGTAGGTGAGGCCAGAATTTCTGTGGCCACCTGACCATACGTAGATGCATGGCTAGGGCTGAACAGCCTCCTCCTACTCCTTCAGTAGCAGGAATGTCCTGAGCTTCTCGTCCTTCACGAGCACGCTCGATATGGACTCGGCTGTCTTGTTGACGGTATTAGCGATCAAGCTCCGTCCGGAGGTCATGAATTGAAATCTTGATACCGTATGAGTACGTCGCGCCCCGAAGGGCAACGATGTCACTTGCTATGACGCATCACATCTCCTGTTGTTGGAAACGTGAGGACCAAGTTTGCCAGACAAGGTCCGTCGCTGCGACGGGGCCCGTCCTGATGGAGGAGGACCCTGGTTATTGATGCGGTCGGCTGCTGCTGCAACCAAGTGTTCCACATCGTCCATCCATTGCTCCATTGCATCCCAGGATGCATCCGGAGGTGGTGGGCGCTGAAGGAGAGCACATGCTGCATGGAGCGCGTGTTCCGGGTTGTCATGATTGGCTGACGCAGTGATTGACGCCGGTGCACCATCGCGCTGCCCAGCTTGATTTGCTGGTGAAGGCGGCGGTGGTGGAAGTGTGACTCCTGCTGGAACTGAGGTTCCTGCTGGTGGCTGCGTATTGGAGGGATTGCCCCCAACAGCTTGAACAGCGGGATGACCATTGGATGATTCAGCAGCTGAGTTCACCATTCTTGAAATCTCAGGCACCCCTACCTGGCGCGCCAACTGTCGGTGGTTTTGATCCGGCAGATCTCCCGACACTACTAAAAGTGTTTGCGGAGTTTGAGGTTTGGTGTGGGCGTGCGAAGATTCAAGAAGGTGAAATGTAAAATGACACAGGAGACATAAAGATTTACGTGGATCGGGCCGCCTGAGCGTAATACCCTACTCCACGGGGTGTGTTGGTGTTGTATTGGATGTATGAGCTCAACGTGAGTTAAGAGCGCGTGTGAGCCGATCAGACTAGATCTGCCCCCTATGTATCATCGGCCTGTCCTTTTATAGTACAAGGGCAGGCCGTTACAAGTTGGCCTGGCCCGACATGTGGCCCCGGCGGTTACTAATATTGATACGCATTTGATGCTCTTAATTACCCTTAATGACTGAGTTACGGGCTTTGACAGCGCCGTTACTGGTAATAAAGGTCATCCAATCGTGTGTCATTAACATAGTATTAATGACACTTAATCGGGTCTTGAAGGCCTTGATTCCCCTTTGAAGATCTGGAGCCGTTGTGGATTCTACCGGAGGTTTGAGGCTGAAGATCCGGCGGTTGGACACGTGGCAGCTCTGGAGCATACTGTGGGGAACAGATAGGTCTGGTGCCACCAGACACGTGTCAGTTCTGGAGCTTCCCTCGGTCTGGGGTTAGGTTCGGGGTGCCGTTATGGTACATAGCCCGGAGCTTCCCCCTTGTGGGCGGTAGCTCCGGTTCGATGGTACACGTGGCGACCCTGGGACTAACCATGTTGGGGAAGCGGGTCCAGTTATGTCTGACATGTGGGCCTTCGAAGGTCTTCAAATCAAGTAGATGACATTTCCTTGAGATCTTTGCAATCTCAAGGGGTATATGGTACCCAGGGTACCGACAATTACCATGTTTCTTAACAAAGCATTTACAAACAAAGACCCAAAAATGTGTGACACTAGGCCCATGTCCAAACTGAAGTTCATATGGTGTTTTACCTAGCTTAGCATGCAAGAAAACACGATTTGAGACATAACAAGCGGTTGCAATTGCATCAACCCAACATTTCCTAAGAGTTTGATATTCATCAAGAAAAGTCCTAGCCATCTCAACTAAGGTTTCGTTCTTTCTCTCTACGACATCATTTTGTTGAGGTACATAGGGCGAAGAAAATTGATGATCTATTCCCTTTTCAGCACAAAAGTGATCAAAAGATTGATTTTTAACTTTAGATTCATTATCACTACTAATTGCTTTTAAAGATCCTAGGTGATCAATTGATAATCTAAGAAATAAAGTTCTAAAGTGATAAAATCTTCATTATTAGATGCCATAAAGTAAACCCAAGAGTATCTAGAATAATCATCAAGAATCACAAGAACATACCATTTACCTCCAAAAGATTGAACACGTGAAGGACCTACGGTGTCAAGGTGCATAAGTTGTCCCAGTTTAGTTTTCATGGTAATTGTGAGAGGAGCATGTGAACTTGTAGCCATCTTAGCATGTCCAAAAGAAGAGCACACAATTTCTTTGTCTCCTTTAAGCTTAGGCAGCCCACGTATGTGATCAAGAGCACTAACACGCGTGAGATGATCAAATCCTAAGTGACCAAGTCTATGATGCCAAAAATATAAGTCTTTCAAATTATTAGCAACTAGACACCTATGCTTAGAGGATGACATATCAAAATCGGCTTTAAAAACTCTTCCAAGCCGTGACATGTTAAAAATAAGCTCACCATTTGAATCTACAATCTTGCAACAATGTTCAGTGAAGTTAACTTCTACATTTTCATTTAGCAATTGGCAAATAGAAAGAAAGTTGTATTTCAAATTTTTAACAAGTGCCACATCTTTCAAAGTGTAGTGATTATTTACTCTAACCGAACCCTTAGCAATTATAGGAGTTGAAGAATTATCGGCAAAAATAACATTCTCTACACATGACACAAAAGAGAGGGAGGAGAACCAATCTTTGTTACCGGTCATGTGGCATGAGCAACCTGAATCCAAAATCCAAATGTTCTCCTTCCTCAGGCGTGTAACTTCTTGATCGTCGCTGTTGTGTTCTGCCTCTTGCATACTTGATCTTGAGTTGCCCGCCATGAAGCACATATTTGCGAAAATATCTTCATCTTCATCACTTCTGATGTCCTCGTCGCTCGAGCCATGTTTTTGTAGTGCGGAGATAAAATTGTTTACCAATTGGCGACCTGTAAAACCCTTTTTCTTCTTCTTATCATTTGCAGAGGAGTTCTTCGTCCTTGTTTGCTTTTCATCCTGAGGGGTAGGACCTGAAATATTAGGGCAATCCATACAAAAATGTCATGTCTTACCACATTCGAACCATCGTTGAAAACCACCACTTCCTCTCCTTCTAGTTCTCACATTTTACAATGCTCTTTAGAACCAGGTAGAGAAAAGTGCTAGCTCCTCCTCTAGAATCTCTTCAATCCGTCCAAGGGTTAGAGAGGACAGCAAAGCAAGTGTTCCACATGACGAAGATTGGACATAGCTAGGCATGTCACGTTGAGGAACTAATACAAGATACTTGTTGGGATTCTTACGTGAGATTATGTTAATTTTATGAGTTTTGAACTTCGAATATAGTACATCTAATGTAAGTGTACTCATGAAGTGGACTCACGAATAGATTTCAATTTCATCTTCCAAATTGACATGTCTAATGCACTTAGTAATTGACTAGCATTTTCAGCATCTGAAAAATTAACGTTGACACTACGCAAGTTGCTGAGAATTTTGTTAAAGCGAGCAAAGAGGCCATTGATTGACTAACCGGGTTGCATCTCGAAGCACATGTATTCTTTTGACATGTTTTGTCTCACATCCTTGATAGTGTTGGATCCTACATGATAATCACATAGAGCTTTTCAAACATCGTATGCAGATTGGAGGTGTGCAACTCGATCAAAGTCACTTTGAGTCAGTCATTGTATGATCAATTTTCGCGCCTTGTTGTTATTGTTGACATCTCTCATGTTCGTAGCCGTGACATGATCGTTTGGCGGCACGTCATAAGGATTGCATGCCTTTTCCCATATTGCAAAGCCTTGCTCCTGGATGAAAGCCTCCATACGTACCTTCCAAAACTGAAAATCAATGCCACTAAACACATAAGGTTTTGCAGAGTATTTCTCCATGATGATTAGTCAAAACATGTGCAAAACAAAAAGATTAGAGCACTGTAGCTCTGATACCAAATGCACGATAGAAGAGTACGTGAAAAGCTACCAGAGTGGGGTGAATGGTAGATTTAAACTTTTCAACAGAAACAATGAAAACCCCTCGGCAGAAAATCAATCTGTTAAGAAATTGTGTGTGCAAATGATCTAAATGTGTTCAATCCTGACGAAAGTAGTAGATATTATAGAGAACCAAGTTACGAAGACACGACAACAAGAATCACGGAAAACCATCAAGAAAAACTCAAGTTATAATCAAAAGATCAAACAAGGATCAATTTGTTCTACCCGAGTAAAAAAACCAGATATGCAACACTGCAAAGAAACTCGTGTAGATCAGAAACCACAAATCTAGTTATCGTGAAATTTTCATAGATGATATATAATCAAGTTTTGAAGACAACCCAATAAAAACCATGTAATTGGATATGTAAAACTCGAGTTATGATAAAAACATTGACGCAACATAGTGTTTTGCAGAAACTCAATGAGAAAAACTTGTCTGAAACAAGTCGGATGAACAAGACACAAAAGCTCCTTTAAACTATGAATTTTATTGATGAAAACACAAGAGGAACAGCCTAAAATTGTCTTACCACGAGCTCTGGCCTCCCTGTCTTATATAACCAGCCCTAAGGGGAACCCAAACCAAACTAGGACTCTAATCCTACTCAGTTTCAAGGCTCTTCCATACGCAAATAGAAGTAATCTTAAAACTTCCTAACACCTTAGGAACGTATCCCACATTCCTAATACAACTCAACATCATGACCCATACAAATTCTAACCAAAACAGACTCTAAACCTTCCATAAACAAACCATAACCACTCAGCCACAGCCTGAAGCATAATCCAGCCAGTTGGACCTTTCCGAACAATTCTTTACGTCCACTTCTCTTCATCATGTCTTGGAACCATGTTGCCACGTCCATGCACTCCTTGCATAGGGGCAATCACCTTCCAACAACGTCCATGATACCTTCATATGATTTGTTCTTGATCCAAACATGCAGCATGACCTCCCGATCAACTCAACCACAATTCCTCCCGAACATGGTTGTTGAACTTCATCTTCTCCCTAAGACTAGTTCAATGGATCCCGTCACCAGCCATGTCTTTACCTCGAGAAACACCTGCACATGAACAAACAACCAATTCTACCGACCACAAGTCCTTTACCTGACTCATGTTAGTTCGAAAACCACAACACCTTACGTGAGCACCTCATATAAGACTCTTGCAAACCATATCAAAACATTAACCACCGTAAACAGCCATAAAACTTCAAAAGTTTAGTAAAAGAATACTAAACAAACTTTCCATAAGCGTAAAGCAAGTTTGAAACACTCCAAATTAAAAGCAGAACCACTCCGATCTTGACCAGACCTTGCCAAGGCTGAACGGACCTTGCGCCGGACCTAGCCAAAACTAAACGGACCTCGCACCAGACCTAGGCAAATTTTGTCAGACTTCACGTCGGACCTAGCCAAAACATGCCAGACCTATTGTCGGACCTTGTCGGAGCTACCCAAAGTATGTCGGACCAATCCTCGGACTCCCAATGCATGCCAGACCTAACGTCGGACCCTAGCAGAGCTCAGACCTAGAGTTGGACCTCGACAAAAAGGGTGTTTTTGCAATATTCGAAACTTTTATCATAATAGCCATGTACTTGACTTGCTCCCCGTTTGGTGCAAGGAGCAGAATACCTGCTCTGGCTCCCTGTTTCAGCATAGAGCTGTCGAAGAAGAGAGTCCAGTGAGGCTCGAGGAAGACCGAAACCTTGAGCTCTGGCATGTCAATGTCAAAGCCTCATGGACCAGATGTAGATGGAGTCCACTCCGCCAGAACATCAGCTAGCGTCCAACTCTTGATAGAATGTCGAGGTAGAAATTCAAGCTCGAACTCTACTAGCTCTATAGCCCATTTGGCAATATTTCCTGTTGCATTGGGATTATGGAGTATAGCCCACAGTGATAAGAGGTTACCACTGAGATCTTGTGAGCTTGAAAGTAATGACACAACTTTCTTGACGCGATAAGAACTGTGTATACTAGCTTATGCACTTCAAGATATCTTGTCTTGGCATCATGGAGGACCTCGCTGATGAAGTAGACAGGTCGCTGGACAGTCCGGACCCTCCTGGAGGGGTCCGGTCCATCCTCTCCATCAACCTGGACCCTCCCAGAGGTCTTCAGGTCTTCTTCATGTGTAGTCGGGACCCTCTCGGAGGGGTCCGACGTGTCCTCTTGCAGAGGAAGGCCTTGAGGCCCCCGATCTTTAGGACCTCCTTCAGTGTCTGGGATCTAGGACCCAGATTCGTCTTGACTGTTGATTCCTCCAAGTGGCACCGGACCCTCCGAGTAGGGTTCAAACTTTTATGAAGAGGAATTCGGAGATACTTCTGGTCTCTCCGCAACCAGCACCATGCTAACAACCTCTATTGTTGTAGCAATGTAAAGCAGTAAAGACTCGCCTGGTTCCGGAGCTACCATGATAGGCAGTGTTGTGAAAGACTGTTTTAGCTCCCAGAATACCTTGTCTGCTTGTTCGGACCAGTTGAAAGGTCCAGACTTCCACAGGACCTAGAATAATAGAAGTGCTCGCTCAACCAATCTAAAGATAAACTGACTGAGTGAGGCCAGACATCCTGTAAACTTCTGGACATCCTAGACACAGGCAGGAGGCCGCATCGCTTCAATAACTTTTATCTTTTCTGGATGTGCTTCAATTCCTCGGTGCATTACTAAAACTCCAAGAAGCTTTCTTGAGGAAACCCCGAAGATATACTTGTCAAGGTTTAGCTTCATGTGTGTCATACGCAACTCGTCAAAAACTGACTGGAGATTGTCAAGTAAAGAGTCTCTATTCTTGACTTTGACAACGATATCATCAAACATACACCTTCACGAGGTCTCAGATAAGTTCCCCAAACGTTTTATGCATTGCTCGCAAAAAAGTTGAGAGAGCATTCTTGAGACCATAAGGCGTGACAATATAGCACTATGGACCATCTACTGTGATAAAGGCTATATGTTCTTCATCTTCCTTGGCCATTGGTATTTGATGAAAACCATAATATTCATCTAGGAAGCATACACCATTTGATCTATTCTGGGATTAAGGAAAGGGTCTTTTGGACATGCCTTATTAAGAGTGGTGTAGTCGATCCACATCCAAAGCTTCCCACCGGCCTTGGGGACGACGACTGTGTTTGTCAGCCATCGTGGATGATGATCCTCCTGGATGAATCCAGCATCGAGCAGCTCAGCTTTTTGATTTCTTTGCTGATGAAGTTTTGTCGCTCGATGGACTCCTTATGGGGCTTCTGTTGAATTGGCCATGCGTTGGGGTAGATCTTTAGATGGTGCTCAATCACTTCCTGGAGATCCCAAGCATTTGTGACGGTTGAGCTTGCCTGGTTGCGAGACGGTGTCAATGTTAATCTCTAGAGGGATGACTTCAAGTAGCTCTGGGGTCCTCTTGAGCTCGGCAACTAATCGATATGCAAAGAATTATGCAAGTTAATCAATACCGATATTATATTATAGTTCAAAGGAAACACAGTTAAGTATATGAATTTAAACTTAATGGCATCGATATTAGCCCAAAGGAAGGTGATGAGCACGAGTTCCTATTTGTCACCCAAACCTCCCACTATGCGTGTGGTTTGAAGAGTTTCAGAACCAATTTGGACGATATTGAGAGGTACATTGTTGTCGCTGCTTGGCTGCACACGATGTGCAGATGTTGATCCATAGTGGTGCGTGCTCGGAGGTTGTTGAGATGATAGCTCCTTGTTGGCACTAGCTTCTTGCGCAGTAGTGCACACTTGTAGCTTCTCCAATGCAGTGACACCTGTTGTACGGTCTCCTTGGATCCTGAGGATGTCCGTAGGTCTCGGCATCTTCGAAATCAGATAGCCATAATGGGCTACCGCCATAAACCAATACAGAGCTGGTCTGCCGAGGATGGCATTGAAGGGAAGACTGATCTCAGCCACGTCGAAGATCAGTTTCTCCGAACGGTAGTTCTCATGCATCCCGAATGTTACTGGGAGAGAGACACAACCGAGCAGAGTGATAGCTCTTGGAACAAATCCAAAGAATCGGCGCAAGGGCTTAAGGTCCAACATGGCGACCTGCAACTTCTTGAATGCAGTAAAGCTGATGAGGTTGAGTGTTGCCCCGCCATCAACCAAGATGTGGAAGAGTTGCAGATTGTTGATGGTCAGGGATACTATCAACGGAAGTTTTCTAGCTCCTGCCATGTTCTTGGGGCAGTCAGAGGGGTCGAAGGTGATTTGAGTGTCCATCCACTTCTGATATGGCTCCGCCTTGACGGTGAGAGCTACAGCAGCTACCTTCCTACACAAATTTTCCACTATGCGCCAGGAAGTAATGTCCAACGACCCTCCATACATCATATGGAGAGTCCTCTGTCGCTCATAGTCGGAGCTAGAGTCGGAATCATCGACGTTTTTGTAGATTGCCTTCAATGCCTTCTTGGCATCTTGGAACTCCAACTCTTGTTGCTCAGCCACTTTCGATTCGACCTTCTGTTTGCCTTCCCGCTAGCGGAAAGGCACATCTTCTTGACGCTTCTGCTGGACATGCTCTGCCAGCCTCTTAACTTTATGGCAGTCCTCGAAGCCGTGACCCGAAGTGTTGTGGATCGGGCACCACTTCTTGTTGTCGTTGTCATCAGACGACGGTCTTGGCGCTTGTCAGGCCGCGAACCCCGACCACCTGGAGCCGTTGCGGCTACAGTTGTAGGTGTGCCGACAAGTGGTTTATTTTTGCCACCTGTCTTCCTGTTCTTCTTTTTTCCACTGCCTTGGACAGTGGTTCCCGCTTTGGAAGCAGATGGAGCACCTGCCTCCGCGGCTGGTCTAGAGTGCCAGTTGTGCCCCTCAGCAGCTCTGGCACATTTGTCTGCCAGACCGAAGAGCTCTATGACATCATGGATGTCTTCCATGGCCAGCTTCTCCAGCATGTTCTTGTCCCTTACACCCTGTCGGAAGGCAACAACAACAAAGGCGTTCTAGATAGAAGGTAAAGTATTTCATACATGGTAGAACTGCTGGATGAACGGACGCAAAGACTCCCGAATTTCGCCGCACAGAAAAAAGGTCTAGCTCAGTGTCAAGATGAGTATAAGAACTCCCAAAATCAGAAGTGAACTAGCGACATAGCTCTTCCCAACTATAGATCGAGTTAGAGGGTAAGATCATGATCCATGACGATGCAGTTCTAGTCAAGGTAACAGGGAAGTAGTTGCCATGGAAGCCTCATTCCCTCCTGCATCAAGGATGGCAGTGGAGTAGATATGCAGGATTTCGACAGGGTTGATAGTTCTGCCGTACTTCTCTGGCAATGAGAGTAAAACTTGGGTGGCCACTCCACCATAAAGAGATTTGATGCAAGCGCCAAACAGCCACCACCTGCTCCTAGAGGAGAAGGATCCTCAAGGATGCATCACGTCTCACGACTACGCTCAATGGTGACTCGACCATCTTGCTCCGCATAATGGCGGTTGAGCTCTGTTGTCGGTTGTTATGTACCAATTTCACCCATCAATATAACTCAATTATATGAAGGGAATATCATTTCTTGCACACATAACCTTTCTATTTTACCTATTTCCACTTGTACTTGGAGAAATTGGTGCATGCAGGTATCTTATACAGAATTGGAGTGAAACAAGGGAATGGATCCTATAAAATATCATCCCAACCAATCAAACGCCGACATGTGGCACCACATGGATCAACTTGCCCACAAACACTAGTATCTGAGGCCAGCCAATGGTGTAGCACCCATATCAAGGGATTGGACCGACCTGGCAGTGACCTGGTGAAAGCACACGCAAAACGGTGCGAAGACCAGGTCGGCCGACCCCCCTAGTCAGCCGACCTGGTCTTGGCGCCAAACTCGATGAGCTTCCACGTGTTGGCTCCTCCCGGCTTCAAGAATTCTATGGTGACTGATTCGCGTGCTTTTGGTTGTGGGAACCGACCCTTCTCCACCTAAAAATAGGACTTCTCACCCCTCACTTCAACACACACCACTTGAGCATCATTCTATAGTATACACTAGTTCTCTTAGTCCTTACTGAAGTTAGGCTATAGAGAGGAGAGCCTCCAGTCCCAAGTCCAAGTTAGGAAAGGTATGGCTGATATATCTTTTCTTATATTTGTGACTTTATGAACAATAAAGATATTATCTTTAGTCTTATTTTATTCATATACTTGGATGAAGAGTTTCTTGTTTGATTTTGGATTACATGTATGTGGTTGGAGTAGTCTTTATGATTATGCCATATCACTCCTAATCTATCATCATAAACACTACAAAGTCCCAATATAGTCTAATTAGTTATGATGTGATCATGTTAATATGAATACTTATGCTATGTTTCAACATTGGTTTAACGATGTTTAGGTTAGTCATTGCCTTAGAGAGGTACTTGTACTCGAGCCGCCAAGGTATTTGCTTAGTATGCTAGCATGGTGCTAGGATAGTAAATAGTGTTGGATGTATCGTAGACCCACGGATTGAAGAGGTAGGCAGTAGGTGGTGACAACCCTATCCGCCCTTTGTAATTCTCCACGTTCGGCTATGCCACAAGCTCTTGGCAGGAGTCGTCCTGGTATTGCTAGGGGTAAACCCGTGCCCAATATGTTGAACAACTTAGCATAGTATTCACTATTAACATGCTCATTAGTATCTAGACTAGGCTATGTATATGTATATTAGAAACATTGTAGGAGCAACTCCCCAACTCTTATCTTAATCTCCATTAGGATTGATTTACCCTTTAGAATAGATTTCTTAGGTGTGTGTCACACTACCCATATTATCAACTTACCCCTATCTTGATAATTGATTAGTATCCTATAGCTTTATCATAAGAGTAGTGTTTACTTTAATCCATTGCCTTCCTTTGGGATAAATATGATACCCTTGGGAATACTCTTGGGTGAAATGCTACACGATAGTTTATGTGCACTTGTTGACCTCGTCTCTTACTAGAGATGATTTGTGACATTAAGAAACGTCAACAAAAATTTCTAGTGCTGTTTCCGGGGATGAATTGTTTGTAGTGCGTAGGAAATATCAACAAGCATTTCTGGCGCTGTTGCCAGGGAAGGCAAAGAAAGTGAAGGATAGCTATCACTTGTGATTAAGATATAGGTACTAGTGGTTATTAGACAGGATTACCCTTGTTTGTTTTCTCCATTTGTGTTAAAACAGGGTAGTATTGGCTATCCCATTTTATGGGATGGCCAACGAGGGCGCAAGTGCTCAACTGCAAGATGTATCATGGCGTACCTCAACAAATGTCCGCTAGGCAACATCATTGCCTTTCGTGGAAGAATTTCAACTTCCAGTAGGAGCCAAAGTCATGCATCCCCAAGCTTGGGAGAGGCTCCAAGAGTTCTTCTTGGTTTTCCTCCATCATGGGGTGGATAGTTGGCTCTTCATCCAACACTCATGTCATGGGTTGGCTTCATCAATCCATGACCACATTTGTGCTGGAGCTGAAGGAGTCCTAATCTCATTCATCATGAATTAGAATATGGTCTGAACTCAAGGGGTGGATTGAAGAGTGCTCTAGTTCCTTTAGCTTGGCATGCACGCCACTTAAAAAGGTGGACATGCTAGCTAAGGAACTACACCTCCCATTGAAGTATCATGAAGATCAAGCCAATGTAGAAGTGTTTGGATGATCCAAGCCATGGATATTCACATGATTTGCGAAAATCCATGTCAACACAGGCCACATGGGGAATCGTTTTCCCAAAGACCCATGAGGATAATTTCTCAACAACAACTCCAATGGCAATCACCAGCAAGAAGGTCAAGGGTGAAATCAATATCACCCTTGTAATCAAGGAGGCTATGAGGATTTCATAGGATTTAAGTTCAACTAGCCTACCTTGAAGTATCTTGTCCATGGCCAATCAATAAATCAAGAAAACATGAAGCTGTTGGCCAAGGACAAGAAACTTAAAGATCATTCAAGATCCAAGATATCCCACAGTCACTTCTTGGGATTCCTACCCTTCGACCAAACCCGTGCAATCTAATGCACGTGACATTGTGGATGAAGTGTTTCTTGTTTGATTGTGGAGTCCACATGTCATTATGCAAAAGGATGTCTTTGATCCATGATCAAAGTATGAGTTAACTGAAAGAAAGATCAAGAAGGTCGAAGTGGCACCCCAAAAAGAAGGACAAGCCCCATCATGCTCATAAAATAATATCTTCAAGAGGAAGAAGTTGTCGCTACATCAACAAGTCTTCATCAAAATGATGGAGAGGTTAGGGCTGTCATGTTGTTCACATGTCCAACTAACACGCCAAAGGAGATTTGACATGTTTATCAAGAGCATTTGTCTATGTCTTCAACTTCGGGATTGGACAACAAATCATCACATTAAATAGGACGGAGGTAAGTCCCACTCATTGGACTTCAAAAATTCGATGAGTCCTTGCCAATAGGTTAACTGGTTGTTATATCATATTTGATTTCCCAGTTGCATATTTGAAATTCCCATCAATCTTTGCATTTGCATTTAGCATGTTTGAATTTTCACTTGCATGTTGGACAGTAAAATTTCCAACCATCACAAAACAAAAACTTTGGATTAGGAAATAAATTTTTTTGGATATAAACCTAGGGCGTAACCACTTGAATTCATCTTAATAATTCAAACCAAAAATATTTCCCTTAATAATTCAATGCATTTGCAAGTTTTTCCAAGTTTAGCAAAACAATTTGACAAAGGGTACAACATGCTTTTTAGCTAACGTAACCCGTTTTCGAGTTGTTTTATTTGTTCTTGATTTTAGAGCAGCCAGAACATGATTTTTAAAGAGTTTGGAAGGCTTCATCAAGCGCATATCCCTCCATCGATCTCATTTTGAGTTTATGGTGGAGGAATGCTCAACATGGTGGTCCAATGGAGGAACAAGATGAAGCTCATTCAACTCCAACCTCAACTTGGAAGGAGACATTGAACATGATGGCTACACTAAAATCCATGGTCGTGAGTTTCTCACACAACGACCTTCAACCCGGACTGCTCTTGAATTGAGGTACAAGTTCAAATTTTTTTGTCGTCTGAATTGCATTAGGATTGAATGATTTTTGCTTACATTGGTGAGAAAGGTTTACACCTTCTCATCATTCAGTTCTTATGCATCCTCATGAGAATAACTGTTGGCATTGCTCTTTTGATTCTACAAAAAGGAATGTCACCTTACATGGAAATAAATTTAAACAAGTACCTAGAATTTCATAAGCATTGTTAAAATTGACTTAAATATTTCTTCCTAGGTAATGCTTATGGAATCATTTAATGGTTGAATTGGTATGTTGCAACCTAGGAATAGTGATGTCCATAACTTTGATTTGAAACTAATTCATTCATGGATCACTAAATTTAAAATTCCTAGGCAAGGAAATTAAAAATGTTCAGAAGGATAAATTGAGAATCTTGTTTGCCATAACCTAAATGATAAACATTTGCTCTTGTGTAAAAAGATATGATGGTTGGAAAATTTACAAGATGAAGAGATCCATATAGTGTATTTATATCACTTGCATTGCTATGAGTAGGAGCTTTAGGAAAATGTGCGAATTGATTCATCCATAAAGCCCCACTCCTATCAATAATTCATACATTGTTCATGAATGCACTTGAAATTGGACCCACTGCATCTTTGATTTTATTCTTCCCTGTATGTACAAATGAAGATTTGGTTACCTAACCCGAAAATTCATTTGTACAAGTATCGGCAGCTAACCATTCCTCTCTATCATAGAGAGGAAGTTTGCAGGAGTAAAATAACTATGAAGGCATTCAAAGATTCGATTGTTGGAAACCCCAAGAGGATTCCATTTCATTATATTTTTGCCATGAAGTAAATTAGGATGGTTGCTACTTCTCAGAAATTAAGCCCGAAGGTCAACCATAACTATACGAGGCTGGAGATTTGACATGGAAACCCTCTGTGAGCAACCAATGTGCTACTACGGATATGTGAGAGCATTATGCTCTCAACTATTCTAAGCACTCATTCAAGCTCAAGGGGAATTGCCACCATCATTGGGTGCAAGTTATCCTTTGTGGCTAAAAGGTATGCTCCACCATAACAATTGAATGACAAGATCACATCCAATGTATATTGGGTGCAAGTTGTTCCTATGTGGCTAGAAGGTATTTTATACCTTAGCCAAGGAACAATGGATCACACTCAATCCATGTCGAGTGCACGCCATCCCTTTGTGGATATAGGTATGTTCTACCTTAGCCATGGAATAACAGGATCATACTCAACACGTGTTAGGTACACATGTCACTCCATTATGGCTAAGGGTTATCAATAACTTAAGCCAAGGAGTGACGGATCACATCCAATACATGAGAGGTACACGTTATTCCTATATGGCAAGAAGGTATGATACACCTTAGCCAAAGAATGATGAAACACACTCAACGCATGATGAGTGCACGTCATTCCTTTGTAGCCAAGGGTTATCATTACCTTGTCCAAGGAATAACAAGATACATTCAACCTGTGGAAACATTGAGGTCTGGATGAGCGACATCAGCAACACCCTCCTCGACTACACGCATGGAACCCATGGAAGGCAAACCAACATCAACACTCAACCCCTCCAATGTCAAATTCATGCTGCATCAAGGCTAGGCCAACCTCACGGCGTACATCCGTCGTTAGGGCTTCAACCCCTAGCACAGACTTGAACAAGAACAAGCTTGTGGGAGGACCCCCACTTGAGGTAACTTGTATCACACCCCTTGCATATTTATTTTCTGTTCACCCATCATTCACCTTGCATATAAAAAAATTAAAAATAAGTAGAGTAGATTTGCTTTCAAAATAAAATAAAAGATGTGCGGTAAGAATGGTTTGGAATTCACTTAGATGAAATGATGAACAATTGCTCTGTTTTAATTTTCCTAAGTCCCTAGTTTACAACTTACTACTCTCCAAAATATTTCTATCATTGGCTAGAGTTACTTTTGCCTTGATTTAGAAATTGTGGGTAGCAAAAGCTTAATCCCATTCTAAGTTGTTGTGAGATAAGATATAGTGATAGGGCTGCTATTCCTAGTTTGAAAGTGAAACTTAGATTTCCGGAGAAATTCTAAAAAGATTTAAGTTACTCTCATTTGATTGGAAATACCTACCAAAGTCATATGATACATTACATTGATATACCTTATGCATATGCTATTTGTCTTCACATTGAATTTTGTCAAACTAGTATAGACCTATATATGATTATTCATTACTTTTTGAATTCAAGACTTCATTTACACATGTTGTACTACTACACTAGAAGAAAGCAAATTTCCACCATACCACCATTCCACAATACAAAGAGCAACTCCATACCATTCATGCTTAGTAATCTCTCCAAATTCATTGCATAAAAAGGGAGTAGAAGACATGGCTACAAGAAAAAAATGCATACTTACATCAAAAGCATGAGAGAAAAAACATGAGAAAAAAAGATAAAAGTAGCCATGTGTCATCCCTGCAAAAATAAGAGTCCACTCAAAAAGGAGTCATCTCAAATATCCACCTCCACCTCCATTCAATCACATATGCACAAGTCTTAAATCAAATAGTTTTGAATTGATTTCTCCTAAGGCTTGCTTTTTTTGACTTAGCAATATTATGTGTTGCAAATATGCCTACTATATTCCCTACGAAGCTCCACATACAAGCCTTATTTAGAGGTAGGATAAAATTAGACAAATTCCTTGGTGAGGACATATTTCAACTACACATAAAGAAGAGACTGAGAGAATCAAATTGAGATACTTAAAATCTAAATTAAACTCTCCAGAATTTGAGTGGAACTTGATCTCTAGGGTATGTGTGCTCCATTAGCTGTTCTATCTTTCATCCTCCCATGAATAGGAGATCGCATAAGCCCCATAATGACTTAAGATGGGTGAGGTACCATGCCAATTTTTGCAATACTAGGTAGAGTATTTTGTTGTGCACGTGGTACTTTTGACAAGTAGAACACTGCAGCAACTCCTGATCATCAACATTAAGCCTTGACTTTGCTCGGGACGAGCAAAGGATAAGTTTGGTGGAGTTTGTTGATGGCTATTATATATCAATTTCACTAGTCAATATAACTCAATTATGTGAAGGAAATATTATTTCTTGCACACATAACTTTTCTATTTAACCTATTTCCACTTGTACTTGGAGAAATTGGTGCATGCAAGTATTTTATACATAATTGAAGTGAAACAAGAGGATGGATCCTATAAAATATCATCCCAACCAATCAAGCGCCAACATGTGGCACCACATGGATTAAATATCCCACAAACATAAGTATTTGAGGTCATCCAATGGTGTGGCCCCCATATCAAGGTACGGGACCCACTTGGAAGTGACTTGGAGAAAGCACATGTGAAACGGTGCAAAGACCAGGTCAGCTGACCCCCTCCCCCTAGTCGACCGACCTGGTCCTAGTGCCAAACTCGGTCAGCTTCCATGTATTGGCTCCTCCCGGCTTGAAGAAGTCAGTGGTGACTGATTTGCGCGATTTTGGTGGCGGGAACCGACCATTCTCCACCTATAAATAGGACCATCACCCCTCACCTCAACACACACCACTTGAGCATCATTCTATTGTATACACTAGTTCTCTTAGTCCATAGTGGAGTTAGGCTATAGATAGGAGAGCCTATAGTCCCAAGTCCAAGTTGGGAAAGGTATGACTCATGTATCTTTTCTTATATTTGTGACTTTATGCACAATAAAGATATTATCTTTAGTCTTCTTTTATTCTTATACTTGGATGAAGCATTTTTTGTTTGATTGTGGATTCCATGTATGTGGTAGGAGTAGTCTTTATGATTATGCCATATCACTCTTAATCTATCATCATAAAACTACAAACCCCCACTATAGTCTAATTAGTTATGATGTGATCATGTTAATATGAATAGCTTATGCTATGTTTCAACATTGGTTCAATGATGTTTAGGTTAGCCATTATCTTAGAGAGGTACTTGTACTCTTGCCTCTAAGGTATTTACATATTATGCTAGTATGGTGCTAGAATATTAAGTAGCGTTGGATGTCTCATAGACCCACAGATTGAAGAGGTAGGCAGTAGGTGGTGACAACCCTATATGTCCTTTGTAATCCTCCACGTTTGGCTATGCCACATGCTCTTGGCAGGAGTTTTCCTAGTATTGCTAGGCGTAAACTCGTGCCCGATATGTTGAACAACTTAGCATAAGTATTCACCATTAACATGCCCATTAGTATCGAACATAGGCTATATATATGTATATTAGAAACATTGTAGGAGCAACTCCTCAACTCTTAGCTTAATCTCCATTAGGACCCATTTACCCTTTGGAATAGATTGCTTAGGTGTGTGTCACACTACCCATATTATCAACTTACTCCTATTAAGATAAGTGATTAGTATCCCATGGATTGATCATAAGAGTAATGTTTACTGTGACACCCGATTCCAAAAATGAACCAAGTGAACGCATATGTGTGCCCATGACGTTCAACACACATACATGAGTACATTCACAAAAGAATATACAGAAAATTACCACAAAACAAGATTAATTAATTTTATTACACAACCATATTATCCTCGAATACAAGCTCTAATGAATATTAATGGCAAAATTGGACTAATGCAACGGAAATAAACTAAACTGAGCAAAATAGGCAACTAAGCAAACTAAGCAAAGGTATAGCGCAGCTCCAAATAACTCAACAGTCAAAGCTGACTGTAGACACGACCTAGAACTCCGCATCATCATCGTTAAACTCCCAATCCTGACCTGCAACTGTTGGTGGGGGAATTGCAAGGGTGATTACATGTCGTACTCAGCAAGTGTGGAATGTATGACATGTAGCTGATTCAAATGACGAATGATAATGGCTAAGTGCTGAAAAGTACATTAAAACATTTAAAAAGCAATATATTACATTTATGTGAAGTAATCCCATCATAAACCATAAGTAATATCATAGTACAAGTCCATATTCTATATCCATCAACCATTATACAAGATTTCACCATTACCATTAATCATATCCAATACCAGAATTTAATTCATAACCAGCCATAACCATATTATCAACCATAACCATTACCAACCCAAGTTCCATTTTCCCTCTAATAATGTAGGTCATCCGGGCGCTCATAACCGGGAGCACAGCTATCATGATAGTTTTATTAGACTCTGCAGAGTTTGTACCGCTTTACCTAGGTGTTTGTGATTTCATCACCTTGCAGTGACTAGAACCTCTATTATGCTGTCTCAAACTTCCATCGGTGTGTGGCCAAGAGATCACAAAATAGCCTTTACAAAGGGATTACTAGCCTATTTAGACCCCACTGCGGTTTCACCGGTGGCGATGTCTCCTAAAGAGCACATCTTCAACCAAGGGCCCCCTCTTGAGCCATTCGGATCCCAGGGTAGTCCCACCAATCATCAACAAACCCAATCCGACTACCCCTTCTCCGAGCATCCGTATTTGTCCAAAAATCACTAGCAAAGCCCTAATTAATCAGCTATGCCGCACCCATACTTGGCCTCGTGGTGGCACTATAGTCCTGGCTTATTCTCGCATGAACCGGTCCTTAGATCTAAAGCAAGCAACCACCATAACATCCAACCTATCCACATACCAGGCTTGCTTAGATCACCCATTACCACATCATATTTAACCAGTTTTATTAATCATAAACTCATAATTGCATAATTAAGTTAAGTGTTATTGTTGTCTTTCCATCCAAATTAATCAAGTGAAGCAAAAGGTAAAAAGCCCATCCCGACTCTCTACCATAATTCCAAGTGACAAGTGTGGTTAAACAACGCTAGTAAACTTCCTATCATAGGATTCCCATCAAATTGACACAAGCATGCAGTTTTGCAAACAAAATATTTATTTTAAAAGAGGATCAATATGCTTCAAGGACACTTGCATTGCTCTTGGGATTGGTTCGGGTCAAAGCATTCAAACTCTTGGTGTTGGAGATTCTTCGCAACGCTCTCTAGCGCAAATCCATCTAATCCGCACAATAAACATACACGACAAGAATACAATCAAAGAGCGCACAAATATTACTCAATATGACATGACATGCATGATTAATGCAAATGCAAGGTGGAACTTGTTAATTAGTTGTTCTTAGTGATCACTAACTAGTTCTAATAGATTTTAACAAGTTAATTAGATCTAATAGATTTTAACTAGTTCTAATAGATTTTAACAAGTCTGGAGTTTATTAGATCTAATTTTTGATTTAGTTCAACACAATTTAACCAGGAAGATCGGACAAGTCCGCAGGAGGCTGGACTTGTCCGCACTTCGCGAGAACAACAGATTAGGGTTTTCTAAATTGACATGAATTTGGAGATTTGGGGTTGAATCCATGTAAGGAAAAGAGAATAGAAGGTATACCAGTTGTTTAGAACTCCAATGAATCAAGGATCTTGGAGGTAATACTTGAATCTTGACGATCTAGGGTTGATGAAGAACTTGATGGTAGATTGTTGATGAAGAACACGAAGTTGATGGAGATCTTGATCCTCTTTTGTTTCCTCCTCATCTTCTTCTTGCTCTAGATCTCTTTCTCCCTCCTTGGTGGCGACTAATCACGAGCTAGGGTTCGGGTGAGTTGGAAAAGTGGCAAATAGATGTCAAGCCAAGGGGTGGGGTTGTTTATATAGAGGTGGAGGCTAGGGTTAGAGGGATTTCGAGTTTTGAGATGAGTAGGGTTCGGTTAGGAGTCGCACGTGGGCTCTAAAAGAGTTAGGCACGACGTCCCTAGGCCCACTTAACGTAAAACCCAAGAAACAAGTCGTGAAACAAAAGATCAACTCGGAGTCACGATTTATCAGACAAGTCCAAAAAGGGCTGGACTAGTCCAAAAATGTCCAGAGAGAAATCGGACAAGTCCGGACTGGACATCAGACAAGTCCAAACTTATCCAGAAAGGATAAATAGACAAGTCTGTCCTAAAATCGGACAAGTCCGACTTTAGTCAGAGAGGAAAACGGACAAGTCCGCTGGAATACCGGACTAGTCTAGTGTCTTAGCAAAATTTTCAAGGATCTTGGAACACCGGACTAGTCCGCATAGGACCGGACAAGTCCGAAGGTGTCCAGAGGCAAAAAACAGACTAGTCCGATCGAGTTCAGAGAGAAATCAGACTAGTCCGCACCAAAAACGGACTAGTCTGCACAACCCAAAATTCTTAAGTGTGGTTTAACTCTAATTCCATTTTAAACTTGTTCCTTTTATGTGGATTAATGTTAGACATGTATTAGAATGTATGCAATGCATTATGGATGAAAATAAGGGTGTTACAAACCTACCCCCCTTAAAATGAATCTCGCCCTCGAGATTCAACGTGGAAGAGAAGAAATAGGGAAAGTCCTTCTTGAGATCATCTTCTAGCTCCCATGTTGCTTCTTTTTTTTGTATGGTGCTTTCATTGCACTTTACACCATCGAATCACCTTGTTCCTTGTGACCCTCTCCTTTGTTTCCAAGATTTTGATCGGTTGCTCGGCATAAGTCAAATCGGCCTCTAGTTCCATTCCTTCCATTGGCACTTGTTTTTCTGGTACTCTCAAGCACTTCTTGAGATGGGAAACATGAAACACCTCATGGACATCTGAAAGATGAGCTGGCATCTCCAACTTGTATAGTGAGGTGCTAGCTTGCCTCTTATGTTAAACCTCTTGTGACCTCTCATCGGTGACACTTTTAGGTAAACAAAGTCTCCTATTTCAAAGGCTAGTTTTCTTCCCCTATTGTCCGCATAGCCTTTTTGCCTTGATTGAGCGGCCCTCAAGTTCTCCTGAATAATATGAACTTATTTCTCAGCTTCTTGCAAAACATCGGGTCCAAATACTTGATTCTCCCCTGTCTCACTCCAAAACAAAGGTGTCCTACACTTCCTTCCATATAGCGCTTCATAAGGTGACATCTTCAAACTTGCTTGGTAACTATTGTTGTATGAAAATTCTGCATATGTCAAGCTTTTGTCCCAACCTTTCCCATGATTTAAAGCACAAGCTCTTAACATGTCCTCAAAAATCTAGTTGGTCCTATCGGTTTGTCCATCCATTTGAGGGTGATATGCTGAACTAAAATTCAACATTGTTCCCAATGCTTCATGCAACTTTTGCCAAAATCTGAAGGTAAATTGAGAACCTCTAACAGACACTATCTTCTTCAGAACTCCATGTCGGCACACGATGTGCTCCATATACAATTCTGCTAGCTTCGCCGTGGTATAGGTGGTCTTGACAGGAACAAAATGAGCTGACTTAGTCAATTGATCCACAGCCACCCAAATCGAGTCATAACCGGACTGAATACACGGAAATCCAACTATAAAGTCCATATCGATCTCGTCCCACTTCCATTATGGGATCTTCAATGGCTACAATAATCCGGCTGGCCTTTGGTGTTCCGCCTTGACTCGTTGGCATACATCACACAATGCTACATATTCGGCTATGTCCTTCTTCATGCTGCCCTACCAATTACATGTCTTCAAGTCCTTTTACATCTTCGTACAACCGGGTTGAATCGAGTATGGCAAGTCATGTGCCTCCTTTAGTATCGTTTCCCGAATATGCTTTACACTGGGCACGCCAATCCTTTTTCCAAGACATAGAGTACCATGTTCGTCCTCATCAAATCTGAATTCTCTCCCTCCTTAGGTCCTTTCCTTGATCTCTTGGATTTCCTCGTCCTCTGTTTGGCCCTCTCGAATCTCTTGTTCCATGGTTGGGCCTAACTCCATCATCCCATCTCATTCACAAATCCGAGGTTCAACCGTTAAAACTCCTTACATACCTCGGACGGTAATTCTCGAATTGAGAGTTGATGGCTTACCCCTTTTCTACTCAATGCGTCGACCACTACATTGGCTTTTCTGGGATGATAGTTGATTCAAAAATCACAATCCTTGATAAGCTCTAACCATCTTCGTTGCCTCAAATTTAGATCCGTTTGTGTGAAAATGTACTTAAGACTCTTGTGATCCGTATAAATTTCACACCTATGTCCAAGGATATAATGTCCCCAAATCATCAATGCATGTACCACAACTGCAAGTTCCAAATCATGGGTTGGGTAATTCTGCTCATGTTTCTTCAATTGTCTTGGTGCATAGGCGACCACTTGACTTTCTTGCATGAGCACACATCCAAGTCCTTGTCTCGATGCATCACAATATATGTCGAAACTCTTGCTTACCTCCGGCAAAACCAAAATTGGGGCTGTAGTTAACCTCTTCTTTAGCTCCTCAAAACTGTTTTGACAAGCTTCAGTCCATCGGAAAGCTTTTCCCTTCAATAGCAATTCTGTCATTGGCTTGGCTATCTTGGAAAAGTCCTTGATGAATCGACGGTAATATCCAGCCATTCCAAGAAAACTCCTTATTTCCTTTACGTTTTGTGGGGGCTCCCATTTTAGCATGTCCTTTATCTTTCCTGGGTCAACCGTACTCTTCCTCCTGAAATGATATGACCCAAAAATGATACTTCTCTCAACCAAAACTGACACTTGTTGAACTTGGCGTACAATTGATGCTCCCTCGATTTCTACAACGTAAGCCTCAAGTGTTCCTCATGTTCCTTCTCATCCTTCGAATAGATCATAATGTCATCAATAAACACCACAACAAACTTATCCAAGTACTCCATGAAGTCCTCATTCATGAGGTACATAAAATAGGAAGGCACATTAGTCAATCCAAAGGACATCGTGGTGTACTCGTACGATCCATACCGTGTCTTAAAAGTTGTCTTGGTTATGTCCGACTATCTAATCTTCATTTGAAAGGATCCCGAACTCAAATCAATCTTAGAGAAGACACAAGAACCCTTCATATGGTCAAACAAGTCTTCTATGCGTGGCAAGGTGTACTTGTTCTTGATGGTCACCTTGTTGAGAGCTCGGTAATCTACGCACATCCTTTGTGATCCATCCTTCCTATCCACAAATAGCACGGACGCTCCCCAAGGTGAAGAACTTGGGCGAATAATACCCTTCTCTAGTTGTTCTTGAATCTGCTTCTTGAGCTCTGCTAATTTCTTAGGAGGCATCCTATATGGCCTTTTAGCTATAGGTGTAGTTCCAAGTATTAAATCAATAACAAACTCAATGTCTCGGTCAGGTGGCATACCTGGAAACTTGCCCGGAAAAACATCCAAAAATTCACACACCACCAGAATCTCCTCAATTGCGGTACCTTTCATAAGATTCAGCTCCAATTGCTTCAGAGCGGTTTGAGATGCTTCAAACTCCACGGTGATCCCTTCCTCATTGGTCAACTTCATCATCTTCGTAGAACACTCAATAACTGCATTGTGCTTTCTCAACCTGTCCATACCAAGTATAATGTCCAATCCTTGAGAATCCAAGACAATGAGATTGGCAAAGAAGTCTACCCCCCTTATTCTAAGGCTTAATTTTGGACATACTATGTTTGTCCTCATCTCTCCTCTAGGAGACTTAACCAATAGAGTAAACTTCATATGAGAGATAGGAAAACTATACTTGGCAACATATTTTGATGCAATGAATGAATGCGATGCTCCAGAATCAAATAACATAGTTGTCAGGTTGGAGTTTGTGAGAAACATACCAATCACCATGTCATCTGCTTGTTGAGCATCCTCCGTAGAGACATGGTTCACGTTGCCACAAGGAAAATTCTGCTCTCCACGCTTTCCTTGCGGCTGTCCTCCATTGGGTCTTGAGTTTTGCCTCGGCGCATTGCTTCCTTGACCAAGTCCTAACTTAGGACAGTGATGTGCAAAGTGTCCAGCTTCTCCACAAGTAGGGCACTTCTTAACTACACCAGAATATGGACGGACTTGATTTTGAACATTTGCACCAAGAAAATTGGCACGAGGTGCATAAGGCATCGGAGGTCGAGGTGCTTGCATGACACGGCGCTGCTGCACAAACTGAGTTGGGCGCGGTGCATAACCAAGGCGATGTACAGGAGCAGAGGAACTTTAATAAGGCGCATTAGGTGGCGCAAAGCGAGGGCACACATTACTTCCTTGTTGTTGTCCTTGATATGGCGCCTTCCTCTTGTCTTCTTGTTCCATCTCTTGGATCTTGTTTTCCACAACAATTGCTTTATCCACAAGCTTCTGGAAGTTAGCATAATCACAATTTAGCAATTGCACTTGGATCTCATTATTCAAGCCCCTCATGAACAAGTACTGCTTCCGGCTGTCCCTACTAACATCCTCAGGCGCGTACCTTGAGAGTTGAGTGAATTTGTTTAGGTATTCACCCACGTTTGATCTCCCTTGTCTCAAGTTCTCAAATTCTTGCCTCTTCAAGATCATAACACCCTCTGGCACATAATGAGAACAAAAGCTCTCCTTGAATTCCGCCCAGGTGATCCTCTCTTGATTCTCATGAGCATTGCATCGCGAATCCCACCGATCCGCGGCTGCTCCAACTAGTTGATGAGAAGAAAATAAAACTTTCTCCCGGTCGCTGCATTGGACAATAGCAAGTTTCTTCTCCACGGACTTGAGCCAATCATCAACATCCATAGGGTCAGGGGTTTGAGCAAAGGTCAGCGCCTTGGTCCTCATGAACTCTCCCAACCGGTTATGAGAAGGCGGGGGTGGCGGTGGAGGCATGTGGGACTGATTGTTGATGTTTCCAACCTGCAGCTGTCCCATTGTCTGTATCATGGTCTGCATGAACTGGTTTTGCATAGCCAAAAGCTGCTCAACATTGATAGCTCTATGAGCAGGTCCTTGTCCATTGTTGTTCTGAGGTGCTCCAGGGTTCTCCTCCTCATTAGCATCCCTCTGGTTGCGAGTCCTCAAGATCTGAAGAATAGCAATAGGTAAGAGTTTAGGAAATGTCCCTAGCTATATGCATCAAGGAATATGAAGCTAAGCAACTACCTATACTAGCCTACATGGACATTGTAATGCTAAAGCATCCCAAAATCCTCTACTAAGCACACAAGCAACCAATATATAGCAACAGCACACCAAACAAAAACACATAGATTTCCTGATTGTTTCTATGTGCTCTAAAGTGTTCATTCTATCTAGGTTGCGTCCTACGGTCAACCTATGGCTCTGATACCAATCTATGACACCCGGTTCCGGAAACGAACCTAATGAACGCATATGTGTGCTCAGGACGTTCAACACACATACACGAGTGCATTCACAAAAGGATATACAAAAAATTACCACAGGACAAGATTAATTAAGTACTTTTATTACACAACCATATTATCCTTGAATACAAGCTCTAATGAATATTAATGGCAAATTTGAACTGATGCAGCGGAAATAAACTAAACTGAGAAAAATAAGCAACTAAGCAAACTAAGCAAAGGTATAGCGCAGCTCCAAACAACTCGACAGGCAAAGCTGACAGTAAACACGGTCTAGAACTCCGCATTATCATCGTTAAACTCCAAATCCTGACGTGCAACTGTTGGTGGGGGAATTCGAAGGGTGAGTACATGTCGTACTCACCAAGTGTGGAAAGTATGACATGTAGCTGATTCAAATGACGAATATGATAATGGCTATGTGCTGAAAAGTACATTAAAACATTGAAAAAGCAATATATTACATTTATGTGCAGTAATCGCATCATAAACCATAAGTAATATCATAGTACAAGTCTATATTCTATATCCATCAACCATTATAACAGATTTCACCATTACCATTAATCATATCCAATATCAGAATTTAATTCATAACCAGCCATAACCATATTATCCACCATAACCATTACCAACCCAAGTTCCAATTTCCCTCTAATCATGTAGGTCATCCAGGCGCTCATAACCGGGAGCACGACTATCATAATAGTTTTATTAGACTTTGCAGAGTTTGTACCTCTTTATCCACGTGTTTGTGATTTCATCACCTTGTAGTGACTAGAACCTCTATTATGCCGTCTCACACTTCCATCGGTGTGTGGCCAAGAGATCACAAAATAGCCTTTACAAAGAGATTACTAGCCTATTTAGACCCCACTAAGGTTTCACTGGTGGCGATGTATCCTACAGAGCACATCTTCAACCAAGGGCCCCCTCTTGAGCATTCGGATCCCAGGGTAGTCCCACAAATCGTCAACAAACCCAATACGACTACGCCATCTCTGAGCATCCGTATTGGTCCAAATAGCACTAGCAAAGCCCTAACTAATCAGCTACGCCACACCCATACTTGGCCTCGTGGTGGCACTATAGTCCTTGCTTATTCTTGCATGAACCGATCCTTAGATCTAAAACAAGCAGCCACCATAACATCCAACCCATCCACATACCAGGCTTGCTTAGATCACCCGTTACCACATCATATTTAACCAGTTCATTTAATCATAAACTCATAATTGCATAATTAAGTTAAGTGGTATAGTTATCTTTTCATCCAAATTAATCAAGCGAAGCAAAACGTAAAAAGTGCATCCTGACTATCTACCATAATTCCAGGTGATAAGTGTTGTCAAACAACGCTAGTAAACTTCCTATCATAGGATTCCCATCAAACTAACACAAGCATGCAATTTGGCAAACAAAACATTTATTTTAAAAAAGGATCAATATGTTTCAGGGACACTTGCCTTGCTCTTGGGATTGGTTTTGGTCAAAGGCTTCAAACTCTTGGTGTTGGAGATCCCCCGCAATGCACTCTAGCGCAAATCCATCTAATCCGCACAATAAACATACAAGATAAGAATACAATCAAAGAGCGCACAAATATTACTCAATATGACATGACATGCATGATTAAAGCAAATGCAAGGTGGAACTTGTTAATGAGTTGTTCTTAGTGATCACTAACTAGTTCTAATAGCTTTTAACAAGTTTATATAGGTTTGGACTTGATTAGATCTAATTTTTGATTTAGTTCAACACAATTTAACCAGGAAGATCGGACAAGTCCGCAGGAGGCCGGACTAGTCCGCACTTCGCGAGAACAACAGATTAGGGTTTTATAGATCGATGTGAATTTGGAGATTTGGGGTTGAATCCACATAAGTAAAAGAGAATAGAAGGTATACCAGGTGTTTAGAACTCCAATGAATCAATGATCTTGGAGGTAACACTTGGATCTTGACGATCTAGGGTTTATGAAGAACTTGATGGTGGATTGTTGATGAAGAACGCGAAGTTGATGGAGATCTTGATCCTCTTTCGTTTCCTCATCTTCTTATTATTGCTCTAGATCTCTTTCTGCCTCCTTGGTGGCAGCTAATCACGAGCTAGGGTTTGGGTGAAGTGGAAAAGTGGCAAATAAATGTCAAGCCAAGGGGTGCGGTTGTTTATATAGAGGTGGAGGCTAGGGTTAGAGGGATTTCGAGTTCTGAGATGAGTAGGGGTCGGTTAGGAGTCCCACATGGGCTCTAAAAGAGTTAGGCACGACATCCCTAGGCCCACTTAACGTAAAACCCAAGAAACAAGTCATGAAACATAAGATCAACTCGGGGTCATGATTTATTAGACAAGTCAGAAAAGGTTTGGACTTGTTTGAAAATATCCAGAGAGAAATCGAACATGTCCGGACTGGACATCGAACAAGTCCGAACTTATCCAGAGGGGAAAAACAAACAAGTCTAGCCTAAAATCGGACAAGTCCGACTTTAGTCAGAGAGGAAAACAGACAAGCCTACTAGAATACCGGACAAGTCCAGGGACTTAGCAAAATTTTCAAGTATCTTGGAACATCGGACAGTCTGCATAGGATCGGAAAAGTCCGAAGGTGTCCAGAGGCAAAAATAGACTAGTCCGCATAAAACGGACAAGTCCGATCGAGGTCAGAGAGAAATCGAATTAGTTCGCACTAAAAACGGACTAGTCTGCACTTCCTAGAATTCTTAAGTGCGGTTTAACTCTAATTCCAATTTAAACTTGTTCCTTTTTATGTGGATTAATGTTAGACATGTATTGGAATGTATGCAATGCATGATGGATGAAAATGAGGGTGTTACATTTACTTTACTCCATTACCTTCCTTTGGGGTAAATATGATATCCTTGGGAATACTCTTGGGTTAAATGCTACACGATAGTTTCTGTGCGGTTGCGGACCTGATCTCTTACTAGAGACGATCTGTGATGTTAAGAAACGTCAACAAGCAATTGTAGTACCGTTCACGTGGACGAATTGTTAGTAGTGCGTAGGAAATATCAACAAGCTCCGCTTGGAGGTCTCCCATCATAGCCTTGACATTGTGGAGGCATGGTGGGCCACCGAAGGAGTGCACAAAATCACATGGTGCAATGGCGCATGTATCCTTTGTGATGGCATAGGAGCGAGTCATCTTAACATGGTCCTGTTGCATGCTGGCGCCAGTCTAGGTCCGAGCTGTGGCGGATTGTTGAGAGCAATGGGTGTGGTGGCGACCAGATGGTCGACATCATTGCACCACTGCTCAAGTGCTGCTGGAGGTGCGTCCGGTGCTGGTGGACGTTGGAGAAGAGCACGTGCTGCAATCAGTGCATTCTCTGGGCTTGTGGTCGATTCCGTGACCGATGCTAGAATACCATCGTCCATTGTTCCCAGGCTCATGCGCTGCACCAGCTTGCGGATCCGTGGTTGGATTGCCATCGCGACAATGAGATGTGTCTTTAGCTTCATTCTCTCTTCCAGCTCGTGCAGGCGAGTCAGAGTAGGCAGCAACAGAATTCACCATTGCGAATCTTGAAATTCTTCAAGAAACGTGTCCCCTACCTAGCGTGCCAAATTTCAATGTGTGCCAACGACACTTCTCCCGATACTACTAAGAAGTAGTTCGTGCAGGTTCTTTTTCGTAGGGGCGTAAACTCGAAGAATTCAGAACAAGGTGAACACGAGGACTTGTACGTGGCTCGGGCCGCCTAAGCGTAATACCCTACTCCACGTGGGTGTGTTGTATTGAGTGTTTGTGTATAATAGCATTTGATCTTGTTTGATTATGCTTGATCCCTGTCTCTGTTGCGTATGTCCTCATCTACCGTGCACCGTGTGGGGACCGTGGTCTCGACATCCAAGGATCTCATTAGGTGGTGTCGTGCGATGCGACACCCAACAATATACAAGAAACGAACGAAAATAAAATACAATACCAAGTCTTTATTGATAAACACCACATAAGTTTTACAATACAAAGTGAAAAGGAAGGTGACGTAGATACCATGCTGTGGGGACCGCAGTCCCGACATCCAAGGATCTCATTGGGTGGTGTCGTGCGATGTGACACCCAACATTATACAAGAAAAGAACAAGAATAAAATAAAATACCAAGTCTTTATTGATAAACACAGTGGAAGTTTTACCATACTAAGTGAAAAGGAAAGTGACCTATACATCATAGCTACGCTCTCGGCACTAGCTATGCAAAAGCAAAGTAATCCATGCCCTGGATGCTTTGCACTAGCAACCCCAAACTTACGATGGCGTGCAGGGCTTCCACTCGGCTGTAAACCCTGGAGGGGGTGCAGTCTCGTCGTCGAACCGGTCATAAGTCACGTAGTCTGCAAAAACTTGTTAACTGCAAATGTGAGCTTAAGGCTCAGCAAGACTAACCTGTCTCACTAGACATATGCAGGGTGAATACTAAACGTAGGTAAGGTAAAACAGTGAAGGACTCGCCTACAAGTGGATCCTTAGCTTTCAAGTAATGATCAGCACCTTACCTATTTAATGAAAGTAACTTTAGTGATCAAATTGGACAGCAATCAAAGTTCAAAAATAATTATAATTCAATGCATCGTATTCTCAGACTTCATCACTATTTTTCTACGTCACAGCGCAGTAAACAAGTGGTACTCTATTACCGTGAGGGACGGTGATTGCAATCAGGACACAACCAAATAACACGTCACGTACACCCGTGCCTAAGGAGCATGCCATGCTCCTCACCACGTCATACGCAGCCACATTTCACAAGAGAACTCAAACGCCGAACCGGTCCTAGCATCGCTGGCATAACGCTCCCGCATGGAGCGTGTCTGTGCCTGCTAGCGAATTCATACCTTACTACCCTTAGCCCACCCCTATCGACAATGGGCTATGCCTTGACATCCAAGTTATCTAGTTACATCGGTTTCTTTGGTTCCATATGCCCAGTATGCATCCGGTACTGTTCAAACTTGTCCAGCAGGGCCGCACACGGATCGGTCCTCAATTGACACAAACAGGGCTACCCACGTGAGAACACGTCTCGCTGCATCCTACCCGCTGCTCGGTCTCAATTTCATATTCATAAACTATTTCTTGATCCAATTCATCTCGTGTGATAAAATCCTATCTCGCGAGTAGATTTTAACTACTCGACTTCTACCGGATTCCTATGCACATAAGCATGGCATTTTCAAATTGTCGGGCTGTAGACCTACCCAATACTCCATGGGATTTATGGGTCATGCAAGTGGAGTAACAATCACCTTAAATGTAATGCACAGACATCTGAAGACGTAAGGTGAATGAAAACTACAAAGGCACTGTAAGGAACTTAAATGCAAAACCGGGGCTTGCCTGAAAATGAGTCCGGATCCAAGTTAGTCTCAGGTAGATGGACTTCCAAGGCTTTCGGCTTCTCCTCGACTTCAGTTACTACACGATATGCATATACTATATATGAATGAATTTTAAAATAAATAATGTTTTTAAGGTCACAAGCTAATATCTTGTGATCAAAATAAGATAATGATCTAAATTGGCTTTGGAACGTTTATGGTAGATACTAAAAACTATAATGGAGACTCTTGCAAATAACAGGAGATAATCAAATAAGTTTGTTGTCTCTAAAATTATGGCAAGCAATAACCTTATCTGAATTTTGGTTGGAATTCTGGAAGTCTGTCATGGCTACCAGTCATTGTACCATGCAGAAGGGGGTCTCACTGGTTCTAGGAAAATTTGTTTCACAATTTTATAAGCTTCCTACAGGAAGAAATTGATTTTACAAGTTTGGGGGAACTTCTTGTATTTTTCTCAATTTTTCAATTACATAGAGATTTGGAACACTGATAAACCCAGTAAATGAAGTCCAATGAACATGAAATTTTTACAGGCGATCAAGTGTATTATTAACAGCGTTCTGGCCAAAATTGGAAATTTTCCAATTAGCAGAACAGGAGTAATTAATTTCCCAAGAAGTTACATCTAGGTAATTAATTATGCAAATTCTGGGAGGTTAACGTACAACAAGTTGCACCACTGCAAATTCGAGATTGAGATGAGTCTACCAGAATTTATTTTGAAACTTTTGAGCAAATCTACTAGGTGAAATTGAATTTAGAAGTTGGTTCAAATTTTGCAATTATTTTCCAATTGGAAAAGTTCAAATAATCAGCCCAGCCCCACTCATTTAAAATGGACCAATCAGAGATGGGCTGCACCGAGGGCCATGGGGTTAACCTTCGCATGCGCACCAGATCCAGTGCCACAGCCAATCCGTGCGCTCGCACACGTCGCTGACATGAAGGACCCGCGGGTCATCTTCTTCCTTCCGACGCGCGACGCGGCCGCGGCGGCGCTGCGCCGGCGAGCTCGCCGGAACGGTTGCATTGAACCTCCTGGCCTATCCTTGACCTCCTAACCGTAAAATCGACCGCGCAACACGATGGTGGGGTCCAATCGTGGCGGCGATAGCCGGAGATGGCGGCGCGACGGCGGCGGCGGATCTAAGGTTTCGGCGATCGTCGGAATCACTTGGGAATGGCGCAAGAAGCTCGGGGAAAGGTCGGGAACATTCCTGGGAGCATGGGGAAGATAACTAGGGGGTGCAAACGTGATTAAATCACCGGCAACGTCGATTTCGACGGTGAACCAATGGATTTCCATTGGCGGTGAGGAAAACTTGAATATCTTGGCCGTTACTCGATGGCGTCCACTGATTCTTGGTAGAGGGGTGCGCTAGGAGGTATGGACTATAATGCTTAACTGGATAGAAGAATAGTTGCATGAAGAAACGGAATTAAACCGATGATCTACGGACCTCGGTATAAACTGGCATCGGTAAAACTCAAACCATGTGCTCGATACTGAAGTAAAGGAGGCACGGCTTTTACCGTGAAAAAGAGCTCCAGATGGTGATCCTTTTTGCTGTTGAAGTTGAGTTGTGATGCGGCTTGGAGAGTGCTGGCGACGATGGAGCAGAGGCGATGTTCATCCCCGACTCTGGTGGCGTCCGCGGAACTTCAAACTACGGCCAACACAATGAGCAAAACGATGAGACAAAGGGTGTGGATGGTAGAGCATAGCCTTGGCATCATGTTTTATGTTTGCATAGAAGAGAAATAAGGCAAGGAGGAGGCGCTCACCGGTGAGGAACGGAGGCGACGGTGCTCTGCTTTGTGGGAGAGAAGAAAAGTGAGAGTTGCGGCCAGGCTCGTCGATGCGGTGAAGAAGGGACCACGGGGGGGGGGGGGGGGGTAAGGAGGATGTCGGGGTGCTATCAAGCTTGCAAGCAGCTCACTGGAGCTTTGCATGCGTGCGGTTTCGAGCAGAGCGGCGACGGGATTTCGGCGGCAGAGCACTCACGGGAATGTGTCTATGACTAGTGGTCCCACTACCCCTTAAGTCAATCCTATCTGGAACTTGAATTCCCCTACCAAACTTGATCCAAAAATCATAGATTTTTGTGGAGTGGCCAAATTAAATATGGAGATTCAAATCCTAAAATTGGATTTAAAATTTGGGCAGGTTTCATGTGAAATTCAAATTCAAATTTGAATTTGACTAGAATTCAATGTACCCATTGAATTAAATAGAATTACTGCTCCAAAAATTATGAAAATTTGCAGGGGTGCTATTTGGAATATTATGAGGTCATGGAAAAATGTATAGCCTCAGATTTGAATATTTTGACAGGCCCAAATGTACAGTAGCTATATTCAAGTTTTGAAATAATTTGAATATATTTAGTACTGCATATGGTTTTTGCCTTAGCAATTCCCATTCAAATAAATTCCAAAATTTGTAGAAAGGTCACTTGAATTATCCTAGGGTCATCGGTCAAGTCCATCCCTCATGTAAATAAAATTTAAATATGAGTGAGAGAAAGATTCTTAAAGATATCAAGTTCATGTGTACAACCATAATTCATCTCCACCATGGTTGAAAACAAACTGGTAACTGAACCTTATATTAAGAAAAAACTGGGATTTTACATTCCTCCCCCTTAAAAGAATCTCATCCCGAGATTACAATAGTTAGGATAAAAGAAAAAGAGCTAATGAACATATGCCGCTAACAAGTCCGGATAGTTTGCTCTAAGATATTCCTCGCTTTCCCACACTGCTTCATCAGCGGTGTGGTTTCCCCACAAGACCTCGTAGAAATGCAAGGTGCGGCTTCTTGTGGTGCGAGTCTTCTCATCGATTATCTGGGTTAGATGCTCAGAGTAAGTAAGATCTAGTTGGAGAGCTTCCAAACCCTCCATACAGACGTCAGCTGGGGCCTTGAGACATTTATGCAACTGCGAAATGTGAAATACATTGTGGACCCCTGAAAGTAACGCTGGTAGCTCTAGCCGATAGGCCACAGGTCCACATCATTCAATTACTGCGAACGGCCCAATGAAGCATGGAGCTAGCTTCCCTTTTAGTCCAAAGCGATTAATCCCTTTCATTGGGGATAAACAAAGATAAATGTGATCCCCGACCTCGAAGTGAAGAGGTCGACGTCGTTTGTCTGCATAGCTTTTCTAACGAGACTGAGCAGCCTTGAGGATGGCTTGAATAACTCGTAATCATTCTTCAGCTTCATTGACCAAGTCGATACAATATATCACTTGTTTACCGGATTCACACCAGTTCAAAGGTGTGCGGAACTTCCGGCCATAAAGAGCTTCATATGGTTCCATCTGCATGCTAGCCTGATAACCATAGTTGTATGAAAACTCTGTCAATGGTAGATGATCATCCCAATTCTTACCATGGTGGATGGTACAAGCGCGGAGCATATCCTCTAGCACTTGGTTTACTCGCTCCGTTTGACCATCAGTCTGAGGATGGTAAGCTGAGCTCCGAATCAACTTGGTACACAGAGATGCATGGAGCTGCTCCCAAAATCGAGCAACGAATAAGGTTCCATGATCTGATATGATAGTGTGGGGTACTATGTGTAGGCACATGATCCTGGTAATATACAACTCTGCATATTGCCATGCCACATATTTGACATTGACTGGAATAATGTGAGCCGACTTGGTGAGTCGGTCGACTATCACCCAAATCGAGTCATGCTTGTGAAAGGTGAGAGGTAATCCAACAATGAAATCCATGTTGATCTCCTCCCATTTCCAGACCGTGTTTAAAGGTTGAAGCTGATCGGCTGTCTTCAAATGGTCGACTTTCACCCGCCGACACGTATCACACTCGGATACGTACTTTGCTATCTCCCTCTTCATCCGTGTCCACCAGAATTTCTTCTTTAAGTCTTGGTACATTTTTGCTTCCCGTATGAATAGAATACTTGGACAAATGAGCTTCGTCCAAAATCTTCTTCCGAAGTTCAACATTGTGGGGCACCACAATGCGGTCTTTGAACCAAATGGTACCGTTATCGTCACATCGGAAACACTTCATCTCCCACTTCTTCATTCCTCGGCCAATGTGCAACATGCCCTTGTCTTCCCCCTGAGCCTCTACAATATCTTCCTTTATGGTAGGAATGAGAGCTAGATTTTAGAGCGCTCCATATGGAATCAATTAGAGACTCGACTCTTCTTCTTCCATCGAGGTGATGGAAACATTATTGACATGGGACTTGCAACTCAGCGCATCTGCAACTACATTCGCTTTGCCATGATGGTACTGGATCTCAATCTCATAGTCTTTGATCAATTCCAACCATCTTTGCTACCGCATATTCAAGTCCTTCTGGGTGAAGATGTACTTCAAGCTTTTGTGATCGGTGTAGAGATGCACTAGGTTGCCCAACAGATAGTGTCTCCACATCTTTAATGCAAGTACCACAGCAGCGAGCTCAAGATCATGAGTCGGATAATGCTTCTCAAGGTTCAAGCTGCCGTGATCCATAAGCGATCACCCTTCCGTCTTGCATCAATACACAACCCAAACAAATCCCAGATGCATCACAATAACCATCAAATGACTTGGTTGTGTCCGGTTGAGCTAATACCGGTGTTGTTGTGAGGTGTTTCACTAATGCTTGAATACCTTCCTCAAGTTCCTTTGTCCATACATACTTCTTCTGTTTCTTCAGAAGTTCTGCCATTGGTTTAGCTATCTTGGAGAAACTTGGAATGAACCTCCAGTAATATCCTGCTAAACCAAGGAAGCTTCGAACTTCATGTACAAACTTTGGAGACTCCCATTTGAGTACTTGCTTAATCTTACTTGGATCAACTGCAATCCCCTTAGCAGAGATGACGTGCCCTAGAAATGGCACTTGGCTGATCCAGAACTCATATTTGCTGAACTTAGCATACAGCTTGTGGCCTCACAATTGTTGAAGCACTACGCGCAAGTGTTGAGCATGTTCTTCTTCAGGTTTTGAATACACAAGGATGTCCTCGATGAATACCACAACAAACTTGTCCAATTCCGGCATGAACACCGAATCCATGAGATACATGAAATGAGACGGCGCATTGGTCAGTCCAAAGGACATGACAAGGTACTCATACAATCCATACCTCATAGATAATGTCGTCTTAGGTATATCCTCTGGTCGAATCCTGATCTGATGATACCCAGAACAAAGATCCATCTTCGAGAATACCTGAGCACCCACCAGTTGATCGAACAGAATATCGATGCATGTCAGTGGATACTTATTCTTTATCGTGATAGCATTGAGTGGACGATAGTCCACACATAGTCTCAATGTCTTATCCTTCTTCTCCACGAACGATGCAGAACAACCCCAAGGTGATGAACTTGGATGAATGAAACCCTTGTCCATAAGTTCCTTTAGCTGCTCCTTCAGTTCTGCAAGTTCCTTCGGTGCCATCTTATATGGCTTCCTTGAGATTGGCACTGTTCCCGGTACAAGTTCAATCTTAAACTCGACATCTCTTTCTGGTGGCATACCAGGAAGATCCTCAGGAAATACGTCCGGATATTCACGGACCATATGAATGTCCTCAAGCTTTGTGGCTTTCGTGTTATAGGTGGCTGGAATTTCTTGGATAACACGATCTATAATGAGAGTGTGTGGTTCATATAGTGGAGAATTTAGATGTACCACACGTGGAACAATGTGAATAAAAGCACCATGATGGTGAAGCCATGACATGCCTAAGATGACATCAAGCTTTTGACCTTCTAATATAATTAGAGAGGTCGGATAGATATTCCCACCCAACTTAAGTTGTGCTTTATGGACTTTCATGTCTGCTGTTATTTTCCCACCCGGAGAGCAAATTAAATATGGACTTTTTGTGGGAGTGATAGGTAGTTGATGCTTGATAACATATGACTGGATAATGAAATTATGGGTGGCACCGGAGTCAAATAATATGACTACGGCATGAGCAAGTAGAGAGAACGTACCCGTGAGTACGGGTGCGCCTTCCAGAACGTCCTCGATGGCGAGGTGGTGGACGTTGCCGAGTTTCGTTTCTGGTTTCTTGGGCTGGTTGCAGGGCTTGTTTGCCCCCTGGTACGACGATTGTCCCCCGCCCTGCCTGTCCTGCGGGCAGTCCTTGGTGAAGTGCCCTGTACGACCACACATGAAACACGTGTGCGGGATCTTACCGGCACGGAAGGGAGGACGGAATCCCGGTGTACGTGGTAGAGGTGGAGGTACATGCGAAATCATCCCCTACATCTGCTGCGGACGAAAGCCTGTGTTGTTGAACTGGCGACCACGAAACATCGATGGTCGCGATGGCGGCTGCCACCTCTGGCCGGTTGGTGATTGATACACTATTCAGTACTTCTGAGGAGCACCACCTCCGCTGCCCTACGGATCACTTCTCTTCTTTTTGTCAGAGAACAGCTCCCTAGTAGCATCCTCCTGTTATCGCAGCGTTGACAATGTCGTTGAAGCTGCCGCGATTGTACAAGGCAAGCTTGTCCTTCATCTTGGGGTTCAAACCCCATAGAAGCACTCACACTTCCTATCTTCAGTACTCACATGGTCCTGAGCATACTGGGTCAAGTGGTTGAAGGTCTTGGAGTACTCGTAAGCACTCCTTCCTCCTTGCTTCGGCTCCAAGAACTCTTGAAGCTTCCTCCTCATGATCCCGGGAGGTATATGATAGGCACGGAACGCCTCCTGGAACTCCTCCCAGCTCACGACATAGTCTGCTGGTCGTGCGGCGAGATAATTCGGCCACCACGCACAAGCAGACCCCTGCAACTGATGTGCCGCGAACAGGGTCTTCTGCTGTTTTGTTAATCGCAGCAAACCGAACATTCCTTCTATGTGGCGGAGCTAGTTGTCCGCCTCCAATGGTTCATCGGCCTCCATGAAGACCGGCGGGTGCGTTGACATGAAGTACGAGTATGAACTTGGATAGGGCTGTCGTGGACCCACATCTAATCGCCCCCCTTGACGGGACGAATGTTGAACCAAGGTCCGCAGCAACTCGGTTTGCTCGTCGTGTGAGCCGAGCACTGCGGCATGAACCTCCGCGAGACTCCTCGGAAGTTCAGGAGGTGGTGGTGGTAGAACTTGTTGCTGCGGTGTCGCAGCTTTCTCTCAGGTCGGAGTTTCGTCCTCACGACCACGGCTCGAGCCTCCCATCTCGGTCGTCGAACGCGTACGCACCATGCTGCATCCACATGATTTAAAAATCAGCAACATGTTTGTCTTTCCTTCATCCATTTCATATTACAGTAGTGCGAATCTTGACAAGGATATAAGTGCATAACTTTCACATATATTGATAAACTACAAACTTTATACAAGATATATTATCTCATGACCAAGTTTACAGTAGTGAACCCCAAAATGATGTACTCCCACTACAGAAGTGCATCCCTACTATACTTGGTCTCCATGAGGCATCATACACACCTTGCCATCTTTTACGCACCCACTACTATTTTTAATATGACACAAATATGGCCACAAAATAACCACGGGCAACTACTAACTATACGTGGCCCCCTGATGGCAGGAGTGCTGCCCCATCCTACTCTGATACGTCCTCTTCGGTTTACTCGAGTATCTCAGGATCTTCTTCATCCTCGACCTCAGGATTTGGTGCCACGGGTGCAGGTGTAGGTGCTGGAGCAGGAGCTGCTGCCTCACTCGCCATCGATGATGTCGTGGCAACTAATGATTGCACATCAGCCTGTAGAAGAAACATCTTATAGTCCTCCAGTTCCTTTTGTGCATGCTCGCAACTGGCTTTCCAATCTTCAGTCTCCTCCCTGGATTGATCCCGTTCTGAGTCACCGTACTCAACTGATCATCCAGCAGCTGCACCTCAAGTTGACTCGCCTCCAACGCGCTGTTTGCGCAGTGTGTTTCCTGGCAAGCTTCCGATATATCTTGAACATCTCAGTGCCACTGATTCTCCTTAATGTTTAGACATCGATTGAGAGGAGCAATCATGGCTCTAAGTGAATCATTGGCCCACTCAAAGTGATCTCCTCGAATCATAGCTTGCTTCAGATCGCCCATCAACCTTTCAATTCCAGCATGCTGTGTAACGCTCACTTGACACGATGATGCTTAACGCCAAGATTATCTTGGGTACCTCTTCTTGGATGCCATAAACTGCACCCATTCGACTTTCCCACTCATCACCAGCTCTATCGTTGACTGAAAAAAGCGCGAACGGGGTGCCCACCATATGACGATAATGAAGCTTGCAAAACCTCGCAATAGCAACACTCGCTGCAAAACACCACGTGTCTTCCAACTGAGTCCCTTTCACCTGGATATAGAAAGGAGCCCATCCAATATATGATGGACCAGCGGGCACATCAACATAGATGGTGCATCTTGTCACACCTCCGTCATCGAATTCCCTGCCCCAATAGCTCGGTATGTCACGATACCCGAACCGTTGAAGCAGCGCTATCAACAACTCCGGAAAACCTCTTCGAAGGATACACGTCGCGAACACCCATCATTCGGTAAGTGCAGCATCAACTCAGCCATCTGTGTAATGGATATTTGAACAATGAAAAGGTTTCCAACTTCGAAAAGTTCAAGAAAAATTTAAAGCTGGAGTAGTAATCACAGTCTGTTCCAGCTGACCTTCCTGTAAATTCAAACTTTTCATACCGGAAATATCAGAACCAGACATTGCGTTGAATACAAAAGTTGTAGTACACTTTACATCCTTTCCAGATTGTACTCATACAGCTCCAGGTGAGCTACGAAGTAGAACTTATACAGGTTTAAAGTTGACCTAAATTTTCTGGAAATTTTGACAGAACCTCCCCTGTATATGTGGTTATCTCGACAATTTATACATGTATATCATAACAATATATTGAGGTAATGACAAAATAAACATTGTATAACATCAAGTTAACAATCCAGAAGTAAAAGATTTCAGCATTGAAATTTTTTTTATACATGTATAGCATGCAAATTCGAAACTATGCGCAAACTGTTTCAAGTTCTGGTCTGCCAGAACCAAGTTAGCGACAATAGGAATTACACACAGTTACTTCAATATTCAGGTCATGAGTTTAACATAAAGTTTATAGAGGACTTCCTAAAATTTTCATAAATGTATATATGTGACCATATAACTATTATGGATTAAAATCTATAGCTATCCAAACTTAACAGATGAACTGACTGGTTTTCACCAACAGTCCTGCAGTTCACTGTTTTGAACTCAAAATTTGATTTGACTCAAATTTGAATCAGGAAAAAAATTAAAAGCAAATCTGTATATATCCTTCTATCCTTTCCAGATATGTATTACAATAAGGCAGAATATTTTTCTACAGTGAGTTATGGCAAAAATACACAGACTGGTACAATGGTATGGTCATCTGGAGCAGTTTTAATATACTCCAAATTTCAACAGATTGGCAAGCTTTTCTACCTTGATGGTCAACAGAAAAGTTGTAGAGGTCTTCAAGATATTTCCATCCATATAGCATACCCCTATGTTTAATAACAACTAAAAAAGATCATAATCCAGCGAAGTTGAGCAAACTTCAGCCAGAAATTAAGAATCTTGGTTCTAACCCCTTTGTCAAGTCGAAACCCATTGTGCGGAGTCCAAACCTACCAGCATCAGATAGTCGGACTTTAGAAAACATAATGCAGCCATTCTATCGTTGGGAATGGTCAGGCATCAAATTTGATACTGACGGTACTGCGTGCCCCACTAACGAAAATTCTAACCGGTATATCCGGATATGTTTATAGGTGGCCCTAGTATCGTTCACTAGCAAAGGTGTTCTACACGGGTCCCTACCATAGTCAGGGTAGCTACAAAAGATAAACAATACCCTTTCACACCTGCACACCACAAGGGCGGTTCAGGGAAAATTGATAGCAGTCACAATAATATATATGAAAGTAAATGCATAGGACTCAGGTTTGAGTCGCCCTCGAGCGATGTCATGTCTCGAGGTACATGGCTGTACTACGTCTGTACAACAAAGACTCCCGCACGAACCGGCTTATACACGCTTGGGCATACATGTTTCGCATGCTCCCATAGAACATGAATAGTTCTAGAGATGCATAATATCGGGTTATCCACCACCCGATGGGGGCTCCCACTAATTTTGTGTCACACTGGGGTACCGCGTGTCATATGTTCTCAGAAACATGAAAAGCTTCAGCGACTCATATTGACTTTCCGTGCCAAGCCACGGAAACAATCACATACCACAGCTAGTATGCTGAGCTTACCGAGATTGATCCGCTCTCGGTGGTGTACTTACCTCTTACCTGACGTCGGAGCGTCGTTACAGAAATAATAACACATATGTTAGTTACCACCTTTATATCCTATACTAATAATACTCCTTATACGGGCATATAGCTAATTCCTCACTCATATAATCAAAGTTTTTGAAAATATGCTCTTTTCAAGCACACTGTTCCCAACAATGCTCTGATACCATGCTGTGGGGATCAGGGTCCCGACATCCAACGATCTCATTGGGTGGTGTCGTGCGATGCGACACGCAACAATATAAAAGAGAAGAACGAGAATAAAATACAATACCAAGTCTTTATTGATAAACACAACGGAAGTTTTACAATACTAAGCGAAAAGGAAAGTGACCTATACATCATAGCTACGCTCTCGGCACTAGCTTTGCAAAAGCAAAGTCATCCATGTCCTGGATGCTTTGCACTAGCAACACCAAACTTACGGCGGCATGCAGGACTCCCACTCTGCTGTAAACATTTGAGGGGGTGCAGCACTGTCGTCGAACCCATCATCAGTCGTGTAGTTTGCAAAAACTTGTTAAGTGCAAACATGAGCTTAAGGCTCATCAAGGCTAACCTGTCTCACTAGACATATGCAGGGTGAATACTAAACATAGGTAAGGTAAAGCAATAAAGGACTCGCCTACAACTAGATCCTTAGCTTTCAAGTTATTATCAACAACTTAATCATTTAATGAAAGTAACTTTAGTGATCATATTGGACAACAATCAAAGTTCAAAAATAATTATAATTCAATACATCATATTCTCTGACTTCTTCAATATTTTTCTACGTCACAGCGCAGTGAACAAATGGTACTCTATGACCGCGAGGGACGGTGATTGCAATCAGGACACACCCGCATAACACGTCACGTACAACTGTGCCTAAGGAGCGTGCCGTGCTCCTCACCACGTCATACGCAGCCACCTTTCACAAGAGAACTCAAACGCCAAACCAGTCCCACCATCGCTGGCATAAGGTTCCCGCACGGAGCATGTCTGTGCCCACCGGCGAATTTACACATTACTACCCTCAGCCCACCCCTATCGACAATGGGCTATGCCTCGACATCCAAGTTATCAAGTTACATTGGTTTCCTGGTTTTCATATGCCAAGTATGCATCTGGTACCGTTCAAGCTTGTCCAGCAGGGCCGCCCACGGATCGGTCCTCAATCGACACAAGCAGGGCTACACACGTGAGACCATGTCTCGCTGCATCCTACCCGCTGCTCGGTCTCAATTTCATATTCATAAACTATTTCTTGATCCAATTCACCCCGTGTGATAAAATCCTATCTCGTGAGTAGATTTCAACTACTCGACTTCTACCGGATTCCTATGCACGTAAGCATGGCATTTTCTACTTGTCGGGCTGTAGACCTACCCAATACTCCATGGAATTTATGGGTCATGCAAGTGGAGTAACAACCACCTTAAACCTAATGCACAAACATCTGAAGACGTAAGGTGAATGAAAACTATAAAGACACTGTAAGGAACTTAAATGCAAATCAGGGCTTGCTTGAAAACGAGTTCGGGTCCAAGTTAGTCTCCGGTAGATGGACTTCCAAGGCTTCCGGCTGCTCCTCGACTTCAGTTACTAAACGATATGCATATACTATATATGAATGAATTTGAAAATAAACAATGTGTTTAAGGTCACAAGCTAATATCTTGTGATCAAAATAAGATAATGATCTTAATTGGCTTTGGAAATTTTATGGTAGATACTAGGGACTATAATGGAGACTCTTGCAAAGAACAGGAGATGATCAAAGAAGTTTGTTGTCTCTAAAATTATGACACGCATCGCTGACATGCGGGACCTGCGGGTCATCTTCCTCCCGATGCACGACGCGGCCGCGGCGGTGCTGCTCCAGCGAGCTCGCCAGATATGTTGCGTCGACCTCCTCCCGACCTAGACTTGACCGCCTAACAATAAAATCGACCGCGCAACACGGTGGTGGGGTCCAATTATGGCGGCGACGGCCAGAGATGGCGGCGCGACAGCGGCGGTGGAGCTAGGGTTTCGGCGATCATCGGAATCGCTCGGGAATGGCGCAAGAAGCTCGGGGAAAGGTTGGGAACATTCCTGGGAGCATGGGGAAGATAACTAGGGGGTGCAAACGAAATGAAATCGCCGGCAACGTCGACTTCGACGGTGAACCGATGGATTTCCATTGGCGGTGGGAAAAACTTGAAGATCTCGGCCTTTACTCGATTGTGTCCACTGATTCTTGGCAGAGGGGTGCACTAGGAGGTATGGAATATAATCCTTAACTGGATTGAAGAATAGCTGCATTAAGAAACAGAATTAAACCGATGATCTACGAACCTCGGTATGAGCTGGCGTCGGTAAAACTCAAACCACGCTCGATACTGAAGTAATGGAGGCATGACTTTTACCATGAGAAAGAGCTTGGGATGGTGATCCTTTTTTCTGTTGAGGTCGAGTTGTGACGCAGCTTGGGGAGTGCTGGCAATGATGGAGCAAAGGCGATGTTCGTCCCCGACTCCGGTGGCGTCTGCGGAACATCAAACTATGGCCAACACAATGAGCAAAACGATGAGTCAAAGGGTGTGGATTGTAGAGCATAGCCTTGGTCATGTTTGCTGTTTCCATCGAAAAGAAATAAGGCAAGGAGGAGGCGCACACCGGTGAGGAACGGAGGCGGCGGTGTTCTGCTTCGCGGGAGAGAAGAAAAGTGAGCGGTGCAGCCAGGCTCGTCGATGCCGTGAAGAAGGGACCATAGGGGGGGATAAGGAGGATGACAGGGTGCTATCAAGCTTGCAAGCAGCTCAATGGAGATTTGCATGCGTGCGGTGTCGAGCGGAGCGGCGACGGGATTTTGGCGGCAGAGCACTCACGGGAATGTGTCTATGACTATTGGGTCCCACTACCCCTTAAATCAATCCTCTCTGGAACTTCAATTCCCCTACCAAACTTGATCCAAAAATCTTAGATTTTTGTGGAGGGGCCAAATTAAATATGGAGATTCAAATTCTGAAATTGGATTTCAAATTTAGACAGGTTTCATGTGAAATTCAAATTCAAATTTGATTTTGACTAGAATTCAATGTACCCATTGAATTAAATTGAATTAGTGCTCCAAAAATTATGAAAATTTGCAGGGGTTCTATTTGGGATATTATGAGGTCATGTATAGCCTCAGATTTGAATATTTTGATAGGGCCCAAATGTACAGTAGCTATATTCAAGTTTTGAAATAATTTGAATATATTTAGCACTGCATATGGTTTTTGCCTGAGCAATTCCCATTCAAATAAATTCCAAAATTTGTAGAAAGGTCACTTGAATTATCCTAGGTCATTGGTGAAGTCCATCCGTCATGTAAATAAAATTCAAATATGTGTGAAAGAAAGATTCTTGATGATATCAAGTTCATGTGTACAACCATAATTCATGTCCACCATGGTTGAAAACAAACTGGTAACCGAACTTTATATTAAGGAAAAACTGGGATTTTACACAGCACAGACTTTTTATATGCCAAGGTCTAGCTGTTTACAGTGAGGCCGAGCCTGACAGGTGACCCCGGGCTATTAAGTACCCTGTACACAATCTAAGGCATTCAATAACAATTTAATTATGTTTTAACGTGCCCTGATGGCGATGTTACCACACTAGAAGGCCCCACTGATTGTGCGTCATTAATGTGGAGTTAATGACGCGTTAATAAGGTCTTGAAACGACCAATTTATGGTCTTTAATGTCCACGCTGTTACTGGACAGATGGAGATCTCAAGTCCTTCTCGTTGGAGAGGTAGGGTCCGAATCCATGTGGCAGCACCGGAGCCACTCTTAGCAAGAAAGCAGGTCTGGGTCTGCGGAACACGTGGTAGCACCGGAATCACCTTTAGTAGGGAGGCAGGTCCGGAGGTGCAGGACACGTGGCACCACTGGAGCGACCCAAAGGAGAGAGGCTGGTCCGGAACTGCGGGACACAGGTTAGCACTATAGCCACTCTTAAGAGGGAGGCAGGTCCAGAGCTGCGGGACACATGGTAGCACCGGATCCACCCTTAGCAGGAAAGCAGGTTTGGGGCTACGGAACACGTGGTAGCATTGGAGTCACCTTTAGCAGAGAGGCAGGTCCGGAGGTGCAGGACACGTGATAGCACTGGAGCCACCCTTAGGAGGGAGACAGGTCCGGAGCTGCGGGATACAGGGTAGCACTATAGCCACTATTAGGAGGGAGGCAGGTCCAGAGTTGCGGGACACGTGGCAGCACTGGAGCCACCCTTAGGAGGGAGACAGGTCTGGAGCTGCAAGACACATGGCAGCACCAGAGCCACCCTTAGGAGGGAGGCAGGTCCAGAGCTGCGGGACACGCGACCTCCGTAGGTCTTCTCTCATAGAAGGTGGGACTTAACGCTTCTCTTTCTGAAAGTGCATCTAGGCATCCCTTGTGGGTTTTGGTTGATTTTTGACAAACAAATGAGATCCTAACAAAATTGTTGAGATGAGCGTAAGTTTTAAAGAAATTATGAAGAAAGCACAAAAAGGAAGGAGAATAAGGATCTAAAGGGAAAAGATTGGATTATTCTGTATGAAGTGTGTCGGAGAAACACACCCCAAGAGCTCAAGTGAATAAATAATTCAGCTCACTGCACAATTCACAGGAAAACCAGACTAGTCTGATATACAACAGACTAGTCCGATATCTCTCTCACTAAGATAGGACTAGTCCCCCCCTAGTGCGGACTAGTCCTCAACACTTTACATCTACACAGAAATGAACAAGTCCAATATCCATCGGACTAGTCCGATAATCCTCTAACTAGAATCGTACAAGTCCTCCAAGTCCGGTCTTGTCCTTAGCCCCACAATTTTCCACTACACTGGACAAGTCTGGTATCTGCCGGACTAGTTCGAAAACTCTCTAACTAAAATCGGACAAGTCCATCCAAGTGCGGACTTGTCCTCAGTTTTTCACAATGTTCACCACACCGGACTAGTCCGATATCAACCGGACTAGTTCAAAAAGTTTCTGACAAAAAACGGACTAGTCCGCACCGATAACGGACCAGTCTAGTGTATCTTAACACTTACGGTTTACGACACGCCGCACACTTGACTAGTCTGGAGTCCACCACGGACTAGTCCGAACATCGCAAACCCTAACGGTAACTTTTGGAAAACCTAGTATAAATATAGGTGTACGGCCATACATCAATAACTCTCGACTCCCTGCGCCATCACACCTTCCAAGAGACGAAAATACACATCTCTCCACACATTCTAACCCGAAAAGGATCAAATATTTGAGGATTAGCAATTGATAAGAGGAGAGACTTGTTCCACATGATCTTGATCTCTTGGGTTAGATCTCTCGCACACTCTTATTGTTTATTGTATATCTTTCGAGTGTGTTTGGTGGTGTTCTTCATTGTAATTCTTGGGGAGCCCTCAACTTGTGAGAAGTCCCCTTGAACGAGTTTTTGCCCCTTTGTGATTAGTGGAAGAGAATCGGCCTCCATGGCGATTCGACAAGGGTAGGGTTGGTGAAGACACGGTCCTCTGTGGACTCCTCAACGTGGATGTAGGTTTTCCTTGTGGTAATCGTACCACGGGATAAAAATCTTGTCTCACACACTTTTGTTTCATCGTTCATCATATTCTAGGGTTTACATAATCTTTTGTGATTAACATTGAATCATTGAAACTAAAGTTGATCTTTGCCATACATTTTTTCATTGGCGTAATAAATCCAAGTAGCAAATTACTTTTCGTTGTATAGGGTACTAGAAGTGAAATTACTGAACAATCTTTATCTTTCTAATCCGCGCATACCGGACTAGTCCGCACAGTATCGGACTAGTTTACATAATCTTTTGTGTTTTATGGATTGATCAAAGTTCAAAAAGCCTGTTCACCCCCCCCCCCTTTAGGCTACATTCAATTGGTATGAGAGCCAGGTTCTTCAAAAGAGACTCAGCGCTCGAAGAGACGATGTCGGACATCAAGGATGTAAACAAAAACTTCAAAAATGAGAAGGGTGATGATGAAAAGGCACAAAATTTGGAGAAGCTCCTCGACGCCATCCAAGACTGTGAGGACAATGATGAGGAGATTCTTCAATCCAAGGCTCTTCTACAGAAGAAGGCTCGCTCCCCAAAAGGTAAGACGAAGATCGACGATGAAAAGAAGAAGGGGAGTAGTCACACCGACTACTCCCGATATCCCTTTAACTATGACCGTTTGAATTCTAACAATAGTCATTACATCAATTCCTATAGGGAAAGCACCTTACATTGATGGCAATGACTATTCAATGTGGAGACAAAACATGAAAATGCATCTCATCTCGTGTAACTCAAGTCTTTGGCATATAGTGTGTACAGGGACAGATATCCCAGATGATGATGAAGAGATGACTCCAAGCCAAGAACAAGCCATTCATCGGAATGCTCAAGCTGCAACTGTGATTACTTCATCACTAAGCAGAGATGAGTTCACCAAGGTGGATGGACTCGAAATCGCCAAGGAGATCTGGGACACACTACAAACTACACATTAAGGTGATCGCCATGTATGTGAAGCCAAGATCGAGATGACTGAAGGCGAATTGGGAAGATTCGCTATAGAAGAAGATGAATCACCACAAGACATGTACAATAGACTCAAGAATCTCATCAACAAAGTCCGAGCTTATGGCAGCAAGAAGTTGAGTGATCATGAGGTCGTAAAGCTGATTCTCAGAGCATTTACACCTCGTAATGTGACCCTATGCTATATTATTAGAGAAAGCTCCGAGTATCGGAAAATGACCCTGGACGAACTTCTTGGCAAGATCATCAACTTTGAGATGATAGAGAAGCAAGCCAAGCAAGTCAAGGAAATTGCCGATATTACCTCGGCAAAGAAGAAAAGAATTGCTTTGAAGTCAACTTGCAAACCCTCATCAAAAGAAGCTCGAGAAGCTCATGGAGAAGACGACAATGATGATGAAAGCAGTGATATCGATGATGAAGACATGATATTGTTCATGAAGAAGTTCAAGAAAATGATGAGAAGAAGAAATGGTGGTAGCTCAAATGAAGGAAGACAAAGGGACAAACAAAGACCCAAAATGAGGCGTGCATGCTATAACTAAGGAGAGTATGGCCATTTCATAGTTGATTGTCCACATGAGGAAAATAAGAGGAAGACTAAGGACAACAAGCCTCAACTGAAGAAGATTTTCAAGAAGAAGAAGCAATATGGCCAAGCGCATCTAGGGAAGGAGTGGGACTCTAATGATGAATCCCCATCCGAAGAAGAAGAGGAGATGGCCACCATAGCCATACAGAAGACTACCAAGAAATCCACTCTCTTCCCAACCATGGGCGCATGGAAGGACAATGACAACACATGTATAATGGCCAAGGAAGATAAAACAAAGGTAACAACTAAATATTCCTCTTCACATTCTTTTGCTAGTGATAGTGATAATTATAGTGATGATGAAGATATGCTTAGGGGTTTAGACAAGAAAATTGCTGCTAAGATGAAATTTCCGGTGGATAAGCTTGTTTACAAGGAGGAGCTAGTTGATCGTCAAGAAGATATGATCATCCTCCAAAAGGAAGAATATTTTAAAATCAAAAAGCTCCTTGAGCTTGAAAAGGAGCGAAGTAATTCACTGTAACTTGAGTTAGCTTCAAGCAACGAATCTTGTTTGAAGCTAAAAGACTCAAACGTGGCTATAAAGGTTGAACTTGCTAACTTAAGCTAGGTTAACAAGATCCTTGAGGTACAAGTTGAGTCACTCAAGCAAAGTGGTTCTTCATCCTCTTCAAGCTCACCTTCTCAACATATAAAATCTGAAACTGTCATTGCTTGTACATGTGCTAAAAATAACACTAACTTGAAAGAAAAGCCAAACTTGACAAAGGACAAGTGTTCTTCTCAAAGTGGCATAATTGACAAGGAGAAGGTCAAGTATGCACGCAGTGCATACTCGGTCACAAGACCTCCTAATGTCAAATATGGCATTGGATATTCTTATGGTGAAAAGCAAAATGCAAGAAGCCACAAGAATAACAAAGGAACGCATTGCATTTGTCAAGGGAAACTCTTCTCAAGTTGAAAAACAAGATAACCTTGATAAAATGAACATTGTTAACACATATGAATAACAAATTTTATTTAGAACATTTGATGCTTCATATGTACTCATGAAAAGTAATCTTGCTAGAGTTTATGCTAAATATGTTGGGCCACACCATGGGAACACCGAGTCTCGTGTGTGGGTGCCCAAATCACTTGTGACTAACCTCAAAGGACCCAAGCAAGCTTGGGTACCTAAGACCAAGGCATAATTTGTTTTTTTGCAGGCTTACTCATCTAGGGGAGCAAAATGGGTGCTATATAGCGGATGCACCAATCACATGACCGGAGAAAGAAGAATGTTTGTGGAATATGAGAAAAACGAAGATCCAAGCAAAGGCATTTACTTTGGTGATAATAGTAAAGGAATGGTGCTTTGTATCGGTAAAATTGCAATTTCATCACAACATACTCTTTCTCATGTTTTACACGTCGACTCCTTGGATTATAACCTTTTGTCCATATCTCAATTACGTGACAAGGGTTATAATTGTTTATTCACATGAGGGTGTGACCGTCTCTAGAAGGAGGGATAACTTGGTTGCATTCAAGGGTCTATTAAAGGGAAAACTTTATCTAGTTGAGTTCAACAAAGATAAAGTCGAACTTGACACATGCTTGATTGCAAAGACCAACATGGGTTGGCTGTGTTATAGACGGCTAGCACATGTTGGTATGAGGAATCTTTAAAAACTTCTAAAAGGCGATCACATCTGTGGTTTAAAGGATGTTGTTTTTGAGAAAGATAGGCCTTGTAGAGTGTGCCAATCCGAGAAGCAAGTAGGAGCACCCCAAGCCATGAAGAATGTCATGACTACAATGAGACCGCTCGAGCTCCTCCACATGGATTTATTCGGTCCAATTACTTACATAAGCATCGGCAGTAATAAATATGGTTTAGTCATTGTTGATGATTTTTCACGCTTCATGTGGGTTTCCGTTTTGCATGATAAGACATAAACTCAAGGGACCCTCAAGAAGTTCATCAAGCGTGTCCAAAATGAATTCTCATCGAAGATCAATAACATACGAAGTGCCAATGGGACAGAATTCAAGAATACCCAGGTTGAGGAGTATCTAGACGAGGAAGGGATAAAGCACGGATTCTCAGCTCCATATTCTCCTCAACAAAACAGAGTAGCCGAAAGGAAGAACCGAACACTCATTGAGATGGCGAGGACAATGCTCGATGAATACAAGACCTCAGACCGGTTTTTGGCTGAAGCGGTCAACACCACCTGTCATGCCATAAACTGACTCTATCTTCATCGTCTGCTCAAGAAAACCTCGTATGAACTACTCATCGGTAACAAACCAAACATTTCTTACTTTTGAGTTTTTGTTTCAAAATGCTATATTCTCTACAAGAAGCCAGGGTTTTGAAGTTCGCTTCGAAGTCTGATGATAGTTTCTTACTTGGCTATGATTTGAACTCCTAAGCCTATCGTGTCTTCAACAATGCCTTCGGACTTATTGAAGTAGCACGCGACATAGTGTTCGATGAAACTAACGGCTCTCAAGAAGAGCAAGTTCATCAATGTGTGCTATATCAAGAAGAAGCTCCATGTCAAGCATTGAGAAGAATGGCATTAGGTGATGTTCGACCAAAAGTGCCACCTCCAAATGTGAATGAAGATGAACCACAAGTGGAGGATAATGATCAAGGGGAGCTTCCACACACGATCAACCTCAAGACCATCAAAATAATAGAAACAGTAGTGAAGGAAACCATATAGAGGGAGACGAAGAAGAAGATGATAATCATGAGGATCCGAGACCACAAGTGCCACATCCAAGAGTACACCAAAGCATTCAAAGAGATCACCCCTAATTTTCTTCCTCCTCACAACTACTCTCATGTTTTCTCTCTTCACTCGAGTGCTCCCAAGGTGATTTCGCAAAATCTCCATCAAATCCACTCAAGTTTCGGTGGGATTTGGTCTCCATTGCAAGGGGATCGAAACCACAGACTAGTCCGCATCAACACTCTCCTCCACGCCTCATATCGAAGGATTTTGTAAATTCATCTCCAAACCCTAGAATCTTCGATTTTCTTTGTTCTTGCTCAAAAATCACAGCACTTCTGGCCATTACATGCTCTAGTGATGTGTTCCATTTACCCTAGAACACTTTTGCATTGAGTAATCTAAAATTTCAACAAGTTAGGTTTTGAACAGCCGTATAACGGACTAGTCTGTTCTCAGGGTGAACAAGTCTAGTATGCCCTGATCAAACACTAACTTATATCAATTCAATGCAACTCCTTGTCATCGTTACTCATCCATATCCTCTATATCTTCCTTGTCCGAATCATGTCAAATGAAAACATCTCCGACTTTGAAGCCGAGATGGATCAAGAGGTGTTGTCGCGTGTCTTAGAGTATCGCGCCAAAAAAAGACAAGAGCGTGCTGCCAAGCCCTCTTGCACTCCACCTAGGGTGCGGCGGAAGGTTCCAGCTAAGAAACCTACCTCCAGAGGGAAAGATGCGGCTGGTCCTAGCTCGGCGGCTCCACGCCAAACAAAGGGCAAAGGAAAGGGAATTGCTTCCGGCCCAATTGATCATTTGGAGATGACTTCTCCACGACAATGGAATAGAAACTCTTGAGAAGAGAAGTTCAATGGAAAAGGGAGTGATGTAGCATGGAATCTCCGGAAGATTGATGTCTATAGCAGTGGCAAGAAGGCAACAGACCCAAGATTTTGGAGTCACTTTCATGTGGACTACTACAGTTTGATGTACCTTTAGATGAAGACTCCAATAGTCCACAACCAATCGATTGACTGAATCCATTCTGAAAGAAAAAACTGTGGTGCTTTTGATGAAGTGGTAGAGGCTGCAGAGAGGCATGGTTTAAAGGACTTGTTTGCTTTCAGATGCAACTGGAATGATGAAGTCATTGATCATTTCTATGCAACTTGCTATTTTTCCAGCAATGAAGAAGAGAGGGTGACTTGGATGACTCATGGATACAATTACTTATGCTGAGTTTGCCAGGTTGCTGCACCTGAGGGTACCGGTAGCGATGAAATTGTGATTCACAATCTTGGTGTTTTGGAGAAGGATAAGATGGGATTTCTTTATGATACTCGCCTCATGTACAATCCTCCCTCAACCAAGACCATGAAGCCTTTCTTCATGGTTCTCAATAGAGTGCTCAAGAAGACAATTGCTCAAAGGATGGAAATGCCGAGAATGTCCAAGGTTACTTGAGAACCTTGATTAAAGTGATTAGCAAGAAGAGGAAATTTGATATCTTTGACTACACCTGGAACGACATGGTAAACATCACCTGCACCCCTAATCGCTCCTGTGGCTATGCACCATATATCGTGTTTATGATAGAGAAGGTAACAGGCATAGAATTTGTGAAGGATGTTGAGCATACAACTTTAAGGCCTCAAAAACTGGAGATTGAGCCTCTTGGGTCTCCAGTCATCTCAGAGGACTCCGCCTCTGACTTATCGGAGCTTTCTCCTATTTTACCTTCCAAGCTTGCTTGCTTTGGTGTTCGGGGGCATGACAAGTGGTTCCTCTCCTCCTCCTCCTCCTCAGCCTGATGATGAAGATGACGAAAGGAACGATAGCAAGGAATGAGCTGGCGGCGACAAGTAGATCACTCCTCTCCTTCTTTTTGGTGCCTTGATGCCAAAGGGGGAGATAATGAGGGGGAGTCATAGGTTGTAGCTTTAGTTTGAGAGAGAGAGAGAGAGAGAGCTCTATTTGTGTTTTTGTTGCGACTATGTCATGCTTTTGGATTTGTAAAACTTTAATGATGCTCTCTCATGCTTTTGGACATGTTGTTTGAAAAGATGACTATATTATGCTTATGCTCAATGGTTTATGTTAAAGTTGATATGTATGTGCACACCTCCGATCGGCGTACGATGTGTGGAGAGCACTTTGTGACTACCATGAAGGATCCAACACGATCAAGGAGGTAAAGCAGGATATGTTCAAAAAAGAATACATGCGCTTCAAGATGCAACCTGGTGAGTCCATTGATGACCTTTTTGCTCGCTTTAATAAAATTCTCAACAACTTGCATAGTGTCAATGTTAATTTTTTAGATGCTAAAAATGTTATACAATTGTTAAGTGCACTAGATATGTCAATTTGGGAGATGAATGTCACATCTAATGATGAGTCTACTATCATGAGTACACTTACATTGGATTTGCTATATTCTAAATTGAAAACTCATGAAATTGACATAATCTCACGTAAGAACCCCAACAAGTCTCTTGCATTTGTTTCTCAATGTGATATGCCTAGCTTCGGCCAATCTTCATCTGGCAATACACTTGCTTTGCTGTCTTCACTAACCATGGAACAAATTGAAGAATTTCCGGAAGAAGAGCTTGCGCCCATCTCTACTCAGTTCTCAAAGGCATTGCAAAATGTGAGAACTAGAAGGAGAGGAAGCCTCAGACCTCAATGATTCTTTAAATGTGGTAAAACAGAACACTTTCGTACAGATTGCCCTAACTTTTCAGGTCCTTCTACCCGCGATGAAAAGCAGAATAAAGTCATGTCCTCTCCTGTCAATACCAACAATAAGAAGAAGAGTTTTACAAGACGCAAACTGATAAACAATTTCATCATCGCACTTCAAGAACTTGGCTCAAGTGGTGTAGATATTGGAAGTGATAAAGATGAAGATGATCTAGCAAACTTGTGCTTCATGGCGAGCAAATCAAGATCAAGTATGGAGGATGCATAACAAAATAGTGACAATGAAGAGGTATGTCTTACTTGTGATGAAATGTGTGATGCTATTTCCCGTGCAACTGTTATAGTTAAGAAAAAGGACAAAAATCTTAGGGACAATGCTGTTAAAATTGAGTCACTAGAATCTGAAATTAATCATTTCAAACCTTGATTCCTAGTGATGATTCTTGTTCCTCATGCGATTTAATATATGAACAATTGTCCTCCTTAAGAAATGTACACTCCTCCACACTTGATAAACTTGAGTTAGAGATTGAAAAGAACAAAAAGCTTGCTGCACTTAATGACAGAAAATTAAAATATGCTTCTTGTTCTACAATTGATTTTCATTGTTCTATCTGTAATATTCTTGAAAAGAAACTAAAAGATGCTATGAATGAAATTTCAATACTGAACAATGCTTTACGTGCTCATGAAGTTAAATATTGTTCTTAGTGCAAACTAAAAGGAAAAACTTCATGTGAAAACTGCCTAGAATTGTCTTAGAAACTTAATGACATGAATAGGACACTAGAGTAGTTTTGTATTGGGAACAAAAACCTAAACTTGCTGCAATACATCCAAATCTTGTAATGATAAAACTAATTTAGGTTTTGATTCCCATGCTCATGCTAAAGAACATCATTAGGAAGTAGTTTGATTAAAACAGTTCCTAAACCAAAAGAGGTGGCTTTTAAATCTGCAGGAGTGTTGTCATATCCGGGTTCAAATAAAAATACTGCATGCTCATCTAGACATGAACACAAAGTTAAATTTCATTGTACCTATTGTGGTAGATATGGTCATGTCATAGATTTTTTTTATAAACTAGCTAAAAACATAAAAAGAAAAAATGCAATCTAGATCTTATAACTCTCATGCAAAATTTGCTGCATATACTAAACCGAATGTCAGGAACATGGAACCTGCTGTTATGAGTCAAAAACACTCAAAGTTTACCTTCAGAGCTTTAGTTTTTACCTCTGGACCTTCTGTTGTTACCTCAGGACCTTCTGTTTTTGTCTCCGGAGCTACTGATTTTCGTGTTACACAAGTAAAACCTTATAGGTCAGTAGTTAAGAACAAAAAAATCTCAAACTTTGACTCATAAACCTGTTGTTTTATCTCAGCTGTCGCTTGTTGTTCCTACTGGGCATCGTGTGACTCGGTACTGGATTCCTAAATGGCTATTGACTAATCCCAGTATTGAGTCATCGATGTACTATGCTTTTATGTAGGTTACATGCTTGAGGAAGGAGAACATTTGGATTGTGGATTCAGGTTACTTAGGCCACATGACCGGAAACAATGAATGGTTCTCCTCCCTCTCTTTTGTGTCACCTGTAGAGAATGTTACTTTTGCTGATAATTCTTCAACTCCTATAATTGCTAAGGGTTCGGTTATGGTAAATGATCACTACACTTTGAAAGATGTGGCACTTGTCAAAATTTTTAAATACAACTTGCTTTGTGTTTCACAATTACTAGATGAAAATTTGGAATTTATTTTCAATAAAAATTGCTGCAAAGTAGTAAATTCAATTAGTGAGCTTATTTTTAACATGTCTCAGTTTTGAAGAGTTTTTAACACTGATTTTGGTATGTCTTCTTTTAAGCATAGGTGTCTAGTTACAAATGATTCCAAAGACTTATATTTTTGGCATCGTAGACTTGGTCACGTAGGCTTTGATCATCTCACGTGTGTTAGTGCTCTTGATCGCATACGTGGGCTGCCTAAGCTGAAAAGGGACAAAGAAATTTTGTGCTCTTCTTTTAGACATGCTCAGATGGTTGCAGGTTCACATACTACTATCACAATGATCATGACAACTGAACCGGGTTAACTTTTGCACCTTGACACCGTAGGACCTTCATGTGTTCAATCCTTCGGAGGTAAATAGTATGTTCTTGTGATTATTGATGATTATTCTAGATACTCTTTTGTTTACTTTATGGCATCTAAGAATGAAGCTTTTAGTCACTTTAGAACTTTATTTCTTAGATTATCAATTGATCATCCAAGATCTTTAAAAGCAATTAGAAGTGATAATGGGACTGAATTTAAAAATCAATCTTTTGATCACTTTTGCGCTGAAAATGGAATAGATCATGAATTTTCTTCACCATATGTACCTCAACAAACGGTGTTGTAGAAAGAAAGAACATAACCTTAGTTTAGATACTAGGACTATGCTTGACGAAAATCAAACTCCCAGAAAATTTTCAGCTGAGGCAATTTCAACCGCTTGTTATGTCTCAAATCTTGTTTTCTTGCGTGCTAAGCTAGGTAAAACACCATATGAGCTTCGGTTTGGACATAGGCCTAGTGTTACACACTTTTGGGTCTTTGGTTGCAAATTCTTTGTTAAGAAATATGGTAATCTTGATAAATTTGAACCTAGATCCATTGATGGCATGTTTTTTGGTTATCCATCTCATACTAGAGGCTACCGTGTGCTTTTACTTGACACTAACAAAATTGTGGAGACTTGTGAGGTGTCTTTTGATGAAGCAAGCCCAGGTACTAGCTCAAACATTGCAGGTCCGGATCCATATCCTCAGGGGGAGGGTATTTTCGAAGAAGAAGAAGAAGAGTCGATGATATTGCCTGATAGTTCCGAAGCTGACACGTGTCTAGCTCCGAACTTTGAACAAGCTCCAACTACCATCTCTACTGGTCCTAATCGTCCACAAGCCACAAGCTCATCAATCTGCGATGAACCTGATGAAGCAGAAGCTTGTGAGACACATGTTCCCCTATGGATTTACAAGAATCGTCCCCCGCAACAGATAATTGGGAGCTTGCATGAACGAGTTACAAGATCTAGGTTTTCCGACCCCAATTCTCATGCTCATTCTGCTTTTATTGCTTCTTTTGAACACAAAGATATATCACACGCACTCACTAATGAATCTTGGATTATTGCCGTGCAACAGGAGTTAGAAAATTTTGAAAGAAATAATGTTTGGAAATATGTACCTCCACCTCAATATCAAACTTTAAATTGGAACTAAATGGGTGTTTAAAATAACAAAGTGAGGATCGGGTTGTGATTAAGAATAAGGCAAGATTGGTTGCTCAACATTTCACACAAATTGGAGGTCTACATTTTGATGAAACTTTTGCTCCTGTTGCTAGATTAGAAGCCATAAGAATTTTGTTAGCTTTTGCTGCATCTAAAGGTTTCAAGTTATATCAAATGGATGTAAAAAGTGCATTTCTTAATGGCTACATAGATGAGGAGGTTTATGTCCAGCAACCATCTGGTTTTGAAAATCCTGATTTTCCTAATGATGTTTTCAAACTGACTAAATCCCTTTATGATCTAAAACAAGCTCCTAGAGCATGGTATGATAGGTTAAAAACATTCTTACTTGAAAAGTGGTTTACCATGGGCAAGGTTTATAAAACTCTTTTTGTGCTTAAGCATGGCAATGACTCATTATTTGTTCATGTGTATGTGGATGATATTATCTTTGGTTGTGCTTCTCATGATCTTGTGTCCAAGTTTTCAGCAATGATGAGTTCAGAATTTGAAGTGAGTATGATGGGTGAACTCACTTACTTTTGGGGGGGGGTGCAAATCAAGCAAGCCAAGGGAGGTACCTTAGTGCATCAAATGAAGCATACAAGGGGCCTTCTCAAGCGCTTCAACATGGACAAAAGCAAGCCCCTTCGGACACCAATGGGAACAACATCAACACTTGAACTTGATGAAGATGGTGAACCCGTGGATCAAAAAGAATATAGAAGCATGATCGGATCACTTTTGTACCTCGCAGTATCAAGATTGGACATATAATTCAGCGTATGTCTTTGTGCACGGTTTCAAGCTTCCCCACGTTCTTCACATCGTCAAGCCATCAAAAGAATTCTCAAGTACTTACATGGAACTCAAGAATTTGGCATTTTTCTTTCTTCTTCCTCAACCGTTATTTTGAAAGCTTTTTCGAATGCTGATTTTGGAGGTTGTAGGATTGATAGGAAAAGTACTTCCGGTGCTTGTCATTTTCTTGGTAATTCACTTGTTGCTTGGTCCTCTAGAAAACAAAGTTCAGTTGCACAATCCACAGCTGAATCTGAATATGTAGCTGCTGCTAGTGCTTGCTCACAAATTCTTTGAATTGTTCAAACACTTAAGGACTATGGGTTGATCTAGATAGTGTTCCATTATTTTGTGATAACACTAGTGCCATTTGCATTGCTAAAAAACCCGTGCAACATTCTAGAACTAAGCACATTGACATTAGGTATCACTTTCTCTGTGATAATGTTAAAAAAGGAAACATTGTGCTTCACCATGTAGATACCGAACAACAGTTGGCTGACATTTTTACAAAACCTTTGGATTTCACTCGTTTTTTGTTACATTCGTAGTGAAATAGGGGTTATGCATCCTCATGGCTTAAATTGAGGGGGAGCTTTCAGATTTGGGATTTGAATTTAAAAATAATATGAGCATAATATTTCATACATATATGACTTTGTGATTCCTTTTACATGCTGAAAGTTCTTACTACATTACTCGTGTTATACATTTTGTAGTTTTTGCCATGACTAGTAATTGAAATAATTACTTACACTAAGTCTAGTCATGATCGAACTTTCTTGCTGTTTTGAACCTGTTGCATGCTCATAAGTTCTTTTAAAAGAATTAATGAAGTAAGCAACTTACATGTTGAGTTTTTATGTTCAAATGAAGAAATGAGAAAAGATCAAGAGAATATGCATGCATCACACTTCTTCTTTTGAGATGGCGTATCATTCCACTTAGATATGAACTTGGAAGAAGTTGTGTATGACTAAAACCATGTCCTTAAGCTTCTAATTGTCAAATGACATAGGCTTGGCTTGGTTGGTTAGAATTAGGCAGATGCGGCATATAATCTCTTGCAAATGTCATATGTTAAAAATTTGTGCTTTAAAGAAGATAAAATTGCAGCAACAAGTGTCATCATTTCAGGTCTTGAAACAGTTAAGTCTGTGAGATCATGACTTGCTAAAATTGTAAATTACATTTGATCTCTAGCATGGCATACACTACTTTATGTATCTCATTGTTGTGATAGTGTAAGTTACTTGATAGTATGACTTGGATGAGCTTTGTTTATATGTATATGTTATAATGTGCTCATAACAAATTAAAATTTCTCTTTTGTACCTTGCTGAATACATTGTCAAAGGCGGAGAAGTATGCAAGGGGGATAAATATGTATAGGAGGAGAAATTTATTTCTATCTCATTTGATTTTCAAAAAGGAGGAGAAATTATTTTCAAAACTTTTCATGTGAATAAGCCAATGTTCGGATTTTAAGTGGTGTTGCCAATGCATTCATCAAGGGTGAATTGTGAGACCTATGTGTGTTGAATACATTGGCTTGTGTTGAATACATTTGTTTTGACGATAAAAGTTTTGAATACTACCAAAACACCTTTCTAACATGGTCCGACAATAGATCCGGCTTGTTTTGGATTGCTCCGGTGCTAGGTCCTGCTGGCTTTGGTAAGCTCCGGTGCTAGGTCTGACTAGCTTTGGTAAGCTCCAGCGCTAGGTCCGTCTAGCTTTGGTAAGCTCCGGTTCAAGGTCTGGTTAGCTTTGGTAAGGTCCGGTGCTTGATCGGAGTGGTTCTGCTTTTATTTTGAAATATTTCAAACATGTTTTACATCTATGGAAAGTTTGCTTAGTATTATTTTTCTAAGTTTTTGGTGTGTTTTTGTGGTTATTGTTGTTATCAATTTGCTATGGTTTGCAACATGCTTGTGTGAGGTGCTCACGTAAGGTGTTGTGGTTATCGGAACTAACTAGAGTCAAGTCAAGGACTTGTTCTCGGAAGTATTGGTTGTTTATTCATGTGAAGGTGTTGCTTGAGTTAAATACATGGATACTAGTCTTAGGGAGAAGATGAGGTTCAACAACCAAGTTCAGGAGGAATTGTGTTTGAGTTGATCGGAAGGTTACGCAACATGTTTAAATCAAGAACAATGCATGTGAAGGTATTGTGGACGTTCTTGGAAGATATTTGCACTTGTGAAAGGAGTGCATGGATGTAGCTACATGGTTCATAGGCGTGATGAAAAGATGTGGACATGAAGAATTGGTTGCAAAGGTCCAATCGACTAGGTTATGGACTTAGGCTGTGGCTGATTCGTGTTTGACTCGAATATGGAATGTTTTGAGTTGGTTATGATAGGATTTCGTGTGGGTCAGGAATTTGAGTTGTTTTAGGAATGTGTTATACGTTCCTAAGGTGTTTGTAAGTCTTAAGATTGCTTCTATCTGCGTATAGAAGAGTCTTGATCAGTTATGGAAAGTTTCAATTCGTGAATTGAGTAGGATTAGAGTCCTAGTGAGGTTTGGGTTGGTCTAAGGGCTGGTTATATAAGTAAGGGAGGCCAGAGCTCATGGTACACGACTTTGGGGCTGTTCCTTGTCAGTTTTGATCAATAAAATTTGTAGTCTAAAGGAGCTTTTGTGCCTTGCTTGTCCGACCTGTTTTCTTCAAGTCTTTATCGTCGAGTTTTTGCAGAGCACTACCTTGCTTAGGTGATTTTATCATAACTCGAGTTTTAAAGATCCGATTGACATGATTCTTTTTTATTTATCTTCACAACTATATTTTCTATAATATACGAAAATTTCACGGTCATTGGACTTTTGGTTTTGGATCCACACGAGTTTCTTTGCAGTATTCCAAAACTGCTTTTCTTGGGTAAAACAGATTGACCTTTGTTTGATCTTTCGATCGTAGCTAGAATTTTTCTCGATGGATTTTCGTGATTCTTGTTGTGACATCTTCGTAACTTGATTCTCCACAATCTCTACTTTTTTAGTTACAATTGATCACATTTAGATTAGTTGCGCACATGATTTCTTTAACAGATCGTTTTTCTGCCGATGGATTTTTTGTTGCTTCAGCTGAAAAGTTTTAATCTACCATTCACTCCCCCTCTGGTATCTTTACACGTGCTATTCGATCCTACAACCCCGTGAGATGGGGTGTAGCGGCTGAGCCTGGCACTGGGGTGCGTGGAGGTGAGCGCTTCGTGGTGCCTTCCTGAATGTTGGCTCAAAGTCTTAGTTTAGGTCAAACCCAAGTGAAAATCCTTTTTGAGAGCAAACCATAGGTTTAGGCCGAACTTGTTCGGGTTCCTGTTGGAACTAGTCCGTTTGGGCTGGTCTTCTCCGTTTTGGGATGGACCAAGAGATGCTTTGTGAGTTCGGACTTGTCCGTTTGGGGACGGACTAGTCTGTTTTACACTTGGTGAGAGTTTTCGAGGATAAGTCTCGGAAGGCCGGAGTTGTCCGCCCTAGTGGCCAGACTAGTCTAGGCCTACCACACTTGTCCGTTTTTAGATGAACCAAGAGGTAATGTGTGACTTTGGACTAGCCCGTTGTGAGCCTGACTAGTCCGTTGTGGTGTGAGGAGAAAGATTCTAGGACTAATTCTCGGAGGCCGGACTTGTCCGCCCCTGTGGCCAGACTTGTCCATTTTGAGATGGACCAAGAGGTTGTGTCTGAGTTTGGACTAGTCTGTTTTTGGGCAAACTAGTCCAGTATGCCATGACCATATGAAAATCAAACATTGGCGGGTATAGAGCACTTTTGCAGAAGTGTGACGTCGAGTGGCCCCAGTAGGACGGACTAGTCCGGGGTTCTGGCCGGACTAGTCCGCACTTTAGTCGGTGCCAACGGTTGGCTAACGAGACCCCTATAAAAAGGGATCCTCCGGCCTTCATTCCAACTCTTTTTAACCCTAGCGCCACCAAAAGCATCCTAGAACCTTCCAAAACCTTCTCACCTGCGTACTTTCCCTCTAAAACTAAATCTTGAGTGGATTAGGGTTTGGGATAAGGAGGAAGGAAGAACTTCGTGCTTTGGCTCTCGGTTTGATCTCTTGCACTTGGTGTTGCATCTTTGTGACTTGTGGCTGTTGAGATTCGTGTTTTTGTTTCTCTTGATCATTTGTGGGAAGCCCCAAGAACATTGTAGTTGTCCCTTGTGATATAGTGAAAACAAAGTTGTCCTCGAGACGACTTGGAGAGGGAAGGGTTGAGCAACCCGCCCTTCGTTGGCTCCTCAACAAGGACGTAGGTTCCTGTGTGGAACCGAACCTCGTGATAAACACCGTGTATCTCTTGTCGCTTTATTTTCTCGTTGATCATTAGAATTCCTTCTAGCATTTATCTTGTTCATCTTGTTCATCATCATAATCTTGAAATCTAATGTTTCGTACTTGTCAATCCAAGATGTATTAGGTTTCTAGTTAGTGCATCTACTTTTTGTTCAATTAAAATCCAAGAAAAATCAATAAAAATCAATTTTTTAGGGTTTTACTGTGCACTGCCAGGACTGTCTGCCCCTGAGCCAGACCAGTCCGACCCCTTGAATTTAATCTTGTTTTATTAAGTCATTTCACCTATTCACCCCCCCTAGGCAAATTTCAGTTGGTATCAAAGCAAGTCTCTCCACCAAGAGACTAACCACTAGGAGAGAAGATGACAAGAAAGGGTGAAAACGAGAATCCGGTGATCATTGACGGTGATGGTACACATGTCAAGACAAACAATGTTGATGTTTTGAAGGATGATCTCAACGATAATGAGGAAGTCTGCCAACTCAAAGCTAGGTCTTCCCAAGAAGGAGATCAAGGACTTCTATGGGAGTAGTCAACAAGACCACCTGATATCATTTCAATTATTAGTGTTTAACTTTTAACAACCAATACTTGTCTATTTCCATGGGGAAGCCTCCTCAATTTAATGAAAATGATTACACAATGTGTAAGCATAACATGAATATGCACCTAATTTCCTTAAACCCTAGGATTTGGCAAATTGTGTTGACAGGTGTACATCTTTCAAAAAATGAGGAGGACATCACTCTGGAGCAAGCTTTCCTACTCCACCGCAATGCTCAAGCGGTTGTTGTAATCACCTCCTCCTTGACTCGAGAGGAATTCAATTGAGTTGATGGATTGGAGGTGGCCAAGGACATTTGGGACACACTCAAGATGGCACATGAAGGGAATCGAGTCATGCGGGAGGCGAAGATTGAGATGATCGAAGGAGAGCTTGAGAGGTTTACCATCATGGATAGTGAGACCCCCAAGATGTCTACAACTGCCTCAAGGTCCTTGTCGAAGTGTGCTAACGACACTTTCCCCGGTACTACTAAGAGGTAGTCCGTGGAGGTTCCTTTTCGAAAGGGCGTAAACTCGAAAAATTCAGAACAAGGTGAACACGAGAATTTTTACTTGGTTCGAGCCGCCTCAGCATAATACCCTACTCCACCGGAGTGTGTTGTATTAAGTGTTTGTGTATGATTGCGTCTGTGCTTGAGTATTGTTGGTACCCTATGGACCAGGTACCCTCGCCTAACAGAAAGTCAATGTAGCCTAGAGGGGAGGGTGAATAGGCTTTTTGAACTTTTGTCGATCCCTTAAACACTTAACAGATTTATCAAAATAGGGAGATCGGACTAGTCCGGTACTGTGCGGAATAGTACGGTATGTGCGGACTAGAAAGATCAAGATTGTTTAGTAATTTCACTTCTAGTACCCTATGCAGCGGAAAGTAATTTGCAACTTGGATGTATTACGACAATGAAACAATGTATGGCAAAGATCAAATTTAGTTTCAATGATTCAACGTCAATTACACAAGATTATGTAAACCCTAGAATATGATGAACGATGAAACAAAAGTGTGCGAGACAAGATTTTTATCCCGTGGTTCGATTCCCAAAGAGGAAACCTACATCCACGTTGAGGAGTCCACGGAGGACCGGGTCTTCACCAACCATACCCTCGTCGAATCCCCACGGATGCCGATTCTCTTCCACTAATCATAAAGGGGCAAATAGCTCATTCAAGGGGCCTTCTCACAAGTTGAGGGATCCCCAAGAATTACAATGAAGAACACCAACAAACACACTCAAAAGATATACAATAAACAACAAGAGTGTCTAAGAGATCAAACTCAAGAGCCCAAGATCATGTGGAACAAGTCTCTCCTTTTATCAATTGCTAATCCTCAAAGATTTGATCCTTTTCGGGTAAGAATGTGTGGAGAGATGTGTACTTTGGGCTCTTGGAAGGTGTGACGGCGCAGAGAGTCGAGAGTTATTGATGTATGGCCATACACCTCTATTAATACTAGGGTTTCCAAAAGTTACCATTAGGGTTTGCGATGTTCGGACTAGTGGACTCCGGACTAGGGGTGTCAACAGGTTGGTTTCGGGTCGGGTAGAGCAAATACCCGACCCGGACTAAAACTGCCCGTGGGTAAAATTTCGTTCCCGTAGCCGTACCCGCGGATAAAATTTCATACCTGTACCTGTACCTGATGGGTTTCGGGAAGTTTTCGGATACCTGTCGGGTATGACAAAACATAACAAAAGAATCCATAAATCATAATTTAAATGTTGAACAGCTTAAATAACATATCAAATTTCAATTTTCAGCAGCTAATTCAACCATACGACATACACCATACAAACAGACACCATTCACCTTCACTACAGATCTTAGGAATTAATTAAGCCATTTCAAGGAGGAAGAAGCTAACTGTAACCATAATAATTCATTCAAATGCGTCTTCAAATGAGGGTACCAGAAGAGGTGTTAGGGTTTGTTTAGTGGGCCGAGTTATATTTCTTGGGTCTGGATTTAAGAAATCGGATAAGCCGACGGATACCCGCGGGTAACAAATCATACCCGTACCCGTACCCGAAATATGTCGGGTTGGGTCGGGTACGGGTTGTACCCACGGGTAAAAAAATGTACCCGTATCCAGCAGGTACAATACCCAACGGGTACCTGTACCCGCGGGTACAATTGCCATCACTACTCCGAACTAGTCCAGTGTGCAGCATGAGGAGAACCCTAAGTGTTGAGATATACCGGACTAGTCCGTTATCAGTGCAGACTAGTCCATTTTTAGTCTGAAACTTTTTGGACTAGCTCGGTTGATATCGGACCAGTCCGGTGCAGTGAACACCGTGAAGAACTGAGGACAAGTCCGCACTTGGAGGGACTTGTCTGATTTTAGTAAGAGAGTTTTCGGACTAGTCCGACAGGACAAGTTCGGGTTTGGAGGACTTGTTCGATTCTAGTCAAAGGATTATCGGACTAGTCCTATGGATATCGGACTTGTCCGTTTTTGTGCAGATGTGAAGTGCTGAGGACTAGTCCGCACTAGGGGGGACTACTCCGATCTGAGTCAAAAAATATCGGACTAGTCCGGTTTTCCTGTGAATTGTACAGTGAGCTGAATTATTTATTCACTTCAGCTCTTGGGGTGTGTTTCTCCGACACACTCCATACAAAATAATCTAATATTTTCAGCTCTTGAGCTCTTTTCCCTTTAGATCCTCATTCTCCTTCCTTTTTGCGCTTTCTTCCTAATTTCTTTAAAACCTGCGCTCATCTCAACAATTTTGTTAGGATCTCATTTGTTTGTCATACATCAACCAAAACCCACAAGGGGTGCCTAGATGCACTTTCAATCTCCCCCTTTTGGTGATTGATGACAACCAATTGAGATTTACACAAATATGATAAAAGTTCAGATTTACATAAAGTGTGCACAAATGAGCTTTGTGCAAAATAGGCAATGTAGGCATAAGACATATGTGCACTCTTTATGGTGGGGTGCAAAACTATGTGTGTGAGGAATAATATTTATGTGAATATCACAAGGGGAATAATCATAATAACATCAAGAATCTCAAGCATACATATCAATTTTAAACATAAACCATTGATCATAAGCATAACATAGTCATCTTTTCACACAACATGTCCAAAAGTATGAGAGAGCATCATTAAAGTTTTACAAATCCAAAAGCATGACATAGTCGCAACAAAAACACAAATAGAGCTCTCTCTCTCTCAAACTAAAGCTACAACCTATGACTCCCCCTCAATCTCTCCCCCTTTGGCATCAAGGCACCAAAAAGAAGGAGAGGAGGGATCTACTTGTCGCCGCCGGCTCATTCCTCGCTATCAGTCCTTTCGTCATCTTCATCATCAGGTTGAGGAGGAGGAGGAGAGGAAGCACTTGTCGTGCTCCCGAACACCAAAGTAAGCAAGCTCGGAAGGTGAAATAGGAGGAAGCTCCAAGAAGTCAGAGGTGGAGTCCTCTGAGATGACTGGAGACCCAAGAGGCTCAATCTCCAGTTTTTGACAAATGGCTTCGACATTGTCCTTCATGTACCTCATTTGCTCTTTTCTTGCCTTTTTCATCTTGTGAACCTTCATCTCAGTCTTGCGGCAAGAGCCAAAGATAGCAGCCACGTACTGCATGATTCCACTAGCGGACCCTTTATTAGAAGGAGGAGCCCTTGAGCTAGATGGATGTCTTGCCTCCCCTTGGGCTCTCCTAGGAGCATGTTCATTTGAAACATTAGATGGAGCAGTTGGAAGAACATCTTGAGGCGGCTTCTGAGGCCTTAAAGTTGTATGCTCAACATCCTTCACAAATTCTATGCCTGTTAACTTCTCTATCATAAACACGATATATGGTGCATAGCCATAGGAGCGATTAGGGGTGCAGGAGATGTTTACCATGTCGTTCCAGATGAAGTCAAAGATATCAGATTTCCTCTTCTTGCTAATCACTTTAATCAAGGTTCTCAAGTAACCTTGTACACTCCCGGCATCTCCATCCTTTGGAGCAATTGTCTTCTGGAGCACTCTATTGAGAACCATGAAGAAAGGCTTCATGGTCTTGGTTGAGGGAGGATTGTACATGAGGCGAGTATCATAAAGAAATCCCATCTTATCCTTCTCCAAAACACCAAGATTGTGAATCACAATTTCATCGCTGCCAGTATCCTCAAGGTGCAGCAACATGGCAAACTCAGGATAAGTAATTGTATCCATGAGTCATCCAAGTCACCCTCTCTTCTTCATTGCTGGCAAAATAGCAAGTTGCATAGAACTGATCAATGACTTCATCATTCCAATTGCATCTGAAAGCAAACAAGTCCTTTAAACCATGCCTCTCTGCAGCCTCTACCACTTCATCAAAAGCACCACAGTTCTTTCTTTCAGAATGCATTCATTCGATCGATTGGTTGCGGACTACTGGAGTCTTCATCTGAAGGTACACGGTACTATAGTAGTCCGCATGAAAGTGACTCCAAAATCATGGGTTTGTTGCCTTCTTGCCACTGCTATAGACATCAATCTTCCGGAGATTCCATGCTACATAACTCCCCTTGCCATTGAACTTCTCTTCTTAGGAGTTTCTATTCCCTTGTCATGGAGAAGTCATCTCCAAAGGATCAATTGGGCCGGAAGCAAGTCGCTTTCCTTTGCCCTTTGTTTGGCGTGGAGCCGCCGAGCTAGGACTAGCCGTATCTTTCCCTCTGGAGGTAGGTTTCTTAGCTGGAACCTTCCGCCGCACCCTAGGTGGAGTGGGAGAGGGCTCGACAGCACGCTCTTGTCTTTTTTTTGGCGCGAGACTCTGAGACACGTGGCGCCACATCTTGATCCATCTCGGCTTCTAAGTCAGAGATGTTTTCATTTGACATGATTCTGACAAGGACGATATAGAGGATATGGATGAGTAACGATGACAAGGAGTTGCATTGAATTTATATAAGTTAGTGTTTGATCGGGGCATACCAGACTTGTCCGCCCTGAGAACTGACTAGTCCGTTATACGACTGTTCAAAACCTAACATGATGAAATTTTAGATTACTCAATGCAAAAGTGTTCTAGGGTAAATGGAACACATCACTAGAGCATGTATTGGCCAGAAGTGCTATGCTTTTTGAGCAAGAACAAAGAAAATCAAAGATTCTTGGGTTTGGAGATGAATTTACAAAATCCTATGATTTGAGGCGTTGAGGAGGTTGTTGATGCGGTCTAGTTTGTGGTCTTCGATCCCCTTGCAATTGAGACCAAATCCTAGCGAAACTTAGTGGATTTGATGGAGATTTTGCAAAATCGCCTTGGGAGCACTCGAGTGAAGAGAGAAAACATGAGAGTAGTTGTGAGGAGGAAGAAGATTAGGGTTATGGAGTTGAAAAATTGGACTAGTCCGTGGTCTCAGCGGACCAGTCTGGACTACCAGAAAACTCAGCGGACTAGTCTGTAGTGTGCGGACTAGTCCGGGGTAACCACGGACTAGTTCGTGGTCACCAGGATGGAAAAAAAAAGACCTTTTGTATATATTCGAAGGTGCTTAAAAAGAAAACATGGGGTAAAAACACACAAATAATCTTGATGATTATGTTCAGTAAACATACACCAATCAAGCTATAACCATAATTCACCAAGATCAAGTAATTAACATAGTTTTTCGGAGAAAATAGAGAGAGATGATTTTTCAAAACAATAAACATGCTTTTGAAGATGGCATACAGGTATGCAAGTTTTCAAGTCACGTTCCGAGCATCAAGGATATTTAGTTCATTTCGGAGCTCACAAAAGCGTGAAAACGAGAATCCGGTGATCATAGACGGTGATGTTACACATGTCAAGACAAATAATGTTGATGTTTTGAAGGATGATCCCAATGATAATGAGTAAGTCTGCCAACTCAAAGCTAGGTCTTCCCAATAAGGAGATCAAGGACTTCTATGGGAGTAGTCAACAAGACCACCCGATATCCTTTCAATTATGAGCGTTTAACTTTTAACAACCAATACTTGTCTATTTCCATGGGGAAGCCTCCTCAATTTGATGAAAATGATTACACAATGTGGAAGCATAACATGAAGATGCACCTAATTTCCTTAAACCCTAGGTTGTGGAAAATTGTGTTGACAGGTGTACATCTTTCAAGAATAAGGATGACATCACTCCGGAGCAAGCTTTCCTACTCCACCGCAATGCTCAAGCGATTGTTGTAATCACCTCCTCCTTGACTCGAGAGGAATTCAATCGAGTTGATGGATTGGAGGTGGCCAAGGACATTTGGGACACACTCAAGATGGCGCATGAAGGGAACCGAGTCATACGGGAGGCAAAGATTGAGATGATCGAAGGAGACCTTGAGTGGTTTACCATCATGGATAGTGAGGCCCCCAAGATGTGTACAACTGCCTTAAGGTCCTTGTCGAAGTGTGCTAATGACACTTTCCCCAGTACTACTAATAGGTAGTCCGTGGAGGTTCTTTTTCGAAAGGGAGTAAACTCGAAAAATTCAGAACAAGGTGAACACAAGAATTTTTACTTGGTTTGAGCCGCCTCAGCATAATACCCTACTCCACAGGGGTGTGTTGTATTAAGTGTTTGTGTATGAGTGCGTCTGTGCTTGAGTATTGTCGATACCCTGTGGACTAGGTACCCTCGCCTAAAAAAAGTGAATGTAGCCTAGAGGGGAGGATGAATAGGCTATTTGAACTTTTGTCGATCCCTGAAACACTTAGCAGATTTATCAAATACAGGCACATCGGACTAGTTTGGTACTGTGCGGACTAGTACGGTATGCACCGACTAGAAAGATCAAGATTGTTTAGTAATTTCACTTCTAGTACCCTATGCAGCGGAAAGTAATTTGCAACTTGGATGTATTACGACAATGAAACAATCTATGGAAAAGATCAAATTTAGTTTCAATGATTCAACGTCAATTACACAAGATTATGTAAACCCTAGAATATGATGAACGATGAAACAAAAGTGTGCGAGACAAGATTTTTATCCCGTGGTTCGATTCCCAAAGAGGAAACCTACATCCATGTTGAGGAGTCCATGGAGGATCGGGTCTTCACCAACCCTACCATCGTCGAATCACCACGGAGGCCGATTCTCTTCCACTAATAATAACGTGGCAAATAGCTCATTCAAGGGGCCTTCTCACAAGTTGAGGGATCCCCAAGAATTACAATGAAGAACACAACCAAACACACTCGAAAGATATACAATAAACAACAAGAGTGTCTAAGAGATCAAACTCAAGAGCTCAAGATCGTGTGGAACAAGTCTCTCCTTTTATCGATTGCTAATCCTCAAAGATTTGATCCTTTTCAGGTTACAATGTGAGGAGATATGTGTATTTTGGGTTCTTGCAAGGTGTGACGGTGCAGAGAGTCGAGAGTTATTGATGTATGGCCATACACCTCTATTAATACTAGGGTTTCCAAAAGTTATCGTTAGGGTTTGCGATGTCCGGACTAGTCTGTGGTGGACTCTGGACTAGGGGTGTCAACGGGTTGGGTTCGGGTCGGGTAGAGTAAATACCCGACCCGGACTGAAACTGCCCGCGGGTAAAATTTTGTTCCCGTAGCCGTACCCGGGGGTAAAATTTCATACTCGTACCCGTACCTGACACGTTTCGGGCAGTTTTTGGGTACTCGTCGGGTATGACCAAACATAACAAAAGAATCTATAAATCATAATTTAAATGTTGAACAGCTTAAATAACATATCAAATTTCAATTTTCAGCAGCTAATTCAACCATACGACATACACCATACAAACAAACACCATTCACCTTCCCTACAAATCTTAGGAATTAATTAAGCTATTTCAAGGAGGAAGAAGCTAACTACAACCATAATAATTCATTCAAATGCGTCTTTAAATGAGGGTACCAGAAGAGGTGTTAGGGTTTGTTTAGTGGGTCGAGTTATATTTCTTGGGTCTGGATTTAAGAAATTGGGTAACCCATCGGATACCCGCGGGTAACAAATCATACCCGTACCTGTACCCGAAATATGTTGGGTCGGGTTGGCTACGGGTTGTACCCACGGGTAAAAAAACATACCCGTATCCATCAGGTACAATACCCGACGGGTACTTGTACCTGCGGGTACAATTTTCATCACTACTCCGGACTAGTCTGGTGTGCGGCATGTGGAAAACCCTAAGTGTTGAGATATACCAGACTAGTCCGTTATCAGTGCAGACTAGTCCATTTTTAGTCAGAAACTTTTTGGACTAGTCCGGTTGATATCGGACTAGTCCGATGCGGTGAACACCGTGAAGAACTGAGGACAAGTCCGCACTTGGAGGGACTTGTCCGATATTAGTAAGAGAGTTTTCGGACTAGTCCGGCAGATATCGAACTTGTCCGGTGTAGTGAAAAATTGTGGGGCTAAGGACAAGTCCGGGCTTGGAGGACTTGTCCGATTCTAGTCAAAGGATTATCGGACTAGTCCTATGGATATCGGACTTGTCCGTTTTTGTGCAGATGTGAAGTGCTGAGGACTAGTCCGCACTAGGGGGGACTACTCCGATCTTAGTCAGAGAGATATCGGACTAATCCGGTGTATATTGGAGTAGTCCGGTTTTCCTGTGAATTGTACAGTGAGTTGAATTATTTATTCACTTCAGCTCTTGGGGTGTGTTTCTCTGACACACTCCATACAAAATAATCTAATCTTTTCAGCTCTTGAGCTCTTTTCCCTTTAGATCCTCATTCTCCTTCCATTTTGCGCTTTCTTCCTAATTTCTTTAAAACCTGCGCTCATCTCAACAATTTTGTTATGATCTCATTTTTTTGTCATAAATCAACCAAAACCCACAAGAGGTGCCTAGATGCACTTTCAATCTCCCCCTTTTTGGTGATTGATGAAAACCAATTGAGATTTACAGAAATATGATAAAAGTTCAGATTTACATAAAGTGTGCACATATGAGCTTTGAGCAACATAGGCAATGTAGACATAAGACATATGAGCAACACGGTCAAGTCGCTCTTAGTTAGTCCTTGGATTATCATGTTGCGGGCTTTGTTGTTGTTGTTGACATCTCTTAGGTTTGTAGCCGTGACTTGATCGTTCGGCGGCACGTCGTAAGGCTTGTACACTTTTTCCCATATCGCGAAGCCTTGAGCCTGGATAAAAGCTTCCATGTGTGCCTTCCAAACCTTAAAATAATTACCAGCAAACACACAAGGTTTTGCCGAGTATTTCTCCATGAGGATTAGTCAAAAACACATGTGAATCACAAAGATTAGAGCACCGTGGCTCTGATACCAATTGTAGGATCGAAGAGCACGTGTAAAGCTACCAGAGGGGTGTCAATGGTAGATTAAAACTTTTCAGTGGAAGCAACAAAAAATCACTCGGTAGAAAAACAATCTGTTAAAGAAATCATGTGTGAGACTAATCTAAAGGTGATCACCTGAAACTAAAAAAGTATAGATTGTGGAGACTCAAGTTACAAAGATGTCACAACAAGAATCACGAAAATCCGTTGAGAAAAACTCAAGTTATGATCGGAAGATCAAACAAAGGTTGATCTGTTTTACCCAAGAAAAACAGTTATGGAATACTGCAATGAAACTCGTGTAGATCCAAAACTGCAAATCCAATGGCCGTGCAATTTTCACAGATTATATAAAATCAAGTTTTGAGGAGAACCCAAAAATAAACACATCAATCAGATATGTAAAACTCGAGTTATGATAAAACCACCAAAGCAAGGTAGTGCTATGCAGAAACTCGACGAGAAAGACTTGAAGAAAACAAGTCGGATTAACAAGGCACAAAAGCTCATTTAGACTACAATTTTATTTATCGAAATGACAAGGAACAGCCCCAAGTTCATGCAGCATGAGCTCTGGCCTCCCTTGCTTATATAACTAGCCCTTAGGCCAACCCAAATCTATCTAGGACTCTAATCCTACTCAATTCACGAATTGAAACTTTCCATAACTGCTCAAGACTCTTCTATACGCAGATAGAAGCAATCTTAAGACTTCCAAACACCTTAGGTACATATCCCACATTCATAAAACAACTCAAATTCGTGACCCACACAAAATCCTATCATAACCAACTCAAAACTTTCCATATTTGAGTCAAACACGACTCAGCCGCAGCCTGAGTCCATAACCTAGTCGATTGTACCTTTCTGACCAATTCTTTACGCCCACATCCCTTCATCACGCCTTGGAACCATGTAGCTACGTCCATGCACTCCTTGCACACGTTTAAACATCTTCCAGCAACGTCCACAATACCTTCATATGCATTGTTCTTGATTCAAACATGTTGCGCAACCTCCTGATCAACTCAATCACAATTCCTCCCGAAATTTGTTGTTGAACCTCATATTCTCCCTAAGACTAGTTCAATGGTCCCGTCACCAGCCATGTCTTGAACTCAAGCAACACCTGCACATGAATAAACAACCAATACTTCCGAGCACAAATCCTCGACTTGACTCTAGTTAGTTCCGATAACCACGACACCTTACGTGAGCACCTCACATAAGCATGTTGCAAACCATAGCAAATTGATGACAACAATAACCACTAAAACACACCAAAAACTTAGTAAGAGAATAATAAGCAAACTTTCCATAGATGTAAAACAAGTTCAAAATATTTCAAAGTAAACAGAACTACCGTGATCAAGCACCAGACCTTGCCAAAGCTAACCAGACCTTGAACCGGAGCTTACCAAAGCTAGTCGGACCTAGCGCCGGAGCTTACCAAAGCTAGTCGGACCTAGTGTCGAATCTAACCAAAGCTAGTCGGACCTAGCGCCAGAGCTATCCAAAACAAGCCGGACCTATCGTCGGACCTTGTTAGAAAGGTGTTTTGCTAGTATTCAAAAATTTTATCGTCAAAACAAATATATTCAACACAAGCCAATGTATTCAGCACACATAGGTCTCACAGGGGTAGGCAACTCTTCCGCGCACGATGGGGGGAGGGGGGGACATCCTAACGGTGGAGGTGGTAGATCCCAGAGGTGGATCAGCCGACACAATCATCGCGCAGAGGACGAACGGCGGGGCGGATCAATCTCCCAAGACAGTGGGGAGGCAGATCGATCTGTCGGGGCCAGTCCATCCAAAGGAGGCAATGGGGTCGAGAAGGCGGTGGGAGACGGATCGATCAGGACGGTGGAGAGGTGTATCGTGGGGTGGGGAGATTGATCGATCTGTGGGGGGCGGGAGGCGGATCGACCTGTGCAGGATGGGGACGGGAGATATCGGGGGCAGCAGGAAGTCTACCGACCGAAGATGGGATGGGCTGTTGGGCTTAAATCATAGAGTTAACCAGATGTTGAATCACATAAATTAGTCCAAGACAACAAATATAAACATATATCTTTGTATTTTTATTGTTTTATAAGCTACAGTACGTAATGCCTAGGCAACGCCTAAGCACGCTTAGGTGCTACGCGGAGGGTTACCTAGCGCCTTGCTGGCCCCTGCTTTGAGCCCTCCTTTATGATCTCAATGCACTTGATACACACACCCTCACACATACTACGCTAGTCTAAATTCAACTTATAAGAAATCCTAATTTCTACTCTTGAGTCTTCCATCCCCGCTTCAATCTTTTCCATTTTGGAGGGTAATGCGTCCATTTCAATTTCACACATGTGCTTAAGATCAACTAAGCTCATTAGTCTCACTACAAGAAACGCTGATACTTATGCCGGACAGGTTAATTTACGTCGGCTGGCCGACGTAATTTACTTAACTTACATCAGCTGTAGAGAACCGACACAAGTAATTTAACCTATGTCGGCTGCCGACTTAAGTAATTAGCCCGACAACAGTTAATGATCCCTTACGTCGGCCCGGACAATAGGCCGACGTAAATAAGTGGGCCGACGTAAATAAGCCTTAACTTACGTCGGATAATAGGATGGCCGTCGTAAGTTAGGTCGACCAATGTAAGTTGAATATTTAGCCGACGTAAGTTACGTATTTTAACCTACCCCGCGCGCGCCTTCTCTTTTCTTCCTTACCCGCTGCTTTCTCTTCTCCCCGCCGCCCGCTCCCGACGCCGCCGCTCCCCGCCGCGCCGCTACCAGGTATCCTCCCCTCCCCTCCCCTCTTCGTCGACCTCCGGCCCGGCTCCCCCGCCCCCTCCCTTAGCTACCGCCGACCTGCCCTCCCTCCCCGATTGTCATCGTCCGGTCCTCCCTCCCCTCCCCCTCCACCTCCCCTACACGGTCGAGCACCGCCCCCCTCCCCCTCCCCTCCCCGCCCCCCTCCCCCTCCCCCTCCACCTCCCCTCTCTGGCCCCCCTCCCCCTACCCTCCCTGGCCGACGGCCACCCTACCTCCCCCTCCCCTCCCCGGCCCCCCTCCCCTACACAGACCACCCACCCCCACCCCCTCCCCAGCAGAATAGGCCCCCACCCCCTCCACAGACCCCCACCCCCACCCCACACCCCCTCCACATTGAAATTTGAATTTAATTGAATTGCTACATTTAAATTTGATTTGAATTGATTTAAATTGAATTGTTCAGTTTTGAAATTGAATTGAAACGAATTGTTTAAATTATGCTTAAATTCCTTAATTGTTTATTTACTTATGTTTAATTAGTTAATTTGCTTACTTTAGATTATGTTTATTTAATTATACTTAAGTGATTAAGTTGCTTAATTGTGCTTAATTTGCTTAGTGTAGATTATGCTTAATTAGTGTAGTGTAGATTATGCTTAATTGGTTTATGTCGACGGCGGCGTCGGGGGCGGCTGGCTGTTGGGGCACTTAGGTTCTGTCGTGGCTATAGATGGCAATGGGATGTGTCGGGCCGGCCCGGCCCGAGCCCGACCGGTCTCGTGTATGAAAACATTATGCCCGGCGCGGCCCGGAAATTTGCCGTGCCAGCACGACGGTCCATAAGCCAAAGCCAAGCACGACGGATCCCATTTTTCCCTGTCTGGCCGTGCCGGGCCCATTCGCGGGCCGAGCGTGCCGTGCCTGGCCGAGCCTTGGTATATATGTAGCGTATATACGGCCCATCGGGCCCAACCCTAGCGTATATAGGCAGTGTGGGTCACGATTGTGACCCATGACTGGTGACATGAGGTGAATCGTTAGGTTTAAGTGTATATGGGCCAGGCGGCCCATTACTAACCCTAAAAGTCTGTAGCTAGGTAGCTCTTCGACGCAAGGACCCCCGTACGTTCACATCGGCGTGTTTGTGAGTACGTATAAGTCAATAAAAACTCCAAAAATGGATGTTGCGAGTATTTGTCCTTGACTCGCAAGATCCGTAAGGCAACAGGTTTCCGAGCTAACCAGTTGCCCCCCTTTGTACTTTAAGAACTGCACCGGATAGGGGGGTGTAGTGTTAAATATGCGGCGTTATGCTGCCGAAATTTCTTGATTTCAGAGACGGATGATAATCAAACATTGATGAATCGTTTGGGTTAAGTGACCAACCTACATGGGCACAACATGCAATAAGTGTGATCGTGCCGTGTAGACCATTGTAGTTCTGGCCTCCTCCACAGCTTCTTCGCCAATAGTTTCGTCGTCTCGCTGGGGTCCTCCCTCGCCTCCTCTGGACGAGAGTCTAGGAGTCGTCGCTCGTTGGGCTTGCCTCGCATCCTCATAGTTCAATACGAGGCAACAGAGCCAAGGGTGGCCGAGCTGGGTCTGAGGTCAAGCCCGAGCATGGCCCGTGTCGGGCTTCAAATTGGCACGGACCCAGTTCAGTGTCTCTCTCATTATTTCCTCTATCATGCATAAATTAATGATAAACTAACGATAATTTGTCTGGCTATTAATTGCAGAGTCAAACATGGGCGAAGATCGTAGTTGGATGTACACTGGTTGGAAGAGCAGAACTGGTGGTCATTCAGATGAGTGGTACGCCAAGACAGAAGCTTCTGTGGAACGAGCTTTTTTGTTGTCAAATAGTGATAAGGCGTGGTGCCCATGTACGAAATGCCGAAACGGAATGTTTTTGGACAAAGTGGAACTTACGATGCACTTGTGTCGAAACGGGTATGTGTCACATTATGAGTTGTGGAACTTCCACGGCGAGACGGTTTCTCAAGATGTACAAGAAGTGGAAGCGAACAATGATGATGCCACAGAGGTTGATATGATGGATGAGATGCTGGAAGCTATACAACCAGAGCTTACAGAAGATCCTCAAACAGCAGAGGTTAAAGAGTTCTTCAAACGTCTCAAAGATTTAGAAGAGGCACTGCATGGACACACTAAAATGTCAATCCTCAATTTTGTGACTAGACTTATGGCAATTAAGTCTAAGTTCCTCTTTTCTAACAATTGTTACAACATGCTCATCGATTTGTTCAAAGATGCCCTTCCACAACCCAACAAAGTTCCTAAGGATATGTACAACTCAAAGAAAATTCTTTCCGGTCTCGGTATGAAGCACGAGAAGATTGATGTGTGTCCGGACAACTGCATGCTTTTTTGGAGAGAGCATGCCAATGAGAACAAATGTTTGAAATGTGGTCAACCGAGGTTTGTCGAAGTTAATAATAACGATGGTAATACTGTGACGACGGAAATCGCACGTAAGCAGCTTCATTACTTACCTGTGACACCGATGTTGAAGCGGCTGTTCCTTCAGAAAAAATAGCCAGACACATGAGATGGCAAAAATAAGGTGAGCGTGAGAACAATGGAGTCATGATGCACCCGTCCGATGGTGAGGCATGGAAGGCGTTGGACCGGTTCGACCCAGAATTCTCTCGTGAAGCGAGAAATGTTCGCATCGAGTTGGCGATAGATGGGTTCACGCTGTTCGGCACAAACGCTGCACCATACTCCTGTTGGCCCGTCTTTGTCATTCTGTACAATCTTCCACCGGCTTTTTACATGAAGAATGAGTTTATGTTTCTTAGCCTCATTGTACCTGGGCCAAATCATCCTGGGTCACGTCTCAACGTGATGTTGAAACCGTTGATCGAAGAGTTGAAAATATTGTTGACAGGAGTCGAAGCGTACGACTGTTACAAGAAGCAGAAATTCAACCTCCGAGCTGCTTATTTGTGGTCCGTTCATGATTTTCCGGCATACGACATGTTTTCTGGATGGAGCACTCATGGTCGGTTGACGTGTCCGATATGTGCCTCGGATACCGATTGCTTCCGATAGACCCATGGAGGCAAGATATCTTACTTCGATTGTCATAGACGTTGGCTGCCTCCGAATCATACTTAGACTACAGTGGAATGTCTTCAGAAAGAACATCGTTGTCACTAAAGGACCACCGAAACGTCTTAACGGGTCAGAAATATATGATATGTTGGACAAATTGGTGCCAGATGAAGGTCGTCCTGGATATTTCGAAGGTTATGGAGACAAACACAATTGGACTCACATATGTGGACTTTGGGAGTTACCGTATGTGAATTCGTTGTTTCTAAGGCACAACATTGATGTTATGCATCAAGAGCGTAACATGGCCAAATGTGTCATAAGCACATGCATGGACATGACGGGCAAAACAAAAGACAATTTCAAGGCTCAAAAGGATCTAAAAATGGTGGTAAACCACGCGCTCCTTTCTGTCTTCAACCTAAAGAAAAAAAAAAGAGGTTCTCGAATGGTTGCAAATGTTGAAATTCCCAGATGGTTATGCAGCTAGTCTAAGACGAGCCATGAATGTGAAAACGGGAAAGCTCATTTGGTTGAAGAGTCATGATTATCACATAATCATGGAAAGACTTCTGCCTGTTATGTTTCGAGGCTATTTTGACGATGCAATGTGGAAGGTGTTAGCCGAGCTTAGCCACTTCTATAGGCAACTCTGTGCTAAAGAAATCACGCCAGAGATGATGACTAAATTAGAAAAGGAGATCCTGTACTTTTGTGTAAGATGGAAAAAAATTTTCCTCCAGGATTTTTCAATCCAATGCAACATCTCTTAATTCATCTTCCATTTGAAGCGAAAGTGGGCGGTCCCGTGCAATATAGTTGGATGTATCATATTGAAAGATCACTTAGATATCTGAAACCAATGGTTGGTAACAGGGCAAGGGTTGAAGGTCGCATCGCCGAAGCTTTTACTCTTAAGGAAGTGGGATACTTCTCAAGTGTTTATTTTGCAGAGGAACACAATGTTAATACTTCGGTAATGTGGTACAATATGGATGAGCGACCTCCTTGTAGCAATCTATCCATTTTTTGCAACAAGAGGCACTACTGTTGGTAGTTACACTTCCTACGATGTTAGCGAAAAAGAAAGGCGTGCTGCATTCTTCTACATGTACGCTAATATGGATGAAATGAATGAATATTTCAAGTAAGTGTTTCTCCTACACTTATGCTTTTCACCATCTTTTCTGACACATGTATTCTAAAAGGTTCTTTTTTTCGTGTATTATGTTCGACAAGCAAAATTGGAGACATAGACATCAACCCACGAGCAAGCAAATAGAACAGATTCGACGGGAAGGAATAAACGGGGGATCTAATTTTCTCTCCAAATTTCGAGATCATGTAACGTTTTCTCGATAAGTAATCAATGTTAACAACGTTTTCTTATAACATAAGAATGCTTACGTTTTCTAATAACTCCATATCTTGGACAGTGCCAAAAAGATGCCAACGTCCATGAAGATTTGCGAAAACTATCCCGTGGAGTGGTTCACGTTAGAAGTTATGGTCGATATGACATCAACGGCTTTCGATTCCGTACAGCTCAATTTAAATCTCTTCATGCTCTCGCGGCAACATGTAATACTGGAGTTGTGATGAGGGCAATCGATTCGCAAGATCATGAAACGTAGTACTATGGGATTATTAAAAAAATCCTTGAATTCACTTTTGTCGCAAACAAGCCAATTCGAGCGGTATTCTTTGATTGATAATGGTTTGATTCCATTCATGGAATTCGAGTAAATGAATTTGGCATGGTCGAAGTAAAACACAAGGAATGGATGAAAGGATTTGATTCATTAGTTCTTGCACACCAAGTAGAGCAAGTGTACTATCTACCTTATCCAAAGCTTGGTGGGTGGTACATAAGGTGAATCCTCGTGAGCGATTATACACTCCAGGAGATGATGATTACCATGACAAAGCTGAGGTTCATTGTGTCTACCAAGATGAAGAGTTGCCAGACTCCTTCTCCGTCGAGCCCGGTGTAGGACTCGATGACTTAGTTGGAGACGCTCAAGATATCGAGGCTAGAACAGAAGCGGAAACAGAATCGGAATCAGAAACTGAAGATATCGATGACATAGTCGAACCTGCTGATTTGCGCAAACGAAAACGATATGCGGAAGAAGTAGATCGATGGGCTGGTTTAAGGAGTAGGGTGCATGATTGTAATGTTGATGAATTTTGAAGTAATGTTTTATTAACTAATTTAACATTACTTTTGTATATTATCTTTGCATATTAATCATTGATTTCTCGCAATAGGATGTTGTCAAAGGGGAAGGGGAAGGGGAAGCTAGTGAGAGGGTTTCAGCCGCCACGAGACCCTTGCTCAGGGACCTCGTTACCTTCGAGCCGACGTTCCCTCTTTCAGGCGCACGCTCCACCCTCAGTTGTCGTGTGCTTTCAGCAGACGGAGCTAAATTTTAGTTTACAATAAAGTTATTTTAGAAATTGTAGTTGTTATTAATTATTTATTGTCAATCTTTTCCTTTTGTGCAGTCTGACTCAGAGACTTCTGAGTCAGAGTCAGATTCAGAGGCTAGGGGGCCACTACAGGAGCCCGACTCAGAGGCTAGGGGGCCACTACAGGAGCACTCTAGTGCTAGCCTCCCTTCGGAGCCGGCTAGCGCTAGCCTCCCTGTGCAGCCGGCTACCACTAGCCTTCCTGGAGACTTCGGTGGTTCCGCAGAGCCTTCAGGGTCACAGGACGCGGCAGCGTCGTAGCAGAGGCGACGGACGAGGAGGACCCTCTTTGCAGCTCCTCCTCCAGTTACTACTCAGCGGACCATGATCCGTCCTATTGGAGACAGGTAAATACTGTATATAGTATATTAAATATTAGATGTTGTTTTCCTTTACTTAATGATTTAATATATTTTTTTGATGTTGGTACGATTTTTCGTTCACGGGGGTCGAGAAGCACCACAGGCAGGTTAACAGTGGCGTGGGTGCTATTGTGAAGTTGCACTACCCAAGTGTCATTGACGGTTTTCCTGCCCTGTCGTGGGATGACTACACTCGTGTCTCTCACCTGATCCACGCACGGTTCAGGGAGCCGTGTGGCACGATTTTATGGTAAGTTTAACTGTTTCATTTTTTTAACTCGTTTGAATTGTTAATGCATATCACTTAAATATTTGATTGCTTAAAGCTGAGGTACCAAGTAGAGGAACCAGGCATGGAGGACCACGCGAGACACGTGTTCCATTACAACGCTCGAAAGCTCATGACGGCGGCGTTGTGGTACGCCCGGATTCAGGCCGTCAACGCGTACTACAAGAGGCACCCCCGGGAGCAGGAGCAGGAGCAGCAAAAGGGTGTATTTAGGAAAGACTCCGACTCGTACTTGACAGAGGAGCAGTACGCGGAGGTAAGTTTTTAATATTGTTAAATATTTACAATATCTACGTATGTTAACCGCGTTGATGAAAAATGAAATATGTGCATTTTAGTATTTCCTGGTTACAGGGTAACATCGAGGCGTACTTAGCTCTCTGTCGGTACTGGACTAGTGACGCTTTCATCAATAAGTCCCCAAAGGCTATACAGTGTCGCATGGGGTCCGATGGCAAGCACAACTATGGCGGCGACGGCTACTTGCGTTTGGCTAAAAGCATGGTAAGTACCTTTTGAATTTATTTATGTGTTCCTAATATATTATTTATCTCACTAACACAGCTGTACAGGAGCGAGAGATGGGTCATGAGCTGACCCCAACCCAGGTTGGGAAGAGAGGTCACAAGGGAAGTGACCCTTCTTAGCCAGGGCAGTGTAGTCAGGTCGCAGCTGACCGACTGGTAAGTTTTCAAAATTCATCAATTTCCCTATAACTAATACTATTATTGACATGCTTACAAGATTTATTTGTTTTATAGGCAAAGTACACGTAGGAGGTCGCGAAGATACACGGTGCGGATAACGATTGGGAAAGCGCGCCGATCGACCCCCAAGCCGCGTACGCAAGCGGAGGCGGGAAGGCCCACAGACGGTGAGTTCTTCGTGTGTTTCATTTATTTTTCAATTAATCTTCTTCTACTTAGTGTTTTCATTCTTTTGCAGGATTGCCATTTTTGATGGATTTGTCAACTCAAGGTCGACGTGACCTTTGAGAGGCGCTTCGTCATCGCAAGCTTCGTCAGTTGGGACCAGTGGTCGTCTCTCACAGACCCAGCTGGAGCTCCAGGCTATGAGGGAGACAATGATGCAAACCCAGGCAGAACTGGAGAGGACGAGAGCGGATGCAAGGGAGGAGCAGCAGAGGACGGCCTTAATGATGGCCCAGATGCAAGCAGCGGTGGCGGTAAGTAATTTAAAGTACCATAGTTAAATTTTACGGCACTTCAATAACATATATCTTCTAATATTTTGCAATGGCAGGCTCTTACTCGACACAACGGTCAGGATATCGAGATTCCTACGCTTCCGCCGCAGCAGACACCGGAGCAGGTGATAAACTCTCTCTTTAATATTGTTGTATCAATTTTAGTATTTTACATAGAGAGATAAGGAGGTAGAACATAGAGGTAGATCTTGATGAATTGTCATATATTTATTCCTATAGTGGTGAGGAAGTTTAGTGTATCTAATCAAGCTTTAGTAGTTTTTGACAATGGCAGAAATGATTAGTATATAGTCAATATGTTGTGATCAGTGTGTGAGACCTATATGTGCTGAATACATTGGCTTGTAGTGAATACACTTGGCTTTGATGGTAAAAGTTTTAAATATCACCAAAACACCTTTTTATCAAGGTCTGACTTTAGCTCTGAGCTACAGCAAGGTCCGACGGTAGGTCCGGCTTGGTTTGGGTAGCTCCGGTTACGTTCGGTGCTAGGTCCGACTAGCTTTGGTCAGCTCCGGTGAAGTTTTGTCTTTAGCTCCGACATGTCTTTGATAGCTCCGACATGTTAAGCTCCGAGTTGATTTTTGTAGCTCCGCTTTTAGGATTACTAGTTCCAACTAGTTCTGGTTAGCTCCAGCGCTAGGTCCTGCTAGTTTTGTAAGCTCCGGCGGGAGCTTGGTTGTACTAGTTTTGGTAAGCTCCGGCGCTAGGTTCTACTAGCTTTTGTTAGCTCCGGATGAAGGTCCGGGTTGCTCTGGCAAGGTCCGGAACTTGATCGTAGTGCTTCTGCTTTTCATTTGCAATGTTTTGTACTTGCTTTACATTATTGGAAAGTTTGCTTAGTATTCTTTTACTAAGATTTTGGTGCGTTTTGGTTGATATGGATAATATTGTGTTACTGTGGTTTTGCAACATGCTTATGTGAGGTGCTCACATAAGGTATTGTGTTCGGAACTAACTTGAGTGAAGTCGAGGACTTGGGCTCGTATGGTTTGGTTGTTTACTCATGTGCAGGTGTTGCTTGAGTTCAAGACATGGCTGGTGATGGGATCCATTGGACAAGTCTCAGGGAGGAGATGAGGTTCCAACAACCAAATTCAGGAGGAATTGTGGTTGAGCTGATCAGGAGGTTGCGCAGCATGATTGAATCAAGAACAATGCATATGAAGGTATCGTGGACGTCATTGGAAGATGTTTGCACGTGTGCATGGAGTGCATGGACGTGGCTACATGGTTCCGAGGCGTGATGAAGAGATGTGGACGTAAAGAATTGGTCGGAAAGGTCAAACCGACTAGGTTATGGACTCAGGCTGCGGCTGAGTTGGGTTTGACTCAAATATGGAAAGATTTGAGTTGGTTATGTTAGGATTTCGTGTGGGTCACGAATTTGAGTTGTTTAAGAATGTGGGATATGTTCCTAAGTTGTTTGGAAGTCTTAAGATTGCTTCTATCTGCGTATAGAAGAATCTTGAGCAGTTATGGAAAGTTACAATTCGTGATCTGAGTAGGATTGGAGTCCTAGTTGATATTGGGTAGGCCTAAGGGCTGGTTATATAAGCAAGGGAGCCCAGAGCTCGTGGTGCACGACTTTGGGGCTGTTCCTCTTTGTTATATTGAATAAAAATTGTAGTTTGAAGGAACTTTTGTGCCGTGTTCGTCCGACTTGTTCCAGACAAGTTTTACTCATTGAGTTTCTGGACAACACTACCTTTCGTCGGTGGTTTTATCATAACTCGAGTTTTTTAGATCCGATTGACGTGATTCTATTTGGGTTGTCTTCACAACTTGATTATGTATCATCTATCAAAATATCACGGTCATTGGATTTGTGGTCTATAATCTACACGAGTTTCTTTGCAGCGTTCCAGAACTGTTTTTTCTCGGGTAGGGCAGATTGACCATTGTTTGATCTTTCGATCATAACTTGAGTTTTTCTCGACGGATTTGGGTGATTCTTTTTGTGTTGTCTTCGTGACTTGATTCTCTCTTATATCTATCACTTTTGTCATGGTGAAACACGTTTAGATTAGTCTCACACACGATTTCTTTAACAGATTGTTTTTCTGCCAAAAGGGTTTGGGGTTTACTTGTTTCTGCTGCGTAAGATTTTTAAATCTACCATTCACCCCCCTCTGATAGCTTTTCACGTGCTCTTCGATCCTACACAGTGCTTCCAGTTAACAAAGGGCTAGTGGTTCATAAGCATGACCTGTTACCTAAAGTCTCCAACTCTGATACCTGCTAGTTTGCTATATATATATATATATATATATATATATATATATATATATATATATATATATACAACATTACTTCATTTGAAACTACATCATGCTTCCTTCTTTTGTCACTGATGTTCTTGGACTCTGATGTTATCACTGAGTTGACATTGATGCTTAATAGTGATTATATTTTAGTTTCTATTTTTGAAAAAATCGAATACTTAACTTACGTCTGTTTGGTTCAACCGATGTAAGTTACACCACATAACTTACGTCGGTCTGCTGTGACCGACATAAGTACTACGGCACAACCCATGGCCCATCTCGGTACGTGACTTACGTCGGCTGCTGCAGACCGACGTAATTAAGTTAACTTACGTCAGCGATCGACGTAAGTTACCTTAATTACGTCCAAACCGCTACATCGGCTAGCCGCCGACGTAATTAAGGAAAAACCGACATAATTAAGTTACTTACATCGGTTTAAGTGCTGACGTAATTGATCAATATTCCTGTAGTGTCTTTTAATTTGTCGTCATGAATCATCCAAAACCCACAGGGATACCTAGATGCACTTTTAAAGATTCAAAGTGCAAATAAAATTGTTTTTCCTCCATCCTATTATTTTCATGTAGAATTAGAGAGTTATGTCAGATAATTCTCTAGATTTTTTAATACTACAATTCTAGGGAATAAATCCTCCCAAATTTCATTCATTAATATTCTGTCAAGTGCTTCCAAAGTGGGGTTGGTATGGCTATTGGACCATGTAAACCTACTATAGCAATACTAATTTCCCTCGATCTGTAGTGATTGATGATAACATTGAACAAATCAGAAATGATTAAAAGGTTTATTCTTTTCATCAGCATTTATAAAATATTAAAATGACCACCAACAATAAATGGAGACTGACAAATATAACAAAAAGCAGACAATTCCATCAAGAATTCTTCTCTATTTGTAACATCAGCAGCACCTTAAACATTCAAAAGACTCCATTATGTACCAACTTTTTTGTCCCAAAAGGTAGCTTGACAAATATAAAAACCCATTTTCCAGGATTTAACTAAGAATTTATCGTTTTTTATCCCAGTAAGTATCCCACCCGAATTTCCAATTGAGTGGACCACTCGCCAACTATATTTTTTGCGTAATCTTCATCAAGAAACCATAATTTAAATCTTGTAGTTTGATTTCTTAAAGAAAAACCATATCAAAATAAAAATCTTTGATTAATTCTTTGTTATACTGCACTTTCCGTTTTCTTCTAATCCCTCTACGATTTCCAAAAAAATTCCTTACAAACTCATTTTTTTATTATTTTTACTATATCTACTCTTCCTTGACCCAGGGTCCCCCTGAAGTCCTTTGTTTTTATAGACAGATAGAGTACACCTTTTGGTTCTTCTAGGAGCTACCATCATCTTATTTTCTTTTTTCTTTTCCATATTTTTACTTTTTGTTTGATACCATTATTGGACATCTTGAGTTTACTATCAGAGTCGCTGTTATGCCATTCCCGAAAAAGGGGATTATCTAACGCACCACAAATATTATGAATATTATTTTTAACAGATAAGTTTTGTTTTTTAATTTCTCATCTAGAGCCATCCTACCCTATTCCAGGTCTTTTCATAAATTCAAAAGAAGGAAAATATCTATCCACAACGTTTATACCCATTCCAGACACCATGGATGCAATTTTATCAAAATTCATAAGCGTAAATGGGATGGAGTTGGATCTCATACCTTTTGATGCATCCAGTCGACCAACTCCTTCTCCAAACTCTTTAATCCGTTGAACCATCTGTTGTTGGATCCTTTCACTGTGTCTCTGTGTCTTGCAATAGGTAGGACATGATGTTCAGAAATCCCCTTGGATCTTGCCTCTTGCTCCCCAGTCATACACGGGTTATGGCTAAGTATTTGCTTTCCGTTATCAAAAGGGAGATCACACCTTATCATCTTAGGTGGATTTGCCCAACCATTAAACAGATTTTGTCATCTTCTTGTATCTTCTAGAAGATCATCTTCATCCGCATCCCAATTCACATGTTCTGTACAGGGTCCTTCTTCCTTTTGTTTTTGTTTCTAGAGCTTTCTTCATTCTGCAGTATCATGATCTCAGCATGAGTTTGCTCATGCCCCTTTTCAGTTGTATTTTGGAACCATCGTAGTGTGGCTGATCTTCCTTCATTATGTGGCTTCATAGCATACTCCTCTGTCATTTTCCCTTCTATAGTGCTCTTCTGTTTTTTTAGAGCTTGTTCAGAGACATCATCACCAGTAGTTACCCTTGTTCGCACCTCTCTCTTTTTGTTGGGTGCCTCAATTTCCCTTTCATACCAAAATAATAATAATAATAACAATAACAATAATAATAATAATAATAATAATAATAATAATAATAATAATAATAATAATAATAATAATAATAATAATAATAGGGATGGATGGCACCTTCAGCAAAGCTGGAACCCTTCTCAGGTCTTTGAAGGCGATCTTTACTCTCACATATTCAATATTAAGTCTTGCTTCTTCATCAATGTCAATATTACGGTTCCATATTTTATTTTACTCCATGGATCTTCATCTAATAGGAAACATAGGTCCTAAACCCAACCGGGAGTGTGCTTATAACGAGATGCCGAGTCCAGATCCGGACGAAATTTCGATAGCGTAACACCGCTATTCTCCAACTGCTCGCCAAAAATGACGTAGCGGAGAACATAAATGTCGTCCAAAAGTCGTCCAGATCCGAACCCACGTCTCGTCATAAGCATGCCCTCTGGATCACTCTCTGGCTGTCAAAAATGGGACCATCCTGAACTTACACGTCTGACATGCGTGCATAACGCGTTACGCATGTTACGATGCGCCGGTTCGGAATGGGTGATGCATAGTGTGTGACAACAAATATCATAGTAAATATATATCTACGACGGCTTTCAACTTATTTTCGATGACATAGAACTGTCGTAGATATGACCTTATTTTATTTCATATAATAAACAACAAATATATATATATATATATTCACACGGAATTCAAAATACTAACAAACACATATACATTATTCAAGAAATTAAACTAATATACAACTAACCTAAACAAATTACCATAAAAAATAAACAAATGAAATAAAAGTAAACTAAACTAAACTAATTCACATAAACATTAAACAAATAATATACAACTAAACTACTTAAACAAAATTAGCATAAACATAATCATTAATTAACATAAACATAATCATTAATTAATATAAACACTAAAAAAAATTAAACTAACTAAACTAATTGACATAAAAACATTAACATAAGTATTACTTAAAATAAACACTAAGCAAAGTTAACCTAATTAAACAAATTAACTAAACATATTAAGCAAAATTCAACGAATTAACTAACTAATATAGCTAAGAAATTTAAACTACTTAACTAAATAATCTAATTCACAAACAATTAACTAAATGTGAAAAAAAACAAAGCATGGCCACGGGTTGGCCGCCGGCGACCACGGCGGCGAGGGCCGGTGCGGCGCGGCGAGGGGAGGGCTGTGAGGCGTGGGGGCGAGAGGCGACCGCAGCGAGGCACGGCGCGAGGGGGTCAAGGTAGGACGGGGCCGAGGGAGAGGAGGGAGGAGAGGGAGGAGGGATGGCACTTTCTCGTCGGCAATAATAGGGGGCATGGGTGACGAAGGCGGTGCGGATAGGCGGTGCGTAAAAGCCCTAAATTAAAAAATGCAATGTTCAGATGGGAAATATTGAAATTTGGATGGGAAAAAGAAATTAAATTGGAAAATGAGAAATCAAACCAATTTAAACATTATTTGAAGGATTTCGAAAATTCAAATTTAGCCCATGTTCATACTTGACCAAAATAGAATTTTGAGTTCACAAATAGCTTCCAAATATTCCAAATACCATCCCTCTCAATTTTCATAAAATTTGGAGCTCAAATTCTATTTAATTCTATGGATACATTGAATTCTATTCAAATTCAAATTTGAATTTGAAATCCACTAGAAACTTGTCCGAAATTGAAATCCGATTCCAGAATCTTAATATCCATATTTAAATTGGCATCTCCACAAAAGTCCAGCATTTTTGGACATGTTTAGGTGGGGGAATTGAAGTTCCAAAGAAGGATTGGGATGAAAAGAGAAGTGGGACCCACTGAGTGCTCTGTTTACGGCTGTCCCTGTGCCTCAACGTTGGAAAAACTCACCACCGCGACAAGGCATGCAAAGAAAGTAGCTCCGTGGCACCCAGAGTGGATTTAGACGCCTTCCCTCGTGTATCGTCGGCCTTACTCATCCCACACACCGCTGTCGCTCCTTTACTCGTCGCAAAAAAAGAACTGCACCGCCTGGCCGTCGCTTGACTTGCCGGCTAAACGAAGCAAGCTTTCGCCACGCTTCCAACAGGAAAAGGTAGCACGACTTGGTGCTCTTCCTTCCCATCACCTTGCTTGATTGATTCACTACCTATCGGTGCGGTATTTTGAAATTTTTCCAGAGCTTGCGGTTGAAGCCGCCATTGAGCTCTCTGCTCCACGAAGACAAGCTATTGCAAGCAAGTTTTCGTCTCCTTCCTTGAAGCAATAAGGCGCGCAAAGGTACATAGATGCTTCTGGTGAAGTTTCAGCCCCTATCGTTCCTCCTAGCGTCTGTATATCGAGTTTCACCGTGGCCAGTTCATATCGAGGTCACTACATCATTGGTTTAATTCCGTTTCTAAGTGCAATGATTTTTCAATCCAATCAAGTAATATCTTCTAGATCTTCCCGCGCACCAGCTCACCAAAAATTGAGGGAAGTCGTCGAGAGACGAGGTCGGATTTCAAGTTTTCCCCGCTGCCACGAAGAATCCCGTCGGTCCACTGTCGAAGTCGACTTTGCTGGCAATTTCATTCCCTTTTCTCCCCATGGTAATAGTTCCTCATGCTCCCAAGAACATTTCCAGCCTTTTCCCGAATGTCTTGCACCATTTCTGAGCAAGTTCGACATAGCCGAAACCCTAACCGCCGCCGCTGTCGTCGCGCCGCCATCTCTAGCCATCGCCGATACGATTGGATTCCACCATCCTCTTGCGCAGCCGATTTTAGGGCTAGGCGGTCATGGCCGAGTCGAATGGAGGTCGATGCAGAAAAGTCCGACGAGCGCCGCCGCGGTTCCGGTGAGAAGCGCCGCCTGCGTCGCGAGGAAGACAAAGGCCAGCGAGCCCTGCTTGTCAGTGACGTATTACCCTGCGCAGATCAGCTGTGGCACCAGATCATGTGCGGTTACATGGGTTAACCCTGTGGCCCTTGGTGTGGCCTAGAGGCGATTGGCCCATTTAAACGAAGTGTGGCCGGCTGGATTGTTTGAACTTTCCCATTGGAAATTAATTCCAGAATTTGAGCCAACTTCAAAAAACGATTTATCCTAGTAGATTTGCTCAAACAATTCCAAATAAATTCTGGTAGACTCCTATTGATCCCAAATTTGCAGTGGTGCAATATTTTGGACATGAAACTCCCGGAATTGTCATAATTAAATCCTTTGAGCTAATTGCTTGGGAAATTAATTACTCTTGTTCTATTAATTGGAAAATACCCAATATTTGTCAGGACACTCTTAATAATACACTTGATCTCCAGTAAATGTTTTAAGTTCATGGGACTTCATTTTCTGGGTTGATCAGTGTTCCAAATCTCTATGTAGTTGAAAATTAAGAAAAGTACAAAAACATTTTCAGCTTTTTCCCCAAACTTGTAAAATAAATTTCTCACTGTAGTAAGCTTAGAAAATTATTAAACAAATTTTCATAGAACCAGTGGAACCTCCTCTACCATAATACCCTACTGGTAGCCATGACAAAACTACATATTCAGTACCAAAATTTATAGAAGCCTTTTTCTTGTTGGAATGTTAGAGACAACAAGCTTCCTTGAACATCTTTAATTTTTGGTCCAGTTCTTCCCCATAGATCCTAGTGTCCACTGTAGAAATCCCAATCCAATTAAAATCATTTACATATCTGATCAGTATTTATAAGATCTTCTCGATAGTTTTATATCACTCATGTACTTTATATATTGCATATCATATAGTGACCGAGATCGAGGAGGACCCGGAGCCCTTGGAGACTCTACTTCCAGAACTAACTTCCCCTCTGACTGCCCTCTGACTTGCAGCCAGGCAAGGCCCAGTTTGCATTTAAGTGCTATTTCAAACTTTTTATTTGTATCACCTATGTCTAGGATGAATTTTTTGCATTAGGGCTAAGGTGCTTGTTACTCCACTTGCATGACCCACAAATCCCATGGAGTTGGGTAGGTCTAGAGCTTGACGAGTAGACAATGTCATTCTAATGTTTATAGGAATCCGGTAGAAGTCGAGTAGTTGGAATCTACTCGCGAGATAGGATTTTATCACAGGGGATGAATTGAATCAAAGAATGGTTAAAAAATGTGAAACTGAGACCGAGCAGCGGGTAGGATGCAACGAGACGTGGTCTCACGTGCGTGGCTCTGCTTGTGTCGATTGAGGAACGATCCGTGTGTGGCCCTACTAGACAAGTTTGAACAGTACCGGATACATACTGGGCATATGGAACCCAGTAAACCAATGTAACTTGATAACTTGGATGTCGAGGCATAGCACATTGTCGATAGGGGTGGGCTGAGGGTAGTAAGGTGTAAATTCGCCGGCGGGCACAGACACGCTCCGTGCGGGAACCTTATGCCCGCGATGGTGGGACCTATTCGGCGTTTGAGTTCTCTTGTGAAAGGTTGCTGCATATGACGTGGTGAGGAGCACGGCACGCTCCTTAGGCATGGGTGTACGTGACGTGTTATTCGAGCATGTCATGATTGCAATCACCGTCCCTCGCGGTTATTTGAGTACCGCTTGTTCATTGTGCTGTGACGTAGTAAATACTGAAGAAGTCAGAAGAATACAATCAATTGAAATATAATTGTTTTGCCACTACGTTTGCTATAGATTAGGCTCATTAAAGTTACTGTTATTGAACATTTAAGCTACTGCTATTAACTGGTAAAATGATGATCAATTTATATGTGATTCATTTACTGCTATATCCATCCCTATGTTAAGTATCCCTGCATGTAGAGTTTCATGTTTAGGTGAGACGGTTAAGTCTTGCTGAGCCTTCATGCTCACAGCTGCTATATTAAGTTGTTTGCAGGTGAGACATATGAGGGAGGGGCCGAGGATGAGTAGATGCCCACGTCGGGGTATACCGCCGAATGGGAGCCCTGCACGACGCAATAAATTTGTGTGTGGCTAGGGGGCAGCATCCGCGGGCTGGACGGCTGTACTTTTGCATAGCTAGGCTGAGAGTTTAGCTATGAATATTATCTTCTTCTGTATATTAAGTATTATAAAAGACTTCTGCCGTTTGTATAAATAAATCCTTGTATTTTGTCATATTCTTTTCGTGTGTGCTATTGGGTGCCGCATCGCACGGCACCACCCTCTGCAATTCCTAGAATGTGTGGAACCAGTCCCCACAGCCTGGTATCAGAGCCGCATTGGGAATAGCATGCTCGAAAAGAGCCTGATTTGGAGAACATAAGAGTAGTCGAGTGAGGATTAGTACAATGACCACATAAGGTCCATTATAGTATTAGTTACTTAAGGTGGCAAGCTAACTTATGTGTGATTATATTTTGTAACAATGCTCCAACGTCAAGTAAGAGGTAAGGTACGCCACCGCAAGCGAATCAATTGCGGTAAGATCACCATGCGAGAGGTAGCATGTGGTTGTTTCCGTGGCTTGGAACGAAAATGTTAATATGAGTCTCTGAAACTTTCCATGTTTCTGAGAACATATGACACGCGGTACCCCAGCGTGCTAAAAAATTAGTGGGAGCCCCCGTCGAGTGGGACATAACCCGATGCGCCCCCTACTGGTGCAGGACTATGCAAAGACGTGGGACCCCGTCGGGTGGTAAAAAACCCGTTCATGTACCTCGAGACGTGGCTTAACTCAAGGCGGCCCGTATGGAATGATATGGGACAAATGTTTTTATACTTTCATATATATTATTATGAACTATTCGTCCGTGACCTGTGCCATACGGCACCATATGTTTGATCTATAATTTGTGTGTAGATGCAGTACACTGACCATGTTTAAGTAGCTCGAGTAGAAAATGTTTGTGACTGAACGATATTACTGCCACCGTTATGATGTATGCCGGAATACCGGCTTAGGATTTTCTTTGGTGAGGGCGTAGTACCAGCATTGCATTCGAGTTTCATCAGGCACATCGACGACATTATCCGTGCTGGTGTTCTGACTCGACAACAAGTAAAAATTTCCAACTTAGGGTTAAGTTTTAACTTGTAATCTTGTTTTGGAGCGTGCTGGTCAGATTTACAATTAATCGTGTGGTCGCTGCGATAAGAGTACATGTGGTTTGGGAACTTGAGGAAATCAGCCACAAGTTTAATTTTCAGCTCCAAGATAGATTTCCAGATTTAAAACTTGAAAACTTCATTTGAACTTGAAGTGCCCAGTTCCTGGTTCAAACTGTGAACTGGACAGAAAATTGACTAAGTTTGGGACAGCATAACTTCCAGTATATTTCTCCCCTATAGGTCTACCATACATGGTTATAAATTTTAGAGAGTCCTCTAAAACTCTTATGTTCATATCCAGATTAGAACCCCCCTGTAAACTAATGAAAAATTCAAATTTCCAAACTCTGTCAAATCTGGACAGAGACTGGACAGTTTTTGTATCTTGTCATTGTCTTGATCATATCTCTTCATAGAATCAACGAATGACCTCATTCAATGCATTTTTGTAATCCTGAGGATGTATGCAACAATGTTTTAATTGATGATTTTTGCATATATTGATGTTTTGTATCTGGAAAAATGTGGACAAAACCAGCCTTAAACAGAGGAGATGCTGTCAAAATATTTCCAGAAAACTGTCAACTTGAAAAAATTATATATCCTTATACACAATTTCTCTGGGGGCAAATAAATACATTATGGAAAGCTATTTGAGTGTACTACAATTTTGTAGTTGAACTCAAGTCCTTAATGTTCTTCTAACTGGATGAAAATGTCGAATTTCTCCAGACTGGTCTCAATGAACAGAAACTGAGATAGTATTCCAGTGTTATGTTTCATTTGACATTTGAAATTGAATTCACTTTCATAATTCAATTTCCGCATCCGTGACTGTTTATCAAAAAAGTTTGTTGAATTTGAGTATTTGACTCATTCAAGTACTTCTTTTATAGATGACGGATGTGATGCTATTACCGGATGGATGGGTGTTCTCCACGTGCGCCAATCGTCCGAGCTTCCCGAGTATGCTGCGGGAGGTGCTCCAACAGTTTGGCTTTATAGAGATGCCATGCTATTGTGGTCAAGAGGCGGTTGACAGAGGTGTACTGTCATGTACCGTCCTGGTCAACGTCCCGGCAAGTCCGCGTTTTTATGGATGGGCTCCTTTTTTGGTCACGATCCAGGGAGCTCGTTTGGAGGACACGTGGGCCTTTGCAGTGGGCGAAGCGCTTAAGAAGCTTTGACAGCTTCAACAAGATGACATGCCTGGGACACAATTTGCTCTTCTCCCGGCCCGTGGAGATGCTGGTTTTGAGTGGCAACGTCGTATGGTTGCGGCTTATCGACCATACCGCGACACAACCTCGACAACACTTGAGACATTTGCCGCTGCATCCAGCATGGTGGTTCTTGCACAAGGTGCAATCCTGCAGGAGCAAGTCGAAGTCTTGAGGCAAGCGACTGAACGGGGTGACACTCTTGATTATATCAATGAGAACCTACGTTCATTCCTTGCTCTGACGAATCACCAACTAAATCAATACGAGAATCAGTTGCACCACACTCGCACTAGATTGCGGAAGGCTCGTGCTGAACTGCGGCAAGCTCGCAAGGATCTGCAGCAAACTCGTGATGGGCTGCAGGCGAGTCAGTTGGAGGTGCAACAACAGCGAGAGCAGCTGTTGGTAGTCACCAAGGCACGAGATGAAGCCATCGAGGAAGCTCAAAATTGGGAGTACGAGGCAGAGCAACTTCAGGATAATTTGATTGAGACTGAAGCACAATTGCAACCAGTTGTGTATCCACCAGCTCATGACATACCGCTGAATATGGGTGAGCAAGTGCCTTCAGACCAGAGGAGGAGGGAGATCCATAGATAATTGAGTACGCCGATGATGATGCATCGGAGTAGGATGGGGCATCACTACTGCCATCACGGGGCAACATATAGTTAGTGGTTGCTCGTGTTTATTTTGTAGCCATGTTTGTATCATATTATAAATAGTAGTGGGTGTGTACGAGATGACAAGATGTGTATGGCATCTCATGGAGACCAAGTATAGTTGAGATGTACTTCCGTAGTGGGAGTCCGTCATTTTGGAAATCACTATTGTACACTTAGTCATGATATAATATATCTCGTATAAAGTTTGTACTGTATCAATACACTTAGTCATGAGATAAAGTTTGTACCCCGTGGCCCTTGGTGTGGCACAGAGTCGATTGGCCCATTTAAACAAAGTGGGGCCGGCTGGATTATTTGAACTTTCCCATTGGAAATTGATTCCAGAATTTGAGCCAACTTCAAAAATCGATTTCTCCTAGTAGATTTGCTCAAAAATTTCCAAATAAATTCTGTTACACTCCTATTGATCCCAACTTTGCAGTGGTACAATTTGTTGGACATGAAACTCCCAGAATTTTCATAATTAAATGTTTTGAGCTAATTGCTTGGGAACTTAATTACTCCTGTTATGTTAATTGGAAAATTCACAATTTTGGTTAGGACACAATTAATAAAACACTTGATCTCCAGTACAAATTTCAAGTTCATTGGACTTCATTTGCTGGGTTGATCAGTGTTCCAAATCTCTATGTAGTTGAAAATTAAGAAAAGTACACAACCATTTTCAGCTTTTTCCCCAAACTTGTAAAATCAATTTCTCCCTGTAGGAAGCTTATAAATTTATGAAACAAATTTTCATAGAATCAGTGGAACCTCCTATACCATAATCACCTACTGGTAGCCATGACAAAGCTACATATTCAGTACCAAAATTCAGAGAAGCATCCTTGAACATCTCCAATTTTTGGTCCAGATCTTCCCTATAGATCCTAGTGTCCACTGTAAAAATCCCAAATCCAATTAAAATCATTTACGTACCTGATCAGTATTTATAAGATCTTCTCTATAGTTTCTATATCACTCATGTACTTTATATATTGCATATCATATAGTGACCGAGATCGAGGAGGACCCGGAGCCCTTGAGACTCTACTTCCAGAAGCTAACTTCTTCTCTGACTCGCAGCAAGACAAGCCCGGTTTGCATTTAAGTACTATTTCAAACTTTCTATTTGTATCACCTATGTCTAGGATGAATTTTGTGCATTAGTGCTAAGGTGCCTCTTACTCCACTTGCATGACCCACAAATCCCATGATTAGGCGATGCCCGATGATTAGGCGATGCCGCCGTCGGAGTATACCGCCGAATGGGAGCCCTGCAGGCTGCAGTAAATTTGTCTGTGGCTAGTGTGCAGCATTCGTGGGCTGGACGGCTGTACTTTTGCATAGCTAGGCTGAGAGTTTAGCTATGAATATTATCTTCCGCTGTATATTAAGTATTTTAAAAGACTTTTGCCGTTTGTATAAATAAAACTTTGTATTTTGTCGTATTCTTTTCGTGTGTGTGGTGGGGTGCCGCATCGCACGGCACCACCCTCTGTGATTCCTGGAATGTGTGGACCCGGTCCCCATACAGTGGAGGTTTGAGTGAGGAGGCGACGATAAGAGTGTAGAGGGTTGAGCCTGATTATCCGTGTTAAAACCCTTATTATACGACAACAACCTAATTTACGGCATCTAAACAATGGGTCGTCGTAAGTGAAGTGTTATTTATGATGACTTAGGTCCACCGTCGTAAAATAAAGGTATTATTTATGACGGCCTTTAGTGGACATCATGAATAACTCCTTTATTTACAACGATCAAAGGCTACCTCCATAATTTAAGTTATTTACGATAGTTTCTTATTTTGCCGTTGGAAATGCAATTATTTTCTATATTGTGATACCTCTTTGCCCACTGTTAGCCTGATCCCCATTCAACGTGCGCAATGGCCCCTTCTATATGTCAGAAACTGCATTTGAATGACCAAGCCCAACTTCTGATCATGACTCGCAGATGCAATTTCCTGAATAATCACCATGAAATCTTGAGGAACAACCAAGCAAGGCAGCAAGAAACGAACATCCCAACAGAGTGGTATTCCAAGTTCTTTTCTCCACCAAATGAAGAACACCAAATTGATGAACATATGCAACACACAACAAAGAATCTGAAATATAGTGAAAAGATATGTAATAGCCAATCACGCGGAATTAACGAAAATGACATCGAGAAATCATTAAAATATGGATAATCCCCTAGGTAGCTTCAACACCCAGGAGATGTCCAAAGAACCACACGGGAAACTCTGAGTGATCCGAGATTCATCCAAAGTCACAACAGAGAAAGATCTCAACACGCAACAAGTAGGATCCAATCCCCTACGAAGTCATTGGTTAACGCCGACCTTGTCGAGAGTGTGATTTCCGCCAGTGGCGCCGAGAGTGTGTTTTTCGCTGAGAGATGTGATTAATGTGTTTCGCCTGCACATTAATATTATGACCCATTTCATTTATGGTTTTCATTTGGGCGCCACGTTGGAGTACGCCTAAGGCTAGCTCCACTCCGTACCCCAAAGATAGGGGCGGATTGGATGCTGCCCATTGAACTATCCCGCTCTTTTTCTTCACAAATCGCCCGTTCTTTCTTCCTCTGTGTGAGACCTATATGTACTGAATACATTGGTAATTAGAATAAAAGTGAGGTTTTACATTCAAAGTTTTGAATATTAGTGAAACACCCGCTTCAGATTGTCTAAACTTTTTCTCACGTGACTCGCACGTGTTTCTCACTTTGGAGTGTCCGAACTTTTTCTCACATGAGTTGCACATGTTTTTCTGTTTGGAGTGTTTGAACTTTCACTCACATGAGCTGCACGTTAGTCGACATCGTTGATATTAATAAATATGTTTTCAGGAATAACATTTACTCTTTACTTGGTTTGGACTGTCCAAACATTTCAATGTGTTTTTGGGAGTAACGTTACCCTCGATGGTTTTGGACTGTCCGAACTTATCATTGTGTTTTTGGGAGTAATGTTTACCATCGATGGTTTTGTACTGCTCGAACTTTTCAATGTGTTTTTGGGAGTAACGTTACCCTCGATGCTTTTGGACTGTCTGACCTTTCATTATTCATATCAAGAGTAACATTTACTTCGCAGAGTTTTCATATTGAGTTCGGTTGCTTTGTTTTGCTCTGTTTTAACTCACAATGTTTCGAACTTGCTTTTGGCTGATGGGAAGATTTTCTTAGTATTCATTTGCTAAGTATTTGATGTATTTTTTATCATGGTGGATATTATCTTGCTATGTTTGCAACATGCTTATGTGAGGTGCTCACATAAGTTGTTGTGGTTATCGGACTAATGTGAGTCAAGTTGAGGACTTGTGATCGAAAGATTTGGTTGTTTGTTGATGTGCAGGTGTTGCTTGAGGTCAAGACATGGTTGGTGATGGGATCCATTGAACTATTCTTAGGGAGAATATGAGATTCAACAACCACGTTCGGGATTGTGGTTGAGTTGATCGGGAGGTCACGTAGCATGTTTGGGTCAAGAACAATGCATATGAAGGTGTTGTAGACATCATTGGAAGCTGTTTGCACTTGTACAAGGGGTGCATGGACGTGGAAACATTGTTTCAAGGCGTGATGAAGATATATGGACGTGAAGATGTGGCCGGAAAGGTCTAGCCGGCTGGATTATGTCTCAGGCTGTGGCTGAGGTGGTTACGGTTCGAATATGGAAAGTTTCGAGTTAGTTATGGTTAGATTTCGTGGTGAGCATGAAGTAGAGTTGTTTTAGGAATGTGTGACATGTTACTAAGGTGTTTGGAAGTTTTAAGATTGCTTCTATCTGCATATGGAAGAGTCTTGAGCAGTTATAGAAAGTTTCGGTTAAAACTGAGTAGGAGTAGGAGTCCTAGTTAGGTTTGAGTTGGCCTAAGGGCTGATTATATAATCAATGGAGGCTAGAGCTCATGGATCAAGATTTTGGGGTTGTTCCTCTTGTGTTTTGATGAATAAAATTTGTAGTTTAGAGGCTTTTGTGCCTTGTTTGTCCGACTTGTTTTTGTCAAGTCTTTCTCGCTGAGTTTCTGCGTTGCTTGACCTTTCTTTGGTGTTTTGATTGTATCTCGCGTTTTACAGATCCAATTGACACTTTTCGTGTTATCTTCACAACTCAAGACCCTATCATCTCTAAGAATTTCAAGGTCATTGGATTTATGGTTTTTGTGTTACACAAGTATCTGTACAGCATAGCAGATTTGTTTGCTCTCTGTTAGAATAGATTGACCTTTGCTCAGGGTTTTGGTTATAACTTGAGTTTTACTCGATGTTTTCTTGTGATTCTTATTGTCAGGTCGTCGTGACTTGATCCTCTACGATCTACACTGATTTATCACTTTTTGAACACGTTGGAAAGACACACACACACACAGTTTTTCTATCAGATTGATTTTCTACCGATGGGTTTTCGTGGCTTCCGCTGAAAAAATTTAATCCACCATTCACCCTCTCTGGTGGCTCTTCATGTGCCGTTTGATCCTACAATTGGTATTAGAGCCACATTGCTTTAATCTTTGTGATTTTCACATGCTATGACTAACCATCATGGAGAAATACTTCGCAAAATCTTGTGTGTTCAATGGTATTGATTTTCAGGTTTGAAAGGCATGTATGGAGGCTTACATATAGGCGCAAGGCTTTGCCATATGGGACAAGGTGTACAAGCCCTTCAACATGCCACCAAATGATCAAGTCACGGCTGCGAAAACATGAGAGTTGTCGACAACAATAACAAGGCTCTCAATTTGATCATACGAGGATAGACCCAAAGCGACTTCGACCGTGTTGCACGCCTCCGATATGCGCATGATGTGTGGAAAGCAGTTTGCGACTACCACGAAGGATTCAACACGATCAAGGAGGTAAGGCAAGATATGTTCAATAAAGAATGTATGCGCTTTGAGATGCAACCGGGTGAGTCTATCGACAATCTATTTGCTCGCTTTAATAAAATTCTCAGCAACTTGCGTAGTGTCAATGTTAATTTTTCCGATGCTGAAAATGCTAGGCAATTGTTAAGTGCATTAGACATGTCAATTTGGGAAATAAAAGTTACATCCAGTCGTTAATCTACTGTCATGAGTACACTTACTTTAGATGTGCTGTATTCTAAATTGAAAACTCATGAAATTGACACTATATCATGTAAAAACCCCAACAAGTCTCCTGCATTTTTTTCACAATGTGACATGCCTAGTTATAGCCAATCTTCATCATGTGGTACACTTGCTTTTTTGTCCTCTATAACTCTTGAAAAGATTGAGGAATTTCCAGAGGAGGATCTAGCACTTCTCTCTACTCGGTTCTAGAAATCATTGCAAAATGTGAGAACTAGAAGAAGAGGAAGTGTTGGACATCAATGATGCTTCATCGAATGCGGTGAGTTTGGACTTTTTCGTAGAAATTGCCCTAACCTTTCAGGTTCTACTCCCCCATGATGAGAAGCAAACAAACTTCAAGTCCTCCCTTGCAAACAACAAGAAGAAAAATAAGTGTTTTATAAGTCACCAATTGGTAAACAATTTTGTCACTGCACATCTGGCTCAAGCGACGTGGACTCTAGAAGTGATGAAGATGAAGACACTTTGACAAATATGTGTTTCATGGTGGGCAACTCAAGATCAAGCATGGAGGAAGTGTAACATAACAGCGACAATGAAGAACTATGTCCCACTTGCAAAGAAATGTGTGATGCTATTTATCATGCCACTGTTATACTTAAGAAAAAGGACAAAAAACATAGGGACAATGCTATTAAAATTGCATCACTAGAATCTGAAATTAATTTGATAAAATCTTTGGTTCCTAGTGATGATTTTTGTTCCTCATGTGAATTGATATATGAACAAGTGTCCTCCTTAAGAAGTGTGCACACCTTCATACTTGATAAACTTGAGCTTGAAATTGAAAATAACAAAAAGCTTGTTGCACCTAAAGATAAAAACATGAAAGATGCTAGCTGTTTAACAATTAATTTGCATTGTTCTAACTGTGATGATCTTAATAAGAACTACATGATGCTATGAATGATATTTCTGTTTTGAACAATGCTTTACATTCTCATGAAGTTAAATATTATTATAATTGCAAACTAAAAGTAAAAACTTCATGTGAAAACTGTCTAGACTTGTCTAAGAAACTTGATGACATGCATAGGACAGTAGAGCGGTTTTGCAGTGGGAATAAAAATCTAAACTTGATGCTGAATTCTTCTAAGACTTGCAATGATAAAACTAGTTTAGGTTTTGATTATCATACTCATGCTAAGGCACATCCACCTAAGGTTGTTAAGTCATTGGTAAGTGGTTTGATTCAAATGGTTCCTAAACAAAAAGAGGTGGTTTTTAAGTCTGCAGGAATGTTGTTTCATTCGGTTGCTAATAAACATGTTGCTTGCTCATCTAGACATGAACACAAAGTTTAATTTCATTGTACCTACTATGGTAGAGATGGTCATATAATAGATTTTTGTTATAGACTAGCTAAACAAGAAAAAGCAAAGAATGCTAGCTAGATCATGTAACAGACAAGCAAAACTTGCTGCACATGTTGAAACGATTGTTAAACACTTGAAACTTGCTGCGATGAGTAAAAAACATGCAAAGTTTGCTCCCAAACCTACTATTTTTTGTGCTACACATGTCACACCTCTTTTATCAGTATTTGGATACAAAAATCCTCAATCTTTGGCTCATAAACTTTTTTTTATCTTAGCTTCCGCGTGTTATTCCTGCTGGACATTGCGTGACTCAGTATTGGATTCCTAAATGCCTTTTGACTAACCCAGTATTGAGTCATCAACGTATTGTGATTCTTTGTTGGTTACACGCTTGAAGAAGGAGAAATTTTGGATTGTGGATTCAGGTTGCTCACGCCACATGACCGATAATAAAGAATGGTTCTCCTCCCTCTCTTTTGCGACACGTGTAGAGAATTTTACTTTTGCCGATAAATGTTCAACTCCTACAATGCGGGGACCAGGGTCCACACATTTTAGGAATCGCAATTGGGTGGTGTCGTGCGATGCGGCACCCAACAGCACACAGAAAATGGTACATCGTATTACATAAAACAACATAGTATTATACAAGTTTTGTCTTTTACAAATAATATACATTTAAATATACTACAGTGGAAGATAAGTTCATAGCTCTCGACACTCAAGTCTAAGCTATGCAAAAGTCATTCCACTCAGACCTAGAACAGAATCACACAGGCAGCACATAGAAAACATCACGGCAGCGTGCAGGGTTCCCACTCGGCCGTGTACCCCGATGGGGGCAACGCCTCACCGGCGAACCCTTCATCATAAACGTCATCATCTGCAGGAAAAAACTTAAAATAGCATCTTTGAGCACGAAAGCTCAGCAAGACTTAACCGTGTCCACTAAGCATGACACTCTATATGCAGGATAAACGTAATATAGGACGACAGTTTTGCAATAAAAGACTTGCCTAAATGTTAGTCCTTAATTTCAGCTTTTAGCAGCAAATTAAAGCTTCATGAATCTGAAATTTAGTGAACAATCTGATCTAAACATGCAAGCATCAATACATAATTATTCCATAAAGCATGATTCAATAATATTTAGCTCCAAATAATTAACTACGTCACGACTCAGTGAACAAGCGGTACTCAATAACCGTGAGGGACGGCGACTCGAATCGATATACATCTGCAGGGATACCCGAATAGCACGACACATACACCCACACTCGGAGCTGCGACGGCACACTCCACTCATGTTGTATGTAGCAACCTTTCACCCGCTACCTACACGTCAAACCGGTCCCACCGCTACGAGCAGGAGGCCCCCACACGGAGTATGACGTACCCGCTGGCAACAGGGCTGCACACGGATCGGTCCATGACCAACACAGGCATAGCTACAGCACACAGGCCCCTATGTCCTGCTGCTCCTAACCCATGCCCGGTCTCATATTTAACCAAATGGTGAATCTCTCACTCGACCAATCCCGCGTGAACCCAATTCCTGAACTCGCGAGTAGATTCCAACTACTCGACTTCTACCGAAGCAACTATAACATTAAGAATAGCATGGACACCACGAGAACCATCCACCCTTCTCTCATGGGTTCTCTGGTCATGCATGTGGAAAACTCCAAGAAAATCCTAGACTGAATGCACATACATCCTAACCCATAAAATGTGATACAAATAAAATTTAAAACAATATTGAATGCAAACCGGGGCTTGCCTGGCTGCAAGACAAGATTAAAGTTAGACTCCAGGTTGATGACTTCCAGTGGCTCCGGGGTCTCCTCGAGCTCGGCAACTATTCGATATGCAAAGAATAATGCAAGTGAATCAATATTGGTATTATAGCACAGCTCAAAGGAAAGACAGATAAGTATATTAGATGATGGCCACTGGTCATGGAAATTTTACAGAGGACAATAGGCACTATGGGTGAAGTTGTGGCCAAATTTGGACTAAGTTCTTGGAAGTCTCAGTTGTATAAAATTCAATGTCTAAAAACCCTTCCCAGAATTTTTATGGGCAACCTGGGACTTTAACATGGCTAAATGTTTGTTTTCTGTTTAGAGCAGGTCAAGAGCGACATAAAAAAATTGATTTCACAATTTTCTAAGCATTCTACTGTGATATATTGAATTTAGAAGTTTGGACAAATTTCTGAAATGTTTCTGGACATTTTGGAATTTTCAGGTACATAGAGATTGGAAACACAATTTGGCTATTCAATTTAACTCCAATGGACCTGAAACTTTTACTGGAACTCAAGGGAATTATTTTGAATCATGTGGACACATTTGAGAATTTTTGAATGGAGGTAGCACCAGTAATTAATTCCAAAGTCATTTTGCTTCATGGAATTATTGAGGATAATTTATATCATACAGATACAAGTGCACCAATTGAAAGTACTGATCATCCTGGTTCTAGCAAAAATTTTTTGTGAATTTTAGGACAAGTATCTTAGGAGATATGGATTTTCCAAGTTGGAGCAATTTATGGAATAAAATTCCAATTGGAAACATTTGAATAAAGGTCTTGGCCCACAGGTTTAAAATGGGCCAATCGGGTTGAAGTCACACGGGGCCGCAGAATGAAAGGGCATAGCCACACAAGATCACCGAGACGCAGCAGATCCAGGGCAAGTGCTCGTTAGGCTGACGGACGGGCCCTATGGGCCTTCGTCAACCTCGCGACACCGACGACGCCTGATGGCGGCCGCTCACCGGAGCCCGTTCCAGGGTAGGGCGGCCCTCCAAACTCACGGTCCCCACCTAGAAATCTTTGGGGAACTCGACAGTAGGGCTCCCGACGGCGATAGATGGGCGGAGAAGGGCACCGACGGCTGCGGCGGAACCTAGGGTTCCGGTGAAGTTGGCCGGGTCCTACGGTGCTCTATTTTGCACGGAGATTGCACCAAAACGTTCCTAGAATGCTAATATTCAAGATAGTGGGTGCGAAAACCGGTTAAAAGTTCGGGAAATACGAGTTTGCCGGCGAGATGGGGAGTTCAAACTGGCAGCTAGGAAATTGACGGTTCCAGCGTCGTTCCTCGATGAAATCCCTCAGTTTTTCGTCGTGGTGGTGTGCCAGGACAAGGGAAAGACAAGATCTAACTAGAACGAGCTATGCCTCAACGTGGAAAACAAATTTTGGCCAAGATCTAGCTCTGCTGATACCCAAAGTTCATCGGAAAACATGGAAATGCGGGGGCTAGGAGGCATGCCATGGGCTAAAAATTTACTAGCAGCTAGCACATAAATAGGTGAACCTTTTTGCTTCTAGGACCGAGGCAAGATGACGCTTGTATCACCAGGTCGATGGTGGAGCAGAGGCGCGTAAACAGGGGAAATTCCTGGCAGCCTCGGTTTCAAAGTTAACAGCTTCGGGGATGGCCTAGCTGCCAAAGAAATGTATCACAAGGCTGCGCGAGAGGTTGGGGAGTGAGGAGAGGCAAAGAAAAGTGATCAAACCCGAGTACCTTGGCTCCTATTCGGATGGACAGAGAAGAAGTCGGGAGAGGGGCAGAAATGGCGCTGGGACTTCAGAGAATGAGAAGGGATCGACTCAGGGCCATGGAGGGGGATAAGGAGGAGGTCAGGGCGTGCTGGGGGCAGCTGGAGTCGACCACAAACAGGCAAGCAGCTGCCTGGCAGTTGCATGCTATGTGGTGTCACTTGGAGAGGAAAAACAGCACTTTTCTTTGGATGACAAGTGAGTCCCACCTCATCCTCATCCTTGCCCCATCAATTCTACCACCTAATTCAGTCCAAAATTTGCTAGATATTTGTGGGATAGCTGTATTAATCATATAGAATTTGATTTTGAATTCCCATAGTTGATTTGACAAAGTTTCATATAAACTAAAACTTGAATTTGAATTTGAGTTGAATTCAATGTAGCTATTGAATTAAATATCAAACTCTCTTCAAAAATTATGAAAGTTTGCAGGGAGGCTATTTGAAATATTTAGAATCCATTGGTCAACTCAAATCTTCATGTTAAATTCATTTGAACAGTAGCTAAGTTTATTTTTTTTGAATTCCCTCATTTGGAGTTTGTATTTATTTATTTTTCTCATTTCCTTTTTATTGCTTTTTATCATTCAAATTTTTTTGTCCTAACTGAACTTTGAATTATTGAAATAAGGGCTCTTACATCCCCCCCACCCCACTAAAAGAATCTCGTCCCGAAATTACAATGAGGAGATGAAAGTAGGAGAGAAATTACCGGATATGAGACGATAAGAAATCCAAAGAGTTGAAGCGGAGATATTCTTCGGATTCCCAAGTCGCTTCTTCAATTGTATGGTTGCTCCATGACACTTTATAGAACTACAGCGTGCGGTTCCGCGTTTTTTGAGCCTTCTCTTCGAGAATTTGAATCCGATGTTCAGAGTATGTGAGATCCGGTTGCAACTCGCTGATTTCATCCGTGTGGACTGCAGCTGTGAACTTGAGACATTTCCGAAGCTGGGATACTGGAAAATGTTGTGTATACCAGCAAGAGATGCCGGCAATTCCAATCTATAAGCCACAGGTCCGCACTTCTCCGTGATAGCAAACGGGCCAATAAACTGGGGAGCTAACTTTCCTTTTACTCCGAACCGGTGAATTCCTTTCATCAGAGACACACGGAGGTACACGTGACCCCCGACATCGAAGTGCAGCGGGCGATGCCGCTTTGTATGCATAATTCTTCTGTCGAGATTGAGCCGCTCTCAAGTTCACTTGAATGATCCTAACTTGTTCCTCGGCTTCATTGACTAGATCAATCGTGAAGGTCACTCTTTCGCCGGACTCGCACCAATTCAGCTGGGCGCGACATTTTCGACCATAGAGGGCTTCATATGGTGTCATCTTGATATTCGCCTGATAACCATTGTTGTACGAGAACTCTGCCAACTCCAAATGATCGTCCCATTTTTTACCGTGGTGGATGGCACATGCTCGCAACATGTCTTCAAGTACTTGATTCACCCGCTCAGTTTGTCCATCGGTCTGCGGGTGATAGGCGGACCTTCTAATCAGTTTAGTACCCAATGAGGCATGCAGCTCCTCTCAGAAATGAGCAATGAACAGTGAGCCTCAATCTGAATTAATCGTGCAAGGAATGCCGTGTAGGCACACAATTCTTGATATGTACAACTCTGAATATTTCTTGTCATTGAATCCGTCATTTACCGGAATGAAATGTGCTGATTTGGTTAGTCGGTCAACTATCACACAAATCGAATCATGCTTCTGGAATGTGATTGGCAATCCAACGATGAAATCCATACTCACATCCTCCCATTTCCATGCCGGAATATTCAGTTGTTGTAGCTGTCCCGCTTTCTTCATATGGTCGGCCTTCACTCGCCGACACGTATCACACTCGGATACGTACTTAGCAATCTCATGCTTCATCCGTGTCCACCAAAACTTAGTCTTCAAGTCTTGATACATTTTATTGCTGCCCGGATGAATACAATATTTAGACAAGTGAGCTTCGTCCAAAATTTTCTTTTGAATTTCCATGTCACGGGGCACTACGATCCGATTCTTGAACCATAGAGCACCCCTGCTCATCTCTTCTAGAGCACTTCATGTCACCGCTGTCCATTCTCTTGAGTATGTGAGACATACCCTTGTCCTTCTTTTGATCTTCAATAATATCATCTCGGATTATCAGAATGAGAGCAATATTGTATAAAGCTCCATATAGAACCAAGTATAGACTCGGTTCATCCTCTTCCATAGGTATGATGTTCACATTATTGACATGAGATTTGTGGCTAAGCGCATCGGCAACCACATTAGCTTTGTCGGGATGATAGTGAATCTCAATCTCATAATCCTTGATCAATTCTAACCACCTTCGTTGCCTCATGTTCAGTTCCTTCTAAGTGAAGATATACTTCAAACTTTTGTGGTCGGTGTAGAGGTGAACCAAATTTCCAAGCAAATAATGCCGCCACATTTTTAGAGCAAGCACCACGGCAGCAAGCTCCAAGTCGTGAGTTGGATAATGCTGTTCATGATTGCGGAGCTGCTGTGATCCATATGCGACCACACATCCTTCTTGCATAAGAACACAGCCAAGACCGATGCCCGATGCATCGCAATAAACATCGAACGGTTTCGTCATATCTCGTTGAGCTAAAACTGGGGCTGTTGTGATATGCTTCACCAATGTTTGAAATGCCGTCTCACATGCTTCACTCCAATTATATTTGGTACCTTTATTCAACAGCTCCGTCATTGGTTTAGCAATTTTTGAGAAGCTCGGGATGAACCTCCGATAATATCCCGCTGAACCAAGGAAGCTTCGTACTTCATGTACAGACTCTGGAGATTGCAATTTCAGCACTTGAACAATTTTACTTGGGTTCACAGCAATGCCCTCAGCTGAAATAATGTGTCCGAAGAATGGCACTTGAGTGATCTAAAATTCACACTTGCTGAATTTTGCATTGAGCTTATGGTCCCGCGATAGTTGGAGTATGATATGAAAGTTTCCGCGTGTTCTTCCTCCGATTTGGAATAAATCAAAATGTCATCGATGAAGACCACGACGAACTTGTCCAACTCCGGCATGAACACCGAGTTCATAAGGTACATAATGTTGGCCGGAGCGTTGGTGAGACCAAATGACATGACGATATATTCATATAGTCCATATCGCATCGAGAATGCCGTCTTCGGTATATCTTTCGTCCGAATTTTGATTTGATGATATCCGGACCAAAGATCCATCTTGGAAAATTCCTTAGCACCCACTAATTGATCGAAGAGAATGTCGATGCGAGGTAGTGGATACTTGTTCTTGATAGTCACGGCATTTAGCGGACGATAGTCCACACATAACCTCAACATTTCATCCTTCTTCTTAACGAACAGCGCGGAGCAGCCCCAAGGTGAGGAGCTTGGACGAATAAATCCTTTGTCCAGCAGGTCCTTGAGATGTTCTTTTAATTCAGCTAGTTCATTGGGCGCCATTCAATAAGGTCTTCGAGAGATCGGTGTGGTTCCATGTGCAACTTCAATCTTGAACTCGATGTCACGTTCGGGCGGCATGCCCGGTAGATGATCGGGAAACACATCGGGGTATTCACGGACCACCGGAATGTTTTCCAACTTAAGGGATTCAGAGTGGTACGCTGCTGCGATTTCTTGAACGGGTCGATCAAGAAAGAGAGTATGTGGACTGTGTAGTGGATAATCCAAATGAACGGTTCAAGGAACGATGTCCAAAACAGCACTGTGTTGATGTAACCACAACATACCTAATATGACATCGATCTTTTGTCCATCTAAGATAGTGAGAGTGGTTGGATATATTTTTCCACCCATGCACAGTGGTGCTTTAGGAATCATACTATGAGCTGGTACTTTCCTGCCCGGGGAACAAATCATGTATGGATATTTAGTAGGAAATATTTGTAGTTGGTGCTTGACAACATATGAACTACTAATGTAATTGTGGGTGGCTACAGAATAAAAAAGTATGATAATGGGGTGATCAATGAGAGTAAACATACCCGCGAGTACGGGTTCGCCTTCCGGTACGTCCTCAATGGCGATGTGGTGGAAGTTGCCGGGTTTGGTATTTGGTTTCTTGTTCTGGTTGCGGGGTTCATTAGCACTCCGATACAATGCTTTTCCGCTGCCTTGCTTGTCCGGACAGTTGTAGGAGAGATGTCCGACACGTCCACAGTTGTAGCACGTGTATTGTGTCGGACCACCATAGACCAAAGAACGGAAACCCGGTGCACGCTGATGCTGTTGTGGTGCACGAGGTACCATCCTCTGTTGCTGCTGATGTGGCTTCTGTGTCAGGGGTGATCGGAAGCTTGGTGCGTTGAATGGGCGGCCATGGAACATTGGCGGTCGTGCTGGTGGCTGCCACCTTTGACGGGACGGTGATCGGTCCACGACACGGTACTTTTGTGGAGCTCCACCACTGCTGTCCTGTGGAGCACTCCTCTTCTTCTCCTTACCAACTCGCGTGTTGCATCCTCTTGTACAATCGCCGCGTTGACAAAATCATTGAACGTGCTGCGATTGAACAAAGTGAGCTCATCCTTCATCTTTGCATTCAAACCTCAATAGAAACAGTCCCGTTTCCTCTCCTCCGTGTTCACATGATCCGGCGCATATTGCGCCAAGTGATTGAAAGCCTTGGAGTACTTGTGAGCACTCCCCCCACCTTGCTTGAGCTCAAGGAATTCTTGAAGCTTGCATTTCATAATCCCGGGAGTTATGTGATAGGCGCGGAACGCCTCACGGAATTCAGTCCATGTCACGGCGTGACCAGCCGGAAGAGAGGCGATATAATTTGCCCACCATGCGCCGGCGGAGCCCTGAAGCTGCTGCGCCGCGAAGAGCGCCTTCTGCTGTTCAGTGCATTGGAGCAACCCGAACTCTGCTTCAATAGTGCGGAGCCAGTTGTCCGCCTCAAGAGGTTCATCGGCCTCCGTGAAGACCGGTGGATGAGTTGCTAAGAAGTCCGAGTAAGTGGTGTGTTGAGGCTGATGATTGCCTCTGTCTGGCACCCCGTGGACGGGACGTATTCTGCATGAGGGTCCGCAGCAGCTCGGTCTGCTCGTCGTGCGAACCCACCATTGCCGCAATCACATCCGCCAACGTAAGCGGAGGAGGAGGTGGTGGTGTCGGTTGTCGTTGATCATGAGTTCTCTGCTGCTGGGAGTCATCACCTCCGAGGCTCGTGCCACCAATCTCGAGCGTGCTATGGGTGCGCACCATTTAGCAGTCAGAACCATGAATCCAACATGAGACGTGATATTGTAAGATCAAAGGATAACAACAATGGTGTGCGTATTAATAACCAAACATGCATAACGGTAACATGTATTGATAAAGTATAGACTTTATACAAAATACATCATCCCTGGAGTGAAATGGTTGAGTATTGACAACTAGTCCGCTACGACACTTCTTGAACTGAAATCGAGGACCAGATTTATAAGAAGACAAAATTATGCCAAACCGATGAAGTTTCTGTGGAAACCTAACCAGTTTGTACTCAAACTCAAATTTAACCCAGTAAGTTGCAGAATCAGATCTTGAGGTGAACTACAAAGTTGAAGTACACTTCAAGACCTTTATAAAAGTATTGGTTTGCCACCAGATAATTTCTGGTTGAAAAGATATGGCATTGTAAACCTGACAGTTTTTTTGGAAATTTTGACAGCATCTCCTTTGTTTATGCTGATTTTGGGCCACAATTTCCAGATATAAAACTTCACAATTTACAACAGCCACAGATTACAAAATTGTAATATAAATTAAAAGGATTCCAAAATTTTCGTGCACGGCCCGGTTCGAATTATTGAAAGGGAGATATGGTCAAAACAGTATGGTGTCTAGAGAGATTTCCAGTTTCTATCCAGTTTGGCAGATTTTGGAACTCTGAAATTTTGGACAGTTTATAGGGAATTTCAGTTCTTGAGCTGAACATAAAAGTTTTAAAGGACTTTCTACACTTTCCATCCATATATGGTACACCTTCATTGTATTTTTCTACTGGGAGATATGGTTTCTCAAATCAGGTCTTTTTCTGGCAGAAAATAGAGCACTCTGTTTTTTAATTGGTGACTTCAAAGCCTACTCCAAATTTGAAAACTTAGTTCAAACTCAGAGCTCGATATCTAATATAAGTAGTTTTACATCTTATTAGTGCCATTTTACATAAATGTGGTTAATACATCAATGGAGTATATGTTCGTACTACGTGCCTCACGAAGTAAAAATTCTAAGCCGGTATTCCGACATACGTCTCAACGGTGGCCTGAATAACGTTCACTCGCAAACGATTTCTAAGCGCAATACGAACACGTGGTCAGTGTACCTGTCACTACACACAAACTACTGATCAATCATATGGTGTCGTACGACACAGCCCGGACGGGCGAACAATTCACAATAATATATATGAAAGTAAAAACATTCGTCCTGTATCGTTCCATACGGGCCGCCCCGAGCTAAGCCACGTCTCGAGGTACATGACCGGGTTTTCTACCACCTGACAGGGTCCCACGTCTTTGCATAGTGCTGCACCAGTAGGAGGCGTATCGGGTTATGTCCCACCCGATGGGGGCTCCCACTAATTTTGAAGCACGCTGGAGTACCGCGTGTCGTATGTTCTCAGCAACATGGAAAGTTTCAGATATTGAACTCGAGGTACATTTTGATGTACTTTTTCTCGAGGTACATTTTGAGGTACTTTTTCTATCTACTTTGCATCCGGCATAATCTGCATCGGAGTACCCAATGATATTGAACTTGGAACCTTTAGGGTGCCAAAGGCCTAGGTTTGGTGTATGAACAAAATATCTCAAGATCCTTTTAACGGATGTGAGGTGACACTCCTCAGGAATGGCTTGAAATCTCGCACACAAACATACACTCAACATAATATCAGGCCTAGATGCACATAGGTAAAGTAAAGATCCAATCATGGAGCGATATACCTTTTGATCCACGCTTGGTCCATCTTCATTGAGATCCAAGTGTCCATTAGTTTCCATGGGAGTCTTGATAGGTTTCACCTTCTCCATCGCAAACTTGTTGAGTATGTCTTGAGTGTACTTGGTTTGGCTTATGAATGTCCCTTCCTTTTGTTGTCTCACTTGGAATCCCAAGAAGTACTTCAGCTCTCCCATAATAGACATCTCAAACCTATCTGTAATAATCTTACTAAATTCTTCACAAAAAGATTTGTTAGTAGAACCAAAGATAGTGTCATCAACATAGATTTGACAAATAAAAATATCATTGTCGAAGTGTTTCGTGAATAAAGTATAATCAACTTTTCCAATCTTAAAACCATTTTCAATTATGAAATCTCTAAGACACTCATACCAAGCTCTAGGACCTTGTTTGAGGCCGTAGAGAGCCTTAGATGGTTTAAAGACGTGGTCGGGGAACTCTTTGTCTTCAAATCGGAGAGTTTGATCCACGTACACCTCCCCCTTGATTGGACCGTTGAGGAAGGCGCTTTTCACATCCATTTGGTAGAGCTTGAAATCATGGTGAGTAGCGTATGCAAGCAATATTCTAATTGATTCAAGTCTAGCTATGGGAGCAAAGGTTTTATCGAAATCCAAACCTTCAACTTGTGAATACCCTTTGGCCACAAGTCGTTCTTTGTTCCTTGTCGCCACCTCGTGTTTGTCTTGTTTGTTGCAGAAGACCCATTTGGTGCCGACGACGTTTGCATTAGGTCTTTCAACAAGTTCCCACACCTCATTTCGTTTGAAGTTGTTCAATTCTTCTTGCATCGCCACCACCCATTCCGGATCTTTCAATGCATCCTCAATCCTGCGTGGTTCCAAAAAGGACACAAAAGATTAATGCTCACAAAAGTTAGCTATGCGGGATCTAGTTGTCACTCCCTTTTGTATGTCACCGATGATGTTGTCGATTGGGTGATCTCTTTGGACACATTGGTGTACTCTTGGGTGTGGCACTTGTGGTCGTGTGTCTTCATGATCTTCTTCTTCTCCCCCTAGATGGTTGCCCTCATTGACTTGTTGATCATCTTCTTCTTCTTGAGGTTAATCTTGTGTGGAAGCTCCCCCTTGATCATTGGCCTCCACTTGTAGTTCATCTTCCTCATGCATATGTGGAGGTGGCTCTTGTGGTCGAACATCGCCCAACGCCATTCTTCTCAATGCTTGACAAGGAGCTTCTTCTCTATCTAGCACACATGGATCAACTTGCTCTTTTTGGGGAGCCGTTAGTTTCATCGAACACTATGTCACGTGCTACATCAACAAGTCCGGAGGTCTTGTTGAAGACACGATAGGCGTAGGAGTTTGAATCATAGCCAAGCAAGAAAACTTCATCGGACTTCGAAGCGAACTTTGAAGTCCTCAGCCTCTTGTTCAAAATATAGCATTTAGAACCAAAGACTAAAAAATATGAAATATTTGTCTTGTTACCAGTGAGTAGCTCATATGATGTCTTCTTGAGTAGTGGATGAAGGTAGAGTCAGTTTATGGCGTGGAAAGCGATGTTAACCGCTTCCGCCCAAAACCGATCCGAGGTCTTGTATTCTTCGAGCATTGTTCTTGCCATCTCTATGAGGGTTCGATTCTTCCTTTCGGAAACTCCGTTTTGTTGAGGGGAATAAGGTGCTGAAAACTCATGCTTTATCCCTTCTTCGTCTAGGTACTCCTCAACTTGGGTGTTCTTGAACTCCGTGCCGTTGTCGCTTCGTATGTTCTTGACCTTCAATGAGAACTTATTTTTGGCATGCATGAGAAACTTCTTTAGGGTTCCTTGAGTTTTTGTCTTATCATGCAAAAAGAAAACCCAAGTGAAGCGCGAAATGTCATCAACAATTACGAAGCCATATTTTTTACTGGCGATGCTTATGTACGCAATTGGACCGAAAAGGTCCATGTGAAGTAGCTCGAGCAGTCTTGTTGTAGTCATGACGATCTTCGCGGGATGAGGTGCTCCAACTTGCTTCCTGGCTTGGCATGCGCTACAAGGCCTGTCTTTCTCAAAAACAACATCCTCCAAACCTCGAATGTGATCGCCCTTGAGATGTTTTTGAAGATTCCGCATACCAATATGCGCTAGCCGTCTATGCCACAGCCAACCCATGTTGGTCTTTGCAATCAAGCATGTGTCAAGTTCGGCTTTATCTTTGTTGAAGTCAACAAGGTAAAGCTTTCTCTTAACATACCCTTGAATGCAATGGAACCATCACGCCTTCTAGAGACGGTCACAACCTCATTAGTAAACAAGGAATTACAACCTTTGTCACATAATTGATATAGAAACAGCAGGTTATAATCTAAGAAATCGACATGTAACACATGAGAAAAAGTATGTTGAGATGATATAGCAATTTTACCGGTACCGAGCACCTTTCCTTGACTATTGTCTACAAAATAGATGCCCTCGCTTGGATCCTAATTTTCTTCATACTCAACGAACATCCTTCTTTCTCCGGTCATATGGTTGGTGCAACCATTGTCTAGCACCCATTTCGATCCACCGAAGGAATAGGCTACAAAAATGCCTTGGTTTTAGGTACCCAAGCTTGCTTGGGTCCTTTGAGGTTAGTTACAAGAGATTTTGGGACCCACACAAGAGACTTGGTGTTCCCATGGCGTGGCCCAACATAATGAGCATAAACTTTACCAAAATTGCTTCTAATTAGAACATAGGATGCATTGAAAGTCCTGAATAATATTTGTTGTTGTTTGTGAACAAAACTAGTCCGAGAAACCGGACTTGTTCGGAGGACCGGACATGTCAGAGTAAGGACCGGACTAGTCTGGTTATCGTATGTGTTGACTATCTTGGACTTATTAGCATTATTGGTCTATCTAGCTTGAGAGGAGTTTCCCCTCACAAAGGCAATGCTCTCCTTGTTATTTTTATGGATTCTAGCATATTGCTTTTCACCATAAGAATACCCAATGCCACATTTGACATTAGGAGGACTTGTGACCAAGTATGCACTACGTGCATATTTGAATTTCTCCTTGTCAAATATGCAACTTTGGGAAGGATGTTTGTCCTTGGTAGAGGTTGACTTTTCCTTCAAGCTAGTGTCAATTTTAGCACATGAACAAGTAATAGTAGCTTCAGTTTAAGTGGTTGAGAAGGCGATCTTGAAGAGGATGAGGGGTCACTTTGTTTGAGTGACTCAACTTGTACCTCAAGGATTTTGTTAGCCTTGGATAGGTTAGCAAGTTCGTCCTTGATGGTGGTGTTTGAGTCGCTTAACATCAAGCAAGCTTCCTTGCTTGAGGCTAACCCAAGTTCCAGTGACTTGCCATGCCCCTTTTAAAGTTCGAGAAGTTTGTCAAGTTCAAGATATTCCTCCTTTTGGGAGATAATCATATCTTCTTGACGGTTGATTAACTTCTCCTTCTCAACAAGCTGATCAAGTAGAAATTTCATTTTTCCAGCTGTTTTCTTATCTAAGCCAACGAGCATGTCTTCATTATCACTAGGAACTTCACTATAACTAGAATAGGAATGCACGAAAGATGATTTGGTTGTTAACTTTCATTTACCTTCCTTTGCCATGAGGCAAGTGTTGTTGCCCTTCCATGCGCCTAGAGTTGGGAATAGGGTGGACTTCTTGGATGTCTTCTCGATAGCTATGCTAGCCATCTCCTCTTCCTCTTCGGATGGGGACTCATCATTTGAGTCCCATTCCTTTCCTAGATGCTCTTGTCCAGCTTGATTTTTTTTCTTTAAGAATTTCTTGGGTTGAGCTCTTGTTTCCTTTGTTTTCTTCTTGTTTCTTCGTATGGGCATTCAACTATAAAGTGATCATATTCACCACAGTTATAGCATGCCCGCCTAAACTTTGGTGTTGACTTCTCTTTATATTTTCCTTCACTTGATTTTCCCCCTTGTCTTTTCTTCATCATTTTCTTTAATCTCTTCATAAAGAGGATCATGTCATCTTCGTCAATGTCGCCACTCTCGTCATCGCCGTCCTCTTCTTGTTGAGCTTCTCGAGCTTCTTTAGAAAGGGCTTGCAAGTGGACTTCAAAGCGACCCCTTTCTTCATTGTCGAGGTGAGGTCGGCAATCTCCTTGATATGCTTTGCCTGCTTTTCCATCATCTCGAAATTGATGATTTTCCCAAGTAGCTCATCCGGGGTCATTTTCTTGTACCCAGGGCTTTCTCTAATAATCGAGCACAAGGTGACGTTGCGAGGCATGAAAGCTCTAAGGATGAGCTTCACCACCTCGTGATCGTTCCACTTCTTGCTTCCATATGCTCGAACCTTTTTGATGAGCGTCTTTAACCAGTTGTACATGTATTGCGGCGACTCATCTTCTTCTATGGCAAATCTTCCCAATTCGCCTTTGATCATTTCGATCTTCGCTTCTTGCTCATGACGATTGCCTTCATGTGCGGTTTGCAATGTATCCCAAATTTCATTCACAATCTCGAGCCCATCCACCTTGGTGAACTCGTCCTGAATTATGAGGATGTAATGACTGCTGCAGCTTGAGCATTCCGATGAATTGCTTATTCTTGACTTGGGGTAAGCTCATCGTCGTCGTCCGGGATATCTATTCCTGTACACACAATGTGCCAGAAACTGGGATTGAGTGAGACTAAGTGTATTTTCATATTCTGCCTGCACATTGAGTAGTCATTGCCGTCGAAGTGTGGGGCTTTTCCTAGAGGAATAGATAAGTAATGGTTATTGTTGGAATTAAGATGATCGTAGTTAAATAGATATCAAGAGTAGTTGATGTGACTACCCCCCTTCTTCTTCTTCTTTTCATCCTCGACCTTCACTTTCCCTTTCGAGGGTGCTTTCTTCCTTAGGAGCGCCTTGAGTTCAAGCGTCTCCACATCCTCATCCTCGAAGTCTTGGATGGCATCGAGGAGCTTCTCCAATTTTTGAGGTTTTTAGTCTTCAACCTTCTCTTGGTTAAGACTCTTGTGCACATCCTTCATGTCCGACATGTTCTCTTCGAGCGATTAGTCTCTTGGGAAGAGTCCTGCTCCGATACCAATTTAATGTGGCCTAGAGGGGGGGGGGGTGAATAGGCCTTTTTGAATTTTAGTCCAAACCTGCAACACTTAACAAACTGATCAAATCCTGAGATATTGGACTAGTCTGGTAGAGTGCGGACTAGTCCGGTGCGTGCGAACTAAATTGATCAAGTTTGATCAATGATTTCAATACAAGCACATTACGCAATAGAATATAGTATGTAAATTGAAAGTATTGAGTCAATAAAACTAAGTGTAGCACAAATTAACTTTTATTTCAATGTTTTAACGTAAGATGGACAAGATCAATCAAACCCTAGAATATGATATGAGAAACTTAAGAACAGGTTTGACACACGATTTTTATCCCGTGGTTCGGTTCCCACAGAGGAAACCTACGTCCACGTTGAGGAGCCCACAAAAGGATCGGGTCTTCACTGACCCTAACCTTGTCGAATCGCCATGAAGGCCAATTATTCTTCCACTATCACAAAGGGGCAAATGACCAAGTTCAAGGCGCCTTCTCACAAGTTGAGGGCTCCCCAAGATTACAATTCAAACACCACCAAGAACACACTCTTAAGATCAACAATGAAACAACGGGAGTGTGTTAGAGATCAAACCCAAGAGCTCAAACGTGTTGAATCATGTCTATTTTTTGATCCAATGTGAATCCTCAAGGGATTGATATTTCTTGCGTTGGATTGCGTGGAGAGATGTGTTTTCTAGGCTTATGGAGGGTGTGATGGTGCAGGGGGTCGAGTTAGTTGATAGTTGGGCCGTGAACATCTATTTATATTAGGGTTTTCAAAAGTTATCGTTAGGGTTTCGAGGGTCCGGACTAGTCTATGGTGGAGTCCAGACTAGTCTGGTGTGCATCATGCAGGAAACCCTAAGTGTCTAGGAATATTGGACTTGTCCGGCTAGGAGCGGACTTGTCCGATTTTAGACAGAAAGGTTTTCGGACTTGTCCATAGTGATATCGGACTAGTCCGGTATGGTAATACCCTTAGTGAATGTAGGACAAGTCCACACTTGGAGGACTTGCCCGACTAGTCCGAACATTAACGAACTAGTTCGGTGCGGACAAATCCGCATTGGCTGGACTTGTCCGAACCTATCCAGAGAGGTTATCGGACTAGTCCGGTGTATATCAAACTAGTCCATTTTTCCTGTGAAATCTGAAGTGTGTGAGGATTTTTATGCTTGAGCTCTTTGGATGAGTTACACCAACATACTCCCTACACAATGATGTATTCTATTCAGCTCTTGAGCTCTTTTCCGAATTTAAGCTCATTTTCCTTTCTTTTTGGCACTTTCTTCATTCTTTCATTAAAACCTGTGCTCATATCAATAATGTGGTTAGGATCTCATTTGTTTGTCATAAATCAACCAAAACCCACAAGGGATGCCTAGATTCACTTTTAGTATCTTTAAACTTTTTTTGTAAAAAACCCGGAACTTGAATGAATTTGATCTTCTTGATATTTGGTCTTCATTATTGAATCTTCTGTGAATGAGTGCCCACCATAGTATACTTGGCCCACTGGTAGACGTGATCAATGGATTGATGACATCTACCATCTGGTACTTGGCATTGAGCTGTTAGGTAAGCTCCGAGCTTGAACATAGCCTCTAATAGCATCCACGAGACCCATTTCCAATGTGTAAAACAATAGCATGAGGCCATTTGGAAGTGTTGGAGCTTGTTGATATGACGGGACCCACTATCAACGTGTAAAACGTTAACATGGGGGACCCTGTAGGTGCCGGAGCTCCCAGAACGAGTGTATAAAACTTTTTTCCTGCACATGAGAGAGAAAGAAAAGTAGTAAAAGTGCTTCTTCTTGCCTGTAGTTGAGTTGTGTCTTACTGTCCTTAGTTGAACTCTGGGTCCTGTACAATTTAGTGTGATAATATCAGTATATTGGTTGCGCTTTCATCTAGGACCGTGTGCCATTTGGACCCGCCTTACTTTGATGCAACACCTGAAAACTTAGAGTGTGCGTACATAGGGTGCTGGACAAGGCTAAGCATTTAGCACACTCCGGACCTATCATTGGCATTGGTTTTCGGGTGAGTAGGCCATTTAGCGTTCACTAGGTCCCAAAAAAGACTACAAAAATACTTAAATATATATCAAAAGAATTCTTAGAAACCTTGCAACAGGATTGCACACCTTTACTATTGGCAAGAAGGTATAACAGGGCGAATAAGTAATAACATGCGCAATGTAAATGCACGTAAAAGAATGTTTCATATTATAGCATTTCATAGTAATTTCGGGTAACAGGAGAGGAAAAGGATACACACTTAAGGTACGGAACCATACTAAGCATGTTGTACATCTTTGGACCTAACCCACTTGTTCTTGGACACTATGAAATGCTATAATAACTACAGACTCACATCCTTGCTAAGTGTAGAACTTATAGAGGTGTTCAATATTCTAGGGTTGGGAAGCGGTGTCCCTTCCTCTGTAGCCAAGTGTACGTATCCGGTTCTGGAAACTTTTATCACTCGGAAGGGGGCTTCCCAGCTAGGGTAGATCTTGTTCGTTCGTCCTCGAGAAAGTATGCGCCGCAGCACCAGATAGCCTACTTCAAGGTGCCGATTGCGCACATGTCATTGCTGATAGCACCGGAGCGTTTGGTGGTACTGCGCATTTTGGACAACCGCTCGGCATCTTGCCTCATCGGCAAGTTCTAGATTATCACGTCAGAGCTGGTCCTGCATTGCTTCGTCGTAATTTTGGACTCAAAGAGAACCCATAGTGATCTCCAGAGGAAGGACAACTTTGGTTCCGTACACCAGGAACAAAGATTTCTCTCGTGTAGCCGGCTAGCCCACAATGCAGGCGTAAGCTCCTCAATCCAATTGGCACCATGCTTTTTCAAGCGTTCATAGGTGCGAGTCTTGAGTCCTTTGAGAATCTCAACATTTGCTCTCTCGGCTTGCCCATTACTTGCTGGATGTGCTATTGATGCATAGCTAATCTTGATGCCAAGGTCTTTACAATATTATTGGAATGCTGCATCGGTGAATCAGATCCCGTTGTTAGTGATGACTCTATTCGGGACTCCAAACCTGCAGACGATGGACTTCAAGAACTTGATGGTTGACTGCTTGTTGATTGTTACGACAGGAGCTGCTTCCGGCCACTTTGTGAACTTGTCGATGGCGACATAGAGAAATTGGTACCCTCTGATGGCTTTGGGAAAAGGTCCCTTAATATCAAGCCCCCATACAGCGAATGGCCATGAAGGTGGAATCATATGTAGTGACTGGGCCAGTGTATGGATCTGCTTGGCATGAGACTGGCACGCCTCGTATTTCTTGACCAACTTGACTGCATCCTGGAGAGCTGTAGGCTAGTAAAAACCTTGCCAAAAAGCCTTACCGACCAACGTCTAGGATGAATCATGATTCCCACACTCGTCTCCATGGATTTCTGCGAGAAGCCCGCAACCATCTTCCCGGTTTATGCACCGAAATAGGATGCCATGGGTGCCACGTCGATAGAGGTCACCTTGTATCAATGTGTATCTCTTAGCGATCCAGACAATTCATTCAGTGAATACATCTTATTCAAGAAGGATATTGTCTTTCAAGTAGTTCTGGAACTCTATGATCCATGCATCGGGACTAGCTTGAGCTTCTGGATCTTGCGCGCCAGGTTGCACGAAGCTCCCTGTGACGCATACAATCCTTGGTGGACGCTATGGTAATAGGGTCACTGGGACCGCTAGCTTCGAGGTGCTGATCTTGCTGCCTTCACCTAGTTCAGCATGCTAGGCAGATGGTGCTATTAGTCTTCCTACAAAAACTCCATCGGGCGCTAGAGCCTCGATAGAAGCTTCTATCTAGAGTTCGTCAGCTTCAGCGTTGCTGGCACGTAGGACATGGCATAGGTCCAAGACCTGGAATTCCCTCTGCATCTTCAGGACTTGAAGTAGATATACTGCTAGTTGTGGATTGTTGCAACAACATTCACCTTTAACTTTCTTGATAATGACTTGCGAACCTCCTTTCACTACCAACTGTTGGACGCCAAATGATAGCGTAGTCTTTAGTCTGAAGACGAGAAATTCATATTCCGCCATGTTGTTGGTCGCCTTGAAGTCAAAGCTGTAGGATCAAAGAGCATGCGAAAAGCTACCAGAGGGGGGGTGAATGGTAGATTTAAACTTTTTCAGCAGAAACAACAAAAACCCCTTGGTAGAAAATCAATATGTTAAGAAATCGTGTGTGCAACTATTCTAAACATGTTCAATCCAGACAAAAGTAGTAGATATTATAGAGAATCAAGTCACAAAGACACGGCAACAAGAATCATGAAAAACTGTTGAGAAAAATTCAAGTTACGATCGAAAGATCGAACAAGGGTCAATCTCTTCTACCCGAGTAACAAACCAGATCTGCAACATAGCAAAGAAGCTCGTGTAGATCAAAAACCGCAAATCCAAGATCGTGAAATTTTCACAGGTGATATATAATCAAGTTTTGAAGACAAACCAAAAACAATCACATCAATTGGATATGCAAAACTCAAGTTATGATAGAAACACCAACGCAACATAGTGTTGTGCAGAAACTCGACGAGAAAAACTTGTCTAAAACAAGTCGGACGAACAAGGCACAAAAGCTCATTTAAACTACAAATTCTATTGATCAAAACACAAGAGGAACAGACCAAAGTCGTCTTACCATGAGCTCTGGCCTCCCTTGCTTATATAACCAGCCCTAAAGCAAACCCAAACCAAACTAAGACTCTAATCCGACTCAGTTTCAACCGAAACTTTCCATAACTGCTCAAGACTCTTCCATACACAGATAGAAGCAATCTAAAGACTTCCTAACACCTTAGGCATGTATCACACATTCCTAATACAACTCGACTTCGTGACCCACATGAAATGTAACCAAAACAAACTTTAAAAAATTCCATAAATGAACCATAACCACCTCAAACGCAGCCTGAGGCATAATCTAGCGGGATGGAACTTTCTGACCAATTTTTTACGTCCACTTATCTTCATCAAACCTTGGAACCATGTTGCCACATCCATGCACTACTTTCAAACAGGCAAACATCTTCCAATAACATCCAAGATACCTTCATATGCATTATTCTTGATCCAAACATGCTGCATGACCTCCCGATCAACTCAACCACAATTCCTCCCAAACTTGGTTGTTGAACCTCATCTTCTCCCTAAGACTAGTTCAATGGATTCCGTCACCAGCCATGTCTTCACCTCAAGCAACACCTGCACATAAACAAACAACCAATTCTTCCGAGCACAAGTCCTCGACTTGACTCTCGTTAGTTCAAAAACCACAACACCTTACGTGAGCACATCACATAAGCATGTTGCAAAGCATATCAAAACATTAACCATCGTAAACAACCATAACACTTCAAAAACTTAGTAAAAGAATACTAAGCGAACTTCCCATAAGCGTAAAGCAAGTTTGAAACATTGCAAATTAAAAGCAGAACCACTACGATCTTGCACCGGACCTTGCCAAACTTAATCGGACCTTGCATCGAACGTAGCCAAAACTAACCAGACCTTGCTCTGGACCTAGCCAAAGTTTGTCGGACTTCACGTCGGACCTAGCCAAAACATGTCGGACCTATTGTCGGACGTTGCTGGAGCTACTCAAAGCATGCCAGACCTATCGTTGGACCTTGCCGGAGCTACCCAAAGCATGCTGGACCTATCGTTGGACCTTGCCAGAGCTCGGATCTAGAGTCGGACCTCGATGAAAAGGGTGTTTTGGCAATATTTAAAACTTTTATTATAACAGCCAATATATTCAGCACACATAGGTCTCACAATCTCCACTTGATGAATGCATTGACAACAGCACTTAAAACCCGAACATTGGCTTTTTTACATGAAAAGTTTTGAAAACAATTTTCTCCCCCTTTCTGAAAATCAAAAGAGAAAGAAGTTTCAAAAATATTTCTCCCCCTATAAATATTTCTATACATATTTCTCGCCCTTTGACAATGTATCCAACAATGTTCAAAAGAGAAATTTCAATTGTTATGAGCATATTATAACATATACATATAAAACAAAGTTCATCCTAGTCATACTATCAAGTAACTTACACTATCACATCAATGAGATACATGAAGTAGTGTAAGCGATGCTAGAGATCAAGTGTAATTTTCAATTTCAGCAAGTCAAGATCTCCCAAACTTAACTATTTCAAAAACCTAAAAGCATGACACTTGTTGTGGATTTTTTTTTATTATTTTTCCAAGCTCAAATTCACGTCATATGACATTTACAAGAGATTATACACTGCATCTGCATTATTCTAACCAACCAAGCCAAGTCTATGTCATTGGACAAGCCAAGTCTATGTCATTTGACAATCAGAAGCTTAAGGACATGGTTTTAGTCATACACAACTTCTTCCAAGTTCATATCTAAGTGCAATGATAAGCTATCTTAAAAGAAAAAGTGTGATGTATGCATATTCTCTTTATCTTATCTAAATATTTATTTGGACATAAAAACTCAACATGTGAGTTGATTACTTGATTAATTCTTTATGATTAAAAGCACTTGTGAGCATGCAACAAGTTCAAAACAGCAAAAAAGTTCGATCATGACCAAAATTAGTGTAAGTGATTATTCCAATTGCTAGTCATGGTAAAAACTACAAAATGTATAACATGAGTAATGTAGTAAGAACTTTCAGCATGTAAAAGGAATAACAAAGTCATATACGTATGAAATACTATGCTCATATTATTTTAAATTCAGATTCACTCATAGACTTCCCAAGTTTGAAAACTCTCCCTCAATTTAAGCCATGAGGATGCATAACCCCTATTTCACTACGAATGAACAAAAACGAGTGAAATCCAAATGTTTTATAAAAATGTCAGCCATGTGTTGTTCGGTATCTACATGGTGAAGCACAATGTTTCCTTTTTCAACATTATCACGGAGAAAGTGATACCTAATGTCAATGTTCTTAGTTCTGGAATGTTGCATGGGGTTTTTAGCAATGCAAATGGCACTAGTATTATCACTAAACAGAGGAAAACTATCTAGGTCAACCCCATAGTTCTTAAGTGTTTGAACAATCCAAATAATTTGTGAGCAGGCGGTAGCAGCAGCTACATATTCAGATCCGGCTGTGGATTGTGCAACTGAATTTTTTTTTCTAGAGGACCAAGAAACAATTGAATTACCAAGAAAATGACAAGGACCCGAAGTACTTTTCCTATCAATCCTACAACCCCCAAAATCAGCATCCGAAAAAGCTTTCAATGTAATGGTTAAGGAAGAAGGAAGAAAAATGCCAAATTCTTGAGTTCCATATAACTACCTGAGAATTCTTTTGAAGGCTTGACGATGTGAAGCACGTGGGGAAGTTTGAAACCGTGCAAAAAGACATACGCTGAATTGTATGGCCGATCTTAATGCCATGAGGTACAAAAGTGATCCAATCATGCTTCGATATTCTTTTTGATCCACGGGTTCACCATTTTCATCAAGTTCAAGCGTCGTTGCTGTTCCCATTGGTGTCCAAAGATGCTTGCTTTTGTCCATCTTGAAGAGCTTTAGGAAGTCTTTTGTATACTTCGTTTGATGCATAGTGGTTCCCTCCTTGGTTTGCTTGATTTGCAGCCCCAAAAAGTATGTGAGTTCTCCCATCATACTCATCTAAAATTCTGAACTAATCATAGCTGAAAACTTGGACACAAGATCATGAGAAGCACAACCAAAGATGATATCATCCACATACACTTGACCGAATAATGAGTCATTGCCATTGTCGAAGCGTAGTAATGACACTTCCCCCGGACCCGCTAAGAAGCAGCCTGCGGAGGTTGTTGTTATGGTTGGTGTACGCAGAGATCAAGATCAAGATGATGACACCAGAGATTTATGTGATTCGGGCCGCCTGAGCATAACACCCTAGTCCACGGGGTTTGTCTTGTTGTATTGTGTGAGTCTTTTGCTTAGTATGCCCGTTAGCTTGGATCAGCTTAGATGTCCCTGAGTTCGTGCAGCACAACCCTTTTATAGTTCTAAGGGCTGACTGTTACGAAGCTTGCCTGGTCAAACATGTGGCCCTGGCGTATTTAATGATCTAATACACCGTCTAAAAGGTATTAAGCATGATTAATAGTGTGATAACATGCCTCAATGGATGAGTTACCCCTATTAACAGCGCATTGATTGTGTATCATTAATATAGTATTAATGACACGTAATCAAGTCTTGAAACTGCTGCTTTAATCGTCACTTGAATGTACATACTGATTGAGATCTGCCAGTGTATACGTTGATGAAGGTCCGGAGGCTCCACACGTGGTAGCTCCGGAGCTTCCCTTTCTGGGGAGGTAGCTCAGGCACCGCTGTACACGTTTCAATACTGGAGCTTCCCTCTGCTGGGAGTTAGGTCCGGGGTCATTATAAACGTGTCGATCGTGGAGCTTCCCTGTGTCGGGAGGTTAGTTCCGGATGTCATATTACACGTGTCAATCTCCGGAGCTAACCATATGAGAGATGCGGGTCCGGTATAATATGACATGTGGGGCCTGAGGAGGCCTTCAAATCTGACAAGTAGAACTCCCTTGTACTCCTCACGGTGCCAACGGGTAACCGATACGCAGGGTACCGACAGTGGCCCCCAGGCCCACCTCTTGGAGAAATCCTTTGGGTTAAGTTATTCTACCGGAGGTGGGGCCATTCTCCATTCCCGCGCTTCAATTTCGAGAGTCTTCTGATATGATGTTGGAGCGATGGTCCGGGAGTGAAGAATCAACATGTGGCTTGTTATGAATGCGGTAGATGAGATCTTTAATTGAGGATCTCACGCAATTGTAGGTCGTTGGTTCCCAATACGAAAACCATATCGGTTTTGCGCGCCCTGTCAGGGTGCCGCCATCGAGTTTCCCATTGCTCATCATGACAACGGTTCGCCTAGGGTAAGAACCTCGATCTCTTCGTCGGGGTGGCCCCAAGCCCACTTGTCATCGACGGGGTAGACTTTTGAAAAGTGCCTTCGTTCTCACTGCGGTTTCCATCCAAGCGTCGCAGAGGCTTACTTAAGGGGGAAAGTGCGCACGGGTTGAGGACTCTTTACGCCTTCAATCAAATTTCTCAAAGCCTCCCAAACTCCGACTAACTTGCCTTCCTTTGCTCCACTTTGCCGATATGGAGTTGGGTCTTCCCAAGAGCCGCCTCAAGATTGACGATGATCTGAAGAAGGTCCCGACCTATATGGGGTGGTCCAGCGACTCCTTCAATCACTTGATTCGCGTCGGCCAGCTCCCGTTCAAGAAGGAGCAAAGTGGCGACATGGTGTACTTCTTGGCGTACGCCATGGTGGGATTGATCCCACCTTTTTCTTCCTTTCTTCTGATGCTGCTATACTTTTATGGTCTCCAGCTGTATCACCTTGGCCCCCATTCTCTCCTTCTAGTGTCGAGTTTCGTCCACTTTTGCGAGATGTGGGGTGGGTGTTCCCCCCTGCGTCGAGCTGTTCCGCACCTTCTTCACCATCCACACCACCGGCAAGGGGAGTGAACTTCTTGGCTTCTACTATTTCGTGAAGCGCAAGAACTGCCCCTTCAAATACTTGAAGTCATTTCCTTCCGGAAAATGGGACGATTGGAAGAAAGATTGGGTTGTCATTGCAGTGGAGGAGCACGAGAAATTAGAGCTGCCCGAACGCCTCCCCAACATTGACATCGACGCCTGGAGTGTAGTTCCGGTGCCGTCAGATGCCTTCGACCCCGTCTTGACCAGGATCCGCGAATGCGTGGAGGGTGGAGTGAGTCCTCATATGGTCTTCTGCAACTTCCTGGTCAATAGATGGGCTCCGCTGAGGAAGGGGGAGAAGCTCGCTTGGGCCCTCAACAGCGTGATGGATGACGATCGGATTGAAACCGATCTGAAATCCAACTTGAATGACGAAGCTTTGGAGCTTCATCTTAAGAAATTCCAGCGTGGGATAAATGTCAACGGCGACAACAATGTTCCGCCGACAGCTTTCCTCCCTCTGAACATGGAGGCGCAGTTCAGTAGGGAGCTCTAGAGGACGATGCCGATTCTTGACGACCTTGGTGAGGTGAAAAGGCGTCCGACCACTAGGGTGGTGACCCCGGAGCTTCCGACGGAGGTCCTGCCTCCGCCCCGAGCTGGATGGTTGAAGACACCGACAAGGGATAGGATAAAGAGCAAACTAAGCTCTACAACCGGAAGAGGAAGTTGAAGCACGCCGACGGGAGGTCCGTCAGACCTGCTCCTTCTACCATGGCTCCTTGTCCGCAGCGGGGGTGGTTTTCTGCAGCTACTCCTGCTCCGGCACAAGCGTCTTCAAGGGGCATCACCTGCGGGCAATCAACCCTCAGCCTCAGCGTCAGCTAAAAGCTAGAGGCCCGGGTGTTCTTCCCAGCAAAGAAAAGCTACAGCCGAGAATACTCCGACTGCTGCAAGCGGCCCTCAGCTGAGGTCCGAAGACGTTGTCTCACCAGACTTGGTGGGCTCTAGCTCCGGGCCTCAGAAGAAGAGGTTCGGAGGTGACTGGGGTGGTGGCATCCCTAGGTAAGCACTGATTGCTCACCTTAAAATGCTAGTATTATTTTTGAAGTGTCTTTAATCTTCTCTTCCGTTTATTTCTAGGGTGTCAAAGATGGGATCAGGGACTTCGGCGTCTGTCGCAGCGGTTGGGGCTGCACCTACTGAAGCTCCACCTTCAAGCAGCGAGCCTCCTCAAGTAGTGGTGGAAGTCACGACAGCTCCGGCGCTAGCTGTCGTGGACTTGGATTCGGAGTCCCCACCTGAAGCTCCTGTGGTAGCACCGGGCCACAGGGGAGAAGTCGAAGATGTACCTCTGGCGACGGTGGCACAGGCTGATGCTCTAGTACCGGCGATGCCAGAAGTTTGGACCTTCAAGCCGAAAGTTGTTGAAGCCTTGGCCGCTGAGCCAGTGGTAATTGAAGCCCCGACCATTGAGCCAGAACTCACTGAAGCTCCAGCCCTTGTGCCAGAAGCGGTTGAATGTCCGACGGTTGAGCTGGAGATGCCTGAAGCTCTGGTCGTTTAACTGGAGCAAGCTGACGTGTCGGCGTCTGAGCCAGCGGCGGTAGAGGCCCCAAATGAAGCTCCTGCCGTTGTCCTGGAGGTAGCCGAACCAGAGTCAGAGCTGCTTGAAGAGGTATTGGCAGGTCCTCTTCCTTCAGAGCTAGCAACTGAAAGCCCAGAGGTAGCACCTTCAGCTTCTGCTCCAGCGGTGGAAGTTCCCCTAGTGGGTTCCTCTTCTGCTGCTGCTGAAGGGCTACCAGAGAATGGTCCTAGTGCCGCAGAAGCTCAAGTGTCCTCTCTCGTAGAGTGGGACCCTATTTTGTAATGGAGAGCCCTTTGGAGCCTGCAGAGCTGGTCCTAGCAGGTCCGAAGCCTATCCATGTGGCGTTATCTATAGACAACGCCTGCTCCAGCCTCCGACGGGTCCAACTCTCCTTTGAATATGAGAGCAAAGCTCTGGAGGGGGAGCGCAACACCTTGAGGCGTTGGCGCAACATACTCCATTTTGAGACCAGGCTTGCCCAAACGAGGCTGGCTGACCGGATGGAGTGGATAAAAAGGTAGAAGGTCCGGTTAGAGTACTGGGATAAGATGCTTGAGGAGAAAGAGGCTGCCATTCGGGCGCTTGATGCTAACTCTAGGGAAATCCTTGGGCAAGCCAAGGAGAGGCACGATGTTGCTGATTAGCATCACGTAAACCTCAATGAATTGAATGAGGTTCTCCTAAAGCACCAGACGGAACTGGAGGCGAGGGAGGAGAAGCCCCTTGAGCAATAGGAGGATGTTATGAAGAGAGAGGAGGAGGTCACCCCGAAGTTGACTCTGGGTGAAAAGAATTTGGCGGATCGCTCAAAGAAGTTTGAGCAGTGGAGTGAAGATGAAAGGAAAAAGTACTGGAAGATGGAGCAGGAGCTCTCGCAAAGAGAAGCTGACGTTGCCACTAGGGAAGGGAAGGTGAGAAGCAGGGAGAAGGACCTGGCCGAATGGCGGAACCGCATCCACCTCCGGGAGACAGAGCTAACCAACCGCAAGAAGCAAGTTGCTGAAAGTATGCAGCAACATGCCAAAGTGGTGGAACGCCTTGCCCGGGAGAGTTCGGAGCTAGCGGCCGCCCGGAGGTCACTGGAAGAGCTACAGAGATCAAAGGCAATTGAGCCCCTGATGGTATGGGACTTCCTGGCATGTGCGGACAGAGCCCTTGTGCCTCTTGGTTTCGGTCCAAGACGCCTAGAGGACCCAGCGCAGGAGCTGGACCAGACGCTGGTGGAACTTGGCTCTACTGGCAGCAAACTCGACGCGATGGGTAATGTCATCGCCGATCAGCTGGAGAGAGATGGTAAATATTTGGCCAAGAACATCGCCGAGTATGTCTTGGCGTGTTACAAAAGCCGAGACCCCCAATTCTCTCTTGATCTGGTCTTTGAAGGAATCATTGCCGAAGAAGAGGATGACGCCAGAGCTAGTGTCCAAGAAGCTGTTGAGAAAGTTACATCATTTTTTCCACACGATTTAGATCCTCCAGTGGCTAGGACTCTTCCTTTTGCCCCTTGTAACCCCAATTTTGTAATCCAGTACTTTTGATTAATGAAATCCTCCTTTCTATCATGAATTTCACTTTGTCTTCAATATACTGTGTTGTATCTTGTTGGCCCCGTGGTACATGTGTACACATGGAGTGTGTACATGTACCAAAAGGATTTAAAAGCATGTTGATGACTTGAATGCTTCGAACTTGTAGATTTTAGGTCCAAAGTATTTATCTCCGGTACGTCGACGGCAGGCCCCCTAGGATTGGCGGAGCTTGGTAGCTCCGACAATTCCCTGTATCAACATATAAACGTTGAAGCCCGATGGCTCGCCCCCGCTCCTGCTTCGCTGCACAACACGCCTCCGCCTCCTTCACTGCCAACCCTTGCTCGCCGCCATGGCCGCGCTGGTAACGTCGAGCACCGCGGTGGTTTGGTCGTCTCGCTCAACATGGGCGATGATAGACCCCTGCTAGTCAAGGATGACTGGGATCTTCGCCCCAGCAAGTTATTTCAAGCGGAGGTCCGCCACAAGTTCCACTCCACGGTTCATCATCTGGGTTCCTCGTCGAAGGGCTCCTTCTTCATGATCGTGGCCTTTCGAAGGTACACATTTCGTCTCTCGGAGAGTGCAGTTGGTTGGGCTCTTTGTTCGGTGATGGGTGGATCACCTCTGGATTTCCATGTTCAACAACTACAACAGCGTTCGTTTCCCTTCTCAGTGGCCAGCAAACAAGTGGGTGTGCTGATCAATGCCAGGAGGAGGATCACCACAGCATCCTTTGATGTGTACTTCCACCTTTGGCGCACGGGAGGGCCAGATTGGATCTCCAAGTACAGGAAATGGGAGCAGGAACAGAGGGAAAGCTGGACAACGGTTTCAAGGAAGAAGTCAGTAAACAGGAGGGTTTCCTTCGCCTCCCATTCCGGCAATGTTCTCCTGCGAAAAAGGCAACCCCAATGGTAAAGGGTTGTGGATCGGCAAAGTTTTCTGTGATCTTCACCAAGCTCCTAGAAGTGCCACCGGACTCTGCTTTCCGGCTAATCGGAAGCTCGCCAGAGCTAACCGTCCAGCCACCGCGAAGGGAGGTATGTGGCACAACAATCAATACAACTTTTTGAATTCCTGGGTGGACAGTGGGAAGTCTTGTCCCACACCATTCATGCCTCACTGGCCTCCGACGCCATGGAGCGTGAACATTTCAGCGCATGCCCCTGACGCGACCTTGCGGAGCAGTAGCAACCCTAGACTTAGCCCTACTACGAGGGAGGTCGGCGAGTGTTCTCGTCCGAAGGGGGGTAGATCCCTTCCTGTCACAGTCTCACAAGGTCCCGAGGGAACTCGGCGTGGACAAGACAGCAAGCTGGAGAGGGAACCGAGGCTGCCAAGCGATCATGACACTCTGGCGTGGTATGTGAAATGCTGCTATAAATGCATCAGTCCCTTCCATCTGAAACCCCAATGTCGTAATAAGATTCGCTGTAATCTTTTCTTTGGATACGGGCATATCAGAAAAAACTGTTTTTCGGCCTCCAGAAAAATCCAGGTGTGGCACAAGAAAAGCATACCACTCATTAAGGCCAGTGGCCTCTCTCTGGAACCGTCCTCCGCCATCGTCACCCACAAACTCAACTGCCCCCTCAACATCTCCCCAACCGCTCCATCTTCCTGGCTCCTCCGCATCTTGCACTCCACCTCCATCTCCATTGCTCTCTCGCCGGCCAACTCCCTTGGTCCCATGGCCAACTTCCCGATCGATCCCACCAGGTTCTTGGTCAACCAGCACTTCGGCTTCCTTGATGGAGGGCCGAACAGGCTGCTGAGGATGGTGGTTCACTTGCCTGGGCATCATCACCCGGCGCACGAGGAGTTTGTAGTGGCAGTGGACATCGAGCATGTTATGGCGGAAGACCAGTATGACGACTTTAGGCTCAGGATCCGAAACTTCCTCATGCTAGATATGGGTATCACTGTCACTCATTCTTGTCTCTCTCCTCTGGGCGTAGCTTTGTTTTCGTTTTAGACTAGCCTGCTTCAGGATCTTCTAGTGATGAGAGAACCAATCATGGTGGATGGGGTACATGTGTCTTTCATCAGGCATGATTTTGGAAGGAACCGTCAGACGCATGAGTTTGGTTGGGTCGGATGGTTCATGATCGTGGGGTATCCGTTAGACTACAAATCAGTGGAAGCAATTGAACTGGCTGTTTCCGGTTTTGGCAAGTTACTACAATGACACAGAAGCCCGAGGGCGCTAGGATTCATTCTTGTTAAGTGTCTTTACACCCATGCTAGGTTGCTCGCCAGGAGCCTAGTCCTGCGTCAAGGTACTAGGGATGGTGTTAGTTACTCTTGGACCTGTCCGGTTTACATCCTTAACTGGATAAGCCCGCATGGCTTTGGAGAAATCAACTGGGGCGTCCCCCCGGAAGATGACTTGCCAGAGGATGGCGACCCACACCCCCTTCAGGAACCAGAACCAGAGGGGGAGCACCAGCAGGCAGATCACCTCGAGGCAGATGCAGACTGGGCAGTGCACAATGAGCAGCAACAAAACAATGATGGATGGGAACCTTGGGGGCAGCCACTGCCCCCTCCGCACCAGGAGATGGCCATCAACTCCGGTGCTCCTACTCAGGATGACTCCTCCGGTGTTGCGATCACTGTGCAAACCACTGCCAGAGCACCACAGACGGGACCACAACCTTAATCTCTGGCTAACCCTGATGATGTCACACAACAGCTAGACTGGATTTGCCCCTTCGATTCCGTGGGGCTGAGAAGAATGCTCCAGGTGGCTTTCCCCACATCCCCGTCAGCGTGGCGGAATGTGCAGTTCGGTGAGCCCAATGGATGCGGGGGGGTTCAATAAGGTCCTCACCATGTCTTTCACCAACACCGTTGATCAGCAAAGCACTCATCAGAGCAAGGACCAAAGCCCAGGCCAATCCTCTGTGGTCATCAAGGACATCACCTCAGGGCCAACTGCGGACACGGACAGGAAGAAGGGTAAACAACCAGTGAAGTCAGCAGTGGTCGACCTGACAGGCCCCTCCTACTCCAATAGGGCACTGGAAGCTAGCAAACTAAGGAAGAGCCCGCGGCTGCAACTGATCAGGCAAGGGCACCGGTCGACCCCCCCACCTGCTCAGGAGGACGACTCCAGTGCTGGCACACCTGCTGATACTCCTCTGCTCAATCTTTTCCCAGGTCCAGTCAAATTCCCCAGCCTTGATTCTATTGACTCTATCTGTCCCTACCCTGAGCTCCCCATCGCTTTGCTGCAGGCGACGACGGTAAAAGAATGCGGCGTTCCCCCTGAGGTGGCGCGCCGGATGATGTCCCTCCCGGAGCTGGATGACGATGTCGACCAACAATCTTAATTTGCCGGGAGCAGAGGGCGTAGGGGACACTGGGAGCTGCTTGGTTGCTTTTCAAACTGTTTGCTATTCAGTCTTTTGGGATGTCGACGTGCTGGACATGGGTGTAGTTGTTATGATCAACACTTGTTATTTTGCTACGTTTTCGATTACGCACAGTATCTGTTGTGAGCACCTGCTCATTTGGACCGGTTGGTGGCCTGATTCTAAGGCCAAGTCAGTTATTCCTTTCTAGAGTCTTATGGCTGTGACCTATTACATTGTTGCTTGGTCTAATTACTTGACACGTGGTGGCGGTTGGATCAATTTCTGGTTCCTGCATTCTCGCCTTTGGGGACCAGGCACCCAGTGGATGCTGTCTTGGGGGTATGTTGAGTCGCGTTTGTCCAGGTCCCAGTCCCTCTTCTCTGGTCGGGATTACATCCCGATCTTCCCATTTACCCTCTATGGTTATCTATGGCACACAACTGAAACCGTAACTGGAATGTTTTTAACTGGAACATCCGTGGTCTCAACAGTACTGATAAACAGCAGGAAGTCAAAGCCAAAATAGAGGAGGTTCATGAATGTAACATCTTCTGTATTCAAGAGACTAAAAAGAACATATTGACATATCTTTCCTTAAACGAGTGGCTCCCAGAAGATTCAACAAATTCGCTATGCACCATCCAGGGGTGCCTCAGGAGGTATACTACTGGGCTGGAACGACAATCTTCTTCATGGGGAATCTCTAGAAATTAGGGACTTTGGCATTTCTATTCGGTTCACATCTCGACAAAATGGGGTTGTTTGGCACCTAGTCTTGGTCTATGGACCCTGTCAAGGTCCCCGCCGGCAAGAATTCAGTGAGTGGTTATGGAACCTAGATTTGCAACCGCAAGAGTTATGGATGATACTGGGGGATTTCAACTTCTATCATCACACTAGTGACCGTAACCGCACCGGAGCGAATACAGGTGACATGCAGACTTTCAATAGTATCATCCTACACTTGGGACTTATTGAAATCCCTATACAAGGAAGAAAATACACGTGGAGCAACATGCAACAGTCCCCCCTGCTTGAACAACTAGATTGGTGGTTTACTTCAGCGCAGTGGTCTCTATCATTCCCAAACTCCACAATTCGGCTGCTAGCCAGGGACACATCTGACCATGTTCCGCTAGTGGCCCAGATCAGCACTACCATACCCAAAGCAAAATGCTTCAGATTCGAGAACTACTGGCTCAGGCATCCCCAATTTTTCTCCATTTTTAAAGACTTGTGGGATCAGCCCCTAGCCACAGTTGGAAGTGCCAAGAGAGTATCTGCTAAATAATACCGACTGAGATACAAGCTAAACAAGTGGAGCAGAACACTGGGTGGCCTGAATAAACTGATCAAGTGATGCAATGAAGTTATTTTGATCATGGACACAATGGAAGAACAAAGGTCATTATTTCCACAAGAAAGCAGCTTCAGAAACATGATCAAACGCCAACTTGCTCATCTTATCAAGCAACAAAATGACTACTGGAGACAACGCTACACAGAGCGATGGGCCAACAAAATTCTTCCTGGCCGCAACAACAGAAAGGTATAGGAGAAACAACATCCCAGTCATTCAGGACGACCAAGGAGTAGAGATGATGGACCATGGGCACAAAGCTTCCGCTCTCTGGAAGGAATTCAACGAAAGGTTAGGCCAATCTGACCTGACTCATCAATGGCCACAAATTCAGCAATGGTTTTTGCCCATGCAACACTTACAAACACTGTGCAACCCAGTCACCAGAGAGGAAGTTGATGCCACAACCAAGACGATGCCAAGCGACAAAGCTCCAGGTCCAGACGGGTTCAACACAAAATTCTTTCAAGCATGTTGGCACATCATTAAGGAAGATATATATCGGCTTTGCTTGGATTTCTTCAATAACAACATTAGTATCCAGCCACTGAATAGCTCTTTAATCACTCTCATCCCAAAGATCAACAATCCCTGCATGCTTGCAGACTACAGGCCCATATCACTGCCGAACACCACTGCCAAACTGATCACCAAAATACTCAGTACGATTGCAGGAAGTCATCACAACCATCATCCACAAAAATCAATACGGCTTCATCAAAAAAGAACCATCCAGGACTGCATGGCATGGGTCTTTGAATACCACCACCAATGTAGGAAAACCAACACAGGTATCATAGTACTCAAACTGGACTTTGAAAAAGTCTTTGACAAAGTGGAACATGATTTCATATTACACATGTTGTGAGTTTTTTGTTTTCCGGATCAATGGATCAAATGGGTAGCAGACATCCTATCAACTGCCATTTCTTCAGTGCTTCTCAATGGAGTACCAGGCAAGACGTTCCATTGCAGGAGAGGGGTCTGGTAGGGGGACCCACTGTCCCCCCTTCTTTTTGTATTGGCAGCCGATCTCCTGCAAATTTCAATCAAAAAAGCGGTTGAGATGGGACTTCTGACATTGCCACTGCACCAAGGAACAAATGTGGAATTCTCGGTGGTCCAATATGCAGACGACACTATCCTAGTTCTCAAGGCTAATCAGAGAGAGCTCTTGTTTTTGAAAAACCTATTGCAATCTTTCCGAGGAGCGACAGGTCTAAAAGTGAATTGGGGAAAATCAAGCCTCATGCCAATCAACATTGATGAAGAGAAAACCACAATCCTTGCAGCCACACTGGGCTGCACCATTGGCTCATTCCCATTTACATACTTGGGATTGCTTATGAGCCTTGACAGACCAAAAGCAGACGCCTTTGAAGGGCTCGTCTCACGAGTACAGAAGACGCTAACCGGACCAGGACCGTGGTTATCAATGGCTGGTCGATGCACACTCATTAACAACATCATATCCGCTATACCTATTGATGCCATGTGCACTATCAAACTGAGAAGTCCAGTCATTCAAGCAATTGACAAAGCCAGAAAGCAATGCTTGTGGAGAGGCTTAGATATCAATGGCAAAGTCCGGCCTCTGGTGGCCTGGCATCAAGTGACAACACCAATGGAAAATGGAGGCCTAGGTCTCAAAAACCTCACTACAATGAATGAAGCCCTGCTCATGAAATTCCTCTGGAAAATCTATAACAAAGCTGACATCCCCTAGGTCCATCTCATACATCAATGTTATTGTAACAATGGTAAGCCACCGCATGGCACAAAAGGAAAAGGATCCTTCTGGTGGAGGGACGTAGTGAGACTATCAAACTCCTTTCTCAAGAATTTTGAAGACAAAGCTTGAAAAGGGGACACAATTCGGCTCTGGCAGGATCAGTGGGAAGGCCATTTGCTCAGAAGGGACATGCCTCGCCTGCACTCCTTCGCGAAAAAACTCAGCATCTCTATGGCCCAATTCCTCAGCAGGTCAGATCACCTCAGCCATTTCTTCCAACCAATGTCAGATGAAACCTTGCTGGAACTGGTCAACCTGGAAGCGCTGTTGGATGAGGTTTCTCATAGGGACCCCTCGCAAGACGTATGGAGTCCGACAGGGGGAGTAAGGATATTCAGCTCCAAGAATATCTACAACAACTACTACAACCACATCAAGCCACCAGCACCCTTTAGTTGGATATGGGCTTCGAGGGTGGTAAAGAAAGTGAAGATCTTCAAGTGGCTTATGTTTCGGGACCGACTCAACTCACACAACCTCCTGAAGAGAAAGAACATAGCCATTGATGGGAATAAACGTTGAATGTCCGAGCTTGGTAGCTCCTAATGTCGTCGCACGAATAGTTGAATTTAGGCCTCCAGGGGTTGTCGGAGCTTTCTAGCTCCAACATCACCCACTGTCAACATATTAAACGTTGACGGTGGGCCCCCTTGGAGGATGTCGGAGCTTAGTAGTTCCGACGTCGTCCACCATTGCTATAAATTTCTGTTTTTCCTGCACATTAAATACAATAAACGAGTAAAATTCGTCCTCTTGTCTATAAATTGTTTGTGTCTTATTATTCTTACTACAGTTTTACCCCAAAGCAATTCGATATGGTAGCGAGTATATTGATGTAACTCTTCCGGACCCATATGTTGTTTTAGTAATCACCCTACTGAAGCCTGTCAGAGTGTAAGTAGAGTGGCGTACTCAGGGTGCTGGACCAGGCTAAGTCGATAGCTCACTTCGGACCTATGTTGGCTTGGCGTTCACGCAAGTAGACTATTCAGCATGTTAAGACCCAAAGAGGTTAACAATATAACTTGCAACACATATGAAATACTTGGGTAAAGACTAAAAAGAAGTGCACAACTTCATTATACACAAGAAGGTTAAAAGCAATAATTGGATAGTTTGAGCCTTGTACAAAAATAAATGCACGTGGAGTATGTTTTTACACAACAATGTCTTTCATTATAGGTCTGGATTACAGGGGAGACAAGGACAGACTTTAGGGTGCGGGACCAAGCTAAGTGCGCTATACATCTTGTACTAACCCAGGATAGGTAGTTACACTTTTAGTGTAGTGATTGTATGAAGTGTACTTGAACTTCCCGGACCCTCCCGGAGGGGTCCGAATGTTCTCCCGGAGGACCTACCCCTGTTTGTTTATCGACTCTGTAACATATATTATGTGTAATTACAGGCTCACCTCCGTGATTCTAAGCATAAAACTCACGGAGATGCTCGATGTTCCAAGGATTACGAAGCAGAATCCCATCCTTAGTTGCCAAGCGAACGCATCCGGGTCGGGATACTCTGATCACTCGGAATGGACCTTCTCATCTGGGGGAAATTTTGTTCATTCCTTCCCGAGTTAGTATCTTCCGAAGCACCAAATCACCTTCCATGAGCTGTCTGTTGCGCACGTGCCTTTGATGATATCACCGGAGCGCTTGGCGATAACGTGCATTCCGAACAGCTGCTTGGCCCCTTCCCTCGTCGACGAGGTCAAGGTCTCCACGCCGGAGCTGGTCCTGCGTGGCTTCATTGAAGGTTCGGACGGACCCCAAGGTTATCTCCAGAGGAAGGACTGCTTCAGCTCCGTACATCAGGAAGAATGGAGTCTCCCCAGTTGACCGGTTAGGTGTTGTCCTGTTCGCCCATAATGTGGACGGAAGCTCTTCAATCTAGTTGGCTCAATGCTTTTTTAGGTGTTCGTATGTGCGCGTCTTGAGTCCCTTTAATATTTCTGCATTTGCTCTCTCGGCTTGGCCATAGCCTGCTAGATTGAGCTACTGAGGCATAGCTTAGTTGAATGCCGAGGTCTTCGCAATATTCTTGAAATGCAACACTTGTAAATTGAGTTCCATTGTCAGTTATGACTTTGTTCGGAACTCCAAATCTGCATATAATGGACTTCAAGAACTTGATTGCTTGTTGATTGTCACAACTGCAGTTGCTTCCCACCACTTAGTGAACTTGTCGATGGCGACATACAAGAACCAGTAACCTCCGACAGCTTTTGGGAAAGGTCCTAATATGTCCAAGCCCCACACAACGAATGGCCATGTAGGAGGTATCATTTGTAGTGATTGAGCCGGTGTGTGAGTTTGTTTTGTGTGGAACTGACACACTTCACATTTTTTCACTAGCTCAACCGCATCCTGAAGTGTTGTAGGCCAGTAAAAGCCATGCCAAAAGGCTTTACCAACCAGCGTGCGGGAAGAAGCATGGTTCCCACACTCGCCTCCATGGATTTCTGCGAGGAGCTCGCGGCCTTCTTCCCTTGCAATGCACCATATTAGGACACTATTGGAACCACGTCGGTAGAGATTCCCTTCTGCCAACGTGTATCTTTTAGCCAATCTGACAATCCGGTCAGCAGTTACAGCGTCTTTAGGAAGGATGTTGTCTTTCAAGTAGCACCGGATCTCTGAGATCCATGCATCAGAGCTAACTTGAGCTTCTGAGTGTTGCGTGCTGGGTTGCTCGGAGCTCCCGACAGCACCTACGACTCTTGGTGGACGCCATGGAAACAGGGCCATCGGGGCTGCCAGCTTTGAGCTGCGGGTCTCGCCCCCTTCGCTCAGTTCAGCAGGCTGAGCTGTTTGTTTTGGCAACCTCTAGACGAAGATTCCATCGGTAGCCAGAGCTCCGGTCGAGGCTTTCGTGGAGAGTTCGTCGGCTTCAGCGTTGTGAAGACGCTGAACATGATGGAGATCCAGGACTTCGAAGTCCTTCTGAAGTCTCTGGACATCAAGGAGATAAGCAGCTAATTAAGGACTGTTCGGGAGCATTCACCTTTGACTTGCTTGATGATGAGTTGTGAATCTTCCTTTACCAACAGTTGTTTGACACCATAAGACAGTGCCACCTTGAGTCCATAGATGAGGGCTTCATACTCCGCTATATTGTTGGTTTCCTTGAAATCAAGGTGTACCATGTACTTGACCTTCTCCCGAGTCGGAGCCAGGAGAAGGATTCCAGCTCCGGCCCCCTGCTTTTGCATGGAGCCGTTGAAGTAAAGGGTCCAGTGAGGCTCGGTGAATACCAGAACTTTGGGTTTTGGTTTCTGCTCACTGTGGCCCCCAGGGTTCGAAGGAGAGGGGTCCATTATGCCATGAAGTCAGCCAGGGCTTGACTTTTGATTGCTCGTCTTAACACGAATTCTAGATCGAACATGTCCAGTTCCACTGCCCACTTTGCAATGTTCCCAGTAGAATTAGGGTTATGCAAAATAGCACGCAATGGAAAAGAAGTTACCACTGATATTTCGTGGGTTGGAAATAGTGACGAAGCTTCCTTGAGGCAATAAGAAGTGCGTAAAGCAGTTTATGCACCTCAATATATCTTGTCTTGGCATCGTGGAGCACTTCACTGATGAAGTACATGGGGCGTTGGATGGTGCGGACCCTTTCAGAAGGACCCAAAGCTTCTTCTCCATCGACTCGGACCTGGCTTGAGGGTTCCGGACCTTCAGGCTGTGCTTCTTGGACCCTCCTAGAGGGGTCCAAAACTCCTTCTTGTTCGACCCAGACCTTGCTGGGAGGATCCAAATCATCTTGGTCAGCCAGATGAACCTCCTCAGACGAATGAGGTTGATCTCCTAGCATTTTGTTTTGAAGTTCAGTGTTTGGGAACTGGGACCCAGTCACGTCTTCAGGTGATTTGGGACCCTCCCGGAGAGGTCTTGACTCCTAGATTGGATGTGGCTCTGGTCTTTTTGCAACCAGGACCATACTGACAACTTCGGTGGTTGCTGAAATGTAATGCAGTAAAGGCTCACTAGGATTAGGAGCTATCAATATCGATACTGTGGTGAGGAATTGTTTCAGCTCTTGAAACGCCTTTTCTGATTCTTCAAACCAATGAAATGGTCCAGACTTCCTCAAGAGTTTGAAGAAGGGTAGCGCCCATTCTGCCAGTCTTGAGATAAACCGGCTGAGCGCAGCTAGGCATACAATTAGCTTATGGACATCTTTTATGTGGGCTGGAGGACGCATATCTTCTATGGCCTTGATCTTCGCCGGATTTGCTTCGATTCCTCGGTGAGTTACCAAGAACCCCAGAAGCTTCCCAGATCTAACCCCGAGACGCACTTGTCCGAGTTCAGCTTGGTGCGCGTTGTGCGCAGCTTGTCGAAGATGGCTTGTAAATTGTCAAGGAGTGACTCCTTGTTTTTTATCTTCACAACGATGTCATCGACATACACGTCAACCAAGTCTCTAATTATATCTCCAAATGTTTTGTCCATCGCTCGCACAAATGTTGAAGCAGCATTTTTAAAACCGAATGGCAACAGTACAATCCATCTACTGTTATGAAGGCAGTATGCTCTTCATCTTCCTTAGACATTTGGATTTGATGATATCCATAATATGCATCTAAGAAAGACAATAGCTCACTCCTGGAGGTGGAGTCCACTATCTGATCTATTCTAGGTAGTGTAAATAGATCCTTTGGTCATGCCTTATTTAAGGTGGTGTAGTCGATACACATTCAAAGCTTCCCACCGGCCTTGGGTACAACAACTGGGTTTGCCAGCAATTTTGGATGGAAGACTTCGCGAATGAAGCCATCTTCGAGCAACTTCTTGATTTCCTGTCGGATGATGTTTTGTCGCTCGATTGATTGCTTCCGGGGCTTTTGGTGTACAGGCCGTGCGTCTGGGTAAATCTTCAGATTGTGCTCAATCACCTCCCTAGGGATCCCAGGAATCTGAGACGGTTGTCAGGCAAACACGTCGACATTAGCCCAGAGGAAAGTGATGAGCATGAGTTCCTATTTGTTGTTCAGACCCCCCAATATACGGGTAGTCTGAGCAGCATCGGAACCAATTTGGACGACCTTGACGGGAACGTCGGTGTCGCTGGTTGGTTGCACACGGGGTGCGGAGGTAGAGCCTTTATGACGAATGCTCGGAGGGTTCGGAGCTGGCTCCTTACCGGATGCTTCCTCTTGCGCTGTGGTAAGCGCATAGAGTTCTTCTAGAGCAGTAACTCCTACGGTGCGATCTCCACGGATCCGGAGAATGTCCGTGGGTGTTGGCATCTTCAACACTAAGTAACCATAATGAGCTGCAGCCATGAACTTGTATAAAGCTGGCCTGCCCAGAATCGCATTAAACGACAGACTGATCTGCGCAACATTGAAGACCAATTTCTCAATTCTGTAGTTCTCCCGGGTCCCGAAGGTCACTGGGAGTGTGGTGGAACCGAGAGGAGTAATGGTTCCCGGACCTACTCCAGAGAAAGGTCGGGATGGGCGAAGGTCCGAAGGCCGAAGCTGAAGCTTAACAAAAGCTTCGAAGATTATGAGGTTTAGCCCAGAACCTCCGTCCACCATTACATGGTGGATTTGAATATTGTTAATGGTGGGTGACACCATCAATGAGAGTTGTCCGGCCCAAATTATGTTTCAGGGAAGAACGAAGCATCAAAAATAATGGGAGTATCCATCCACTTCCGATGTGGCTCCGCCTTAGCAGTGGGAGCTGCCACGACCATGTCCTGCCGTATTGTCTTGAGGATGCGGCGAGAGGTGATGTCCCAAGAACCACCATAGATGATGTTCAGGGTCTCCCGACGCTCGTTGTTAGAGACGTCAGAGTCGTCGTCGACAGTGTTGTAGACAGCTTTCAGGACCTTTTTGGGGTCCTGAAAACCTAGCTCCTCTTCAGCTAGAGCTTCATCAACTTCTTGCTTTCCTTCCCGTTGACGGAAAGGAGCTTCTTCCCAGTGCTTGTTGTAGTGCTCGGCAAGGTTCTGGACCTCCTAGAACTCTTCCAAGCTATGTCGGTTCGTCTTGTGAATTGGACACCATGCTTTAGAACTATTGTCATCTTCTGATGAAGGCCGAGGTCGTTTCTCAGGGCGTGGCCCCCGGCCACCAGGAGCTGCGGCAATAGCAGCGGCTGCTGCGCCAGCCGACGGCTTCTTTTTGCCGTTGGGCTTCTGTTTCTTCTTGCCACTACCGGAGGTAGCGGCTTCAGTTTTGGAGGACTTCTGGTTGGCCTCCGGAGCTGTCTTAGAATGCATTTCATGGCCCTCCGCAGCTCTAGCACATTTGTCAGCTAGGCTGAGGAGTTCCGCGACGCTGGTAACTTCATTAATAGCCAGCTTCTCCAACATCTTCTTATCTCGAACACCCTGTCTGAATGCAACGATAACGGAAGAGCTCAAGATTGAAGGAATAGTATTTTGTACCTGAGAAAACCACTGGATGAAGGATCGCAGCGATTCCCCCGATGTCTGCTTTACAGCAAACAGATCCAATCCGGTGCCAGGCCGGGTGTAAGAACTCCCGAAATTGGCAGTGAACTGCTGGCACAGCTCCGCCCAACTATTTATGGAGTCGGGTGGAAGACTCATGAACCAGGACCTTGCAGTCCCAGTTAAAGCCACCAGGAAGTAGTTGGCCATCAGAGCCTCATCACCCCTCGCTGCCAATATGGCAGTAGAGTAAATTTGAAGGAATTCGACAGGGTTGACAGTTCCGTCGAATTTTTTCGGCGAGTGAGGCCGGAACTTTTGTGGCCATCTGACCATGCATAAATGCATGGCCAGGGCAGAACAACCTCCTCCTACTACCTGAGGAGCTGGGTTGTCTCAAGCCTCTCGCCTTTCACGAGCACGCTCGATATGGACACGACCGTCCTGCTGCCGATAACGGCGATCCTGCTCCGACCGCAGGTCATGAGTCAGAATCCTGGTAATGGTGTGGGTGTGTTATGCCCCAGGAGGCAACAAAGTCACCTGCTGGGATGCAACACATCTCCTTTGTTGCGAGACTTGTGGACCAAGTCGGCCAGACAAGGTTCGTCGTTGTGATGGTGCTCGCCCCGAAGGGGGAGGACCTTGATTGCTGATGCCTACAGCAGCAGCTGCAACCAGATGGTCAACATCGGCCCTCCACTACTCCATAGCACCCTGGGGTGCACCTGGAGGCGGCGGTTGTTGTAAGAGAGCTCGCGCAACAACGAGCACGTGCTCAGGATTGTTTTTTGTCAGTGCAGTGATCAACGCAGGTGCCCCATATTGTTGACTAGCATTGTTTGCCGGAACAGATGGTGCTATAGTACCTGCTGGAACAATTGCACCTGTTGGCTGGTGAGCGTTAAAGGGATTGCCTCCGGCAGGTTGTTCAGCATGGTTGCCATTAGATGATCCTGTGGCAAAATTCACCATCTTGTGATATCGGGACCTTACCCTACCTGGCGCGCCAAATGTCGAAGCGTAGTAACGACACTTTCCCCAGACCCGCTAAGAAGCAGCCCGCGGAGGTTCTTGTTATGGTTGGGGTACGCAGATGTCAAGATCAAGATGATGATACCAGAGATTTATGTGGTTCAGGCTGCCTGAGCATAACACCCTACTCCACGGGGTTTGACTTGTTGTATAGTGTGAGTCTGTTGCTTAGTATGCGCGTTAGCTTGGATCAGCTCAGATGTCCCTGAGTTCGTGCGGCACAACCCTTTTATAGTTCTAAGGGCTGACCGGTACAAAGCTTATCTGGTCCGACATGTGGCCCTGGCGTATTTAATGACCTAATACACTGTCTAAAGGGTATTAAGCATGATTAATAGTGTGATAATGTGCCACAATGGCTGCGTTACCCCTATTAACAACGCACTGATCGTGTATCATTAATATAATATTAATGACACATAATCAAGTCTTGAAACTGCCACTTTAATCACTTGAATGTACGTACTAATGGAGATCTGCCAGTGTATACATTGATGAAGGTCCAGAGGCTCCACACGTGGCAGGTCCGGAGCTTCCCTTTGTGGGGAGGTAGCTCAGGCACTGCTGTGCATGTGTCAGTACCGGAGCTTCCCTCTGCTAGGAGTTAGGTCCGTAGTCATTATACACGTGTCGACCGTGGAGCTTCCCTGTGTTGGGAGTTTAGTTCTGGATGTCATATTACACGTGTCAATCTACGGAGCTACCCATATGAGGGATGTGGTCCGGTATAATATGACATGTGGTGCCTGAGGAGGCCTTCCACTCTGACAAGTAGAACTCCCTTGTACTCTTCACGGTACCGAGGGGTACGCGGTATGCAGGGTACCGATAGCCGTGCTTAAGCATAAAAAGAGTTTTATCAACATTGCCCATGGAAAACCCCGTTTCAAGTAAGAATGTTCTTAACCTATCATACCATGCTCTAGGGGCTTGTTTGAGACCGTACAAGGATTTGGACAGTTTGTAAACATGATTAGGAAAATCTAGATTTTCAAAAGCTGGTAGTTGCTTGAAATAAACCTCCTCATCTATGAGGACATTAATAAAATCACTTTTAACATCTATTTGATATAGCTTAAAACCTTTTGATGCAGCAAAAGCTAACAAAATTCTTATAGCTTCTAATCTAGCAACAGGAGCAAAAGTTTCATGAAAATCTAGACCTTCAACTTGTGTAAAACCTTGAGCATCCAACCTAGCTTTATTCCTGACCACAACCCCATCCTCACTTTGTTTATTTTTAAATACCCATTTAGTTCTGAATGTGGCCTAGAGGGGGGGTGAATAGGCCTTTTTGAATTTTAGTCGGAACCTGCAACACTTAGCAACTTGATCAAATACCAGGAAATCGGACTAGTACAGTAGAGTGCAGACTAGTCCAATGCGTGCGGACTAGATTGGTCAAGTTAGATCAATGATTTCAATACAAGCATAGTACGTAGCAGAATATAGTATGTAACTTGAAAGTATTGAGTCAATGAAATTAAGTGTAGCACAAATTTCAATGTTTTAACTTAAGATGGACAAGATCAAGTAAAACCTAGAATATGATATGAAGAACTTAAGAACAAGTTTGACGCAAGATTTTATCCCGTGGTTCGGTTCCCACAAAGGCAACCTACATCCACATTGAGGAGCCCACGAAAGGACCGGGTCTTCACTGACCCTAACCTCGTCGAATTGCCACGAAGGACAATTCTCTTCCACTATCACAAAGGGTAAATCATCAAGTTGCAGGGGCCTTCTCACAAGTTGAGGGCTCCCCAAGATTACAAGTCAAACACCACCAAGAACACACTCTTAAGATCAACAATGAAACTACAGGAGTGTGTTAGAAATCAAACCCCAGAGCTCAAACGTGTGAATCGTGTCTCTTCTTTGATCCAAGATGAATCCTCAAGAATTTGATCTTTCTTGCGTTGGATTGCATGGAGAGATGTGTTTTCTAAGCTTTTGGAGGGTGTGACGGCGCTGGGTGTCGAGAGTCATGAAAGTAGGGCCGTGCACATATATTTATAGGGTGTTTCCAAAAGTTACCGTTAGGGTTTCGAGAGTCTGGACTAGTCCGTGGTGGAGTCCGGACTAGTCCGGTGTGCGCCATGTAGGAAACCCTAAGTTCTCAGGAAGATCGGACTTGTCCGACATAGGACGAACTAGTCCAATTTAGGCTCTGGAAAATTTTGGACTAGTCTAATTATTATTGGACTAATCCGGCTGTGGTGAATCCCTTAGTGAATTGGGGACAAGTCCGCATTTGGACTTGTCCAAATTTAGTCAGAGAGGTTATCGGACTAGTCCAGATATTATCGAACTTGTCTGATGTTTTGCAATGTTGTGAAGTGTTGAGGACTAGTCCGCATTGGGGAGGACTAGTTCAATCTCAATAAGAAAGATATCGGACTAGTCCGTTCTGTGTAGACTTGGACTGTGCAGACAGGTCCGCACTGGGAAGACTTGTCCGATTTTGAACAGTGGGGTTATCGGACTAGTCCGGATATTGTCAGACTAGTTCGGACCTGTATAAATTAGTGCAGTGAGTGAGTTTTCTTTTAATTGAGCTCTTGGGGTATGTTTCACCAACACACTCCACACACAATGATCTAATCTATTCAACTCTTAAGCTCTTTTCCATATAGATCCTCATTCTCTTTTCTTTTTGCGCTTTCTTTATAATTTCTTTTAAGACCTGCGCTCATCTCAAAAATTTGGTTAGGATCTCATTTGTTTGTCATAAATCAACCAAAACCCACAAGGGATGCCTAGATACACTTTCAGTCTCCCCATTTTTGGTGATTGATGACAACCAATTGAGATTTCACAAAAGATGATAAAAATACAGAATTTTCATAAAGTTTGCACATATGAGTTAGTTATAAGTTAAGCAATGAAAACATAGGTCATATGTGCACTCTTTATGGTGGGGTGTAAAACTATGTGAGTGTGAGCAATAATCGTGATGAGAATGAAGTGATTGACATTAAAATACCAATATCAAGCATATATGTCAATTTCAAGGCAAAAAACAAATTTCATAACATAAGCAATGTCATTCCATCACACCACAATAACAAAGATAGAGATAACAGTATTAAAGTTTTACAACCCAATAGAGACACAAAAAGATACACAAATGAAGTACTCATCTCTCAACCAACAGCTAGAATCTAGTGACTCCCCGTCAATCTCTCCCCCTTTGGAATCAAGACACCAAAAAGAAGGGAGGAGAGGGATCTAGTGGCTCATTCCTCGCTGTCGGTTCTCTCCTCATCTTCATCTTCATCTTTCGGTTGTGGAGGAGGTGGAGGAGGTTGAGCAGATGCAATCGAAGTGCCCCCAATGCCAAAGTAAGCAAGCTCGGAGGGAGTCAAAGGTCCGAGCTCAATGAAATAGAGGCTGAATCTTCAGAGATGACTAGGGATCCCATAGGCTCGATCTCCAGCTTCTGGCAAATATGCTTGACATTTTCTTTCACATATCTCATACCTGCCTTCCTAGCCTTGTTCAGCTTGTGAGTATTCACTTCGGCCTTCTTGCATGAGGCACAGATTGCTGCCAAGTACTTCAAGATCCCACTAGCAGACCCTTTTTGGGGAGGGGCCCTAGTGGTCGGAGCAGTCCTCTCATCTACTCGAGCTCTCCTCGGAGCCTCTTTGTGAGACCTATGTGTGCTGAATACATTGGCTTGTACTGAATACATTGGCTTTGATGATATAAGTTCTGAAATTCTTCCAAAATACCCTTTTTAGCAAGGTCCGACTCTATCTTCGAGCTTCTGCAAGGTCCAACAATAGGTCTGACTTTCTTTGTCTAGGTCCGATATGTTTTTTGAGAGCTCCGGTGAGCTTTGTGTTTAGCTCTGACATGTCTTTGATAGCTCCGACATGTTGTTGTTAAGCTTCGATATGTTTTGATAGGTCGGACTTATATTGGTTAGCACCGATATATTTTTCTAGCTCCGGATTTTGGGTTGACTAGTTCCGACTAGCTTTGGTAAGCTCCGGCGCTAGGTTGTACTAGCTTTGGTAAGCTCCGGCTCAAGCTCCGGTTAGCTTTGGCATGGTTCGGAGCTTGATCGCAATGTTCCTGCTTTTACTGTGAAATGTTTTGAACTTGCTTTACATTGTTGGAAAGATTGCTTAGTATTCATTTGCTATGTTTTTGGCACGTTTTGGTTGATATGGCTGATATCGTTTTACTGTGGTTTTGCAACATGCTTATGTGAGGTTCTCACGTGAGGTGTTGTGTTCGGAACTAACTTGAGTCAAGTCGCGGACTTGGGCTTGTTCGGATTGGTTGTTTGTTCATGTGCAGGTGTTGCTTAAGTTCAAGACATGGCTGGTGACGGGATCCATTGAACTAGTATTAGGGAGAAGATGAGGTTCAACAACCAAGTTCGGGAGGAATTGTGGTTGAGTTGATCGGGAGGTTGCGCAACATGTTTGAATCAAGAACAATGCATATGAAGGTATCGTGGATGTCGTTGGAAGATGTTTGCACGTATGCAAGGAGTGCATGGACGTGGCTACATGGTTCCGAGGCATGATGAAGAGATGTGGACGTAAAGGATTCGTCAGAAAGGTCCAACCGACTTAGTTATGGACTCAAGCTGCGGCTGAGTCGTGTTTGACTCAAATATGGAATGATTTGAGTTGGTTATGAAAGGATTTTGTGTGGGTCACGAATTTGAGTTGTTTTAGGAATGTGGTATACATTCCTAAGGTGTTTGGAAGTCATAAGATTGCTTCTATTTGCGTATAGAAGAGTCCTAAGCAGTTATGGAAAGTTTCAATTCGTGAGTTGAGTAGGATTAGAGTCCTAGTTGAGATTGGGTTGGCCTAAGGGCTGGTTATATAAGCAAGGGAGGCCAGAGCTCGTGGTAGACGACTTTTTGGCTGTTCCTCTGGTGTTCTATTGAATAAAAATAGTAGTTGAAAGAAACTTTTGTGCCTTGTTCGTCCGACTTGTTCCAGACAAGTTTTACTCGTCGAATTTCTATACAGCACTACCTTTCATTGGTGGTTTTATCATAATTCGAGTTTTATAGATCCGATTGACGTGATTCTTTTTGGGTTGTCTTCACAACTTAATTTTCTATCACCTTTAAAAATTTCACGGTCATTGGATTTGTGGTTTCTGATCTACACAAGTTTCTTTGCAGTGTTCCAGAACTGTTTTTCTCGGGCAGGACAGATTGACCTTTGTTCGATCTTTTCGATCGTAACTTGAGTTCTCTCGACGGATTTGAGTGATTCTTGTTGTGTCATCTTTGTGACTTTATTCTCTCTGATATCTATCACTTTTTTCACGGTGAAACACGTTTACATTAGTCTCACACACGATTTCTTTAACAGGTCATTTTTCTGCCGAAGGGTTTGGGATTTAATTGTTTCCGCTGCGTAAGATTTTTTTAATCTACCATTCACACCCCTCTGGTACCATTTCATGTGCTCTTCGATCCTACAATTGGTATCAGAGCCACGGTGCCCTAATATTTGTGATTTGCACGTGTTTTTGACTAATCATCATGGAGTAAGAATCCGCAACACCTTGTGTCTTTAGTGGTATTGATTTTCAGGTTTGGAAGGCACGTATGGAAGCCTTAATCCGGGCTCAAGGCTTCACAATATGGGACAAGGTACAAGCCTTACGAAGTGCCGTCAAACGATCAAGTTACAACTACAAATCTGAGAGATGTCGGCAACAACAACAAGTTCGGAACTTGATCATACAAGGATTAACTCAAAGCGACTTTGACCGTGTCGCACACCTCCAATCTGCATACGATGTGTGGAAAGCACTTTGTGACTACCACGAAGGATCCAACACGATCAAGGAGGTAAGGCAAGACATGCTCAAGAAAGAATACATGCGCTTATAGATGCAACCCGGTGAGTCTATTGATGACCTTTTTGCTCGCTTTAATAAAATTTTCAGCAACTTCCGTAGTGTCAATGTTAATTTTTCATATGCTGGAAATGCTAGGCAATTTTTAAGTGCATTAGATACGTCGATTTGGGAGATAAAAGTCACATCTATTCGCGAATCTACTGTCATGAGTACACTTAATTTAGATATGCTATATTCCAAGTTAAAAAAATCATGAAATTGATATAATATCATGTAACAACCCAAACAAGTCTATTGCTTTTGTTTCTCAACATGATATGCCTAGCTCCGGCCAATCTTCATCTTGTGGTACACTTGCTTTGTAGTCCTCTCTAACCCTTGAACAGATTGAGGAGTTGCCAGAGGAGGAGCTAGTACTTTTCTCTACTAGTGTGACACCCGGTTCTGAAAATGAACCAAGTAAACGCATATGTGTGCCCAGGATGTTCAACACACATACACGAGTGCATTCACAAAAGGACATATAGAAAATTACCACAGAACAAGATTAATTAACCAAATTTTATTGCACAAACCATATTATCCTCGAATACTAGCACTCATGAATATTAATGACAAGTTCAACTAATGCAGCGGAAATACTCTAAGTAAGCAAACTAAACCGCTAGGAAGCATAAGCGTTAAGGTAGCGCAGCTCCAATGAACACCACAGGCAAAGACGACGGCAGACACGGCCTAGAACTCCGCATTATCGCCATTAAACTCCCAGTCCTGACCTGCAACTATTTGGGGGGGGGGGGGATTGCATGCAAGAGTAAGTACATGTCATACTCAGCAAGTGTGGAAAGTATGACATGTGGCTGATTCAAATGACGAATATAATAATGGTTGAGTGCTGAAAAGTACATTAAAACATTTGGAAAGCAATATATTACATGTATATGAAATAAACCCATCATAAGCTATGTAGTTATCATAATACCAGTTCATATTCCATATCCATCATCATTTACCAATATCCATATTCAATACCAGAATTCAATTCATAATCATCCATAACCATAATACCAACCATAACCATCTTAAATCCCAATTTTCCTCTAATCATGTGAGGGTCCAGGTTGCTCATAATCGGGAGCACGGCTATCATGATAGTTTTAGACACACTCTATAGAGGTTGTACCGCTTTACCCACGTGTTTGTAATTTTATCACCTTTCGATGACTATAGAATCTCAATTATGCCGTCTCACACTTCCGTAGGTGTGTGGCCAAGGCATAAAAAACTAGCCTTTACAAAGGGATTACTAGCCTATTTAGACCCCACTGAGGTTTCATCGGTGGCGATGTCTTCAACTGAGCACATCTTCAACCAAAGGCCCCCTCTTGAGCCATTCGGATCCCAGGGTAGTCCCACCAATCATCAACAACCTAGTCCGACTACCCCTTCCCCGAGCATCCTTAATGGTCCAAATAGCACTGGAAAATCCCTAATTAATCATCTATGCCACACCCATACTTGGCCTCGTGGTGGCACTATAAATCCTTGATGGTTGCTCCACGAACCGGTCCTTAGATCTAAAGCAAGCAAAACCACCATAACATCCAACCCATCCACATACCAGGCTTGCTTAGATCACCCATTACCATATCAGATTTAACTAGTTCATGTCAACCAAAATCTCATTAATGCATAATTAAATTAAGTAGTGTAGTTGTTCTTCCATCCCAATTAGTTAAGCGAAGCAAAAAGGTAAAAATCCAATCCCGACTCTCTACCTTATATTACACGTGACAAGGGTGGTTAAACAAAGCTAGTAAACTTCCTATCATAGGATTCCCATCAAATTGACACAAGTATGCAGTTTGCAAACAAAACATTTATTTCAAAACAGGATCAAAATGCTTCAAGGACACTTGCCTTGCTCTTGGGATTGGTTCGGGTCAAAGCCTTCAAACTCTTGGTGCTAGAGATCCTCTGCGGCACTCTCTAGCGCAAATCCATCTAATCTGCACAATAAACATACAAGACAAGAAACACAATCAAAGAGTGCACAAATATTACTCAATATGACATGATATGCATGATTGATGCAAATGCAAGGTAGAACTTGTTAATAGATTGCTTTTAAATGATCACTAACTAGTTCTAATAGCTTTTAACAAGTTTATACAGGTTTAGATGTGATTAGATCAAATTTTAGAATTAATTCAATAGAAATTAACCAGGAAAATTGGACTAGTCCGCTAGGGATCGGGCAAGTCCGCACTTTACGAGATCAGCAAATTAGGGTTTTCTAGATCGACGTGAATTTTGGAGATTTAAGGTTGAATTCACGTAAGGAAAATGAAGTAGAAGGTATACCAGGTGTTTAGGACTCCAATGAATCGAGAAACTTGGAGGTAGCACTTGGATCTTGATGACCTGGGGTTGGTGATGAACATGGAGATGATTTGGTGATGAAGAACAAAACTTGATGGAGATCTTGATCCTCTTTCGTTTCCTCCTCTTCTTCTTCTTGCTTGGGATCTCCTCCTCCCTCCTTGATGGTGGCTCTCCACGAACTAGGGTTTGGGTCGGGTGGAAAAGTGGCAAATAGATGTCAAGCCAAGGGGTGAGGTTGTTTATATAGAGGTGGAGGCTAGGGTTAGATGGATTTCGAGTTTGAGATGAGTAGAGGCCGGTTTAGAGTCGCTCATGGGCTCTAAAAGAGATAGGCACGACGTCCCTAGGCCCACTTAGCGTAAAACCCAAGAAACAAGTCGTGAAACAAAAGATCAACTTGGAGTCGCGAAATATCGGACAAGTCCAAAAAGGGCCGGACTAGTTCGAAGTTAGTCAAAAAGAAATTGGACAACTCTGGCCAAAAATCGGACAAGTACGACTTTAGTCAGAGAGGAAAATGGACAAGTCAGCTGGAACACCAGACTAGTCCGGACAAGTCTAGGGACTTAGCAAATTTTCAAGGATTCTTGGAACACCGGACTAGTCCGCATATAACCGGACAAGTCCAAAAGTGTCCAGATGCAAAATCGGACTAGTATGCAGCAAAACGGACAAGTCCAATCGAGGTCAGAGAGAAATCGGACTAGTCCGCACCAAAATCGGACTAGTCTGCACTTTCCAGAATTTTAAGTGCGGTTTTGCTCCAAATCAATTTTAAACTCGGTCCTCTTTATGTGGATTAATGTTAAACATGTATATGAATGTATGTAGGGCATGATGCATGGAAATGAGGGTGTTACAACTAGGTTCTCAAAAGCATTGCAAAATGTGAAACTAGAAGGAGAGGAAGCTCCAGACCTCAACGATATTTCGAATGTGGTAAGACAAGACATTTTCATTCAGATTTCCCTAACCTTTCAGGTCCTACTTCCCGGGATGAAAAGCAAACAAGTATGAAGCACTCCTTTGCAAACGATAAGAAGAAAAAGAAGGGTTTTACAGGACGTCAATTGGTGAGCAGTTTTATCTCCGCACTTCAAGAACTTGGCTCAAGTGATGTGGACATTGGAAGTGACAAAGATGAAGATGATTTGGCAAACTTGTGCTTGATGGCGGGCAAGTCAAGATCAAGTATGGAAGAGGCTGAACACAACAGCGACAATGAAGAGGTATGTCCTACTTGCGAAGAAATGTGTGATGCTATTTCTCGTGCCACTGTTATAGTTAAGATAAAGGTCAAAAAGCTTAGAGACAATGCTGTTAAAATTGAGTCACTAGAATCTGAAATTAATCGTTTGAAATCTTTGATTCCTAGTGATGATTCTTGTTCCTAATGTGAATTATTATATGAACAATTGTCCTCATTAAGAAGTGCGTAGAGCTCCACACATAATAAACTTGAGTTAGAAATTGAAAAGAACAAAGAGCTTGCTGCACTTAATGATAAAAACTTGAAAGATGCTAGCTGTTCTACAATTGATTTGCATTGTTCTACTTGTGATGATATTGGTAAGAAACTACAAGATGCTATGAATGCAATTTCTATATTGAATGATGCTTTACGTTCTCATGAAGTCAAATATTGTTCCAATTGCAAATTAAAAGGAAAAACTTCATGTGAAAATTGCCTTGATCTGTCCAATAAACTTGATGACATGCATAGGACATTAGATCGGTTTTGTAATGGGAATAAGAACCTAAACTTGCTGTTGAATTCTTCCAAGTCTTGCAATGACAAAAATGGTTTAGGTTTTGATTCTCATGCTCATGCTAGGGCACATCCACCTAAAATTGTAAGAACAATAGGAAGTGGTTTGATTCAAACAGTTCCTAAACAAAAGAAGTAGTTTTCAAATCTGCAAGAGTGTTGTCTCATTCGGTTTCAAATAAAAATGTTGCTTGCTCATCTAGACATGAACACAAAGTTAAATTTCATTGTACCTACTGTGGTAAGATGGTCATGTCATAGATTTTTGTCATAGACTAGATAAACAACAGAAAAAGGAAAGAATGATTGTTAGATCTCACAACTTTCATGCAAAACTTGCTGCACTTGCTAAACCGAATGATGGTAACACGCAATCTGCTGTAATGAGTCGAAAACATGCAAAGGTTGCTCCAAAACCTACTGTTTTTTGTGCTACACATGTAACATCTCGTAGGACAATAGTTGGGTACAAAAATCCTCAAGCTTTGGCTCATAAACCTGCTGTTTTATCTCAGCTGACGTCATGTGACTCAATACTGGATTCCTAAATGCCTTTTGACTAACCCTAGTATTGAGTCATCGACGTATTCTGCTTCTATGTAGGTTACACGCTTGAGGAAGGAGAACATTTGGATTGTGGATTCAGGTTGCTCAAGCCACATGACCGGTAACAAAGAATGGTTCTCCTCCCTCTCTTTTGTGTCACGTGTAGAGGATGTTACTTTTGCCGATAATTCTTCAACTCCTATAATCGCTAAGGGTTCGGTTAGAGTAAATAATCAATACAGTTTGAAGGATGTGGCACTTGTTAAAAATTTGAAATACAACTTGCTTTCTATTTCACAACTGCTAGATGAAAATCTGGAATTATTTTCACTAAAAATTGCTGCAAAGTTGTAAATTCAAATAGTGAGCTTATTTTTAACATGTCTCCGTTTGGAAGAGTTTTTAAAGTTGATTTTGATATGTCTTCCTCTAAGTATAGGGGTCTAGTTGCTAATGATTCAAAGGACTTATATTTTTGGCATCGTAGACTTGGTCACGTAGGCTTTGATCATCTAACACGTGTTAGTGCTCTTGATCGCATACGTGGGCTACCTAAGCTTAAAGGGGACAAAGAAATTGTGAGATCTTCTTGTAGACATGCTAACATGGTTGCAGATTCACATGCTCCTCTCACAATGATCATGACAACTGAACCGGGTCAACTTTTGCACCTTGACACCGTAGGACCTTCACATGTTCAATCCTTCGAAGGTAAATGGTATGTTCTTGTTATTGTTGATGATTATTCTAGATACTCCTGGGTTTACATTATGGCATCTAAGAATGAAGCTTTTAGTCACTTTAGAACTTTATTTCTTAGATTATCAATTGATAACCCAGGATCTTTAAAAGCAATTAGAAGTCATAACGGAACCAAATTTAAAAATCAATCCTTTGATCTCTTTTGTGCTGAAAATGGAATAGATCATCAATTTTATTCACCATATGTACCTCAACAAAATGGTGTTGTAGAAAGAAAGAACAGAACCTCAGTTGAGATGGCTAGGACTATGCTTAATGAATATCAAACTCCTAGGCGATTGCAACTGCTTGTTATGTCTCAAATTGTGTTTTCTTGCGTGCTAAGCTTGGTAAAACACCATATGAGCTCCGGTTTAGACATAGGCCCAGTGTTACACACTTTCAGGTCTTTGGATGCAAATGCTTTGTTAAGAAACATGATAATCTTGATAAATTTGAACCTAGATCTGCTGATGGCATGTTTCTTGGTTATCCATCTCATACTAGAGGCTACTGTGTACTTTTACTTGACACTAACAAAATTGTGGAGACTTGTGAGGTGTATTTTTATGAAGCTAGCCCAGCTACTAGTGAAACATTGCAGGTCTAGATCCATATCCGCACTGGGAGAGCATTTTTGTTGAAGATGAGGAAGAGGTGGAGCTAATGTCCGAAAATTCAGCAGCTAATGACATTGTTCCAGCTCCTGATTTTTATTCACAGCCAGCACAAATGACCACCATTGCTGGTCCAGATCCTCCTCAAGTCACAAGCTCATCGATTTGTGATGAAAATGAAGAAGAAGAAGATTGTGAAGTGTCCACTCCCCTTCGGGTTCTCAAAAGTCATCCTCCACAAGAAATTATTGGAAGCTTGCACGAACGAGTCACACAGTCAGGTTTTGCGATCCAAACTCTTATGCTCATTCTGCTTTTGTTGCTTCTTTCGAACCCAAAGATATATCACACGTACTCACTAATGAATCTTGGATTATTGCCATGCAAGAAGAGTTAGAAAATTTTGAAAGAAGTAATGTTTGGAAACTTGTACCTCCATCTCAAGGTCACACTTTAATTGGAACTAAGTAGGTGTTTGAAAATAAACAAAGTGAGGATGGGGCTGTGGTTAGGAATAAGGATAGGTTGGTTGCTCAAGTTTTCACTCAAGTTGAAGGTCAAGATTTTGCTGAAACTTTTGCTCCTGTTGCTAGATTAGAAGCAATAAGAGTTTTGTTAGCCTTTGTTGCATCTAAAGGTTTTAAGCTATATCAAATGGATGTTAAAAGTACTTTTCTTAATGGCTACATAGATGAGGAGGTTTATGTCAAACAACCACCGGGTTTTGAGAATCCAAATTTTCCTAATCATGTTTACAAACTGTCCAAAGCCTTGTACGGTTTCAAACAAGCCCCTAGAGCATGGTATGATAGCTTAAAAACATTCTTACTTGAAAAGGGGTTTACCATTGGCAAGGTGGATAAAACTCTTTTTGTTCTTAAGCATGGCAACGACTCATTATTCGTTCAAGTGTATGTGGATGATATTATCTTTGGTTGTGCTTCTCATGATCTTGTGTCCAAGTTTTCAGCTATGATGAGTTCAGAATTTGGGATGAGTATGATGGGAGAACTCACGTACTTTTTGGGGCTGCAAATCAAGCAAACTAAGGAGGTACCTTTGTGCATCAAACGAAGTATACAAAAGACCTCCTAAGGCGCTTCAACATGGACAAAAGCAAGCCTCTTCGGACACCAATGGGAACAGCAACAACACTTGAACTTGATGAAGATGGTGAACCCGTGAATTAAAAAGAATATAGAAGCATGATCAGATCACTTTTGTACCTCACGACATCAAGACCGGACATACAATTCAGAGTATGTCTTCGTGCATGGTTTCAAGCTTCCCCACGTGCTTCACATCGTCAAGCCCTCAAAAGGATTCCCAGGTACTTACATGGAACTCAAGAATTTGTCATTTTTCTTCCTTCTTCCTCGACCATTACTTTGAAAGCTTTTTCGGATGCTGATTTTGGGGGTTGTAGGATTGATAGGAAAAGTACTTCCGGTGCTTTTTATTTTTCTTGGTAATTCACTAGTTGCTTGGTCCTCTAGAAAACAAAACTCAGTTGCACAATCCACAACCGAATCTGAATATGTAGCTGCTGCTAGTGCTTGCTCACAAATTCTTTAGATTGTTCAAACACTTAAGGACTATGAGGCTGATCTAGACAGTGTTCCACTGTTTTGTGATAACACTAGTGCCATTTGCATTGCTAAAAACCCTGTGCAACATTCTAGAACTAAGCACATTGACATTAGGTATCACTTTCTCCGTGATAATGTTGAAAAAGGAAACATTGTGCTTCACCATGTAGATACCGAACAACAATTGGCTGACATTTTACAAAACCTATGGATTTCACTCGTTTTTGTTACATTCATAGTGAAATAGGGGTTATGCATCCTCATGGCTTACATTGAGGGGGAGTTTTGAAACTTGAGAAGTCTATGTGTGAATCTGAAATTAAAATAATATGAGCATAGTATTTCATACATATATGACTTTGTGATTCCTTTTACATGCTGAAAGTTCTTACTACATTGCTCGTGTTATACATTTTGTAGTTTTTGCCATGTTTAGTAATTGGAATAATTACTTACACTAAATCTGGTCATGGTCGAACTTTCTTGCTGTTTTAAACTTGTTTCATGCTTACAAGTGCTTTCAATCATAAAGAATTAATCAAGTAATCAACTCACATGTTGAGTTTTTACGAACAAATATAAGTTGAGAAAAGATTAAGAGAATATGCATGCATCATACTTCTTCTTTTGAGATGGCTTACCATTGCACTTAGATATGAAGTTGGAAGAAGTGTATGACTAAAACCATGTCCTTAAGCTTCTGATTGTCAAATGACATAGGCTTTGCTTGGTTGGTTAGAATAAGGCAGATGCGCATATAATCTCTTGCAAATATCATATGATCAAAATTTGTGCTTTCAAAAATAATAAAATGCAGCAACAAGTGTCATGCTTTCAGGTCTTGAAATAGTTAAGTTTGTGAGATCATGACTTGCTTAAGTTTAAAATTACATTTGATCTCTAGCATGGCTTACACTACTTTAAGTATCTCATTGATGTGATAGTGTAAGTTACTTGATAGTATGACTTGGATGATTTTTATTTTATATGTATATGTTATAATATGCTCATAACAATTAAAATTTCTCTTTTGAACCTTGTTGAATACATTGTCAAAGGGGGAGAGATAATATGTGAATTTTTAAAAAATAAGTATGCAAGCACAATTCTTCTCTAGGGGAGAATGTTTTTTTTCTCATTTTATTTCTATTTTACAAAGGGGGAGAAATTGTTTTTAAAACTTTTAATGTGAACAAGCCAATGTTCGGATTTTAAATGGTGTTGCCAATGCATTCATCAAGGGGGAGATTGTGAGACTTATGTGTGTTGAATACATTGGCTTGTACTGAATACAGTGGCTTTGATGATATAAGTTCTAAAATTTTGCCAAAATACCCTTTTTAGCAAGGTCTGACTCTAGCTCCGAGGTTCTGCAGGGTCCGACAATAGGTCCGACTTTCTTTGTCTAGGTTCGACATGTTTTTTGGGAAGCTCCGGTGAGCTTTGTCTTTAGCTCCGACATGTCTTTGATAGCTCTGACATGTCGTTGTTAAGCTTCGATATGTTGTGATAGGTCCGACTTATGTTGGTTAGCTCCGACATGTTTTTCTAGCTCCGGCTTTTGGGTTGACTAGTCACGACTAGCTTTGGTAAGCTCCGGTGCTAGGTTGTACTAGCTTTGGTAAGCTCCGACTCAAGCTCCGGTTAGCTTTGGCCAGGTTCGGAGCTTGATCGCAATGTTCCTACTTTTACTGTGAAATATTTGGAACTTGCTTTACATTGTTGGAAAGATTGCTTAGTATTCATTTGCTAAGTTTTTGGCGCGTTTTGGTTGATATGGTTGATATCGTTTTACTGTGGTTTTGCAACATGCTTATGTGAGGTGCTCACGTGAGGTGTTGTGTTCGGAACTAACTTGAGTCAAGTTGCGGACTTGGGCTTGTACGGAATGGTTGTTTGTTCATGTGCAGGTGTTTCTTGAGTTCGAGATATGGCTGGTGACGGGATCCATTGAACTAGTCTTAGGGAGAAGATGAGGTTCAACAACCAAGTTTGGAGGAATTGTGGTTGAGTTGATCGGGAGGTTGCGTAGCATGTTTGAATCAAGAACAATCATATGAAGGTATCGTGGACATCGTTGGAAGATGTTTGCATGTATGCAAGGAGTGCATGGATGTGGCTACATGGTTCCGATGCGTGATGAAGAGATGTGGACTTAAAGAATTGGTCGGAAAGGTCCAACCGACTTAGTTATGGACTCAAGCTGCGGCTGAGTCGTGTTTGACTCAAATATGGAAAGATTTGAGTTGGTTATGATAGGATTTCGTGTGGGTAACGAACTTGAGTTGTTTTAGGAATGTGGGATACATTCCTAAGGTGTTTGGAAGTCTTAAGATTGCTTCTATCTGCATATAGAAGAGTCCTAAGCATTTATAGAAAGTTTCAATTCGTGATTTGAGTAGGATTAGAGTCCTAGTTGAGATTGGGTTGGCCTAAGGACTGGTTATATAAGAAATGGAGCCCAAAGCTCGTGGTAGACGACTTTTGGGCTGTTCTTCTTGTGTTCTATTGAATAAATATCGTAGTTGAAAGGAACTTTTGTGCCTTGTTCATACGACTTGTCCAGACAAGTTTTACTCGTCGGATTTCTGCACAGCACTACCTTTTGTCGGTGGTTTTATCATAAATCGAGTTTTACAAGTCCGATTGACGTGATTCTTTTTGGTTTGTCTTCAAAACATAATTTTATATCACCTATCAAAATTTCACGGTCATTGGATTTGTGGTTTCTGATCTACACGAGCTTCATTGCAAGGTTCCAGAACTGTTTTTCTCAGGTAGGACAGATTGACCTTTGTTCGATCTTTCGATCGTAACTTGAGTTCTCTCGACGGATTCTAGTGATTCTTGTTGTGTCACCTTCGTGACTTGATTCTCTCTGATATCTATCACTTTTGTCATGGTGAAACATGTTTAGATTAGTCTCATAGACAATTTCTTTAACAGATCATTTTTCTGCCAAAGGGGTTGGGATTTAATTGTTTCCATTGCGTAAGATTTTTTTAATCTACCATTCACCCCCTGGTAGCTTTTCACGTGTTCTTCGATCCTACACTCTTCACTAGATGCGGGGGATGGAGCAACATGGATAGTAGCTTGGAGAGGCTTCTGGGGCCTCAAAGGAGTGTGCTCCACATTCTTCACGAACTCGATCCCTGTGACCTTCTCAATCATGAACATCAAGTGGGGGGCATAGCCACAGGATCTGTTCGGCGTGCATGAGATGTTGACCATATCATTCCAGATATAGTCAAAGATGTCAAACTTCCTATTCTTGCTTATTACTTTCATCAAGGTCCTCAAGTAACCTTGGACACTTCGTGCATCCCCATCTTTTGGTGTTATTGTCTTCCTCAGCACCATATTGAGAACCATGAAGAAGGGCTTCATGTTCTTGGTCAAGGGTGGATTGAACTTTAGACTAGTGTCATAGAGGAAGTCCATCTTATCTTTGCCCAAGACACTGATGTTGTGAATAGTCAACTCATTGTTGCTGGTGTCTTCTAGGTGAAGGAGTCTTGCAAAATCATCATAAGTAATGGTGTACTTGAATCCATAAGTCATCCAAGTCATCCTTTCCTCCTCATCACTAGCAAAGAAACAAGTGGCATAGAACTAAGCAATGATCTCATCATTCTAGTTAAATTTGAAGGCGCACAGGTCCTTCAGTCCATGCCTGGCAGCAGCCTCTACCACCTGATCAAATGCTCCAGAGCTCTTTCTCTCAAAGTGATCCCATTCGATCCACTGTCTGCAGACCACCGGAGCCTTCATGGTAAGGTACACCGAGCTGTAGAAATCTGCATGAAAATTGCTCCAAAATCTGGCACCTGCAACCTTCTTGGATCTGCTATAGCAATCCACAAATCTGAGTTTGGAAGCAGTATCGCTTCCCTTGCCGTTGAATTTCTCCTCGGAGGGATCTCTGTTTTCCTGCCTCAGAGCATGCATATTGAGTGGGCCAACAGGGCCCGAAGCACCTTGGACGTAGGCTTCTTGGCGAGCACCTTGCGGTGCACCTGACGTGGGGAAGATGCAGGCTTGGAGGGACACTCTTGCCTCTTTTGAGTGCGAGACTCCGAAGCACGCGGCAACATCTCTTGTTTCATCTCATCTTCAAAGTCAGAGATGTTCTCGTTCAACATTGTCCTGAGAGAGCATTGCACAATGTATTGATAAGAATTGATGGCAAGGAGGTGCATTGACGAACGAGAAATTAGGGTTGAGATTAGTTAAAAATCGGACTTGTCTAGTGTACAGGTACAGACTAGATCGGGGGACCGGACTTGTCCATACATGGACTGGACTAGTCCATTGTTCATCACCTCAAACCCTAACTAGACGACCAACGGTGATTCCCAATGCAAAACTGGTTCAAGGTAAATGTAATACAGAAAGGAGGCATGTATTAACTGACAGGAACTAGGCTATTTGGTCAAGGATGAAGAAAATCATGATTTTTAGGGTTTGGTAGTAAATGTTACCGAAAATCCTTGATTCTTGGAGATGGAGGGGTTGAAGTGCGGACAAGTCCATGGTCTTCAATCCCTATGCAATGGAGATCGATTTCCAGCCAAACTTGGAGGGATTTGATGGAGAACGAAGGAAATCACCTTGGGAGCACTCGAGCGAGGAGAGAGAGCGTGGGGTGAGTTGTGAGGATGAAGAAGATTAGGTTTTGGTGGTGGCTAGGGTTATGGAGTCCAAAAATCGGACTAGTCCGTGGTTGGCCAAACTAGTCCGGACTACCGGACACTATCCAGACTAGTCTGCAGTGTGCGGACTAGTCTGGATAACCATAGACTAGTCCGTGGTAACCAGAACAGATTAGTTTAGCCCATTCATATATATTCAAATTTTCTTATAATGAAAACATGGGGGGCCAAAACAATCAAGTAATCTCGATGAATATGATCAGTAAGCATACAACAATCAAGCAATGACCATAATTCATCAAGATCAAGTAGAGTGAAATAGTTTTCAGAGAAAATTGAGAGAGATGATTTTCGCAACTCAATCAATATATTTTGAAGAATCCATATAGGTATGCAAGTTTTCAAGCCACATTCCGAGCATCAAGGATATTAAGTTCATTTCGGAGCTCGCAAAAAACGTTTTTTATCAAGTGGCTTGGTGAATATATCGGCTAGTTGTTTTTCGGTGTTGACATGGGAAATATCTATGTCTCCATTCATTGGGTGGTCTCTCAAAAAATGGTACCAGATGTCTATATGTTTGATCTTAGAGTGCTCAACGGGTTTATGGTCAATTTGAATTGCACTCTCATTATCACAAAGGAGTGAAATACGGCTCATATTGTAACTGTAATCCCTTAGAGTTTGTCGCATCCAAAGGAGTTGTGCACAACAACTCCCGACTGCAACATACTCCACTTCGGCCGTGGATAAGGCAATGGAGTTTTGTTTCTTGGAGGACCAAGAAACTAGGGATCTACCTAGAAATTGGGATGTACCATAGGTGCTTTTTCTATCTACTTTGCATCCAGCATAATCTGCATCAGAGTATAAATTAAGATTGAACTTGGAACCTTTAGGATACCAAAGGCGTAGGTTGGGTGTATGAACTAAATACCGCAAGATTCTTTTTACGGCTGCCAAATGACACTCTTCTGGGTTGGCTTGAAACCTTGCACACAAATATAAACTCAACATAATGTATGGCCTAGATGTACATAAGTAAAGTAGAGATCCAATCATCGAGCGATATACCTTTTGATCCACGCTTGGCCCGTCTTCATTTAGATCGAAGTGTCCATTTGTCGCCATGGGAGTCTTTATAGGCTTCGCCTTGTCCATTCCAAACTTCTTGAGTATGTCATGAGTATACTTAGTTTGCCTTATTAGTGTCCCCTCCTTTTGTTGCCTCACTTGGAATCCCAAGAAGTATTTCAGCTCTCCCATCATAGACATCTCAAACCTATCTGTCATAATTTTACTAAATTCTTCACAGAAAGATTTATTAGTTGAACCAAAAATGATATCATCAACATAAATTTGGCAAACAAAGAGATCATTATCAAAATGCTTCGTGAATAATGTACAATCAGCTTTGCCAATTTTAAAACCATTTTCAATTAAGAAATCTCTAAGGCACTCATACCAAGCTCTAGGAGCTTGTTTGAGACCGTAGATAGCCTTACACAATTTAAAGACGTGGTCGGGGAACTCTTCATCTTCAAATCCGGGGGGTTGCTCCACATACACCTCCTCCTTGATTGGTCCATTGAGGAAGGCACTTTTCACATCCATTTGGTAGAGCTTGAAATCATGGTGAGTAGCATGTGCAAGTAATATTCTAATAGATTCAGGCCTAGCTACGGGAGCAAAGGTTTCATCAAAATCCAAACCTTCAACTTGTGAATACCCTTTGGCCACAAGTCGCGCCTTGTTCCTAGTTACCACCCCTTGTTCATCTTGTTTGTTGCGGAAGACCCATTTGGTGCCGACAACGTTGAACTTGGGTCTTTCGACGAGTTCCCACACTACGTTCCATTTGAAGTTGTTGAGTTCTTCTTGCATCACCACCATCCAATCCGGATCCTTCAATGCATCCTCAATTTTGTGTGGTTCCATAAAGGATACAAAGGAGTAATGTTCACAAAAATTAGCTATGCGAGATCTAGTCGTTGCTCCCTTTTGAATGTCCCCGATTATGTTGTCGACAGCATGATCTCTTTGGATGCATTGGTGTACTCTTGGGTGTGGCACTTGTGGTCTTGAGTCTTCATGATCATCTTCTACTCCGCCTAGATGGTTGGCATCATTGACTTGTTGATCATCTTCATCTTCTTGATGCTGATCTGGTGTGGAAGCTCCCCCTTGATCGTTTACCTCCTCTTGCAGTTCATCTTCTTCATTTGCATTTGGAGGTGGCGCTTGTGGTCGAATATCACCCAACGCCATTCCTCTCAATGCTTGGCATGAAGCTTCTTCTCTATCTAGCACACATGGATCAACTTGCTCTTCGTGAGGGCCATTAGTTTCATCGAACAATATGTCACATGCTACTTCAACAAGTCCGAACGTATTGTTGAAGACACGACAGGCGTAAGAGTTCAAATCATAACCAAGCAAGAAACCTTCATCGAACTTCAAAGAGAACTTTGAAGTCCTAGGCTTCTTGTTCAAAATATAGCACTTAGAACCAAAAACTCAAAAATACAAAATATTAGGCTTGTTACCCATGAGTAGCTCATATGACGTCTTCTTGAGTAGTCGATGAAGATAGAGTCAGTTTATGGCGTGGCAAGCAGTGTTAAGCGCTTCCGCCCAAAAACCGATCCGAGGTTTTGTATTCATCGAGCATTGTTCTCGCCATATCTATGAGGGTTCGGTTCTTCCTTTTGCAACTCCATTTTGTTGAGGGGAATAAGGTGTTGAAAAATCATGCTTTATCCCTTCTTCGACTAGGTACTCCTCAACTTGAGTGTTCTTGAACTCCGTGTCGTTGTCGCTTCGTATGTTCTTGATCCTCAATGAGAACTCATTTTGGACAAGCTTGAGAAACTTCTTGAGGGTTCTTTGAGTTTCTGTCTTATCATGCAAAAACAAAACACAAGTGAAGCGCAAAAAGTCTTCAACAATTACTAAGCCATATTTGTTACCGCCGATGCTTATGTAAGCGATTGGACCGAATAGGTCCATGTGAAGTAGCTCGAGCGGTCTTGTTGTAGTCATGACGTTCTTCGCGGGATGTGGTGCTCCTACTTGCTTCCCAGCACGCGCTACAAGGCGTGTCTTTCTCAAAAACAACATCCTTTAAACCTCGGATGTGATCGCCCTTGAGGAATTTTTGAAGATTCCTCATACCAACATGTGCTAGCCGTCTATGCCACAGCCAACCCATGTTGGTCTTTGCAATCAAGCATGTGTCAAATTTGGCTTTATCTTTGTTGAAGTCAACAAGATAAAGTTTTCCCTTCAACACACCCTTGAATGCAACCGAGTCATCACTCCTTCTAGAGACGGTCACACCCTCATTAGTAAACAAGCAATTATAACCTTTGTCACATAATTGAGATATGGACAACAAATTATAATCTAAGGAATCGACGTGTAAAACATGAGAAAGAGTATGTTGAGATGATATTGTAATTTCACCAGTATTGAGCACCCTTCCTTGACTATTATCTCCAAAATAGATGCCCTCGCTTGGATCCTCATTTTCTTTATACTCAATGAACATCATTCTTTCTCCGGTCATATGGTTGGTGCATTCGCTGTCTAGCACCCATTTTGATCCACCGGAGGAATAGGCCTGCAAAATCAAATCATGCCTTGGTTTTAGGTACCCAAGCTTGCTTGGGTCCTTTGAGGTTAGTTACAAGAGATTTGGGCACCCACACATGAGACTTGGTGTTCCCATGGCCTGGCCCAACATAATGAGCATAAACTTTACCAAAACTTTTCATAAGAACATATGATGCATCGAAAGTCCTAAACAATAGTTGTTGTTGTTCATGAACAAAACTAGTCCGGGAAATCGGACTTGTCTGGAGGACCGGACTTGTCCGTGTAGGGACCGTACTAGTCCGGTTTTCATATGTGCTAACTATCTTGGACTTATTAGTATCATTAGTCTTTCTAGCTTGAGAGGAGTTTCCCCTCACAAAGGCAATGCGCTCCTTGTTATTCTTATGGTTTCTAGCATTTTTCTTTTCACCATAGAAATACCCAATGCCATATAAGACATTAGGAGGTTTTGTGGACAAGTATGCACTACGTGCATATTTGACCTTCTCCTTGTCAAATATGCCACATTGGAAAGGATGCTTGTCCCATGTAGAGGTTCACTTGTCTTACAAGCTAGTGTCAGTTTTAAGGGGTTGAGAGGGCGACCTTGAAGAGGATGAAGGTTCACTTTGTTTGAGTGACTCAACATGCACGTCAAGGATCTTGTTAACTTTGGTTAAGTTAACAAGTTCTTCCTTGATGATTGCATTTGAGTAGCTTAACTTCAAGCAAGCTTCCTTTCTTGAAGCTAACTCAAGTTCAAGTGATTTGCTTTGCTCCTTTTCAAGGTCAAGGAGCTCATTGATCTTGAGATGCTCCTCCTTTTGGAGGATGATCATATCTTCTTGACGATCAATCAGCCCCTCCCTATCAACAAGCTTATCCATCAAGAATTTCACTTTGGCAGCAGTTTTCTTATCTAAGCCAGCTAGCATGTCCTCATCATCACTATAGTTTTCACAATCACATCAAAAGAACGAGAAGAGGTAGATTTTGTTGTTACCTTTCGTTTACCTTCCTTCACCATGAGGGAAGTGTCGTTGCCCTTCCATGCACCGAGAGTTGGGAAGAGGGTGGACTTCTTAGTTGTCTTCTCGATGGCTATGCTAGCCATCTCCACTTCCACTTCAGATGTGGACCCATCATTTGAGTCCTACTCCTTTCCTAGGTGCGCTTGTCCAGCTTGCTTCTTCTTCTTGAAGAATTTCTTGGGTTGAGGCTTTGTTTCCTTGGTCTTCTTCTTGTTTTCTTCATACGGGCAATCAACTATAAAGTGCTCATATTCACCACAGTTATAGCATGCCCGCCTCAACTTTGGTCTTGACTTCTCTTTGTATTTTCCTTCACTTGATTTTCTCCCTTGTCTTTTCTTCATCATTTTCTTGAACCTCTTCATAAATAGGATCATGTCCTCTTCGTCAATATCGTCGCTCTCGTCATCGCTACCCTCTTCTTGTTGAGCTTCTCGAGCTTCCTTTGACAAGGGCTTGCAGGTGGACTTCAAAGCGACCCCTTTCTTCTTTGCTGAGGTGAGGTCGGCAATCTCCTTGACATGTTTAGCTTGCTTCTCCATCATCTTGAAGTTGATGATCAGTAGTTTGTCTGGGGTCATTTTCTTATACTCGGGGATTTCTCTAATCATCGAGCATAGGGTAACATTGTGAGGCATAAAAGCTCTAAGGATGAGCTTCACTACCTCGTGATCATTCCACTTCTTACTTCCGTATGCTCAAACCTTAAAGATGAGAGTATTTAACCAGCTGTACATGTCCTGTGGCGACTCATCTTTTGCTATGGCAAATCTTCCCAATTCGCCTTAAATCATTTCAATCTTCACCTCTCGCACATGATGATCGCCTTCATGTGCAGTTTGCAATGTGTCCCAAATTTCCTTTGCAATCTCGAGTCCATCCACCTTGGTGAACTCGTCCTGACTTAGTGAAGATGTGATGACTGCTGCAGCTTGAGCATTCCGATGAATTGCTTGCTCTTGGCTTGGTGTAAGCTCTTCATCGTCGTCTGGGATATCATTTCCTGTACACACAATATGCCACAAGCTGAGATTGAGTGAGATTAAGTGCATTTTCATGTTTTGCCTCTAAATTGAGTAATCATTGCCGTCAAAGTATGGGGCTTTTCCTAAAGGAATAGATAAATAATGGCTAATGTTAGAATTTAAACGATCATAGTTGAAAGGATATCGGGAGTAGTCGGTGTGACTACTCCCCTTCTTCTTGTCTCCGATCTTCACTTTACCTTTGGAGAGGGCTTTCTTCCTTAGGAGTGCCTAGTTCAAGCGTCTCCTCATCGTCATCCTCGAAGTCCTGAATGGCATCGAGGAGCTTCTCCAATTTTTGAGCTTTTTCATCTTCAACCTTCGCTTGGTTGAGACTCTTGTGCACATCCTTCATGTCCAACATGTTCTCTTCGAGCGATTAGTCTCTTGCGAAGATTCCTGCTCTGATACCAATTGAATATGGCCTAGAGGGGGCGTGAATAGGCCTTTTTTAATTTTAGTCGGAACCTGCAACACTTAGCAACTTGATCAAATACCAGGAAATCGGACTAGTCCGGTAGAGTGCAGACTAGTCTGGTGCGTGCGGACTAGATTGATCAATTTAGATCAATGATTTCAATACAAGCACAGTACACAGCGGAATATAGTATGTAACTTGAAAGTATTGAGTCAATGAAATTAAGTGTAGCACAAATTTCAATGTATTATCGTAAGATGGACAAGATCAAGTAAACCCTAGAATATGATATGAAGAACTTAAGAACAACTTTGACGCAAGATTTTATCCTGTGGTTCGGTTCCCTCAAAGGCAACCTACGTCCACGTTAAGGAGCCCACGAAAGAACTAGGTCTTCACTGATCCTAACCTCGTCGAATAGTGACAAAGGCCAATTCTCTTCCATTATCACAAAGGATAAAGCACCAAGTTCCAGGGGCCTTCTCACAAGTTGAGGGCTCCCCAAGATTAGAAGTCAAACACCACCAATAACACACTCTTAAGATCAACAATGAAACAATAGGAGTGTGTTAGAAATCAAACCCAAGAGCTCAAACATGTGAATCGTGTCTCTCCTGTGATACAAGATGAATCCTCAAGAATTTGATCTTTCTTGCGTTGGATTGCATGGAGAGATGTGTTTTCTAAGCTCTTGGAGGTTGTGATGGCGCTGGGAGTCGAGAGTCTTGAAAGTAGGGTCGTGCACATCTATTTATAGGGTCTTTACAAAAGTTACCGTTAGGGTTTCGAGAGTCCGGACTAGTCTGTGGTGGAGTCCGGACTAGTCCGGTGTGCTCCGTGTAGGAAACCCTAAGTTCTCAGGAAGATCGGACTTGTTCGACTTAGGGCGGACTAGTCCAGTTGAGGCTATGGAAAATTTCGGACCAGTCCGGTTATTATCGGACTATTCCGGCTGTGGTGAATCCCTTAGTGAATTGGGGACAATTCCGCATTTGGAAGACTTGTCCGATTTTAGTCAGAAGGTTATTGGACCAGTCCGAATATTATCGGACTTGTCTGATGTTGTATAAGTTGTGAAGTGTTGAGGACTAGTCCGCACTGGGGAGGACTTGTTCGATCTCAGTCAGAAAGATATTGGACTAGTCCGTGGTGATATCAGACTAGTCCATTCTGTGTAGACTTTAATTGTGCAGACAAGTTCGCACTAGGAGGACTTGTCCGATTTTTAACAGAGGGGTTATCAGACTAGTCCGGATATTGTCGGACTAGTCCAGACCTGTATAAATTAGTGCAATGAGTGAGTTTTGTTGTGATTGAGATCTTGGGGTATGTTTCTCCAACACACTCCACACACAATGATCTAATCTATTCAGCTCTTGAGCTCTTTTCCATATAGATCCTCATTCTCCTTTCTTTTTGCGCTTTCTTCATAATTTCTTTTAAGACCTGTGCTGATCTCAACAATTTGGTTAGGATATCATTTGTTTGTCATAAATCAACCAAAACCCACAAGGGATGCCTAGATGCACTTTCATGTTCCAATTAGAGTGTGACCTTGTGGTGGAGGTACACGTTTCCAAACATTATTTCTTTCAAAATTTTCTAACTCTTCTTGCATGGCAATAATCCAAGATTCATTAGTGAGTTCGTGTGATATACCTTTGGGTTCAAAAGAAGCAACAAAAGCAGAATGAGCATTAGAGTTTGGATCGCAAAACCTGGACCGTGTAACTCGTTCGTGCAAGCTTCTGATGATTTGTTATGGAGGATGACATTTGAGGACGCAGAGGAGAGTAGACACTTCACAAGACCTTCTTATTTATGTTCATCAAAATTTGAAGAACTTTTGAGTTGAGGACGAACTGTACCAGCTGCAGTAGTTGTTGATGCTAGAAGTGGTGCAAAATCAGCAGCATGATCAATGTTATTTGCTTCTGAATTTTCGGGCAGCAGCATCACTTCTTCGTCTTCTTCGATGAAAATACTCTCACCCTGTGGATATGAATCTGGACCTGCAATATTAGAGCTAGTACCTGAGCTAGCTTCATCAAAAGAAACATCACAAGTCTACACAATTTTGTTAGTATCAAGTAAACGCACACGGTAGCCTCTAGTATGAGATGGATAACCAAGAAACACACGATCAACAGATCTAGGTTCAAATTTATCAAGATTACCATGTTTCTTAACAAAGCATTTACAACAAAAGACCCAAATGTGTGTGACGTTAGGTCTATGTCCAAACCGAAGTCCATATGGTGTTTTTCCTAGCTTAGCACACAAGAAAACACGATTTGAGACATAACAAGCGGTTGCAATTGCATCATCCCAAAATTTCCTAGGTGTTTGATATTCATCAAGCTTAGTCCTAGCTATCTCAACTAAGGTACTGTTATTTCTCTCTACGACATCATTTTGTTGAGTTACATAGGGTGAAGAAAATTGATGATCTATTCCCTTTTCAGCACAAAAGTGATCAAAAGATTGATTTTTAAATTTAGCTCCATTATCACTTCTAGATGCTTTTTAAGATCCTGGGTGATCAATTGATTATATAAGAAATAAAGTTCTAAAGTGACTAAAAGCTTCATGCTTAGATGCCATAAAGTAAACCCAATAATATCTAGAATAATCATCAACAATCAAAAGAATACACCATTTACCTCCAAAAGATTGAACACGTGTGAAGGACCTACGGTGTGAAGGTGCAAAAGTTGTCCCGGTCCAGTTGTCATGGCCATTGTGAGAGGATCATGTGAACCTGCAACCATATTAGCATGTCTACAAGAAGAGCACACAATTTATTTGTCTCCTTTAAGCTTAGGCAGCCCACGTATGTGATCAAGAGCACTAACACGCGTGAGATGATCAAAGTCTACGTGACCAAGTCTACGATGTCAAAAATATAAGTCATCTGAATCATTAGCAACTAGACACCTATGATTAGAGGATGACATATCAAAATCAGCTTTAAAAACTCTTCCAAACCGAGACATGTTAAAAATAAGCTCACCATTTGAATCTACAACCTTGTAGCAATTTTTAGTGATGTTAACTTCTAGATTTTCATCTAGCAATTGTCAAACAGAAAGCAAGTTGTATTCAATTTTTTAACAAGTGCAACATCTTTCAAAGTGTAGTGATTATTTACTCTAACCGAACCCTTAGCAATTATGTGAGTTGAAGAATTTTCGGCAAAAGTAACATTCTCTACATGTGACACAATAGAGAGGACAGAGAACCAATCTCTGTTACCAGTCATGTGGCGTGAGTGTATGTGCATCTAGGATATCCCTTGTGCGTTTTGGCTAATTGATGACAAACATATGAGATCCTAATGAAACTATTGAGATGATAGCGGGACAAACAAAGTGAAACAGCTCGGTGCACACGAAAAGGTGAAAAATGGAGTGGTGTCCAAAGAGGGATACTTTGATGGAGCTTGGAAGAACAAATTAGATTTTAAATGTATAGGGACTGTATGAAAGACACACTCCAATAGCTCACAACTTTGCACAGGGGTAAGGGCTTTAAAATTAACCTAACTTTCACAATGCACCGGACTAGTCCGATCATGTACCGGACTAGTCCATTACACTTTCTGGAGTCTCCCCTCTCAGGAGACCGGACTAGTCCGTGTGTCCACCGGACTAGTCCGTTGAACTTTCTGGAGTCTCTCATATCGGGAGACCGGACTAGTCCGTATGTCCACCAGACTAGTCCGTTGAACTTTCTGGAGTCTCCCATCTGTGGAGACCGGACTAGTCCACGGACTAGTCCGTTGAACTTTCTGGAGTCCACCTTCACACAGCACCGTACTAGTCCGAGCTTGGACCAGACTAGTCCGCCAGACTTTCTGGACTTCAAGTTACACTCTGACCGGACAAGTCCGGACTTGCACCGGACTAGTCGGGTATTAGGGTTTTTCAACGGTAACTTTTTGGAAACCATATAAATAGAGAATCCACAGCCTTCCAAAGAATACACGACGAATACTGCTGAAAACACAAACCCTAGTGCTGCCACTTTGTCCCAAGAGCCCAAAACACATCTCCCCACACATCTAAGGTGCAAAAAGGAGTCAAATCATTTGAACACATGGATTCGAGATTGGGAGATCGTCGTTCCTTCGTTGCAAGCTCTTGGGGTTTGATATTTCTACACTTATACTCTGCATTGTAATACTTTCAAGTGTATTTGATCGCTCTTTCGTTGTAATTCTCGTGGGAGCTCTCAACGTGTGAGGTTGCCCCACAAACTCGGTGATTACCCGTGATATTGGAATCAAGTCGGCCTTCGTGGTGACTTGAAGAGGGAAAGGGTTGGAGACCTGCCTCTGTGTGAGCTTCCTCAACGAGGACGTAGACCTCGTGGTGAGATCGAACCTCGGTAAAAATTCGCTTGTATCTTGTGCCTCATTTACTTTACTTTTTGTTCACTAGATCACTTGATTGCTAAACAACAATTTAAGTTGCTCATAAGTCTTCACTTTCATTCATACACTAATCTTAAATCAAAGAATCTGTTGTTCTCATTTTGGCTACTAGAAGAACCTAGTTTCCCAAATAACACTTAATCAATTCACATATTTCAGCACACCGGACTAGTCCGCCCACATAACCGGACTACTCCGGTCAATCAAGTTTTTGACGACTCTATTAAGTGTGCAGGAAATTTAAAAGGCCTATTCACCCCCTCTAGGCCACGTTCAATTGGTATCAGAGCAAGGTTCTCTGCCAAGGAGACTCACATCTCGGAGAGATCAATGGCCTTTGAGAAGAACAACGATATCCCGAAGATGAACATCAATGAGGAGGAACAAGAAGCGAAAGCCTTCGATGTGATGAAAGAAAGCCCACATGATGATGAAGAAGTGCTACAACTAAAAGCACTCCTGAGAAAGAAACTGCTAGGACAAAAAGGAAAAGAAGAAGAGAAGACGACAAGGAGTGGTCATCATGACTACTCCCGATATCCTTACAACTACAACCGTCTCAATTCAAACAATCACTATCTCTCCATTCCAATGGGAAAGCCTCCACAGTTTGACGGAAGTGACTACACCATGTGGAAGTATAACATGAAGATGCATCTAATATCCCTGAATCCTAGTCTGTGGAACATTGTTTGCACTGGCATAGATATCCCGGACACAGATGAGGAACTCACCCCGGAACAAGAACAAGAGATCCACAGAAACGCACAAGCCATCGCCGTGATCACATCATCACTAAGTAGAGAAGAATTCACCAAGATCGATGGCTTAGAAAGTGCAAAAGAAATCTGCCATACACTTAAGATAGCTCACGAAGGAAATAGGTCGGTTTGTGAAGCTAAAATTGAGATGCTTGAAGGAGAGTTGGGGAGATTTGCTATTGAAGAAGGCGAATCACCTCAAGACATGTACAACCGGATGAAGGCACTCATCAACAAAATTCGTGCCTATGGAAGTAAGAAATGGACGGATCACGAGGTGGTCAAAAGAATGATTAGAGCCTTCATGCCAAGAAATGTCACACTCTGCTCAATGATTAGAAAAAGCCCCGGATTTCACAAAATGACTCTGGATGAGTTATTGGGGAAGATCATAAATCATGAAATGATGGAGAAAGAGGCTCAATACGTCAAAGGCTTAGCCAAACTCACCTCTTCCAAAAGGAAGGAAGTTGATCTCAAAGCGACGTGCAGACCCAAACTTAAAGAAACTCGTGAAGACCAAGGCGATGGACATACAAGCGACGAGAGCACTGATCTTGATGATGAAGAAATGGTACTATTTATCAAGAAGTTCAAACGCATGATGAAAAGAAGACACGACAACAATTCAAATGAAGGCAAAAGCAAGGATAAAGGAAAATCCAAGGCTGGACGCACTTGCTACAACTGCAGAGAGTATGGTCACTTCATGGTAGACTGCCCCTATGAAGAAAATAAAAAGAAGAAGGAAACAAGACCTCGGAAAAGAAAAATTTCAGAAAAAGAAGACAAGCCTATCAAGCTCATATTGGCAAGGAGTGGGACTCAAACGACGAGTCCTCCTCCGATGAAGAAGAAGAGATAGCCACTATCGCAGTCAAGAAACCTACTATGAAAGCCACACTCTTCCCAAACATAAGAGGACGGGATATGAACAACCACACTTGCCTTATGGCTAAGGAAGGCAAGAAAAATGTTCGACTTACTTCTCCTACACTAAATTCCTCTATTGATGACTTTGATAGCCCTAGTGATAATGAAGAAATGTTTAGAGGATTAAGTAAAATTGCTTTAAAGAAAATGGAAATGTTGTCGAACAAAATCTTTGAAATGGAGGAACTTCTTAACCGACAAGAAGATATGCTCATCCGTGAAAGGAAGAGATATCAAGAAGTTGAAAAGCTTCTCGAGCTTGAGAGAGAGAAGAACGAGTCGCTTGATGTTGAGCTAGCCTTGAGTAAGGAAACTTACTCAAAGCTAGAGGACTCACATATTGCAATCAAGGAAGAACTTGCTAACTTGTCAAAAGATAACAAGATCCTTGAGGTGCAAGTTGAGTCACTCAAGCAAAGTGACTCCTCTTCCTCCGAGAGCTCCTCCTCCAAAGATATGAGTTTGACAAAAATCAGAACTTGCACTTGCTCTAGTAAGAAGAATGTTATTTATAATACTTCAACTTCTCATAATTTGCATGCCTCTCCAAGCGGTATCTTTGATAAAGAGAAGATCAAATATGCACGCAGTGCATATATGGTCACTAGACCTCCTAATGTCAAAGATGGCCTTGGTTTTGACAGGAACAAACACATGTCTACTCCTAATCATTCTTAGAATAGAATTGTCTTTGTTTAGGAAAAATCCCATGAATCTGATTTACCAATATTGTTTCGCACATTTGATGCTTCCTATGTTTTTATGAAAGCAAAACATGGAAAAGTCATTGCTAAATATACAGGGCCACCCCACAAGAACTTGAAAACTTGTGTGTGGGTGCTCAAGACTCTTGTGACTAACCTGAGAGGACCCAAGCAAGCTTGGGTACCTAAAACCAAAGAATAATTCATTTTTGCAGGCTTACTCCTCCGGTGGATCTAAATGGGTGCTAGATAGCGGATGCACAAATCACATGACCGGAGAGAGAGGTATGTTTGTGGAGTACGAGTATAACAAGGATCCAAGTGAAGGCATATACTTCGGAGACAACAGCCAAGGAAAGGTCCTTGGTAGCGGTAACATTGAAATATCCTCTCAACACACCTTATCTAATGTTTTACATATAGATTCTCTAGATTTTAACCTTTTGTCAATATCTCAACTATGCGACAAAGGTTACAACTGTTTATTCACTAATGAGGGTGTGACTGTTTTTAGAAGAAGCGATGGCTCGATTGCATTCAAGGGAATGTTGAAGGGCAAGCTTTATCTTGTTGACTTCAACAAAGATAAAGCCGAACTCAACACTTGCTTGGTTGCTAAGACCAACATGGGATGGCTGTGGCATGGACGGCTAGCCCATGTTGGGATGAGAAATCTGCAGAAACTTCTAAATGGTGGTCACATCCATGGTCTTAAGGGGTTGGTTTTTGAAAAAGACAGGCCGTGCAACGCTTGTCAAGCAGGAAAACAAGTCGGAGCACCACACCCCGCCAAGAATGTGATGACTACCGGAAGAACGCTAGAACTCCTCCACATGGATCTCTTTGGTCCAATTTTGTACATCAGCATCGGCAGTAACAAATACGATTTAGTAATTGTTAATGATTTTTCAAGATTTACATGGGTATTTTCCTTGTATGATAAATCAAAAACTCAGGGAATCCTCAAGAAGTTCTTGAAAAGAGCTCAGAACGAATTCTCATCAACCATAAAGAACATCATAAGTGACAACGGGACATACTTCAAGAACCTCCAAATTGAAGAGTTTCTCGATGAAGAAGGAATAAAGCATGAGTTCTCGGCACCCTACTCCCCTCAACAAAACAGAGTGGCCGAAAGGAAGAACAGAACATTGATCGAAATGGCAAGAACTATGTTGGATGAATACAAGACATTAGATCGATTTTGGGCAGAGGCGGTGAACACCGCTTGTCATGCCACGGATCGGTTGTACCTCCACCGACTACTGAAGAAGACTCCGTATGAGCTCCTTACCGGTAAAAAGCCTAATGTTTCTTATTTCAATGTATTTGGTTGTAAATGTTTTATTCTGAACAAGAAACCGAGGACCTCAAAGTTTGCTTCGAAGTCCGATGAAGGGTTCTTGCTCGGTTATGAATAGAATGCCCACGCCTATCGTGTCTTCAACAAGGCATCCAACATTGTTGAAGTAGCACGTGACGTAGTGTTCGATGAATCTAACGGCTCACAAGTGGAGCAAGTTGATAAGTGTGTGCTAGATAAAGAGGAAGCTCCATATGAAGCACTAAAGAAAATGGGACTTGGTGATATCTTACCACAAGAGCGAACATTCGACTCAAATGCACAAGATGAACATCAACACAGAGGCAATGATCAAGGGGGAGCTCTTTCACAAGATCAAGATGAGGAAAATCAAGAATATCAAGATAATCATGGGAGCAATGATCTAGGGGGAGACAATGAACATGAAGATAATGAAGAACAAGCAACTACACAAGTTCCACACCCAAGAGTATATCAGAGCGTGCAAAGAGACCATCCTGTTAATAATATCATTGGAGATATTGCTAAGGGAGTAAATACTAGATCTCGAGTTGCAAATTTCTGTGAATACTATTCTTTTGTGTCTTTTATGGAACCATACAGGGTAGAAGAAGCCTTAAGGGATCCAGACTGGGTGATGGCGATGCAAGAGGAGTTGAACAACTTCAAAATAAATGAAGTGTGGGAGCTGGTGGAGAGACCAAGGGCGAACATCGTCAGAACCAAATGGGTCTTTCGAAACAAGCAAGTTGAGCATGGAGTAGTAACAAGAAATAAAGCGAGATTGGTGGCCCAGGGCTATTCTCAGGTCAAAGGTTTGGACATCGATGAAACTTTCGCTTCTATAGCTAGACTTGAGTCCATTCGCATTGTATTGCCATATGCTACTCACCATAATTTTAAGCTGTATCAAATGGACGTCAAAAGCGCTTTCTTAAACGGTCCAATCAAGGAGGAAGTTTATGTGGAGCAGCCACCAGGATTCGAAGACCAAGAGTATCCCAATTCTGTCTACAAACTGCGTAAGGCTCTCTATGGCCTCAAACATGCTCCTCAAGCATGGTATGAGTGCCTTAGAGATTTTCTGACTCAAAATGGATTCAAAATTGGTAAAACTGACTATACACTTTTCACTAAACATTGTGATGATCATCTATTCGTATGTCAAATTTATGTTGATGACATTATCTTTGGATTCACTAACAAATCTTTCTATGAAGAATTTAGCAAAATCATGACAGATAGGTTCGAGATGTCAATGATGGGCGAATTGAAGTTCTTCTTGGGATTCCAAGTGGAGCAACTAAGAGAAGGTACATTTATAAGGCAAACCAAATATATACAGGACATTCTCAAGAAATTCAATATGGACAAAGCCAAGCCCATCAAGACACCCATGGCAATTAATGGACATCTCAACCTCAATGAAGACGGTCCAAATGTGGACCAGAAGGTATATCGGTCCATGATCGGCTCCTTACTTTATTTATGTGCATGTTGGCCAGATATTATGCTTAGTGTTTGCTTGTGTGCAAGTTTCAAGCCACACCTAAAGAGTGTCACTTAATTGCTGTAAAAAGAATCCTAAGGTATCTCGTGCACACACCAAACTTGGGCCTTTGGTATCCCAAAGGATCCAAGTTTAACTTGATAGGGTATTCCGACGCCGACTATGCAGGATGCAAAGTTAATAGAAAGAGCACGTCAGGGACTTGTCAATTTCTCGGTAGGTCCCTAATTTCTTGGTCATCTAAAAAGCAAAATTCCATTGCTCTTTCCACAGCGGAAGCAGAGTATGTTGCAGCCGGTAGTTGTTGCGCACAACTACTTTGGATGCGTCAGACTCTTAGGGACTACGACTACAATCTTAGCCATATCCCGCTTCTATGTTATAATGGAAGTGCTATAAAAATGGCACACAACCCTGTAGAGCACTCAAGAACTAAGCACATAGATATCCGTCAGCATTTTCTTAGAGATCATTCGTTAAAAGGTGACGTTGCTATTTCACATGTTAGGACTGAAAAACAACGTGCGGATATTTTCACCAAACCATTAGATGAGAAAAGGTTTTGTGAGCTTAGAAATGAACTTAATATTCTTGACTCTCGAAATGTGGCTTGAAACATTGCATACCTGATTGAAACTTCAAACATCGCATTTTAATATTGAAAACTGCCCCTCACCTCTTTTTCTTCTAAGAAAACTATTTTAATGAAGAAATCTTGCAGGTTATGACCACTTTTCATTGTTGATTGCCTTCTTGTCATAATTATCAATATTATTTGCAAAACTTGTCCTTGGATCACTTTTAATTATCTCAAAATACTTAGATTTTCTAGGGGCACCGGACTAATCAGGTTTGCCATCGGACTAGTCCAGACAGTCTCACACTCCTAGGTTTTCTAGGGGTATTAGACTAGTCCAGTTGGCCGCAAATCAAAATTTCAAACCTCCCTCCACCTGACGGGACTTGCTCTCCCTCACCTCTCCTCCTCTCTCCTAAACACTAGCCCCCCTCCCCCCAAAGAGACCTTCGAGTTGAGCCCTCAAAAATCAAGTTTCCTCCGTGGGGAATCCTCTCCTCAACGAGTTGATCCTCCCCTTCGGACAGATTCAAGCTTCCTCAACGCGAACCTTCAAATCTCGGTAAACTTCAACCTAAAACCAAAATCTCAACTTTTCTCGTTCAAGCTCGTTTCCTTTGATTCCAAGGTTGTACATTGGCTTCATAGATGTATTCCTACCACCTTCTTGTCATTTTGTATCCTTAGATAGAAGTTTTGAAATCAAGGAAATCATTAGGGTTCTTGCCAGGCTGGACTAGTCCGGCGCTCAGGTACGGACAAGTCCAGTACGCCGGACAAGTCCGCACTCTGAACCCGGACAAGTCCGGCCTCTGACACCTGAATCCCTAATTTGACCTCGATCCTTGGTTCACTCTTATCTAATCCATGAACTCTTTATTAGCCACGATGTCTTCAAGCTCAGATGACAACTCTTTCCACGTTGATGAAGAAGTTGAACGTGAAAGAGCAAGGAGAGCCAAGGAGAGGTACATGAAGAAAAGACATGATGTCAATGTCCACGCTCCACCCTTCAACAACAATATGCCTAAGAAGAGGAAGGTGGTTGTCAAGAAGGCCCAAGGAAAAGCTCCCGAGAGATCCTCAGGGCCAAAGAGGGCTCTAAATAAAGGGAAGGGCCTTGCTAGCGGTCCCATTGGGCCCCTGAATATGAAAAACCCAAGTCACCGCAACAGGCATCGTTCCAGTGAGGATTTCACTGGAAAAGGGGGTGAGCTTGCCGATAGCTTCAAGAAGATTAATGTGTATAATCAACCTCGGCAATGCTCAGACCCAAGATTCTGGAGCATCTTCCATGCCGACTACTACGAGCATGTGTACATGAAGATGAAGAATCCCATTGTGAAGAGTTAATGGGTGAACATTGGATACATGTAGTCGAAGAAGTATCCTGCCTTTCGTGAGGTGGTTGAGGCCCTGGAGAGGCACGGTCTGAAGGAACTATTTTCCTTTGAGAATGAGTGGAACAATGAGATCATCACCCAATTCTACTCTACGCTCTACTTTGCTCGGGTTGATGGAGACAGTCTTACTCGGATGACTCATGGTTCCAAGTATAGTGTTACTTATGATGAGTTTGCAAGGATTCTTCACCTTGAACACACTCTGGATCATGATCTTGTCATCCACAATTTGCAACCCTTGGAGAAGGATGAGCTCAAATTCCTCTATGACACAAGGAGGCCCTATACTCCTACCAACATCAAATATTTGAAGCCCTTCTTTGTGGTCCTCAACAGAATCTTGAGGAAGACAATAGCCCCGAAAGATGGACATGCGGGGACTATCCAAGGAACCTTGAGGACACTAATGAAGGTCATTAGTGGAAGGATACCATTCAATGTCTTTGAGTATATCTACAATGATATTGTGAACATCTCAATCGCGCCAAATAGGTCTTGCAGGTATGCCCCGTACATCATGTTCATGATTGAGAAAGTGATGGGACTTGAGTTTGTCAAAGATGTCTCTCATACGGGGTTGAAGCCGCAAAAGCCCACCGAGTACACTCTTCCCTCAGCTCCAACTGCCCCTTCCTCCCCCGAAGCTGAGAGGAGTACTAAACAAACTCAGGATGTGAATGCCACAAGATCTGCAGCTGCTCCTCCTAGCTCTGCGCGTGTCCATGAATCCTCCGCTGGCGTACTCAAAATGCTCACCTCCATCTTTGCCTGCTGCCGCAAGATTGAAGTTAGTCAGAAGAAACATCAACAATATGTCAATGCCAACATCAAAAATATATGTGACAAGCTGGAGATTGAGCCGGTTGGATCACCAACAGCCTTCGAGGACTCCGAGGAAGATCCTGCTCCGGTGAATGATGATGGTGATGAAGATGAAGATCGGACCGAAACTGAAGAAGGGAGCGGCGATGAGTGATTCCCCTCAATTTTCCCTTTTTGGTGCCTTCGTGGTGACTTGAAGAGGTAAAGGGTTGGAGACCCGGCTCTGTGTGAGCTTCCTCAATGAGGTCGTAGATCTCGTGGTGAGATCGAACCTCGGTAAAAATTCGCTTGTCTCTTGTGCCTCATTTACTTTACTTTTTGTTCACTAGATCACTTGATTGCTAAACAACAATTTAAGTTGCTCATAAGTCTTCACGTGCATTCATACACTAATCTTAAATCAAAGAATCTGTTGTTCTCATTTCCGCTGCTAGAAGAACCTAGTTTCCCAAATAACACTTAATCAATTCACATATTTCAGCACACCGGACTAGTTCGCCCACATAACCAGACTAGTCCGGTCAATCAAGTTTTTGACGACTCTATTAAGTGTGCAGGAAATTCAAAAGGCCTATTCACCCCCCCCCCCTAGGCCACGTTTAGTGAGCAACCTGAATCCACAATCCAAATGTTCTCCTTCCTCAAGTGTGTAACCTCTTCATCGTCGTTGTTGTGTTCTGCCTCCTCCATACTTGATCTTGAGTTGTCCGCCATGAAGCACATATTGCCAAATTATCTTCATCTTCATCACTTCTGATGTCCACGTCACTCGAGCCAAGTTCTTGAAGTGCGGAGATAAAATTGTTTACCAATTGGCGACCTGTAAAACCCTTTCCTCTTCTTGTTATCGTTTGCAGAGGAGTGCTTCGTCCTTGGTTGCTTTTCATCACGAGAAGTAGGACCTGCAAGATTAGGGAAATCCATACGAAAATGTCTTGTCCTACCACATTCGAAGCATCGTTGAGAACCACCACTTTCTCTCCTTCTAGTTCACACATTTTGCAATGCTTTTGAGAACCATGTAGAGAGAAGTTCTTGCTCCTCCTCTAGAAACTCTTCAATCTGTTCAAGAGTTAGAGAGGACAGCGAAGCAAGTGTACCACATGATGAAGATTGGCTAGATCTAGGCATTTCACATTGAGAAACTAATGCAAGAGACTTGTTGGGGTTCTTATGTGAGATTATGTCAATTTCATGAGTTTTTAACATGGAATATAGCGAATCTAATGTAAGTGTACTCATGAGAGTGGACTCACGAATAGTTGTAACTTTCATCTCCCAAATTGACATGTCTAATGCACTTAGTAATTGACTAGCATTTTCAGCATCTAGGAAATTAACGTTGACACTACGCAAGTTGATGAGAATTTTGTTAAAGCGAGCAAAGAAGTTATCAATTAACTCACCAGGTTGCATCTCGAAGCGCATGTATTCATTCTTGAACATATCTTGTCTCACCTCCTTGATAGTGTTCGATCCTTCATGACAATCACATAGAGCTTTCCAAACATCATATGCATATCGTTGTGCAACTTGATCGAAGTCACTTTGAGTCAATCCTTGTATGATCAAGTTCTGCACCTTGTTGTTGTTGTCGACATCTCTCAGGTTCGTAGCCATGACTTGGTTGCTTGGCGGCACGTCACAAGGCTTGTACACCTTTTCCCATATTGCGAATCCTTGCGCCTGGATGAAAGCCTCCATACGTGTCTTCCAAACCAGAAAATCAATGGCACGCAACACACAAGCTTTTGTGGAGTATTTATCCATGATGATTAGTCAAAACACGTGCAAATCACAAAGATTAGAGCACTGTGGCTCCGATACCAATTGTAGAATCGATAATCATGTGAAAATCTACCATGGGAGGTGAATGGTAGATTTAAACATTTTCAGCAGAAACAACAAAAACCCCTCGACAGAAAATTAATCTGTTAAGAAACCGTGTGTGCAACTGATCTAAACGTGTTCAATTATGAAAAAAGTAGTAGACATTATAGAGAATCAATTCACAAAGAAAAAATAACAAGAATCATGAAAAACCGTCAAGAAAAACTCAAGTTATAATCAAAAGATCGAACAAGGGTCAATATGTTCCACCCGAGTAAACAATCAGATCTGCAACACTGCAAAGGAACTCGTGTAGATCGGAAACCACAAATCCAATGATCGTGAAATTTTCATAGACGATATATAATCAAGTTGTAAAGACCACCCAAAAATAATCACGTCAATTGGATATGTAAAACTCGAGTTATGATAAAAACACCAATGCAATGTAGTGTTGTGCAGAAACTCGATGAGAAAAACTTGTCTGAAACAAGTCGGACGAACAAGGAACAAAGCTCCTTTAAACTAAAAATTTTATTGATCAAAACACAAGAGTAACAGCCCAAAGTCGTCTCACCACGATCTCTGGCCTCCCTTGCTTATATAACCAGCCCTAAGGCCAACCCAAACCAAACTAGGTCTCTAATCCTACTCAGTTTCAACTGAATCTTTCCATAACTGCTTAAGACTCTTGCATACGCAGATAGAAGCAACCTTAAGACTTCCTAACACCTTAGGAATGTATCCCAAATTACTAATACAACTCAACTTCATGACCCACATGAAATCTAACCAAAAAAAAACTCTAAACCTTCCATAAACGAACTATAACCACCTCAGCCACAACTTGAGTCATAATCCAGGCGGTTGGACCTTTCCGACCAATTCTTTACATCCACTTCTCTTCATCACGCCTTGGAATCATGTTGCCACATCCATGCACTCCTTGCACACGTGCAAACATCTTCCAACAATGGTCCATGCACTCCTTGCACACGTGCAAACACCTTCCAACAATGTCCACGGTACCTTCATATGCATTGATCTTGATCCAAACATGTTGCATGACCTCCCGATCAACTCAACCACAATTCCTCCCGAACTTGGTTGTTGAACCTCATCTTTTTCCTAAGCCTAGTTCAATGGATCCTGTAACCATCCATGTCTTGACCTCAAGCAACACATGCACATGAACAAACAAACAATTCTTCCGAGCACAAGTCCTTGACTCTCGTTAGTTTGAAAACCACAAAACCTTACCTGAGGACCTCACATAAGCATGTTACAAACCATATAAAAACATTAACCACCGTAAACAGCCATCACACCTCAAAAACTTAGTAAAAGAACACTAAGCAAACTTCCTAAAATCGTAAAGCAAGTTTGAAACATTGCAAACTAAAAGCAGAACCACTGCAATCTTGCACTGGACCACGCCAAAGCTAACCAGACCTTGCGCCGGACCTAGCCAAAACTAACCGGACCTTGCGTTGGGCCTAGCCAAATTTTTTCGGACTTCACGTTGGACCTAGCCGAAACATGCCGGACCTAGTGTCGGACCTTGTCGGAGCTACCCAAAGCATGTCGGACCTATTATCGGACCTTGTCGGAGCTATCCAAAGCATGCTGGACCTATCGTCGGACCTAGTCGGAGCTCAGATCTAGAGTCAGACCTCAATGAAAAGGGTGTTTTGGTAATATTCAAAACTTTTATCATAATAGAAAATGTATTTAGCACACATAGGTCTCACAATCTCTGCCTTGATGAATGCATTGCAGCATTGGCAACACCACTTAAAATCCGAACATTGGCTTATTCACATGAAAAGTTTAGAAACAATTTTCTCCACCTTTTTGAAAATCAAATGATAAAGAAATTTTAAAAATATTTCTCCCCCTATACATATTTCTATCCCTTTGACAATGTATTCAGCAATGTTCAAAAGATAAATTTCAAATGTTATGAGCATATTATAACATATACATATAAAACAAAGTTCATCAAAGTCATACTATCAAGTAACTTACACTATCACATCAATGAGATACATGAAGTAGTATAAGCCATGCTAGAGATCAAGTGTAATTTTCAATTTAAGCAAGTCATGACCTCCCAAACTTAACTATTTCAAAAACCTGAAAGCATGACACTTGTTGCTGCCTTTTTATTATTTTTCAAAGCTCAAATTCAGATCATATGACAATTGCAAGAGATTATATGCCGCATATGCCTTATTCTAACCAACCAAACCAAGCCTTTGCCATTTGACAATCAGAAGCTTAAGGACATGGTTTTACTCATACTCAACTTCTTCAGAGTTCATATCTAAGTGCAATGATAAGCAATCTCAAAAGAAGTGCGATGCATGCATATTCTCTTGATCTTTTCTCAATTTTTCATTTGGACATAAAAACTCAACATGTAAGTTGATTACTTGATTAATTCTAGATGATTAAAAGCACTTGTGCGCATGCAATAGGTTCAAAATAGCAAGAAAGTTCGACAATGAGAAAAGTGTAAGTAATTATTCCAATTACTATCATGGCAAAAACTACAAAATGTATAACATGAGTAATGTAGTAAGAACTTCCAGCATGTAAAAGGTATAACAAAGTCATATATGTATGAAATACTATGCTTATATTATTTTAAATTCATATTCACACATATACTTCCAAGTTTGAAAGCCCACCCCCCCTAAATTTAAGCCATGAGGATGCATAACCCCTATTTTAATACGAATGAAACCAAAACGAGTGAAATCCAAAGTGTCGGTACCCTGCATACCGTATACCCCTTGGGACTACAAAAAGACCAAAGGAACTTCACCTGTCTGAGTTGGAGACCTGCAAAGGCCCCACGTGTCATACGGGACCGGACCTGCCTCCCATCTATGGTTAGTCCTGTTGTTGCCACGTGTATACAACAACCAGACCTACATCCCACGCATGGAATAGCTCCGGGCTAAACACTTGTGCCGCACCCCCGAACCTAACCCCTGACAGAGGGAAGCTCCAGTACCGACACATGTACATGTACACTGGACCTACCCGTCCCAGACGGAAAGCTCCGATGTTTCCACGTGTCCAACCGTCGGACCTTCAGCCTCAATAATCAGACTGGTGGACCCCAACGGCTCGGACCTTCAAGGGGCAATCAAGGACTTCAAGACCCGATTAAGTGTCATTAATACCATATTAATGACACACTATCGGAAGGCTCTTAATACAAGTAACGGCACTGTCAAGGCACATTACCACGCTATTAAGGGTAATTAACCTCATTAATTGTGTATTAAGCATCAGTAACCGCCAGGGCCACATGTCGGGCTAGGCTAACGGTGTAACGACCAGTCCTTGTACTATAAAAGGACTGGTTGACGATACACAGGAGACGGCTCTTTTGAACTATGAGACCTCTCCCATACACATCTTTGATACCCAATACAACAACTACACACCCCGTGGAGTAGGGTATTACGCTCAGGTGGCCCGAACCACGTAAATCCTTGTGTCTATTTGCCATCGTCTTTTGAATCTCTACGCGCCCAATACCGAACTACAAACTCCGCGGGCTACCAACGGTAGTACCGGGAGAATTGCTAGAACCAAACTCCGACAGTTGGCGCGCCAGGTATGGGCACCCGAGATTCGAAGATGGTGAACTCTACTGCTGGATCGTCCAACGGCGACCCTGCAGTGCAACCTGCTGGAGGCAATCCCTCCAATGTACAGCAGCTAGCAGGTGCCACGGCTCCAGCAGGAGTCATGCCTCCACCACCACCGTCTGCACCAGCAAATCAAGATGGACAGCGGGACGGGGCATCTGCGTCAATCACAACATCGGCTAGCAACAACCCTGAACACGCACTCCATGCAGCGCGTGCTCTTCTCCAACGCCCACCACCTCCACGTGCATCCCAGGGTGCAATGGAGCAGTGGAGGGCTGATGTGGAACATTTGGTTGCAGCAACAGCCGATCGCATCGGCAACCAAGGTCCTCCCTCCTCGGGGCGAGCCCCATCGCAGCATCAGACCGTGTCGGGCAGACTTGGTCTGCACGCTTCCCAGCATAGGAGGCGTGCTGCGTCTCAACAAGTGACATCACTGCCTTCCGGGGCGAGACGCACCCATGCGGTAACCAGGCTTTCAACTCAAGACCTTCAGGCGGAGCTTGATCGCCGCTACTGTCAACAGGACGATCGCGTCCATATCGAGCGTGCTCGTGAAAGGCGAGAGGCTCGAGAGAGTCTTGCTCCCGAGGGAGTAGGAGGAGGCTGTTCTATCCTGGCCATGCACCTATGCATGGTCAGATGGCCACAAAAGTTCCGGCCTCACCTGCCGGAGAAATTTGACGAAACTGTCAATCCCGCTGAGTTTCTCAAGATTTACTCCACCGCAATCCTCGCGGCCCGAGACAACGAGGCTGTAATAGCCAACTATTTCCCTGTGACATTGACTAGGACCACCAGGTCCTGGTTCATGAGCCTTTCGCACGACTCCATCAACAGTTGGGCGGAACTATGCCAACAGTTCACTGCCAATTTTGGGAGTTCATACACCCGACCAGGCACCGAACTGGACCTTTTTGCTGTCAAGCAGAAGGGGGGAGAGTCCCTGCGACCTTTCATCCAGAGGTTCTCCCAGGTACGAAACACTATTCCTTCTATCTCTAGCACCTCTATTATTGTGGCATTTAGACAGGGCGTACGAGACAAGAAGATGCTAGAGAAGCGTGCGACCAAGGAGATCACCAGCGTCACGGAACTCTTCAGCTTGGTAGGCAAATGCACCAAAGCTGCTGAGGGCCGTGAAATGCACTCCCAATCACCTCCGAAGGACAAAAAAATTCCTCCAAGGGTGAAGCCACTACCTCCGGGAGTTGTAAGAATTAGAAAAAGTCCAACGATAAGAAAAAGCCGTCGGCCGACACACCTACAGCTGCTGCTGCCACAGCTCCGGGTGGCCGGGGTCCACGCCCCGAGAAACGCCCTCGGCCGTCGTCTGAAGACGGTGGCAGCTCCAAGATGTGGTGTCCTATACATAAGTCGAGCAGCCACAACCTGGAAGACTACTGAGAGGTCCAGAACCTTGCCGAGCGCTACAACAAGCGTCAAGAAGAAGTTCCTTTCCGTCAAAGGGAAGGAAAATAGAAAGACGACGAAGTTTCGGCTGAAGGGAGTTAGGCTTTTAGGACCCTAAAAAGGTCTTGAAGGTTGTTTACACCTCCGTCGACGATGATTCCAACATCTCCGACAATGAACATCGGAAAACCATGAACACCATCTTTAGTGGTTCATGGGATATCACCTCCCGCCGCGTCCTCAAGACCATACGGCGGGACAAGGCCTCAGTAGCTCCCACCTCCAGGGCGGAGCCGCACTGAAAGTGGATGGATACTGCCATCACTTTCGATGCATCAGACTGCCCTCAGAATATGATCGGAGCTGGCCAACTCCCATTGATGGTATCTCCGACCATCAAAAACATCCAACTTCACCATGTAATGGTGGACGGAGGTTCGGGGCTGAACCTCAAAAGATTCGAAGCTTTCGTCAAACTTTAGCCCCGACCTTCGGACCTTCACCCCTCTCGACCTTTCTCCGGAGTAGGTCTAGGGGCCATAACCCCACTCGGGGCAATTACTCTTCCGGTGACCTTCAGGACCCGGGAGAATTATTGCACTGAGAAGTTGGTCTTCGACGTGGCGCAGATCAACTTACCTTTCAACGCCATTATGGGCAGGCCAGTCTTATACAAGTTCATGGCTGTTGCTCATTATGGCTACTTGGTGTTGAAGATGCCAACACCAGCTGGTGTTCTCCGGATCCATGGAGATCGCACCGTCGAAGTGACAGCTCTGGAAGAACTCCACGCGCTTGATACAGCGTAGGAAGAAGAATCTGGAAAGGAGCAAGCTCCGAAACCCCCGAGCATTCATCATCGAGGCTCCACCTCCGCACCTCGCGTGCAACCAAGCAGCGACACCGACATTCCCATCAATGTCGTCCAAATCAGTTTCGACACCGCTCAGACCACCCATATATCGGGAGGTCTGAATGACAAATAGGAACTCACGTTCATCACTTTCCTTTGGGCTAACGTCGACGTGTTTGCCTTGCAACCGTCACAAATGCCTGGGATCCCTAGGGAAGTGATTGAGCATAATATGAATATCTATCCTGACACTCGGCCTGTACATCAGAAGCCTCAGAAGCAATTAATAGAGCAACGAAACTTCCTATGACAAGAAGTGAAGAAGTTGCTTGAAGCTGGATTCATCCGATGAGTCTTCCACACAAAATGACTGGCAAACCCAGTCGTTGTACCCAAGGCCGGCGGGAAGCTTTGGATGTGTATCGACTACACTACACTGAATAAGGCATGTCCAAAAGATCCATTCCCACTACCTAGAATAGATCGGATAGTGGATTCCACCTCCGGGTGTGAATTACTGTGTTTCCTAGACGCATATTCTGGGTACCATCAAATCAGATTGTCTAGGGAAGATGAAGAGCATACCTCCTTCATCACAGTAGATGGATTATATTGTTATACTGCCATGCCATTTGGTCTCAAGAATGCTGCTTCAACATTTGTACGAGCTATGTACAAAACTTTTTGAGGGCTCATCAGAGACGTTGTGGAAGTGTATGTCGATGACATCGTCGTCAAGATTAAGAACAAGGAGTCGTTCCTTGACACCTTGCAAGCTGTCTTCGACAAGTTGCGAGTCACTCGCACGAAGCTGAACCCGGACAAGTATGTCTTTGGGGGTTAGGTCCGGAAAACTTCTTGGTTTCTTGGTGAATCACTGATGAATAGAAGCAAATCCGGCGAAGATAAAAGCTATTGAAGACATGCGGTCACCAACCCGCATCAAGGACGTCCAGAAGCTGACTGGATGTCTAGCTGCCTTAGCCGGTTCATCTCAAGACTGGCGGAACGGGCGCTACCTTTCTTCAAGCTATTGAGGAAGTCCGGACCATTCCAATGGTCTGAAGAAGCAGAAAAGGCATTCCAAGTGCTGAAGCAGCTCCTCACCACCCTACCAACCTTGGTAGCTTCGAACCCTGGTGAGCCACTCCTGCTTTACATTTTGGCAACTGACAAAGTTGTCAGCATGGTCTTGGTTGCGGAAAGACCAGAACCATCTACAGTTCAGGAATCCAGACCCCTTCGGGATGGTCCAGAGCTACCTGAAGTCGAGTCTGGGTCTCAGCTCCCAGGCCCTTGTGACGCCCGGTTCCGAAAATGAAGCAAGCTAACGCATATGTGTGCCCAGGATGTTCATCACACATACACGAGTGCAATCACAAAAGAGGATACAGAAAATTACCACAAGACAACATTAATTAACCAAATTTTATTACACAAACCATATTATCCTCGAATCCAAGCTCCAATGAATATTAATGACAAGTTCAACTAATGCAGCGGAAATAAACTAATTAAGCAAACTAAGCAACTATGCAGCATAAGCGATAGGGTATGCATGTGCAGCTCCAATCAACACCACAGGCAAAGCTGATGGTAGAAACGGCATAGAACTCCGCATTATCGCCATTAAACTCCCAATCCTGACCTGCAACTGTTGGGGGGGGATTGCAAGAGTGAGTACATGTCATACTCAGCAAGTGTGGAAAGTATGACATGTGGCTGTTTCAAATGACGACAATAATAATGGCTAAGTGCTGAAAAGTACAGTAAAACATTTGAAAAGCAATATATCTTATGTATGTGAAGTAAACCCATCATAATCATAAATAATATCATAATACCAGTCCATAATTCACCATCGTCATCAATAATTCCAGATTTCACCATTGCCAATAACCAGATTCAATACCAGAGATAAACTCATGACCAGCCACAACCATTACCAAACCATAACCATAATATCAACCATAACCATTACCAAACCATAACCATCCCAAATTCCAATTTCCCTCTAATCATGGAAGTTGTCCAGGTGCTCATAACCGGGAGCACGGCTATCATGATAGTTTTAGTTAACTCTGCAGAGTTTGTACCTCTTTACCCACGTGTTTGTGATTTCATCACCCTTCGGCGACTAAGAACCTCCCTTATGCCCATGACCCGTCGGTCACATTACACACTTCCGTTGGTGTGTGGCCAAGAGATCACAAAATAGCCTTTACAAAGGGATTACTAGCCTATTTAGACCCCACTGAGGTTTCACCGGTGGCGATGTCTCCCGCAGAGCACATCTTCAACCAAGGGCCCCCTCTTGAGCCGTTCGGATCCCAGGGTAGTCCCACCAATCATCAACAAACCCAATCCGACTACCCCTTCCCCGAGCATCCACAATGGTCCAGACAGCACTAGCAAAGCCCTAATTAATCAGCTATGCCGCACCCATTCTCGCATGAACCGGTCCTTAGATCTAAAGCAAGCAAACAACCATAACATCCAACCCATCCACATACCAGGCTTGCTTAGATCATCCATTACCATACCATGTTTAACCAGTTCATGTTAACCATAATCTCATCCATGCATAATTAAATTGAGTGATATAGTTGTTTCCCATCCCAGTTGATTAAGCGAAGCCAAAAGGTAAAAACCCTTCCCGACTCTCTACCATAAATTCCAGGTGACAAGGGTGGTTTAGCAAATCTAGTAAACTTCCTACCATAGGATTTCCCATCAATTTGACACAAGCATGCAGTTTTGCAAACAAAACATTTATTTTAAAAACAGGATCAATATGCTTCAAGAACACTTGCCTTGCTCTTGCTGTTGATTAGGGTCAAAGCCTTCAAACTCTTGATGTTGTAGTTCCTCCGTGGCACTCTCTAGCGCAAATCCGTCTAATCCACACAATAAACATACAAGACAAGAAACACAATCAAAGAGTGCACAAATATTACTCAATATTACATGACATGCATGATTGATGCAATGCAAGGTAGAACTTGTCACTAGATTGCTTTTAATGATCTCTATCTAGTTCAAATAGCTTTTAACAAGTTTATACAGGTTTGGGTCAATTAGATCAAATTTTAGAATTAATTCAACACAATTTAACCAGAAAGATCGGACTAGTCCGCTAGGGACCGGACAAGTCCGCACTTGACGAGATCAGCAGATTAGGGTTTTCTAGATCGACGTGAATTTGGAGATTAGGGGTTGAATTCACGTAAGGAAAAGAGAATAGAAGGTATACCAGGTGTTTAGAACTCCAATGAACTAAGAAACTTGGAGGTAACACTTGGATCTTGATGATCTAGGGTTGGTGATGAACTTGTAGATGAATTGGTGGTGAAGGACGAAACTTGGTGGAGATCTTGATCCTCCTTCGTTTCCTCCTCTTCTTCTTCTTGCTTGGGATCTTCTCATCCCTCCTTGATGGTGGCTCCCCACGAACTAGGGTTTGGGTGGGTGGAAAAGTGGCAAATAGATGTCAAACCAAGGGGTGGGGTTGTTTATATAGACGTGGAGGCTAGGGTTAGATGGATTTCGAGTTTAGGATGAGTAGAGGCCGGTTTAGAGTCCCACATGGGCTCTAAAAGAGTTGGGCATGACGTCCCTAGGCCCACTTGATGTGAAACCCAAGAAACAAGTCATAAAACAAAAGGTCAATCTCGGAGTCACGAAATATCGGACAAGTCCGGACAGGACCGGACTAGTCCGAAGCCGTCCAGAGAGAAAATCGGACAAGTCTGGCCAAAAATCAGACAAGTCCGATCTTATTCAGAAAGGAAAACGGACAAGTCCGCTGGAACACCGGACTAGTCCAGAAAAGTCCAGGGACTTAGCAAATTTTCAAGGATTCATGGAATACCGGACTAGTCCGCACAAAATCGGACAAGTCCGAAGTTGTCCAGAGGCAAATATCGGACTAATCCGCAGCAAAAACGGACAAGTCCGTTTTTAGACAGAGAGAAATCGGACTAGTCCTCAGCAAAACCGGACTAGTCCGCACTTTCCTACATTTTTAAGTGCGGTTTTGTTCCAAATCAATTTTAAACTTGTTCCTCTTGTTATGGGTTAATGTTAAACATGTATATGAGTGCATGTAGGGCATGATGCATGAAAATGAGGGTGTTACAAACCTACCCCCCTTAAAATGAATCTCGCCCTCGAGATTCGACGCGGAAGAGAAGAGATAGGGAAATTCCTTCTTGAGATCATCTTCTAGCTCCCAAGTTGCTTCTTTTTCGGTATGGTGCTTCCATTGGACTTTACACCATCGAATCACCTTGTTCCTTGTGACTCTCTCCTTGGTTTCCAAGATTTTGACCGGTTGCTCGGCATACGTCAAATCTTCCTCTAGTTCCAATTCTTCCATTGGCACTTTATCTTCCGGTACCCTGAGACACTTCATGAGTTGGGAAATATGAAACACATCATGTACGTCTGAAAGATGAGCTGGCATCTCCAACTTATATGCTACTTCTCCTCTTTTGTCCAAAATCTTGAATGGTCCAATATAACGAGGTGCGAGCTTGCCTCTTATGTTAAACCTCTTATGACCTCTCACTGGTGACACCTTGAGGTAAACAAAATCTCCTATTTCAAAGGCTAATTTCCTTCTCCTATTATCCGCATAGCCTTTTTGCCTTGATTGGGCAGCCCTCAAGTTTCCACGAATTATTTGGACTTGCTTTTCGGCTTCTTGCAACACGTCCGGACCAAATACTTGAGTTTCTCCTGCCTCATTCCAGAATAAAGGTGTCCTACACTTCCTCCCATAAAGCGCTTCATATGGTGACATATTCAAGCTTGCTTGGTAACTATTGTTGTATGAAAATTCTGCGTATGGCAAGCTTTTGTCCCAACTTTTCCCATGCTTTAAAGCACAAGCTCTTAACATGTCCTCCAAAATCTGATTGGTCCTCTCGGTTTGTCCATCCGTTCGAGGATGATATGCTGAACTAAAATTCAACCACGTTCCCAAAGCTTCATGCAATTTTTGCCAAAATCTGGAGGTAAATTGAGAACCTCTATCCGAGACTATCTTCTTAGGGACTCCATGTCGACACACAATATGCTCCATGTATATTTCGGCCAATCGTGCAGCTATATACTTGGTCTTCACAGGGACAAAATGAGCTGACTTGGTTAAGCGATCCACAATTACCCAAATTGAGTCATACCCGGACTGAGTACGCGGTAACCCAACTATGAAGTCCATACCAATTTCTTCCCACTTCCAATCCAGAATCTTCAACGGTTGCAATAATTCGGCTGGCCTTTGATGTTCCGCCTTGACTCGTTGGCACACATCACATAATGCTACATATTCAGCTATGTCCTTTTTCATGCTATCCCACCAATAGCAAGTCTTCAAGTCCTTGTACATCTTCGTACAACCGGGGTGAATCGAGTAAGGCGAGTCATGTGCCTCCTTTAATATTGTCTCCCGAATATGCTTTACATTAGGCACAACGATCCTCTTTCCAAGCCATAAGGTACCATGTTCATCCTTGTCAAATCTGAATTCTCTCCCTTCTTCGGTTCTTTCCTTGATTTCCTTGATCTCCTCATCTGTGGTTTGTGCCTCTCGAATTTTTTGCTCCAAGTTTGGGTTTAACTCCATCATCTCCATCTCGTTTACAAACCCAAGGTTCAACCGTTCAAACTCCTTGCATAACTCGGACGGTAACTCTCGAACTGTAAGTTGATGGCTTACTCCCTTTCTACTCAAAGCATCGGCCACTACATTGGCTTTTCCCGGATGATAGTTGATCCCCAAATCATAATCTTTGATGAGCTCCAACCATCTTCGTTGCCTCAAGTTCAGATCCGTTTGTGTGAAAATATACTTCAAACTCTTATGATCCGTGTAAATTTCACACCTATGTCCATGAATATAGTGTCTCCAAATCTTCAATGCATGTACCACGGCTTCTAGTTCAAGATCATGCGTGGGGTAATTCTGCTCATGTTTCTTCCAATTGTCTCGACACATAGGCGACCACTTGACCTTCTTGCATCAATACACATCCAAGCCCTTGTCTTGATGCATCGCAATAAATGTCAAAACTCTTGCTTACATCCGGCAATACCAAAACCGGGGCTGTTGTCAACCTCTTCTTCAACTCCTCAAAACTATTCTGACAAGCTTCACTCCATTGGAACGCCTTTCCCTTCGTTAGCAACTCCATCATAGGCTTGGCTATCTTGGAAAAGTCCTTGATGAATCGACGGTAATATCCAGCCATCCCAAGAAAACTCCTTATTTCCTTGACGTTTTGTGGTGGTTCCCACTTCAACACGTCTCTCACTTTTCCGGGGTCAACCGATACTCCTCCTCCTGAGATTATATGACCCAAAAATGGCTCCTCTTTCAACCAAAACTGGCACTTGTTGAACTTGGCAGGTGCATTTGTCAATCCAAAAGACATCACGGTGTACTCATAAGATCCATATCGTGTCCTAAAAGCTGTCTTGGGTATGTCCGATGGTCTAATCTTCATTTGAAAGTATCCCGACCTCAAGTCAATCTTAGAGAAGACACAAGCACCCTTCATCTGATCAAACAAGTCTTCTATGCGTGGCAAGGTGTACTTGTTCTTGATTGTTACCTCGTTGAGAGCTTGGTAATCCATGCACATCCTTTGGGATCCGTCCTTCTTATCCACAAATAGAACGGGCTCTCCCCAAGGTCAAGAGCTAGGGCGAATAAAACCCTTCTCTAATTGCTCTTGAATTTGTTTCTTGAGCTCCGCTAATTCCATAGGAGGCATCCTATACGGCCTCTTAGCTATATGTGCAGTTCCAGGTATTAAATCAATAACAAACTCAATGTCTTGATCGGGTGGCATACCTGGCAACTCATCCGGAAACACATCCAAAAATTCACATACAGCCGGAATCTCCTCAATTGCGGCACCGTCCATATGATTCAATTCCAATTGCTTCGGTGCGGTTTGAGATGCTTCAAATTCTACGGTGGTCCCTTCCTCATTGGTCAACTTCACCAACTTTGTGGCACATTCAATAACTCCATTGTGCTTCCTCAACCAGTCCATACCAAGTATAATATCCAACCCTTGAGAATCTAAAACAATGAGGTTGGCGGAGAAGTCTAAACCCCTTATTCTAAGGCTTACTTTTGGACATACTATATTTGTCCTCATCTCTCCTCCAGGAGACTTAACCAACAGAGTAAACTTCATATGAGAGATAGGCAAACTATACTTGGTAGCATACTTCGATGCAATGAATGAATGCGATGCTCCAGAATCAAATAACATAGTCGCGGGGTTGGAGTTGGCGAGAAACATACCAATGACCACGTCATCCGCTTGTTGAGCATCCTCCGTAGAGACATGGTTCACGTTGCCACGAGCAAAATTTTGCTGTCCACGGCTTCCTTGTGGCTGTCCTCCATTAGGTCTTGGGTTTTGCCTCGATGCATTGCTTCCTTGACCAAGGCCCGACTTAGGACATTGATGTGCAAAGTGTCCAGCTTCTCCACAAGTATAGCACTTCTTAAATCCACCAGAATTATTGGGACAAGCTTGGTTTTGAACATTGGCTCCATGAAAATCAGCACGAGGTGCATAAGGCATCGGAGGCCTAGGTGCTTGCATGACAGGGCGCTGCTGCACAAGATGAGTTGGGTGCGGTGCATAACCAGGGCGCTGAGCAGGAATAGAGGAGCTGTAATGAGGCGCATTGGGCGGCGCAAAGCGAGGGCGCACATTACTTCCTTGTTGCTGTCCTTGATATGGCGCCTTCCTTTTGATTTCTTGCTCCATCTCACGGATCTTGTTCTCAACCACAATTGCTTTGTCCACAAGCTTCTGAAAATTGACATAATCACAGTTGAGCAATTGCACTTGGATCTATTGTTCAAGCCCCTCATGAACAAATACTGCTTCCGGCTGTCCCGACTAACATCCTCGGGCGCATATCTTGAGAGTTGAGTGAACTTATTGAGATATTCACTCACGCTTGATCTTCCTTGTCGTAAGTTCTCGAATTCTTGTCTCTTCAAGATCATAACACCTTCCGGCACATAATGAGAACGGAAACTCTCCTTGAATTTCGCCCAGGTAATTCTCTCTTGGTTCTCATGAGCATTGCAATAAGAATCCCACCAATCTGCAGCTGCTCCAACGAGTTGATGAGAAGCAAATAGCACCTTCTCCCGGTCACTGCATTGGACAATGGCTAGCTTCTTCTCCACGGACTTGAGCCAATCATCCGCATCCATAGGGTCTGCGGCTTGAGCAAAGGTTGGCGGCCTAGTCCTCATAAACTCTCCCAATCGGTTATGAGGAGGTGGGGGTGGCGGTGGAGGCATGTGGGGCTGATTGTTGATATTGCCAGCCTGCAGCTGTCCCATAGTCTGTATCATGGTCTGCATGAGCTGGTTTTGCATGGCCAATAGCTGCTCGATGTTGATAGCTCCCTAAGTAGATCCTTGCCCATTGTTGTTCTGAGGCACTCCATTGTTCTCCTCTTCATCATTGCCACCCCTCTGGTTGCGAGTCCTCACCATCTGAAGAAAAGCAGTAGGTAAGAATTGGAAAACGCCCCAACTATATGCATCAAGGGATATGAAACTAAACAACTAGCTACACTAGCCTAGGTGGACATGGCAATGCTAAAGCATCCCAAAATCCTCTATTAAGCACACAAGCAACCAATATATATAGCAAGCAGCACTTCAAGCAAAAACACATCAATTCCTGAGTGCTCCTATGTGTCCTAAAGTGTCCATTCTATCTAGGCTGCATCCTACGGTCAACCTGTGGCTCTGATACCAATCTGTGATGCCCGGTTCCGAAAATGAACCAAGCTAACGCATATGTGTGCCCAGGATGTTCATCACACATACACGAGTGCAATCACAAAAGAGTATACAGAAAATTACCACAAGACAAGATTAATTAACCAAATTTTATTACACAAACCATATTATCCTCGAATCCAAGCTCCAATGAATATTAATGACAAGTTCAACTAATGCAGCGGAAATAAACTAATTAAGCAAACTAAGCAACTATGCAGCATAAGCGACAGGGTATGCATGCGCAGCTCCAATCAACACCACAGGCAAAGCTGACGGTAGAAACGGCCTAGAACTCCGCATTATCGCCATTAAACTCCCAATCCTGACCTGCAACTGTTGGGGGGGGATTGCAAGAGTGAGTACATGTCGTACTCAGCAAGTGTGGAAAGTATGACATGTGGCTATTTTAAATGACGACAATAATAATGGCTAAGTGCTGAAAAGTACAGTAAAACATTTGAAAAGCAATATATCTTATGTATGTGAAGTAAACCCACCATAATCATAAATAATATCATAATACCAGTCCATAATTCACCATCGTCATCAATAATTCCAGATTTCACCATTGCCAATAACCAGATTCAATACCAGAGATAAACTCATGACCAGCCATAACCGTTACCAAACCATAACCATAATATCAACCATAACCATTACCAAACCATAACCATCCCAAATTCCAATTTCCCTCTAATCATGGAAGTTGTCCAGGTGCTCATAACCGGGAGCACGGCTATCATGATAGTTTTAGTTAACTCTGCAGAGTTTGTACCTCTTTACCCACGTGTTCGTGATTTCATCACCCTTCGGCGACTAAGAACCTCCCTTATGCCCATGACCCGTCGGTCACATTACACACTTCCGTTGGTGTGTGGCCAAGAGATCACAAAATAGCCTTTACAAAGGGATTACTAGCCTATTTAGACCCCACTGAGGTTTCACCGGTGGTGATGTCTCCCGCAAAGCACATCTTCAACCAAGGGCCCCCTCTTGAGCCGTTCGGATCCCAGGGTAGTCCCACCAATCATCAACAAACCCAATCTGACTACCCCTTCCCCGAGCATCCACAATGGTCCAAACAGCACTAGCAAAGCCCTAATTAATCAGCTACGCCGCACACATACTTGGCCTCGTGGTGGCACTGTAGTCCTGGCTTATTCTCGCATGAACCGTTCCTTAGATCTAAAGCAAGCAAACAACCATAACATCCAACCCATCCACATACCAGGCTTGCTTAGATCATCCATTACCATACCATGTTTAACCAGTTCATGTTAACCATAATCTCATCCATCCATAATTAAATTGAGTGATATAGTTGTTTCCCATCCCAGTTGATTAAGCGAAGCAAAAAGGTAAAAACCCTTCCCGACTCTCTACCATAAATTCCAGGTGACAAGGGTGGTTTAGCAAATCTAGTAAACTTCCTACCATAGGATTTCCCATCAATTTGACACAAGCATGCAGTTTTGCAAACAAAACATTTATTTTAAAAACAGGATCAATATGCTTCAAGGACACTTGCCTTGCTCTTGCTGTTGATTAGGGTCAAAGCCTTCAAACTCTTGATGTTGTAGATCCTCTGTGGCACTCTCTAGCGCAAATCCGTCTAATCCACACAATAAACATACAAGACAAGAAACACAATCAAAGAGTGCACAAATATTACTCAATATGACATGACATGCATGATTGATGCAATGCAAGGTAGAACTATTCACTAGATTGCTTTTAATGATCTCTATCTAGTTCTAATAGCTTTTAATAAGTTTATACAGGTTTGGGGTCGATTAGATCAAATTTTATAATTAATTCGACACAATTTAACCAGAAAGATCGGACTAGTCCGCTAGGGACCGGACAAGTCCGCACTTGACGAGATCAGCAGATTAGGGTTTTCTAGATCGACGTGAATTTGGAGATTAGGGGTTGAATTCACGTAAGGAAAAGAGAATAGAAGGTATACCAGGTGTTTAGAACTCCAATGAACCAAGAAACTTGGAGGTAACACTTGGATCTTGATGATCTAGGGTTGGTGATGAACTTGGAGATGAATTGGTGGTGAAGGACGAAACTTGGTGGAGATCTTGATCCTCCTTCGTTTCCTGCTCTTCTTATTCTTGTTTGGGATCTTCTCCTCCCTCCTTGATGGTGGCTCCCCACGAACTAGGGTTTGGGTGGGTGGAAAAGTGGCCAATAGATGTCAAACCAAGGGGTGGGGTTGTTTATATAGATGTGGAGGCTAGGGTTAGATGGATTTCGAGTTTAGGATGAGTAGAGGCCGGTTTAGAGTCCCACATGGGCTCTAAAAGAGTTGGGCACGACGTCCATAGGCCCACTTGATGTGAAACCCAAGAAACAAGTCGTAAAACAAAAGGTCAATCTCGGAGCCACGAAATATAGGACAAGTCCGGACAGGACCGGACTAGTCCGAAGCCGTCCAGAGAGAAAATCGGACAAGTCTGGCCAAAAATCGGACAAGTCCGATCTTAGTCAGAAAGGAAAACGGACATGTCCGCTGGAACACCGGACTAGTCCGGAAAAGTCCAGGGACTTAGCAAATTTTCAAGGATTCATGGAATTCCGGACTAGTCCGCACAAAATCGGACAAGTCCGAAGTTGTCCAGAGGCAAATATCGGACTAATCCGCAGCAAAAACGGACAAGTCCGTTTTTAGACAGAGAGAAATCGGACTAGTCCTCAGCAAAACCGGACTAGTCCGCACTTTCCTACATTTTTAAGTGCGGTTTTGTTCCAAATCAATTTTAAACTTGTTCCTCTTGTTATGGGTTAATGTTAAACATGTATATGAGTGCATGTAGGGCATGATGCATGAAAATGAGGGTGTTACAGCCCTGATCCTCAAGGCGAGATACCGAAGGATCCACCTCCTTGAAATGAAGGAGTCACTGTTACTGAAAAACAAGATCCAGACCCCCCGGGAAGGTCCACGTCACTTCAGAAGAAGCTCCAGGATCCTCCAACCGGAACCCGGAGGTCCCCGAACAAGGTCCAGACCCCTCAAGGAGGGTCCGGGTACATGAGGAGGAAGCCTTGGGACCCTTCGGGAGGGTCCGGACGGTCCAGCGCCCAGTGCACTTCATTAGCGAAGTACTTCATGATGCCAAGACTCGGTACCTTGAGGTGCATAAGCTGCTCTACGCAGTTCTTATTGCCTCTAGGAAGCTCCGACACTACTTCCAAGCTCACAAGATTTCAGTGGTAACCTCTTATCCACTGCGTGCAATCTTGCATAACCCCAATTCCACTGGGAACATTGCAAAGTGGGCAGAGGAATTAGCCGAGTTTGACCTTGAATACGTCCCAAGACAAGCGATCAAGAGTCAAGCATTGGCAGACTTCGTGGCAGAATGGACCCCCTCTCCATCAAATCCTTGGGGCCCCAGTGAGCAGAAGTCAGAACCCAAGGTTCCAGTCTTCACTGAGCCTCACTGGACTCTCTATTTCAACGGCTCCATGTAGAAGCAGGGGGCCGGAGCTGGAGTCCTTCTCCTCGCTCCGACCGGGGAGAAGGTTAAATACATGGTGCACCTTGACTTCAAGGTGACCAACAACATGGCGGAGTATGAAGCACTAATTTATAGACTCAGGGTGGCACTATCATATGGTGTCAAGCAGCTGTTGGTAAAGGGTGATTCTCAACTTGTTGTAAAACAAGCCAAAGGTGAATGTTGCTGTAACAACACTCAACTAGCTGCATACCTACTTGAGGTACAGAAGCTTCAGATGGACTTCGACGTCCTGGATCTTTGTCATGTCCAGTGTCTCAACAATGCTAAAGATGACGAACTCTCGACGAAAGCTTCAACCGGGGCTCTAGCTCCTAACAGAACTTTCGTTCAGTGGTTGTCTAAACCTACAGCTCAGCCTGCCGAACTGAGCGAAGGGGGCGAGACTAGCACCTCGAAGCTGGCGGTCCCGATGGCCCTATTACCGTGGCGTCCATCAAGGGTCGTATGTGCTGCAGGAAGCTCCGAGCAACCCAGCACGCAAGACTCAAATTCTCAAGCTAGCTTCGATGCATGGATCTCGGAGATCCGGAGCTACTTGAAAGACAACTTCCTTCCTAAAGATAATGTATCCGCTGATTGGATAGTCAGATTGGCTAAAAGATACACGCTGGTAGAAGGGGATCTCTACCGGTGCGGTGCCAACGGCGTCCTAACGCGGTGCATTACAAGGGAAGAAGGTTGTGAGCTCATCGTGGAAATCCATGGAGGCGAGTGTGCAAACCACGCGTCTTCCCGCACGCTGGTCAGTAAAGCCGTCCAGCATGACTTTTACTGGCCTACGGCGCTCCAGGATGCAATTGAGCTGGTGAAGAAATGTGAAGCATGCTAGTTCCATGCGAAACAAATTCACACATCGGCTCAGCCTCTACAAATGACACCTCCTACGTGGCCTTTTGATGTGTGGGGGATGGATATCTTGGGACCTTTCCCAAGAGCCGTCGGAGGTTACAAGTTCCTGTATGTTGCCATTGACAAATTCACCAAATGGCCGGAAGCAACTCTAGTTGTGACAATAAAATAGCAATCAGCTATCAGCTTCTTGCAGTCCATCGTATGCAAATTTGGAGTCCCAAAAAAATCATAACTGACAATGGGACCCAGTTCACAAGATCTGCATTCCAACGATATTGCGAAGACCTCAGCATCCAAGTCAGCTACACTTCCGTAGCTCACGCGGCAAGCAATGGCCAGTCCGAGAGAGCAAATGCAGAAATCCTAAAAGGACTCAAGACGCGCACATATGAGCGTCTGAAAAAACATGAAGCCAACTGGATCGAAGAGCTATTGCCCACACTGTGGGCCAACAGGACAACTAAAAATCGGTCAACCGGAGAGACACCCTTCTTCCTGGTGTACGGAGCTAAAGCAGTCCTTCCTACGGAAATCACCTTGGGATCGCTCCGAGTCCAGACCTTCGACGATGCCACGCAGGACCAGATCCAGCATGAAGACCTTGACCTCCTTGAAGAGGGAAGGTGCCGAGTAGCTGTTCGGAATGCCCGATCCCGCCAAGCTCTTTGGCGCTATCACCAACGGCATGTTCACAAACAACAGCTCGAGGAAGGCGATCTGGTGCTACGCAGAATACAATCCAGATAAGAGGTTTAAACAAACTTTCCCCCTGATGGAAAGGACCCTTCCGAGTGATCAAAGTATCCCGTCCCAGATGCATTCGCTTGGCAACCGAGGATGGGACACCTCTCCCTAATCCTTGGAACATTGAGCACCTCCGTAAGTTCTACGCTTAATATCACAGAGGTGAGTCTGTAGTTATATGTGATGTATGTTATAGAGTCGTTGTACAGAGTCGGGTAGCTCCTACGGAAGAATAGCCGAACATTCCCCGGAAGGTCCGTAAAGTTCAGGCAACACTTGTGGCAGTCTTAGAACTAAAAGTGTAGCTAGCTACCTTGGGTCAAATGAGAAACGAAACACACTTAGCCTGGTTCCGTACCCTAAGAGTGTACTTGTTTTCCCAGTACGCCGGACCTATAATGAAAGACATCATTGTGTGAAAACAGATTCCACGTGCATTTATTTTGTACAGGCTCAATATTTTTTATTTTTCTCTTTCGTGTCTATAACAAAGTTGTGCAATTCTTAAGAAACTTTAGCTCGACCAGTTCATGTACAGTTCGAGTTGCATCATCTATTCTTCCGGGTCCAAACATTGTTAATGGTCTACTCATCTGAATGCCGCCAAGCCAATCTAGGGCTGGAATGTGCTATCGACTTAGCCTCGTCATGCACCCTAAGTACGCCACTCTACCTACACCCCGGCAGGCCGAAGTAAGGCGAGTCCAGAAAGGATCGGATCTTAAGGAAACAAGGCAGTGCACTTGATTTTATTTAGAATTTTGTTCGACCTAAAACTTTCTCGGGAATAGTAAGTCGCAGTTGAGTTATATATAGGAAAAGGATTTTACTGTTTTCCTTGACTTCAGTGTACATGGAAAATAAAGACCACATAATGATGGTTAATGACCGGAGCTACCAAAGCTCTGACATCCCCTAAGGTGGCTTGTGTCGATGTTCCAAACATTGATAACGAGCGTCTCTAGAGCTACTCAGCTCCGGTAAAGCCAGGGGGCAGCCGTCAATGTGAACAAAAGATGTTGGGAAGAATCTAAAGTGTAGTCTGCTGTCGACACACCGTGTGTTGACAGAGGTCACTACCGGAGCTACCAAGCTCCGACACCCCAGAGGACCAATCGTCGATGCTATACGCATTGATGGAGACTGCTGCCGGAGCAACTGAGCTTTGACGATGGTCAATGACGGAGCTACTAAGCTTCGACAACCTCAGGGGGCCTTCACCATCGAAGACTTCAGACCTACGATCTACAAGTTCGAAGCATGCAAGTCTTCAACAACTGTTACATCCTATTGGTACATGTTCACAATCAAATTGTGTACATCTACCAGGGGGCCAAGTGGGACAAAGCTGTTGAAGACAAAAAATGAAATTCACAAAAACTTGGATTTCATTCATCTAGAGACAAGAGATTACAAAATTGGAGAAAAAAAAGAGAGGATACAAGCGGGAGCTACAAAGAGATGGTCCTAGACCCTATGGAAGAACGAGGCGATCTTCTGGGCATCCTCCGATACGCTGGCTTGGGCAGCTTCTCCCTCTCCATCGATGGGGCCTTCAAGCACCGGGTCCAAGGGGAATTGAGGGGCCCGACTTGTGTAGCACGTCAGCACGAATTCTGTGATGTTCTTCGCCAGGGATTGTCTCTCAGTTTCCAACTGGTCCCCAATGACATCGCCCATCTTGGTAAGCTTGTTGCACGCCGAACTCAACGCGTGCAACGCCTGGTCCAGCTCCGGCTCCGGATCATCCGGGCGCATGGGACTAAAACGCATTGGCGTCAGCGCATCGTTGGCTTTGCCCAGGAAGTCCCAAACTTGTTGGGACTCCATAGACCTCAAGCCTTGCATCTCCTCCAAGGATCTTCTGGTCGCCGCAAGCTCCGAATTCTCCCCGGAATGATGATCTACATCTTTGGCGTTCTGCTGAATCTTTTCAGCAACCTGCCTTTTGAGTTTGCCGAGCTCTTCCTCCCGGTGGTGGATCTTGTTCCGGCGGTCGACCAGGTCCTTCTCTCGGCCCCACACCTTCTTCTCCCAGGCAGCAATTTCATCCTCCCTCTTGTGGAGGTCCTATCCTCGCTGCCAGGCCTTCTTCTACTCTTTTTTGCAGCACTCATCCAACTTCTTGGTGCGCTTCGCGAGACTCTTGTCACCCAGAGTCAGCCTCTGAGTAAGCTCTTCCTCCCTCTTCACGAGGTCATCCGGCAGCTACAGGAGTTTTTGCTCTTCATCTTCGAGCTTTTTCTCCCGCTCCTCAAGGGCCTCCTGGCGCTTGACGAGGCTGTCTTGGATAGCGCTGAGCTTCTCCCTACGATCATTCGCTGCGTTATTAGCAGCTATGGCCTGTTCGTGGATGGCCCGGGACTGGTTGTCGAGGGATCACACCATGTTTTCCCTCTCGTCCAGCAGCTTACCCTAGTACTCCAACCGGACCTTCTCCCTCTTCACCCACTCCTTATCATTAGCTAGCCTCAACTGCGCCAGCTTTGTCTCGAATTGGAGCCGGTTGCGCCACCTCCTAAGAGTTTGGCGCTCCTCCTCGAGGGCCTTGCTATCATGGTAAAAAGCCAGCTGGACTTGACGAAGACTGGAGCAGGCGTTGTCAATATACAACGACAGAGGGATTGGATTCGGACCCGCTGGGGTCCTCTCCGCTGGCTCCAGCGGGTTCTCTGTGACAAAAATCGGGTCCCACTCTACAAGAGCGGTCCCCTGAGCTTCCACGGCACTAGGGCCACCCTCCGGGATAGCCTCGGCCGCTGCTGAGGAAGGTCCTGCAATAGAAGTTTCGACCTCCGGAGTTGGCTACGAAGGTCCCACCGCAAGGTCATCAACCCACGCAGCTTCATCTTGGCACCCTGGCTCAGGCGCGGGCACCTTCGGGACCACAGCCTCCGGGGCAGGCGTTGAAGATTCTGCCAGAGCTGAAGCCACTTCCGGCTCCGACGTTGGCGCCTCCTCCATCGCCGGCTCAGGCGCTGGCACTTCGACCGTCATGGGCTCGGGCACCGGCACTTCTACAGCAACCGGCTCAGGCGCCAAAACTTCTTCGATGATCGGGTCAGGCGCTGGAATTTCATCAGCCATCGGCTCCACTACCGGGACTTCATCAATCACCGGTTCTACCAACGGGACCTCATCAAAACTGGCTCTACAGCCGGGGCCTCATCAACCACCGGCTCCACTGCCGGGGCTTCAACAACATAAGGCTCTAGGGCCGAAATCACAGCTACCTCCGGCTCTGAGGCCGAAGCGTCCACCACTTCAACATCCAAACCCGGAGCTTCAACCTCCGGGGCTGGTGCCGCTGGTACATCTTCATTCCCGTGGTCCGGCGCTACCAAAGGAGCTTCTAGGGATAAGTCGAGGTCCAAGACTACGACAGCCGGCGCCGGAGCTGCCGCAGCCTTGGCCACCTCTTGGGGCGGCACTAGGATTGGAGCCGGAGCTTCCGCCTGCATAGCCTCAGCTGCTGCTGCAAGAACCAGAGCTTTAGCCCCTTTCTTGGGCACTCTGTGGATGAAGGACGAAGAAACTCAAAACACAGTTACAACAAAAAACAATCAACTGAGGTAAAAAATCAAACTTACCTTTGAAGGCTTCCACTCCAGCTAGCGCGGAACCTCTTCCACGGACGCTCGGGGCCGGACCCTGTCGCCACTGGCGTGGTAGCTTTGGAAGGTTCCCCAGAGCTTGCTACTGCCGTCAGCGTCATCTTGGTTGAGGTCCCCCTGGACCAAGAAGGACCTCCGGACCCAGAGCCCTCAGCTGGTCCTGGTACTGGAGCCGCATGGTTAGAGCTACCACCCCGGGGAGATGCTGATGCTGGAGTGGTTGTCGCCGTTGAAGACCTCCCCCCCCCCCCCCCCCCCCCCCCGGGAGAAGGAGCTGTCATGGAAGGAGCAGGTCTGATGGACCTCCCATCAGCATGCTTCAACTTCCTCTAGCGGCTCTAGGGCTTGGCCAGCTCCTTGCCCTTACCTACAACTTCGGTTCTTGGCTTTGGGGTGGGAGTAGAGCCGCCTCAGAAGCTCTAGGGATTGCCACCCTGGAGGTTGATCGCCTCTCCACCATGCCCAAGTCGTCCGACAACGGCATCTTCCTTCGGAGCTCTCTGCACTCCTTTGGAATCATATTCAGAGGCAGGAAGGCCGCCTATGGAGACACGTCGCCAGAACCAATGTTCCCAGGCTGAAACTTCTTGAGATGGGTCTTCAAGGATTCACCTGCCAAGCTAGTGTCCAAGCCAACTTCAATGCGGTTGGTATCCATCTCACTGTTGAAGTCCCAGGCAGGTCGGCTCCTAGCCCTCAGCGGGGCCCACCTGTTCATCAAGAAGTTGTCAAAGACCATCTGCGGGGTCACCCCACCTTTGACACATTCCTGGATTATGTCCAGGATGGGTCTGTAGTCCCTTGACAGCACCGACACGTCACTCCAAGTGTTGGTGTCGACACGAGGAAGACCTTCAGGCAGCTCCAGCCTCTCGTGTCTCTCGACGGTGATGACCACCCAATCTTTCTTTCAATCATCCCACTTGCCAGAAGGGAAGGACCTCAAGTACTTGATGGGAGAGTTTTTCCGCTTCACGAAGTAGTAGAAGCCGATGAACTCATCACTCTTCCAAGTCGGGTGGACAGTGAAGAAGGTCCGGAACAACTCCACACAAAGGGGCACACCCACCCACATCTCGCAAAAGTGGACAAAAGTCGCCACTAGCAAGATTGAGTGGGGGCCCATATGGTGGAGCTACAAACCATAGAAATCTAGCAACATCAGAAAGAAGGTGGAGAAAGGCGAGATCAAACCCGACATGGCGTACCCAAGGAAGTACACCATATCTCTGGCTCGCTTCTTCTCGAAGGGAAGCTTGCCGCAGCAAATGTCATTGTCGAAGGAGTCACTGGACCATCCCATGTAGGTCCGGACCCTGGACAACTCCTTCTTGCTCCCAATGCGGCTCGTGGGAAGTCCCAAGTTCATCGCGGCACAGCGTGGCAAGAGAGGAAAAGCAAGCGAAAGTTTGGAGGATTTGAGCGCAAGTTCAGATGAAGGCGTAAAAAACCCCAAACGGTGCACGCTTTCCTTCTTAATTAAGCCCCCGCAATTCTTGGATGGAAACCGCAGAAGAGCCGATGATACAATTCAAAAACTTCACCCTGCCAATGACAAGGGGGACCGAGGCCACCCCGACGATCAAGTCGAGGTCCTTACCTGAGGTGAACGGTTGTCATCATAAAAGGCTGGAAGCCTGAAGGCGGCAGCCTGACAAGGGACGCGGAATCGATACGATTTTCGTATCTGGAACCGGCGACCTTCAATTGTGTGAGATCCGCATGCTCAGATCTCACCTGACACATCCTGGATATGCCATGCGGTGTTGGTTTAACTGCGAACTACCGCCAACGGCACATCTGAAGACCCTTGAAGACATGGCTCGAAAACCGAAGGATGGACCCACCTCCGGCAGAACGACTTCATCCAAAAGGTCTCTCCCAGAGGTGGGCCCAGGGGGCCACTGTCGGTACCCTGCATACCGTATACCCCTTGGGACTACAAAAATACCAAAGGAACTTCACCTGTCTGAGTTGAAGACATGCGAAGGCCCCACGTGTCATACGGGATCGGACCTGCCTCCTGTCTATGGTTAGTCCTGGTGTTGCCACGGGTATACAGCAACCGAACCTACATCCCACGCATGGGATAGCTCCGGGCTAAACACTTGTGCGACACCCCCGGACCTAACCCCCGACAGAGGGAAGCTCTAGTACCGACACGTGTACATCTACACCGGACCTACCCGTCCCACACGGAAAGCTCCGATGTTGCCATGTGTCCAACCGTCGGACCTTCAGCCTCAACAATCAGGCTGGTGGACCCCCAACGACTCGGACCTTCAAGGGGCAATCAAAGACTTCAAGACCCGATTAAGTGTCATTAATACCATATGAATGACACACTATCGGAAGGCTCTTAATACCAGTAACGGCACTGTCAAGGCCCGTTACCACGCTATTAAGGGTAATTAACCTCATTAATTATGTATTAAGCATTAGTAACCGCCAGGGCCACATGTCGGGCCAGGCTAACGGTGTAACGACCAGTCCTTGTACTATAAAAGGACTGGTCGACGATACACAGGGGACGACTCTTTTGAACTCTGAGACCTTTCCCATACACATCTTTGATACCTAATACAACAACTACACACTCCGTGTAGTAGGGTATTACGTTCAAGCGGCCGAACCACGTAAATCCTTGTGTCTATTTGCCATCGTATTTTGAATCTCTGCGCACCCAATACCGAACTACAAGCATTGCGGGCTACCAATGGTAGTACCGGGAGAATTGCCAGAACCAAACTCTGACACAAAGGTTTTGTAAAAATGTCAGTCAATTGTTGTTTGGTATCTACATGGTGAACCACAATGTTTCTTTTTTCAACAATATCACAGAGAATGTGATACCTAATGTCAATGTGCTTAGTTCTGGAATGTTGCACAGGGTTTTTAGCAATGCAGATGGCATTAGTGTTATCAGAAAACAGCGGAACACTATCTAGATCAACCCCATAGTCCTTCAGTGTCCGAACAATCCAAAGATGTTTGAACAATCCAAAGAATTTGTGAGCAAGCGCTAGCAACAACTACATATTCAGATCCGGCTGTGGATTGTGCAACTAAATTCTTTTCTAGAGGACCAAGCAACAAGTGAATTATTAAGAAAATGACAAGCACCCGAAGTACTTTTCCAATCAATCCTACAACCCCAAAAATTAGCATCCAAAAAAGCTTTCAAAGTAACAGTTGAGGAAGAAGGAAGAAAAATGTCAAATTCTTGAGTTCCCTGTAAGTACCTGGGAATTCTTTTGACGGCTTGACTATGTGAAGCACGTGGGGAAGCATGAAAATAGTGCACAAAGACATACACTGAATTGTATGTCCGGTATTGATGCTGTGACATACAAAAGTAATCCAATCATGCTTCGATAGTCTTTTTGATCCATGACTTCACCATTTTCATCAAGTTCAAGCGTCGTTGCTATTCCCATTGGTGCTCGAAGAAGCTTTCTTTTGTCCATCTTAAGTGCTTTACGAGGTCTTTTGTATACTTCGTTTGATGCACAAAGGTTTCCTCCATGTTTGCTTGTTTTGCAGCCCCAAAAAGTATGTGAGTTCTCCCATCATACTCGTCTTAAATTCTGAACTTATTATAGCTGAAAACTTAGACACAAGATCATGGGAAGCACAAACAAAGATAATATCATCCACTTGAACGAATAATGAGTCATTGTCATGCTTAAGCACAAAAAGAGTTTTATCAACCATGCCCATTGAAAACCCCTTTTCAAGTAAGAATTTTTTTAACCTATCATACCATGCTCTAGGGGCTTGTTTGAGACCATACAAGGCTTTGGACAGTTTGTAAACATGATTAGGAAAATCTAGATTTCAAAACCCGGTGGTTGCTTGACATAAACTTCCTCATCTATGAAGCCATTAAGAAAAGCACTTTTAACATCAATTTGATATAGCTTAAAACCTTTTGATGCAGCAAAAGCTAACAAAATTCTTATGGCTTCTAATCTAGCAACAGGAGCAAAAGTTTCATCAAAATCTAGACCTTCAAGTTTTGTGAAACCTTGAGCAACCAACCTAGCCTTATTACTAACCACAACTCCATCCCCACTTTGTTTATTTTTAAACACCCATGTAGTTCCAATTTGAGTGTGAGCTTGAGGTGGAGGTACAAGTTTCCAAACATTATTTCTTTCAAGATTTTCTAGCTTTTCTTGCATAGCAATAATCTAAGATTCATTAGTGATTCCGTGTGATATATCTTTGGGTTCAAAAGAAGCAATAAAAGCAGAATGAGAATGAGAGTTTGGATCGCACAACCTGGACCGTGTAAATCGTTCGTGCATGCTTCCATTGATTTGTTGTGGAGGATGACTTTTGAGGACGCGAAGGAGAGTAGACACTTCACAAGCTCCTTCTTATTCATGTTCATCACAGATTAAAGAACTTGTGACTTCAGGATGATATGTACCAGTTGCAATAGTTGTTGATGCTGGTAGTGGTGCAAAATCAGCAGCGTGATCAATGTTATTTGCTTCTGAACTTTCAGGATGCAGCACCACTTCTTCGTCTTCTTCGATGAAAATACTCTCCCCTTGCGGATATGGATCTGGACCTGCAATCTTAGAGCTAGTACCTGGGCTAACTTCATCAGAAGAAACCTCACAAGTCTCTATAATTTTGTTAGTATCAAGTAAAAGCACACGGTAGCCTCTAGTATGAGATGGATAACCAAGAAACACGTCATCAACAAATCTAGGTTTAAATTTATCAAGATTACCATGTTTCTTAACAAAGAATTTACAAACAAAGACCCAAAAATGTGTGACACTAGGCCCATGTCCAAACCGAAGTTCATATGGTGTTTTACCTAGCTTAGCATGCAAGAAAACACGATTTGAGACATAACAAGCGGTTGCAATTGCATCAAGCCAACATTTCCTAAGAGTTTGATATTCATCAAGAAAAGTCCTATCCATCTCAACTAAGGTTCCATTCTTTCTCTCTACGACATCATTTTGTTGAGGTACATAGGGTGAAGAAAATTGATGATCTATTCCCTTTTCAGCACAAAAGTGATCAAAAGATTGATTTTTAACTTTAGATTCATTATCACTACTAATTGCTTTTAAAGATCCTAGGTGATCAATTGATAATCTAAGAAATAAAGTTCTAAAGTGACAAATATCTTCATTATTAGATGCGATAAAGTAAACCCAATAGTATCTAGAATAATCATCAACAATCACAAGAACATACCATTTACCTCCAAAAGATTGAACACGTGAAGGACCTATGGTGTCAAGGTGCATAAGTTGTCCCAGTTTAGTTGTCATGGTCATTGTGAGAGGAGCATGTGAACTTGCAGCCATCTTAGCATGTCCAAAAGAAGAGCACACAATTTATTTGTCTCCTTTAAGCTTAGGCAGCCCACGTATGTGATCCAGAGCACTAACACGCGTGAGATGATCAAAGCCTAAGTGACCAAGTCTATGATGCCAAAAATATATGTCTTTCGAATTATTAGCAACTGGACACCTATGCTTAGAGGATGACATATCAAAATCTGCTTTAAAAACTCTTTTAAACCAAGACATGTTAAAAATAAGCTCACCATTTGAATCTACAATCTTGAAACAATGTTTAGTGAAGTTAACTTCTACATTTTCATCTAGCAATTGTCAAATAGAAAGCAAGTTGTATTTCAAATTTTTAACAAGTGCCACATCTTTCAAAGTGTAGTGATTATTTACTCTAACCGAACCCTTAGCAATTATAGGAGTTGAAGAATTATTGGCAAAAATAAAATTCTCTACACATGACACAAAAGAGAGGGAGGAGAACCAATCTTTGTTACCGGTCATGTGGCGTGAGCAACCTGAATCCACAATCCAAATGTTCTCCTTCCTCAGGCGTGTAACTTCTTGATTGTCGCTGTTGTGTTCTGCCTCTTCCATACTTGATCTTGAGTTGCCCGCCATGAGGCACATATTTGCCAAATTATCTTCATCTTCATCACTTCCGATGTCCTCGTCGCTCGAGCCATGTTTTTGTAGTGCGGAGATAAAATTGTTTACCAATTGGCGACCTGTAAAACCCTTTTTTCTTCTTCTTATCATTTGTAGAGGAGTTCTTCGTCCTTGTTTGCTTTTCATCCTGAGGGGTAGGACCTGAAATATTAGGGCAACCCATACAAAAATGTCATGTCTTACCACATTCGAACCATCATTGAAAACCACCACTTCCTCTATTTCTCGTTCTCACATTTTACAATGCTTTTGAGAACCAGGTAGAGAGAAGTGCTAGCTCCTCCTCTAGAAACTCTTCAATCCGTTCAAGGGTTAGAGAGGACAGCAAAGCAAGTGTGCCACATGACGAAGATTGGACATAGCTAGGCATGTCACGTTGAGGAACTAATGCAAGAGACTTGTTGGGATTCTTACGTGAGATTATGTTAATTTTATGAGTTTTTAACTTGGAATATAGTACATCTAATGTAAGTGTACTCATGACAGTGGACTCACGAATAGATGTAACTTTCATCTTCCAAATTGACATGTCTAATGCACTTAGTAATTGCCTAGCATTTTTAGAATCTGAAAAATTAACGTTGACACTACGCAAGTTGCTGAGAATTTTGTTAAAGCGAGCAAAGAGGCCATTGATTGACTAACCGGGTTGCATCTCGAAGCGCATGTATTCTTTCTTGAACATGTCTTGTCTCACATCCTTGATAGTGTATGATCCTACATGATAATCACATAGAGCTTTCCAAACATCGTATGCAGATTGGAGGTGTGCAACTCGATCAAAGTCGCTTTGAGTCAGTCATTATATGATCAATTTTCGCGCCTTGTTGTTATTGTCGACATCTCTCATATTCATAGCCGTGACATGATCATTTGGCGGCACGTCATAAGGCTTGTACGCCTTTTCCCATATTGCAAAGCCTTGCTCCTGTATGAAAGCGTCCATACGTACCTTCCAAAACTAAAAATCAATGCCACTAAACACATAAGGTTTTGCAGAGTATTTCTCCATGATGATTAGTCAAAACATGTGCAAAACAAAAATATTAGAGCACTGTAGCTCTGATACCAAATGCTCGATAGAAGAGTACGTGAAAAGCTACCAGAGGGGGTGAATGGTAGATTTAAACTTTTTCAACAGAAACAACAAAAACCCCTCGACGGAAAATCAATCTTTTAAGAAACCGTGTGTGCAAATGATCTAAATGTGTTCAATCCTAACGAAAGTAGTAGATATTATAGTGAACCAAGTTACGAAGACACGACAACAAGAATCACGGAAAACCATCAAGAAAAACTCAAGTTATAATCGAAAAATCGAACAAGGATCAATTTGTTCTACCCGAGTAAAAAAAACCAGATATGCAACACTGCAAAGAAACTCGTGTAGATCAGAAACCACAAATCTAATTATCGTGAAATTTTCACAGATGATATATAATCAAGTTCTGAAGACAACCCAAAAATAATCATGTCAATTGGATATGTAAAACTCGAGTTATGTTAAAAACATTGACGCAACATAGTGTTTTGCAGAAACTCGATGAGAAAAACTTGTTTGAAACAAGTCGGATGAACAAGACATAAAAGCTCCTTTAAACTATGAATTTTATTGATGAAAACACAAGAGGATTAGCCTAAAATTTTCTTACCACGAGCTCTGGCCTCCCTGTCTTATATAACCAGCCCTAAGGCGAACCCAAACCAAACTAGGACTCTAATCCAACTCAGTTTCAACCAAAACTTCCCATAGCTACTCAAGGCTCTTCCATACACAGATAGAAGTAGTCTTAAGACTTCCTAACACCTTAGGAACGTATCCCACATTCCTAATACAACTCAACTTCGTGACCCATACAAAATCTAACCAAAACAGAGTCTAAACCTTCCATAAATGAACCATAACCACTCAGCCGCGGCCTGAAGCATAATCCAGCGAGTTGGACCTTTCCGAACAATTCTTTACGTCCACTTCTCTTCATCATGCCTTGGAACCATGTTGCCACGTCCATGCACTCCTTGCACAGGGGCAAACACCTTCCAGCAACGTCCATGATACCTTCATATGATTTATTCTTGATCCGAACATGCAGCATGACCTCCCGATCAACTCAACCACAATTCCTCCCGAACATGGTTGTTGAACCTCATCTTCTCCCTAAGACTAGTTCAATAGATCACGTCACCAGCCATGTCTTTATCTCGAGAAATACCTGCACATGAACAAACAACCAATTCTACCAAGCACAAGTCCTCGACTTGACTCTTGTTAGTTCAAAAACCACAACACCTTACGTGAGCACCTCACATAAGCATGTTGCAAAGCATATCAAAACATTAACCACCGTAAACACCCATAAAACTTCAAAAGTTTAGTAAAAGAGCACTAAACAAACTTTCCATAAGCGTCAAGCAAGTTTGAAACACTCCAAATTAAAAGCAGAACCACTGCGATCTTGCACCAGACCTTGCCAAGGCTGACCGGACCTTGCGCCGGACCTAGCCAAAACTAACCGGACCTCGCACCAGACCTAGGATAATTTTGTCGGACTTCACGTCGGACCTAGCCAAAACATGACGGACCTATTGTCGGACCTTGTGGGAGCTACCCAATGCATGCCAGACCTAACGTCGGACCCTGCCAGAGCTCAGACCTAGATTCGGACCTCGAAAAAAGGGTGTTTTTGCAATATTTGAAACTTTTATCATAATAGCCATGTACTTGACTTGCTCCCCGTTTAGTGCAAGGAGCAGAATCCCTGCTCTGGCTCCCTGTTTCATCATAGAGCTGTCGAAGAAGAGAGTCCAGTGAGGCTCGGTAAAGACCGAAACCTTGAGTTCTAGCATGTCAATGTCAAAGCCTCATGGACCAGATGTAGATGGAGTCCACTCCGACAGAACATCAGCTAGCGTCCAACTCTTGATAGAATGTCGAGGCAGAAATTCAAGCTTGAACTCTGCTAGCTCTGCAGCCCATTTGGCAATATTTACTATTGCATTGGGATTATTGAGTATAGCCCACAGTGATAAGAGGTTACCACTGAGATCTTATGAGCATGAAAGTAATGACACAACTTTCTTGACGCGATAAGAACTGTGTATAGTAGCTTATGCACTTCAAGATATCTTGTCTTGGCATCGTGGAGACCTCGCTGATGAAGTAGACAGGTCGATGGATAGTCCGGACCCTCCTGGAGGGGTCCGGTCCATCCTCTCCATCAACCTGGACCCTCCCGGAGGACTTCAGGTCTTCTTCATGTGTAGTCGGGACCCTCTCGGAGGGGTCCGACATGTCCTCTTGTAGAGGAAGGCCTTGAGGCCCCCGATCTTTAGGACCTCCTTCAGTGTCTGGGATCTAGGACCCAGATTCGCCTTGACTGTTGATTCCTCCAACTTTTATGAAGAGGAATTCGGAGATACTTCCGGTCTCTCCGCAACCACCACCATGCTAACAACCTCTATCGTTGTAGCAATGTAAAGCAGTAAAGGCTCGCCCGGTTCCGGAGCTACCATGATAGGCAGTGTTGTGAAAGACTGTTTAGCTCCCAGAATACCTTGTCTGCTTGTTCGGACCAGTTGAAAGGTCCAGATTCCACAGGAGCTTGAATAATAGAAGTGCTCGCTCAACCAATCTAAAGATAAACTGACTGAGTGAGGCCAGACATCCTGTAAACTTCTGGACATCCTAGACACAGGCAGGATGCCGCATCGCTTCAATAACTTTTATCATTTCTGGATGTGCTTCAATTCCTCGGTGCATTAGTAAAAATCCAAGAAGCTTTCTAGAGGAAACCCCGAAGACATACATGTCAAGGTTTAGCTTCGTGTGTGTCATGCGCAACTCGTCAAAAAACTGACTGAAGATTTTCTAGTAAAGAGTCTCTGTTCATGACTTTGACAACGATATCATCAACATACACCTTCACAAGGTCCCGGATAAGTTCCCCAAACGTTTTATGCATTGCTCGCACAAAAGCTGAGAGAGCATTCTTGAGACCATAAGGCGTGACAATATAGCAGTATGGACCATCTACTGTGATAAAGGCTATATGTTCTTCATCTTCCTTAGCCATTGGTATTTGATAAAAACCATAATATTCATCTAGGAAGCATAATAATTCACATCCAAAAGTAGAATCCACCATTTCATCTATTCTTGGATTAAGGAAAGGCTCTTTTGGACATGCCTTATTAAGAGTGGTGTAGTCGATGCACATCCAAAGCTTCCCACCGGCCTTGGGGACGATGACTGTGTTTGTCAGCCATCGTGGATGATGAACCTCCCAGATGAATCTAGCATCGAGCAGCTCAACTTTTTGATTTCTTCGCTGATGAAGTTTTGTCACTCGATGGACTCCTTCTGGGGTTCTGTTGAATTGGCCATGCGTTGGGGTAGATCTTCAGATGGTGCTCAATCACTTCGTGGAGATCCCAGGAATTTGCGACGGTTGCCATGCAAACACATCGATATTAGCCCAAAGGAAGGTGATGAGCACGAGTTCCTATTTGTCACCCAGATCTCCCACTATGCGTGTGGTTTGAGGAGTTTCAGAACCAATTTGGACAACTTTGAGAGGTACATTGTTGTCGCTGCTTGGCTGCACACGATGTGCAGATGTTGATCAATAGTGGTGCGTGCTCGAAGGTTGTTGAGATGATTGCTCCTTGTTGGCACTAGCTTCTTGCGCAATAGTGCGCACTAGTAGCTTCTCCAATGCAGTGACACCTGTTGTACGATCTCCTTGGATCCTGAGGATGTCCTTAGGTCTCGACATCTTTGACATCAGATGGCCGTAATGGGCTACCACCATAAACCAATACAGAGCTGGTCTGCCGAGGATGGCGTTGAAGGGAAGACTGATCTCAGCCACGTCGAAGATCAGTTTCTCCGAACGGTAGTTCTCATGCATCCCGAATGTTACTGGGAGAGAGACACAACCGAGCAGAGTGATAGCTCTCGGAACAACTCCAAAGAATGGGCGCAAGGGCTTAAGGTCCAACATGGGGACCTGCAACTTCTTGAATACAGTGAAGCTGATGAGGATGAGTGTCGCCCCGCCATCAACCAGGATGTGGAAGAGTTGCAGATTGTTGATGGTCAGGGATACTATCAACGGAAGTTGTCTGGCTCCCGCCATGTTCTTGGGGCAGTCAGAGGCGTCGAAGGTGATCTGAGTGTCCATCCACTTCTGATATGGCTCCGCCTTGACGATGGGAGCTACAGCAGCTACCTTCCTACACAAATTTTTCACTATGCGCCAGGAAGTAATGTCCAACGACCCTCCATACATCATATGGAGAGTCCACCGTCGCTCATAGTCAGAGCTAGAGTCGGAAACATCGACGTTTTTGTAGATTGCCTTCAATGCCTTCTTGGCATCTTGGAACCCCAACTCCTGTTGCTCAGCGACTTCTGATTTGACCTTCTATTTGCCTTCCCACTGGCGGAAAGGCACATCTTCTTGACACTTCTACTGGACATGCTCTGCCAGCCTCTTAACTTTACAGCAGTCCTCGAAGCCGTGACCCGAAGTGTTGTGGATCGGGCACCACTTCTTGTTGTCGTTGTCATCAGACGACGGTCTTGGCGCTTGTCAGGCCACGAACCCCGACCACCTGGAGCCATTGCGGTTACAGTTGTAGGTGTGCTGACAAGTCGTTTATTTTCGCCACCTGTCTTCCTGTTCTTCTTTTTTCCACTGCCTTGGACAGTGGTTCCCGCTTTGGAAGCAGATGGAGCACTTGCCTCCGCGGCTGGTCTAGAGTGCCAGTCGCGCCCCTCAGCAGCTCTGGCACATTTGTCTGCCAGACTGAAGAGCTCTGTCACATCATGGATGTCTTCCGTGGCCAGCTTCTCCAGCATCTTCTTGTCCCTTACACCCTGTCGGAAGGCAACAACAACAAATGCGTTCTAGATAGAAGGTACAGTAATTCAGACTTGGGAGAACTGCTGGATGAACGGACGTAGTGACTCCTGAATTTTGCCGCACAGCAAAAAGGTCTAGCTCAGTGTCAGGACGAGTATAAGAACTCCCAAAATCAGTAGTGAACTGGCAGCATAGCTCTTCCCAACTATAGATTGAGTTAGAGGGTAAGCTCATGATCCATGACGATGCAGTTCCAGTCAAGGTAACAGGGAAGTAGTTGCCATGGTAGCCACATTCCCTCCTGCATCAAGGATGGCAGTGGAGTAGATATGCAGGAACTCGACAGGGTTGACAGTTCCGGCGTACTTCTCTGGCAATGAGAGTAAAACTTGGGTGGCCACTCCACCATAAAGAGATTTGATGCAAGCGCCAAACAGCCACCACCTGCTCCTAGAGGAGAAGGATCCTCAAGGATGCGTCACGTCTCGCGACTACGCTCAATGGTGACTCGACCATCTTGCTCCGCATAATGGCGGTTGAGCTCTGTTGTCGACTGTTATGTACCAATTTCACCCATCAATATATATATGAAGGGAATATCATTTCTTGCACACATCACCTTTCTATTTGACCTATTTCCACTCGTACTTGGAGAAATTGGTGCATGCAGGTATCTTATATAGAATTGAAGTGAAACAAGGGGATGGAGCCTATAAAATATCATGTCAACCAATCAAGCGCTGACATGTGGCACCACATGGATCAACTGGCCCACAAACACTAGTATCTGAGGCCAGCCAATAGTGTAGCACCTATATAAAGGGATGGGACCGACCTGGCAGTGACTTGGTGAAAGCACACGCAAAACGGTGCGAAGACCAGGTCGGCCGACCCCCCTAGTCAGCCGACCTGGTCTTGGCGCCAAACTTGATTAGCTTCCACGTGTTGGCTCCTCCCAGCTTGAAGAAGTCTATGGTGACTGATCCGCGTGCTTTTGGTTGTGGGAACCGACCCTTCTCCACCTAAAAATAGGACTTCTCACCCCTCACTTCAACACACACCACTTGAGCATCATTCTATTGTATACACTAGTTCTCTTAGTCCTTAGTGAAGTTAGGCTATAGAGAGGAGAGCCTCCAGCCCCAAGTCCAAGTTAGGAAAGGTATGGTTCATATATCTTTTCTTATATTTGTGACTTTATGAAAAATAAAGATATTATCTTTAGTCTTATTTTATTCATATACTTTGATGAAGCATTTCTTGTTTGATTTTGGATTGCATGTATGTGGTAGGAGTAGTCTTTACGACTATGCCATATCACTCCTAATCTATCATCTTAAACACTACAAAGTCCCAATATAGTGTAATTAGTTATGATGTGATCATGTTAATATGAATACTTACGCTATGTTTCAACATTGGTTTAACGATGTTTAGGTTAGTCATTGCCTTAGAGAGGTACTTGTACTCGAGCCTCCAAGGTATTTTCTTAGTATGCTAGCATGGTGCTAGGATAGTAAGTAGCGTTGGATGTATCGTAGACCCACGGATTGAAGAGGTAGGCAGTAGGTGGTGACAACCCTATCTGCCCTTTGTAATTATCCACGTTCGGCTACGCCACAAGCTCTTGGCGGGAGTCGTCCTAGCATTGCTAGGGGTAAACCCGTGCCCGATATGTTGAACGACTTAGCATAGTATTCACTATTAACATGCTCATTAGTATCTAGCCTAGGCTATGTATATGTATATAAGAAACATTGTAGGAGCAACTCCCCAACTCTTATCTTAATCTCCATTAGGATTGATTTACCCTTTAGAATAGATTGCTTAGGTGTGTGTTACAATACCCATATTATCAACTTACCCCTATCTTGATAATTGATTAGTATCCCATAGATTTATCATAAGAGTAGTGTTTACTTTAATCCATTGCCTTCCTTTGGGATAAATATGATACCCTTGGGAATACTCTTGGGTGAAATGCTACACAATAGTTTATGTGCGCTTGTTGACCTCATCTCTTACTAGAGATGATCTGTGACGTTAAGAAACGTCAACAAAAATTTCTAGTGCTGTTTCCGGGGATCAATTGTTTGTAGTGCGTAGGAAATATCAACAAGCGTTTCTGGCGCTGTTGCCAGGGAAGGCAAAGAATGTGAAGGATAGCTATCACTTGTGATTAAGATATAGGTACTAGTAGTTATTAGACATGATTACCCTTGTTTGTTTTCTCCTTTTGTGTTAAAACAGGGTAGTATTGGCTAACCCATTTTATGGGATGGCCAACGAGGGCGCAAGTGCTCAACTGCAAGATGTATCATGGTGTACCTCAACAAATGTCCGCTAGGCAACATCATTGCCTTTCGTGGAAGAATTTCAACTTCCAGTAGGAGCCAAAGTCATGCATCCCCAAGCTTGGGAGAGGCTCCAAGAGTTCTTCTTGGTTTGCTTCCATCATGGGGTGGATAGTTGGCTCTTCATCCAACACTCATGTCATGGGTTGGCTTCATCAATCCATGACCACATTTGTGCTGGAGCTGAAGGAGTCCTAATCTCATTCATCATGAATGAGAATATGGTCTCGACTCAAGGGGTGGATTGAAGAGTGCTCTAGTTCCTTTAGCTTGGCATGCACGCCACTTAAAGAGGTGGACATGCTAGCCAAGGAACTACACCTCCCATTGAAGTATCATGAAGATCAAGCCAATGTAGAAGTGTTTGGATGATCCAAGCCATGGATATTCACATGATTTGCGAAAATCCATGTCAACACGGGCCACATGGGGAATCGTTTTCCCAAAGACCCATGAGGATCATTTCTCAACAACAACTCCAATGGAAATCACCAACAAGAAGGTCAAGGGTGAAATCAATATCACCCTTGTAATCAGGGAGGCTATGAGGATTTCATGGGATTTAAGTTCAACTAGCCTACCTTGAAGTATCTTGTCCATGGCCAATCAAGAAATCAAGAAAACATGAAGCTGTTGGCCAAGGACAAGAAACTTAAAGATCATTCAAGATCCAAGATATCCCACAGTCACTTCTTGGGATTCCTACCCTTCGATGAAACTCGTGCAATCTAATGCATGTGACATTGTGGATGAAGTGCTTCTTGTTTGATTGTGGAGTCCACATGTCATTATGCGAAAGGATGTCTTCGATCCATGATCAAAGTATGAGTTAACTGAAAGAAAGATCAAGAAGGTCGAAGTGGCACCCCAAAAAGAAGGACAAGCCCCATCATGCTCATAAAATAATATCTTCAAGAGGAAGAAGCCGTTGCTACATCAACAAGTCTTCATCAAAATGATGGTGAGGTTAGGGCCGTCATGTTGTTCACATGTCCAACTAACATGCCAAAGGAGATTTGACATGTTTATCAAGAGCATTTGTCTACGTCTTCAACATCAGGATTGGACAACAAATCATCAAATTAAACGGGACGGAGGTAAGTCCCACTCATCGGACTTCAAAAATTCGATGAGTCCTTGCCAATAGGTTAACTGGTTGTTATATCATATTTGATTTCCCAGTTGCATATTTGAAATTCCCATCAATCTTTGCATTTGCATTTAGCATGTTTGAATTTTCACACTTGCATGTTGGACAGTAAAATTTCCAACCATCATTAAACAAAAACTTTGGATTAGGAAATAATTTTTTTGCATATAAACCTAGGGCGTAACCACTTGAATTCATCTTCCTAATTCAAACCAAAAATATTTCCCTTAATAATTCAATGCATTTGCAAGTTGTTCCAAGTTTAGCAAAACAATTTGACAAAGGGTACAACATGCTTTTTAGCTGACGTAACCCGTTTTCGAGTTGTTTTATTTGTTCTTGATTTTAGAGCAGCCAGAACATGATTTTTAAAGAGTTTGGAAGGCTTCATCAAGCGCATATCCCTCCATCGATCTCATTTTGAGTTTATGGTGGAGGAATGCTCAACATGTTTGTCCAATGGAGGAACAAGATGAAGCTCATTCAACTCCAACCTCAACTTGGAAGGAGACATTGAACATGAAGGCTACACTAAAATCCATGGTCGTGAGTTTCTCACACAACGACCTTCAACCCGGACTGCTCTTGAATTGAGATACAAGTTCAATTTTTTTGTCGTCTGAATTGCATTAGGATTGAATTATTTTTGCTTACATTGGTGAGAAAGGTTTACACCTTCTCATCATTCAGTTCTTATGCATCCTCATGAGAATAAGTGTTGGCATTGCTCTTTTGATTCTACAAAAAGGAATGTCACCTTACATGGAAATAAATTTAAACAAGTACCTAGAATTTCATAAGCATTGTTAAAATTGACTTAAATATTTCTTCCTAGGTAATGCTTATGGATTCATTTAATGGTTGCATTAATATGTTGCATGTAACACCCTCATTTTCATGCATCATGCCTTGCATACATTCATATACATGTTTAACATTAACCCATAACAAGAGGAACAAGTTTAAAATTGATTTGGAGCAAACCCACACTTAAAAATGTAGGAAAGTGCGGATTAGTCCGGTTTTGCTGAGGACTAGTCCGATTTCTCTCTGTCTAAAAACGGACTTGTCCGTTTTTGCTGCGGATTAGTCCGATATTTGCCTCTGGACAACTTCGGACTTGTCCAATCTTGTGCGGACTAGTCCGGTATTCCATAAATCCTTGAAAATTTGTTAAGTCCCTGGACTTGTCCGGACTAGTCCGGTGTTCCAGCGGACTTGTCCATTTTCCTTTCTGACTAAGATCGGACTTGTCTGATTTTAGGCCAGACTTGTCCGATTTTCTCTCTGGACGACTTCGGACTAGTCCGGTCCTTTCCGGACTTGTCCGATATTTCGTGACTCCGAATTGAAATTTTGTTTTACAACTTGTTTCTTGGGTTTCACGTTAAGTGGGCCTAGGGACGTCGTGCCCAACTCTTTTAGAGCCCATGTGGGACTCTAAACCGGCCTCTACTCATCCCAAACTCGAAATCCATCTAACCCTAGCCTCCACCTCTATATAAACAGCCCCACCCCTTGGTTTGACATCTATTTGCCACTTTTGCACCCACCCAAACCCTAGTTCGTGGAGAACCACCACCAAGGAGGGAGGAGGAGATCCCAAGCAAGGAGAAGAAGAGGAGGAAACGAAAGAGGATCAAGATCTCCACCAAGTTTTGTTCTTCACCACCAATTCATCTCCAAGTTCATCACCAACCCTAGATCATCAAGATCTAAGTGTTACCTCCAAGTTTCTTGATTCATTGGAGTTCTAAACACCTGGTATACCTCCTATTCTCTTTTCCTTACGTGAATTCAACCCCTAATCTCCAAATTCACGTTGATCTAGAAAATCCTAATCTGCCGATCTCGTGGAGTGCGGACTTGTCCGGCCCCTAGCGGACTAGTCTGATCTTTCTGGTTAAATTGTGTTGAATTAATTCTAAAATTTGATCTAATCAACACCAAACCTGTATAAACTTGTTAAAAGCTATTAGAACTAGTTAGTGATCATTAAAAGCAATCTAGTAACAAGTTCTACCTTGCATTTGCATTAATCATGCATGTCATGTCATATTGAGTAATATTTGTGCACTCTTTGATTGTGTTTCTTGTCTTGTATGTTTATTGTGTGGATTAGACGGATTTGCGCTAGAAAGTGCCGCGGAGGATCTAAAGCATCAAGAGTTTGAAGGCTTTGACCCTAATCAACAGCAAGAGCAAGGCAAGTGTCCTTGAAGCATATTGATCCTGTTTTAAAATAAATGTTTTTTTGCAAAATTGCATGCTGTGTCAATTTGATGGGAATCCTATGGTAGGAAGTTTACTAGTTTTGTTTGACCACCCTTGTCACCTGGAATTTATGGTACAGAGTCGGGAAGGGCTTTTTACTTTTTTGCTTCGCTTAATTAATTGGGATGGAAAACAACACTACACATTTAATTATGTATTAATGATATTCTTGTTAATGTGAACTGGTCGATATGGTATGGTAATGGGTGATCTAAGCAAGCCTGGTATGTGGATGGGTTGGATGTTATGGTGGTTTGCTTGCTTTAGATCTAAGGACCGGTTCATGCGAGAATAAGCCAGGACTACAGTGCCACCACGAGGCCAAGTATGAGTGCAGCGTAGCTGATTAATTAGGGCTTTGCTAGTGCTGTTGGACCGTTGTGGATGCTCGGGGAAGGGGTAGTCGGATTGGGTTTGTTGATGTTTGGTGGGACTACCCTGGGATCCGAATGGCTCAAGAGGGGGCCCTTGGTTGAAGATGTGCTCAGTTGGAGGCATCGCCACCGGTGAAACCTCAGTGGGGTCTAAATAGGCTAGTAATCCCTTTGTAAAGGCTATTTTGTGATCTCTTGGCCATACACAAAAGGAAGTGTAATTGGCATAACGGAGGTTCTTTAGTCACCGACGGGTGATGGAATCACCAACATGTGGGTAAAGAGGTACAAACTCTGCAGAGTTAATTAAAACTATCATGATAGCCGTGCTCCCGGTTATGAGCGCCTGGATGACCTACATGATTAGAGGGAAATTGGAATTTGGGATGGTTATGGTTTGGTAATGGTTATGGATGGTTATGGATTAATTTCTGGTATTGAATATGGTTATTGGCAAATGATGAAATCTGGAATCATGGATGAGGATGGTGAATTATGGACTGGTATTATGATATTATTCATGATTATGATGGGGTTACTTCACATAATATGATATATTGCTTTTCAAATGTTTTTATGTACTTTTCAGCACTTTGCCATTATTATTGTCGTCATTTGAATCAGCCACATGTCATACTTTCCACACTTGCTGAGTACGACATGTACTCACTCTTGCAATCCCCCACCCCAACAGTTGCAGGTCAAGATTGGGAGTTTAATGGCGATAATGCAGAGTTCTAGGCCGTGTCTACCGTCAGCTTTGCCTGTGGTGTTGATTGGAGCTGCGCATATACATACCCTGTCGCTTGTGCTGCATAGTTGCTTAGTTGCTTAATTAGTTTATTTCCGCTGCATTAGTTGAACTTGTCATTAATATTCATTAGAGCTTGTATTTGAGGATAATCTGGTTTGTGTAATAAAATTTGGTTAATTAATCTTGTCTTGTGGTAATTTTCTGTATACTCTTTTGTAATTGCACTCGTGTATGTGTGATGAACATCCTGGGCACACATATGCGTTTGCTTGGTTAATTTTTGGAACCGGGCGTCACAGATTGGTATCAGAGCCACAGGTTGATCGTAGGATACAGTCTAGATAGAATGGACACTTTAGAGCACATAGGAGCACTCAGGAATCGATGTATTTTTGCTTGGAGTGCTGTTTGCTATATATATTGTTGCTTGTGTTCTTAATAGAGGATTTTGGGATGCCTTAGCATTGCCATGTCCACCTAGGCTAGTGTAGCTAGCTGTTTAGTTTCATATCCCTTGATGCATATAGTTGGGGACGTTTCTAAATTCTTACCTACTGCTTTTCTTCAGATGGTGAAGACTCGCAACCAGAGGGAAGGAAATGATGAAGAGGAGAACAATGGAGTGCCTCAGAACAACAATGGGCAAGGATCTACTCAGGGAGGTATCAACATCGAGCAGCTATTGGTCATGCAAAACCAGCTCATGCAGACCATGATACAGACTATGGGACAGCTGCAGGCTGGCAATATCAACAATCAACCCCACATGCCTCCACCGCCACCCCCGCCTCCTCACAACCGGTTGGGAGAGTTTATGAGGACTAGGTCGCCAACCTTTGCTCAAGCCGCAAACCCTATGGATGCGGATGATTGGCTCAAGTCCGTGGAGAAGAAGCTAGCTATTGTCCAATGCAGTGACCGGGAGAAGGTCCTATTTGCTTCTCATCAACTAGTTGGAGCAGCTGCGGATTGGTGGGATTCTTATTGCAATGCTCATGAGAATCAAGAGAGAATTACTTGGGCTGAATTCAAGGAAAATTTTCGTTCTCATTATGTGCCGGAAGGTGTTATGCTCTTGAAGAGGCAAGAATTTGAGAATTTGAGGCAAGGAAAATCAAGCGTGAGTGAATATCTTAACAAGTTCACTCAACTCTCAAGGTATGCGCCCGAGGATGTTAGTCGGGACACCCAAAAGAAATACTTGTTCATGAGAGGCTTGAACAATGAGATCCAAGTTCAACTACTCAACTGTGACTATGCAAATTTCCAGAAGCTTGTGGACAAAGCAATTGTGGTTGAGAACAAGATCCATGAGATGGAGCAAGAAATCAAGAGGAAGGCACTGTATCAAGGACAGCAACAAGGAAGTAATGTGCGCCCTCGCTTTGCGCCACCCAATGTGCCTCATTACAGCTCCTCTATTCCTGCTCAGCGATCTGGTTATGCACTGCGCCCAACTCAGTTTGTGCAGCAGCGCCCTGTTATGCAAGCACCTAGGCCTCCAATGCCTTATGAGCCTCGTGCTAATTTTCCTGGTGCTAATGTTCAAAACCAAGCTCGTCCCAATAATTCTGGTGGGGTTAAGAAGTGTTATACTTGTGGAGAAGCTGGACACTTTGCGCATCAATGTCCTCAGTCGGGTCTTGGTCAAGGAAGCAATGCACCGAGGCAAAACCCAAGACCTAATGGAAGACAACCACAAGGGAACCGTGGACAGCAGAATTTTGCTCGTGGCAACGTGAACCATGTCTCAACGGAGGATGCTCAACAAGCGGATGATGTGGTCATTGGTATGTTTCTCGCAAACTCCAACCCCGCGACTATGTTATTTGATTCTGGAGCATCGCATTCATTCATTGCATCGAAGTATGTTGCCAAGTATAGTTTGCCTATTTCTCATATGAAGTTTACTCTATTGGTTAAGTCTCCTGGAGGAGAGATGAGGACAAATATAGTATGTCCAAAAGTAAGCCTTAGAATAAGAGGGGTAGACTTCTCCGCTAACCTCATTGTTTTGGATTCTCAAGGATTGGACATTATACATGGTATGGACTGGTTGAGGAAGCACAATGGAGTTATTGAGTGTGCCACAAAGACGGTGAAGTTGACTAATGAGGAAGGGATCACCGTAGAATTTGAAGCATCTCAAACCGCACCGAAGCAATTGGAGCTGAATCATGTGGACGGTGCCGCAATTGAGAAGATTCCGGTAGTGTGTGAATTTTTGGATGTGTTTCCAGATGAGTTGCCAGGTATGCCACCCGATCGAGATATTGACTTTGTTATTTGTTTAATACCTAGAACTGCACCTATAGATAAGAGGCCGTATAGGATGCCTCCTATGGAATTAGCGGAGCTCAAGAAGCAAATTCAAGAGCAATTAGAGAAGGGTTTTATTCGCCCAAGTTCTTCACCTTGCGGAGCGCCCGTTCTATTTGTGGACAAGAAGGATGGAACGCAAAGGATGTGCGTGGATTACCGAGCTCTCAACGAGGTAACAATCAAGAACAAGTACACCTTGGCCCGTATAGAGGATTTGTTTGATCAGATGAAAGGCGCCTGTGTGTTTTCCAAGATTGATTTGAGGTCGGGATACATTCAAATGAAGATTAGACCATCGGACATACCCAAAACAGCTTTTAGAACACGGTATGGATCTTATGAGTACACCGTGATGTCTTTTGGATTGACAAATGCTCCTGCCTACTTTATGTACCTCATGAATAAGGTCTTCATGGAGTACTTGGATAAGTTCGTTGTGGTGTTTATTGATGATATTATGATCTACTCGAAGGATGAGAAGGAACATGAGGAACACTTGAGGCTTACGCTGCAGAAATTGAGGGAGCATCAATTGTATGCCAAGTTCAACAAGTGCCAGTTTTGGTTGAAAGAGGTGCCATTTTTGGGTCATATAATCTCAGGAGGAGGAGTATCGGTTGACCCCGGAAAAGTGAGAGACGTGTTGAAGTGGGAGCCGCCGCAAAATGTCAAGGAAATAAGGAGTTTTCTTGGAATAGCTGGATATTACCGTCGATTCGTCAAGGACTTTTCCAAGATAGCCAAGCCTATGACGGAGTTGCTAATGAAGGGGAAGGCATTCCGATGGACTCAATCTTGTCAGAATAGTTTTGAGGAGTTGAAGAAAAGGTTGACAACAGCCCCAGTTTTGGTGTTGCCGGATGTAAGCAAGAGTTTCGACATCTATTGTGATGCATCGAGACAAGGACTTGGGTGTGTATTAATGCAAGAAGGTCAAGTGGTCGCCTATGCGTCAAGACAATTGAAGAAACATGAGCAGAATTATCCCACGCATGATCTTGAACTAGCAGCCGTGGTACATGCATTGAAGATTTGGAGACACTATATTCTTGGACATAGGTGTGAAATTTACACGGATCATAAGAGTTTGAAGTATATTTTCACACAAACGGATCTGAACTTGAGGCAACGAAGATGGTTGGAGCTCATCAAAGATTATGATTTGGGGATCAACTATCATCCGGGAAAAGCCAATGTAGTGGCCGATGCTTTGAGTAGAAAGGGAGTAAGCCATCAACTTACAGTTCGAGAGTTACCGTCCGAGTTATGTAAGGAGTTTGAACGGTTGAACCTCGGGTTTGTAAATGAGATGGAGATGATGGAGTTAAACCCAACCTTGGAGCAAGAAATTCGAGAGGCACAAACCACAGATGAGGAGATCAAGGAAATCAAGGAAAGAACCGAAGAAGGGAGACAATTTAGATTTGATGAGTATGAACATGGTACCTTATGGCTTGGAAAGAGGATCGTTGTGCCTAATGTAAAGCATATTCGGGAGACAATATTAAAGGAGGCACATGACTCGCCGTACTCGATTCACCCAGGTTGTACGAAGATGTACAAAGACTTGAAGACTTGCTATTGGTGGGATAGCATGAAGAAGGACATAGCCGAATATGTTGCATCTTGTGACGTGTGCCAACGAGTCAAGGCGGAACATCAAAGGCCAGCAGGGTTATTGCAGCCATTGAAGATTCCAGAGTGGAAGTGGGAAGAGATTGGTATGGACTTTATAGTTGGATTACCGCGAACCCAGTATGGCTATGATTCAATATGGGTCATTGTAGATCGGTTGACAAAATCAGCTCACTTCATTCCTCTCAAGACCACATATACCACCGCGAAGCTAGCAGAATTGTATATGGAGCATATTGTGTGCCGACATGGAGTACCGAAGAAGATAGTCTCGGATAGAGGTTCTCAATTTACTTCCAGGTTTTGGCAAAAGTTTCATGAAGCTTTGGGAACGAGGTTGAATTTTAGTTCAGCATATCATCCTCAAACGGATGGACAAACCGAGAGGACCAATCAGATTTTGGAGGACATGTTAAGAGCTTGTGCTTTAAAGCATGGGAAAAGTTGGGACAAAAGCTTGTCATACGCGGAATTTTCATACAACAATAGTTACCAAGCAAGTTTGAAAATGTCGCCATATGAAGCGCTTTACGGGAGGAAGTGTAGGACACCTTTATTCTAGAATGAAGCAGGGGAAACTCAAGTATTTGGTCCGGATGTGTTGCAAGAAGCCGAAAAGCAAGTCCAAATAATTCGTGAAAACTTGAGGGCTGCCCAATCAAGACAAAAAGGCTATGCGGACAATAGGAGAAGGAAATTAGCCCTTGAATTAGGAGATTTTGTTTACCTCAAGGTGTCACCAATGAGAGGTCATAAGAGGTTTAACATAAAAGGCAAGCTCGCACCTCGCTATATTGGACCATTCAAGATTTTGGACAAAAGAGGAGAAGTAGCGTATAAGTTGGAGATGCCAGCTCATCTTTCGGATGTACATGATGTCTTTCATGTTTCCCAGCTCAAGAAGTGTTTGAGAGTACCGGAAGAGCAAGTGCCAATGGAAGAATTGGAACTAGAGGAAGATTTGACGTATGCCGAGCAACTGGTCAAAGTCTTGGAAACCAAGGAGAGGGTCACAAGGAACAAGGTCATTAGATGGTGTAAAGTTCAATGGAAGCGCCACACCGAAAAAGAAGCGACGTGGGAATTGGAGGATGATCTCAAGAAGGAATTTCCCTATCTCTTCTCCTCCGCGTCGAATCTCGAGGGCGAGATTCATTTTAAGGGGGGTAGGTTTGTAACACCCTCATTTTCATGCATCATGCCTTGCATACATTCATATACATGTTTAACATTAACCCATAACAAGAGGAACAAGTTTAAAATTGATTTGGAGCAAAACCGCACTTAAAAATGTAGGAAAGTGCGGATTAGTCCGGTTTTGCTGAGGACTAGTCCGATTTCTCTCTGTCTAAAAATGGACTTGTCCGTTTTTGCTGCGGATTAGTCCGATATTTGCCTCTGGACAACTTCGGACTTGTCCGATCTTGTGCGGACTAGTTCGGTATTCCATAAATCCTTGAAAATTTGTTAAGTCCCTGGACTTGTCCGTTTTCCTTTCTGACTAAGATCGGACTTGTCCGATTTTAGGCCAGACTTGTCCGATTTTCTCTCTGGACGACTTCGGACTAGTCCGGTCCTTTCCGGACTTGTTCGATATTTCGTGACTCCGAATTGAACTTTTGTTTTACGACTTGTTTCTTGGGTTTCACGTTAAGTGGGCCTAGGGACGTCATGCCCAACTCTTTTAGAGCCCATGTGGGACTCTAAACCGGCCTCTACTCATCCCAAACTCGAAATCCATCCAACCCTAGCCTCCACCTCTATATAAACAGCCCCACCCCTTGGTTTGACATCTATTTGCCACTTTTCCACCCACCCAAACCCTAGTTTGTGGAGAACCACCACCAAGGAGGGAGGAGGAGATCCCAAGCAAGGAGAAGAAGAGGAGGAAACGAAAGAGGATCAAGATCTCCACCAAGTTTCGTTCTTCAACACCAATTCATCTCCAAGTTCATCACCAACCCTAGATCATCAAGATCCAAGTGTTACCTCCAAGTTTCTTGATTCATTGGAGTTCTAAACACCTGGTATACTTCCTATTCTCTTTTCCTTACGTGAATTCAACCCCTAATCTCCAAATTCACGTCGATCTAGAAAACCCTAATCTGCCGATCTCGCGGAGTGCGGACTTGTCCGGTCCCTAGCGGACTAGTCCGATCTTTCTGGTTAAATTGTGTTGAATTAATTCTAAAATTTGATCTAATCAACTCCAAACCTATATAAACTTGTTAAAAGCTATTAGAACTAGTTAGTGATCATTAAAAGCAATCTAGTAACAAGTTCTACCTTGCATTTGCATTAATCATGCATGTCATGTCATATTGAGTAATATTTGTGCACTCTTTGATTGTGTTTCTTGTCTTGTATGTTTATTGTGTGGATTAGACGGATTTGCGCTAGAAAGTGCCGCGGAGGATCTACAGCATCAAGAGTTTGAAGGCTTTGACCCTAATCAACGGCAAGAGCAAGGCAAGTGTCCTTGAAGCATATTGATCCTGTTTTAAAATAAATGTTTTGTTTGCAAAACTGCATGCTGTGTCAATTTGATGGGAATCCTATGGTAGGAAGTTTACTAGTTTTGTTTGACCACCCTTGTCATCTGTAATTTATAGTTAGGTACACATGTCACTCCATTATGGCTAAGGGTTATCAATAACTTAAGCCAAGGAGTGACGAATCACATCCAATACATGAGAGGTACAAGTTATTCCTATATGGCAAGAAGGTATGATACACCTTAGCCAAATAATGATGAAACACAATCAACGCATGATGAGTGCACGTCATTCCCTTGTAGCCAAGGGTTATCATTACCTTATCCAAGGAATAAGAAGATACATCCAACCTGTGGAAACATTGAGTTCTGGATGAGCGACCTCAGCAACACCCTCCTCGACCAGACGCATGAAACCCATGGAAGGCAAACCAACATCAACACTCAACCCCTCCAATGTCAAAGTCATGCTGCAGCAAGTCTAGGCAAACCTCATGGCGTACATCCGTCAGTAGGGCTTCAACCCCTAGCACAGACTTGAACAAGAACAAGCTTGGGGGAGGACCCCACTTGAGGTAACTTGTATCACACCCGTTGCATATTTATTTTCTGTTCACCCATCATTCACCTTGCATATAAAAAAAAACATAAAAATAAGTAGAGCAGATTTGCTTTCAAAATAAAATAAAAGATGTGCGGTAAGAATGGTTTGGAATTTACATAGATGAAATGATGAACAATTGATCTGTTTTAATTCCTAAGTCCCTATTTACAACTTACTACTCTCCAAAATATTGCTATCATTGGCTAGAATTACTTTTCCCTTGATCTGGAAATTGTGGGTAGCAAAAGCTTAATCCCATTCTAAGTTATTGTGAGATAAGATATAGTGATAGGGCTGCTATTCCTAGTTTGAAAGTGAAACTTAGATTTCCGGAAAAATTCTAAAAAGATTTAAGTTACTCCCATTTGATTGGAAATACCTACCAAAGTCATATGATACATTACATTGATATACCTTATGCATATGCTATTTGTCTTCACATTGAATTTCGTCAAACTAGTATAGACCTATATATGATTATTCATTACTTTTTGAATTCAAGGCTTCATTTACACATGCTGTACTTCTACACTAGAAGAAAGCAAATTTCCACCATACCACCATTCCACAATACAAAGAGAAACTCCATACCATTCATGCTTAGTAATCTCTCCAAATTCATTGCATAAAAAGGGAGTAGAAGACATGGCTACAAGAAAAAAATGCATACTTACATCAAAAGCATGAGAAAAAAACATGAGAAAAAAAGAGAAAAAAAAAGATAAAAGTAGCCATGTGTCATCCCTGCAAAAATAAGAGAGTCCACTCAAAAAGGAGTCATCTCAAATATCCACCTCCACCTCCATTCAATCACACATGAACAAGTCTTAAATCAAATAGTTTTGAATTGATTTCTCCTAAGGCTTGATTTTTTGACTTAGCAATATTATGTGTTGCAAATATGCCTACTATATTCCCTACCAAGCTCCACATACAAGCCTTATTTAGAGGTAGGATGAAATTAGGCAAATGCCTTGGTGAGGACATATTTCAACTACACATAAACAAGAGACTGAGAGAATCAAATTGAGATACTTAAAATCTAAATTAAACTATCCAGAATTTGAGTGGAACTTGATCTCTAGGTTATGTGTGCTTTGAGTGGAACTTTATCTCTAGGGTATGTGTGCTCCATTAGCTGTTCTATCTTTCATCCACCCATGAATAGGAGATGGCATAAGCCCCATAATGACTTAAGATGGGTGAGGTACCATGCTAATTTTCGCAACACTAGGTAGAATATTTTGTTGTGCATGTGGTACTTTTGAAAAGTAGAACACTGCAGCAACTCCTGATCATCAACATAAAGCCTTGACTTTGCTCGGGACGAGCAAAGGATAAGCTTGGTGGAGTTTGTTGATGGCTGTTATATACCAATTTCACTAGTCAATATAACTCAATTATGTGAAGGAAATATTATTTCTTGCACACATAACTTTTCTATTTAACCTATTTCCACTTGTACTTGGAGAAATTGGTGCATGCAAGTATTTTATACATAATTGAAGTGAAACAAGAGGATGGATGCTATAAAATATCATCCCAACCAATCAAGCGGCAACATGTGGCACCACATGGATTAAATATCCCACAAACATAAGTATTTGAGGTCATCCAATGGTGTGGCACCGATATCAAGGTATGGGACCCAACTGGCAGTGACTTGGAGAAAGCACATGTGAAACGGTGCAAAGACCAGGTCGGCTGACCCCCCCCCCCCCCCCCAGTCGACCGACCTGGTCCTAGTGCCAAACTCGGTCAGCTTCCATGTATTGGCTCCTCCCGACTTGAAGAAGTCAGTGGTGACTGATTTGTGCGATTTTTGGTGGCAGGAACCGACCATTCTCCACCTATAAATAGGACCATCACCACTCACTTTAACACACACCACTTGAGCATCATTATATTGTATACACTAGTTCTCTTAGTCCTTAGTGGAGTTAGGCTATAGATAGGAGAGCCTATAGTCCCAAGTCCAAGTTGGGAAAGGTATGACTCATGTATCTTTTCTTATATTTGTGACTTTATGCACCATAAAGATATTATCTTTAGTCTTCTTTTGTTCTTATACTTGGATGAAGCATTTTTTGTTTGATTGTGGACTTCATGTATGTGGTAGGAGTAGTCTTTATGATTATGCCATATCACTCTTAATCTATTATCATAAAACTACAAACCCTCACTATAGTCTAATTAGTTATGATGTGATCATGTTAATATGAATAACTTATGCTATGTTTCAACATTGGTTCAATGATGTTTAGGTTAGCCATTGTCTTAGAGAGGTACTTGTACTCGAGCCTCTAAGGTATTTACTTAGTATGCTAGTATGGTGCTAGAACAGTAAGTAGCATTGGATGTCTCATAGACCCACGGATTGAAGAGGTAGGCAGTAGGTGGTGACAACCCTATATGTCCTTTGTAATCCTCCACGTTCGGCTATGCCACATGCTCTTGGCAGGAGTTTTCCTAGTATTGCTAGGCGTAAACCCGTGCCCGATATGTTGGACAACTTATCATAAGTATTCACCATTAACATGCCCATTAGTATCGAACATAGGCTATATATATGTATATTAGAAACATTGTAGGAGCAACTTCTCAACTCTTAGTTTAATCTCCATTAGGACCCATTTACCCTTTGGAATAGATTGCTTAGGTGTGTGTCACACTGCCCATATTATCAACTTACCCCTATCTTGATAATTGATTAGTATCCCATAGCTTGATCATAAGAGTAGTGTTTACTGTGACACCCGATTCTGAAAATGAACCAAGTGAACGCATATGTGTGCCCAGGACATTCAACACACATACACGAGTACATTCACAAAAGAATATACAGAAAATTACCACAGAACAAGATTAATTAAGTAATTTTATTACACAACCATAGTATCCTCGAATACAAGATCTAATGAATATTAATGGCGAAATTGGACTAATGCAACAGAAATAAACTAAACAGAGCAAAATAAGCAACTAAGCAAACTAAGCAAAGGTATAGCGCAGCTCCAATTAACTCCACAGGCAAGGCTGACGGTAGACACGGCATAAAACTCTGCATCATCATTGTTAAACTCCCAATCCTGACCTGCAACTGTTGGTGGGGGAATTGCAAGGGTGATTACATGTCGTACTCAGCAAGTGTGGAATGTATGACATGTAGCTGATTCAAATGACGAATGATAATGGCTATGTGCTGAAAAGTACATTAAAACATTTAAAAAGCAATATATTACATTTATGTGAAGTAATCCCATCATAAACCATAAGTAATATCATTGTACAAGTCCATATTCTATATCCATCAACCATTATACCAGATTTCACCATTACCACTAATCATATCCAATACCAGAATTTAATTCATAACCAGCCATAACCATATTATCAACCATAACCATTACCAACCCAAGTTCCAATTTCCCTCTAATCATGTAGGTCATCCAGGCGCTCATAACCAGGAGCACGGCTATCATGATAGTTTTATTAGACTCTGCAGAGTTTGTACCGCTTTACCAAGGTGTTTGTGATTTCATCACCTTGCAGTGACTAGAACCTCTATTATGCTGTCTTAAACTTCCATCGGTGTGTGGCCAAGAGATCACAAAATAGCCTTTACAAAGGGATTACTAGCCTATTTATACCCCACTGAGGTTTCACCGGTGGCGATGTCTCCTACAGAGCACATCTTCAACCAAGGGCCCCCTCTTGAGCCATTCGGATCCCAGGGTAGTCCCACCAATCATCAACAAACCCAATCCGACTACCCCTTCCTCGAGCATCCATATTGGTCCAAAAATCACTAGCAAAGCCCTAATTATTCAGCTATGCCACACCCATACTTGGCCTCGTGGTGGCACTATAGTCCTGGCTTATTCTCGCATGAACCAGTCCTTAAATCTAAAGCAAGCAACCACCATAACATCCAACCTATCCACATACCAGGCTTGCTTAGATCACCCATTACCATATTATATTTAACCAGTTCATATTAATCATAAACTCATAATTGCATAATTAAGTTAAGTGTTATAGTTGTCTTTCCATCCAAATTAATCAAGCGAAGCAAAAGGTAAAAAGCCCATCCCGACTCTCTACCATAATTCCAGGTGACAAGGGTGGTTAAACAACGCTAGTAAACTTCCTATCATAGGATTCCCATCAAATTGATAGAAGCATGCGATTTTGCAAACAAAATATTTATTTTAAAAGAGGATCAATATGCTTCAAGGACACTTGCGTTGCTCTTGGGATTGGTTTTGGTCAAAGGCTTCAAACTCTTGGAGGATCATTAGCAATTCTGTCATTGGGTTGGCTATCTTGGAAAAGTCCTTGATGAATCGACAGTAATATCCAGCCATTCCAAGAAAACTCCTTATTTCCTTTACGTTTTGCGGGGGCTCCCATTTTAGCATGTCCTTTATCTTTCTTGGGTCAACCGATACTCCTCCTCCTGAAATGATATGACCCAAAAATGATACTTCTCTCAACCAAAACTGACACTTGTTGAAATTGGCATACAATTGATGCTCCCTCGATTTCTACAACGTAAGCCTCAAGTGTTCCTCATGTTCCTTCTCATCCTTCTAATAGATAATAATGTCATCAATAAACACCACAACAAGCTTATCCAAGTACACCATGAAGACCTTATTCATGAGGTACATAAAATAGGCAGGCACATTAGTCAATCCAAAGGACATCATGGTGTACTCGTACGATCCATACGATGTCTTAAAAGCTGTCTTGGGTATGTCCGACTGTCTAATCTTCATTTGAAAGGATCACGAACTCAAATCAATCTTAGTGAAGACACAAGCACCCTTCATATGGTCAAACAAGTCTTCTATGCGTGCCAAGGTGTACTTGTTCTTGATGGTCACCTCGTTGAGAGCTCGGTAATCTACGCACATCCTTTGTGATCCATCCTTCCTATCCACAAATAGCACGGACGCTCCCCAAGGTGAAGAACTTGGGCGAATAATACCCTTCTCTAGTTGTTCTTGAATCTACTTCTTGAGCTCCGCTAATTTCTTAGGAGCCATCCTATATGGCCTTTTAGCTATAGGTGCAGTTCCAGGTATTAAATCAATAACAAACTCAATGTCTCGGTCAGGTGGCATATCTGGAAACTTGCCCGGAAAAACATCCAAAAATTCACACACCACCGGAATCTCCTCAATTGCGGTACTGTCCGTAAGATTCAGCTCCAATTGCTTCAGTGCGGTTTGAGATGCTTCAAACTCCACGGTGATCCCTTCCTCATTGGTCAACTTCATCATCTTCGTAGCACACTCAATAACTGCATTGTGCTTTCTCAACCAGTCCATACCAAGTATAATGTCCAACCTTGAGAATCCAATACAATGAGATTGGCAAAGAAGTCTACCCCCCCTTATTCTAAGGCTTAATTTTGGGCATACTATATTTGTCCTCATCTCTCCTCCAGGAGACTTAACCAATAGAGTAAACTTCATATGAGAGATAGGAAAACTATACTTGGCAACATATTTTGATGCAATGAATGAATGCGATGCTCTAGAATCAAATAACATAGTTGTCAGGTTGGAGTTTGCGAGAAACATACCAATCACCATGTCATCTGCTTGTTGAGCATCCTCCGTAGAGACATGGTTCACGTTGCCACGAGGAAAATTCTGCTCTCCATGGTTTCCTTGCGGCTGTCCTCCATTGGGTCTTGAGTTTTGCCTCGGCGCATTGCTTCCTTGACCAAGGACTAACTTAGGACACTGATGTGCAAAGTGTCCAAATTCTCCACAAGTAAGGCACTTCTTAACTACACCAGAATATGGACGGACTTGATTTTGAACATTTGCACCAGGAAAATTGGCACGAGGTGCATAAGGCATCGAAGGCCTAGGTGCTTGCATGACAGGGCGCTGCTGCACAAACTGAGTTGGGCACGGTGCATAACCAAGGCGCTGTACAAGAGCAGAGGAGCTTTAATAAGGCGCATTAGGTGGCGCAAAGCAAGGGCACACATTACTTCCTTGTTGCTGTCCTTGATATGGCGCCTTCCTCTTGTCTTCTTGTTCCATCTCTCGGATCTTGTTTTCCACAACAATTGCTTTATCCACAAGCTTCTGGAAGTTAGCATAATCACAATTTAGCAATTGCACATGGATCTCATTGTTCAAGCCCCTCATGAACAAGTACTGCTTCCGGCTGTCCCTACTAACATCCTCAGGCACGTACCTTGAGAGTTGAGTGAATTTGTTGAGGTATTCACCCACGCACGATCTCCCTTGTCTCAAGTTCTCAAATGTTGCCTCTTCAAGATCATAACACCCTCTGGCACATAATGAGAACGAAAGCTCTCCTTGAATTCCGCCCAGGTGATCCTCTCCTGATTCTCATGAGCATTGCATAGCGAATCCCACCAATCCGCGGCTGCACCAACTAGTTGATGAGAAGAAAATAGAACTTTCTCCCGGTCGCTGCATTGGACAATAGCAAGTTTCTTCTCCACGGACTTGAGCCAATCATCAGCATCCATAGGGTCAGGGGCTTGAGCAAAGGTCAGTTCCTTGGTCCTCATGAACTCTCCCAACCGGTTATGAGGAGGCGGGGGTGGCGGTGGAGGCATGTGTGACTGATTGTTGATGTTGCCAATCTGCAGCTGTCCCATTTTCTGTATCATGGTCTGCATGAACTGGTTTTGCATAGCCAAAAGCAGCTCAACATTGATAGCTCCATGAGTAGGTCCTTGTCCATTGTTGTTCTGAGGTGCTCCAGGGTTCTCCTCCTCATTAGCATCCCTCTAGTTGTGAGTCCTCAAGATCTGAAGAATAGCAATAGGTAAGAGTTTAGGAAATGTCCCCAGCTATATGCATCAAGGAATATGAAGCTAAGCAACTACCTATACTAGCCTACGTGGACATGGTAATGCTAAAGCATCCCAAAATCCTCTACTAAGCACACAAGCAACCAATATATAGCAACAGCACACCAAACAAAAACACATAGATTTCCTGATTGTTTCTATGTGCTCTAAAGTGTTCATTCTATCTAGGCTGCGTCCTACGGTCAACCTATGGCTCTGATACCAATCTGTGACACCCGGATCCGGAAATGAACCAAATGAACGCATATGTGTGCTCAAGACGTTCAACACACATAAACGAGTGCATTCACAAAAGGATATACAAAAAAATACCACATAACAAGATTAATTAAGTACTTTTATTACACAATCATATTATCCTTGAATACAAGCTCTAATGAATATTAATGGCAAATTTGAACTGATGCAGCGGAAATAAACTAAACTGAGCAAAATAAGCAACTAAGCAAACTAAGCAAAAGTATAGCGCAGCTCCAAACAACTCCACAGGCAAAGCTGACAGTAAACACAGCCTAGAACTCCGCATTATCATCGTTAAACTCACAATCCTGACTTGCAACTGTTGGTGGGCAAATTGCAAGGGTGAGTACATGTCGTACTCACCAAGTGTGGAAAGTATGACATGTAGCTAATTCAAATGACGAATATGATAATGGCTATGTGCTGAAAAGTACATTAAAACATTTAAAAAGCCATATATTACATTTATGTGCAGTAATCCCATCATAAACCATAAGTAATATCATAGTACAAGTCTATATTCTATATCCATCAACCATTATAATAGATTTCACCATTACCATTAATCATATCCAACATCAGAATTTAATTCATAACCATCCATAACCATATTATCAACCATAACCATTACCAACCCAAGTTCCAATTTCCCTCTAATCATGTAGGTCATCGAGGCGCTCATAACCGGGAGCACAGCTATCATGATAGTTTTATTAGACTTTGCAGAGTTTGTACCGCTTTATCCACGTGTTTGTGATTTCATCACCTTGTAGTGACTGGAACCTCTATTATGCCGTCTCACACTTCCATCGGTGTGTGGCCAAGAGATCACAAAATAGCCTTTAAAAAGAGATTACTAGCCTATTTAGACCCCACTGAGGTTTCACTGGTGGCGATGTCTCCTATAGAGCACATCTTCAACCAAGGGCCCCCTCTTGAGCATTCGGATCCCAGGGTAGTCCCACAAATCGTCAACAAACCCAATACGACTACCCCATCTCTGAGCATCCGTATTGGTCCAAACAGCACTAGCAAAGCCCTAATTAATCAGCTACGCCACACCCATACTTGGCCTCGTGGTGGCACTATAGTTCTAGCTTATTCTCGCATGAACCGGTCCTTAGATCTAAAACAAGCAACCATTATAACATCCAACCCATCCACATACCAGGCTTGCTTAGATCACCCGTTACCACATCATATTTAACCAGTTCATGTTAATCATAAACTCATAATTGCATAATTAAGTTAAGTGGTATAGTTGTATTTCCATCCAAATTAATCAAGCGAAGCAAAAGGTAAAAAGCGCATCCCGACTATCTACCATAATTCCAGGTGATAAGTGTGGTTAAACAACACTCGTAAACTTCCTATAATAGGATTCCAATCAAACTAACACAAGCGTGCGATTTTGCAAACAAAACATTTATTTTAAAAAAGGATCAATATGTTTCAGGGACACTTGCCTTGGTCTTGGGATTGGTTTTGGTCAAAGGCTTCAAACTCTTGGTGTTGGAGATCCTCTGCAATGCTCTCTAGCGCAAATCCATCTAATCCGCACAATAAACATACAAGACAATAATACAATCAAAGAGCGCACAAATATTACTCAATATGACATGACATGCATGATTAATGCAAATGCAAGGTGGAACTTGTTAATGAGTTGTTCTTAGTGATCACTAACTAGTTCTAATAGATTTTAATAAGTTTATACAGGTTTGGAGTTTATTAGATCTAATTTTTTATTTTGTTCAACACAATTTAACTAGGAAGATCGGACAAGTCCGCCGGAGGCTGGACTAGTCCGCACTTCGCGAGATTAGGGTTTTCTAAATCGACATGAATTTGGAGATTTGGTGTTGAATACATGTAAGGAAAAGAGAATAGAAGGTATACCAGTTGTTTAGAACTCCAATGAATCAAGGATCTTGGAGGTAATACTTGGATCTTGACGATCTAGGGTTGATGAAGAACTTGATGGTAGATTGTTGATGAAGAACACGAAGTTGATGGAGATCTTGATCCTCTTTCGTTTCCTCCTCATCTTCTTCTTGCTCTAGATCTCTTTCTCCCTCCTTGGTGGCGACTAATCACGAGCTAGGGTTCGGGTGAGTTGGAAAAGTGGCAAATAGATGTCAAGCCAAGGGGTGGGGTTGCTTATATAGAGGTGGAGGCTAGGGTTAGAGGGATTTCGAGTTTTTAGATGAGTAGGGTTCGGTTAGGAGTCGCACATGGGCTCTAAAAGAGTTAGGAACGACGTCCCTAGGCCCACTTAACGTAAAACCCAAGAAACAAGTCGTGAAACAAAAGATCAACTCGGAGTCACGATTTATCGGACAAGTCCAAAAAGGGCTGGCCTAGTCCGAAAATGTCCAGAGAGAAATCGGACAAGTCCGGACTGGACATCGGACAAGTCCAAACTTACCCAGAGGGGATAAACAGACAAGTCTATCCTAAAATCGGACAAGTCCGTCTTTAGTCAGAGAGGAAAACGGACAAGTCCACTAGAATACCGGACTAGTCCAGGGTCTTAGCAAAATTTTCAAGGATCTTGGAACACCGGACTAGTCCGCATAGGACCAGACAAGTCCGAAGGAGTCCAGAGGCAAAAAACAGACTAGTCCGCAGAAAAACAGACAAGTCCGATCGAGTTCAGAGAGAAATCAGACTAGTCCGCACCAAAAATGGACTAGTCTGCACATCCCAGAATTCTTAAGTACGGTTTAACTCTAATTCCAATTTAAACTCGTTCCTTTTTATGTGGATTAATGTTAGACATGTATTAGAATGTATGCAATGCATTATGGATGAAAATAAGGGTGTTACAAACCTACCCCCCTTAAAATGAATCTCGCCCTCGAGATTCAACATGGAAGAGAAGAGATAGGGGAAGTCCTTCTTGAGATCATCTTCTAGCTCCAATGTTGCTTCTTTTTTTGTATGGTGCTTCCATTGCACTTTACACCATTGAATCACCTTGTTCCTTGTGACCCTCTCCTTTGTTTCCAAGATTTTGATCGGTTGCTCGGCATAAGTCAAATCGGCCTCTAGTTCCATTCCTTTTATTGGCACTTTTTCTTCCGGTACTCTCAAGCACTTCTTGAGGTGGGAAACATGAAACACCGCATGGACATCTAAAAGATGAGCTGGCATCTCCAAATTGAATGCTACTCTCCTCTTTTGTCCAAAAATAGACTAGTTCGCATAAAAACAGACAAGTCTGATCAGGTCAGAGAGAAATCGAATTAGTTCGCACCAAAAACGGACTAGTCCGCACTTCCCAGAATTCTTAAGTGCGATTTAACTCTAATTCCAATTTAAACTTGTTCCTTTTTATGTGGATTAATGTTAGACATGTATTAGAATGTATGCAATGCTTGATGGATGAAAATGAGGGTGTTACATTTACTTTACTCCATTACCTTCCTGTGGGATAAATATGGTACCCTTGGGAATACTCTTGGGTGAAATGCTACACGATAGTTTCCGTGTGGTTGCGGACCTGATCTCTTACTAGAGACGATCTGTGACGTTAAGAAACGTCAGCAAGCAATTCTAGTGCCGTTCGCGTGGATGAATTGTTAGTAGTGCGTAGGAAATATCAACAAGCTCCATTTGGAGGTCTCCCGTCATAGCCTTGACATTGTGGAGGCATGGTGGGCCACCGAAGGAGTGCACAAAATCACATGGTGCAATGGCGCATGTATCCTTTGTGATGGCATAGGACCGAGTCATCTTGACAGTGTCCTATTGCGTGCTGGCGCCGATCTAGGTCCGGGCTGTGGCAGATTGTTGAGAGCAATGGGTGTGGTGGCGACCAGATGGTCAACATCATTGCGCCACTTCTCAAGTGCTGCTGGAGGTGCGTCCGGTGCTGGTGGATGCTGGAGAAGAGCCCGTGCTGCAATCAGCGCATTCTCTGGGCTTCTGGTCGATTCAGTGACCAATGCTAGAATACCATCGTCCATTGTTCCTAGGCTCATGCACTACACCAGCTTGTGGATCCGTGGCTGGATTGCCATCGTGACAATGAGACGTGTCTTCAACTTCATTCTCTCTTCCAGCTCGTGCAGCCGAGTCAGAAGAGGCAGCAACAGAATTCACCATTGCGGATCTTGAAATTCTTCAAGAAACGTGTCCCCTAACTGGCGTGCCAAATTTCAATGTGTGCCAACGACACTTCTCCCGATACTACTAAGAAGTAGTCCGTGGAGGTTCTTTTTCAGAGGGGCGTAAACTCGAAGAATTCAGAACAAGGTGAACACGAGGACTTGTATGTGGCTCGGGCCGCCTAAGCGTAATACCCTACTCCACGTGGGTGTGTTGTATTGAGTGTTTGTGTATAATAGCATTTGTTCTTGTTTGATTATGCTTGAGCCCTGTCTCTATTTGTTGCTTATGTCCTCATCTACCGTGCAACATGTGGGGACCGTGGTCTCAACATCCAAGGATCTCATTGGGTGGTGTCGTGCGATGCGACACCCAAAAATATACAAGAAACGAATGAGAATAAAATACAATACCAAGTCTTTATTGATAAACACAACAGAAGTTTTACAATACTAAGTGAAAATGAAAGTGACGTAGATACGATGCTATGGGGATCGGGGTCCCAACATCCAAGGATCTCATTGGGTGGTGTCGTGCGATGCGACACCCAACATTATACAAGAAAAGAACGAGAATAAAATAAAATACCAAGTCTTTATTGATAAACACAGTGGAAGTTTTACCATACTAAGTGAAAAGGAAAGTGACCTATACATCATAGCTACGCTCTCGGCACTAGCTATGCAAAAGCAAAGTAATCCATGCCCTGGATGCTTTGCACTAGCAACACCAAACTTACAATGGCGTGCAGGGCTCCCACTCGGCTGTAAACCCTGGAGGGGGTGCAGCCTCGTCGTTGAACCCGTCATAAGTCACGTAGTCTGCAGAAACTTGTTAACTGCAAATGTGAGCTTAAGGCTCAGCAAGACTAACCCGTCTCACTAGACATATGCAGGGTGAATACTAAACATAGGTAAGGTAAAACAGTAAAGGACTCGCCTACAAGTGGATCCTAAGCTTTCAAGTTATTATCAACACCTTACCTGTTTAATGAAAGTAACTTTAGTGATCAAATGGGACAGCAATCAAAGTTCAAAAATAATTATAATTCAATACATCGTATTCTCAGACTTCATCAGTATTTTTCTACATCACAGCGCAGTGAACAAGTGGTACTCTATTACCGCGAGGGACGGTGATTGCAATCAGGACACACCCGAATAACACGTCACGTACACCCATGCCTAAGGAGCGTGTCGTGCTCCTCACCACATCATACGCAGCCAACTTTCACAAGAGAACTCAAACGCTGAACCAGTCCTAGCATCGCGGGCATAACGTTCCTGCATGAAGCGTGTCTGTGCCTGCTAGTGAATTTACACCTTACTACCCTTAGCCCACCCCTATCGACAATGGGCTATGCCTTGACATCCAAGTTATCAAGTTACATCGGTTTCCTGGGTTCCATATGCGCAGTATGCATCTGGTACTGTTCAAACTTGTCCAGCAGGGCCGCACACAGATCGGTCCTCAATCGACACAAACAGGGCTACGCACGTGAGAACACGTCTCGCTGCATCCTACCCGCTGCTCGGTCTCAATTTCATATTCATAAACTATTTCTTGATTCAATTCATCCTGTGTGATAAAATCTTATCTCGCGAGTAGATGCCAACTACTCGACTTCTACCGGATTCCTATGCACATAAGCATGAAATCTTCTACTTGTCGGGCTGTAGACCTACCCAATACTCCATGGGATTTATGGGTCATGCAAGTGGAGTAACAATAACCTTAAATGTAATGCACAGACATCTGAAGACGTAAGGTGAATGAAAACTACAAAGACACTGTAAGGAACTTAAATGCAAAACCGGGGCTTGCCTGAAAATGAGTCCGGATCCAAGTTAGTCTCAGGTAGATGGACTATCAAGGCTTCCAGCTGCTCCTCGACTTCAGTTACTACACGATATGCATATACTACATATGAATGAATATTAAAATAAATAATGTTTTTAAGGTCACAAGCTAATATCTTGTGATCTAAATAAGATAGTGATCTTAATTGGCTTTGGAACGTTTATGGTAGATACTAAGGACTATAATGGAGACTCTTGCAAATAACAGGAGATAATCAAATAAGTTTGTTGTCTCTAAAATTATGGCAAGCAATAACCTTATCTGAATTTTGGTTGAAATTCTGGAAGCCTATCATGGCTACCAGTGGTTGTACCATGCAGAAGGGGGTCTCACTGGTTCTAGGAAAATTTGTTTCACAATTTTCTAAGCTTCCTACAGGGAGAAATTGATTTTACAAGTTTGGGGGAACTTCTGAAATGATTCTTGTATTTTTCTCAATTTTTCAATTACATAGAGATTTGGAACACTGATAAACCCAGTAAATGAAGTCCAATGAACTTGGAATTTTTACAGGAGATCAAGTGTATTATTAATACGGTTCTGGCCAAAATTGGAAATTTTACAATTAGCAGAACAGGAGTAATTATTTTCCCAAGCAGTTATATCTAGGTAATTAATTATGCAAATTCTGGGAGTTTAATGTACAACAAGTTGCACCACTGCAAATTCGAGATTGAGATGAGTCTACCAGAATTTATTTGGAATTTTTTGAGCAAATCTACTAGGTGAAATTGAATTTAGAAGTTGGTTCAAATTTTGCAATTATTTTCCAATTGGAAAAGTTCAAATAATCAGCCTAGCCCCACTCATTTAAAATGGACCAATCAGAGATGGGCTGCACCGAGGGCCATGGGGTTAACCTTCGCAGCCGCACCGGATCCAGTGCCACAGCCAATCCGCGCGCTCGCACACATTGCTGACATGCAGGACCCGCAGGTCATCTTTCCCCCCCCCCCCCCCCCCCGACGCGCGACGCAGCCGCGGCGGCGCTGCGCCGGCAAGCTCGCCGGAATGGTTGCGTGGAACCTCCCGGCCTAGCCTTGACCTCCTAACCATAAAATCGACCGCGCAACACGATGGTGGGGTCCAATCGTGGCGGCGATGGCCGGAGATGGCGGCGCGACGGCGGCGGCGGAGCTAGGGTTTCGGCGATCGTCGGAATCACTCGGGAATGGTGCAAGAAGCTCGGGGAGAGGTTGGGAACATTCCTGGGAGCATGGAGAAGATAACTAGGGGGTGCAAACGGGATTAAATCGCCGGCAACGTCGACTTCGACGGTGAACCAACGGATTTCCATTGGCGGTGGGGAAAACTTGAATATCTTGGCCGTTACTCGATGGCGTCCACTGATTCTTGGTAGAGGGGTGTGCTAGGAGGTATGGACTATAATCCTTAACTGGATAGAAGAATAGTTGCACGAAGAAATGGAATTAAACCAATGATCTACGGACCTCGGTATAAACTGGCATCGGTAAAACTCAAACCATGTGCTCGATACTGAAGTAAAGGAGGCACGACTTTTACTGTGAAAATGAGCTCCGGATGGCGATCCTTTTTGCTGTGAGGCTGAGTTGTGATGCGGCTTGGAGAGTGCTGGCGACGATGGAGCAGAGGCGATGTTTGTCCCCGACTTCGATGGTGTCCGAGAAACTTCAAACTACGGCCAATACAATGAGCAAAACGATGAGACAAAGGGTGTGGATGGTAGAGCATAGCCTTGGCATCATGTTTTATGTTTGCATAGAAGAGAAATAAGGCAAGGAGGAGGCGCTCACTGGTGAGAAACGGAGGCGACGGTGCTCTGCTTCGCGAGAGAGAAGAAAAGTTAGAGGTGCGGCCAGGCTCGTCGATCCCGTGAAGAAGGGACCACGAGGGGGGGGTAAGGAGGATGCCGGGGTAGTATCAAGCTTGCAAGCAGCTCGCTGGAGCTTTGCATGCGTGCGGTTTCGAGCGGAGCGGCGACGGGATTTCGGCGGCAGAGCACTCACGGGAATGTGTCTATGACTAGTGGTCCCACTACCCCTTAAGTCAATCCTCTCTGGAACTTCAATTCCCCTACCAAACTTGATCCAAAAATCATAGATTTTTGTGGAGTGGCCAAATTAAATATGATTCAAATCCTGAAATTGGATTTCAAATTTGGGCAGGTTTCATGTGAAATTCAAATTCAAATTTGAATTTGACTAGAATTCAATGTACCCATTGAATTAAATAGAATTACTGCTCCAAAAATTGTGAAAATTTGCAGGGGTGCTATTTGGAATATTATGAGGTCGTGGAAAAATGTATAGCCTCAGATTTGAATATTTTGACAGGCCCAAATGTACAGTAGCTATATTCAAGTTTTGAAATAATTTGAATATATTTAGTACTGCATATGGTTTTTGCCTTAGCAATTCCCATTCAAATAAATTCCAAAATTTGTAGAAAGGTCACTTGAATTATCCTAGGGTCATTGGTGAAGTCCATCCCTCATGTAAATAAAATATAAATATGAGTGAGAGAAAGATTCTTAAAGATATCAAGTTCATGTGTACAACCATAATTCATCTCCACCATGGTTGAAAACAAACTGGTAACTGAACCTTATATTAAGGAATAACTGGGATTTTACATTCCTCCCCCCTTAAAAGAATCTCATCCTGAGATTACAATAGTTAGCATAAAAGAAAAAGAGCTAATGAACATATGCCGCTAACAAGTCCGGATAGTTTGCTCTAAGGTATTCCTCGCTTTCCCACGTTGCTTCATCAGCGGTGTGGTTTCCCCACAAGACCTTGCATAAATGCAAGGTGCGGCTTCTTGTGGTGCGAGTCTTCTCATCGATTATCTGGGTTGGATGCTCAGAGTATGTAACATCTAGTTGGAGAGCTTCCAAACCCTCCATACAGACGTCAGCTGGGGCCTTGAGACATTTACGCAACTGCGAAATGTGAAATACATTGTGGACCCCTGAAAGTAACGCTGGTAGCTCTAGCCGATAGGCCACAGGTCCACATCATTCAATTACTGCAAACGGCCCAATGAAGCGTGGAGATAACTTCCCTTTTAGATCGAAGCGATGAATCCTTTTCATTGGGGATACACAAAGATAAATGTGATCCCCGACCTCGAAGTGAAGAGGTCGACATCGTTTGTCTGCTTAGCTTTTCTGACGGGACTGAGCAGCCTTGAGGATGGCTTGAATAACTCGTAATCATTCTTAGGCTTCATTCACCAGGTCGATACAATATATTACTTGTTTACCAGATTCACACCAGTTCAAAGGCGTGCGGCACTTTCAGCCATAAAGACCTTCATATGGTGCCATCTGGATGCTAGCATGATAACCATTGTTGTATGAAAACTCCATCAATGGTAGATGATCATTCCAATTCTTACCATGGTGGATGGTACAGGCGCGGAGCATATCCTCTAGCACTTGGTTTACTCGCTCCATTTGACCATCAGTCTGAGGATGGTAAGCTGAGTTCCGAATGAACTTGGTACACAGAGATGCGTGGAGCTGCTCCCAAAATCGAGCAACGAATAAGGTTCCACGATGTGATATGATAGTGTGGGGTACTCCGTGTAGGCACAGGATCCTAGTAATATACAACTCTGCGTATTGTCGTGCCACATATTTGACATTGACTGCAATAATGTGAGCCAACTTGTTGAGTCGGTCGACTATCACCCAAATCAAGTCATGCTTGTGAAAGGTGAGAGGTAATCCAACAATGAAATCCATGCTGATCTCCTCCCATTTCCAGGCTGTGTTTAAAGGTTGAAGCTGATCGGGTGTCTTCAAATGGTCGACTTTCACCCGCCGACACGTATCACACTCGGATACGTACTTCGCTATCTCCCTCTTCATATGTGTCCACCAGAATTTCTTCTTTAAGTCTTGCTACATTTTTGCTTCCCGTATGAATAGAATACTTGGACAAAGGAGCTTCGTCCAAAATCTTCTTCCGATGTTCAACATTGTGGGGCACCACGATGCGGTCTTTGAACCAGATGGTACTGTTATCGTCACATTGGAAACACTTCATCTCCCACTTCTTCATCCATCGGTGAATGCGCATCATGCCCTTGTCTTCCCTCTAAGCCTCTACAATATCTTCCTTTATGGTAGGAATGAGAGCTAGATTGTAGAGCGCTCCATATGGAATCAAGTAGAGACTCGACTCTTCTTCTTCCATCGAGGTGATGGAAACATTATTGACATGGGACTTGCAACTCAGCGCATCTGCAACTACATTTGCTTTGCCAGGATGGTACTGGATCTCAATCTCATAGTCTTTGATCAATTCCAACCATCTTTGCTGCCGCATATTCAAGTCCTTCTGGGTGAAGATGTACTTCAAGCTTTTGTGATCGGTGTAGAGATGCACTAGGTTGCCCAACAGATAGTGTCTCCACATCTTCAATGCAAGTACCACAGTAGCGAGCTCAAGATCATGAGTCGGATAATGCTTCTCATGGTTCCAAAGCTGCCGTGATCCATAGGCGATCACCCTTCTGTCTTGCATCAATACACAACCCAAACAAATCCCAGATGCATCACAATAACCATCAAATGACTTGGTTGTGTACGGTTGAGCTAATACCGGTGTTGTTGTGAGGTGTTTCACTAATGCTTGAAAACCTTCCTCAAGTTTCTTTGTCCATACATACTTCTTCCGTTTCTTCAGATGTTCCGTCATTGGTTTAGCTATCTTGGAGAAACTTGGAATGAACCTCCGGTAATATCCTGCTAAACCAAGGAAGCTTCGAACTTCATGTACAGACTTTGGAGACTCCCATTTGCGAACTTGCTTAATCTTACATGGATCAACTGCAATCCCCTTAGCAGAGATGATGTGCCCTAGAAATGGCACTTGGCTGATCCATAACTCACATTTGCTGAACTTAGCATACAGCTTGTGGCCTCACAATCGTTGAAGCACGACGCGCAAGTGTTGAGCATGTTCTTCTTCAGAATTTGAATACACAAGGATGTCCTCGATGAATACCACAAAAAACTTGTCCAATTCCGACATGAACACCGAATCCATGAGATACATGAAATGAGAAGGCGCATTGGTCAAACCAAAGGACATGACAAGGTACTCATACAATCCATAACTCGTAGATAATGCCGTCTTAGGTATATCTTCTGGTCGAATCCTGATCTGATGATACCCAAAACAAAGATCCATATTCGAGAATACCTGAGCACCCACCAGTTGATCAAACAGAATATCGATGCGTGTTAGTGGATACTTATTCTTTATCGTGACAGCATTGAGTGGACGATAGCCCACACATAGTCTCAATGTCTTATCCTTCTTCTCCACGAACGATGCAGAACAACCCCAAGGTGATGAACTTGGATGAATGAAACCCTTGTCCATAAGTTCCTTTAGTTGCTCCTTCAGTTCTGCAAGTTCCTTCGGTGCCATCTTATATGGCTTCCTCGAGATCGGCATTGTTCCTGGTACAAGTTCAATCTTAAACTCGACATCTCTTTCTGGAGGCATACCAGGAAGATCCTCAGGAAATACGTCCGGATATTCACGGACCAGATGAATGTCCTCAAGCTTTGTGGCTTCTGTGTAATAGGTGGCTGGAATTTCTTGGATAACGCGGTCTAAAAATGAGAGTGTGTGGTTTATATAGTGGAGAATTTAGATGTACCACACGTGGAATGATGTCAATAAAAGCACCATGATGGTGCAGCCATGACATGCCTAAGATGACATCAAGCTTTTGACCTTCTAATATAATTAGAGAGGTCGGATAGATATTCCCACCCACCTTAAGTTGTGCTTTATGGACTTTCATGGCCGCTGTTATTTTCCCACCCGGAGAGCAAATCAAATATGGACTTTTTGTGGGAGTGATAGGTAGTTGATGCTTGATAACATATGACTGGCTAATGAAATTATGTGTGGCACCGGAGTCAAATAATATGACTACAGGATGAGCAAGTAGAGAGAACGTACCCGTGAGTATGGGTGCGCCTTCTGGAACGTCCTCGATGGCGAGGTGGTGGACGTTGTCGGGTTTTGGTGCTGGTTTCTCGGGCTGGTTGCAGGGCTTGTTTGCCCCCTGGTACGACGATTGTCCCCCGCCCTGCCTGTCCTGCGGGCAGTCCTTGGCGAAGTGCCCTGTACGACCACAAATGAAACACGTGTGCGGGATCTGACCAGCACGGAAGGAAGGACGAATCCCGGTGTACGCGGTAGAGGTGGAGGTGCATGCGAAATCATCCCCTACTGCTGCTGCGGACGAAAGCCGGTGTTGTTGAACTGGCGACCACGAAACATCGGTGGTCGCGATGGTGGCTGCCACCTCTGGCCGATTGGTGATCGGTACACCTTTCAGTACTTCTGAGGAGCACCACCTCCGCTGCCCTGCGGTTCACTTCTCTTCTTTTTGTCAGAGAACAGCTTCCTAGTAGCGTCCTCCTGTATGGTCGCAGCGTTGACAATGTCGTTGAAGCTGCCGCGATTGAACAAAGAAAGTTTGTCCTTCATCTTGGGGTTCAAACACCGGTAGATGCACTCACACTTCCTATCTTCAGTACTCACTTGGTCCAGAGCATACTGGGCCAAGTGGTTGAAGGTCTTGGAGTACTTGTAAGCACTCCTTCCTCCTTGCTTCAGCTCCAAGAACTCTTGAAGCTTCCTCCTCATGATCCCGGGAGGTATATGATAGGCACGGAATGCCTCCCGGAACTCCTCCCAGCTCACGACATAGTCTGCTGGTCGTGCGGCGAGATAATTCGGCCACCACACACCAGCAGACCCCTGCAACTGTTGTGCCACGAACAGGGTGTTCTGCTGTTTTGTTAATCGCAGCAAACCGAACATTCCTTCTATGGAGCGGAGCCAGTTGTCCGCCTCCAATGATTCATCGGCCTCCATGAAGATCGGCGGGTGCGTTGACATGAAGTACGAGTGTGAACTTAGATAGGGCTGTCGTGGACCCACATCTAGTCGCCCCCCTTGACGTGATGAATGTTGAACCAAGGTCCGCAACAACTCGGTTTGCTCATCGTGTGAGCCGAGCACTGCGGCATGAACCTCCGCGAGACTCCTAGGAAGTTCAGAAGGTGGTGGTGGTAGAACTTGTTGCTCCGGTGTTGCAGCTTGCTCTCGGGTCGGAGTTTCGTCCTCACGACCAGGCATGAGCCTCCCATCTCGGGCGTCGAACGCGTACGCACCATGCTGCATCCACATGATTTAAAAATCAGCAACATGTTTGTCTTTCCTTCATCCATTTCATATTACAGTAGTGCGAATCTTGACAAGGAAATAAGTGCATAACTTTCACATATATTGATAAAGTACAAACTTTATACAAGATATATTATCTCACGACCAAGTTTACAGTAGTGAACCCCAAAACGATGTACTCCCACTACAGAAGTGCATCCCTACTATACTTGGTCTCCATGAGGCGTCATACACACCTTGTCATCTTATACACACCCACTACTATTTTTAATATGACACAAACATGGCCACAAAATAACCACGGGCAACTACTAACTATACGTGGCCCCCTGATGGCAGGAGTGCTGCCACATCCTACTCCGATACATCCTCTTCGGCGTACTCGAGTATCTCAGGATCTTCTTCGTCCTCGTCCTCAAGATTTGGTGTCACAGGTGCAGGTGCAGGTGCTGGAGCAGGAGCTGCTGCCTCACTCGCCATCGATGATGTCGTGGCAACTAATGATTGCACATCAGCCTGTAGAAGAAACATCTTATAGTCCTCCAGTTCCTTTTGTGCATGCTTGCAACTGGCTTTCCAATCTTGAGTCTCCTCCCTGGATTGATCCCGTTCTTGAGTCACCGTACTCAACTGATCATCCAGCAGCTGCACCTCATGTTGACTCGCCTCCAACGCGCTTTTTGCGCAATGTGTTTCCTGGCAAGCTTCCGATATATCTTGAACAGCTCGGTGCCACTGATTCGCCTTAACGTTTAGACATCAATTGAGAGGAGCAATCATGGCTCTAAGTGAATCATAGGCCCACTCAAAGTGATCTCCTCGAATCATAGCTTGCTTCAGATTGCCCATCAACCTTTCAATTCCAGCATACTGTGTAACGCTCACTTGACACGATGATGCTGCATATAACGCCAAGATTATCTTGGGTACCTCTTCTTGAATGCCATAAGCTGCACCCATTGGACTTTCTCACTCATCACCAGCTCTACCGTCGACTGGAAAAAGCGCGAACGGGGTGCCCACCATATGACGATAATGAAGCTTGCAAAACCTCACAATAGCAACACTCGCGGCAAAATACCATGTGTCTTCCAACTGAGTCCCTTTCACCTGGATGGGGAAAGGAGCCCATCCAATATATGAAGGACCAGCGGGCACATCAACATAGATGGTGCATCTTGTCACACCTCCGTCATCGAATTCCCTGCTCCAATAGCTCGGTATGTCACGATACCCGAACCGTTGAAGCAGCGCTATCAACAACTCAGGAAAACCTCTTCGAAGGGTACACGTCGTGAACACCCATCCGTTCGGTAGGTTTACCATCAACTCAGCCATCTGTGGAAAGGATATTTGAACAATGAAAAGGTTTCCAACTTCAAAAAGTTCAAGAAAAATTTAAAGCTGGAGTAGTAATCACAGTCTGTTCCAGCTGACCGTCCTGTAAATTCAAACTTTTCATACAGGAAATAGAACCAGACGTTGCGTTCAATACAAAAGTTGTAGTACACTTTACGTCCTTTCCAGATTGTACTCATACAGCTCCAGGTGAGCTACGAAGTAGAATTTATACAGGTTTAAAGTTGACCTAAATTTTCTGGAAATTTTGACAGAATCTCCCCTGTATATGTGGTTATCTCCACAATTTATACAGGTATATCATAACAATATATTGAGGTAATGACAAAATAAACATTGTATAACATCAAGTTAACAATCCATAAGTAAAAGAGTTCAGCATTGAAAAAAATTTTATACATGTATAGCTCGCAAATTCGAAACTATGCGCAAACTGTTTCAAGTTCTGGTCTGCCAGAACCAAGTTTGCGACAATAGGAATTACACACAGTTACTCCAATATTCAGGTCATGAGTTCAACATAAAGTTTATAGAGGACTTCCTAATCTTTCCATAAATGTATATATGTTACCATATCACTATTATGGATTAAAATCCATAGCTATCCAAACTTAACAGATGAACTGACTGGTTTTCACCAGCAGTCCTGCAGTTCACTGTTTTGAACTCAAAATTTGATTTGACTCAAATTTGAATCAGGAAAAAAATTTAAAAGCAAATCTGTAGATATCCTTCTATACTTTCCAGATATGTATTACAATAAGGCATAATATTTTTCTACAGTGAGTTATGGCGAAAATACAGAGACTGGTACAATGGTATGGTCATCTGGAGCAGTTTTAATATACTCCAAATTTCAACAGATTAGCAAGCTTTTCTGCCTTGATGGTCAACAGAAAAGTTGTAGAGGTCTTCAAGAGATTTACATCCATATAGCATACCCCTATGATTAATAACAACTAACCAAGATCATAATCCAGCGAAGTTGAGCAAACTTCAGCCAGAAATTAAGAATCTTGGTTCTAACCCCTTTGTCAAGTCGAAACCCATTGTGCGGAGTCCAAACCTACCAGCATCAGATAGTCGGACTTTACAAAACATAATGCAGCAATTCTATCATTGGGGATGGTCAGGCATCAAATTTGATACTGACGGTACTACGTGCCCCACTAAAGAAAATTCTAACCGGTATATTCGGATACGTTTATAGGTGGCCCTAGTATCGTTCACTCGCAAAGGTGTTCTACACGGGTCGCTACTGTAGTCAGTGTAGCTACAAAAGATAAACAATCCCCTTTCACACCTGCACACCACAAGGGCGGTTCCGGGAAAATTGATAGCAGTCACAATAATATATATGAAAGTAAATGCATACGACTCAGGTGTGGGTCGCCCTCGAGCGATGTCATGTCTCGAGGTACATAGCTGTACTACGTCTGTACAGCAAAGACTCCCGCACGAACCGGCTTATACACGCTCGGGCATAAGTGTTTCGCATGCTCCCATAGAACATGAATAGTTCTAGAGATGCATACTATCGGGTTATCCACCACCCGACGGGGGCTCCCACTAATTTTTTGTCACATTGGGGTACCGTGTGTCATATGTTCTCAGAAACATGAAAACTTCAGAGACTCATATTGACTTTCCGTGCCAAACCACGGAAACAATCACATACCACATCTCGTATGCTGAGCTTACCGAGATTGATCCACTCTCGGTGGCGTACCTTACCTCTTACCTGACATCGGAGCGTCGTTACAGAAATAATAACACATATGTTAGTTACCACCTTTATGTCCTATACTAATAATACTCCTTATACGGGCATATAGCTAATTCCTCACTCGTATAATCAAAGTTTTTGAAAATATGCTCTTTTCAAGCACACTGTTCCCAACAATGCTCTGATACCATGCTGTGAGGATCAGGGTCCTGACATCCAACGATCTCATTGGGTGGTGTCGTGCGATGTGACACCCAACAGTATAAAAGAGAAGAACGAGAATAAAATACAATACCAAGTCTTTATTGATAAACACAGCGGAAGTTTTACAATACTAAGCGAAAAGGAAAGTGACCTATACATCATAGCTACGCTCTCGGCACTAGCTTTGCAAAAGAAAAGTCATCCATGTCCTGGATGCTTTGCACTAGCAACACCAAACTTACGGCAGCGTGCAGGGCTCCCACTCTGCTATAAACCTTGGAGGGGGTGCAGCCTCATCGTCGAACCAATCATCAGTCGTGTAGTTTGCAAAAACTTGTTAAGTGCAAACATGAGCTTAAGGCTCAGCAAGGCTAACCCGTCTCACTAGACATATGCAGGGTGAATACTAAACATAGGTAAGGTAAAGCAATAAAGGACTCGCCTACAAGTGGATCCTTAGCTTTCAAGTTATTATCAGCAGCTTAATCGTTTAATGAAAGTAACTTTAGTGATCATATTGGACAACCATCAAAGTTCAAAAATAATTATAATTCAATACGTCGTATTCTCTGACTTCTTCAATATTTTTCTACGTCACAGCGTAGTAAACAAATGGTACTCTATTACTGCGAGGGACGGTGATTGCAATCAGGACACACCCGAATAACACGTCACGTACACATGTGCCTAAGGAGTGTGTCGTGCTCCTCACCACGTCATACGCAGCCACCTTTCACAAGAGAACTCAAACGCCAAACCGGTCCCACCATCGCTGGCATAAGGTTCCCGCACGGAGCATGTATGTGCCCACCGACGAATTTACACCTTACTACCCTCAGCCATCACTATCGACAATGGGCTATGCCTCGACATCCAAGTTATCAAGTTACATTGGTTTCCTGGGTTCCATATGCCCAGGATGCATCTGGTACTGTTCAAGCTTGTCCAGCAGGGCTGCACACGGATCGGTCATCAATCGACACAAGCAGGGCTGCACACGTGAGACCATGTCTCGCTGCATCCTACTCGCTGCTCGGTCTCAATTTCATATTCATAAACTATTTCTTGATCCAATTCACCCCGTGTCATAAAATCCTATCTCGCGAGTAGATTTCAACTACTCGACTTCTACCGGATTCCTATACACGTAAGCATGGCATTTTCTACTTGTCGGGCTGTAGACCTACCCAATACTCCATGGGATTTATGGGTCATGCAAGTGGAGTAACAACCACCTTAAACCTAATGCACAGACATCTGAAGACGTAAGGTGAATGAAAACTACAAAGACACTGTAAGGAACTTAAATGCAAACCGGGGCTTGCTTGAAAACGAGTTCGGGTCCAAGTTAGTCTCCGGTAGATGGACTTCCAAAGCTTCCGGCTGCTCCTCGACTTCAGTTACTAAACAATATGCATATACTATATATGAATGAATTTGAAAATAAATAATGTGTTTATGGTCACAAGCTAATATCTTGTGATCAAAATAAGATAATGATCTTAATGGGCTTTGGAAATTTTATGGTAGATACTAGGGAATATAATGGAGACTCTTGCAAAGAACAGGAGATGATCAAAGAAGTTTGTTGTCTCTAAAATTATGGCAAGCAATAAACTTCTCTGAATTTCGGGCGAAATTCTGGAGGTCTATCATGGATACCAGTGGTTGTACCATGTAGAGGGGGTCTCACTAGTTCTAGGAAAATTTGTTTCATAATTTTCTAAGCTTCCTAAATCGAGAAATTGATTTTACAAGTTTGGGGGAATTTCTGAAATGCTTATTGTATTTTTCTCAATTATTCAATTATATAGATATTTGGAACACTGATCAACCCAGTAAATTAAGTCCCATTAACTTGAAATTTTTACTGGACATCAACCGTATTATTAAGAGCGTTCTGGCCAAAATTGGGAATTTTCCAATGAGCGGAACAGGAGTAATTAATTTCTCAAGTAGTTAGTTATAAGGAATTAATTATGAAAATTCTGGGTGTTTAATGTCGCACAAATGGCACCACTGCAGAGTTGAGATTGAGATGAGACTACCAGAATTTATTTGGAAATTATTGATCAAATCTACTAGGTGAAATAGAATTTAGAAGTTGGTTCAAATTCTGGAATTATTTTCCAATTGCAAAAGTTCAAATAATCAGCCTGTCCCCACCCATTTAAAATGGACCAATCAGAGATGGGCCGCACTGAGGGCCACAGGGTTAACCCACGAAGCCGCATCGGATCCAGTGTCGCAGCCGATCTGTGTGACGCCCGGTTCTGAAAAATGAACCAAGCTAATGCATATGTGTGCCCAGGATGTTCATCACACATACACGAGTGCAATCACAAAAGAGTATACAGAAAATTACCATAAGACAAGATTAATTAACCAAATTTTATTACAAAAACCAGATTATCCTCGAATACAAGCTCTAATGAATATTAATGACAAGTTCAACTAATGCAGCGGAAATAAACTAATTAAGCAAACTAAGCAACTATGCAGCATAAGCGACAGGGTATGTATGCGCAGCTCCAATCAACACCACAGGCAAAGCTGACGGTAGACACGGCCTAGAACTCCGCATTATCACCATTAAACTCCCAATCCTGACCTGCAACTCTTGGGGGGGGATTGCAAGAGTGAGTACATGTCGTACTCAGCAAGTGTGGAAAGTATGACATGTGACTGATTCAAATCACGACAATAATAATGGCTAAGTGCTGAAAAGTACATAAAAAACATTTGAAAAGCAATATATTACATGTATGTGAAATAAACCCATCATAATCATAAGTAATACCATAATACCAGTCCACAATTTACCATCCTCATCCATAATTCCAGATTTCACCATTGCCAATAACCATATTCAATACCAAAAATAAATCCATAACCATCCATAACCATTACCAAACCATAACCATCCCAATTACCAATTTCCCTCTAATCATGTAGGTCATCCAGGCGCTCATAACCGGGAGCACGGCTATCATGATAGTTTATTTAGACTCTGCAGAGTTTGTACCTCTTTACCCACGCGTTTATGATTTCATCACCCGTCGGCGACTAAAGAACCTCCCTCATGCCAATTACACTTCCTTCGGTGTATGGCCAAGAGATCACAAAATATCCTTTACAATGGGATTACTAGCCTATTTAGACCCCACTGAGGTTTCACCGGTGGCGATGTCTCCCGCAGAGCACATCTTCAACCAAGGGCCCCCTCTTGAGCCATTCGGATCCCAGGGTAGTCCCACCAATCATCAACAAACCCAATCCGACTACCCCTTCCTCGAGCATCCACAATGGTCCAAACAGAACTAGCAAAGCCCTAATTAATCAGCTACGCCGCACCCATACTTGGCCTTGTGGTGGCACTGTAGTCCTGGCTTATTCTCGCATGAACCGGTCCTTAGATCTAAAGCAAGCAAACCACCATAACATCCAACCCATCCACATACCAGGCTTGCTTAGATCACCCATTACCATACCATATTTAACCAGTTCATGTTAACCATAATCTTATCCATGCATAATTAAATTGAGGGGTATAGTTATTCCCATCCCAGTTGATTAAGCGAAGCAAAAGGTAAAAAGTCCATCCCGACGCTCTACCATAAATTCCAGGTGACAAGGGTGGTTTAGCAAGTCTAGTAAACTTCCTACCATAGGATTCCCATAAAATTGACACAAGCATGCAATTTTGCAAACAAAACATTTATTTTTAAAACAGGATCAATATGCTTCAAGGACACTTGCCTTGCTCTTGCTGTTGGTTAAGGTCAAAGCCTTCAAACTCTTGGTGCTGTAGATCCTCTGCGGCACTCTCTAGCGCAAATCCGTCTAATCCACACAATAAACATACAAGACAAGAAACACAATCAAAGAGTGCACAAATATTACTCAATATGTCATGACATGCATGATTAATGCAAATGCAAGGTAGAACTTGTTACTAGATTGCTTTTAATGATCACTAACTAGTTCTAATAGCTTTTAACAAGTTTATACGGATTTGGATTCGATTAGATCAAATTTTAGAGTCAATATAACACAATTTAACCAGGAAGATCGGACTAGTCCGCTAGGGACCGGACAAGTCCACACTCTGCGAGATCAGCGGATTAGGGTTTTCTAGATCGACGTAAATTTGGAGATTAGGGGTTGAATGCACGTAAGGAAAAGATAATAGAAGGTATACCAGGTGTTTAGGACTCCAATGAATCAAGAAACTTGGAGGTAGCACTTGGATCTTGGTGATCTAGTGTTGGTGATGAACTTGGGGAGGAATTGGTGGTGAAGGGCGAAACTTGGTGGAGATCTTGATCCTCCTTTGTTTCCTCCTCTTCTTCCTCTTGCTTGGGATCTTCTCCTCCCTCCTTGATGGTGGCTCCCCACGAACTAGTGTTTGGGTGGGTGGAAAAGTGGCAAATAGATGTCAAACCAAGGGGTGGGGTTGTTTATATAGAGGTGGAGGCTAGGGTTAGATGGATTTCGAGTTTGGGATGAGTAGAGGCCGGTTTAGAGTCCCACATGGGCTCTAAAAGAGTTGGGCACGACGTCCCTAGGCCCACTTAACGTGAAACCCAAGAAACAAGTCGTAAAACAAAAGTTCAATTCGGAGTCACGAAATATCGGACAAGTCCGGAAAGGACCGGACTAGTCCGAAGTCGTCCAGAGAGAAAATCGGACAAGTCTGGCCAAACATCGGACAAGTCCGAATTTGAACAGAAAGGAAAACGGACAAGTCTGCTGGAACACCGGACTAGTCCGGAAAAGTCCAAGGACTTAGCAATTTTTCAAGGATTCATGGAACATCGGACTAGTCCGCACAAGATCGGACAAGTCCGAAAGTTTCCAGAGCCAAAATCGGACTAGTCCGCAGCAAAAACGGACAAGTCCGTTTTTAGTCAGAGAGAAATCGGACTAGTCCGCACTTTCCTGCGATTTTAAGTGCGGTTTTGTTCCAAATCAATTTTAAACTCGTTCCTCTTGTTGTGTGTTAATGTTAAACATGTATATGAATGTATGTAGGGCATGATGCATGAGAATGAGGGTGTTACAAACCTACCCCCCTTAAAATGAATCTCGCCCTCGAGATTCGACGCGGAAGAGAAGAGATAGGGAAATTCCTTCTTGAGATCATCTTCTAGCTCCCAAGTTGCTTCTTTTTCGGTATGGTGCTTCCATTGGACTTTACACCATCGAATCACCTTGTTCCTTGTAACTCTCTCCTTGGTTCCCAAGATCTTAACCGGTTGCTCGGCATAAGCCAAATCTTCCTCTAATTCCAATCCTTCCATTGGCACTTGTTCTTCCGGTACTCTCAAGCACTTCTTGAGCTGGGAAACATGAAACACATCATGTACATCTGAAAGATGAGCTGGCATCTCCAACTTATACGCTACTTCTCCTCTTTTGTCCAAAATCTTGAATGGTCCAATATAGCAAGGTGCGAGCTTGCCTCTTATGTTAAACCTCTTATGACCTCTCATTGGTGACACCTTGAGGTAAACAAAATCTCCTATTTCAAAGGCTAATTTCCTTCTCCTATTATCCGCATAGCCTTTTTGCCTTGATTGGGCAGCCCTCAAGTTTTCACGAATTATTTGGACTTGCTTTTTGGCTTCTTGCAACACATCCAAACCAAATACTTGAGTTTCTCCTGCTTCACTCCAGAATAAAGGTGTCCTACACTTCCTCCCATAAAGCGCTTCATATGGTGACATTTTCAAGCTTGCTTGGTAACTATTGTTGTATGAAAATTCCGCGTATGACAAGCTTTTGTCCCAACTTTTCCCATGCTTTAAAGCACAAGCTCTTAACATGTCCTCCAAAATCTGATTGGTCCTCTCGGTTTGTCCATCCGTTTGAGGATGATATGCTGAACTAAAATTCAACCTCGTTCCCAAAGCTTCATGCATCTTTTGCCAAAACCTGGAAGTAAATTGAGAACCTCTATCCGAGACTATCTTCTTCGGTACTCCATGCCGGCACACAATATGCTCCATATACAATTCTGCTAGCTTCGCGGTGGTATATGTGGTCTTGACAGGAATGAAGTGAGCTGATTTTGTCAACCGATCTACAATGACCCATATTGAATCATAGCCATAGTGGGTTCGCGGTAATCCAACTATAAAGTCCATACCAATCTCTTCCCACATCCACCCTGGAATCTTCAATGGCTGCAATAACCCTGCTGGCCTTTGATGTTCCGCCTTGACTCGTTGGCACACATCACACAATGCTACGTATTCAGCTATGTCATTTTTCATGCTATCCCACCAATAGCAAGTCTTCAAGTCTTTGTACATCTTCATACAACCGGGATGAATTGAGTAAGGTGAGTCATGTTCCTCCTTTAATATTGTCTCCCGTATGTGCTTCACATTAGGCACAACGATCCTCTTTCCAAGCCATAAGGTACCATGTTCATCCTCGTCAAATCTGAATTCTCTCCCTTCTTCGGTTCTTTCCTTGATTTCCTTGATCTCCTCATCTGTGGTTTGTGCCTCTCGAATTTCTTGATCCAAGGTTGGGTTAACTCCATCATCTCCATCTCGTTTACAAACCCAAGGCTCAACCGTTCAAACTCCTTGCATAGCTCGGATGGTATCTCTCGAACTGTGAGTTGGTGACTTACTCCCTTTCTACCCAAAGCATCGGCCACTACATTGGCCTTCCCTAGATGATAGTTGATCCCCAAATCATAATCTTTGATGAGCTCCAACCATCTTCGTTGCCTCAAGTTCAGATCCGTTTGTGTGAAAATATACTTCAAACTCTTATGATCCGTATAAATTTCACACCTATGTCCAAGAATATAGTGTCTCCAAATCTTCAATGCATGTACCACGGCCGCGAGTTCCAAATCGTGCGTGGGGTAATTCTGCTCATGTTTCTTCAATTGTCTTGATGCATAGGCAACCACTTGACCTTCTTGCATCAATACACATCCAAGCCCTTGTTTTGATGCGTCACAATAAATATCAAAACTCTTGCTTACATCCGGCAATACCAAAACTGGGGCTGTTGTTAACCTCTTCTTCAACTCCTCAAAACTGTTTTGACAAGCTTCAGTCCATTGGAACGCCTTTCCCTTCATTAGCAACTCCGTCATAGGCTTGGCTATCTTGGAAAAGTCCATGATGAATCTACGGTAATATCCAGCCATCCCATGAAAACTCCTTATTTCCTTGACATTTTGCGGTGGTTCCCACTTCAACACGTCCCTCACTTTACCAGGGTCAACTGATACTCCTCCTCCTGAGATGATATGACCCAAAAATGGCACCTCTTTCAACCAAAACTGACACTTGTTGAACTTGGCATACAACTGATGCTCCCTCAATTTCTGCAACGTAAGCCTCAAGTGTTCCTCATGTTCCTTCTCATCCTTCGAGTAGATCATAATATCATCAATAAACACCACAACGAACTTATCTAAGTACTCCATGAAGACCTTATTCATGAGGTACATAAAGTAGGCAGGTGCATTTGTCAATCCAAAAGACATCACGGTGTACTCATAAGATCCATACCGTGTCCTAAAAGCTGTCTTGGGTATGTCCGATGGTCTAATCTTCATTTGAAAGTATCTCGACCTCAAATCAATCTTAGAGAAGACACAAGCACCCTTCATCTGATCAAACAAGTCTTCTATGCGGGGCAAGGTGTACTTGTTCTTGATTCTTACCTCGTTGAGAGCTCGGTAATCAACGTACATCCTTTGGGATCCGTCCTTCTTGTACACAAATAGAACGGGCGCTCCCCAAGGCAAAGAGCTAGGGTGAATAAAACCCTTCTCTAATTGCTCTTGAATTTTCTTCTTGAGCTCCGCTAATTCCATAGGAGGCATCCTATACGGCCTCTTAGCTATAGGTGCAGTTCCAGGTATTAAATCAATAACAAACTCAATGTCTCGATTGGGTGGCATACCTGGCAACTCGTCTGGAAAAAACATCCAAAAATTCACACACCACCGGAATCTCCTCAATTGTGGCACCGTCCATATGATTCAACTCCAATTGCTTCGGTGCGGTTTGAGATGCTTCAAATTCTACGGTGATCCCTTCCTCATTGGTCAACTTCACCGTCTTCGTGGCACACTCAGTAACTCCATTGTGCTTCCTTAACAAGTCCATACCAAGTATAATGTCCAACCCTTGAGAATCCAAAACAATGAGGTTGGCGGAGAAGTCTCCCCCCTTATTCTAAGGCCTACTTTTGGACATATTATATTTGTCCTCATCTCTCCTCCAGGAGACTTAACCAATAGAGTAAACTTCATATGAGAGATAGGCAAACTATACTTGGCAACATACTTTGATTCAATGAATGAATGCGATGCTCCAGAATCAAATAACACAGTCGCGGGGTTGGAGTTTGCAAGGAACATACCAATGACCACATCATCCACTTGTTGAGCATCCTCCGTAGAGACATGATTCACATTGCCATGAGCAAAATTCTGCTGACCTCGGTTCCCTTGTGGCTGTCCTCCACTGGGTCTTGGGTTTTGCCTCGGTGCATTGCTTCCTTGACCAAGACCTGACTTAGGACATTGGTGCGCAAAGTGTCCAGCTTCTCCACAAGTATAACACTTCTTAACTCCACCAGAATTATTGGGACGAGCTTGGTTTTGAACATTTGCAGCAGGAAAATTAGCACGAGGTGCATAAGGCATTGGAGGCCTAGGTCCTTGCATGACAGGGCGTTGCTGCACAAACTGAGTTGGGCGCGGTGCATAACCAGGGCGCTGAGAAGGAATAGAGGAGTTGTAATGAGGCGCGTTGGGTGGCGCAAAGCGAGGGCGCACATTACTTCCTTGTTGTTGTCCTTGATATGGCGCCTTCCTCTTGATTTCTTGCTCCATCTCACGGATCTTGTTCTCAACCACAATTGTTTTGTCCACAAGCTTCTGGAAATTTGCATAGTCACAATTGAGCAATTGTACTTGGATCTCATTGTTCAAGCCCCTCATGAACAAGTATTGCTTCCGGCTGTCCCGACTAACATCCTCAGGCGCGTACCTTGAGAGTTGAGTGAATTTATTGAGATATTCACTCACACTTGATCTTTCTTGCCTTAAATTCTCAAATTCTTGCCTCTTCAGTATCATAACACCCTCGGGCACATAATGAGAACGAAAATTTTCCTTGAATTCGGCCCAAGTAATTCTCTCTTGATTCTCATGAGCATTGCAATAAGAATCCCACCAATCCGCAGCTGCTCCAACTAGTTGATGAGAAGCAAACAAGACCTTCTCCCGGTCACTGCATTGGACAATAGCTAGCTTCTTCTCCACGGACTTGAGCCAATTGTCCGCATCCATAGGGTCAGCAGCTTGAGCAAAGGTCGGCGGCCTAGTCCTCATAAACTCTCCCAATCGGTTATGAGGAGGCGGGGGTGGCGGTGGAGGCATGTGGGGCTGATTGTTGATATTGCCAGCCTGCAGCTGTCCCATAGTCTGTATCATGGTCTGCATGAGCTGGTTTTGCATAGCCAATAGCTGCTCAATGTTGATAGCTCCCTGAGTAGATCCTTGTCCGATGTTGTTCTGAAGTACTACATTGTTCTCCTCCTCATCATTGCCATCCCTCTGGTTGCGAGTCCTCACCATCTGAAGAAAAGCAATAGATAAGAATCAGAAAACGTCCCCAACTATATGCATCAAGGGGTGTAAACTAAACAGCTAGCCACACTAGCCTAGGTGGACATGGCAATGCTAAGGCATCCCAAAATCCTCTATTAATCACACAAGCAATCAATATATATATAGCAAACAACACTTCAAGCAAAAACACATCAATTCCTGAGTGCTCCTATGTGCTCTAAAGTGTCCATTCTATCTAGGCCGCATCCTACGGTCAACCTGTGGCTCTGATACCAATCTGTGATGCCCGGTTCCGAAAAATGAACCAAGCTAACGCATATGTGTGCCCAGGATGTTCATCACACATACACGAGTGCAATCACAAAAGAGTATACAGAAAATTACCACAAGACAAGATTAATTAACCAAATTTTATTACACAAACCAGATTATCCTCGAATACATGCTCTAATGAATATTAATGACAAGTTCAACTAATGCAGTGGAAATAAACTAATTAAGCAAACTAAGCAACTATGCAGCATAAGCGACAGGGTATGTATGCGCAGCTCCAATCAACACCACAGGCAAAGCTGACGGTAGACACGGCCTAGAACTCCGCATTATCACCATTAAACTCCCAATCCTGACCTGCAACTGTTGGAGGGGGATTGCAAGAGTGAGTACATGTCGTACTCAGCAAGTGTGGAAAGTATGACATGTGGCTGATTCAAATGACGACAATAATAATGGCTAAGTGCTGAAAAGTACATAAAAAAACATTTGAAAAGCAATATATTACATGTATGTGAAATAAACCCATCATAATCATAAGTAATACCATAATACCAATCCACAATTTACCATCCTCATCCATAATTCCAGATTTCACTATTGCCAATAACCATATTCAATACCAAAAATAAATCCATAACCATCCATAACCATTACCAAAACATAACCATCCCAATTACCAATTTCCCTCTAATAATGTAGGTCATCCAGGCGCTCATAACCGGGAGCACGGCTATCATGATAGTTTATTTAGACTCTGCAGAGTTTGTACCTCTTTACCCACGCGTTTGTGATTTCATCACCCGTCGGCGACTAAATAACCTCCCTCATGCCAATTACACTTCCTTTGGTGTATGGCCAAGAGATCACAAAATAGCCTTTACAAAGGGATTACTAGCCTATTTAGACCCAACTGAGGTTTCACCGGTGGCGATGTCTCCCGCATAGCACATCTTCAACCAAGGGCCCCCTCTTGAGCCATTCGGATCCCAGGGTAGTCCCACCAATCATCAACAAACCCAATCCGACTACCCCTTCCTCGAGCATCCACAATGGTCCAAACAGAACTAGCAAAGCCCTAATTAATCAGCTACGCCGCACCCATACTTGGCCTCGTGGTGGCACTGTAGTCCTGGCTTATTCTCGCATGAACCAGTCCTTAGATCTAAAGCAAGCAAACAACCATAACATCCAACCCATCCACATACCAGGCTTGCTTAGATCACCCATTACCATACCATATTTAACCAGTTCATGTTAACCATAATCTCATGCATGCATAATTAAATTGAGGGGTATAGTTATTCCCATGCCAGTTGATTAAGCGAAGCAAAAGGTAAAAAGTCCATCCCGACGCTCTACCATAAATTCCAGGTGACAAGGGTGGTTTAGCAAGTCTAGTAAACTTCCTACCATAGGATTCCCATCAAATTGACGCAAGCATGCAATTTTGCAAATAAAACATTTATTTTTAAAACAGGATCAATATGCTTCAAGGACACTTGCCTTGCTCTTGCTGTTGATTAAGGTCAAAGCCTTCAAACTCTTGGTGCTGTAGATCCTCCGCGGCACTCTCTAGCGCATATCCGTCTAATCCACACAATAAACATACAAGACAAGAAACACAATCAAAGAGTGCACAAATATTACTCAATATATCATGACATGCATGATTAATGCAAATGCAAGGTAGAACTTGTTACTAGATTGCTTTTAATGATCACTAACTAGTTCTAATAGCTTTTAACAAGTTTATACAGGTTTGGATTCGATTAGATCAAATTTTAGAGTCAATATAACACAATTTAACTAGGAAGATCGGACTAGTCCGCTAGGGACCGGACAAGTCCGCACTCTGCGAGATCAGCATATTAGGGTTTTCTAGATCGACGTAAATTTGGAGATTAGGGGTTGAATGCACGTAAGGAAAAGATAATAGAAGGTATACCAGGTGTTTAGGACTTTGTCGGTGGTTTGGAACCGGCAGATCTCCCTACACTACTAAAGTGATAGAGGAGTTTGATGTTCGGTGTGGGCGCATGGAGATTCAAGAAGGTGAATAAGATTGGCACAGGAGACACAAGAATTTACGTGGTTCGGGCCGCCTGAGCGTAATACCCTACTCCACGGGAGTGTTGGTGTTGTATTAGCAATATGAGCTTGTGATGAGCGTATGAGGCGCGTGTATGGGTCTGTCTTCCTCCGTGTATCGTCGGCCTGTCCTTTTATAGTATAAGGGCAGGCCGTTACAGGTTAGCCTGGCCCGACATGTGGCCCCGGCGGTTACTAGTATTGATACACGTTTAAATGCTCTTAATGATCCTGTAACGGTCTTTGATAGCACCGTTACTGGTGTTAAGATTGTCCGTTTAAGTGTCATTAATATGGTATTAATGACACTTAATCGGGTCTTGAAGTCCTTGGTTCTCCTTTGAAGATCCGGAGCCGTTGCAGGGTCTTCCGGAGGTTAGAAGCTAAAGATCCGACGGTCAGTCACGGGGCAGCTCCGGAGCTTGCTGTGGGAAACAGGTAGCTCTGGGACTACCCGACACGTGTCAGGTCCGGAGCTTCTCTCGGTCTTGGGTTAAGTCCGGAGGTGCCGTTTCGGTACATGGCCCGGAGCTTCCCCCTTGTGGGCGGTAGCTCCGGTTTGGTAGTACACGTGGCGACCTAGGTATTAACCATGTCTGAGAAGCGGGTCCGGTTATGTCTGACATGTGGGCCCCCTAGGGTCTTCAAACCAAGTAGATGACTTTCATTTAAGATCTTTGTAACCTCAGGGGGTGTACGGTTTCTAGGGTTCCGACAGTGGCCCCCTGGGCCTGCCTCCGGGGAAGTCATTCCGCCGGAGGTGGGTCCATCTTCGCGACCTTTGAACTGGGTCTTCAAGGGTCTTTGAGGGTGCCGTTGGCAAGGACATGGAATTAAATCCTCACCACGTGGCGTATCTCGCGTGCGGCAGATGAGACCTTTGGCGTGCGGATCTCACACAATTGAAGGTCGCCGGTTCCCGATACGAAAACCGTATCGGTTCCGCGCGCCTTGTCAGGCCGCCGCCTTTGGGCTTCCTGCCTCTTGATGACAACCGTTCGCCTGGGTAAGAACCTCCACTTGATTGTCGGGGTGGTCCCGAGCCCGCTTGTCATCGGCTGGGTGAATTTTTTGGGTGGTACCTTCGACTTCCTTGCGGTTTCCATCCGAGCGTCGCGAGGGCTTACTTAAGAAGGAAAGCGCGCACCGTCGGGAGTTCTTTACACCTCTCATCTAATCTTGTGCTCAAACTCCCAACTCGTGCTTCGCTCTTCTTCTCTTGCCTAGCCGTGCCGCGATGGAGTTGGGTCTCCGCGAGAGTCGCTTGAAGACTGACGGCGATTTGAAGAAGGTCTGGGCCCTCATGGGGTGGTCCTCGGACTTCTTCAACCGCTCAGTTCGTGCCGACGGAGAGCTGCCCTTCGAGAAGGAGCACGCCGGCGAAATGGTGTACTTTTCCTCATACGCCATGGTGGGGTTGATCCCACCTTTTTCTTCCTTTTTCTTGATGCTGGTAGACTTCTATGGTCTGCAGTTATATCACCTTGGCCCTCACTCCATTCTCCTCGTGTCTATCTTCGCCCACTTCTCTGAGATGTGGGTGGGCATCCACCCCTGCATCGAACTCTTCCGGACCTTCTTCACCGTCCACACCATCGGTCGGAGCAATGAGTACCTTGGCTTCTACTACTTCGTGAAGCGCAAGAAGTGCCCATTCAAGTACCTCCGGCGTTCCCTTCTGGGAAGTAGGACGACTGGAAGAAGGACTGGATAGTCATCAGGGTGGAGGAGCACAAGAGGATGGAGTTGCCTGATAGTCTACCCGGCATTGACACAACGATCTGGAGTGAAGCTCCGGTGCTCGCGGATGCCTTCAACCCTGCTTTGACCAGGATCCACCAATGCGTGGAGGGAGGATTGACCCCTCAGGCGGTATTTTGCAATTCCCTAGTCAAGAGGTGGGCGCCGCTGAAGAGGAGGGAGAAGCTCGCTTGGGCCCTCAACAGCGTGATGGACGACGACCGGGTTGAGACCGGGTTGAAGTCCAACATGGCAGGGAGAACCTTGGAGTTCCACCTCATGAAATTCCAGCACGGCATCGACGTCGACGGTGATTACTTGACTCCCCCGTCGGCCTTCCTCCCTCTGAACATGGAAGTGGAGTTCAGCAGGGAGCTCTGGCGAAAGATGCCCGTACTTGACGACCTTGGTGTCGTCGAGAGAAGACCAACCTCCGGGGTAGCGATCCCTGGGGTACCCAAGGATGGCTCCGGCTCTGCTCCTAAACCGAGGGGAGAAGACGTCGGCAAGGGCAAGGAGCTGGCGGAAGAACCATTGAGCCGGAAGAGGAAGTTGTAGTATGCCAACGGAAGGTCTATCGGGCCCGCTACTTCCGCGTCGGCTCCTTCTCCCCGGAGGGGAAGGTCCTCTGCAGTTGTGGCAACTGTTCCCGTAGTGGGGTCATCCCGGAACGCGACTGTTCCACACGGTGGGGTCCTCTCAGAGTGCAGCTGTTCCTGCAGTGGGGTCCTCCCGGGGTGTTAGCTCCGGTCAAACAACTCCAGCTCCTGGGCCGATGGAGGCCTCCAGGTCTGGGGGTTCTTCCCGATCGAGAGGAGCCTCAACCCGGGAAACACCCGTGGCCGCGACGAGTTCCGGGGGGGGGCCTTCCGGTGCTTCTACGCCAACTGTGGCCAGCCCAGAACGCCCGGGAAAAAGGTTCCGTACAAGTTGGTGCGGAAACCTCCCAAGGTAATTTTTAATCTCTACCTTGTATAATTATTTTCATTGTAGCAACTATTTGCTAATTTTCCTCGTCCATCGTCTGCAGCGTTCCCAAGAAGGGAAGCGAGGCTCCACCCTCGGCCACAGTGTCTGAGGCCGTGGGGGTGGGAGCTTCTACTCCTGTCCCGGCGCCGCCCCAAGTGGTGACTGAGGCTGCGACAGCCCCGGCGCCGGCTGTCGTGGTCATGGACCTCGACTTGTCCCCAGAAGTTCCCGTGGTAGCGCCGGACCACAGGAGTGAAGACATGCCAGCGGCACATGTCCCGGAGGTTGAAGCTCTGGGTCCTGGTACTGCAATGATGGAAGTTCCGGCTGTTGAGCCGGAGGAAGTAGTAATCCCGGCTTCTGGCCCAGAAATTGTTGAAGCCCCGGCGGTTGAGCCGGAGGTGATTGAAGCCCCGACATGCGAGCTGGAAGATGAGGTAGTTCCAGCAGTTGGGCCGGCTACTTCCGAAGCACCGGCAGCTGAGTCGGTTATTGTTGGAGCTCCGGTCATAGGTTCGGACGATGTTGAAGATATTCCGGCTCCCGTGCTGGTGGTTGAAGAGGTGACGGAGCTTGGGCCTCCGTCAGAAGAGGTGCCTAGACCGGAGTCAGTAGCGGCTCCTGCTCCAGAGGCGACGACGTCGGTGGTACCTGCGGCCGAGCCGGAGTGCCCCAACGAAGTCGCTGGCCCCCAGTCTTAGGGGGCGAACGAAGATTTTGCGGCGGGGTCTTCCTCGATGGCGACTGAGGCCATCCTGGAGGACGTCCCTAGTGCCATGGAGACCCAGGGGACCACTCTTGTAGAGTGGGACCCAAGTTTTGTATCTGAAGACCCGCTGGAACCAGCGAAGGAGACCCCAGCAGGTCCGGAGCCAATCTCGTTGTCGCTGTCCATTGACAACGCATGTTCCAGTCTGCGTCAAGTCCAGCTAGCCTTCTTCCACGACAGCAAGGCTCTTGAATAGGAGCGCCAAACCCTTAGGCGGTGGCGTAACCGGCTCTACTTCGAGACCAAGCTGGCTCAATCAAGGCTAGTGGATGACAAGGAGTGGATCAAACGGGAGAAGGTCCGCCTGGAGTACTGGGGTAAATTACTGGATGACAGGGAGAGCATGACTCATGCCCTCGACGCTCAATCCCGGGAGATCTATGATCAGGCCAAAGCTGCCAATAATGCGGCTGATGCTCGGCACGAACAGCTTGAGGCCATTAACAGCGCACTCATCAAGCGCCTAGAGGCACTTGAAGAGAGGGAGAGACGGCTCGAGGATGAAGAGCAGAAACTCCTAGAGCTGCGGGATGACGTCCTGAGGAGGGAAGAGGAGCTCGCCGAGAAAGTAGCTCTGGCTGACAAGGGCCTCGAGGAGCGCGCCAAGAAATTGGAAGAGCGCTGCAAAGAGGAAGAGGAGAAGACCTGGGTGCGTGGGCAGGAACTCTACGAACAAGAGTGTGCCCTTGTTGCCCGGGAGAAGAAAGTGAGGGGTAGGGAGAAGGACCTGGTCGAGCGGCGGAACAAGATCCACCTCCGGGAGGAGGAGCTCGGAAAACTCGAAAGGCGGGTTGCTGAAAAGATTCAGCAAAACGTCAAAGAAGTTGAGCGCCTCGCCCGTGAGAATTCCGAACTGACGGCGGCCAAGAGATCCCTGGAAGAGATGATGGGCTTGAGGACTGTGGACTCCCTACAGATTTGGGAGTTCCTGGGCAAGGCCAACAATGCGCTGACACCGATGGGTTTCAGCCCCGTGCGCACGGATGATCCGGAGCCGGAGCCAGACCTAGCGCTGCAGGCGTTGAGCGCAGCAGGTAGCAAGCTCTCCAAGGTGGGCGATGTCATCGCGGACCAACTAGAGGTTGAGGGGCAATCCCTGGCGAAGAACGTCGCAGAGTATGTGTTGACGTGCTACACCAGCCGGAACTCCCAATTTCCTCTGGACCCGGTGCTGGAAGGCCCCGTCGAAGGAGAAGGCGAAGCTACCCAAGCCAGCGTATCAGAGGTCGCCTAGAAGGTCGCCCAATTTTTCCATAGGGTCTAGGACCATCTCTGTACTTCTCACTTGTATTTTCTCTTCTTCTTCCTCAATTTTGTAATCCCTTGTCTCCAGATGTAATCTCTTGTCACCAGATAAATGAAATCCACAAATTTTGCGAATTTCACTTTTTTGTCTTCAACACTTTTATCTTCACTTGGCCCCCTGGTAGATGTACACAATTTAATTGTGAACATGTACGAAGAGGATATCGTGCATTGTTGAAGACTCTTTTGCTCCGAACTTGTAGAATTTAGGTTCGAAGTCTTCGATAGTGAAGGCCCCCTGAGGTTGTCGGAGCTTAGAATCTCCGGCATTGTCTATCGCTGGAGCTTAGTAGCTCCGGCAATAGTCTCTATCAACGCGTAGAGCATCAATAGTTAACCCTCCGGGATGTCGGAGCTTAGTTAGCTCCGGCTTTCCTCCATCAATGTAGACTTTATTTTTCCTGCACACTTAAGCCAAGAAAAATAGTAAAATTTGTTTCTTGTCTATAACTTCGTCGCGGCTTATGACTCTAAAGAAGATTTTAAGTCAAACGCGATTCTAAATACAACCGAATGTGATGTCTTTTCTTTTAGATCCAACTGTACACGGACCCATCTTACTTTGGCCTGCCGGGGTGTAGGTAGAGTGGCATCCTTAGGGTGCTTGACCAGGCCAAGTCGATAGCACACTCCGGCCCTAGATTGGCTTGGCGGCTTTCAGACGAGTTGGCCATAAACGATATTTGAATCCAAAAGAACTGACAATACAACTCGACTTGTATATAAACTGGTCGAACTAAAATTTCTTAAGAATTGCATGTCTTCTTTATAGACAAGAAAGAGAAAAATAAAAATGTTGAGCCTGTACAAAATAAATGCACATGGAGTCTATTTCACATGAAAATGTCTTTCATTATAGGTCCGGGGTACAGGGGAAACAAGTACACTCTTAGGGTACGGAACCAGGCTAAGCGTGTTTCATTTCTCGTTTGACCTAGGGTAGTTAGCCACACTTTTAGTCCGGAGACTGTGACAAGTGCTGCATGAACTTTGCGGACCTTTCGGGAAAGGTCCGGCTGTTCTCCCGGAGAAACTACCCGACTCTGTACAATGACTCTATAACATAAATCTCAAGTTACTCAAGACTCACCTCCGTGGTGTTAAGTGTAGAACTTACGGAGGTGCTCGATGTTCCAAGGATTTGGGAGAGGTATCCCATCCTCAGTAGTCAAGCGAACGCTTTCGGGACGGGATACTTTAATCACTCGGAAGGGCCCCTCCCAGCCGGGGGAGAGTTTGTTTAACCCTTCTCTGGATAGTATTCTCCGTAGCACCAGATCGCCTTCCTCGAGCTGCCGGTTGTGTACATGCCGCTGGTGATAATGCAATAGAGCTTGACAATACTGGGCATCCCGAACAGCTGCTTGGCACCTTCCCTCCTCAAGGAGGTCTAGGTCTTCACGCCGGAGTTGGTCCTGCGCGGCTTCGTCGAAGGTCCGGACCCGGAGTGAACCCAAGGTGATTTCCGGAGGAAGTATTGCTTCAGCTCCGTACACCAGAAAGAAGGGTGTTTCTCCGGTTGACCGATTTGGAGATGTCCTGTTGGCCCATAGAGTGGGCGGAAGCTCTTCGATCCAGTTGGCTCCATGTTTCTTCAAACGCTCATAGGTGCGCGTTTTGAGTCCTTTAAGGATTTCAGCATTTGCTCTCTCGGCTTGGCCATTGCTGGCTGGGTGAGCTACGGAGGCGTAGCAAACTTGTATGCCAAGATCTTCGCAATATCCTTGGAATGCGGATCTTGTGAATTGGGTCCCATTATTAGTGATGATTTTTTTTGGGACTCCAAATCTCCATACAATAGACTGCAGAAAGTTGATAGCAGATTGCTTGTTAATTGTCACAACTGGAGTTGCTTCCGACTACTTGGTGAACTTGTCAATGGCGACGTACAGGAACTTGTAACCTCCGACGGCTCTTGGGAAAGGTCCCAAGATGTCCACCCCCCACACAGCGAAAGGCCATGCAGGAGGTATCATTTGTAAGGACTGAGGTGGAGTGTGAATTTGCTTTGCATGAAATTGGCATGCTTTGCATTTTTTTCACCAGCTCAGTTGCATCCTGGAGTGCTGTAGGCCAGTAGAAGCCATGCCGAAAGGCTTTACCAACCAGCGTGCGGGAAGACGCGTGGTTCCCACACTCGCCTCCATGGATTTCTGCGAGGAGCTCGCAGCCTTCTTCCCTTGTGATGCACCGCATTAGGATGCCATTGGCACCGCACAGGTAGAGATCCCCTTCTACCAGCGTGTATCTTTTAGCTAATCTGACTACCCGGTCAGCGGATACATCGTCGTCAGGAAGGATGTTGTCTTTCATGTAGTTTCGGATCTCCGAGATCCATGCATCGGAACTAACTTGAGCATTTGAGTCTTGCGTGCTGGGTTGCTTGGAGCTTCCGGCAGCACCTACGACCCTTGATGGCTGCCATGGTAACAGGGCCATCGGGACCGTCAGTTCGGGATGCTAAACTCGCCCCCTTCGCTCAGTTCGGCAGGCTGAGCTGTGGGTTTCGACAATCTCCGGACAAAAGTTCCGTCAGGAGCCAGAGCTCCGGTTGACGCTTTCGTCAAGAGTTCGTCGACTTCAGCGTTGTGGGCACGCTGAACATGGTGGAGGTCTAGGATTTCAAAGTCCTTCTGAAGCCTCTGGACTTCTAGGAGGTAAGCAGCTAGCTGGAGATTGTTGCAGGAGCATTCACCCTTCACCTGCTTGATGATGAGCTGTGAATCTCCTTTGACCAGCAGTTGCCTGACACCATATGAAAGTGCCACCTTTAGTCCGTAGATGAGTGCTTCATACTCTGCCATGTTGTTGGTTGCCTTGAAGTCAAGGTGTACCATGTATTTCACCTTCTCCCCAGTCGGTGCAAGGAGAAGGATTCCAGCTCTGGCCCCCTGCTTCTGCATGGATCCATCGAAGTAGAGGGTCCAGTGAGGCTCGGTGAAGGTTGGAGCTTGATGTTCCGGCACAAAATCTGCCAATGCTTGACTCTTGACTACTTGTCTTGAAATAAATTCATGATCAAATTCAGCCAATTCCGCTGCCCACTTTGCAATATTCCCAGTTGAATTGGGATTATGCAAGATTGCTCGTAGTGGGTAGGAGGTCACCACCGAGACTTTGTGAGCTTGGAAGTAATGTCGAAGCTTCCTGGAGGCAATAAGAACTGCATAGAGCAGCTTATGCACCTCTAGGTATCGAGTCTTGGCATCATGTAATACTTCACTAATGAAGTACACCGGGCGTTGAATGGTCCGGACCCTCCCGGAGGGGTCCGGAGCTTCCTCTTCACTGACCCGGACCCTCCCAGAAGGGTCCGGATTTTCTTCGGGGACCTCCGGGTTCTGGCTGGAGGAACCCGGAGCTTCTTCAGAAGGGACCTGGACCCTCCCGGAGGGGTCTGGGTCTTCTGAAGTGACTTCTTGTGAATTTGAATCTAGGAGCTGGGACCCAGACTCACTTTCAAGAACCTCCGGACCCTCCCGAAGGGGTCTGGATTCCTGAGTACGGGGTAGTTCTGGTCTCTCCGCAACTAGAACCATGCTGACAACTTCGTCAGTAGCTAAGATATAAAGCAATAAAGGCTCACCAGGGTTCGGAGCTACCAGAATCGGTAGGGTGGTGAGGAACTATTTCAGCTCCTGGAATGCCTTTTCTGCCTCTTCGGACCATTGGAATGGTCCGGACTTCCTCAATAACTTGAAGAAGGGAAGTGCCCGTTCCGCCAATCTTGAGATGAACCGGCTGAGGGCTGCTGGACATCCAGTTAATTTTTGGACGTCCTTGATGCGGGTTGGTGGCCGCATGTCTTCAATGGCCTTAATCTTTGCCGGATTAGCTTCTATGCCCCGGTGACTTACCAGGAAACCAAGAAGTTTTCCGGAGCTAACCCCAAAGACACACTTGTCTGGGTTTAGCTTCGTGCGGGTGGTCCGCAGCTTGTCGAAGAAAGCCTGCAAGGTGTCAAGGAGTGACTCCTTGTTCCTGACCTTGACCACGATGTCATCAACGTACACTTCCACTATGTCTCTAATAAGTTCTTCAAAAGTTTTGTACATAGCTCGTACAAAAGTTGAAGCTGCATTCTTGAGACCAAAAGGCATGGCTGTGTAACAATACAATCCATCTACCGTGATGAATGAAGTATGCTCTTCATCTTCCCTAAACATCCTGATTTGATGATATCCGGAATATGCATCTAGGAAGCACAGTAATTCACACCCGGAGGTGGAATCCACTATCTGATCTATTCTAGGTAGTGGGAATGGATCTTTTGGACATGCCTTATTTAGTGTGGTGTAGTCGATGCACATCCGAAGCTTCCCTCTGGCCTTAGGCACAACGACTGGGTTCGCCAGCCATTTTGGGTGGAAGACTTCTCGGATGAATCCGGCTTCGAACAACTTCTTCACTTCTTGTCGGATGAAGTTATGTCGCTCTACAAATTGCTTCCGAGGCTTCTAATGCACAGGCCGAGCATCGGGGTAGATCTTCAGATTGTGCTCAATCACTTCCCTGGGGATCCCAGGCATTTGTGACGGTTGCCAAGCAAACACGTCAACGTTAGCCTCGAGGAAAGTGATGAGCGCGAGTTCATATTTGTCGTTCAATCCTCCCGATATACGGGTGGTTTGAGCGGCATCGGAACCAATTTGGATGACTTTGACGGGAATGTCGGTGTCGCCGCTTGGCTGCACTCGAGGTGCAGAAGTCGAGCCTCGTTGGCGAATGCTCGGGGGTTTTGGATTTTGCTCCTTCCTGGAGTCCTCCTCTTGCGCTGTGGTGAGCGCATGGAGTTCTTCCAGGGCAGTTACTCCAGCAGTGCGATCTTCGCGGATCCGGAGAACGCCTACTGGCGTTGGCATCTTCAACACCAGATAGCCATAATGAGCAGCCACCATGAATTTGTACAGGGCAGGTCTACCCAAGATGGCATTGAAGGGTAAGTTGATATGCGCGACGTCGAAGACCAACTTCTCGGTGCGGTACTTCTCCCGTGTCGATGGTAACAGGGAGAGTAATAGCTCCAAGTGGGGTGATGGCCCTCGGACCTACTCCGGAGAAAGGTCGAGAGGGGTGGAGATCCGAAGGTCGGAGCTGAAGCTTAGTGAAAGCTTCGAAGCTGATGAGGTTAAGCCCCGAACCTCCGTCTACCATGACGTGGTGGAGCTGGATGTTGTTGATGGTAGGCGATACCATCAAGGGTAACTGTCCTGCTCCAACCATGCTCCGGGGACAATCCGAAGCATCAAAAGTGATGGCCGTGTCCATCCACTTTCGATGAGGTTCCGGCCTGACTGTAGGGGCTACAGCGGCCATATCCCGATGCATAGTCTTGATGACGCGACGGGAGGTGATATCCCATGATCCACCAAAAATGGTGTTCATGGTCTTCTGACGCTCATTGTCAGAGACGTCAGAGTCATCGTCGGCTGAGGTGTAAACGGCCTTCAGGACCTTTTTGGGATCCTGAAACCCTAACTCCTCTTCAGCCGGAGTTTCGTCGACCTTTTGCTTTCCTTCCCTTTGTCGGAAAGGAGATTCTTCCCGGCGCTTGCTGTAGCGCTCGACAAGGTTTTGGACCTCCCGGCAGTCTTCCAAACTGTGGCTGCCCGTCTTGTGAATGGGACACCACACTTTGGGTTTGCCACCGTCTTCAGAAGACGGTCGAGGTCGCTTCTCGGGGCGTGGCCCCCGACCACCCGGAGCTGCAGCAGCTGCAACATTGGATGTGTCGGCCGACGGCTTCTTCTTGCCGTTGGTCTTCTTTTTCTTCTTGCCACTCCCGGAGATAGCGGCTTCTTCTTTGGAGGGTTTCTTGTGATCCTCCGCAACTGGTTTGGAGTGCATTTCACGGCCCTCCGCAGCTCTGGCACATTTATCTGCCAAGTTGAAGAGTTCCGTGACGCTGGTGATCTCCTTGATCGCTAGATTCTCCAACATCTTCTTGTCCCTTACGCCCTGTCTAAATGCCACAATGACAGAGGTGCTAGAGATAGAAGGGATAGTGTTTCGTACCTGAGAGAACCTTTGAATGAATGACCGCAAGGATTCTCCCCCTTTTTGCACGACTGCAAAAAGGTCCAGTTCAGTGCCTGGTCGGGTGTATGAACTCCCGAAGTTGGCAGTGAACTGACGGCACAGCTCCTCCCAACTGTTGATAGAGTTGGGTGGAAGGCTCATAAACCAGGACCTGGCGGTCCCAGTTAGGGCCACTGGAAAGTAATTGGCCATCACGGCCTCATTTCCTCCGGCTGCCAAGATTGCAGTGGAGTATATCTGAAGAAATTCGGCCGGATTGACAGTCTCGTCGAATATTTCAGGCAGGTGAGGCCGGAACTTCTGTGGCCATCTAACCATGCGCAGGTGCATGGCCAAGGCTGAACAGCCTCCTCCTACCCCTTCAAGAGTAGAAAGGTCCTGAGCTTCCCGTCTTTCACAAGAAAGCTCAATATGTACTCGGTCGTCCTGCTGGCGGTATCGGCGATCAAGCTCCGCCCGGAGGTCGTGAGTCGAAAGCCTGGATACCGTGTGAGTGCGTCGAGCCCCGGAGGGCAATGACGTCAGTTGTTGTGACGCAGCACGTCTCCTGCTATTGGAGACATGCGGACCAAGTCTTCCAGACAAAGTCCGCCGCTGCGACGGGGCCCTTCCTGAAGGAGGAGGACCCTGGTTGCTGAGGCGTTCGGCTGCTGCTGCAACCAAATGCTCCACATAGATCCTCCACTGTTCCAGTGCATCCCGAGATGCATCCGGAGGTGGTGGACGTTGGAGAAGAGCACGCGCTGCATGGAGCGCGTGTTCCGGGTTGTCATGATTTGCCGACGCAGTGATTGACGCTGGCGCACCATCACGCTGCCCAGCACGATTTGCTGGAGGAGATGGTGGTGGTGGGAGTGTGACTCCTGCTGGTGCTGAGGCTCCTGCAGGTGGCTGCCTGTTGGAGGGATTGCCCCCAACAGCCTGAGCAGCAGGTTGGCCGTTGGATGATCCAGCAGCAGAGTTCACCATTATCGAAATCTCAGGCGCCCCTACCTGGCGCGCCAACTATCGGTGATTTGGAACCGGCAGATCTCCCTACACAACTAAAGTGATAGGGGAGTTTGATGTTCGGTGTGGGCGCGCGGAGATTCAAGAAGGTGAATAAGAATTGGCGTAGGAGACACAAGAATTTACGTGGTTCGGGCCTCCTGAGCGTAATACCCTACTCTACGGGAGTGTTGGTGTTGTATTAGCAATATGAGCTTGTGATGAGCGTATGAGGCGCGTGTATGGGTCTGTCTTCCTCCGTGTATCGTCGGCCTGTCCTTTTATAGTACAAGGGCAGGCCGTTACAGGTTAGCCTGGCCCGACATGTGGCCCCGGCGGTTACTAGTATTGATACACGTTTAATTGCTCTTAATGATCTTGTAACAGGCTTTGACAGCACCGTTACTGGTATTAGGATCGTCCGTTTAAGTGTCATTAATATGGTATTAATGACACTTAATCGGGTCTTGAAGTCATTGGTTCTCCTTTGAAGATCCAGAGCTGTTGCGGGGTCTTCCGGAGGTTAGAAGCTGAAGATCCGACGGTCGGACACATGGCAGCTCTTGAGCTTGCTGTGGAAAACAGGTAGCTCCGGGACTACCCACCACGTGTCAGGTCTGGAGCTTCTCTCGGTCTGGGGTTAGGTCCGGAGGTGCCGTTTCGTTACATGGCCCGGAGCTTCCCCCTTGTGGGCGGTAGCTCCGGTCTGGTAGTACACGTGGCGACCTAGGGATTAACCATGTTGGAGAAGCGGGTCCGGTTATGTCTGACATGTGGGCCCCCTAGGGTCTTCAAACCAAGTAGATGACTTTCTTTTAAGATCTTTGTAACCTCAGGGGGTGTACGGTTTCTAGGGTACCGACAGACTCCAATGAATCAAGAAACTTGGAGGTAGCACTTGGATCTTGGTGATCTAGGGTTGGTGATGAACTTGGGGAGGAATTGGTGGTGAAGGGCGAAACTTGGTGGAGATCTTGATCCTCCTTTGTTTCCTCCTCTTCTTCCTCTTGCTTGGGATCTTCTCCTCCCTCCTTGATGGTGGCTCCCCACGAACTAGGGTTTGGGTGGGTGGAAAAGTTGCAAATAGATGTCAAACCAAGGGGTGGGGTTGTTTATATAGAGGTGGAGGCTAGGGTTCGATGGATTTCGAGTTTGGGATGAGTAGAGGCCGATTTAGAGTCCCACATGGGCTCTAAAAGAGTTGGGCATGACGTCCCTAGGCCCACTTAACGTGAAACCCAAGAAACAAGTCGTAAAACAAAAGTTCAATTCGGAGTCACGAAATATCGGACAAGTCCGGAAAGGACCGGACTAGTCTGAAGTCGTCTAGAGAGAAAATCGGACAAGTCTGGCCAAACATCGGACAAGTCCGAATTTGAACAGAAAGGAAAACGGACAAGGCCGCTGGAACACCGGAGTAGTCCGGAAAAGTCCAAGGACTTAGCAATTTTTCAAGGATTCATGGAACATTGGACTAGTCCGCACAAGATCGGACAAGTCCGAAAGTTTCCAGAGCCAAAATCAGACTAGTCCGCAGCAAAAACGGACAAGTCCATTTTTAGTGAGAGAGAAATCGGACTAGTCCGCAGCAAAATCGGACTAGTCCGCACTTTCCTGCGATTTTAAGTGCGGTTTTGTTCCAAATCAATTTTAAACTCGTTCCTCTTGTTGTGGGTTAATGTTAAACATGTATATGAATGTATGTAGGGTATGATGCATGAAAATGAGGGTGTTACAATCTGCGCGCTCGCACGCGTTGCTGACATGCGGGACCCGCGGCTCATCTTCCTCCCGATGCGCGACGCGGCCGCGGCGGTGCTGCGCCAGCGAGCTCGCCGGATATGTTGCGTCGACCTCCTCCCAGCCTAGACTTGACCGCCTAACAATAAAATCAACCGCGCAACACGGTGGTAGGGTCCAATTATGTCGGCGACGGCCGGAGATGGCGGCGCGACGGCGGCGGTGGAGCTAGGGTTTCGGCGATCATCATAATCGCTCGGGAATGGTGCAAGAAGCTCGGGGAAAGGTCGGGAACGTTCCTGGGAGCATGGGGAAGATAACTAGGGGGTGCAAACGGGATGAAATCACTGGCAACATCGACTTCGATGGTGAACCGATGGATTTCCATTGGCGGTGGGAAAAACTTGAAGATCTCGGCCTTTATTCGATTGCGTCCACTGATTCTTGGTGGAGGGGTGCACCAGGAGGTATGGAATATAATCCTTAACTGGATTGAAGAATAGTTGCATTAAGAAATGGAATTAAATCGATGATCTACGAACCTCGGTATGAGCTGGCGTCGGTAAAACTCAAACTGCGCTCGATACTGAAGTAATGGAGGCACGACTTTTACCATGAGAAAGAGCTCGGGATGGCGATCCTTTTATCTGTTGAGGTCGAGTTGTAACGCGGCTTGGGGAGTGCTGGCAATGATGGAGCAGAGGCGATGTTCGTCCCCGACTCCGGTGGCGTCTGCGGAACATCAAACTATGGCCAACACAATGAGCAAAACGATAAGTCAAAGGGTGTGGATTGTAGAGCATAGCCTTGGTCATGTTTGCTATTTCCATCAAAGTGAAATAAGGCAAGGAGGAGGCGCACACAGGTGAGGAACGGAGGCGACGGTGTTCTGCTTCGCGGGAGAGAAGAAAAGTGAGCGGCGCGGCCAGGCTCGTCCATGCCGTGAAGAAGGGACCATATGGGGGGATAAGGAGGACGCCGGGGTGCTATCAAGCTTGCAAGCATATCAATGGAGATTTGCATGTGTGCGGTGTCGATCGGAGCGGCGACGGGATTTTGGCGGCAGAGCACTCAAGGGAATGTGTCTATGACTATTGGGTCCCACTGCCCCTTAAGTCAATCCTCTCTGAAACTTCAATTCCCCTACCAAACTTGATCCAAAAATCCTAGATTTTTGTGGAGGGGCCAAATTAAATATGGAGATTCAAATTCTGAAATTGGATTTCAAATTTGGACAAGTTTCATGTGAAATTCAAATTCAAATTTGACTAGAATTCAATGTACCCATTGAATTAAATAGAATTAGTGCTCCAAAAATTATGAATATTTGCAGGGGTGCTATTTGGAATATTATGAGGTCATGTAAAAATGTATAGCCTCAGATTTGAATATTTTGATAGGGCCCAAATGTACAGTAGCTATATTCAAGTTTTGAAATAATTTGAATATATTTAGCACTGCATATGGTTTTTGCCTCAGCAATTCCAATTCAAATAAATTCCAAAATTTGTAGAAAGGTCACTTGAATTATCCTAGGGTCATTGGTGAAGTCCATCCCTCTTGTAAATAAAATTTAAATATGAGTGAAAGAAAGATTCTTGATGGTATCAAGTTCATGTGTACAACCATAATTCATGTCCACCATGGTTGAAAACAAACTGGTAACCGAACTTTATATTAAGGAAAAACTGGGATTTTACACAGCACAGACTTTTATATGCCAAGGTCTAGCTGTTTACAGTGAGGCCGAGCCCGACAGGTGGCCCCGGGCTATTAAGTACCCTGTACACAATCTAAGGCATTCAATAGCAATTTAATTATGTTTTAACGTGCCCTGATGGCGATTTCACCACACTAGAAGGCCCCACTAATTGTGCGTCATTAATGTGGAGTTAATGACATGTTAACAAGGTCTTGAAATGACCAATTTATGGTCTTTAATGTCCACGCTGTTACTAGACAGATGGAGATCTCAAGTCCTTCTCGTTGGAGAGGTAGGGTCCGAATCCACATGGCAGCACCGGAGCCACTCTTAGCAAGAAAGCAGGTCTGGGGCTGCGGAACACGTGGCAGCACCGGAATCACCTTTAGTAGGGAGGAAGGTCCGGAGGTGTAGGACACGTGGCAGCACTGGAGCCACCCAAAGGAGAGAGGCTGGTCCGGAACTACGGGACACAGGTTAGCACTATAGCCACTCTTAGGAGGGAGGCAGGTCCAGAGCTGCGGGACACATGGTAGCACCGGATCCACCCTTAGCACGAAAGCAGGTCTGGGGCTGCGGAACACGTGGTAGCATCGGAGTCACCTTTAGCAGGGAGGCAGGTCCGGAGGTGCAGGACACGTGGCAGCACTGGAGCCATCCTTAGGAGGGAGGCAGGTCCGGAGCTGCGGGATACGGGGTAGCACTATAGCCACTCTTAGGAGGGAGGCAGGTCTAGAGCTGTGGGACACGTGGCAGCACCGGAGCCACCCTTAGGAGGGAGACAGGTCCGGAGCTGCAAGACACGTGGCAGCACCAGAGCCACCCTTAGGAGGGAGGCAGGTCCAGAGCTGCGGGACACGCGACCTCCGTAGGTCTTCTCTCATAGAAGGTGGGACTTAACGCTTCTCTTTCTGAAAGTGCATCTGGGCATCCCTTGTGGGTTTTGGTTGATTTTTGACAAACAAATGAGATCCTAAAAAAAATGTTGAGATGAGCGCAAGTTTTAAAGAAAATATGAAGAAAGCGCAAAAAGGAAAAAGAATAAGGATCTAAAGGGAAAAGATCTCAAGCACTGAAAAAGATTGGATTATTCTGTATGTAGTGTGCCGGAGAAACACATCCCAAGAGCTCAAGTGAATAAATAATTCAGCTCACTGCACAATTCAAGGGAAAACCAGACTAGTCTGATATACAACAGACTAGTGCAATATCTCTCTCACTAAGATCGGACTAGCCCCCCCCCCCCCTAGTGCAGACTAGTCCTCAACACTTCACATCTGCACAGAAACGAACAAGTCCGCTATCCATCGGACTAGTCCGATAATCCTCTAACCAGAATCGTACAAGTCCTCCAAGTCTGGTCTTGTCCTTAGCCCCACAATTTTTCACTACACCGGACAAGTCCGGTATCTGCCGGACTAGTTCGAAAACTCTCTGACTAAAATCAGACAAGTCCATCCATGTGCGGACTTGTCCTCAGTCTTCATAGTGTTCACCACATCGGACTAGTCCAATATCAACCGGACTAGTTCAAAAAGTTTCTGACAAAAAATGGACTAGTCCGCACTGATAACGGACCAGTCTAGTATATCTTAACACTTACGGTTTATGACACACCGCACACTGGACTAGTCCGGAGTCCACCACGGACTAGTCCGGACATCGCAAACCCTAACGTAACCTTTGGAAACCCTAGAATAAATAGAGGTGTATGGCCATACATTAATAACTCTCGACTCCCTGTGCCGTCACACCTTCCAAGAGCCTAAAATACACATCTCTCCACACATTCTAACCCGAAAAGGATCAAATCTTTGAGGATTAGCAATTGATAAAAGGAGAGACTTGTTCCACACGATCTTGATCTCTTGGGTTAGATCTCTCGCACACTCTTATTGTTTATTGTATATCCTTCGAGTGTGTTTGGTGGTGTTCTTCATTGTAATTCTTGGGGAGCCCTCAACTTGTGAGAAGTCCCCTTGAACGAGTTATTTGCCCCTTTGTGATTAGTGGAAGAGAATCGGCCTCCATGGCGATTCGACAAGGGTAGGGTTGGTGAAGACACGGTCCTCTGTGGACTCCTCAATGTGGATGTAGGTTTTCCTTGTGGTAATCGTACCACGGGATAAAAATCTTGTCTTGCACACTTTTGTTTCATCGTTCATCATATTCTAGGGTTTACATAATCTTTTGTAATTAATGTTTAATCATTGAAACTAAAGTTGATCTTTGCCATACATTTTTTCATTGACGTAATAAATCCAAGTTGCAAATTACTTTCCGCTGTATAGGGTACTAGAAGTGAAATTACTGAACAATCTTTATCTTTCTAGTCCGCGCATACCGGACTAGTCCGCATAGTATCGGACTAGTCCAATCTCCCTATATTTCATAAATATGTTAAGTGTTTTAGGGATTGATAAAAGTTCAAATAGACTATTCACCCCCCCCTTTAGGCTACATTCAATTGGTATGAGAGCCAGGTTCTTCAAAATAGACTCAACGCTCGAAGAGACGATGTCGGACATCAAGGATGTAAACAAAAACTTCAACAATGAGAAGGGTGATGATGAAAAGACACAAAATTTGGAGAAGCTCCTCGACGCCATCCAAGACTGTGAGGACGATGATGAGGAGATTCTTCAATTCACGGCTCTTCTACAAAAGAAGGCTCTCTCCCCAAAACGGATGACGAAGATCGACGACGAAAAGAAGAAGGGGAGTAGTCACACCGACTACTCCCAATATCCCTTTAACTATGACCGTTTGAATTCTAACAATAGTCATTACATCAATTCCTGTAGGGAAAGCACCTTACATTGATGGCAATGACTATTCAATGTGGAGACAAAACATGAAAATGCATCTCATCTCGCATAACCCAAGTCTTTGGCATATAGTGTGTACAGGGATAGATATCCCGGATGATGATGAAGAGATGACTCCAAGCCAAGAACAAGCCATTCATCGGAATGCTCAAGCTGCAACTATGATTACTTCATCACCGAGCAGAGACAAGTTCACCAAGGTGGATGGACTCGAAATCGCCAAGGATATCTGGGACACACTACAAACTACACATTAAGGTGATCGCCATGTATGCGAAGCCAAGATCGAGATGAGTGAAGGCGAATTGGGAAGATTTGCTATAGAAGAAGATGAATCACCACAATACATGTACAATAGACTCAAGAATATCATCAACAAAGTCCGAGCTTATGGCAGCAAGAAGTTGAATGATCATGAGGTCGTAAAGCTGATTCTCAGAGCATTTACGGCTCGTAATGTGACCCTATGCTCTATGATTAGAGAAAGCTCCGAGTATCAGAAAATGACCCTGGATGAACTTCTTGGCAAGATCATCAACTTTGAGATGATAGAAAAGCAAGCCAAGCATGTCAATGAAATTGCCGATATTACCTCGGCAAAGAAGAAAAGAGTTGCTTTGAAGTCAACTTGCAAACCCGAATCAAAAGAAGCTCGAGAAGCTCATGGAGAAGACGACAGCGATGATGAAAGCAGTGATATCGATGATGAAGACATGATATTGTTCATGAAGAAGTTCAAGAAAATGATGAGAAGAAGAAATGGTGGTAGCGCAGATGAAGGAAGACAAAGGGACAAACAAAGACCCAAAATGAGACGTGCATGCTATAACTAAGAAGAGTACGACCATTTCATAGTTGATTGTCCACATGAGGAAAATAAGAGGAAGACTAAGGACAACAAGCCTCAACTGAAGAAGATTTTCAAGAAGAAGAAGAAATATGGCCAAGCGCATCTAGGGAAGGAGTGGGACTCTAATGACGAATCCTCATCCGAAGAAGAAGAGGAGATGGCCACCATAGCCATACAGAAGACTACCAAGAAATCCACTCTCTTCCCAACATGGGCGCATGGAAGGACAACAACAACACATCTCTAATGGCCAAGGAAGATAAAACAAAGGTAACAACTAAATATTTCTCATCACATTCTTTTGCTAGTGATAGTGATAATTATAGTGATGATTAAGATATGCTTAGGGGTTTAGACAAGAAAATTGCTGCTAAGATGAAATTTCTGATGGATAAGCTTGTTGACAAGGAGGAGCTAGTTGATCGTCAAGAAGATATGATCATCCTCCAAAAGGAAGAATATTTTAAGATCAAAAAGCTCCTTGAGCTTGAAAAGGAGCGAAGTAATTCACTGTAACTTGAGTTAGCTTCAAGCAACGAAGCTTGTTTGAAGCTAAAAGACTCAAACGTGGCTATAAAGGATGAACTTGCTAACTTAAGCAAGGTTAACAAGATCCTTGAGGTACAAGTTGAGTCACTCAAGCAAAGTGGTTCTTCATCCTCTTCAAGCTCACCTTCTCAACATATAAAATCTGAAACTGTCATTGCTTGTACATGTGCTAAAAATAACACTAACTTAAAAGAAAAGCCAAACTTGACAAAGGACAAGTGTTCTTCTCAAAGTGGCATATTTGACAAGGAGAAGGTCAAGTATGCACGCAGTGCATACTCGGTCACAAGACCTCCTAATGTCAAATATGGCATTGGATATTCTTATGGTGAAAAGCAAAATGCAAGAAGCCACAAGAATAACAAGGAACGCATTGCATTTGTCAAGGGAAACTCTTCTCAAGTTGGAAAACAAGATAACCTTGATAAAATGAACATTGTTAACTCATATGGATAACAAATTTTATTTAGAACATTTTATGCTTCATATGTACTCATGAAAAGTAATCTTGCTAGAGTTTATGCTAAATATGTTGGGCCGCACCATGGGAACACCAAGTCTCATGTGTGGGTGCCCAAATCACTTGTGACTAACCTCAAAGGTCCCAAGCAAGCTTGGGTACCTAAGACCAAGGCATAATTTGTTTTTTTGCAGGCTTACTCATCTGGGGGAGCAAAATGGGTGCTATATAGTGGATGCACCAATCACATGACCGGAGAAAGAAGAATGTTTGTGGAATATGAGAAAAAATGAAGATCCAAGCGAAGGCATTTACTTTGGTGACAATAGTAAAGGAAGGGTGCTTTGTATCGGTAAAATTGCAATTTCATCACAACATACTCTTTCTCATGTTTTACAGGTCGACTCCTTGGATTATAACCTTTTGTCCATATCTCAATTATGTGACAAGGGTTATAATTGTTTATTCACATGAGGGTGTGACCGTCTCTAGAAGGAGGAATAACTTGGTTGCATTCAAGGGTCTGTGAAAGGGAAAACTTTATCTAGTTGAGTTCAACAAAGATAAAGCCGAACTTGACACATGCTTGATTGCAAAGACCGACATGGGTTGGCTGTGTTATAGACGGCTAGCACATGTTGGTATGAGGAATCTTTAAAAACTTCTAAATGCGATCACATATGTGGTTTAAAGGATGTTGTTTTTGAGAAAGATAGGCCTTGCAGAGCGTGCCAATCCGAGAAGCAAGTAGGAGCACCCCAAGCCGTGAAGAATGTCACGACTACAATGAGACCGCTCGAGCTCCTCCACATGGATCTATTCGGTCCAATTACTTACATAAGCATCAGCAGTAATAAATACGGTTTAGTCATTGTTGATGATTTTTCACGCTTCATGTGGGTTTCCATTTTGCATGATAAGACATAAACTCAAGGAACCCTCAAGAATTCAAGAATACCAAAATGAATTCTCATTGAAGATCAATAACATACGAAGTGCCAATGGGACAGAATTCATGAATACCCAAGTTTAGGAGTATCTAGACGAGGAAGGGATAAAGCACGAATTCTCAGCTCGATATTCTCCTCAACAAAACGGAGTAGCCGAAAGGAAGAACCAAACACTCATTGAGATGGCGAGGACAATGCTCGATGAAAACAAGACTTCAGACAAGTTTTTGGCTGAAGGAGTCAACACCGCCTGTCACGCCATAAACCGACTCTATCTTCATCGTCTGCTCAAGAAAACCTTGTATGAACTACTCATTGGTAACAAACCAAACATTTCTTACTTTTGAGTTTTTGTTTCAAAATGCTATATTCTCTACAAGAATCCTAGAGTTTCGATGTTCGCTTTGAATTCTGATGATAGTTTCTTACTTGGCTATGATTCGAACTCCTAAGCCTATCGTGTCTTCAACAAGGCCTTCGGACTTATTGAAGTAGCACGTGACTTAGTGTTCGATGAAACTAACGGCTCTCAAGAAGAGCAAGTTGATCAATGTGTGCTAGATCAAGAAGAAGCTCCATGCCAAGCATTGAGAAGAATGGCATTAGGTGATGTTCGACCAAAAGGGCCACCTCAAAATGTGAATGAAGATGAACCACAAGTAGAGGATAATGATAAGGGGGAGCTTCCACACACGATCAACCTCAAGACCATCAAAATAATCAAAACAGCAGTGAAGGCAACCATATAGAGGGAGACCAAGAAGAAGATGATAATATTGAAGATTCGAGACCACAGGTGCCACATCCAAGAGTACACCAAAGCATCCAAAGAGATCACCCCGTCAACAACATAATCGGTGACATCCAAAAGGCAGTAATAACTCGATCTTGCATAGCTAATTTTTGTAAACACTATTCCTTTATATATTCTTTGGGACCATACAGGGTTGAGGATGCATTAAAAGAACTCGATTGGGTGATGGCAATGCAAGAAGAATTGAACAACTTCAAAAGGAACGAAGTGTTGAAAGACCCAAATCCAACGTCGTCGGCACTAAATGGGTCTTCTGCAAAAAGCAAGACGAACATCGAGTGGTAACAAGGAACAAGGCATGACTTATGGCCAAAGGGTACTCATAAGTCGAAGGTTTGGATTTCGACGACACTTTTGCTCCCGTATCTAGGCTTGAATCGATTCTTATATTAATTGCATATGCTACACACCATGATTTCAAGCTTTATCAAATGGACATGCAAAGCGCCTTCCTCAGCAGACCAATCAAGGAGGAGGTGTACGTGGAGCAACCACCCGGTCTTGAAGATCAAGAGTACCCCGACTATGTGTACAAGCTAAATAAGGCTCTCTATGGCCTCAAACAAGCTCCTAGAGCTTGGTATGAGTGCCTTAGAGATTTTTTGATTGAAAATGGCTTCAAGATTGGTAAAGCTGATTACACTTGGTTTACTAAACACTTTGATGATGATCTCTTCGTTTGTCAAATATATGACAATATTATATTTGGTTCAACTAACAAATCCTTTTTTTCAAGAATTTAGTAATATTATGACAGATAGATTCGAGATGTCCATGATGGGAGAGTTGAGATACTTCTTGCGATTCCAAGTGAAGCAACAAAAGGACGGGACGTACATAAGACAAACAAAGTACACTCAATACATTCTAAAGAAGTTTGGAATGAACAAAGAAAAGCCCATAAAGACTCCCATGGCAACAAATGGACACTTGGATCTCAATGAAGACGGACCAAACGTGGATCAAAAGGTATATTGCTCCATGATTGGCTCTTTACTATATCTATGTGCATCTAGGCCAAACATTATGTTGAGTGTATGTTTGTGTGCAAGGTTTCAAGCCAATCCTAAGGAATGTCTTTTGACGGACGTTAAAAGGATCTTGAATAATTTAGTTCATACAGCCAACTTAGGCCTTTGGTATCCCAAAGATTCAAAATTCAATCTCATTGGATACTCCGATGCAGATTATGCCGGATGCAAGGTAGATAGAAAATGTACCTCCGATACTTGCCATTTCCAAGGTAGATCCCTAGTTTCTTGGTCCTCTAAGAAACAAATTTCCATTGCCTTATCCACGAATGAAGTAGAGTATGTTGCAGCCGGGAGTTGTTGTGCACAACTCATTTGGATGCGAAACTCTAAGGGATTACAGTTACAATATGAGCCGTATTCCACTCCTTTGTGATAATGAGAGTGCCATTAAAATTGCCCATAACCCTGTTGAGCACTCTAGAACCAAACACATAGACATCCGACATCACTTTTTGAGAGATCACTCAATGAAAGGAGACAGCCATTTCCCATGTTAACACTAAAAAACAACTAGCCGATATCTTCACCAAGCCACTTGATGAAAAACGCTTTTCTGAGCTATGAAATGAACTAAATATCCTTGATTCTCGGAACGTGGCTTGAAAACTTGCATACATATATGCCATCTTCAAAAGCATGTTGATTGTTTTGAAAAATCATCTCTCTTTATTTTCTCCAAAAAACTATGTTAATTACTTGATCTTCGTGAATTATGGTTATAGCTTGATTGGTGTATGTTTACTGAACATAATCATCAAGATTATTTGTGTGTCTTTACCCCATGTTTTCTTTTTAAGCACCTTCAAATATATACAAAAGGTCTATATTTCTTCCGTCCAGGTGACCACCGACTAGTCCGTGGTTACCCCGGACTAGTCCGCACACTACAGACTAGTCCGCTGAGTTTTCTGGTAGTCTGGACTGGTCCGCCGAGACCATGGACTAGTCCAATTTTTCAACTCCATAACCCTAATCTTCTTCCTCCTCACAACTACTCTCATGTTTTCTCTCTTCACTCGAGTGCTCCCAAGGTGATTTCGCAAAATCTCAATCAAATCCACTCAAGTTTCAGTGGGATTTGGTCTCCATTGCAAGGGGATCGAAGACCACAGACTAGTTCGCATCAACAACCACCTCAACGCCTCAAATCGAATGATTTTGTAAGTTCATCTCCAAACCCTAGAATCTTCGATTTTCTTTGTTCTTGCTCAAAAATCATAGCACTTCTGGCCAATACATGCTCTAGTGATGTGTTCCATTTACCCTAGAACACTTTTACATTGAGTAATATAAAATTTCAACAAGTTAGGTTTTGAACAGCCGTATAACGGACTAGTCCGTTCTCAGGGCAGACAAGTCTAGTATGCCTTGATCAAACACTAACTTATATCAATTCAATGCAACTCCTTGTCATCGTTACTCATCCATATCCTCTATATCTTCCTTGTCAGAATCATGTCAAATGAAAACATCTCCGACTTTGAAGCCGAGATGGATCAAGATGTGTTGCCGCGTGTCTCAGAGTCTCGCGCCAAAAAAAAATACAAGAGCATGCTGCCGAGCCCTCTCGCGCTCCACCTAGGGTGCGGCTGAAAGTTCTAGCTAAGAAACCTACCTCCATAGGGAAAGATGCGGCTGGTCCTAGCTCGGCGGCTCCACGCCAAACAAAGGGCAAAGGAAAGGGAATAGCTTCCGGCCCAATTGATCCTTTGGAGATGACTACACGACAATTGAATAGAAACTCCTCAAAAGAGAAGTTCAATGTCAAAGGGAGTGATGTAGCATGGAATCTCCGGAAGATTGATGTCTATAGCAGGGGCAAGAAGGCAACAAACCCAAGATTTTGGAGTCACATTCATGTGGACTACTACAGTACTGTGTACCTTTAGATGAAGACTCCAGTAGTCCACAACCAATCGATCGACTGAATCCGTTCTGGAAGAAAAAACTATGGTGCTTTTGATGAAGTGGTAGAGGCTGCAGAGAGGGATGGTCTGAAGGACTTGTTTGCTTTCAAATGCAACTGGAATGATGAAGTCATTGATCGTTTCTATGCAACTTGCTATTTTTCCAGCAATGAAGAAGAGAGGGTGACTTGGATGACTCATGGATACAATTACTTATGCTGAGTTTGCCAGGTTGCTGCACTTGAGGATACCGGCAGCGATGAAATTGTGATTCACAATATTGGTGTTTTGGAGAAGGATAAGATGGGATTTTTTTATGATACTCGCCTCATGTACACTCCTCCCTCAACCAAGACCATGAAGCCTTTCTTCATGGTTCTCAATAGAGTGCTCCAGAAGACAATTGCTCAAAGGATGGAGATGCCGGGAATGTCCAAGGTTACATGAGAACCTTGATTAAAGTGATTAGCAAGAAGAGGAAATTTGATATCTTTGACTACACCTGGAACGACATGGTAAACATCTCCTGCACCCCTAATCGCTCCTGTGGCTATGCACCATATATCGTGTTTATGATAGAGAAGGTAACAGGCATATAATTTGTGAAGGATGTTGAGCATACAACTTTAAGGCTTCAAAAACTGGAGATTGAGCCTCTTGGGTCTCCAGTCATCTCAGAGGACTCCGCCTCTGACTTATCGGAGCTTCCTCCTATTTTACCTTCGGAGCTTTCTTACTTTGGTGTTCGGGGGCATGACAAGTGGTTCCTCTCCTCCTCCTCCTTAGCCTGATGATGAAGATGACGAAAGGACTGATAGCGAGGAATGAGCTGGCGGCGATAAGTAGATCGCTCCTCTCCTTCTTTTTGGTGCCTTGATGCCAAAGGGGGAGAGATTGAGGGGGAGTCATAGGTTGTAGCTTTAGTTTGAGAGAGAGAGAGAGAGAGCTCTATTTGTGTTTTTGTTGCGACTATGTCATGCTTTTGGATTTGTAAAACTTTAATGATGCTCTCTCATGCTTTTTGGACATGTTGTGTGAAAAGATGAATATATTATGCTTATGATCAATGGTTTATGTTTAAAATTGATATGTATGCGCACACCTCCGATCGACATACGATGTATGGAGAGCACTTTGTGACTACCATGAAGGATCCAACACGATCAAGGAGGTAAAGCAGGATATGTTCAAAAAAGAATACATGCGCTTCAAGATGCAACCTGGTGAGTCCACTGATGACCTTTTTGCTCGCTTTAATAAAATTCTCAACAACTTGCGTAGTGTCAATGTTAAATTTTGAGATGCTAAAAATGTTAGACAATTGTTAAGTGCACTAGACATGTCAATTTGGGATATTAAAGTCACATCTAATGATGAGTCTACTATCATGAGTACACTTACATTGGATTTGCTATATTCTAAATTTAAAACTCATGAAATTGACATAATCTCACGTAAGAACCCCAACAAGTCTCTTGCATTTGTTTCTCAATGTGATATGTCTAGCTTCGGCCAATCTTCATCTGGCAATACACTTGCTTTGCTAGCTTCACTAACCATGGAACAGATTGAAGAATTTCCAGAAGAAGAGCTTGCGCCCATCTCTACTCGGTTCTCAAAGGCATTGCAAAATGTGAGAACTAGAAGGAGAGGAAGCTTCAGACCTCAACGATGCTTTAAATGTGGTAAAACAGAACACTTTCGTACATATTGCCCTAACTTTTCAGGTCCTTCTACCCGTAATGAAAAGCAGAATAAAGTCAAGTCCTCTTCTGTCAATACCAACAATAAGAAGAGTTTTACATGACGCAAACTGATAAACAATTTCATCATCGCACTTCAAGAACTTGGCTCAAGTGGTGTAGATATTGGAAGTGATAAAGATGAAGATGATCTAGCAAACTTGTGCTTCATGGCGAGCAAATCAAGACCAAGTATGGAGGATGCATAACAAAATAGTGACAATGAAGAGGTATGTCCTACTTGTGATGAAATGTGTGATGCTATTTCCCGTGCAACTGTTATTGTTAAGAAAAAGGACAAAAAGCTTAGGGACAATTCTGTTAAAATTAAGTCACTAGAATCTGAAATTAATCGTTTCAAACCTTGATTCCTAGTGATGATTCTTGTTCCTCATGCAATTTAATATGTGAACAATTGTCCTCCTTAAGAAATGCACACTCCTCCACTCTTGATAAACTTGAGTTAGAGATTGAAAAGAACAAAAAGCTTGCTGCACTTAATGATAGAAAATTAAAAGATGCTTCTTGTTCTACAATTGATTTTCATTGTTCTATCTGTAATGATCTTGAAAAGAAACTAAAAGATGCTATGAATGAAATTTCAATACTGAACAATGCTTTACGTGCTCATGAAGTTAAATATTGTTCTAAGTGCAAACTAAAAGAAAAACCTTCATGTGAAAACTGCCTAGAATTGTCTAAGAAACTTAATGAAATGAAATGGACACTAGAGTAGTTTTGTATTGGGAACAAAAACCTAAACTTGCTGCAATACATCCAAATCTTGTAATGATAAAACTAATTTAGGTTTTGATTCCCATGCTCATGCTAAAGAACATCATTAGGAAGTAGTTTGATTAAAATAGTTCTTAAAACAAAAGAGGTGGCTTTTAAATCTGCAGGAGTGTTGTCATATCTGGGTTCAAATAAAAATACCGCATGCTCATCTAGACATGAATACAAAGTTAAATTTCATTGTACCTATTGTGGTAGAGATGGTCATGTCATAGATTTTTGTTATAGACTAGCTAAAAACATTAAAAAAATGCAATCTAGATCTTATAACTCTCATGCAAAATTTGCTGCATATACTAAACCGAATGTCAGGAACATGGAACCTGCTGTTATGAGTCAAAAACACTCAAAGTTTACCTTCGGAGCTTTAGTTTTTACCTCTAGACCTTCTATTGTTACCTCTGGACCTTCTGTTTTTGCCTCCGGAGCTACTGATTTTCGTGTTACACAAGTAAAACCTTATAGGTCAGTAGTTAAGAACAAAAAAATCTCAAACTTTGACTCATAAACCTGCTGTATTATCTCAGCTGTCACGTGTTGTTCCTACTGGACGTCATGTGACTCGGTACTAGATTCCTAAATGGCTATTGACTAATCCCAGTATTGAGTCATCGACGTACTGTGCTTCTATGTACGTTACATGCTTGAGGCAAGAGAACATTTGGATTGTGGATTCAGGTTGCTCAGGCCACATGACCGAAAACAATGAATGGTTCTCCTCCCTCTCTTTTGTGTCACCTGTAGAGAATGTTACTTTTGCTGATAATTCTTCAACTCCTATAATTGCTAAGGGTCCGGTTATGGTAAATGATCACTACACTTTGAAATATGTGGCACTTGTCAAAATTTTTAAATACAACTTGCTTTTTGTTTCACAATTGCTAGATGAAAATTTGGAATTTATTTTCAATAAAAATTGCTGCAAAGTTGTAGATTCAAATAGTGAGCTTATTTTTAACATGTCTCGGTTTGGAAGAGTTTTTAACACTGATTTTCATATGTCTTCGTTTAAGCATAGGTGTCTAGTTAGTAATGATTCCAAAGACTTATATTTTTGGCATCGTAGACTTGGTCATGTAGGCTTTGATCATCTCACGTGTGTTAGTGCACTTGATCGCATACGTTGGCTACCTAAGCTGAAAAGGGACAAAGAAATTATGTGCTCTTCTTGTAGACATGCAAAGATGGTTGCAGGTTCACGTACTACTCTCACAATGATCATGAGAACTGAACCGGGTTAACTTTTGCACCTTGACACCGTAGGACCTTCATGTGTTCAATCCTTCGGAGGTAAATGGTATGTTCTTGTGATTGTTGATGATTATTCTAGATACTCTTTTGTTTACTTTATGGCATCTAAGAATGAAGCTTTTAGTCACTTTATAACTTTATTTCTTATATTATCAATTGATCATCCAAGATCTTTAAAAGCAATTAGAAGTGATAACAGGACTGAATTTAAAAATCAATCTTTTGATCACTTTTGCGCTGAAAATGGAATAGATCATCAATTTTCTTCACCATATGTACCTCAACAAATGGTGTTGTAGAAAGAAAGAACATAACCTTAGTTTAGATACTAGGACTATGCTTGACAAAAATCAAACTCATAGAAAATTTTCGGCTGTGGCAATTGCAACCACTTGTTATGTCTCAAATCATGTTTTCTTGCGTGCTAAGCTAGGTAAAACACCATATGAGCTTCTGTTTGGACATAGGCCTAGTGTTACACACTTTTGGATCTTTGGTTGCAAATGCTTTGTTGAGAAATATGGTAATCTTGATAAATTTGAACCTAGATCCATTGATGGCATGTTTTTTGGTTATCCATCTCATACTAGAGGCTACCGTGTGCTTTTACTTGACACTAACAAAATTGTGGAGACTTGTGAGGTGTCTTTTGATGAAGCTAGCCCAGGTACTAGCTCAAACATTGTAGGTCCGGATCCATATCCTCAGGGGGGGGGGTATTTTCGAAGAAGAAGAAGAAGAGTCGGTGATATTGCCTGATAGTTCCAAAGCTGACACATGTCTAGCTCCAAACTTTGAACAAGCTCCAACTACCATCTCTACTGGTCCTAAACGTCCACAAGCCACAAGCTAACCAATCTGCGATGAACCTGATGAAGCAGAAGCTTGTGAGACATCTGTTCCCCTATGGATTTACAAGAATCATCCCCCGCAATAGATAATTGGGAGCTTGCATGAACGAGTTACGAGATCTAGGTTTTTTGACCCCAATTCTCATGCTCATTCTACTTTTGTTGCTTCTTTTGAACCCAAAGATATATCACACGCACTCACTAATGAATCTTGGATTATTGCCGTGCAAGAAGAGTTAGAAAATTTTGAAAGAAATAATGTTTGGAAATATGTACCTCCACCTCAAGATCACACTTTAAATTGGAACTAAATGGGTGTTTAAAACAATCAAAGTGAGGATGGGGTTGTGATTAAGAATAAGGCTAGATTGGTTGCTCAACATTTCACACAAATTGAAGGTCTAGATTTTAATGAAATTTTTGCTCCTGTTGCTAGATTAGAAGCCATAAGAATTTTGTTAGCTTTTGCTGCATCTAAAGGTTTCAAGTTATATCAAATGGATGTAAAAAGTTCATTTCTTAATGGCTACATAGATGAGGAGGTTTATGTCCAGCAACCACCTGGTTTTGAAAATCCTGATTTTCCTAATGATGTTTTCAAACTAACTAAATCCCTGTATGGTCTAAAACAAGCTCCTAGAGCATGGTATGGTAGGTTAAAAACATTCTTACTTGAAAAGTGGTTTACCATGGGCAAGGTTTATAAAACTCTTTTTGTGCTTAAGAATGGCAATGACTCATTATTCGTTCAAGTGTATGTGGATGATATTATCTTTGGTTGTGCTTCTCATGATCTTGTGTCCAAGTTTTCAGCAATGATGAGTTCAGAATTTGAAGTGAGTATGATGGGTGAACTCACTTACTTTTGGGGGGTGCAAATCAAGCAAGCCAAGGAAGGTACCTTAGTGCATCAAATGAAGCATACAAGGGGCCTTCTCAGGCGCTTCAACATGGACAAAAGCAAGCCCCTTCGGACACCAATGGGAACAACATCAACACTTGAACTTGATGAAGACAGTGAACCCGTGGATCAAAAAGAATATAGAAGCATGATCGGATCACTTTTGTACCTCGTGGCATCAAGACTGGACATATAATTCAGCGTATGTCTTTGTGCACGGCTTCAAGCTTCCCCACGTTCTTCACATCGTCAAGCCATCAAAAGAATTCTCAGGTACTTACATGGAACTCAAGAATTTGGCATTTTTCTTCCTTCTTACTCAATCGTTATTTTGAAAGCTTTTTTGAATGTTGATTTTGGAGGTTGTAGGATTGATAGGAAAAGTACTTCCGGTGCTTGTCATTTTCTTGGTAATTCACTTGTTGCTTGGTCCTCTAGAAAACAAAGTTCAGTTGCACAATCCACAGCTGAATCTGAATATGTAGCTGCTGCTAGTGCTTGCTCACAAATTCTTTGAATTGTTCAAACACTTAAGGACTATGGCGTTGATCTAGATAGTGTTCCATTATTTTGTGATAACACTAGTGACATTTGAATTGCTAAAAACCCCGTGCAACATTCTAGAACTAATCACATTGACATTAGGTATCACTTTCTCTGTGATAATGTTAAAAAAGGAAACATTGTGCTTCACCATGTAGATACCGAACAACAGTTGGCTGACATTTTTACAAAACCTTTGGATTTCACTCGTTTTTTGTTACATTCGTAGTGAAATAGGGGTTATGCATCCTCATGGCTTAAATTGAGGGGGAGCTTTCAGATTTGGGATCTGAATTTAAAAATAATATGAGCATAATATTTCATACATATATGACTTTGTGATTCCATTTAGATGCTGAAAGTTCTTACTACATTACTCGTGCTATACATTTTGTAGTTTTTTCCATGACTAGTAATTGAAATAATTACTTACACTAAATCTAGTCATGATCGAACTTTCTTCCTGTTTTGAACCTATTGCATGCTCACAAGTTCTTTTAAAAGAAAATGAAGTAAGCAACTCACATGTTGAGTTTTTATGTTCAAATGAAGAAATGAGAAAAGAGCAGGAGAATATGCATGCATCACACTTCTTCTTTTGAGATGGCTTATCATTGCACTTAGACATGAACTTGGAAGAAGTTGTGTATGACTAAAACCATGTCCTTAAGCTTCTGATTGTCAAATGACATAGGCTTGGCTTGGTTGGTTAGAATTAGGCAGACGCGGCATATAATCTCTTGCAAATGTCATATGTTAAAAATTTGTGCTTTAAAGAAAATAAAATTGCAGCAACAAGTGTCATCCTTTCAGGTCTTGAAATAGTTAAGTTTGTGAGACCATGACTTGCTAAAATTGAAAATTACATTTGATCTCTAGCATGGCGTACACTACTTTATGTATCTCATTGTTGTGATAGTGTAAGCTACTTGATAATATGACTTGGATGAGCTTTTTTTATATGTATATTTTATAATGTCCTCATAACAAATTAAAATTTCTCTTTTGTACCTTGTTGAATACATTGTCAAAGGCGGAGAAGTATGCAAGGGGGATAAATATGTATAGGAGGAGAAATTTATTTCTATCTCATTTGATTTTCAAAAAGGAGGAGAAATTATTTTCAAAACTTTTCATGTGAATAAGCCAATGTTCGGATTTTAAGTGGTGTTGCCAATGCATTCACCAAGGGTGAATTGTGAGACCTATGTGTGTTGAATACATTGGCTTGTGTTGAATAAATTGGTTTTGATGATAAAAGTTTTGAATACTACCAAAACACCTTTCTAACAATGTCCGACAATAGATCCAGCTTGTTTTGGATTGCTCCGGTGCTAGGTCCAGCTTGCTTTGGTAAGCTCCAGCGCTAGGTCTGACTAGCTTTGGTAAGCTCCAGCGCTAGGTCCGTCTAGCTTTGGTAAGCTCCGGTTCAAGGTCCGGTTAGCTTTGGTAAGGTCCAGTGCTTGATCGGAGTGGTTATGCTTTTATTTTGAAACATTTCAAACTTGTTTTACATCTATGGAAAGTTTGCTTAGTATTATTTTCCTAAGTTTTTGGTGTGTTTTGGTGGTTATTGTTGTTATCAATTTGCTATGGTTTGCAACATGCTTGTGTGAGGTGCTCACGTAAGGTGTTGTGGTTATCGGAACTAACTAGAGTCAAGTCAAGGACTTGTGCTCGGAAGTATTGGTTGTTTATTCATGTGAAGGTGTTGCTTGAGTTAAATACATGGCTGGTGGCGGGATCTATTGAACTGGTCTTAGGGATAAGATGAGGTTCAACAACTAAGTTCGGGAGGAATTGTGGTTGAGTTGATCGGAAGGTTATGCAGCATGTTTGAATCAAGAACAATGCATATGAAGGTATTGTGGACGTTCTTGGAAGATATTTGCACTTGTGAAAGGAGTGCATGGATGTATCTACATGGTTCATAGGCGTGATGAAAAGATGTGGACATGAAGAATTGGTTGCAAAGGTCCAATCGACTAGGTTATGGACTTAGGCTGCGACTGATTCGTGTTTGACTCGAATATGGAATGTTTTGAGTTGGTTATGATAGGATTTCGTGTGGGTCAAAAATTTGAGTTGTTTTAGGAATGTGGGATACGTTCCTAAGGTATAGAAGAGTCTTGATCAGTTATGGAAAGTTTCAATTCGTGAATTGAGTAGGATTAGAGTCCTTGTTAGGTTTGGGTTGGTCTAAGGGCTGGTTATATAAGCAAGGGAGGCCAGAGCTCATGGTACACGACTTTGGGGCTGTTCCTTGTAAGTTTTTATCAATAAAATTTGTATTCTAAAGGAGCTTTTGTGCCTTGCTTGTCCGACTTGTTTTCTTCAAGTCTTTCTCGTCAAGTTTCTGCAGAGCACTACCTTGCTTAGGTGATTTTATCATAACTCGAGTTTTAAAGATCCGATTGACATGATTCTTTTTGCATTATCTTCACAACTTTATTTTCTATAATCTATAAAAATTTCACGGTCATTGGATTTTTTGTTTTGGATCCACACGAGTTACTTTGCAGTATTCCGGAACTGCTTTTCTTGGGTAAAACAGATTGACCTTTGTTTGATCTTTCAGTCGTAGCTAGAATTTTTCTCGATGGATTTTCGTGATTCTTGTTGTGACATCTTCATAACTTGATTCTCCACAATCTCTACTTGTTTAGTTACAATTGATCACATTTAGATTAGTTACGCACACGATTTCTTTAACAGATTATTTTTCTGCCGATGGATTTTTTGTTGCTTTAGCTGAAAAGTTTTAATCTACCATTCACTCCCCCTCTGGTAGCTTTACACGTGCTCTTCGATCCTACAACCCCGTGAGACGGGGTGTAGCGGTTGTGCCTGGCACTGGGGTGCGTGGAGGTGAGCACTTCGTGGTGCCTTCCTGAACGTTGGCTCAAAGTCTTAGTTTTGGTCAAACCCAAGTGAAAATCCTTTTCGAGGGCAAACCATAGGTTTAGGCCGAACTTGTTCGGTTTCCAATTCAGACTAGTCCGTTTGCGCCGGTCTTGTCCGTTTTGGGACGGACCAAGAGATGCTTTGTGAGTTCGGACTTGTCCGTTTGGGGACGGACTAGTCTGTTTGACACTTGGTGAGAGTTTTCGAGGATAAGTCTCAGAAGGCCGGAGTTGTCTGCCCCAGTGGCCGGACTAGTCCAGGCCTACCACACTTGTCCGTTTTCACACGAACCAAGAGGTAATGTGTGACTTTGGACTAGCCCTTTTGTGAGCCTGACTAGTCCGTTGTGGTGTGAGAAGAAAGCTTCTGGGACTAATTCTCGGAGACTGGACTTGTCCGCCCCTGTGGCCAGACTTGTCCATTTTGATATGGAACAAGAGGTTATGTCTGAGTTTGGACTAGTCTGTGTTTGGGCAAACTAGTCCGATTTGCCATGACCGTATGAAATTCAAACATTGGCGGGTATAGAGCACTTTTGCAGAAGTGTGACGTCGAGTGGACCCAGTAGGACGGACTAGTCTGGGGTCCTGGCCGGACTAGTCCGCACTTTAGTTAGTGCCAACGGTTGGCTATCGAGACACCTATAAAAAGGGATCCTCCGACCTTCATTCCAACTCTTTTTAACCCTAGCGCCACCAAAAGCATCCTAGAACCTTCCAAAACCTTCTCACCTGCGTACTTGCCCTCTAAAACTAAATCTTGAGTGGATTAGGGTTTGGGATAAGGAGGAATGAAGAACTTCGTGCTTTGGCTCTCTGTTTGATCTCTTGCACTTGGTGTTGCATCTTTGTGACTTGTGGCTGTTGAGATTTGTGTTTTTGTTTCTCTTGATCACTTGGGGGAAGCCCCAAGAACATTGCAGTTGTCCCTTGTGATATAGTGAAAACAAAGTTGTCCTCGGGACGACCTGGAGAGGGAAGGGTTGAGCAACCCGCCCTTCATCGGCTCCTCAACGAGGACGTAGGTTCCTGTGTGGAACCGAACCTCGTGATAAACACCGTGTCTCTCTTGTCGCTTTATTTTCTCATTGATCATTAGAATTCCTTCTATCGTTTATCTTGTTCATCTTGTTCATCATCATAATCTTGAAATCTAATGTTTCGTACTTGTCAATCCAAGATGTATTATGTTTCTAGTTAGTGCATCTACTTTTTGTTCAATTAAAATCCAATAAAAATCAATTTTTTAGGGTTTTACTGTGCACTGCCTGGACTGTCTGCCCCTGAGCCAGACCAGTCCGACCCCTTGAATTTAATCTTGTTTTATAAGTCATTTCACCTATTCACCCCCCTCTAGGCAAATTTCAGTTGGTATCAAAGCAAGTCTCTCCACCAAGAGTCTAACCACTAGGAGAGAAGATGACAAGAAAGGGTGAAAACGAGAATCCGGTGATCATTGACGGTGATGGTACACATGTCAAGACAAATAATGTTGATGTTTTGAATGATGATCCCAACGATAATGAGGAAGTCTGCCAACTCAAAGCTAGGTATTCCCAAGAAGGAGATCAAGGACTTCTATGTGAGTAGTCAACAAGACCACCCGATATCATTTCAATTATGAGCGTTTAACTTTTAACAACTAGTACTTGTCTATTTCCATGGGGAAGCCTCCTCAATTTGATGAAAATGATTACACAATGTGGAAGCATAACATGAATATGCACCTAATTTCCTTAAACCCTAGGTTGTGGCAAATTGTGTTGATAGGTGTACATCTTTCAAAAAAATGAGGAGGACATCACTCTGTAGCAAGCTTTCCTACTCCACCGCAATGCTCAAGCGATTGTTGTAATCACCTCCTCCTTGACTCAAGAGGAATTCAATCGAGTTGATGGATTAGAGGTGGCCAAGGACATTTGGGACACACTCAAGATGGCGCATGAAGGGAATCGAGTCATGCGGGAGGCGAAGATTGAGATGATCGAAGGAGAGCTTGAGAGGTTTACCATCATGGATAGTGAGACCCCCAAGATGTCTACAACTGCCTCAAGGTCCTTGTCGAAGTGTGCTAATGACACTTTCCCCAGTACTACTAAGAGGTAGTCCGTGGAGGTTCTTTTTCGAAAGGGCGTAAACTCAAAAAATTCAGAACAAGGTGAACACGAGCATTTTTACTTGGTTCGAGCCGCCTCAGCATAATACCCTACTCCACAGGGGTGTGTTGTATTAAGTGTTTGTGTAATAGTGCGTGTGTGCTTGGGTATTGTCGGTACACTATGGACCAGGTACCCTCACCTAACAGAAAGTGAATGTAGCCTAGAGGGGAGGGTGAATAGGCTTTTTGAACTTTTGTGGATCCCTGAAACACTTAACAAATTTATCAAATACAGAGAGATCGGACTAGTACGGTACTGTGCGGACTAGTACGGTATGCGCGGACTAGAAAGATCAAGATTGTTTAGTAATTTCACTTCTAGTACCCTATGCAGCGGAAAGTAATTTGCAACTTGGATGTATTACGACAATGAAAAATTGTATGGCAAAGATCAAATTTAGTTTCGATGATTCAACGTCAATTACACAAGATTATGTAAACCCTAGAATATGATGAACGATGAAACAAAAGTGTGCGAGACAAGATTTTTATCCCGTGGTTCGATTCCCAAGGAGGAAACCTACATCCACGTTGAAGAGTCCACGGAGGACCGGGTCTTCACCAACCCTACCCTCGTCGAATCCCCACGGAGGCCGATTCTCTTCCACTAATCATAAAGGGGCAAATAGCTCATCAAGGGGCCTTCTCCCAAGTTGAGGGATCCCCAAGAATTACAATGAAGAACACCACCAAACACACTCGAAAGATATACAATAAACAACAAGGGTGTCTAAGAGATCAAACTCAAGAGCTCAAGATCGTGTGGAACAAGTCTCTCCTTTTATCAATTGCTAATCCTCAAAGATTTGATCCTTTTCGGGTAAGAATGTTTGGAGAGAAGTGTACTTTGGGCTCTTGGAAGGTGTGACGGCGCAGAGAGTCGAAAGTTATTGATGTATGGCCATACACCTTTATTAATACTAGGGTTTCCAAAAGTTACCATTAGGGTTTCCGATGTCCGGACTAGTCTGGTGTGGACTCCGGACTAGGGGTGTCAACGGGCTGGGTTCGGGTCGGGTAGAGCAAATACCAGACCCGGACTGAAACTGCCCGCGGGTAAAATTTCGTTCCCGTAGCCGTACCGCAGATAAAATTGCATACCTGTACCCGTACCTGACGGGTTTCGGGCAGTTTTTGGGTACCCGTCGGGTATGACCAAACATAACAAAAGAATCCATAAATCATAATTTAAATGTTGAACAGCTTAAATAACATATCAAATTTCAATTTTCAGCAGCTAATTCAACCATACGACATACAGCATACAAACAAACACCATTCGCCTTCACTACAGATCTTAGGAATTAATTAAGCTATTTCAAGGAGGAAGAAGCTAACTGCAACCATAATAATTCATTCAAATGCGTCTTCAAATGAGGGTACTAGAAGAGGTGATAGGGTTTGTTTAGTGGGCCGAGTTATATTTCTTGGGCCTGGATTTAAGAAATCAGGTAACCCATCGGATACCCGTGGGTAACAAATCATACCCGTACCCGTACCCGAAATATGTCGGGTCGGGTCGGGTACGGGTTGTACCCACGGGTAAAAAAACATACCCGTATCCATCAGGTACAATACCCGACGGGTACCTGTACCCATGGGTACAATTGCCATCACTACTCCGGACTAGTCCGGTGTGCAACATGTGGAAAACCCTAAGTGTTGAGATATACTGGACTAGTCCGTTATCAGTGCAAACTAGTCCATTTTTAGTCAGAAACTTTTTGGGCTAGTCTGGTTGATATCGGACTAGTCCGGTGCGGTGAACACCATGAAGAACTGAGGACAAGTCTGCACTTGGAGGGACTTGTCCGATTTTAGTAACAGAGTTTTCGGACTAGTCCGGCAGATATCGGACTTGTCCGGTGTAGTGAAAAATTGTGGAGCTAAGGACAAATTCGTGCTTGGAGGACATGTCCGATTCTAGTAAAAGGATTATCAGACTAGTCCTATGTATATCGGACTTGTCCATTTTTGTGCAGATGTGAAGTGCTGAGGACTAGTCCGCACTAGGAGAGACTACTCCGATCTTAGTCAAAAAGATATCGGACTAGTCCGGTTTTCCTGTGAATTGTACAGTAAGCTGAATTATTTATTCACTTCAACTCTTGGGGTGTGTTTCTCCGACACACTCCATACAAAATAATCTAATCTTTTCATGTATTGAGCTCTTTTCCCTTTAGATCCTCATTCTCCTTCCTTTTTGCGCTTTCTTCCTAAATTTTTTAAAACCTGCGCTCATCTCAACAATTTTGTTAGGATCTCATTTGTTTGTCATAAATCAACCAAAACCCACAAGAGGTGCCTAGATGCACTTTCAATCTCCCCCTTTTGGTGATTGATGAAAACCAATTGAGATTTACACAAATATGATAAAAGTTCAGATTTACATAAAGTGTGCACATATGAGCTTTGAGCAAAATAGATAATGTAGACATAAGACATATGTGCAACACGGTCAAGTCGCTCTTAGTTAGTCCTTGGATTATCATGTTGCGGGCTTTGTTGTTGTTGTCGACATCTCTTAGGTTTGTCGCCGTGACTTGATCGTTTGGCGGCACATCGTAAGGCTTGTACACTTTTTCCCATATCGCGAAGCCTTGTGCCTGGATAAAAGCTTCCATGTGTGCCTTCCAAACCTGAAAATAATTACCAACAATCACACAAGGTTTTGCCGAGTATTTCTCCATGAGGATTAGTCAAAAACACGTGTGAATCACATAGATTAGAGCACCGTGGCTCTGATACCAATTGTAGGATCGAAGAGCACGTGTAAAGCTACTAGAGGGGGATCAATGGTAGATTAAAACTTTTCAGCGGAAGCAACAAAAAATCACTCGGTAGAAAAACAATCTGTTAAAGAAGTCATGTGTGAGACTAATCTAAAGGTGATCACCTGAAACTAAAAAAGTATATATTGTGGAGAATCAAGTTACAAAGACATCACAACAAGAATCACGAAAATCCGTTGAGCAAAACTCAAGATATGATCAAAAGATCAAACATAGGTTGATCTGTTTTACCCAAGAAAAACAGTTCTGGAATACTGCAAAGAAACTCGTGTAGATCCAAAACCGCAAATCCAATGGCCGTGCAATTTTCACAGATTATAGAAAATCAAGTGTTGAGGAGAACCCAAAAAGAAACACATCAATCAGATATGTAAAACTCGAGTTATGATAAAACCACCGAAGCAAGGTAGTGCTGTGCAGAAACTCGACAAGAAAGACTTAAAGAAAACAAGTCGGATGAACAAGGCACAAAAGCTCATTTAGACTACAAATTTTATTTATCAAAACTTACAAGGAACATCTCCAAGGTCATGCACCATGAGCTTTGGCCTCTCTTGCTTATATAACTAGCCCTTAGGCCAACCCAAACCTATCTAGGACTCTAATCCTACTCAATTCACGAATTGAAACTTTCCATAACTACTCAAGACTCTTCTATACGCAGATAGAAGCAATATTAAGACTTCCAAACCCCTTAGGAACATATCCCACATTCATAAAACAACTCAAATTCGTGACCCACACAAAATCCTATCATAACAAACTCAAAACTTTCCATATTTGAGTCAAACACGACTCAGCCGCAGCCTGAGTCCATAACCTAGTCGATTGGACCTTTCTGACCAATTCTTTACTCCCACATCCCTTCATCACGCCTTGGAACCATGTAGCTACATCCATGCACTCCTTGCACACGTTTAAACTTCTTCCAACAACGTCCACAATACCTTCATATGCATTATTCTTGAATCAAACATGTTGCGCAACCTCCCGATCAACTCAATCACAATTCCTCCCGAGCTTTGTTGTTGAACCTCATATTCTCGCTAAGACTAGTTAGATGGATCCCGTCACCAGCCATGTCTTGAACTCAAGCAAGACCTGCACATGAATAAACAACCAATACTTCCGAGCACAAATCCTCGACTTGACTCTAGTTAGTTCCGATAACCACGCCACCTTGCGTGAGCACCTCACATAAGCATGTTGCAAACCATAGCAAATTGATAACAACAATAACCACTAAAACACACCAAAAACTTAGTAAGAGAATACTAAGCAAACTTTCTATAGATGTAAAACAAGTTCGAAATATTTGGAAGTAAACAGAACTACCGCGATCAAGCACCGGACCTTGCCAAAGCTAAATGGACCTTGAACGGAGCATACCAAAGCTATTCGGACCTAGCGCCGGAGCTTACCAAAGCTATTCGGACCTAGCGTCGAATCTAACCAAAGCTAGTAGGATCTAGCGCCGGAACTATCCAAAACAAGCCGGACCTATCGCCAGACCTTGTTAGAAAGGTGTTTTGCTAGTATTCAAAGCTTTTATCGTCAAAACAAATGTATTCAACACAAGCCAATGTATTCAGCACACATAGGTCTCACAGGGGTAGGCGGCTCTGTCACACCTGGTAAAAAGAAGACAACCAGATGCTTTCCACATGTATGCCAGGATCAGTTCAACTCATACATGTGTAGACGAAAGTGAAATACCAAATATAATACCATGTTCGAGTACATCACCTTATTACATAAATGACCATCAAGGTCTAAAATAAAAGTACACAAACAGCGGGAAAACATAACAAGGGCTCCAAACACAGGCGTTGCACGGGGGAGCGCTAGCCTAGAACATTCTTCGGGGTCTCTGTAGAAGTCCTGGTTCTCCACCTCTGCGTCTTCGAAGACTGGGGGGAAAAATATGCAACTAACAAGTTTGAGTACCAACAGTACTCGCAAGTGGGAAGTTATGACATGTGTGGTTCACAGCAAGGAAGGCAAATAATAGGTAAGCACTATAGCGGTTACAACCTACTCTTACATGTTATTAAGCACCTACATCTAGGTGAATCCCCAACCAATAACCCAAAGATTAATCCAGGTGGGACCAAACCCAAACCAACCATTTAGTAACCATGTGCTAATTATGAATTCGGTTTCCAAGCCGCTCGTGTCTGTGAGCACGGCTGTCTAGATAGTTTAACATAACTCTGTAGAGTGTGTATCCTTTACCCACAGTTCGTGATTTCGTCCCCTGTCGCCAGGTGGACTAAGGTAAACCTCCCTGATGCCCGTGGTAGCTAACCACAATTACACACTTCCGTAGGTGTGTGGCCAGGAGTTCACTATGAGGTGTTTCCGATGGTTCTCCCTACTTGCAATGGGTACTCTATGGTTTCACCGCTCCGGCACCTGGAGTCTATTTTCCCTCCGCCAGGAGAAGCCCCCTCTTGAGCCATGCGGATCCCAAGGCAAAACCCATTCTCCGCCCGTTCAATTACCTATGCTACATCGGGAGAGACCAAATTACTAAACCAAGTTGTCCCATATACAATTATGTGGTGATACTAAATGGCTTAGCAACTTCTTCCATAAACAAGTCCTTAGAATCCGATAGGTGTCAAACCCCAAACCAAGGTCTTGTGCACGAATGCACCAATCCATACAAAACCCCCTATCAGATTCCTAACTACTAAATTCCATTATAGCCAATCAATTCATGTATCATAATACATCAAATGAAATCTTGTAGAATAATAGATCATATTTCAAATTAAGCATGGCTAAGCGTAAACTAATTTTTAATAGTAAAACACCCAAACCATGTTGACAATGAATATTGTGGAAAATTTAGGAAAACATAACATAGGATTCATATTTTAATTTAGCATGCAACTAACTAAAACACAACAAAAAGGGTGCAAGATGGTCAAGGAACTTGCCTCCAAATTGTGCCTCGGGGTCGACGGGAAACTGTTGCTCTTAAAGGTTAAAGGTGGGTTCTGGCCCCGACTCTAAAATACGACGATGTACGAAAAATAACATACAATAAGAACATAATAAAATGCACATAATAAAGTTAAATGAAATTTATTGAGTAAAACATATTTTTATAGATTTTTATACCATTTTTATATTTATTAGAACCCTAAAATTATTTTCTAGAAATTTTATCCTTCAAAATAAGCCTAAAATAGATTTATAATAAATAATATAAATTTTACAATTTTTACATTATTTTTACTAATTATTTCTATGTGCAAAACAATTTTTATGAACTAAATATACTTAAAAGTATTTTTATGACCATTTTAGCAATTTAAATGAATTAATAAAAATAATACAGAAATGAAAATAAATAAAACATATTTAAATCTGTTTTTATAATTATTTTATACAAATTAAGGACTTTTGTTTAATTTCTAGAACTAATAGGGGATTTTTTGTAAAAAAAGAACTATTCCAGAGGTTAAAATAATTTTTATTAAGTCTGGGGTTTATTCTACAATTTTCCAAAATTTATTTGCTATTTTATAATTCTCCAGGGGCTTTAAAACATTTTTTATTAATTTAACCAGTATTTTACTAATTTTTAGAAAGTCCAGGGGCTAGTTTGACATTTCTAGGGGCTAGATTCTAGTTCCACAGAAACTCAGGGGGTAGCCCGCAAGTTTCCAGGGGCTTGGGCGCAAAATAGGCGACGGGAGAAATTATTTGAACGTGGGCCATTGAATTTAAAATGGATGGCCCAGATTTTATTCACCGAAGGGGTACGGGGGTTCTAATCTTGACCGTTGAAACATAATGGACGACGATCATTGAGCCACGTCGCCCCAATTAGGGTCGGGCGGCGGTGCGCGGCGGCGACAACGCGCGCGCGGCGGCGGGCTCGCCGGAGAAGTCCAATAACGCGCCACAGAGGCCACGGGGTACATCCAAATAGCGCAAAATGAAGAGGGAAGCAAGGGGGTCTCACCGAGACTTGTCGCGAGGCTGGAAATTGGTCGGAGGTGGGTCGACGACGGTGAACGGCGGCGGTGCTCCTCGGTGCCCGACGAATCAGCGACGCAGAGGCAATATCCCCCAACGAAGTTGTCTGGCAAACTCCTGGGGATGCGGCAAAGGTGTTAGACAAGGTGGCGTGGATGGAGATTGAAAGAACCGACGGGAACGCGATCGCCAACACTGACCTCGATGGCGGCTAGGGTTTGAGTGTGTCGGGGTGAGGAAATTGAGGGGGAATTGGCGGGTATTTATAGGGTTTCGGTGTGGAAACGGCTGACGCCATCATAGGGCACTAGCCTGTGCTTGATTGCGGAGAAATGGACGGCATTGATAAGGGGGAATGGGGGCGGCGTCGTGCGCGTACGTTACGGAAAGTGGCGTGGGCGCGAGGAAGACAGAGCCGACATGCGGGCCCGGCTGGTCAGCGGAAGGGAGGAGAGAGAGGGGCGCGGTTGAGGGCTGACGTGCGGGGCCGGGTGACAGAGAGAGGGAGGGGAGAGGAGGCGCGGGCCGGCGGGGAGAGGGAGTTGGGCCGGATTGGGGAATTCGGCCCAGGGGCGATTTTTCCTTTTTCTTTTCTTTTTCTTTTTCTTTTCTGTTTTCTTTTTCTCCTCTTTTATGATATGAATTTTTAATCTGAATTTCTAGCAATTTTCTATTTTCAAAATTTCACACCAACAATCAAACATGATGCAACTTGCCTTATATAAATTTTATTCCCAAGAAAATGATTTTATTCTTGAAAAATTCATTTTACAAAATTTTTTTCCTCTCTAAAATAGTGGGTGTTACAGGCTCTTCCGCGCACGATGGGGGGGGGGGGGGGGGGGCATCCTAACAGTGGAGGTGGTAGATCCCAGAGGTGGATCAGCCGGCACCATCATCGCGCGGAGGACAAATGGCTTGGCGGATCAATCTCCCGAGACAGTGTGGAGGCAGATCGATCTGTCGGGGCCAGTCCATTCAAAGGAGGCAATGGGGTCGAGAAAGGGGGTGGGAGACGGATCGATCTGGGCGGTGGAGAGGGGTATCATGGGGTGGGGAGATTGACCGATCTGTGGGGGACGGGAGGCGGATCGACCTGTGCAGGATGGGGATGGGAGATATCGGGGGCAGCAGGAAGTCTGCCGACCGGAGATGGGATGGGTTTTTGGGCTTAAATCATAGAGTTAACCAGATGTTGAATCACATAAATTAGTCCAAGACAACAAATATAAACATATATCTTTGTATTTTTATTGTTTTATAAGCTACAGTACGTAATGCCTAGGCAGCGCCTAAGCACGCTTAGGCGCTACGCGGAGGGTTACCTAGCGCCTTTCTGGCCCCTGCTTTGAGCCCTCTTTTATGATCTCAATGCACTTGATACACACACCCTCACACATACTAGGATAGTCTAAATTCAACTTATAAGAAATCCTAATTTCTACTCTTGAGTCTTTGATCCCCGCTTCAATCTTTTCCATTTTGGAGGGTAATGCGTCCATTTCAATTTCACACGTGTGCTTAAGATCAACTAAGCTCATTAGTCTCACTACAGGAAACGCTGATACTTACTTCGGCCAGGTTAATTTACATCGGCTGGCCGACGTAATTTAATTGACTTACATCGGCTGTAGAAAACCGACGTAAGTAATTTAACCTACGTCGGCTGCCGACGTAAGTAACTAGCCCGACAACAGTTAATGATCCCTTACGTCGGCTCGGAAAACAAGCCGACGTAAATAAGTGGGCCGACGTAAATAAGCCTTAACTTACGTCGGCTAATAAGATGGCCGTCGTAAGTTAGGTCGACCAACGTAAGTTCAATATTTGGCCGACGTAAGTTACGTATTTTAACCTACCCCATGCACGCCTTCTCTTTTCTTCCTTACCCGCTGCTTTCTCTTCTCCCCGCCGCCTGCTCCCGACGCCGCTGCTCCCCGTCGCCGTGCCGCTGCGCCGCCACCAGGTATCCTCCCCTCCCCCCCTCTCCCCGTCGACCACCGGCCCGGCTCCCCCGCCCCCTCCCTTAGCTAATGCCGACCTGCCCTCCCTCCCCGATCACCGCCGTCCGGCCCTCCCTCCCCCTCCACCTCCCCTACACGGCCGAGCACAGCCCCCTCCCCCTCCCCTCCCCGGCCCCCTCCCCCTCCCCCTCCACCTCCCATCTCCGACCCCCCCCTCCCCCTACCCTCCCTGGCCGACGGCCACCCTACCTCCCCCTCACCTCCCCGACCCCCCTCCTCTACACAGACCCCCCCACCCCCAACCCATCCCCAGTAGAACAGACCCCCCCCCCCCACCCCCTCCACAGACCCCCACCCCCCACCCACCCACCCCACACCCCCTCCACATTGAAATTTGAATTTAATTGAATTGCTACATTTAAATTTGATTTGAATTGAATTGAACTGAATTGTTCAATTTTGAAATTGAATTGAATTGAATTGTTTAAATTATGCTTAAATTACTTAATGGTTTATTTAATTATTCTTAATTAGTTAATTTGCTTACTTTAGATTATGTTTATTTAATTATGCTTAAGTGATTAAGTTGCTTAGTTGTGCTTAATTTGCTTAGTGTAGATTATGCTTAATTAGTGTAGTGTAGATTATGCTTAATTAGTTTATGTTGAGAGTGGCGTCGAGGGCGACTGTCTGTTGGGGCACTTAGGTTCTGTCGTGGCTATAGATGGCCAATGGGCTGTGCTGGGCCAGCCCAGCTCGAGCCCGGCCGGTCTCGTGTATGAAAACATTATGCCCGGCGCGGCCCGCAAATTTGTCGTGCCGGCACGACGGGCCATAAGCCAAAGCCAAGCACAACGGATCCCATTTTCCCCTGTCTGGCCATGCCGGGCCCGTTTGTGGGCCCAGCGTGTCGTGCCTGGCCGAGCCTTGGTATATATGTAGCGTATATACGGCCCATCGGGCCCAACCCTAGCGTATATAGGCAGTGTGGGTCATGATCGTGACCCGTGACTTGTGACATGAGGTGAATCATTAGGGTTAAGTGTATATGGGTCGGGCGGCCCATTACTAATCATAAAAGTCTATAGCTAGGTATCTCTTCGCCGCAAGGACCCCCGTACGTTCACATCGGCGTGTTTGTGAGTACGTATAAGTCCATAAAAACTCCAAAAACGGATGTTGCGAGTATTTGTCCTTGACTCGCAAGATTCGTAAGGCAACAGGTTTCCAAGCTAACCAATTGCCCCCCTTTGTACTTTAAGAAATGCACCGGATAGGGGGGTGTAGTGTTAAATATGCGGCATTATGCTGCCGAAATTTTGTGATTTCAGAGACGGATGATAATCAAACATTGATGAATCGTTACGATTAAGTGAACAACCTACACGGGCACGACACGCAATAAGTGTGATCGTGCTGTGTAGACCATTGTAGTCCTGGCCTCCTCCACAGCTTCTTCACCAACAGTTTTCGTCTCGTCGGTGTCCTCCCTCGCCTCCTCTGGACGAGAGTTTAGGAGTCCTCCCTCGTGGGGCTCGCCTTGCATCCTCATAGTTCAATACGAGGCGAGAGAGCCAAGGGCGGCCGAGTTGGGTCTGAGGTCAAGCCCGAGCATGGCCCGTGTCGAGCTTTGAATTGGCACGGACCCAGTTCACTATCTCTCTCATTATTTCCTCTATCATGCATAAATTAATGAGAAACTAATGGTAATTTCTCCGGTTATTAATTGCAGAGTCAAACATGAGCGAAGATCGTAGTTGGATGTACACTAGTTGGAAGAGCAGAACTGGTGGTCATTCAGATGAGTGGTACGCCAAGATAGAAGCTTTTGTAGAACGAGCTTTTTCGTTGTCAAATAGCGATAAGGCGCGGTGCCCTTGTACGAAATGCCGAAACGGAACGTTTTTGGACAAAGTGGAACTTACGATGCACTTGTGTCGAAACGGGTACGTGTCACATTATGAGTTGTGGAACTTCCACGGCGAGACAGTTTCTCAAGCTGTACAAGAAGTGGAAGCGGACAATGATGATGCCACAGAGGTTGATATGATGGATAAGATGCTGGAAGCTATACGACCGGAGCTTATAGAAGATCCTCAAACAGCAGTGGTTAAAGAGTTATTCACACGTCTCAAAGATGGAGAAGGGCACTGCATGGACACACTAAAATGTCAATCCTCAATTTTGTGACTAGACTTATGGCAATTAAGTCTAAGTTCCTCTTTTCTAACAATTGTTACAACATGCTCATCGATTTGTTCAATGATGCCCTTCCACAACCCAACAAAGTGCCTAAGGATATGTACAACTCGAAGAAAATTCTTTCCGGTCTCGGTATGAAGCACGAGAAGATTCATGTGTGTCCGGACAACTGCATGCTTTTTTGGAGAGAGCATGCCAATGAGAACAAATGTTTGAAATGTGGTCAACCGAGGTTTATCGAAGTTAATAATAGCGATGGTAATACTGTGACGACGGAAGTCACACGTAAGTAGCTTCATTACTTACCTGTGACACCGATGTTGAAGCGGCTGTTCCTTTCAAAAATAAAAACAGCCAGACACATGAGATGGCACAAAGAAGGTGAGCGTGAGAACAATGGAGTCATGACGCACCCGTCCGATGGTGAGGCATGGATGGTGTTGGACCGGTTCGACCCAGAATTCGCTCGTGAAGCGAGAAATGTTCGCATCGGATTGGTGACAGATGGGTTCACGCTGTTCAGCACAAACGCTGCACCATACTCCTGTTGGCCCGTCTTTGTCATTCCGTACAATCTTCCACCAGCTTTTTGCATGAAGAATGAGTTTATGTTTCTTAGCCTCATTGTACCTGGGCCAAATCATTCTGGTCACGTCTCAACGTGATGTTGAAATCGTTGATCCAAGAGTTGAAAATGTTGTGGACAGGAGTCGAAGCGTACGACTGTTACAAGAAGCAGAAATTCAACCTCCGAGCTGCTTATTTGTGGTCCATTCATGAATTTTCGGCATACGACATGTTTTCTGGATGGAGCACTCATGGTCGGTTGACGTGTCCGATATGTGCCTCGGATACCGATTGCTTTCGAGTGGCACATGGAGGCAAAATATCTTACTTCGATTGTCACAGACGTTGGCTGCCTCTGAATCACTTGCTTAGACAACAGAGGAATGTCTTCAGAAAGAACACCGTTGTCACTAAACGACCATCGAAACGTCTTAACAGGTCAGAAATATCTGATATGTTGGACAAATTGGTGCCAGATGAAGGTCATCCTGGATATTTTGAAGGTTACGGAGACAAACACAATTGGACTCACATATGTGGACTTTGGGAGTTACCGTATGTGAAGTCGTTGATTCTAAGGCACAACATTGATGTTATGCATCAAGAGCGTAACATGGCCAAATGTATCATAAGCACATGCATGGACATGACGGGCAAAACAAAAGACAATTTAAAGGCTCAAAAGGAACTTGCCGAGCATTGTAACCATCAAACTCTTGAGCTCTCCAAAAATGGTGGCAAACCATGCACTCCTTTCTGTCTTAAACCTAAATAAAAAAAAAAGAAGTTCTCGAATGGTTGCAAAGGCTGAAATTCCCAGATGGTTATGCAGCTAGTGTGAGACGAGCCGTGAATGTGAAAACGGGAAAGCTCATTGGGTTGAAGAGTCATGATTATCACATAATCATGGAAAGACTTCTGCCTGTTATGTTTCGAGGTTATTTTGACGATGCAATGTGGAAGGTGTTAGCCGAGCTTAGTCACTTCTACAGGCAACTCTGTGCTAAAGAAATCACACCAGAGATGATGACTAAATTAGAAAACGAGATTCCAGTACTTTTGTGTAAGATGGAAAAAAAATTTCCTCCAGGATTTTTCAATCCAATGCAACATCTCTTAATTCATCTTCCATTTGAAGTGAAAGTGGGCGGTCCCGTGCAATATAGGTGGATGTATCATATTGAAAGATCACTTAGATATCTGAAACCAATGGTTGGTAACAGGGCAAGGGTTGAAGGTTGCATCGCTGAAGCTTTTACTCTTAAGGAAGTGGGACACTTCTCAAGTGTTTATTTTGCAGAGGAACACAATGTTAATACTTCAATAATGCGGTACAATATGGATGAGCAACCTCCTTGTAGCGATCTCTCCATTTTTGCAACAAGAGGCACTACTGTTGGTAGTTACACTTCCTACGATGTTAGCGAAAAAGAAAGGCGTGCTGCATTCTTCTACATGTACGCTAATATGGAAGAATGAATGAATATTTCAAGTAAGTGTTTCTCCTACACTTATGCTTTTCACCATCTTTTCTGACACATGTATTCTAAAAGGTTCTCTTTTTCGTGTAGTATGTTCGTCAAGCAAAATTGGAGACATAGACATCAACCCACGAGCAAGCAAATAGAACAGATTCGACGGGAAGGAATAAATGGGGGATCTAATTTTCTCTCCTAATTTCGAGATCATGTAACGTTTTCTTGATATGTAATCAATGTTAACAACGTTTTCTTATAACATAAGAATGCTTACATTTTCTAATAACTCCATATTGGACAGTGCCAAAAAGATGCCAACGTCCATAAAGATTTGCGACAACTATCCCATGGAGTGGTTAATGTTAGATGTTATGGTCTATATGACATCAACGGCTTTCAATTCCGTACAACTCAATTTGAATCTCTTCATGCTCTCGCGACAACATGTAATACCGGAGTTGTGATGAGGGCAATCGATTCGCAAGATCATGAAACGCAGTACTACGAGATTATTAAAAAAATCCTTGAATTCACTTTTGTCGCCAACAAGCCAATTCGAGCGGTATTCTTTGATTGCGAATGGTTTGATTCCATTCATGGAATTCGAGTAAACGAATTCGGCATGGTCGAAGTAAAACACAAGGAACGGATGAAAGGATTCGATTCATTAGTTCTTGCACACCAAGAAGAGCAAGTGTACTATCTACCTTATCCATGCAATAAATTCAAAGCTTGGTGGGTGGTATATAAGGTGAATCCTCGTGAGCGGTTATATGCTCCAGGAGATGATGATTACCATGACGAAGCTGAGGTTGATTGTGTCTACAAAGAGGAAGAGTTGCCAGACTCCTTCTCAGTCGAGCCCGGTGTAGGACTCGATGACTTAGTTGGAGACACTCAAGATATCGAGGCTGGCATGGAAGCGGAAACAGAATCGGAATCGGAAACTGAAGATATCGATGACATAGTCGAACCTGCTGATTTGCGCAAACAAAAACGATATGTGAAAGAAGAAGATCGATGGGCTGGTTTAAGGAGTAGGGTGCATGATCGTGATGTTGATGAATTTTGAAATAACGTTTTATTCACTAATTTAACATTACTTTTGTATATTATCTTTGTATATTAATCATTTATTTCTTGCAATAGGATGTCGTCAAAGGGGAACGGGAAAGGGAAGGGCAAGCCAGTGAGAGGGTTTCAGCCGCCACGAGACCTTTTCTCAGGGACCTCGTTACCTTCGAGCCGACGTTCCCTCTTTCTGGCGCACGCTCCACCCTCAGCTGTCGTGTGCTTTCAGCAGACGAAGGTAAATTTTAGTTTACAATAAACTTATTTTAGAAATTGCAGTTGTTATTAATTATTTATTGTCAATCTTTTCCTTTTGTGCAGTTTGACTCAGAGACTTCTGAGTCAGAGTCAGAGTCAGAGGCTAGGGGGCCACTACAGGAGCCCGACTCAGAGGCCAGGGGGCCACTACAGGAGCCCTCTAGTGCTAGCCTCCCTTCAGAGCCGACTAGCGCTAGCCTCCCTGTGCAGCCGGCTACCACTAGCCTTCCTGGAGACTCTGATGGTTCCGCAGAGCCTTCAGGGTCACAGGACGCAGCAGCGTCGTAGCAAAGGCGACGGACGAGGAGGACCCACTTTGCGGCTCCTCCTCCGGTTACTACTCAGCGGACCATGATCCGTCCTGTTGGAGACGGGTAAATACTGTATATAGTATGTTGAATATTAGATGTTGTTTTCCTTTACTTAATGATTTAATATATTTTGTTGATGTTGGTACGACTTTTCGTTCACGGGGGTCGAGAAGCACCACAGGCAGGTTAATAGTGTCCTGGGTGCTATCATGAAGTTGCACTACCCCGGTGTCATTGACGGTTTTCCTACCCTGTCGTGGGATGACTACGCTCATGTCTCTCACCCGGTCCACGCATGGTTCAGGGAGCCATGTGGCAGGATTTTATGGTAAGTTTAACTGTTTCATTTTTCAACTCGTTTGAATTGTTAATGCATATCACTTAAATATTTGTTTGCATAAAGCTGAGGTACCAAGTAGAGGAACCAGGCATGGAGGACCACATGAGAGCGTGTTCCATTACAACGCTCGAAAGCTCACGACGGTGGCGTTGTCGTACGCCCGGATTCAGGCCGTCAACGCGTACTACAAGAGGCACCCCCGAGAGCAGAAGTAGGAGCAGTAAAGGGGTGTATATAGGAAGGACTCCGACTCGTACTTGACAGAGGAGCAGTACGCGGAGGTAAGTTTTTAATATTGTTAAATATTTACAATATCTACGTATGTTAACTGCGTTGATGAAAAATGAAATATGTGCATGTTAGTATTTCCTGGTTAGTGAGATAAATAATATATTAGGAACACATCTGTCGGTATTATCGAGGCGTACTTAGCTCTCTGTCGGTACTGGGCTAGCGACACTTTCATCAATAAGTCCCCAAAGGCTAGACAATGTCGCATGGGGTCCGATGGCAAGCACAACTATGGCGGCGACGGCTACTTGCGTTTGGCTAAACGCATGTTAAGTACCTTTTCAATTTATTTATATGTTCCTAATATATTATTTATCTCACTAACACGGCTGTACAGGAGCGAGAGATGGGTCATGAGCCGACCCCGACCCAGGTTGGGAAGAGAGGTCACAAGGGAAGTGACCCTTCTTAGCCAAGGCAGTGTAGTCAGGTCGCACCCGACCGACTGGTAAGCTTTCGAAATTCGTCAATTTCATTATAACTAATACTATTATTGACATGCTTACAAGATTTATTTGTTTTATAGGCAAAGTACGCGCATGAGGTCGCAAAGATACACGGTGCGGATTACGATTGGGAAAGCGCGCCGATCGACCCCCAAGCCGCGTACGGAAGCGGAGGCCGGAAGGCCCACAGACGGTGAGTTCTTCGTGTGTTTCATTTCTTTTTCAATTCATCTTCTTCTACTTAGTGTTTTCATTCTTTTGCAGGATTGCCATTTTTTATGGATTTTTCGAATCGAGGTCGACGCGACCTTTGAGAGGCGCTTCATCATCGAGAGCTTCGTCCGTTGGGACTAGTGGTCGTCTCTCGCAGACCCAGCTGGATCTCCAGGCCATGATGGAGACGCTGACGCAAACCCAGGCAGAACTGGAGAGGACGAGAGCGGAGGCAAGGGAGGAGCAGTACAGGACGGCCTTAATGATGGCTCGGATGCAAGCAGCGGTGGCGGTAAGTAATTTAAAGGACCGTAGTTAAATTTCACGGAACTTCAATAACATATATCTTTTAATATTTTGCAATGGCAGGCTCTTACTCGACACAGCGGTCAGGATATCGAGATTCCTACGCTTCCGCCGCAGCAGACACCGGGGCAGGTGATAAACTATCTCTTTAATATTGTTGTATCCATTTTAGTATTTTACATAGAGAGACAAGGAGGTAGAACATAGAGGTAGATCTTGATGACTTGTCAGATATTTATTCCTATAGTGGTGATGAAGTTTAGTGTATCTAATCAAGCTTTAGTAGTTTTTGACCATGGCAGAAATGATTAGTATATAGTTAATATGTTGTGATCAGTGCTTCCAGTTAACAAAGGGCTAGTGGTTCATAAGCTTGACCTGTTACCTAAAGTCTCCAACTCTGATACCTGCTACAGCATGCTTCCTTCTTTTGTCACAGATGTTCTTGGACTCTGATGTTATCACTGAGTTGACATTGATGCTTACTAGTGATTATATTTCTTTTGCAGGGTTCGGGAACGCGCCGAGAAGATCCTGGAGGCAGTGGAGGGGCTAGCGTGTAGCCCGGTGGATGTTTTATTGTTGTTGATGTTTTGGAACTTAATTTGCAACTGTTTTGTGTTTTGTATATCTGTTATGTGTATCTGTGTATCTATATATCTGTTCTGTGTTCTCGCCATCGAGCGAGGTAGTCAGTTTCTATTTTTTTTTAAAAAAAATCGAATACTTAACTTACGTCGGCTATGACCGGGCCGACGTAAGTTAGCCCAGTTTAACTTACGTCGGTTAGGACACACCGACGTAAGTTATATCACTTAACTTACGTCGGTTTGGTTCAACCGACGTAAGTTACACCACATAACTTACGTCGGTCTGTTGTGACCGACATAAGTACTACGGCCCAGCCCATGGCCCATCTCAGTACGTGACTTACGTCGGCTGCTGCAGACCGACGTAATTAAGTTAACTCACATCGACGACCGACGTAAGTTACCTTAATTACGTCCAAACCGCTACGTTGGCCAGCCGCCGACGTAATTAAGGAAAAACCGATGTAATTAAGTTACTTACGTCGGTTTAGGCGCCGACGTAATTGATCGATATTCCTGTAGTGTCTTTTAATTTGTCGTCATGAATCATCCAAAACCCACAGGGATATCTAGATGCACTTTTAAAGATTCAAAGTGGAAATAAAATTGTTTTTCCTCCATCCTATTATTTTCATGTAGAATTAGAGAGTTATGGTCATATAATTCTCTAGATTTTTTAATACTACTATTCTAGGGAATAAATCCTCCCAACTTTCATTCATTAATATTCTGTCAAGTGCTTCCAAAGTGGGGTTGGTATGGCTATTGGACCATGTAAACCTACTATAGCAATACTAATTTCCCTCGATCTGTAGTGATTGATGATAACATTGAACAAATCAGAAATGATTAAAAGGTTTATTCTTTTCGTTAGCATTTATAATGATATTAAAATGACCACCAACAATAAATGGAGACTGACAAATATAACAAAAAGCAGACAATTCCATCAGGAATTCTTCTCTATTTGTAACATTAGCAGCACCATAAACATTCAAAAGACTCCATTATGTACCAACTTTTTTATCCCAAAAGGTAGCTTGACAAATATAAGAACCCATTTTCCAGGATTTAACTGAGAATTTATCGTTTTTTATCCCAGTAAGAATCCCACCTGAATTTCCAATTGAGTGGACCACTCGCCAACTATATTTTTTGCATAATCTTCATCAAGAAACCATCATTTAAATCTTGTAGTTCGATTTCTTAAAGAAAAACCATATCAAAATCAAATTCCCTGATTAATTCTTTGATATACAGCACTTTCCCTTTTCTTCTAATCCCTCTATGATTTCCAAAAAATTCCTTACAAACTCATTTTTTTATTATTTTTACTATATCTACTCTTCCTGGACCCAGGGTCCCCCTGAAGTCCTTTGTTTTTATAGACAGATAGAGCACACCTTTTGGTTCTTCTAGGAGCTACCATCATCTTATTTTCTTTTTTCTTTTCCATATTTTTACTATTTTGTTTGATACCATTATTGGACATCTTGAGTTTACTATCAGAGTCGCTGTTATGCCATTCCCAAAAAAGGGGATTATCTAACGCACCACAAATATTTTGAATAATATTGTTAACAGATAAGTTTTGTTTTTTAATTTCTCATCTAGAGCAATCCTACCCTATTCCAGGTCTTTTCATAAATTCAAAAGAAGGAAAATCTCTATCCACAACGTTTATCCAGACGCCATGGATGCAATTTTATCAAAATTCATAAGCGTAAATGGGATGGAGTTGGATCTCATACCTTTTGATGCATCCAGTCGACCAACTCCTTCTCCAAACTCTTTAATCCATTGAACCATCTGTTGTTGGATCCTTTCACTGTGTCTCTGTGTCTTGCAATAGGTAGGACATGATGTTCAGAAATCCCCTTGGATCTTGCCTCTTGCTCCCCAGTCATACACGGGTTATGGCTAAGTATTTGCTTTCCGTTATCAAAAGGGAGATCACACCTTATCATCTTAGGTGGATTTGCCCAACCATTAAACAGATTTTGATCATCTTCTTGTATCTTCTAGAAGATCATCTTCATCCGCATCCCAATTCTCAAAGTTGTTCTGTACAGGGTCCTTCTTCCTTTTGTTTTTTGTTTCTAGAGCTTTCTTCATTCTGCAGTATCATGATCTCAGCATGAGTTTGGTCATGCCCCTTTTCAGTTGTATTTTGGAACCATCGGAGTGTGGCTGATCTTCCTTCATTATGTGGCTTCATAGCATACTCCTCTGTCATTTTCCCTTCTATAGTGCTCTTCTGTTTTTTCAGAGCTTGTTCAGAGACATCATCACCAGTAGTTACCCTTGTTCCCAACTCTCTCTTTTTGTGGGGTGCCTCAATTTCCCTTTCATACCAAAATAATAATAATAATAGTAATAATAATAACAATAATAACAATAATAGGGATGGATGGCACCTTCAGCAAAGCTGGAACCCTTCCCAGGTCTTTGAAGGCGATCTTTACTCTCACATATTCAATATTAAGTCTCGCTTCTTCATCAATGTCAATATTACGGTTCCACCATGGATCTTCATCTAATAGGAAACATAGGTCCTAAACGCACCCAGGAGTGTGCTTATAACGAGATGCCGAGTCCGGATCTGGACGAAATTTCGGTAGTGTAACACCGCTATTCTCCAACTGCTCGCCAAAAATGATGTAGCGGAGAACATAAATGTCGTCCAAAAGTTGTCCAGATCCGAACGCACGTCTCGTCATAAGCATGCCCTCTGGATCGCTCTCTGGCTGTCCAAAATGGGACCATCCTGAACTTACACGTCTCACATGCGTGCATAACGCGTGACGCATGTTACAACACGCCGGTTCGGAATGGATGATGCATAGTGTGTGACAACGAATATCATAGTAAATAAATATCTACGACGGCTTTCAACTTATTTTCGATGACATCGAACTGTCATAGATATGACCTTATTTTATTTCATATAATAAACAACAAATATATATATATATATATATTCACACGGAATTCAAAATATTAACAAACACATATACATTATTCAAGAAATTAAACTAATATACAATTAACCTAAACAAATTACCATAAAAATAAACAAATGAAATAAAAGTAAACTAAACTAAACTAATTCACATAAACATTAAACAAATAATATACAACTAAACTACTTAAACAAAATTAACATAAACATAATCATTAATTAACATAAACATAATCATTAATTAAGATAAACACTAAACAAAATTAAACTAACTAAACTAATTAACATTAACATAAGTATTACTTAAAATAAACACTAAGCAAAGTTAACCTAATTAAACAAATTAACTAAACATATTAAGCAAAATTCAACGAATTAACTAACTAATATAACTAAGAAATTTAAACTACTTAACTAAATAATCTAATTCACAAACAATTAACTAAATGTGAAAAAAACAAAGCATGGCCACGGGTTGGCCGCCGGCGACCACGGCGGCGAGGGGCGGTGCGGCGCGGCGAGGGGAGGGCTGTGAGGCGTGGGGGCGAGAGGCGACCGCAGCGAGGCATGGCTCGAGGGGGCCAAGGTAGGACGGGGCCGAGGGAAAGGAGGGAGGAGGGGGAGGAGGGATGGCACTTTCTCGTCGGCAATAATAGGGGGCATGGGTGACGAAGGCAGTGCGGATAGGCGGTGCGTAAAATCCCTAAATTAAAAAATGCAAAGTTCAGATGGGAAATACTGAAATTTGGATGGGAAAAAGAAATTAAATTGAAAATGAGAAATCAAACAAATTTAAACATTATTTGAAGGATTTCGAAAATTCAAATTTAGCCCCTGTTCATACTTGACCAAAATAAAATTTTAAGTTCACGAATAGCTTCCAAATATTCCAAATACCATCCCTGTCAATTTTCATAAAATTTGGAGCTCAAATTCTATTTAATTCAATGGGTACATTGAATTCTATTCAAATTCAAATTTGAATTTGAAATCCACTAGAAACTTGTCCGAAATCGAAATCCAATTCCGGAATCTTAATCTCCATATTTAAATTGGCATCTCCACAAAAATCCAGCATTTTTGGACATGTTTAGGTGGGGGAATTTAAGTTCCAGAGAAGGATTGGGATGAAAAGAGAAGTGGGACCCACTGAGTGATCGGTTTACGGCTGTCCCTGCGCCTCAACGTCGGAAAAACTCGCCACCGCGACAAGGCATGCAAAGAAAGTAGCTCCGTGGCACCCAGAGTGGATTTAGATGCCTCCCCTCGTGTATCGTCGGCCATACTCATCCCACACACCGCCGTCGCTCCTTTACTCGTCGCAAAAACAGAACTGCACCGCCTGGCCGTCGCTTGACTTGCCTGCTAAACGAAGCCAGCTTTCGCCACGCTTCCAACAGGAAAAGGTAGCACAACTTGGTGCTCTTCCTTCCCATCACCTTGCTTGATTGATTCACTACTTATCGGCGTGGTATTTTGAAGTTTTTCCAGAGCTTGCGGTTGAAGCCGCCATTGAGCTCTCTGCTCCACAAAGACAAGCTATTGCAAGCAAGTTTTTGTCTGCTTCCTTGAAGCAATAAGGCGCGCAAAGGTACATAGATGCTTCTGGTGAAGTTTCAGCCCCTATCGTGCCTCCTAGAGTCTGTATATCGAGTTTCACCGTGGCCAGTTCATATCGAGGTCACTAGATCATTGGTTTGATTCCGTTTCTATGTGAAATGATTTTTCAATCCAATCAAGTAATATCTTCTAGATCTTCCGGCGCACCAGCTCACCAAAAATTGAGGGAAGTCGTCGAGAGACGAGGTCGGATTTCAAGTTTTCCCACCGCCACAAAGAATCCCGTCGGTCCACCGTCGAAGTCGACTTTGCCATCAATTTCATCCCCTTTTCTCCCCATGGTCATCATTCCTCATGCTCCCAAGAAAATTCCCAGCCTTTCCCCGAATGTCTTGCACCATTTCCGAGCAAGTTTAACATAGCCAAAACCCTAACCACCGCCCCTGTCGCCGCGCCGCCATCTCCGGCCGTCGCCGCCACGATTGGATTCCACCATCGTCTTGCGCAGCCGATTTTAGGGCTAGGCAGTCATGGCCGAGCCGAATGGAGGTCGTTGCAGCAAAGTCCGGTGAGCGCCGCCGCGGTTCCGGTGAGAAGCGCCGACTGCGTCGCGAGGAAGACAAAGGCCAGCGAGCCCTGCTTGTCAGTGACGTATTACCCCGCGCGGATCAGCTGTGGCACCAGATCATGTGCGGCTACATGGGTTAACCCCGTGGCCCTCGGTGTGGCCTAGAGGTGATTGGCCCATTTAAACAAAGTGGGGCCGGCTGGATTATTTGAACTTTCCCATTGGAAATTAATTCCAGAATTTGAGCCAACATCAAAAAACGATTTCTCCTAGTAGATTTGCTCAAAAAATTCCAAATAAATTCTGGTAGACTCCTATTGATCCCAAATTTGCAGTGGTGCATATTTTGGACATGAAACTCCTAGAATTGTCATAATTAAATACTTTGAGCTAATTTCTTGGGAAATTAATTACTCTTGTTCTATTAATTGGAAAATTCCCAATTTTTGTCAAGACACTCTTAATAATACACTTGATTTCCAGTAAAAGTTTTAAGTTCATGGGACTTCATTTTATGGGTTGATCAGTGTTCCAAATCTCTATGTAGTTGAAAATTAAGAAAAGTACAAAACCATTTTCAGCTTTTTCCCCAAACTTGTAAAATAAATTTCTCCCTGTAGTAAGCTTAGAAAATTATTAAACAAATTTTCATAGAACCAGTGGAACCTCCTCTACCATAATAACCAACTGGTAGCCATGACAAAGCTACATATTCAGTACCAAAATTCATAGAAGCCTTTTTTTTGTTGGAATGTTAGAGACAACAAGCTTCCTTGAACATCTCCAATTTTTGGTCCAGTTCTTCCCCATAGATCCTAGTGTCCACTATACAAATCCCAAACCAATTAAAATCATCTACATACCTGATCGGTATTTATAAGATCTTCTCGATAGTTTTTATATCACTCATGTACTTTATATATTGCATATCATATAGTGACCGAGATCGAGGAGGACCCGGAGCCCTTGGAGACTCTACTTCCAGAACTAACTTCCCCTCTGACTGCCCTCTGACTTGCAGCCAGGCAAGCTCCGGTTTGCATTTAAGTTCTATTTCAAACTTTCTATTTGTATCACCTATGTCTAGGATGAATTTTGTGCATTAGGGCTGAGGTGCTTGTTACTCCACTTGCATGACCCACAAATCCCATGGAGTATTGGGTAGGTCTAGAGCTTGACGAGTAGACAATGTCATTCTAATGTTTATAGGAATCTGGTAGAAGTGGAGTAGTTGGAATCTACTCGCGAGATAGGATTTTATCACAGGGGATGAATTGAATCAAAGAATGGTTAAAAAATGTGAAACTGAGACCGAGCAGCGGATAAGATGCAACGAGACGTGGTCTCATGTGTGTGGCTCTACTTGTGTCGATTGAGGAACAATCCGTGTGCGGCCCTACTAGACAAGTTTGAACAGTACCAGATGCATACTGGGCATATGGAACCCAGGAAACCAATGTAACTTGATAACTTGGATGTCGAGGCATAGCCCATTGTCGATAGGGGTGGGCTGAGGGTAGTAAGGTGTAAATTTGCTGGCGGGCATAGACACGCTCCGTGCGGGAACCTTATGCCCACGATGGTGGGACCTATTCGGCGTTTGAGTTCTCTTGTGAAAGGTTGCTGCGTATGACGTGGTGAGGAGCACGGCACGCTCCTTAGGCACGGGTGTACGTGACGTGTTATTCGGGCGTGTCCTGATTGCAATCACCGTCCCTCGCGGTTATTTGAGTACCGCTTGTTCATTGTGTTGTGACATAGTAAATACTGAAGAAGTCAGAAGAATACAATCAATTGAAATATAATTGTTTTGCCACTACGTTTGCTATAGATTAGGCTCATTAAAGTTACTGTTATTGAACATTTAAGCTGCTGCTATTAACTGGTAAAATGATGATCAATTTATATGCGATTCATTTACTGCTATATCCATCCCTATGTTAAGTATCCCTGCATGTAGAGTTTCATGTTTAGGTGAGACGGTTAAGTCTTGCTGAGCCTTTGTGCTCATGGCTGTTATATTAAGTTGTTTGCAGGTGAGACATAGGAGGAAGGGGCCGAGGATGAGTAGATTCCCCCGTCAGGGTATACCACCGAATGGGAGCCCTGCACGCCGCAATAAATTTGTGTGTGGCTAGTGCGCAGCATCCGCGGGCTGGACGGCTGTACTTTTGCATAGCTAGGCTGAGAGTTTAGCTATGAATATTATCTTCCGCTGTATATTAAGTATTGTAAAAGACATCCACCGTTTGTATAAATAAAACCTTGTATTTTTTCGTATTCTTTTCGTGTGTTCTGTTGGGTGCCGCATCGCACGGCACCATCCTCTGCGATTCCTAGAATGTGTGGATCCAGTCCCCACAGCCTGATATCAGAGCCGCATTGGGAATAGCATGCTCAAAAAGAGCCTAATTTGGAAAACATAAGAGTAGTCGAGTGAGGATTAGTACTATGCCCACATAAGGTCTATTATAGTATTAGTTACTTAAGGTGGCAAGCTAACTTATGTGTGATTATATTTTGTAACAATGCTCCAACATCAGGTAAGAGGTAAGGTACGCCACCGCAAGCGGATCAATTGCGGTAAGCTCACCATGCGAGAGGTAGCATGTGGTTGTTTTAGTGGCTTGGCACGAAAATATTAATATGAGTCTCTAAAACTTTCCATATTTCTGAGAACATATGACATGCGGTACCCCAGCGTGCTATAAAATTAGTGGGAGCCCCCGTCGAGTGGGACATAACCCGATGCGCCCCCTACTGGTGCAGCACTATGCAAAGACGTGGGACCCCGTCGGGTGGTAAAAAACCCGTTCATGTACCTCGAGACGTGGCTTAACTCAAGGCGGCCCGTATGGAATGATACGGGACAAATGTTTTTAATTTCATATATATTATTATGAACTGTTCGCCCGTGTGACCTGTGCCGTACGGCACCATATGTTTGATCTATAATTTGTGTGTAGATGCAGTACACTGACCACGTTTAAGTAGCTCGAGTAGAAAATGTTTGCGAAGTGAACGATATTACTGCCACCGTTATGATGTATGCCGGAATACCGGCTTAGGATTTTCTTTGGTGAGGGCGTAGTACCGGAATTGCATTCGAGTTTCATCAGGCACGTCGACGAAATTATCCGTGCTGGTGTTCTGACTCGACAACAAGTAAAAATTTCCATCTTAGGGTTAAGTTTTAACTTGTAATCTTGTTTTGGAGCGTGCTGGTCAGATTTACAGTTAATTGTGTGGTCGCTGCGATAAGCGGACATGTGGTTTGGGAACTTGAGGAAGTCAGCCACAAGTTTAATTTTCAGCTCCAAGACAGATTTCCAGATTTAAAACTTGAAAACTTCATTTGAACTTAAAGTGCCCAGTTCCTGGTTCAAACTGTGAACTGGACAGAAAATTGAGTAAGTTTGGGACAGCATAACTTCCAGTATATTTCTCCCCTATAGGTCTACCATACATGGTTAAAAATTTTAGAGAGTCCTCTAAAACTCTTATGTTCAACTCCAGATTAGAACCCCCCTGTAAACTAATGAAAAATTCAAATTTCCAAACTCTGTCAAATCTGGACAGAGACTGGACTGTTTTTGTATCTTGTCATTGTCTTGATCATATCTCTTCATAGAATCAACGAATGACCTCATTCAATGCATTTTTGTAATCCTGAGGATGTATGCAACAAGGTTTTAATTGATGATTTTTGCATATATTGATGTTTTGTATCTGGAAAAATGTGGACAAAACCAGCCTTAAACAGAGGAGATGCTGTCAAAATATTTCCAGAAAACTGTCAACTTGAAAAAATCATATATCCTTATACACAAATTTTCTGGAGGCAAATAAATACATTATGGAAAGCTATTTGAGTGTACTACAATTTTTTAGTTGAACTCAAGTCCTTAATGTTCCTCTAACTGGATGAAAATTTCGAATTTCTCCAGACTGGTCTGAATGAACAGAAACTGAGATAGTATTCCAGTGTTATGTTTCATTTGACATTTGAAATTGAATTCACTTTCATCATTCAATTTCCGAATCCGTGACTGTTTATCAAAAAAGTTTGTTGAATTTGAGTATTTAACTCATTCAAGTACTTCTTTTATAGATGACGGATGTGATGCTATTACCGGATGGATGGGTGTTCTCCACGTGCGCCAATCGTCCGGGCTTCCCAAGTATGCTGCGGGAGGTGCTCCAACAGTTTGGCTTCATAGAGATGCCATGCTATTGGGGTCAAGAGGCGGTTGACAGAGGTGTACTGTCATGTACTGTCCTGGTTGACATCTCGGCTAGTCCGCGTTTTTATGGATGGGCTCCTTTTTTGGTCACGATCCAGGGAGCTCGTTTGGAGGACACGTGGGCCTTTGCAGCGGGCGAAGCGCTTATGAAGCTTTGCCAGCTTCAACAAGATGAAATGCCCGGGACACAATTTGCTCTTCTGCCGGTCCGTGGTGATGCTGGTTTTGAGTGGCAACGTCGTATGGTTGCGGCCTATCGACCATATCGCGACACAACCTCGACAACACTTGGGACATTTTCCGCTGCATCCAGCATGGTGGTTCTTGCACAAGGTGCAATCCTGCAGGAGCAAGTCGAAGTCTTGAGGCAAGCGACTGAATGGGGTGACACTCTTGATTATATCAATGAGAACCTACGTTCGTTCCTGGCTCCGACGAATCACCGACTAAATCAATGCGAGAATCAGTTGCACCACACTCGCACTAGATTGCGGAAGGCTCGTGCTGAACTGCGGCAAGCTCGCAGGGATCTGCTGCAAACTCGTGATGGGCTGCAGCCGAGTCAGTTGGAGGTGCAACAACAGCGAGAGCAGCTGTTGGTAGTCACCAAGGCACGAGATGAAGCCATCGAGGAAGCTCAAAATTGGGAGTACGAGGCAGAGCAACTTCAGGATAATTTGATTTAGGCTGAAGCACAATTGCAACCAGTTGTGTATCCACCAGCTCATGACATACCACTGAATATGGGTGAGCAAGTGCCTTCAGACCCAGAGGAGGAGGGAGATCCAGAGATAATTGAGTACGCCGATGATGATGCATCGGAGTAGGATGGGGCATCACTACTGCCATCACGGGGCAACATATAGTTAGTGGTTTCTCGTGTTTATTTGTAGCCATGTTTGTGTCATATTATAAATAGTAGTGGGTGTGTACGAGATGACAAGATGTGTATGACATCTCATGGAGACCAAGTATAGTTGAGATGTACTTCCATAGTGGGAGTCCATCATTTTGGAAATCACTATTGTACACTTGGTCATGAGATAATATATCTTGTATAAAATTTGTACTTTATCAATATATGTGAATGTTATGCAATTATCACATTGTCATTACTCGCACTATTATGGTATAAAATGGATGAAGAAAACAAACATGTTGCAGATTTAAATCATGTAGATGCAGAATGGTGTGTACGCGCTCTACGCCCGAGATGGGAGGATCTAGCCGTGGTCGTGAGGATGAATCTCCGACCCGGGAGCGAACCGCGACACCACAGCAACAAGTCCCTCTACCACCACCACATGAACCTCCGAGGACGCTCGCGGAGATTCTGGCCGCAGTACTCGGCTCGCGCGACGAGCAAACGGAGTTACTGCGGATGTTGGTTCAAAATTCGTCGCGTCAAGGGGGATGACAAGACAGTGGGCAATGCAAGCCCCAACAAAGCTCGTATTCATATTTCTTGGCGACACATCCACCGGTCTTTATAGAGGCCGAGAAGCCTCTGGAAGCGGACAACTTTATCTGCACTCTTGAGGCAAAGTCCGGTTTGCTGCGATGCACCAAACATCAAAAGGCGCTGTTTGCAGCGCAACAGCTTCAAGGATCCGCCGGTGCTTGGTGGGCGAACTTCATCGGCTCACTGTCGGCCGGTCATGCGATCACCTGGACTGAATTCCAGGAGGCGTTCCGCGACTACCATATACCTCCCGGAATGATGAAGAGAAAGCTTCAAGAATTCTTGGAGCTAAAGCAAGGCGGGAGGAGTGCCCACAAATACTCCCGCGCGTTCAATCATTTGGCGCAGTACGCACCCGAATATGTGGGGACGGAAGATAAGAAGAGAGACATATTCTTCTGGGGCCTTAATCTGAAGATGAAGGTCAAACTCGCACAATGCAACCGCGACACCTTCAACGACATCGTCAATGCCGCAATTGTACAAGAGGATGCTCAGCGCGAGCTCATTTCTGATAAGAGGAAATGGTGCATGCCGTTGAGCAGCAGCGGGGGTGGTCCGCAGAAGTACTGTGTGGTGTATCGCTTACCATCCGGTAAGCGATGGCAGCCACCGGCGCGACCGCAGCAATTCCACGGTCGATCTTTCAACGCGCCGTGTTTTCAACCACCATCTCCACAATAGCAGCAGCAGCAAAGGATGGTCCCGCGTGCATATCCACCTCCACCTCGTGCACCGGGATTCCATCCGCGGATTGGAGGGAACCCGACACAGTACACGTGCTATACGTGTGGCCGTGTCGGGCATGTTGCGAGGGACTGCCCTGAGCAGCGTCAAGGCAGCGGGCAAGCACCATATCGGGGGGCCGTTCAACCCCGCTACCAGCCCAAGAAACCGTCACCAAAACCCGGCAACGTCCACCACTTAGATCTCGAAGATGTGCCGGAAGGCGAACCCGTTCTCGCGGGTTCGTTTTCTCTACTCCAAAATCCCATAGTCATATTATTTGACTCCGGTGCCACCCATAATTACATTAGCCAATCTTATGTTGTCAAGCATCAATTACCCATCACTCCCACAGAAACTCCATATTTGATTTGCTCTCCGGGTGGGAAAATAGCAGCGGACATAAAAGTCCATAAAGCACAACTTAAGATGGGTGGGAATATCTATCCGACTTCTCTAATTATATTAGAGGGTCAAAAGCTCGATGTCATCTTAGGGATGTCGTGGCTGCACTGTCATGGTGTTGTTCTCGACATTGTTCCACGTGTGGTCCATTTGAACTCTCCACTACATAAACCACACACTCTTATTCTAGACCGCCTTATCCATGAAATTCCAGCCACATATAACACGGAAGCCACAAAGCTTGAAGACATTTGTGTGGTCCGTGAATATCTGGACGTGTTTCCCCGACGACCTTCCAGGTATGCCACCGGATAGGGACATCGTGTTCAATATTGAACTTATTCCAGGTACCACGCCTATTTCGCAAAGGCCGTACAAGATGGCACCAAATGAGTTGGCAGAATAAAAGGAGCATTTGAAGGACCTACAGGACAAAGGTCTCATACGCCCAAGTTCATCACCTTGGGGCTGCTCCGCATTATTTGTGAAGAAGAAGGACAAGACTTTACGCCTATGTGTGGACTATTGTCCGCTCAATGCCGTGACGATCAAGAACAAATATCCACTACCGCGCATTGATATTTTATTCGATCAATTAGTGGGTGCTAAGGTATTCTCAAAGATGGATCTTCGGTCCGGATATCATCAAATAAAAATCCGACCGGAGGATATACCAAAGACGGTATTCTCGACGGGATACGGGCTCTATGAATATCTCATCATGTCGTTTGGGCTTACCAACGCGCTGACTCACTTCATGTATTTGATGAATTTAGTGTTTATGCCGGAGTTGGACATGTTTGTCGTGGTCTTTATCGATGGCATTCTGGTTTATTCTAAATTGGAGGAAGAACACGCCAAACACTTGAATATCGTGCTCCAACAATTGCGAGATCACAAGCTTTATGCAAAATTCAGCAAGTGTGCGTTTTGGATCAGCCAAGTACCATTTCTGGGTCACATTATTTCAGCGGAGGGCATCACGGTTGATCCAAGCAAAATTGTGCATGTTCTGAAATGGAAGTCTCCAACGTCTGTACACGAAGTTCGTAACTTCCTCGAGTTAGCAGGATATTATCGGAGTTTCATTCCGAGCTTCTCAAAAATTGCTAAACCGATGACAGAGCTGCTGAAAAAGGGGACTAAATATATTTGGAGCAAGGCATGTGAGGATGCATTCCAAGCATTGGTGAAACATCTCACAACAGCCCCAGTGCTAGCTCAGCCAGATACGACCAAATCTTTCGATGTTTATTGTGATGCGTCTGGTATTGGTCTCGGCTGCGTGTTAATGCAAGAAGGCCGCGTGATCACGTATGGATCACGGCAGCTCCGAAGCAGAATTACCAAACTCATGACCTTGAGCTCACTGCCGTGGTACTCGCTTTGAAAATGTGGAGGCATTATTTACTCAGAATTTTAGTGCACCTCTACACCGATCACAAGATTCTGAAATATATCTTCACTCAGAAGAAACTGAATATGCGACAGCGAAGATGGTTGGAATTGATCAAAGATTATGAGATTGAAATTCACTACCATCCCGACAAGGCAAATGTGGTTGCCAATGCATTGTGCCGCAAGTCTCACATTAATAATCTGTCCATCACTCCAATGGAAGAGGACGAGCCGAGTTTATACTTGGTTGCATATGGAGCACTATATAGTCTTGCTCTCATCCCTGCCATACGAGAGGAGATTATGGAGGCACAAAAGAAAGATGTGGGTATGTCGCACATTCAGAGGAGTATGAAGAATGGGGAAATGATGTGCTTCCGAAGTGATGAACATGGTACCCTGTGGTTCAAGGAGTGTATCGTGGTACCCCGTGACACGACACGTCAGAAGAAAATCTTGGATGAAGCTCACTTATCCAAGTAATCTATTCATCCGGGCAGCAACAAGATGTACAATGATTTGAAAACCAGATTTTGGTGGACACGGATGAAGAGAGAAATTGCAAAGTACGTATCGGAGTGTGATACGTGTCGGCGGGTGAAAGCCGACCACATGAGGAAAGTCGGGCAGCTGCAGCCTTTAAAAATTACGGCGTGGAAATGGGAGGATATTAGTATGGATTTTATTGTCGAATTACCTCTCACCTTCCACAAGCATGAATCGATTTGGGTGATAGTCGATCGACTAACCAAATCAGCTCATTTCATCCCTGTACATACAAACTACATTGCCAAGAAGTATGTGGAATTGTATATTGCAAGAGTCATATGCTTGCACGGAGTTCCCCGAACGATTATTTCCGATCACAGTGCGCTGTTCGTTGCTCGTTTCTGGAAGCAGCTGCACGCATCATTGGGTACGAAATTGATCCAAAGCTCCGCATATCACCCGCAGACCGATGGTCAAACTGAATGGGTGAATCAAGTTTTGGAAGATATGCTACACGCTTGTGCCATCCACCATGGTAAAAATTGGGATGATCATTTACCATTGGCGGAGTTCTCATATAACAATGGCTATCAAGCTAGCATCAAGATGGTGCCGTATGAAGCTCTCTACGGCCGGAAATGTCGCACACCACTCAACTGGTGTGAATCTGGCGAGCGGGTTATATACAGAATTGATCTTGTAAATGAAGCAGAAGAACGAGTGCAAGTGGTCCAAGCCAATTTGAAGGCTGCTCAATCTCGGTAGAAAAGCTATGCGGATAAAAGACGTCGACCTCTCTGCTTTGACATCGGAGACCACGTTTATCTCCATGTCTCTCCGATGAAAGGGATTGATCGTTTCGGAGTGAAGGGAAAACTTGCTCCAAGATTCATTGGTCCGTTCACCATCATTGAAAAATGCAAACCGTGGCCTATAGTTTGGAGTTACCAGCATCACTTTCGGGAGTTAATAATGTATTCCACATTTCCCAGCTGCGGAAGTGTCTTAAATCCTCAGCTGAAATCCACACCGAAGAATCGAAGCTCTCCAACCGGATCTCACATATTCTGAGTATCCGCTCCAGATTATCGATGAAAAGACTTGCACCACCAAGAATCGGACTTTGTACTTCTACAATGTCTTGTGGAGCAACCGTAGCGCTGAGGAAGCGACATGGGAGAGCAAGGACTATCTCCGATCAAACTATCCGGAGTTGTGATCATCTCATATCCGGTAATCTTTTCACCTCCGTCTCTTTTATTTGTAATCTCGGGATGAGATTCTTTTAAGGGGGGAGGAATGTAAAATCCCTAAATTAAAAAAATGCAAAGTTCAATTGGGAAATATTGAAATTTGGATGGGAAAAAGAAATTAAATTTGAAAATGAGTAACCAGACCAATTTAAACCTTAATTGAAGGATTTCAGGCATTCAAATTTAGCCCCTGTTCGAACTTGACCAAAATAAAATTTTGAGTTCACAAATAGCTTCCAAATATTCCAAATAGCATCCCTGTCCATTTTCATAAAATTTGGAGCTCAAATTCTATTTAATTGAATGGGTACATTGAATTCTATTGAAATTCAAATTTGAATTTGCAATCCATATGAAACTTGTCCGAAATTGAAATCCAATTCCAGAATCTTAATTTCCATATTTTAATTGGCATATCCTCAAAAATCTAGCATTTTTTGACATTTTTAGGTGGGGGAATTGAAGTTCCAGAGAAGGTTTGGGATGAAAAGGGCAGTGGGACCCACTGTTAGCCTCTCCCACTCGATGGATCCGAATGAGTGCTCTGTTTACGGCTGTCCCCGCGCCTCAACGTCGGCAAAACTCGCCACCACGACAAGGCATGCAAAGCAAGCAGCTCCTTGGCACCCAGAGTTGATTTAGACGCCTCCCCTCGTGTATCGTCGGCCATACTGATCCCACACACCGCAGTCGCTCCTTTACTCGCCGCAAAAATAGAACCGCACTGCCTGGCCGTGGCTTGACATGCCAGCCAAACGAAGCCAGCTTTCGCCACACTTCCAACAGGAAAAGGTAGCACAACTTGGTGCTCTTCCTTCCCATCACCTTGCTTGCTTGATTCACTACTTATCGGCGCGGTATTTTGAAGTTTTTTCGGAGCTTGCGGGTGAAGCCGCCGGTAAGCTCTCTGCTCCACGAAGACAAGCTATTGCAAGCAAGTTCTTGTCTCCTTCCTTGAAGAAATAAGGCGCACAAAGGTACTTAGATGCTTCTGGTGAAGTTTCAGCCCCTATCGTGCCTCCTAGCGTCTGTATATCGAGTTTCACCGTGGCCAGTTCATACAGAGGTCACTAGATCATTGGTTTAATTCCATTTCTACGTGCAACGATTTTTCAATCTAATCAAGTAATATCTTCTAGATCTTCCGGCGCACCAGCTCACCAAAATGGAGGGAAGTCATCGAGAGACGAGGTCGGATTTCAAGTTTTCCCCGCAGCCACAAAGAATCCCGTCGGTCCACCGTCGAAGTCGACTTTGCCAACAATTTCATCCCTTTTCTCCCCATGGTCATCTTACACATGCTCCCAGGAATGTTCCCAGCCTTTCCCCGAGCGTCTTGCGCCATTTCCGAGCAAGTTCGACATAGCCGAAACCCTGGCCGCTGCAGTCGTCGTCGCGCCACCATCTCCGGCCGTCGCCACCACGATTGGACCCCAACATCGTCTTGCGTGGCCGGTTTTAGAGCTAGGCGGTCACGGCCGAGCCGAATGGAGGTCGACGTAGCAAAGTCAGGCAAGCGCCGCCGCGGTTCTGGTGAGAAGCGCCGCCTGCATCGCGAGGAAGACGAATGCCGGCAGGCCTCGCTTGTCAGCGACGTATTCCCCCGCGCGGATCAGCTGTGGCACCAGATCATGTGCAGCTACGTGGGTTAACCGCGTGGCCCTAGGTGTGGCACAGAGTCGATTGGCCCATTTAAACGAAGTGGGGCCGACTGGATTATTTGAACTTTCCCATTGGAAATTAATTCCAGAATTTGAGCCAACTTCAAAAATCGATTTCTCCTAGTAGATTTGCTCAAAAATTTCCAAATAAATTCTTGTACACTCCTATTGATACCAAATTTGCAGTGGTGCAATTTGTTGGACATGAAACTCTCAGAATTTTCATAATTAAATGTTTTGAGCTAATTGCTTGGGAACTTAATTACTCCTGTTATGTTAATTGGAAAATTCACAATTTTGGTCAGGACACAATTAATAAAACATTGGATCTCCCACTACTACAAAATGCTTCATCGCAGGCGGTTCTAAACATATTATCGCATACAGTTTTAAAAACCACCTGTAACGAAGAGCCTGTGAAAATGATCGATTAACACAGGCGGTGGCATAATCCGCCTGTGAAACTACATTTTCACAGGCGGTTTTTAATTACCGACCGCCTGTGAAAATGATTTTCACAGGCGGTTTTTAATTACCGACCGCCTGTGAAAATGCATTTTCACATGCGGTTTTTTATTAAAAACCGCATGTGAAAATGCACGCCTGTGAAAATGCATTTTCACATGCGGTTTTTTATTAAAAACCGCCTGTGAAAATGCCTAGTGAAACAAAAAAATTTCACATGTGCCGCCGGGAGTCAGAAGAGGCCGTGCCGCCTGGAGGCCGCCGCGTTGCCGGAGCCGGAAGAGCGCCGCCAAGTGTCGAAGGAGGTCGCACCGCCGAGAGCCGGAGGAGCCGTGCCGCCCGAAGCCCGACGAGGCCGTGCCACTTGGAGCCGGAGGAGCCGCACCGTCGAGAGCCCGAGGTAGACCGCGCCACCGGGTGCCCGAGGTAGACCGCGCTGGATCTGTGCCCGCGCTCACGCCGGCAGGGCGCGCGCTCGCCGGGAGGCGCGCCGGAGCCGCGCCGCCGGGAGCCCGAGGTAGACTGTGCCAGATCCGCATCTGTGCTCGTGTTGGCAGGGCTCGCGCTCATCGGGAGGCCGCGCCGGAGCCGCCGAGGTCCGGGGCAACCGAAGTCGCGCCTTAGTCGCGCCTTGAGAGAGGCCGCCGGCAGCCGCGCCGCCAGGAGCCCGAGGTAGACTGTGCCAGATCCGTGCCCGTGCTCACGTCGGCAGGGCTCGCACTCGTCGGGAGGCCGCGCCGGAGCCGCCGAGGTCTGGAGAAACCGAAGTCGCGCCTTAGTCGCGCCTTGAGAGAGGCCGCCGGCAGCCGCGCCTTGGGAGATGCCGCCGGAAGCCGTACCTTGGGAGGCTGACGGAGGATCACGGGCTGAACCGTGGCTGCTGCTGTTATAGACACATCTATCGTGCGGCTTCTAAACTGAGTCGTTGGATCGATAAGCAGCGGACAACGGAGATACGAAGTCCAAGAGTGATCCGTGGGATGAAGCAGTGGACCAATGAGAAGCCATCATTATCACAGGCGGTTTTTATGTTACAGACCGTCTGTGAAAATCATTATATTTTCGCAGGCGGTTGTTTGTTACGGACCGCCTATGATAATGACTATTATCACAGGCGGTTTTTGTTACGGACCGCCTGTGAAAATCAATACATTTTCACAGGCGGTTGTTTGTTACGGACCGCCTGTGATATTCTATTATCACAGACGGTTATTAACTCATCTGACATCACAGGCGGCACTTTTAATGGACCGTCTGTAAAAAAATATAGAAGCGCCTGTAAAAATGTTTTTTGTAGTAGTGTCCAGTACAAATTTCAAGTTCATTGGACTTCATTTGCTGGGTTGATCAGTGTTCCAAATCTCTATGTAGTTGAAAATTAAGAAAAGTACAGAACCATTTTCGGCTTTTTCCCCAAACTTGTAAAATCAATTTCTCCCTGTAGGAAGCTTAGAAATTTATGAAAAAAATTTACATAGAACCAGTGGAACCGCCTATACCATAATCACCGACTGGTAGCCATGACAAAGCTACATATTCAGTACCAAAATTCAGAAAAGCTTCCTTGAACATCTCCATTTTTTGGTCCAGATCTTCCCCATAGATCCTAGTGTCCACTGTAAAAATCCCAAATCCAATTAAAATCATTTACATACCTGATCAGTATTTATAAGATCTTCTCTATAGTTTCTATATCACTCATGTACTTTATATATTGCATATCATATAGTGACCGAGATCGAGGAGGACCCGGAGCCCTTGGAGACTACTTCCAGAAGCTAACTTCTTCTCTGACTCGCAGCAAGACAAGCCCAGTTTGCATTTAAGTGCTATTTCAAACTTTCTATTTGTATCACCTATGTCTAGGATGAATTTTGTGCATTAGTGCTAAGGTGCTTCTTACTCCACTTGCATGACCCACAAATCCCATGGAGTATATTAAGTTTTTTGCAAGTGAGACGTAAGAGGAAGGGCCCGATGATTAGGTGATGCCGCCGTCGGAGTATACCGTCGAATGGGAGCCCTGCAGGCCGCAGTAAATATATCTGTGGCTAGTGTGCAGCATTCGTGGGCTGGACGGCTGTACTTTTGCATAGCTAGGCTGAGAGTTTAGCTATGAATATTATCTTCCGCTATATATTAAGTATTTTAAAAGACTTCCACCGTTTGTATAAATAGAACTTTGTATTTTGTCGTATTCTTTTCATGTGTGTTGTGGGGTGCCGCATCGCACGGCACCACCCTCTGCGATTCCTGGAATGTGTTGACCCGGTCCCCACACAGTGAGGTTTGAGTGAGGAGGCGACGTTAAGAGTGTAGAGGGTTGAGCCTGATTGTCCGTGTTAAAACCCTTATTATACGACAACAACCTAATTTACGACATCTAAACAATGGGTCATCGTAAGTGAAGTGTTATTTACGATGACTTAGGGCCACCGTCGTAAAATAAAGGTATTATTTATGACGGCCTTTAGTGGCCATCATAAATAACTCCTTTATTTACAATGATCAAGGGCTACCTCCATAATTTAAGTTATTTATGACAGTTTCTTATTTTGCCATTGTAAATGCAACTATTTTCTATATTGTGATACCTCTTTGCCCACTGTTAGCCTGATCCCCATTCAACATGCGCAATGGCCCCTTCTATAAGTCACAAACTGCATTTGAATGACCAAGCCAACTTCTGATCATGACTCGCAGATGCAATTTCCTGAATAATCACCATGAAATCCTGAGGAAGAACCAAGCAAGGCAGCAAGAAACGAACATCCCAACAGAGTGGTATTCCAAGTTCTTTTCTCCACCAAATGAAGAACAAAAAATTGATGAACATATGCAACACAACACAAATAATCTGAAATATAGTGAAAAGATATGTAATAGCCAATCACGTGGATTTAACGAAAATGACATCGAGAAATCATTAAAATATGGATAATCCCCCAGGTAGCTTGAACACCCAGGAGATGTCCAAAGAACCACACGGGAAACTCTGAGTGATCCGAGATTCATCCAAAGTCACAGAGAAAGATCCCAACACGCAACAAGTAGGATCCAATCCCCTACGAAGTCATTGGTTAACGCCGACCTCGTCGAGAGTGTGATTTCCGCCGGTGGCGCCGAGAGTGTGTTTTTCGCTGAGAGATGTGATTAATGTGTTTCGCCTGCACATTAATATTACGACCCATTTCATTTATGGTTTTCATTTGGGCGCCACGTTGGAGTACGCCTGAGGCTAGCTCCACTCCGCACCCCAAAGATAGGGGCGGACTGGATGCTGCCCATTGAACTATCCCGCTCTTTTTCTTCACAACTCGCCCATTCTTTCTTCCTCCGTGTGAGACCTATATGTACTTAATACATTGGTAATTAGAATAAAAGTGAGGTTTTACATTCAAAGTTTTGAATATTAGTGAAACACCCACTTCGGATTGTCTGGACTTTTTCTCATGTGACTCGCACGTGTTTCTCGCTTCAGAGTGTCCGAACTTTTTCTCACATGAGTTGCACATGTTTTTCTGTTTGGAGTGTTTGAACTTTCACTCACATGAGCTGCACGTTAGTCGACATGGTTGATATTAATAAATATGTTTTCAGGAATAACATTTACTTTTTACTTGGTTTGGACTGTCCAAACTTTTCAATGTGTTTTGGGAGTAACGTTACCCTCGATGGTTTTGGACTGTCCGAACTTATCATTGTGTTTTTGGGAGTAATGTTTACCATCGATAGTTTTGTACTGCTCAAACTTTTCAATGTGTTTTTGGGAGTAACATTACCCTCGATGCTTTTGGATTGTCCGACCTTTCATTATTCATATCAAGAGTAATAGTTACTTCGCAGAGTTTTCATATTGAGTTCGGTTGCTTTGTTTTGTCTGTTTTAACTCGCAATGTTTCGAACTTCCTTTTGGCTTATGGGAATATTTTCTTAGTATTCATTTGCTAAGTATTTGATGTATTTTTGATCATGGTGGATATTATCTTGCTATGTTTGCAACATGCTTATGTGAGGTGCTCACATAAGTTGTTTTGGTTATCGGACTAATGTGAGTCAAGTTGAGGACTTGTGATCGAAAGATTTGGTTGTTTGTTCATGTGCAGGTGTTGCTTGAGGAAGACATGGTTGGTGATGAGATCCATTGAACTAGTCTTAGGGAGAATATGAGGTTCAACAACCATGTTCGGGATTGTGGTTGAGTTGATCGAGAAGTCATGTAGCATGTTTGGGTCAAGAACAATGCATATGAAGGTATCGTAGACATCATTGGAAGGTGTTTGCACAAGTACAAGGGGTGTATGGACGTGGAAACATTGTTTCAAGGCTTGATGAAGATATATGGATGTGAAGATGTGGCCGGAAAGGTCCAGCCGGCTTGATTATGTCTCAGGCTGTGGCTGAGGTGGTTACGGTTCGAATATGGAAAGTTTTGAGTTAGTTATGGTTATATTTCGTGGTGAGCATGAAGTATAGTTGTTTTAGGAATGTGTTATATGTTCCTAAGGTGTTTGGAAGTTTTAAGATTGCTTCTATCTGCGTATGGAAGAGTCCTGAGCAGTTATAGAAAGTTTCGGTTAAAACTGAGTAGGAGTAGGAGTCCTAGTTAGGTTTGAGCTGGCCTAAGGGCTAATTATATAATCAAGGGAGGCCAGAGCTCATGGATCATGACTTTGGGATTGTTCCTCTTGTGTTTTGATGAATAAAATTTGTAGTTTAGAGGCTTTTGTGCCTTGTTTGTCCGACTTGCTTTCGTCAAGTCTTTCTCGTCGAGTTTCTGCGCTGCATGACCTTTCTTTGGTGTTTTGATTGTATCTCGCGTTTTACAGATCCAATTGACATGATTCTTTTCGTGTTATCTTCACAACTCAAGGCCCTATCATCTGTGAGAATTTCATGGTCATTGGATTTATGGTTTTTGTGTTACACAAGTATCTGTATAGCATAGAAGATTTGTTTGCTCTCTGTTAGAATAGATTGACCTTTGCTCAGGGTTTTGGTTATAACTTGAGTTTTACTCGATGTTTTCTTGTGATTATATTTGTCAGGTCTTCGTGACTTGATCCTCTATGATCTACACTGATTTATCACGTTTTGAACACGTTGGAAAGACTCGCACACACAGTTTTTCGATCAGATTGATTTTCTGCCGATGGGTTTTCATGGCTTCCACTGAAAAAAATTAATCCACCATTCACCCTCTCTGGTGGCTTTTCATGTGCCGTTTGATCCTACAATTGGTATTAGAGCCACAGTGCTTTAATCTTTGTGAATTGCACATGCTATGACTAACCATCATGGAGAAATACCTCGCAAAATCTTGTGTGTTCAATGGTATTGATTTTCAGGTTTGAAAGGCACGTATGGAGGCTTACATATAGGCGCAAGGCTTTGCCATATGGGAAACGGTGTACAAGCCCTTCGACATGCCACCAAATGATCAATTCACGGCTGCGAAAACATGAGAGTTGTCGACAACAATAACAAGGCTCACAATTTGATCATACAAGGATAGACCCAAAGCGACTTCGACCGTGTTGCACGCCTCCAATATGCGCATGATGTGTGGAAAGCAGTTTGCGACTACCACGAAGGATGCAACACGATCAAGGAGATAACGCAAGATATGTTCAATAAAGAATGTATGCGCTTTGAGATGCAACCGGGTGAGTCTATCGACGATCTATTTGCTCGCTTTAATAAAATTCTCAGCAACTTGCGTAGTGTCAATGTTAATTTTTCCGATGCTGAAAATGCTAGGCAATTGTTAAGTGCATTAGACATGTCAATTTGGGAAATAAAAGTTACATCCACTCGTTAATCTACTGTCATGAGTACACTTACTTTAGATGTGTTGTATTTTAAATTGAAAACTCATGAAATTGACACTATATCATGTAAAAACCCCAACAAGTCTCTTGCATTTGTTTCACAATGTGACATGCCTAGTTATAGCCAATCTTCATCATGTGGTACACTTGCTTTGTTGTCCTCTCTAACTCTTGAACAGATTGAGGAATTTCCAGAGGAGGATCTAGCATTCTCTCTACTCAGTTCTAGAAAGCAATGCAAAATGTGAAAACTAGAAGAAGAGGAAGTGTTGGACCTCAATGATGCTTCATCGAATGCGGTGAGTTTGGACATTTTCATAGAAATTTCCCTAACCTTTCAGGTTCTACTCCCCATGATGATAAGCAAACAAACTTCAAGTCCTCCCTTGCAAACAACAAGAAGAAAAATAAGTGTTTTATAGGTCACCAATTGGTAAACAATTTTGTCACTACACTTCAAGAACTTGGCTCCAGCGATGTGGACTCTAGAAGTGATGAAGATGAAGACACTTTGACAAATATGTGTTTCATGGTGGGCAACTCAAGATCAAGCATGGAGGAAGTGTAACATAACAGCGACAATGAAGAACTATGTCCCACTTGCAAAGAAATGTGTGCTGCTATTTATCGTGCCACTGTTATACTTAAGAAAAAGGACAAAAAACATAGGGACAATGCTATTAAAATTGCATCACTAGAATCTGAAAGTAATTGGATAAAATCTCTGATTCCTAGTGATGATTTTTGTTCCTCATGTGAATTGATATATGAACAAGTGTCCTCCTTAAGAAGTGTGCACACCTTCATACTTGATAAACTTGAGCTTGAAATTGAAAATAACAAAAAGCTTGTTGCACCTAACGATAAAAACATGAAAGATGCTAGCTATTTAATAATTAATTTGCATTGTTCTAACTGTGATGATCTTAATAAGAACTACATGATGCTATGAATGATATTTCAGTTTTGAACAATGCTTTACATTCTCATGAAGTTAAATATTATTATAATTGCAAACTAAAAGTAAAAACTTCATGTGAAAATTGTCTAGACTTGTCTAAGAAACTTGATGACATGCATAGGACAGTAGAGCGGTTTTGCAGTGGGAATAAAAATCTAACTTGATGCTGATTTCTTCTAAGACTTGCAATGATAAAACTGGTTTAGTTTTTTATTATCATACTCATGCTAAGGCACATCCACCTAAGATTGTTAAGTCATTGGGAAGTGGTTTGATTCAAATGGTTCCTAAACAAAAAGAGGTGGTTTTTAAGTCTGCAGGAATGTTGTTTCATTCGGTTGCTAATAAACATGTTGCTTGCTCATCTAGACATGAACACAAAGTTTAATTTCATTGTACCTACTATGGTAGAGATGGTCATGTCATAGATTTTTGTTATAGACTAGCTAAACAAGAAAAAGCAAAGAATGCTAGCTAGATCATGTAACAGACAAGCAAAACTTGCTGCACATGCTGAACCGATTGTTAGACACTTGAAACCTGCTGCGATGAGTAAAAAACATGCAAAGTTTGCTCCCAAACCTACTATTTTTTGTGCTACACATGTCACACCTCTTTTATCAGTAGTTGGATACAAAAATCCTCAAATTTTGGCTCATAAACTTATTTTTTTATCTTAGCTTTCGCGTGTTATTCCTGCTGGACGTCGCGTGACTCAGTACTGGATTCCTAAATGCCTTTTGACTAACCCAGTATTGAGTCATCAACGTATTTTGATTCTTTGTAGGTTACACGCTTGAAGAAGGAGAACTTTTGGATTGTGGATTCAGGTTGCTCACGCCACATGACCGATAATAAAGAATGGTTCTCCTCCCTCTGTTTTGCGACACGTGTAGAGAATTTTACTTTGCCGATAATTGTTCAACTCCTACAATGTGGGGACCGGGGTCCACACATTTCAGGAATCGCAATTGGGTGGTGTCGTGCGATGCAGCACCCAACAGCACACAGAAAAAGGTACATCGTATTACATAAAATAACATAGTATTATACAAGTTTTGTCTTTTACAAATAATATACATTTAAATATACTACAGTGGAAGATAAGTTCATAGATCTCAACACTCAAGTCTAAGCTATGCAAAAGTCATTCCGCTCAGACCTAGAACAGAATCACAGAGGCAGCACATAGAAAACATCATGGCGGCGTGCAGGGTTCCCACTCGGCCGTGTACCCCAATGGGGGCTACGTCTCACCGGCGAACCCTTCATCATAAACGTCATCATCTGCAGCAAAAAACTTAAAATAGCATCTGTGAGCACGAAGGCTCAGCAAGACTTAACCGTGTCCACTAAGCATTACACTCTATATGCAGGATAAACGTAATATAGGACGACAGTTTGCAATAAAAGACTTGCCTAAATGTTAGTCCTTAATTTCAGCTTTTAGCAGCAAATTAAAGCTTCATGAATCTGAAATTTAGTGAACAATCTGATCTAAACATACAAGCATCAATACATAATTATTCCATAAAGCATGATTCAATAATATTCAGCTCCAAATAATTAACTACATCACGACTCAGTAAACAAGTGGTACTCAATAACCGCGAGGGACGGCGACTCGAATCGATATACATCTGCAGGGATACCCGAATAGCACGACACATACACCCACACTCGGAGCTGCGACGGCACACTCCACTCATGTTGTATGTAGCAACCTTTCACCCGCTACCTACATGTTGAACTGGTCCCACCGCTACGAGCAGGAGGCCCCCACACGGAGTATGACGTACCCGCTGGCAGGTTTACTCCTTGCTCCTCTCAACCCACACCTATAAGGCGGTGCGGTATGCCTCAACGCTAAGGTGGACAAGTTACATCGGTTTACTGGGTCCCATATATCCAATATGCCTTCGGTACATTCAAACTTGCTCAACAGGGCCGCACACGGATCGGTCCATTACCAACACAGGCACAGCTACAGCACACAGGCCCCTATGTCTTGCTGCTCCTAACCCATGCCCGGTCTCATATTTAACCAAATGGTTAATCTCTCACTCGACCAATCCCGCGTGAACCCAATTCCTGAACTCGCGAGTAGATTCCAACTACTCGACTTCTACCGAAGCAACTATAACATTAAGAATAGCATGGACACCACGAGAACCATCCACCCTTCTCTCATGGGTTCTCTGGTCATGCATGTGGAAAACTCCAAGAAAATCCTAGACTTAATGCACAAGCATCCTAACCCATAAAATGTGATACAAATAAAATTTAAAACAATATTAAATGCAAACCGGGGCTTGCCTGGCTGCAAGACATGATTAAAGTTAGTCTCCAGGTTGATGACTTCCAGTGGCTCCGGGGTCTCCTCGAGCTCGGCAACTATTCAATATGCAAAGAATAATGCAAGTGAATCAATATTGGTATTATAGCACAGCTCAAAGGAAAGACAGATAAGTATATTAGATGATGGCCACTGGTCCTAGAAATTTTACAGAGGACAATAGGCACTATTGGTGAAGTTGTGGCCAAATTTGGACTAAGTTCTTGGAAGTCTCAGTTGTATAAAATTCAATGTATAAAAACCCTTCCAAGAACTTTTATGGGCAACCTGGGACTTTAACATGGCTAAAGGTTTGTTTTCTGTTTATAGAAGGTCAAGAGCGACTCAAAAAAATTGATTTCACAATTTTCAAAGCATTCCACTGTGAGATATTGAATTTAGAAGTTTGGACAAATTTCTGAAATGTTTCTGGACATTTTGGAATTTTCAGGTACATAGAGATTGGAAACACAATTTGGCTATTCAATTTAACTCCAATGGACCTGAAACTTTTACTTGAACTCAAGGGAATTATTTTGAATCATGTGGACACATTTGAGAATTTTTGAATGGGGGTAGCACCAATAATTAATTCCAAAGTCATTTTGCTTCATAAAATTATTGAGGATAATGTATATCATACAGATACAAGTGCACCAATTGAAAGTACTGATCATCCTGGTTCTAGCAAAAATTTTTTGTGAATTTTAGGACAAGTATCCTAGGAGATATGGACTTTCCAAGTTGGAGCAATTTATGGAATAAAATTCCAATTGCAAACATTTGAATAAAGGGCTGGGCCCACAGGTTTAAAATGGGCCAATCGGGTTGAAGCCACACGGGGCCGCAGAATGAAAGGGCGCAGCCACACACAATTGCCGAGACGAAGCAGATCCAGGGCAAGTGCTCGTTAGGCTGACGGACGGGCCCTATGGGCCTTCGTCAACCTCGCGACACCGACGGTGCCTAATGGCGGCCGCTCACCGGAGCCTGTTCCAGGGCAGGGTGGCCCTCCATGCTCGCGGTCCCCACCTAGAAATCTTTGGGGAACTCGACGGTAGGGCTCCCGACGGTGATAGATGGCCAGAGAAGGGCACCGACGGCAGCGGCGGAACCTAGGGTTCCGGCGAAGTTGGCCGGGTCCTACGGTGCTCTATTTTGCAAGGAGATTGCACCAAAACGTTCCTAGAAAGCTAATATTCAAGATAGTGGGTGCCAAAACCGGTGAAAAGTTCGTGAAATATGAGTTCGCCGGCGAGATGGGGAGTTCAAATTGGCGGCTGGAAATTGACGGTTCTAGCGTCGTTCCTCGATGAAATCCCTCGGTTTTTCATCGAGGTGGTGCGCCAGGACAAGGGAAAGACAAAATCTAACTAGAACGAGCTATGCCTCAACGTGGAAAACAAATTTTGGCCGAGAGCTAGCTCTGCTGATACCCAAAGTTCATCGGAAAACATGGAAATGCGGGGTCTAGGAGGCATGGCATGGGCTAAAATTTACCAGCAGCTAGCACATAAATAGGTGAACCTTTTTTCTTCTAGGACCGAGGCTAGATGACGCTTGTATCACTGGGTCGACGGTGGAGCAGAGGCGCGGCAAACAGGGGAAATTCCGGGCGGCCTCGGTTTCAAAGTTAACAGCTTCGGGAATGGCCTAGCTGCCAATGAAATGTATCACAAGGCTGCGCGAGAGGTTGGGGCGTGAGGAGAGGCAAAGAAAAGTGATCAAACCCGAGTACCTTGGCTCCTATTCGGCTGGACAGAGAAGAAGTCGGGCGAGGGGCAGAAATGGCGCTGGGACTTCAGAGAATGAGAAGGGATCGACTCAGGGCCATGGAGGGGGATAAGGAGGAGGTCAGGGCGTGCTGGGGGCAGCTAGAGTCGACCACAAACAGGCAAGCAGCTTCCCAGTTGCATGCTATGTTGTGTCACTTGGAGAGGAAAAACAGCACTTTTCTTTGGATGACAAGTGGGTCCCACCTCATCCTCATCCTTGCCCCATCAATTCTACCACCTAATTCAGTCCAAAATTTGCTAGATATTTGTGGTATAGATGTATTAATCATGTAGAATTTGATTTTGAATTCCCATAGTTGAGTTGACAAAGTTTCATATAAACTCAAACTTGAATTTGAATTTGAGTTGAATTCAATGTAGCTATTGAATTAAATATCAAACTTTCTTCAAAAATTATGAAAGTTTGCAGGGAGGCTATTAGAAATATTTAGAATCCATTGGTCAACTCAAATCTTCATGTTAAATTCATTTGAACAGTAGCTAAGTTTATTTTTTTGAATTCCCTCCATTGGAGTTTGTATTTATTTATTTTTCTCATTTCCTTTTTATTGCTTTTTATCATTCAATTTTTTTTTCCTAACTGAACTTTGAATTATTGAAATAAGGTCTCTTACATTCCCCCCCCCCACTAAAAGAATCTCGTCCCGAAATTACAATGAAGAGATGAACGTAGGAGAGAAATTACCGGATATGAGACGATAAGAAATCCAGAGAGTTGAAGCGGAGACATTCTTCGGATTCCCAAGTCGCTTCTTCAATTGTATGGTTGCTCCATAACACTTTATAGAACAACAGAGTGCGGTTCCATGTTGTTCGAGCCTTCTCTTCGAGAATTTGAATCCGATGTTCACAGTATGTGAGATCCGGTTGCAACTCGCTGATTTCATCCGTGTGGACTGCAGCTGTGAACTTGAGACATTTCCGAAGCTGAGATACTAGAAAATGTTGTGTATACCAGCAAGAGATGCCGGCAATTCCAATCTATAAGCCACAGGTCCGCACTTCTCCGTGATAGCAAACGGGCCAATAAACCGGGGAGCTAACTTTGCTTTTACTCCGAACCAGTGAATTCCTTTCATCAGAGACACACGGAGGTACACGTGACCCCCGACGCAGCGGGCGACACCGCTTTGTACGCATAATTCTTCTGTCGAGATTGAGCCACTCTCAAGTTCACTTGAATGATCTGAACTTGTTCCTCGGCTTCATTGCCTAGATCAATCGTTAAGGTCACTCTTTCGCCGGACTCGCACCAATTTAGCGGGGTGCGACATTTTCGGCCATAGAGGGCTTCATATGGTGTCATCTTGATACTCGCTTGATAACCATTGTTGTACGAGAATTCTGCCAACTCTAAATGATCGTCCCATTTTTTACCGTGGTGGATGGCACATGCTCGCAACATGTCTTCAAGTACTTGATTCACCCGCTCAGTTTGTCCATCGGTCTGCGAGTGATAGGCGGAGCTTCTAATCAGTTTAGTACCCAATGAGGCATGCAGCTCCTCTCAGAAATGAGCATTGAACAGCGAGCCTCAATCTGAAATAATCGTGCGAGGAATGCCGTGTAGGCACACGATTCTTGATATGTACAACTCTGAATAATTCTTGTCATTGAATCTGACATTTACCGGAATGAAATGTGCTGATTTGGTTAGTCGGTCGACTATCACCCAAAACGAATCATGCTTCCGGAATGTGATTGGCAATCCAACAATGAAATCCATACTCACATCCTCCCATTTCCATGCCGGAATATTCAGTGGTTGTAGCTGTCCCGCTTTCTTCATATGGTCGGCCTTCACTCGCCGACACGTATCACACTCGGATACGTACTTAGCAATCTCATGCTTCATCCTTGTCCACCAAAACTTAGTCTTCAAGTCTTGATACATTTTATTGCTGCCCGGATGAATATAATATTTAGACAAGTGAGCTACGTCCAAAATTTTCTTTCGAATTTCCATGTCACGTGGCACTACGATCTGATTCTTGAACCATAGAGCACCCTGCTTATCTCTTCTAGAGCACTTCATGTCACCGCTGTCCATTCTCTTGAGTATTTGAGACATACCCTTGTCCTGTTGGTGATGTGCCCAAGAGGCAATCATAACAATTCGGGTTCAGGCCTATTGGATATTTGATCCATAAGCAATTAGGGTACTAATGGGCCTGCGACCTAAAAGGCCATTAGTATGCCTATAAATATGAGAGGTAGGGTTAGGGGCTAATCATCCCACCACGTGACAGCCCTAGCCGCCACCCCTCGCAGGCCTCACGCCGAGACCCTTACCGCGCACGCGGTGCTAGCACACCGGTACACGGCGTTCCTCTCCGTACGTGTGGACTCCGTGGAGGTGTTGCTGCTACTGCTGCGCTGATCGGCTATGACGATCATGATCGTCTACCTGCTGCTGTGACGAGGACGAGGAGAAGACGAACGAGATCGTCTACTTCCCTTACACCGACGCGCATCAACGTTCCGCTGCGCTGCGCGTCTAGTGGTAACGATCCATGACCTCTGTACTCGCATGTTTCCTGGGTGATGTGGTAGAGTTGCTAGAGTAGCTTACCGCAGATTTCCTATCAGTGGCATCAGAGCCGACTTGCGTAGTTTTTGGTCTGGATCTACTGCAGACATGTTCATACGATGAATTTTTCGCACGGTTTTTGGGGTTTGGAATTGGTTAGAGTAGATTGCGATCGTATATGACTAAAGGGTCAGTTCGTGCTCCTTCTCTGCTGTGTGCGCAACCTGTCCCTACCGGCTAGAATCACCATCGGGACTAATCGCGTACATAGCTAACAGATTGAGCCAACAGACCACGGTCATGAGTCGCGATCTACTCATGAATAACCGATCACATTGAAAATTTCAGACATTCTGAATGTCTCGGATTCGTGGTGATTTGATCAATCTGATGAGATTTTCATAGTGATTTTATAGATGCGATCTATGTAATTCCGTTTGGTGTTCAGGGCGCTGCCCTGAAACCCGCGGGGGGCGGCTCCCCCCTCGACCGCCGTTTTGCTGTCTGCTATAGCGATTACATAATATCGTTTTGCGCTAGAAACCGTTCTACGCTTAACTCGTTTTTGCAGGGGATGATGTGAATGGTATGGCCTAATATGATGTGATAATCTGTGTGTAATATTCGTGCGGCCTGCGTGCTGCAAAATTAACACAACCGGGTTGAGGTTGTCACATAATTGTATAACGACCTGCGTGTCGACCTCTGATGCTTGATCTCTCTTGTAATTTATTTGGTAGCTATTAGTTGTATTAGCTTCTTTTATTATCATGGAGATGTCCTCAAGCATGGTGGAGATGGAGATCACCACAAGAAGGGAGGCATGGCAGCTCAGATCTTAATGGAACCATGGCGATGGAGACCATTATGATTCTAAAGGCCATACTATTCACAATGTGATATTATCATATGCCTGTGATGCTTATTACTTTCTTTTCATGCTCTTCATATGGTGGATGTTTTGTCATGATAGAATAGCTTCCCTCACAAAAGTTGAGCATTTGATGCCATTTACCCGTAGTTGCACCTATGTTATTTTGATCGTTGTGTGGTAGGTTTGCCAAAGCAAAGTACTATCATCTATCATAATTCATAGGGTGAATGTTGGACATTCACATGCATAGTGTTGGTTCACTCAACAAAGCTATCAAAACAGTTTTGGGCTTTATGGCATAGAGTTGGGAGCTGGGGCATTGGATGTCACCCAACAAACAAGAGTCATATAGGGATATGATTAACAATTGTTGTTTACCTATGTCACTATTTTCCTAGCCGTGAAGCCAAAGCTCACTAGGAATTAGTGAATATGGATCTTGAACCACTATATATCGTTAGAGGGAAGACGATGATAATATAGTGGTAATATCTTTTATTAAACTGTTAATAGAAGATTGGTACATAACATAGTGCTAAACCTTGCATATTTATTTTCTATTGTAGATCATGTCTGCTAGTAGCAATTCCGGTTTCAATTTGCGATCTGTGCTTGAAAAGGAAAAGCTCAATGGAGCTAACTTTATCGATTGGTACCACAACCTGAGAATCGTTCTCAGGCAAGAGAAAACCGAGTACGTTCTTCTGCACCCTTACCCTGATGACCTCCCAGCTGATGCAACTAATGCAGCACGTAGAGCTTATATGAAGCACTGCGATGATGCGCTTAATGTAAGCTGCCTCATGCTTGCCACTATGTCCCCTGATCTGCAAAAACAGTATGAGCATACAGATGCTTATTCTATGATTGAGGGACTGCGTGGAATGTTTGAGAATCAAGCAAGAGCTGAAAGATACAATATCTCAAAGTCCTTGTTCTCATGCAAGCTGGCGGAGGGTAGCCCGGTCAGCCCTCATGTAATCAAGATGATTGGTTACATTGAAACTTTGGGCAAACTTGGTTCTGAAGTCAAGGATGATCTGGCTATTGACGTTGTTCTCCAGTCGCTCCCACCGAGCTACGAGCCATTCATATTGAATTTTCAAATGAATGGCATGGAGAAAACTTTCGCTGAATTGCATGGGATGCTTAAAACAGCCGAAGAAAGCATTAAGAAAAATGCCACTCATATGATGATGGTACAAAAGGAGAATAAAAAGAGGAAGCGTGTGACGCATCCTAAAGGCAAAGGCAAGGGAAAGGTTCCCGATGAGCCCTCAAGCTCAAAGTCTAAGCCAAAGGGCAAATCTGGCCCTTCTCCTGATGATGAATGCTTTCACTGTCATGGTAAGGGACACTGGTCTAGGAACTGCAAGAAGTACTTGGAGGATATGAAGAAGAAGAAGGGAAGTGAGACTTCCGCTTCAGGTATAAATGTTATAGAAATTAACATTGCATTATCTTCTAGTGAATCATGGGTATTTGATACCGGATCGATGATTCACACTTGCAAATCATTGCAGGGTCTAAGTGAGACTAGAAGATTTGCAAAAGGCGAGTTGGATGTTCGTGTTGGCAATGGAGCAAAGGTTGCGGTCATAGCTGTCGGAACTTACCACTTGTCATTACCCTCAGGATTAGTTTTGGAATTGAATAATTGTTATTGCATTCCTAATTTGAGCAAGAACATTATCTCTTCTTCGTGTTTAGAAGAATTTGATGGTTATGAGATTGTAATAAAGAACAAATGTTGTTCTATTTATTACAATAATATTTTCTATGCTCAATGTCCATTGGTGAATGGATTATATGTTCTTGATCTTGAGGATAAAACTATTTGTAACATTAATACCAAAAGGGCTCGTCATAATGATCTAAGTCCCACTTTTATTTGGCATTGTCGCTTAGGTCATATAAATGAGAAACGCATTGAAAAACTCCATAAAGATGGTTTACTAAGCTCATCTGATTTTGAATCACTTGACACATGCGAATCTTGTTTGTTTGGGAAGATGACCAAAGCACCCTTCACTGGTCAAAGTGAGAGGGCGACTGACTTGTTGGGACTTATACACACAGATGTATGTGGACCAATGAGTTCAATTGCCAGAGGTGGTTTTCAGTACTTCATCACATTTACCGATGACTTTAGTAGATATGGTTATGTCTACCTAATGAGGCACAAGTCTGAATCCTTTGAAAAGTTCAAAGAATTTCAGAATGAAGTACAGAATCAATTGGGCAAGACAATCAAATTTCTACGATCTGATCGTGGGGGTGAATATTTGAGCCATGAATTTTATGATCATTTGAAACAATGTGGAATTGTTCCAAAATTGACTCCACCTGGAACGCCTCAATGGAATGGGGTGTCCGAGCGTAGGAACCGAACCTTGTTGGACATGGTTAGGTCGATGATGAGCCAAGCAGATCTTCCACTATCCTTTTGGGGTTATGCTCTTGAAACTGCTGCGTTTACACTAAACAGAGTCCCAACTAAGTCTGTTGAGAAGACACCATATGAGATGTGGACTGGGAAACGTCCCGGATTGTCTTTCCTCAAAGTTTGGGGATGTGATGTTTATGTCAAACGTTTGACGTCAGACAAACTCACTCCAAAATCAGACAAATGCTTCTTTGTGGGATATCCTAGGGAAACCAAAGGGTATTATTTTTATAATAAAGCAGAGGGTAAAGTGTTTACCGCTCGCAATGGTGTCTTCTTGGAGAAAGAGTTTCTCTCAAAAGGAGTTAGTGGGAGCAAGGTGCATCTTGAAGAAATTCAAGAAATACCTGAAAATGTTTCAACACCCACCGATCCTATATAGGATGTACAAGATGTTGTGCAACCAGTTGATGAAACACCAGCCCCACGAAGTTCTACGAGGGTACGTCGTGCGACTGAAAAGTTAACGCTTCTAACCACGGAGCATCATGACATGGTATTGTTAGACAATAATGAGCCCACGACCTATACTGAAGCAATGATGGGACCCGACTCTGAGAAGTGGCTTGGAGCCATGGAATCTGAAATTGAATCCATGCATGAAAATCAAGTTTGGAACTTGGTTGATCCAATTGAAGGTGTGAGACCTATCGATTGTAGATGGATTTTCAAGAAAAAGACTGATATGGATGGAAATGTTCACATCTATAAAGCGCGATTGGTAGCGAAAGGTTTCAAACAAATTCAAGGTGTTGATTATGATGAAACTTTCTCACCCGTTGCAATGCTTAAGTCTGTTCGGATTCTTCTAGCAATTGCTGCATATTTTGATTATGAAATATGGCAGATGGATGTCAAAACAGCCTTTCTTAATGGAAGTCTGACTGAGGATGTGTACATGACACAACCTGAGGGTTTTGTCGATCCTAAAAATGCTAGTAAAATATGCAAGCTTCAAAAGTCCATCTATGGACTGAAGCAAGCGTCTCGGAGTTGGAATCTGCGTTTTGATGAAGTAATCAAAGGGTTTGGTTTCATCAAGAACGTAGAAGAACCTTGTATTTACAAGAAGTTTAGTGGGAGCACACATGTATTTCTGGTCCTATATGTAGATGACATATTATTGATCGGAAATGACATTCCAATGCTTGATGGTGTTAAATCGTCATTAAGAAAAAGTTTCTCAATGAAGGATTTAGGAGAGGCAACATATATTTTGGGCATAAAGATCTATAGAGATAGATCTAAAAGGCTAATTGGATTAAGTCAAGATACATATATTGACAAGATATTGAATCGGTTCAATATGCAAGATTCCAAGAAAGGTTTCTTGCCAATGTCACATGGCATTACTCTAAGCAAGAGTCAGTGTCCTTCGACACCTGATGAGCAAAAGAGGATGAGAGCGATTCCTTATGCTTCGGCTATTGGATCCATCATGTATGCCATGCTATGTACACGCCCAGATGTATCTTATGCTCTAAGTATCACGAGTAGATATCAATCAGATTTTGGTGAGGCTCATTGGACCGTTGTCAAAAACATCCTTAAGTACTTAAGAAGAACTAAGGATGCATTCTTAGTGTTTGGAGGTGAAGAAGAGCTCGTTGTAAAAGGTTACACCGATGCCAGCTTCCAAACTGATAAGGATGATTCTAGATCGCAGTCCGGTTTTGTATTCTGCCTCAATGGAGGGGCAGTGAGCTGGAAAAGTTCCAAGCAAGATACAGTAGCAGATTCAACCACAGAGGCGGAGTATATTGCAGCTTCCGAAGCTGCAAAGGAGGCTGTTTGGATCAGAAAATTTGTTTCTGAGTTGGGTGTTGTTCCTAGTGCGTCCAGTCCTGTGGATCTCTACTGTGACAATAGTGGAGCCATCGCACAGGAAAATGAGCCTAGATCACACAAACGATCCAAACACATACTACGACGCTATCACCTCATTTGAGAGATCATCGACCGAGGTGATGTGAAGATATGCAAGGTGCACACGGATTTGAATATTGCAGATCCGTTGACAAAGCCTCTTCCTCAATCAAAGCATGAGGCACACACGAGATCTATGGGTATTAGATACTTATATCAGTGATCATAATGTGTAGTGGGAGACTTGTGTCACAGCTATGTTTATGTACTATTAAATAAATTGTTATATGAGTAATCATTATCTACATTGATCATCAAGTATGTGACTTGTTCGTGAAACTCTTTGTTAAAAGTAATGTTACTCTAGATGATCCCTAGTCTATTTCATTATATGAGATAATGATTGCATACAGACTAGCACATGTATTAATTGATGATCACGTTTCACGGATCATAGATATAGAGATATCAAATTAATAATGTGAACACATGTTAGTGAACATGGTGTTGGATTGACCCACTCCAAGACACTGCTGGGATTGTTATTTCCATATGTGCCATCAGTTGGTCTTGAGTGATACACCTGCTAGATCCTTAGACCTGAGATCGCCATTGTTTCTCACTATGCGTAGTTGTGTACTTTGAGACTACCAAACGCTACTCCGTAGCTGGGTAGTCATAAAAGTAGTCTTCGGGTATATAATGAAACATAGAATGTGATGTGCGCAGATCAAGATGGGATTTGCCCCTCCTAAATAACAGGAGAGATATCTCTGGGCCCCTCGAGATAGTTGGATTTGAAAGTGCATGGCCATGCCAAGGTGATTAAAGGTTAATCACAGTGACTAAAAGTTAGTCACGGAATGAATCCACTATTTGATCGAGTGAATGGTCGAGCTATCACAAGGATGGCACGCATCTCGCCTTGAGCTTGACTGGTATCGTGAGGCAAAGGGATTAGCATGTTGAATGTATCTAGGTTCGGCCGATATGATCTTTATGTACAGTCGGGAGTCAGTATGTCCTGCTAGGTACCTCTACTGACTTGTGGTTGGAAATGGTTTCCATTCACAACCAACTGCTCATGAACCTAACGGGTCACACACTTAAGGAGTTGGAATATCGAAAATCTTGGCTAGATGATTGTCTCTAGTGCAAGTGGGAGATTGTTGGTGATGTGCCCAAGAGGCAATCATAACAATTCGGGTTCAGGCCTATTGGATATTTGATCCATAAGCAATTTGGGTACTAATGGGCCTGCGACCTAAAAGCCCATTAGTACGCCTATAAATATGAGAGGTAGGGTTAGGGGCTAATCATCCCACCACGTGACAGCCCTAGCCGCCACCCCTCGCAGGCCTCACGCCGAGACCCTTACCGCGCACGCGGTGCTAGCACACCGGTGCACGGCGTTCCTCTCCGTACGTGTGGACTCCGTGGAGGCGTTGCTGCTACTGCTGCGCTGATCGGCTATGACGATCATGATCGTCTACCTGCTGCTGTGACGAGGACGAGGAGAAGATGAACGAGATCGTCTACTTCCCTTACACCAACGCGCATCAACGTTCCGCTGCGCTGCGCGTCTAGTGGTAACGATCCATGACCTCTGTACTCGCATGTTTCCTGGGTGATGCGGTAGAGTTGCTAGAGTAGCTTACCGCTGATTTCCTATCATGTCCTTCTTTTGATCTTCAATAATATCATCTCGGATTATCAGAATGAGAGCAATATTGTATAAAGCTCCATATAGAACCAAGTATAGACTCGGTTCATCCTCTTCCATAGGTATGATGTTCACATTATTGACATGAGATTTGTGGCTAAGCGCATCGGCAACCACATTAGCTTTGTTGGGATGATAGTGAATCTCAATCTCATAATCCTTGATCAATTCTAACCACCTTCGTTGCCTCATGTTCAGTTCCTTCTAAGTGAAGATATACTTCAAACTTTTGTGGTCGGTGTAGAGGTGAACCAAATTTCCAAGCAAATAATGCCTCCACATTTTTAGAGCAAGCACCACGGCAGTGAGCTCCAAGTCGTGAGTCGGATAATTCTGTTCATGATTGCGGAGCTGCTGTGATCCATATGCGACCACACATCCTTCTTGCATAAGAACGCAGCCAAGACCAATGCCCGATGCACCGCAATAAACATCGAACGGTTTCGTCATATCTAGTTGAGCTAAAACTGGGGCTGTTGTGAGATGCTTCACCAGTGTTTGAAATGCTGTCTCACATGCTTCACTCCAATTATATTTGGTACCTTTATTTAACAGCTCCGTCATTGGTTTAGCAATTTTTGAGAAGCTCGGGATGAACCTCCGATAATATCCCGCTAAACCAAGGAAGCTTCGTACTTCATGTACAGACTTTGGAGATTGCAATTTCAGCACTTGAACAAATTTACTTGGGTCCACAGCAATGCCCTCAGCTGAAATAATGTGTCCCAAGAATGGCACTTGAGTGATCTAAAATTCATACTTGCTGAATTTTGCATTGAGCTTATGGTCTCGCAATCGTTGGTGTATGATATGAAAGTTTCCGCGTGTTCTTCCTCCGATTTGGAATAAACCAAAATGTCATCGATGAATACCACGACGAACTTGTCCAACTCCGGCATGAACACCGAGTTCATAAGGTACATAATGTGGGCCGGAGCATTGGTGAGACCAAATGACATGACGATATATTCATATAGTCCATATCGCGTCGAGAATGCCGTCTTCGGTATATATTCCGTCCGAATTTTAATTTGATGATATCCAAACCAAAGATCCATCTTGGAAAATACCTTAGCACCCACTAATTGATCGAAGAGAATGTCGATGCGAGGCAGTGGATACTTGTTCTTGATAGTCACGGCATTTAGCGGACGATAGTCCACACATAACCTCAACATTTCATCCTTCTTCTTAACGAACAGCGCGGAGCAGCCCCAAGTTGAGGAGCTTGGGCGAATAAATCCTTTGTCCAGCAGGTCCTTGAGATGTTCTTTTAATTCAGCTAGCTCATTGGGCGCCATTCGATAAGGTCTTCGAGAGATCGGTGTGGTTCCTTGTGCAAGTTCAATCTTGAACTCGATGTCATGTTCGGGCGGCGTGCCCAGTAGATGATCGGGAAACACATCGGGGTATTCACGGACCACCGGAATGTTTTCCAACTTAAGGGATTCAGAGTGGTACGCTGCTGCGATTTCTTGAACAGGTCGATCAAGAAAGAGAGTATGTGGACTGTGTAGTGGAGAATCCAAATGAACGGTTCGAGGAACGATGTCCAAAACAGCACTGTGGTGATGTAACCACGACATACCTCATATGACATTGATCTTTTGTCCATCTAAGATAATGAGAGTGGTTGGATATATTTTTCCACCCATGCACAGTGGTGCTTTAGGAATCATACTATGAGCTGGTACTTTCCCGCCCGGGGAACAAATCATGTATGGATATTTAGTAGGAAATATTTGTAGTTGATGCTTGACAACATATGAACTACTAATGTAATTGTGGGTGGCTCCAGAATAAAAAAGTATGATAATGGGGTGATCAATGAGAGTAAACGTACCCGCGAGTACGGGTTCGCCTTCCGGTATGTCCTCAATGGCGATGTAGTGGAAGTTGCCGGGTTTGGTATTTGGTTTCTTGTTCTGGTTGCGGGGTTGATTAGCACTCCGATACGATGCTTTTCTGCTGCCTTGCTTGTCCGGACAGTTGTAGGAGAGATGTCCGACACGTCCACAGTTGTAGCACGTGTATTGTATCGGACCACCATAGACCGGAGAACGGAAACCCGGTGCACGCTGCTGCTGTTGTGGTGCACGAGGTATCATCCTCTGTTGCTGCTGATGTGGCTTCTGTGGCAGGGGTGGTCGGAAGCTTGGTGCGTTGAAAGGGCAGCCGCGGAACATTGGCGGTCGTGCTGGTGGCTGCCACCTTTGACCGGACGGTGATCGGTACACGATACGGTACTTTTGTGGAGCTCCACCACTGCTGTCCTGTGGAGCACTCCTCTTCTTGTCCGTTACCAACTCGCGTGTTGCATCCTCTTGTACAATCGCCGCGTTGACAAAATCATTGAACGTGCTGCGATTGAACAAAATGAGCTCGTCCTTCATCTTTGCATTCAAACCTCAATAGAAACAGTCCCGTTTCCTCTCCTCCGTGTTCACATGATTTGGCGCATATTGCGCCAAGTGATTGAAATCCTTGGAGTACTTGTGAGCACTCCTCCCACCTTGCTTGAGTTCAAGGAATTCTTGAAGCTTGCGTTTCATAATCCCGGGAGGTATGTGATAGGCGCGGAACGCCTCCCGGAATTCAGTCCATGTCACGGCATGACCAGCCGGCAGAGAGGCGATATAATTTGCCCACCATGCGCCGGCAGAGCCCTGAAGCTGCTGCGCCGCGAAGAGCGCCTTCTGCTGTTCAGTGCATTGGAGCAACCCGAACTTTGCTTCAATAGTGCGGAGCCAGTTGTCCGCCTCAAGAGGTTCATCGTCCTCCGTGAAGACCGGTGGATGAGTTGCTAAGAAGTCCAAGTAGGTGGTGTGTTGAGGCTGATGATTGCCTCTGTCTGGACGCCCCAGTGGACGGGACGTATTTTGCATGAGGGTCCGCAGCAGCTCGGTCTGCTCGTCGTGCGAACCCACCATTGCCGCAATCACATCCGCCAACGTAAGCGGAGGAGGAGGTGGTGGTATCGGTTGTCGTTGATCATGAGTTCTCTGCTGCTGGGAGTCATCACCTCCGAGGCTCGAGCCACCAATCTCGAGCGTGCTACGGGTGCGCACCATTCAGCAGTCAGAACCATGAATCCAACATGAGACGTGATATTGTAAGATCAAAGGATAACAACAATGGTGTGTGTATTAATAACCAAACTTGCATAACGGTAACATGTATTGATAAAGTATAGACTTTATACAAAATACATCATCCCTGGACCAATTTTACAATAGCGAGTTCCAAAATAATGAACTTCATGGATCGAAGTTCATTTCGGCTATCGTTGATCTCGATGAGACATTATGGGCGTTATCGTGCGAATACATATTTTTATCTTCAATATGACACAAACATGGTCATAAAAGAAAAGAGGTTCGAGTGGGTCAAACTCTCAGTTCCACTGGTAAATGGTTGAGTATCGACAACTAGTCCGTTACGACACTTCTTGAAGTGAAATCGAGGACCAGATTTATAAGAAGACCAAATTATGCCAAACCGATGAAGTTTCTGTGGAAACCTAACCAGTTTGTACTCAAACTCAAATTTAACCCAGTAAGTTGCAGAATCAGATCTTGAGGTGAACTACAAAGTTGAAGTACACTTCAATACCTTTATAAAAGTATTGGTTTGCCAGCAGATAATTTCTGGTTGAGAAGATATGGCATTGTAAACCTGACAGTTTTTCTGGAAATTTTGACAGCATCTCATCTGTTTATGCTGATTTTGGGCCACAATTTCCAGATATAAAACTTCACAATTTACAACAGCCACAGATTACAAAATTGTAATATAAATTACAAGGATTCCAAAATTGTCTTGCACGGCCCGGTTCGAATTCTTGAAAGGGAGATATGGTCAAAACAGTATGGTGTCTAGAGAGAGTTCCAGTTTCTATCCAGTTTGGCAGATTTTGGAACATTGAAATTTTGAACAGTTTATAGGGGAATTCAGTTCTGCAGCTGAACATAAAAGTTTTAAAGGACTTTCTAAACTTTCCATCCATATATGGTACCACTTCATTGGATTTTTCTACTGGGAGATATGGTTTCTCAAATCAGGTCTTTTTCTGGCAGAAAACATAGCACTCTGTTTTTTAATTGGTGACTTCAAAGCCTACTCCAAATTTGAAAACTTAGTTCAAACTCAGAGCTCGATATCTAATATAAGTATTTTTACATCTTATTAGTGCCATTTACATAAAAGTGGTTAATACATCAATGGAGTATATGTTCGTACTACGTGCCTCACAAAGTAAAAATTCTAAGCCGGTATTCCGGCATACGTCTCAACCGTGGCCTTAATAACGTTCACCCGCAAACGATTTCTAAGCGCAATACGATCACATAGTCAGTGTACCTGTCACTACACACAAACTACTGATCAATCATATTGTGTCGTACGACACAGCCCGGACGGGCGAACAATTCACAATAATATATATGAAAGTAAAAACATCCATCCTGTATCGTTCCATACAGGCCGCCCCGAGCTAAGCCATGTCTCAAGGTACATGACCAGGTTTTCTACCACCCGACGGGGTCCCACGTCTTTGCATAGTGCTGCACCAGTAGGAGGCGTATCGGGTTATGTCCCACCCGATGGGGGCTCCCACTAATTTTGCAGCACGCTGGAGTACCGTGTGTCATATGTTCTCAGCAACATGGAAAGTTTTAGAGACTCATATTGACTTTCCCGTGCCAAGCCACGGAAACAATCACATGCTACCTCTCGCATGGTGAGCTTACCGCAATTGATCGGCTTCCGGTGGTGTACCTTACCTCTTACCTGACGTCGGAGCATCGTTACAGAATATAGTAACACATAAGTTAGCTTTGCCACCTTAAGTAACTATGCTAATAATAGTCCCTATGTGGGCCACTATTGATTCCTCACCGTAAAGCTAAATTTTTCTCGTAATACAATCCTTTTTAAGTGTGCTATTCCCAATGCGACTCTGATACCAAGCTGTGGGGACCGGGGTTCACACATTCCAGGAATCGCAATTGGGTGGTGCCGTGCGATGCGGCACCCAACAACAAACATATAAAGGTACATCGTATTACATAAAACAACATAATATTATACAAGCTTTGTCTTTTACAAATAATATACATTTAAATACACTACAACAGAAGATAGGTTCATAGCTCTCGACACTCAAGTCTAAGCTATGCAAAAGTCATTCCGTTCAGCCCTAGAATGGAATCACATTGGCAGCACAGAGAAAACATCATGGCGGCATGCAGGGTTCCACCTCGGCTGTGTACCACGACGGTGGCAATGCCTCAACGGTGAACCCTTCATCATAAACGTCATCATCTGCAGCAAAAACTTAAAATAGCAACCGTGAGCATGAAGGCTCAGGAAGACTTAACCATCTCCACTAAGCATGGAACTCTATATGCAGGATAAACGTAATATAGGATGGCAGTTTGCAATAAAAAAAACAAACCTAAATGTTAGTCCTTACTTTTAGCTTTTAGCAGCAAATTAAAGCTTCATGAATCTAAAATTTAGTGAACAATCTGATCTAAACATACAAGCATCAATACATAATTACTCCATAAAGCATGATTCAATAATATTCAGCTTCAAAAAATTAACTACATCACGACTCAGTGCATAAGTGGTACTACATAACCGCAAGGGACGGCGACTCAAATCGATATACACCTGCAGGGATACCCGAATAGCACGACACATACACCCACACTCAGAGCTGCGACAGCACACTCCACTCATGTTGTATGCAGCAACCTTTCACCTGCTACCTACACGCCAAACCGGTCCCACCGCTATGAGCAGAAGGCCCCCATATGGAGTATGACATACACGCTGGCTGGTTTACACCTTGCTGCTCTCAACCCACACATATAAAGCGGTGGGGTATGCCTTGATGCTAAGGTGGACAAGTCACATCGGTTTACTGGGTCCCATATATCCAGTATGCCTTCGGTACATTCAAACCTGCTCAGCAGGGCCGCACACGGATCGGTCCTTGACCGACACAGCAACAGCTAAAGCTCACAGGCCCCTATGTCCTGCTGCTCCTAACCCATGCCCGGTCTCATATTTAACCAAATGGTGAATCTCTCACTCGACCAATCCCGTGTGAACCCAATTCCTGAACTCGCGAGTAGATTCCAAATAGTCGACTTCTACCGAAGCAACTATAACATTAAGCATAGCATGAACACTACGAGGACTAAACCATCTACCCTTCTCTCATGGGTTCTCTGGTCATGCATGTGGAAAACTCCAAGAAAATCCTAGACTTAATGCACATACATCCTAACCCACAAAGTGTGATACAAATAAAATTTAAAATGCTATTAAATCCAAATTGGGGCTTGCCTGGCTGCGAGATAGGATTAAATTTAGTCTCGGGGTTGATGACTTCAATTGGCTCCGGGGTCTCCTCGGGCTCGGCAACTATTTGATATGCAAAGAATAATGCAAGTGAATCAATATTGGTATTATAACACAGCTCAAAGGAAAGAGAGTTAAGTATATTATATGATGGCCACTGGTCCTAGAAATTTTTCAGAGGAGACTAGGCACTATGGTAGAGGTTGTGGCCAAATTTGGGCTAAGTTCATGGAAGTCTGCGTTGTATAAAATTCAATGTATAAAAATCATTCCCAGAATTTTCATGGGCAACCTGGGACTTTAACATGGCTAAAAGTTTGTTTTCTCTTTAGAGGAGGTCAATAGAGACTCAATAATATTGGTTTCACATTTTTCTAAGAATTCTAATGTGAGATATTGAATTTAGAAATTTGAACAAATTTCTGAAATGTTTCTGGACATTTTGGAATTTTCAGGTACATAGAGACTGGAAACACAATTTGGTTATTCAATTGAACTCCAATGGACCTGAAACTTTAACTGGGACTCAAGGGAATTATTTAGAATGATGTGGACAAAGTTGAGAATTTTTGAATGAAGGGAGCACCAGTAATTAATTCCAAAGTCGTTTTGATTCATGGAATTATTGAGGATAATTTATGGATTCTCATACAGATCCAAGCGCACCAATTGAAATTACAGATCATCCTAGTTCTAATGAAATTTATTTGGAAATTTTTGGACAAGTATCCTACGAGATATGTTTTTTCCAAGTTGGAGCAATTTCTGGAATACAATTACAATTGGAATCATTTGAATAAATGGCTGGGCCCACAGGTTTAAAATGGGCCAATCGGGTTGAAGCCACACGGGGCCGCAGAATGAAAGGGCGTAGCCACACGCGATGATCGAGCTGCAGCAGATCCGGGGCACATGCTCGTTAGGCTGATGGTCGGGCCCCACGGGCCTTCATCAACCTCGCGACACCGACGGCGCCAGGGCCAACTGCGGTGGTGCCCGATAGCGACCGCTCACCGGCGCCCTCCATGGCACGACGGCCCTCCAAACTTGCTGCCCCCACCTAGAAATCCATGGGGAACTCAACGGTAAGGCTCCCGACGGCGATAGATGGCCGGAGAAGGGCACCGACGACGGTGGCGGAACCTAGGGTTCCAGCAAACCTATTTTGCACGGAGATTGCACCAAAACGTTCCTAGAAAGCCAAGAATCAAGATAGTGGGTGCCAAAACCGGTGAAAAGTTTGGGAAATACGAGTTCACCGACGAGATGGGGAGTTCAAACCGGCGGCTAGGAAATTGATGATTCCGGCGTCGTTCCTCGATGAAATCCCTCGGTTTTTCCTCCAGGTGGTGCGCCAGGACAAGGGAAAGACAAAATCCAACTAGAACGAGCTATGACTCAACGTGGAAAACAAATTTTGGCCGAGAGCTAGCTCTGTTGATACCCAAAGTTCATCAGAAAACATGGAAATACAGGGGCTAGGAGGCATGGCATAGGCTAAAAATTTACTAGCAGCTAGTACATAAATAGGCAAACCTTTTTGCTTCTAGGACCGAGGCGAGATGATGCTTGTATTGCCAGGTCGACGGTGGAGCAGAGGCACGATAAACAGGGGATATTCCCGACGGCCTCGGTTTCGATGTTAACAGCATTGGGGATGGTCTAGCTGCACAAGAAATGGATCACAGGGCTGCACAGGAGGTTGGGGAATGAGGAGAGGCAAAGAAAAGTGACCTAACCTGAGTACCTTGGCTCCAATTCGGCTGGACAAAGAAGAAGTCGGGAGAGGGGCAGAAATGGCGCTGGGACTTCAGGGAATGGGAGTGGATCGACTCAGGGCCATGGAGGGGGATAAGGAGGAGGTCAGGGCGTGCTGGGGGCAGCTGGAGTCGACCACAAACAGACAAGCAGCTGCCTGGCAGTTGCATGCTATGTGGTGTCACTTGGAGAGCAAAAACAACACTTTTCATTAGATGACAAGTGGGTCCCACCTCATCCTCATCCTTGCCCCATCAATTCTACTACCTAATTCATTCCAAAATTTGCTAGATATTTGTGGGATGGCTGGATTAATCATATAGAATTTTATTTTGAATTCCCATAGTTGATTTGACAAAGTTTCATATAAATTCAAATTTGAATTTGAATTTGAGTTGAATTCAATGTAGCTATTGAATTAAATAGCAAACTTGCTTCAAAAAATATGAATGTTTGCAGGGAGGCTATTTGAAATATTTGGAATCCATTGGTCAACTCAAATATTTATGTTAAATTCATTTGAACAGTAGCTAAGTTTATTTTTTTTGAATTCCCTCATTTGGAGTTTGTATTTATTTGTTTTTGTCGTTTCCTTTTTATTGCTTTTTGTCATTCAAAATTTTTTTGTCCTAACTGAACTTTGAATTATTGAAATTAGGGCTCTTACATATAATTGCTAAGAGTTCGATTAGAGTTAATAATCATCACACGTTGAAAGATGTGGCACTTGTTAAAAATTTGAAATACATCTCGGTTTTTGTTTCACAATCGTTAGATGAAAATCTTGAAATTATTTTTGCTAAAAATAGTTGCAAGGTTGTAGATTCTAATGGTGAGCTTATGTTTAACATGTGCCGGTTTGAAGAGTTTTTAAAGCTGATTTTGACATGTCATCCTCTAAGCATAGGTGTCTAGTTGCTAATGATTCATGAGACTTATATTTTTGGCATCATAGACTTGGTCACGTAGGCTTTAATCATCTCACACGTGCTAGTGGTATCGATCACATACTTGAGTTACCTAAGTTTAAAGGGGACAAAGAAATTGTTTGTTCTTCTTGTATACATGTTAAAATGGTTGTAGGTTCACATGCTCTGCTCACAATGACCATGACAACAGCACCAGCACAACTTTTACACCTTGACACTGTAGGACCCTCACGTGTTCAATCTTTTTGAGGTAAATGGTATGTGCTTGTAATTGTCGATGATTATTCTAGATACTCTTGGGTTTACTTCATGGCATCTAAGAATGAAGCTTTTAGTCACTTTAGGAGTTTAGTTCTTAGACTTTCACTTGATCACCCATGATCTTTAAAAGCAATTAGAAGTGATAATGGAACTGAATTTAAAAATCAATCAATTGATCACTTTTGCGCTGAAAATGGAATAGATCATCAATTTTCTTCACCATATGTACCTCAAAAAAACAGTGTTGTAGAGAGAAAGAACAGAACCTTTGTTGAGATGGCTAGGACTATGCTTGATGAATATCAAACTCCTAGAATGATTTGGGTTGATGCAATTGCAACCGCTTGTTATCTAGTTTTCTTGCGAGCTAAGCTAGGAAAAATACCTTATGAGCTTCGGTTTGGACAAAGGCCTAGTGTTACACATTTTAGGGTATTTGGTTGCAAATGCTTATTAAGTAACATGGTAATCTTGATAAATTTGAAGCAAAATCTGTTGATGGCATGTTTCTTGGTTATCCATCTCATATTAGCGGCTATCATATGCTTTTACCTGACACTAACAAAATTGTGGAGACTTTTGAGGTTTCTTTTGATGAAGCTAACCCATGTACTAGCTCTAATATTGCAGGTCAAGATGCATATCCGCAGGGGGGGGTATTTTCATTGAAGATGAGGAAGAAGTGGTGCTGCTGCCCGAAAATTCAGCAGCTAATGACATCATTCCAGCTCTTGATTTTGATTCACAACCAGCACCGACGACCACCATTGCTGGTCTAGATCGTCCTCAAGTCACAAGCTCATCGATTTGTGATGAACATGAAGAAGAAGAAGCTTGTGAAGTGTATACTCCCCTTCGAATCCTCAAAAGTGATCCCCACAACAAATTATTGGAAGCTTGCACGAACAAATCACACGGTCCAAGTTTTCCGATCCAAGCCTTCATGCTCATCCTGCTTTTGTTGCTTCTTTTGAACCAAAGATATATCACACGCACTCACTAATGAATCTTGGATTATTGCCATGCAAGAAGAGTTAGAAAAGTTTGACAGAAATAATGTTTGGAAACTTGTACCTCCACCACAAGGTCACATTTTAATTGGAACTAAATGGGTGTTTATAAATGAACAAAGTGAGGATAGGGTTGTGGTTAGGAATAAGGCTAGGTTGGTCGCTCAAGGTTTCATACAAGTTGAAGGTTTAGATTTCAGTGAAACTTTTGCTTCAATCGCTAGATTAGAAGCCATAAGAATTTTGTTAGCATTTACTGCATCTAAAGGTTTCAAGTTATATCAAATAGATATTAAAAGTGCTTTTCTGAATGGCTACTTCCGAAGTGCTTGATACGACACTTCCTCCGGACCCGTTGAGAAGCAGCCCACGGAGGTTCTTTTGTGGTTGGGGCGTGCAAATATCAAGATCAAGATGATGACCTCAGGGATATACGTGGTTCGGACTGCCTGAGCGTAACACCCTACTCCACGGGGTTTGTGTAGTTGTATTGAGCGAGTGCGTTTGCTAGGGTCAGGTCGAATCAGCTTAGCTTCGATTCCACCCGTTTTTCCTCTCTACCCCTATTCATGTTGTGTAGCCCTTTTATAGTTCTAAGAACTGACCGTTACAGAGGTGGCCTGGCCCGACATGTGGCACTGGCGTGCTTAATGACCTAATATACTATCTAAAGGGTATTAAGTACAATTAATAGTGTGGTAACATGCCTTCATGGCAGTGTTACCCCTATTAATGGTGCACTGATCGTGTGTCATTAATATGGCATTAATGACACATTATCAGACCTTGTAACTTCTGCTTTAACCATCCTTGAAGGTTTGTAATGGATGTGATCTGCTCGTATTTCTGTTGGCGATAAAGGTCCAGAGGCTCAACATGTGGCAGATCCAGAACATTCCCTTGCGGGAGGGTAGGTCCGGGGTCGCTGTGTACATGTTGAAACCGGAGCTCCTCTCTGACGGGGGCTAGGTACGGGGCTTTTGTACACTTGTAGTCACTGGAGCTTCCCTTGGTTGAGAGTTTTGTTCCAGTCTTATTTTACACGTGTTAACCCGGGAGCCAGCAATGTGAGGGGAGCGGGTCCGGTGCAACATGGCATGTGGGACCTGCAAGGGCCTTCCAATCTGACGGGTGGAACTTTCTTGCACTTCTTTCGGTATCGTGGAGTACCCGATACGTAGGGTACCGACATAGGCCCCGGGCCCACCTCTGGGAGAAACCCTTTGGGTTAAGTTGTTCTGCCGAAGGTGGGGCCATTCTTGATTCCCGCACTTTGATTTTCAAAAAGTCTTCTCATGCGCCGATAGAGTGATGGTCCGGGAGTAAACCTTCGATGCGTGGCTTGTTATGAATACGATAGATGAGATCTTTGAGTGCGGATCTCATGCAATTGAAGGTCGCCGGTTCCCAATACAAAAACCGTATCGGTTCCGCGTGCCCTGTCAGAGTGCCGACTTTGGGTTTCCCACCGCCCATCATGGCAGCGGTTGGCCTTGAGTAAGGACCTCGATCTCTTCGTCGGGGTGGCCCCAGGCCCACACTTAATTGACTGGGTTGGTTTTTGAAAAGTGCTTTCGATCTCACTGTGGTTTCCATCCAAGTGTCGCGGAGGCTTACTTAAGAAGGAAAGTGTGCATGGTTTGAGGACTCTTTACGCCTTCAATCATCTTTGCGCTCAGAGCCCCCCAAACTCCGCCTAACATTCCATCCTTTGCTCCACTTTGTCGCGATGGAGTTGGGTCTCCCCAAGAGCCGCCTCAAGAGCGATGATGATCTGAAGAAGGTCTGAACCTACATGGGGTGGTCCAGCGACTCCTTCAACCAGCTGGTCCGCGCCGGCAAGCTCCCGTTCAAGGAGGAGTGCGACAGCGACATGGTGTACTTCACAGCGTACGCCATGGAGGGATTCATTCCACCTTTCTCGACTTTCCTTTTGATGTTGCTAGACTTCTATGATCTGCAGCTGTACCACCTTGGCCCCCATTCTCTTCTTCTTATGGAGACATTCGTCCACTTCTGCGAGATGTGGGTGGATATTCCCCCCTGCGTCGAGCTTTTACACACCTTCTTCACCATCCACACCACCGACAAGGGGTCTGAGTTTCATGGCTTCTACTATTTTGTGATGCGCAAGAACTGCCCCTACAAATACTTGAAGTCGTTTCCTTCCGGCAAGTGGGACGACTAGAAGAAAGATTGGATCATCGTCAAGGAAGGGGAGCACTAGATTGGAGCTGCTCGAAGGTCTCCCCATTGTTGACACTGACGCATGGAGTGTGGTTCCGGTGCTGTCAAATGCCTTTAACCATATCTTGACCAGGATTCGCGAGTGCGTGGAATGTGGAGTGACCCCCCAGATGGTCTTCTGCAACTTCCTGGTCAACAGGTGGGCTCTGTTGAAGAAGAGGGAGAAGCTCGCATGGGCCCTCAACAACGTTATGGATGAAGACTGGATTGAAATCGGTCTGAAATCCAACTTGGATGATGAATCCTTAGAGTTTCATTTGAAGAAATTCCAGCATGAAATTAATGTCAACGGCAATGACTTAACTCCGTCGGCAGCTTTCCTCCCTCTGAACATGGAGGCGCAGTTCAGCAGGGAGCTCCAGAGGAGTATGCCGGCGCTTGACGACCTTGGTGAGGTGGAATGGCTTCCGACCACCAGATTGGCGATTCTCGGAGCTTCCGAGGGTGGTCCTGCCCCCACCCCAAGCCAAAAGACTGAAGACGTCGGCAAGGGCAAGGGCAAAGAACCACCTGAGCCCTCCAGCCAAAAAAGGAAGTTGAAGCACGCTGACGGGAGGTCCATCAGACTTGCTCCTTCCACGACGACTGCTTCTCCCCGGAGGGGGAGATCTTCTGTAGCTACTCCTGCTCCGGTGCAAACATCTTCAAGAGGCGTAAGCTCCGGGCAGGCGACCCCGACCTCAGTGCCAGCTAGAAGTTCTAGGTCCAGAGGTTCTTCCCGGCGGAGAGAAGCTCCGACAGAAAGGACTCCGGTAGCTGCGAGTGTTCCTCAACTGAGGTCTGAAGCAGTTGTCTCACCAGATTTGGTGGGCTCTAGCTCCGGTCCTCAGAAAAAATGTTCCGAGGCGACTGGGGTGGTAGCATCCCAAGGTAAGCATTGACTGCTCACCCTAAAATGCTAGTCTTGTCTTTGATGTGTTCTTAATCTTCTCTTCCCTTTGTTTCCAGGGTGTCCAAGAAAGGACCCGGAACTTCAGCGCCTGCTGCAACGGCTGGGGTTGCACCTATTGAAGCTCCGGCTTCGATCGCTGAGCCTCCTCGTCAAGCGAAGGAAAAAGTCGCGTCAGCTCTGGTGCCAGCTGTCGTGAGCTTGGACTCGGAGTCCTCGCCCGAAGCTCATGTGGTAGTGCCGGACCGCAGGAGGGAAGCTGAAGATGTGCCTCTGGTGGCGAAGGCTGATGCTCCAGCACCAGCGATGCCAGAAGTTCCAGCTTCCGAGCCGGAAGTTGTCGAAGCCCTGGCTGCTGAGCCAGAGGTAGCTGAAACCCCGGCTATTGAGCCGGAGATCACCCGAGCTCCGGCCCTTGTGCCAGAAATAGTTGAAGATCCGGCGGCTGAGCCGGAAGTGGTAGAGGGTCCGGCTGCTGAGACGGAGGTGGTTGGAGGTCCGGCGGCTGTGCTGGAGGTGGTCGTCATGCCGGAGCCCAAACCAGCAGTGGTTGAGGCATCCGTCGAAGCTTCGTCTGCTACTCCAGAGGTGGTGGTCCTGGAGGTACCTGGGTCGGAGCCAGAGCAGTCCGAAGAAAGGGCGACAGGTCCCCCGACTTCGGAGCCGTTGACTGAAGACCTGGGAGTGGCGCCTTCAACTGCTCCGCAGGTGGAAGTTCCCCCAGCGGGTTCTTATGCTGCCGTTGAAGGGTTCTAGGAGAGCAGCCCTAGCACTGCGGGAGTACTGGGGACCACTATTGTAGAGTGGGACCCAATTTTTGTGACAGAGAACCCGTTTGAGCCTGCGAAAATGATCCCGACATGACCAAAACCTATCCCTCTTGCATTGTTCATATACAACGCCTGCTCAAGACTCCGTCAGGTCCAGCTTGCCTTTGATCCTGAGAGCAAAGCCTTGGAGGAGGAGCACAACACCTTGAGGCATTGGCGCAATAGACTCCATTTTGAGACCAAGCTTGCTCAGACGAGGCTAGCTGACCAGAAGGAGTGGACCAAAGGGGAGAAGGCCCGGTTAGAATACTGGGATAAGTTTATGGAAGAGAAGGAGGCCGCCATCCGGGCGCTCCATGCTAACTCCAGGGAAATCCTAAAGCAATCCAAGGAGAGACGTGACGCTGCTGAGGGGCGTTACAAAAAGCTCATAGAATTGAATGAAACTCTCCTAAAGCGGCGAGCGGGCCTGGAGGCGAGGGAGGAAAACCTCTTGGGGCAGCACGAGGATGTGGTGAGGAGAGAGGCAGAGGTAACCCATAAGTTGACTATGGGTGAGAAAAATTTGGCAGATCGCAGTAGAAAGCTGGATCTATGGAAGGAGGAAGAGAGCAAGAAGAACTGGAAGGTGGGGCAAGAGCTCTCAAAAAGAGAGTCTGACGTTGCCGCTAGGGAGGAGAGAGTCAAGGGCAGGGAAAAGGACCTACTTGAGAGGCGGAACCGCATCCACCTCTGGGAGACGGAGCTGGCCGACTGGGAGAAGCAGGCTGCTGAAAACATGCGACAACATGCTAAGTTGGCCGAGCGGCTTGACCGTGAAGGTTCAGAGCTTGCGGCCGCCCGGAGGTCACTGGAAGAGTTGTGGAGCTCGAAGGCGAATGAGTCCTTGATGGTATGGGACTTCCTGTGGCGTGCGGACAGGGCCCTTGTGCCTCTTGGTTTCAGTCCAGTACGCCCAGAGGACCCAGCGCAGGAGTTGGACCAGACGCTAGCGGCACTTGGCTCTGCTGGAAGCAAACTCGAAGCGATGGGTGATGTCATTGCCGATCAATTGGAGATGGAGGGTAAATCCTTGGCCAAGAACGTCACTGAGTATGTCTTGACATGTTACCAAAGCTGAGACCCCCAGTTCTCCCTTGATCCATTCTTTGAAGGAATCATCGCGGAGGAGGAGGATGCTGCTAGTGCTAGTGTCCAAGAAGTTGCTGAGAAGGTTACTTCGTTTTTCCACAAGACATAGATCCTTCAGTAGCTAGGGCTTTCTTCCTATAGCCTTCTATTGTACTCTCCCGATTTTGTAATCCAGTATCTCAAATTAATGAAATCCTCCTTTTTGCCTTGAATTTCACTGTCTTCAATATATTGTGCCGTGTCTTGTTGGCCCCCTGGTACATGTGTACAGTTGAGGTGTGTACAAGTACCAAAGGTTATGACAGTATGTTGATGACTTGGTTGCTTCGCACTTGTAGATTTTAAGTCTGAAGTCTTCAATTTTGAAGCGTTGAAGATAGGCCCCCTGTAATGGTCGGAGCTTAGTAGCTCTGGCGTCAACATATTAGACGTTGACACCGGAGTTATCTTGGGAGATGTAGGAGCTTAGTAGCTCCGGCATCTTCCACCATCGCTATGAATTTTTTGTTTTCCCGCACATTAAAGGCAAGAGAAAAAGTAAAATTCGTCCGCTTGTCTATAAATTGGTTGTGGCTTATTGTTCTTATTTGAACTTTGAGCCCGAACAAACTCAGCATTATAATGAGAATTTTGATATAATCTTTTTAGATCTACATGCCTTTTTAGTACTCACCCTACTAAGGCCTACCGGGCTGTAAGTAGAGCGGCGTACTTAGGGTGCAGGACCAGGCTAAGTCGATAGTGCACTCCAGACCTATGTTGGCTTGGCGTTCAGACAAGTATACTATGTCGCAATGTTAAGATCCAAAAAGACTATCAATAAGGCTTGTAATGCATGTGAATTACTTGAAACAAAGTTCAAAAAGTTTTGCACAACTTTATTATGTACAAGCGGAGTAAAAATAATTTTATATATTGAGCCTTGCACAAAAGGTAAAACATGGAGTCTATTTTCACACGACAATGCCTTTCATTATAGGTCTGAATAACAGGGGAGATAAGGACACACTTAGGGTGCTGTACCAAGCTAAATGTCCTATACATATTGTGCTAGCCCAGAGCAAGTAGTTACACTTTTAGTGCTGTGACTGTGTCAAGTGTTACTTGTACTTCTCGGACCCTCCCGGAGGGGTCCGGGTGTTCTCCTAGAGGACTTGCTCGTCTCTGTATAATAACTCTACAACATGCATTGTGTGTAATTGCAGACTCACCACCATGATTCTAAGCATAAAACTTACATAGGTGCTCGATGTTCCAGGGATTGGGAAGTGGGATCCCATCCTCAGTTGCCAAGCGAATGCACCCTGGTCGGGATACTTTGATGTCTCGGAAGGGACCTTCCCAGCTGGGGGAAAGTTTGTTCATCCCTTCATAGCTTATTATCTTCCGAAGCACCAGGTCACCTTCTTCAAGCTGTCGATCACGCACATGCCTTTGATGATAGCGTCAGAGCGCTTGGCGTTAACGTGCATTCTGAACAGCTGCTTGGCCCCTTCCCTCGTCGACGTGGTCAAGGTCTTCACGCCAGAGCTGGTCCTGCATGGCTTCGTCAATGGTCCGGACCCGGAGGGACCCCAAGGTGATCTCCGGAGGAAGGACTGCTTCAACTCCGTACACCACGAAGAATGGAGTCTCCCCAGTTGACCGGTTAAGTGTTGTCCTATTTGCCCAAAATGCGGACGGAAGCTCTTCAATCCAGTTAGCTCTGTACTATTTCAAGCGCTCATATGTGCGCGTCTTGAGTCCTTTTAAAATTTATGCATTTGCTCTCTCGGCTTGGCCATTGCTTGCTGGATGAGCTACTGAGGCGTAGCTAAGTTGAATACCGAGGTCTTCGCAATATTCTTGGAATGCAGCACTTGTAAATTGAGTTCCATTGTCAGTTATTACTTTGTTTGGAACTCCAAATCTACATATAATGGACTTCAAGAACTTGATTGCTGATTGTTTGTTGATTGTTACTACTGGAGTTTCTTCCAGCCACTTGGTGAACTTGTCGATGGTGACATATAGGAACCTGTAACCTCTGACGGCTTTTGGGAAAGGTCCCAAGATATCCATGCCCCACACATCGAATAGCCATGTAGGAGGTATCATTTGTAGTGATTTAGCCAGTGTGTGAATCTGTTTGGCGTGAAACTGACACGCTTCACATTTTTTTACTAGCTCAACCGCATCCTAAAGTGTTGTAGGCCAGTAAAAGCCATGCCAGAAAGCTTTATCGACCAGTGTGCAAGAAGATGCATGGTTCTCGCACTCGGCTCCATGGATTTCCGTGAGAAGATCGCGGCCTTCTTCCCTTGCAATGTGTGGGGACTAGAACCCCGACCTCCAAGGATCTCATTGGGTGGTGTCGTGCAATGCAACACCCAACAGTATACAAGAAAAGAACAAGAACAATTTACAATACCAAGTCTTTATTGAAAAGCACAGCGGAAGTTTTAAAATACTAACGAAAGGAAAGAGAACTATACATCATAGCTATGCTCTCAGCACTAGCTATGCAAAAGCAAAGTCATCCATGCCCTGGATACTTCGCACTAGCAACACACAACTCACAGCGGCGTGCAGGGTTCCCACTTGGCTGTAAACCCTAGAGGAGGTGCATCCTCGTCATCAAACCCGTCATCAGTCGTAAAATCTGCAAAAACTCGTTAACTGCAAATGTGAGCATAAGACTCAGCAAGACTAACCCGTCTCACTAGACATATGCAAGGGTGAATACTAAGCATAGGAAAGGTAAAGCATAAAGGAGTCGCCTACAAGTGGATCCTTATAGTCATGATTTAAATAGCACATGACATTCTTCCGGCACGGCACATCATAGACTCCACAATCAAACAAGAAATGTTTTGCCAATGATATGACGTGCACAAAGCACATAATGCTTTTACAGGTAAAGTATGGGGAAACTGTAAACTTGTAATTGTACTATCTCTAAGTCAAACAAGGTTGTCCAAGCAATTTGTAATCCAATATATCATATTCTCCTGGCTTCTTCAGTATTTACTCCGTCACTGTGTAGTGAACAAGTGGTACTCTATTAGCGCGAGGGACGGTGATTGCAATCAGGATATACCCGAAACAACACAACACATACACACTTTCGGAAATGTTAGTTAGTACATACAGCAAAACCTACATAACATTTTAGTACTAGTCGTATATGACCACCTTTCACTAAACACTCGAATGTCAAACTGGTTGATCCGTCACGAGCAGGAGGTCACTGCATGGGGCGTACTCTGACGTGCCCACCAGCTGATTTACACCTTGCTTCCCTCAACCCACGCCTATAAAACGAAACGGAATGCCTCGACAAACCAGTATCGAGCTACGTCAGTTTACTGGAGCCCATTCCTCCAGTATGTCGCCGGTACAATTCAAGCTTGTCCTACAGGGCCGCACATGAAATGGTCCTCAATCGACACAAGCAGGGCTACGCACCTGAGACCTCGTCTTACTGCATCCTACCCACTGCTCGGTCTCAATTTCATATTCATAAACCATTTTCTGATTCCAGATCCTCCCATGTGATAAAATTCCTATCTCGCGAGTTGATTCCAACTACTCGACTTCTACCGAATTCCTATGAGCATAAGCATAGCGGTATATACTTAACGGGCCGTAGACCTACCCAAGACTCCATAGGATTTAGGGCACGCAAGTGTATGTCAAACACCTTAAACATAATGCACAATCATCTGAAGACGTAAGGTGAAATAAAAACTGCAAAACACTGTAAGGAACTTAAATGCAAATCGGGGCTTGCCTGAATGCGAGTCTGAGCCTATGTTGGTTTCTGGCAGCTGGACCTCCAAAGCTTTCGGCTGCTCCTCGATTTCAGCTACTACACGATATACATATACTAGGTATGAATGACTTTGAAAATAATTAATATGCTTGAGGTGGTGTGAATATCCTAGGATGAAAATAAGATAATTATATTAATTGGCCTTGGGACTGTTATGGTAGGTATTAGTGACTATAGAGAAGACTCTTGCAAAGAACAGGAAATGATCAAGGAAGTTTGTTGTTCTTAAAAATTATGGTAAGCAATAACCTTCTCTAAATTTTGGTTGAAATTTTTGGAGATCTATCATGGCTACCACAGGTTGTATCATATAGAGGGGGTCTCACTGGTTCTAGGAAAATTTGTTTCACTATTTTCTAACTTTCCTACAGGAAGAAACTGATTTTTCAAGTTTGGGTAAATTTTTGGAAATTGATTTTCCATTTTTCTCAATTTATAACTACATAGAGATTTGGAATATTGATTAACCCAGTATTTTAAGTCCAAAGAACTTGAAACTTTTACTGGAGGTCAAGTGTATTAACAATAGTGTGCTGACCAAATTTAGGAATTTTCCAATTAACAAAACTGTAGGAATGAATTCTTTAAGTATTTTTTATCTGAATTATAGAGAAATTTCTATGGCTTTTCATACAAATCCAAGTGCACCACTGTACAGTATTCTTCATGCTGGTTCTAACAAAATTTATTTGGGAATTTTTGGATATTGCTACTGGATGTTATGCATTTTCCAAGTTTGGATTGAATCTGGATTTATTTTCCTATTGGAAATTTCAAATAAAGGGGTCGGTCCCACTTCATTTGAATCGGGCCAATCAGATTTTAGCCACATCGGGAGCCACTGGGTTAACCCGCGTAGCTGCACTGGAACCGTTTTCACAGCTGATCCCACGCGAGATGCGTCGTTGACACGTGGGACTTGTACCCTTCGTCTACCTCTCGACGCGGCGGCGTCCCTTGCTGGAACCGTGGCGGCGCTTTGCCAGACCTAGTTGCATCGACCTCCTTTCAGCCTCGCCTTGACCGCTCAACCATAAAATCGACCGCGCAAGCCGATGGTCGTGTCCAATCAAGTCGGCGGTGGCCGGAGACGGCAGTGCGACGGTGACGGTAGAGCTATGGTTTTGGCATTCGTCGAAAATGCTCGGAAATGGCGTAATAGGCTCGGGAAAAGGTCGGGAATGTTCCTGGGAGCACCAGGATTATGATTTGGGGTTAGAATGGGGTGACATCGCTGGCAAAGCTAAGTTCATTGGCGAAGTACATTTTTTCAACCGGCGGCCGCGAAATCTCGAAATCTAAGGTGCTCGATTGATAACTTTCAGTGTTTTTGGGAAGGGAGCTTCGTTAGGACATACAGAAGCTATCTGCTAACGAGATTAAAGGATGATTGCAAGAATGAAACAAATTTAAGCGTGAAGTCCTGCTGTTCTATTGAGAAATCGTTCGGTTATCGAACGAGAACTTGAGCTACACTTCATGTCATAGTCTTAGATTCTGTGAGCATGAACTAGAGAGGATTGCAAACCTTTTTGTTTAAAGGATTGAGGCTGGAGATGGCCTAGAACTGGAGCTCGATGGTGAGACAGTGAAGGTTCTCGACGGCTTCCTCGACGGCAACCGGAAAACTTAAAAATATCCCAAGCAGAAGATATGTCATGATCAATGACCAAATAGAATACGTAGAGGAGGTTGTGACAAGACTTTTATCTACTTACAGCTCGGGGAGAAATGGCTTCAATCGTTGGCGAAAGCTCGATTGAACAGAGGCGGCGGAAATGGCATGAACTGAAGGGGAGCTCAACGGCGACGGCCAAGGGGGGGTATTCATAGGGACGGAGGGGTGAGGGGAGCGTGCCACGGCGCAAGCAAGCAGGCAGCTCGGTGGATGCATGCTGTGTTGCGGTGTCACGCACTGCCGGCGTCGATCGGTGGGGAGAGCTGGATACAGAGCACACCCGTGGGTTGTACTCGAGTGGGTTAGGCTGACAGTGGGTCCCACCTCCTCTTATCCACTTCCTCTCTCTGCAACTTCTATTCTCCTACCAAACGTGATCCAAAAATTCTAGATTTTTTTGGGGAGGCTCGAATAAATATTTGGAATTTTATTCTGCAATTGGATTTCGATTTAAAGCAAGCTTCATTTGAATTTCAAATTTGAATTTGAAATTGGATGAAATTCAATAATGTCTCTGAAATAAATAGCAACTGAGTTCCAAAAATTGTGAAACTTTGAGGATAAGTCAAGAAAGTCATTGTGACCATGATGGTGTGTTCAAATCTTGATGTTCAATTAAGTTGAACAGAATTCAAAATTTGAATTCCTAATATGGTCTGAATTTTCTAAGCGTCTCAAATAAAATAGCAAATGGAGTTCAAAAGTTATGAAACTTCGGAGGAAGTCCATTTGGAATTTTAGGAAGCCATAGCAAAATTCATGGCTTCAGAATTGAATAATTTTGACAGGGCCAAATGTACAGTAGCATATTCAATTTGAATATATATATTGGTTACTGCATATTAATTTTGCCTAGGATCCTTTATTCAAATAATTCCAAACTTTGAAGAGTGGTCAAAAGAATTTATCTAAGATTGTTGGGGAAGTCCATTCCTCATGTTAATAAAATTTAAGCATGAGTGGAAGAAAATATTTGATGAGATCAAGTTCATAAGCATAGCTATAATTTGTCTCCATTAGGGTTGATAACCAACTTACAACTGAACCTCATATGAAGAAAAATGTGGGATTTTACAAATGCACCGCATTAGGATGCCATTGGCACCGTGTCGATAGAGATCCCCTTCTATGAACGTGTATCTTTTAGCCAATCTGACAATCCGGTCAGCAGATACACTGTCTTTAGGAAGGATATTGTCCTTCAAGTAGCTCCGGATCTCCGAGATCCATGCATTGGAGCTAACTTGAGCTTCTGAGTCTTGCGTGTTAGGTTGCTTGAGCTTCCAGCAGCACCTACAACCCTTGGTGAACGCCATGGCAACAGGGCCACTGGGACCGCCAGCTTCGAGGTGCTGGTCTCGCCCCCTTCGCTCAGTTCGGCAGGCTGAGCTGTTGATTTTGACAACCTCTGAACGAAGATTCCATCAAGAGCCAGAGCTCCTGTTGAGGCTTTCGTCGAGAGTTCATCAGCTTCGGAGTTATGAAGGCCTGAACATGATGTAGATCCAGGACTTCGAAGTCCTTCTGAAACCTCTGGACCTCAAGGAGATAAGCAGCTAATTGAGAATTGTTACAGGAGCATTCACCTTTCACTTGTTTGATAATGAGTTGTGAATCTCCCTTCACCAACACGTGTTTAACACCATAAGATAGTGGCACTTTGAGTCCATAGATGAGGGCTTCATACTCCGCCATATTGTTGGTTTCCTTGAAATCAAGGTGTACCATGTACTTGACCTTCTCCCCGGTCAGAGCTAGGAGAAGGATTCCAGCTCCAGCCCCCTACTTCTGCATTGAGCCATCGAAGTAGAGGGTCCAGTGAGGCTCAGTGAATACCGGAACTTTGAGATCTGGTTTCTGCTCACTGTGGCCCCCAGGGTTTGATGGAGATGGAGTCCACTCTGCCACAAAGTCAGCCAATGCTTGACTTTTAATTGCTTGTCTCGACATGAATTCTAGATCAAATTCTGCCAGCTCCACTGCCCACTTTGCAATATTCCCAGTAGAATTAGGGTTTTGCAAAATTGAACGTAGTGGGAAAGAAGTTACCACTGATATTTTGTGGGCTTGGAAGTAATGATGAAGCTTTCATGAGGTGATAAGAACTGCGTAAAGCAGTTTATGCACCTCAATGTATCTTGTCTTGGCATCGTGGAGTACTTCACTGATGAAGTACACATGGTGTTGGACTGTCCGGGCCCTCCCAGTGGGGCCCGCGGCTTCCTCCTCATCTACCTGGACCCTCCCGGAGGGGTCCGGACCTTCTTCTGGAATTTCCTGGTCCCTGCCAAAGGAACCCGAAGCTTCTTCTAGAGTGACCCGGACCCTCCCATAGGGGTCTTCATCTTCTTGTTCAGTAGCAGTTACTCCTTCGTTTGAAGGAGGTTGATCCTCTAGCATCTCGCCTTGAGGATTCGTGCCTGAGGGTTAATACCCAGACTCACCTTCATGTAGCTCCGGACCCTCCCGGAGGGGTCTAGACTCCAGAATTGGAGATGGCTCCGATCTTTTCGTGACCAGAACCATACTAACAACCTCTGTAGTTGCCGCAATGTAAAGCAGTAAAGGCTCACCAGGGTTCGGAGCTATCAGGATTGGTAGTGTTGCGAGGAGCTGCTTCAGCTCTTGAAATGCCTTTTTTGCTTCCTCAAACCAATGAAATGGTTTAGACTTCCTCAAGAGTTTGAAGACGGGTAGCGCCTGTTCTACCAGTCTTGATATAGATCGACTGAGCGCAGCTAGACATCCAGTCAACTTTTGGACATCTTTAATGCGGGCTGGGGGCCGCATTTCTATTATAGCCTTGATCTTCGTCGGATTTGCTTCGATTCCTCGATGAGTCACAAAGAACCTCAGAAGCATTCCGGAGCTAACTTCGAAGACACACTTGTCCGGGTTCAACTTGGTGTGCGTAGTGCGCAACTTGTCGAAGATGACTTATAAGTTGTCAAGGAGTGACTCCTTGTTTTTGATATTCACGACGATGTCATCAACATACACCTTCACCATGTCTCTAATTAGCTCTCCAAATTTTTTGTACATAGCTCGCACAAATGTTGAAGCAGCATTTTTAAGACCAAATGACATGGCAGAATAACAATACAATCCATCTACTATTATGAAGGCAATATGCTCTTCATCTTCCTTAGACATTTGGATTTGATGATATGCAGAATATGCATCTAAGAAACACAGTAGTTCACACTCGGAGGTGGAGTCCACTATCTGATCTATTCTAGGTAGTGGAAATGGATCTTTTGGACATGCCTTATTTAAGGTGGTGTAGTCGATACACATCCGAAGCATCCCACCGGCATTGGGTACGACAACTGGGTTTGCCAGCCATTTTGGATGGAAGACTTCCTGGATGAATCCAGCTTCAAACAACTTCTTGATTTCTTATCGGATGAAGTTTAGTCGCTCGATTGATTGCTTCTGGGGCTTCTTGTGTACAGGCCGCGCGTCTGGGTAAATCGTCAGATTGTGCTCAATCACCTCCCTAGTGATCCTAGGAATTTGTGACGGTTGCAAGGCAAACACATCGACGTTAGCCCAGAGGAAAGTGATGAGCGCGAGTTCCTATTTGTTATTCAGACCCCCCGATATATGGGTAGTCTGAGCAGCATCGGAATCGATTTGGACGACTTTGACGGGAATGTCGGTGTTGCCGCTTGGTTGCACACGAGGTGTGGAGGTAGAGCCTTTATGACAAATGCTTGGAGGATTCGCAGCTGGCTCCTTACCGGATGCTTCCTTTTGCGTTGTGGTAAGCGCATAGAGTTCTTCCAGTGCAGTAACTCCTGCGGTACGATCTCTGCGAATCTGGAGAAGGCTCGTGGGTGTTGGTATTTTCAACACCGAGTAACCATAATGGGCAGCAGCCATAAACTTGTACAAAGATGGTCTACGCAAAATGGCATTGAAGGGCAGACTGATCTGCGCAACATCAAAAACCAGTTTTTCGGCTCTGTAGTTCTCCCGGGTCCCAAGGGTCACTGGGAGTGTAATGGAACCAAGAGGAGTAATGGTTTTCGGACCTACTTCGGAGAGTTGTCGGGATGGGCGAAGGTCCGAAGGCCAGAGCTGAAGCTTAACAAAAGTTTTGAAGCTTATGAGGTTTAGCCTGGAACCTCCGTCCACAATGACATGATGGATTTGAATATTGTTAATGGTGGGTGACACCATCAACGGTAGTTTACCAGCCCGAATCATGTTTTGGGGGCACTCCAAAGCATCGAAAATGATGGGTGTATCCATCCACTTCCGATGTGGTTCTGCCTTAGCAGCAGAAGCTACCATGGCCATGTCCCGCCACATTGTCTTGAGGATGCGACGAGAGGTGATGTCCCAAGAACCACCATAGATGGTGTTCAGGGTCTTCCGACGCTCGTTGTCAGAGGCATTGGAGTCGTTGTCGACAGTGTTGTACATGGCCTTCAAGACCTTTTTAGGGTCCTGGAAACCTAGCTCCTCTTCAGTCGGAGCTTCATTGACTTGTTCTTTTCCTTCCCTTTGACGGAAAGGAGCTTCTTCCCAGTGCTTGTTGTAGCGCTCGGCAAGGTTCTGGACCTCCCAACACGCTTCCAAGCTATCTCGATTCGTCTTGTGAATCAGACACCATGCTTTAGAATTGTTGTCGACCTCTGATGAAGGAGGAGGTCGCTTCTCGGGGCGTGGCCCCAGGCTTCCAAGGCTGCAGCAGCAGCAGTTGGAGCGTTGGCCGACGACTTCTTTTTGCTGTTTGGCTTCTTCTTCTTCTTACCACTACCGGAGGTAGCGGCTTCAGTTTTGGAGGACTTCTGGTTGGCCTCCGGAGCTGTCTTGGAGTGCATTTCACGGCCCTCTACAGCTCTAGTGCATTCGTCGGTTAGACTGAAGAGTTCTGTGACGCTGGTAACTTCTTTAATAGCCAGGTTCTCTAGCATCTTCTTATCTCGAACACCCTGTTTGAATGCAACGATAACAGTAGAGCTCGAGATAGGAGGAATGGTATTTCGTATCTGATAGAATCGTTGGATAAAGGACCGTAGCGATTCCCCTGACATTTGCTTTACAGCAAACAGGTCCAGTTTAGTGTCGGGTCAGGTGTAGGAGCTCCCGAAGTTGGCAGTGAATTGTTGGCATAGTTCCGCCCAACTATTAACGGAGTCGGGTGGAAGACTCATGAACCATGACCTTGCAGTCCCGGTTAAAGCCATCAGGAAGTAATTGGCCATTACAGCCTCATCACCTCATGCTGCCAATATGGCAGTTGAGTAGATTTGAAGAAATTCGGCGGGGTTGACTGTCCCGTCGAATTTTTCCGACAAGTGAGGCCGAAACTTCTATGGCCACCTGAACATACGTAAGTGCACGGCCAGAACAGAACAACCTCCTCCTACTCCTTGAGGAGCAGGGTTATCCCGAGCCTCTCGCCTTTCGCGAGCACGCTCGATATGGACTCGGCCGTCTTGTTGCCAGTAACGGCGAACCAGTTCCAACCACAGGTCATGAGTCAGAATCCTAGTGATGGTATGGGTGCGTCGCGCCCTGGGTTGCAACGAAGTCACCTGCTGGGAGGCAGCACGTCTCCTTTGTTGGGAGTCTTGTGGACCAAGCCAGCCGGACAGGGTCCATCGTTGTGAAGGTGCTCGCCCTGAAGGGGGAGGACCTTGGTTATTGATGCATGCAACCGCAGCTACGACCAGATGGTCGACATCAGCCCTCCACTACTCCATAGCACTCTGGGGTGCACCTGGAGGTGGTAGATGTTGCAGAAGAGCTCGTGCAACAATGAGCGCGTGCTCAGGGTTGTTGTTTGCCGATGCGGTGAACGACGCAGATGCCCCATCTCATTGATGAGCATTGTTTGCCAGAACAAATGGTGCTATAGTGCCTGTCGGAGCATTGGCACCTACTGGCTGCTGAACGTTGGAGGGGTTGCCTCCAGCAGGTTGTTCAACACGATTGCCGTTGGATGATCCAGTTGCTGAATTCACCATCTTGTGATCTCGCGATTTCCCCCCTTCCTGGCGCGCCAAATGTTGAAGTGTTTGATACGACACTTCCCCCGGACCCGCTGAGAAGCAGCCCGCAGAGGTTCTTTTGTGGTTGGGGCACGCAAAGATCATGATCAAGATAATGACCTCATGGATTTACGTGGTTCGGGCCGCCTGAGCGTAACACCCTACTCCATGGGTTTTGTGTAGTTGTATTGAGTGAGTGCGTTCGCTAGGGTCAGGTCGAATCAGCTTAGCTTAGATTCCACCCGTTTTTCCTCTCTCCCCCAATTTGTGCGGTGTAGGCTTTTTATAGTTTTAAGGACTGACCATTACAAAGTTGGCCTGGCCCGACATGTGAACGTGGCGTGCTTAATGACCTAATACACTGTCTAAATGGTATTAAGTACAATTAATAGTGTGGTAACGTGCCTTCATGGCAGCGTTACCCCTATTAACGGTGCACTGATCGTGTGTCATTAATATGGCATTAATGACACATTATCAGACTTGGTAACTGCTGCTTTAACTATCCTTAAATGTTTGTAACGAACATGATCTACTCGTATTTCTGTTGGCGATGAAGTTCAGGAGGCTCCACACGTGGCAGATCCGGAGCTTTCCCTTGCGGGAGGGTAGGTCCAGGGTCGCTGTATACGTGTCGGAACCGGAGCTCCTCTCTGACGGGGGCTAGGTTCGAGGCTGTTGTACACGTGTAGTCACCGGAGCTTCCCTTGATTGGAAGTTGAAAGTGCATCTAGGACTCCCTTGTGGGTTTTGGATGATTTATGACAAGAAATTGGGATCCTAACCTTTTTGTTGAGATGAATGCAGGCCAATAATGAAAAATGAGCAAAATACCAAAAGGAAGGGATAATGAGGAGCAAAGTGAACTTGAACTCAAGGAAATGAAATAGTAGATTATTGTGTATGGAGTGTGTTAAGGAAACACACCCAAGAGCTCAATCATATTTAAGCACACACACATATTGCACAAAGTTACATAGGACCAGACTAGTCCGATATCAACCGGACTAGTCCGATATCCTTTCTGGACCAGATCGGACAAGTCCGATACCTGTCGGACTAGTCCGGTATCTTTCTGACTTGAGTCAGACTAGTCCTCCCCAGGGCGGACTAGTCCTCAACACACTTCAAAAGTCACACAAAATTGGACCAGTCCGTTGTTAACCGGACTAGTCCGATATTCATTCTGATCCACTTCGGACAAGTCCGATGTTTACACGGACTAGTCCGAAATACCCACTGATCTAAATCGGACAAGTCCTCCAAGTGCGGACTTGTCATCCAACACACTTAGGGTTTCATATGTCCAGACAAGTCCGATGGATATTGGACTAGTCCGAAGATTTCCAGTAGTGAAATCGGACAAGTCCGTTTTCGACCGGACTAGTCCGATATTTCGGGACACTTAGGGTTTGCTACACACAGCACACCGGACTAGTCCGGTAACCACCACGGACTAGTCCGATCTTTCTGAACCCTAACGGTTACTTTTAGAAACCCATATAAATAGAGGTGCACGACCCACTTTTAAAAACTCTCTCGAACCCTAGCGCCGTCACACCTCCCAAGAGACTCAGAAACCACCTCTCTCCACGAAATTAAGTGCAAAATCGATCAATCCTTTGAGGATCACTTCTAGATCATTGGAGAGGCACTTGGCACACATCATTGAGCTCTTGGTTTGAATCTCTAACACACTCCTGCATTTCAATTATATTTTCTGAGTGTGTTTTTGGTGGCATTGTGATTTATAATCTAAGGGAGCTCTCAACGTGTGAGAACGCCCCTTGAATTTGGTTATTCACCCCTTTGTGCTTAGTGGAAGAGGGTTGGCCTTCGTGGCGATCCGACGAGGGTAGGGTTGGAGAAGACCTGGTCCTTTTATGGGCTCCTCAACGTGGATGTAGGTTGCCTTCGTGGTAGCCGAACCACGGGATAAATCGTTTGTCTTGTCCTTTTTGTGTTTATTACTCAAATTGATCTACTTATTCTAGGGTTTGATACACATTGTTCAATTTACAATAAATTGTAGAACACAAGCCTTAATTGTGATACAATCCAATATACAACTGTTAAACTGTTGTTTGATTCTATAATTCCGCTGCACACATTGAAGAATCAACCTAATCGATTAATCTTGATCAAGACTAGTCCGCACTTTACCAGACTAGTCCGATTTCTCTGGTATTGAACTTGTTGTTGAGTGTTGCAGGATCCGACAAAAATTCAAAAGGCCTATTCACCCCCCTCTAGGCCTACATTCAATTGGTATCAAAGCAAGGTTTTTCAAGAAAGAGTTTAACCACTCGAAGAGATCATGTCGGACATGAAGGACGTCCACAAAATCAACAACCAAGAGGAAGTCAATAACGACAAGACCCAAAAACTGGAGAAGTACCTCGAAGCCATTCAAGACTTTGAGGACGACGATGAGGAGACGCTGGAGCTAAAGGCGCTCCTCAGAAAGAAGGCACTTTCAAAAGGGAAAGCGAAAGTTGAAGAGAAGAAGAAGGGGAGTAGTCACACCGACTACTCCCGATATCCTTTTAATTATGATCATCTAAATTCCAATAACAATCACTACTTATCTATCCCACTTGGAAAAGCCCCACACTTCGATGGGAGTGATTACTCCATGTGGAGACAGAATATAAGGATGCATTTGATTTTCCTCAACCCAAGTTTATGGCATGTTGTATGTACATGGATAGATATTCCGGATGACGACAAAGAGCTCACCCCAAGTCAAGAGCAAGCCATCCATAAAAACGCTCAAGCCGCAGCCGTAATCACCTCCTCTCTCAGTCGAGACGAGTTCACCAAGGTGGATGGACTCGAAATTGCTAAGGAGATATAGGATACACTACAAATAGCACATGAAGGTGACCGGCATGTGCGTGAGGCAAAAATTGAAATGATCGAAGGGGAACTAGGAAGATTCGCAATTGAGGAAGACGAGTCACCCCAGGATATGTACAATCGAATCAAGACACTTGTCAACAAGGTTCGATCATATGGGAGCAAGAAGTGGAATGACCACGAGGTGGTAAAGCTCATCCTTAGAGCTTTTATGCCTCGCAATGTCATGCTATGCTCAATGATCAGAGAAAGCCCCGGTTACAAAAGGATGACTCCGGATGAATTGATTGGTAAAATTATCAACTTTGAAATGATGGAGAAACAAGCCAAGCACGTCAAAGAAATTGCCGACCTCACCTCGGCCAAGAAGAAAGGAGTTGCCCTAAAATCCACTCTCAAGCCTCTATCCAAAGAAGCAAGAGAAGCACAACTAGAGGAGGACAGTGATGACGAGAGTAGTGAGCTAGATGAAGAGGATATGATTTTGTTCATGAAAAAGTTCAAGAGAATAATGAAGAAGAGACAAGGAACAAAATCAAGTGAAGGAAAGTACAAGGACAGGACGAAGCCAAATATGAGGCGGGCGTGCTATAATTGTGGCGAGTATAACCACTTTATAGTCGATTGCCCGTATGAGGACAACAAGAAGAAAACTAAAGAAACCAAGCCTCAACCCAAGAAATTCTTCAAGAAGAAGAAACAAGCCAAACAAGCACACATTGGGAAGGAGTGGGACTCAAACGATGAGTCCTCATCATCCGATGAAGAAGAGATGGCTAGCATAGCCATAGAAAGCACATCCATGAAATCTACACTCTTCCCCACACTCGGTGCAATGAAGGGAAATGGCACTTGTCTCATGGCCAAGGAAGGTAAACGCAAGGTAAACATCAAAACCCCTTCCATGCATTCCTACTCTAGTGATGATGAACTAGATAGTGATGATGAGGATATGCTAAATGGACTAGATAGGAAAATTGCTGCTAAAATGAGGTTTTTACTTGACCAACTTGTTGAGAAGGAGAGGTTAATTGATCGTCAAGAGGACATGATTATCTCCCAAAAGGAGAAGTATGTCAAACTTGATAAACTCCTAGAGCTTGAAAAGGAGAAAAACAGTTCACTAGAGCTTGAGCTAGCTTCAAGCAAGAAAACTTGCTTGGAGTTAACCGACTCAAATGTTGCAATCAAGGACCAACTTGCTGACCTGATCAGGGTTAACAAAATCCTTGAAGTGCAAGTTGAGTCACTCAAGCTAAGTGAACCTTCCTCCTCTTCATGTTCACCTTCTCAACCTACTAAAACTGATCTTGTTCATATGTGCACATGTAGTAAAATCAACACCAGTTTAAAGGAGAAGTCAACCACCACAAAGGATAAAAATCCTACCCAGTGTGGAATATTTGACAAGGAGAAGATCAACTATGCACGTAGTGCATACTTGGTCCAAAGACCTCCAAATGTCAAATATGGCATTGGTTACTCTTATGATGTAAAGCAATATGCTGGAAGTCATAAGAATAACAGGGGAAGGATCTCCTTTGTGAAGGGAAGATCCTCTCAAACTGATAAGTTGAAGAATAAGAAACTGAACTCGCATGAATACCGGACTAGTCCGGTCAGTGTCCGGACAAGTCCGGTCATCCGGACAAGTACGGCCACCCAGACTAGTCCGATTCATAAACAACAGCAGCTTCTATTTAAAACTTTTGATGCCTCTTATGTATTAATGAGAAACAATCTTGGTAAGATTTATGCTTATTATGTTGGGCCATGCCATGGGAACACAAAGTCCCATGTGTGGGTGCCCAAATGTATTGTAACTAACCTCCAAGGACCCAAGCAAGCTTGGGTACCTAAAACCAAAGCATAATTTGTTTTTGCAGGCCTATTCCTCCGGTGGATCCAAATGGGTGCTAGACAGTGGATGCACCAACCACATGACCGGAGAAAGGAGGATGTTCGTGGAATATGAAGAAAACAAGGACCCAAACGAAGGCATCTACTTCAGAGATAATAGTCAAGGAAAGGTGCTCGGTACCGGTAAAATTGCAATATCCTCTGAACACACGCTTTCTCATGTTTTACATGTTGAATCTTTAGATTATAACCTGCTGTCCATATCTCAACTATGTGACAAAGGTTATAATTGCTTGTTCACTAACGAGGGTGTGACCATCTCAAGGAGGAGTGATGGTTCCGTTGCATTCAAGGGTATGTTGAAGGGAAAGCTTTACCTTGTTGACTTCAACAAGGATAAAGCCGAACTCGACACATGCTTGATTGCAAAAACCAACTTGGGTTGGCTGTGGCATAGACGGCTAGCGCATGTTGGTATGAGGAATCTTCAAAAACTCCTCAAGGGCGATCACATCCGAGATTTGAAAGATGTTGTTTTTGACAAAGACAGGCCTTGTAGCGCACGCCAAGCCGGGAAGCAAGTTGGAGCACATCATCCCGCAAAGAACATTATGACTACAACAAGACCGCTCGAACTCCTTCACATGGACTTGTTTGGTCCAGTTGCTTACATAAGCATCGGCGGTAACAAATACGGTTTGGTTATCATTGATGATTTTTCTCGCTTCACTTGGGTTTTCTTTTTGCATGATAAGTCAGAAACACAAGGAACACTCAAGAAATTCTTCAAGCGAGCTCAAAACGAGTTTTCATTGTCAATCAAGAGTATTCGAAGTGACAATGGCACGTAGTTTAAGAACATACAAGTGGAGGAGTACCTTGATGAAGAGGGCATCAAGCACGAATTTTCAGCGCCATATTCACCACAACAAAATGGAGTTGCCGAAAGGAAGAACCGAACACTCATAGAGATGGCAAGAACAATGATCGATGAATACAAGACTTCAGATCGATTTTGGGCGGAAGCGATTAACACCGCTTGCCACGCCGCAAATCGGCTTTATCTTCATCGACTACTCAAGAAAACTCCCTATGAGCTACTCACCGGTAACAAACCAAACATTTCTTACTTTCGAGTTTTCGGTTCTCCATGTTATATCCTGAACAAGAAGCCCAAGACTTCAAAGTTCGCTTCAAAGTCTGATGAAGGTTTCTTGCTCAGTTACGATTCGAACACCTACGCCTATCGCGTTTTCAACAAGGCCTCCGGACTTGTTGAAGTAGCACGTGACGTAGTGTTCGATGAGACTAACGGCTCCCAAAAGGAGCAAGTTGATCCATGTGAATTAGGTAAAGAAGAAGCCCCTTGTCTAGCATTGAAAAGAATGGCTCTAGGTGAAGTTCGACCACAAGAGTCACCTTCACACATAAATGAGGAAAATGAACCACAAGAGGAGACCAACAATCAAGGGGGAGCTTCAACACAAGCATGAGAGTATGAAGATGATCAACAAGTCAATGAGGGCAACCACTCAGGGGGAGAAGAAAACGATCATGAAGACACAACTCCCCAAGTGCCCCACCCAAGAGTACACCAATGCATTCAACGGGATCACCCAATCGACAACATCATCGGTGACATCCAAAAGGGAGTAACCACTAGATCTCGCATAGCTAACTTTTGTGAGCATTACTTGTTTGTCTCCTTTTTGGAACCACGGAGGATTGAGGATGCATTGAAGGATCCGGACTGGGTGGTGGCAATGCAAGAAGAATTGAACAACTTCAAGAGGAACGAGGTGTGGGAACTTGTGGCAAGACCCAAAGCAAACATAGTGGGCACCAAGTGGGTCTTCCGCAACAAACAAGACGAACACGGAGTGGTAACAAGAAACAAGGCGCGACTTGTGGCCAAAGGGTACTCACAAGTCGAAGGTTTGGATTTCGATGAGACTTTTGCTCCAGTAGCTAGGCTTGAATCTATTAGAATATTACTTGCATATGCTACTCACCATGATTTCAAGCTGTATCAAATGGACGTGAAAAGCGCCTTCCTCAACGGACCGATCAAGGAAGAGGTGTACGTGGAGCAACCTCCCAGATTTGAAGACGAAGAGTTCCCCGACCACGTATATAAATTGCGTAAGGCTCTCTACGGCCTCAAACAAGCTCCTAGAGCTTGGTATGAGTATCTTAGAGATTTCTTAATTGAAAATGGTTTTCAAATTGGCAAAGTAGACTATACATTATTCACAAAGAATTTAGATAATGATCTTTTTATCTGTCAAATCTATGTTGATGACATAATATTTGGGTCAACTAACCAATCCTTCTGTGAAGAATTCAGTAGAATCATGACACACAGGTTTGAAATGTCAATGATGGGAGAATTGAAGTACTTCTTGGGATTCCAAGTGCGGCAACAAAGGGAAGGAACGTTCATAAGCCAAACCAAGTACACGCAGGACATACTCAAGAAGTTTGGCATGGACAAGGCAAAGCCCATAAAGACCCCCATGGCAACGAATGGCCACTTGGATCTCAATGAAGATGGACCTAGCGTCGATCAAAAGGTATATCGCTCCATGATTGGATCTCTACTTTACTTATGTGCATCTAGGCCAGATATTATGTTGAGTGTATGTTTGTGTGCACGATTTCAAGCCAACCCTAAGGAATGTCACTTGACAGTCGTAAAAAGAATCTTGAGGTATTTAGTTCATACACCCAACCTTGGTCTTTGGTACCCAAAAGGCTCAAAATTAAATCTCATTGGTTACTCCGATGCAGATTATGCCGGGTGCAAAGTAGATAGAAAAAGCACCTCCGGCACATGCCAATTCATAGGGAGATCCTTAGTTTCTTGGTCATCCAAGAAACAAAATTCCATTGCTTTATCCACAGCCGAAGCGGAGTATGTTGCAGCCGGGAGTTGTTGTGCACAACTCCTTTGGATGCGACAAACTCTAAGGGATTACGGTTACAATTTGAACCGTATACCTCTCCTTTGTGACAATGAGAGTGCCATTAAAATAGCCCACAATCCAGTTGAGCACTCTAGAACTAAACACATAGACATAAGACATCATTTCTTGAGAGACCATTCCATGAAAGGGGACATTACCATATCACATGTCAACACCCAAAAACAATTGGCCGACATATTCACCAAGCCACTTGATGAAAAGCATTTTTGTGAACTCCGAAATGAACAAAATATCCTTGATTCTCGGAGTGTGGCTTGAAAAGTTGCATACCTGTATGACTTCTTCAAAATTTTGACTGAATTGTGAAAATCATCCCCCTTCATTTTCTTTCTCGAAAAACTATGTTATTTATTAGATCTTGATGAATTATGATCATTGTGTGATTGTTGTATGCTTACTGGTCAAATTCATCAAGATTAATTGATTTGTTTTGCCCCTCCTATTCTCTATTAGTGAACCTTCAAATATATATGAATGGGCTATGCAAATTCTCCTGGTGACCACGGACTAGTCCGTGGTTACCCGGACTAGTCCGCTCTTGCAGACTAGTCTGTAGAGTGCCGGTTAGACCGGACTAGTCCGATAGACCAAAGACTAGTCCGATATAGCTCTCTGGATGACTTCGGACTAGTCCGGTAATGTCCGGACTTGTCCGATTTTTTGTTTCCATAACCCTAGCCGCCACCAAACCCTAATCTTCTCATCCCCACTTTTGCTCACGCTTTCCTCTCTCTTGCGCTCGAGCCACCAAGGCGATTCTCTCCTCCCTCCGTCGAAAAAGTCCACATTTGGGCGGAGATCAAGCTTGACCTCTTAAGGATTGAAGCTAGCGGACTTGTCCGGCCTCCAACCCCCAAACCTTCAAGCGTCAATCGATTTCTTCGGTAAATTTCTTCAAAACCCTAGAAATCTTGTTTTTCTCCATTGTTGATCGTATAGCCTAGCATCCTTCACTAGATACATGCTTATTTGATGTACTACGTGTATGCTAGACTAGATTTGCATTAGGAATCATCCCTTGACCAATCTGTTAGGTTTTTGAGGATGAACACCGGACTAGTCCGGTCCATGCACGGACAAGTCCGGTCCTCCGGACTAGTCCGTGCCTGTGCACCGGACAAGTCTGATGTTTCTGAACTGAAAACCTAATTTTTCAATTCCTCAATGCAATTCATTGCTATCTTTTCATACCTATGCCTTGTATCACTTACCATCACTCTTGCAAAATCATTCTGAGATCATGTCAAGCTCAAACAACGAAATCTCCGACTTTGAGGCCGAGTTGGACCACGAGGTGGCACCTCGGTCCTCGACGGGTCTTGGAAAGAAGCGCCAAGAAAGACCCTCCGAGCCTGCTCCTTCCCCTTCTCAGGTTCGGAGGAAAGTGCTAGCAAAGAAGCCGACCTCCAAGGTGCCAGCCTCTAAGGCTGGTGGTGGCCCTAGCTCGGCAAGTGCACGCCAAGCCAAGGGCAAGGGCAAGGGGATAGCAACAGGGCCAGTCGGGCCCTTGAAGCTCCATGCTCCCAGGGAAGGGGTCCGGGACCCTACTGAGGAGAAGTTCAACGGCAAGGGCAGTGATTCTGCAGCCAAGTTCAGAAGCATTGACTGGTATGGCAGGCCAAAGCAAGCTGTCGATGGAAGGTTTTGGTGCAACTTCCATGCAGACTTCTACAAATCGGTGTACTCCCGATGAAGACACCGGTGGTGCGCAGACAGTGGATTGACTGGGCACACCTTGAGAAGAAGAAGTGCTCAGCTTTTGATGAAGTCGTTGCAGCAGTTGAGAGGCATGGCCTGAAGGATCTCTTTGCCTTAAGGCATAACTGGGATGATGAAGTGATTGCACAGTTCTTTGCAACTTGCCACTTCTCAAGTGAGGATGAAGAGAGTGTTACTTGGATGACACACGGATCTAAGTATAGTATCACTCAAGAGGACTTTGCTAATCTGCTCCATCTGGACACCTCTGGACATGACAGGCTGATCATCCACAACATAGGTGTCATGGAGAAGGATAGGATGAAATTCTTATATGAGCCGAACTCAAAGTATGTCCCTCCCTCTACAAAGTACATGAAATCATTCTTTGTGGTCCTCAACAGAGTGCTGAGGAAGACTATTGCTCCTAAAGATGGAGCTGCTAGGAGCGTGCAGGGTTACCTCCGAACCCTAATGAGAGTCATAAGCAAGGACCGCCCATTTGATGTGGCAGAATACATTTGGAACGATATGGTCAACATATCCTGCACGCCTAACAGGTCTTGTGGCTATGCTCCCTACCTCATGTATATGATTGAGAAAGTCACAGGGGTCGAGTTCGTGAAGGATGTGGAGCACACTCCTTTGAGGCCTCAGAAGCCTCAACCAGTGAGTGTCCAGGTTGCTCCCTCACCGGCCTCCAGTCCCAAGGCACCGGCAAGATCAAGAAGCGATGCTAGGGCTGTCCCTACCTCTAGGGAAGCCCCTCAGAGAGGATCAACAAGTGGGATCCTCAAGTACCTGACCACCATATTCTCCTCCTGCAAAAAGACCGAAGTGAAGGTCCACAAGCTCAACAAGAGAAGAAAGGAGGACATGAAGTATATAAAGGCCAATATGAAGCAAATCTGCCAGAAGCTGGAGATCGACCCCATTGGATCTCAAGTGATTTCTGAAGAGTCTGACCCGGACTTCACCGAGCTCGGGCCTCTGAACCCCTCCGAGCTTGCCTACTTTGGCATTGGGGGCTTGAGCGACTCCGTCCCTCTTCCCTCTCCTCCTCGTGAAGTGGAAAGCAAAGAAAATGAATACGATGACAAGAGGACCGACAGTGAAGAGTGAAGATCTTAGAACCCTCCTCTCTCTCTTTTTGGTGTCTTGATGCCAAAGGGGGAGAGATTGAGGGGGAGTCTTAGCTTTAGCTGTGGTAGGGTGCGAGGAGAGAGTTCTCTTTATCTTTATTTGTGATTGTAATGCCTTAACGCTGTTTACATGTTAACTATGGTTCTGTGTTGAAATGCTTACTTAATTTGCAAATATGTGTTGAAATCTGCAATTTTGCTCCTAAAATGACATATGCACTTTGTATTGATTCATCAATGTAAATTATGTCATTCTCAATGCTTCAATGAACTTAGTTATGCATCCCACCATAAAGAATGCACATATGGATATTTCTCTTGCTGCTTGATGTATTTTTGAGTCATATGTGCATACTTTATGAAAATCTCATCTCTTTTTGTCACATTTTGTGAAATCTCAATTGGTTGTCATCAATCACCAAAAAGGGGGAGATTGAAAGTGCATCTAGGACTTCCTTGTGGGTTTTGGATGATTTATGACAAGCAATTGGGATCCTAACCTTTTTGTTGTGATGAATGCGGGCCAATAATGAAAAATGAGCAAAATACCAAAAGGAAGGGATAATGAGGAGCAAAGTGAACTTGAACTAAAGGAAAAGAAATAGTAGATTATTGTGTATGGAGTGTGTTAAGGAAACACACCTAAGAGCTCAATCATATTTAAGCACACACACATATTGCACAAAGTTACACAGGACCGGACTAGTCCGATATCAACCAGACTAGTCCGATATCCTTTCAGGACCAGATCGGAAAAGTCTGATATCTGTCGGGCTAGTTCGATATCTTTCTGACTTGAGTCAGACTAGTCCTCCCCAGGGCGGACTAGTCCTCAACACACTTCACAAGTCACACAAAATCGGACAAGTCCGTTGTTAACTGGACTAGTCCAATATTCATTCTGATCCACTTCGGACAAGTCCGATGTTTACACGGACTAGTCCGAAATACCCACTGATCTAAATCGGACCAGTCCTCCAAGTGTGGACTTGTCATCCAACACACTTAGGGTTTCATATGTCCGAACAAGTCTGATGGATATCGGACTAGTCCGAAGATTTCCAGTAGTGAAATCGGACAAGTCCGTTTTCGACCGGACTAGTCTGATATTTCGGGACACTTAGGGTTTGCTACACACAACACACCAGACTAGTCCGGTGACCACCACGGACTAGTCCGATCTTTCTGAACCCTAACGGTCACTTTTAGAAACCCCATATAAATAGAGGTGCACGGCCCACTTTTAAAAACTCTCTCAAACCCTAGCGCCATCACACCTCCCAAGAGACTCAGAAACCACCTCTCTCCACGAAATTAAGGGCAAAATGGATCAATCCTTTGAGGATCACTTCTAGATCGTTGGAGAGGCACTTGGCACACATCATTGAGCTCTTGGTTTGAATCTCTAAAACACTCATGCGTTTCAATTGTATTTTCTGAGTGTGTTTTTGGTGGCATTGTGATTTGTAATCTAAGGGAGCTCTCAACGTGTGAGAACGCCCCTTGAATTTGGTTATTCACCCTTTTGTTATTAGTGGAAGAGGGTTGGCCTTCGTGGAGATCCGACGAGGGTAGGGTTGGAGAAGACCCGGTCCTTTGTGGACTCCTCAATGTGGATGTAGGTTGCCTTCGTGGTAGCCGAACCACAGGATAAATCATGTGTCTTGTCCTTTTTGTGTTTATTACTCAAATTGATCTACTTATTCTTGGGTTTGATACACATTGTTCAATTTACAATAAATTGTAGAACACAAGCCTTAATTGTGATACAATCCAATATACAACTGTTAAACTGTTGTTTGATTCTATAATTCCGCTGCACACATTGAAGAATCAACCTAATCGATTAATCTTGATCAACTTAGTCCTTGAACACCGGACTAGTACGCACTTTACCGGACTAGTCCGATTTCTCTGGTATTGAACTTGTTGTTGAGTGTTGCAGGATCCGACAAAAATTCAAAAGGCCTATTCACCCCCCTCTAGGCCTACATTCAGAAGTTTTGTTCCAGTCTTATTTTACACGTGTTAAACCAGAAGCCAGCCATGTGAGGGGAGCGGGTCCGGTGCAACGTGGCATGTGGGACCTGCAGGGGCCTTCAACTCTGACAGGTGGAACTTTCTTGCACTTCTTGTGGTATCGTGGGGTACCCGGTATGTAGGGTACCGACATCTACATAGATGAGGAGGTTTATTTTAAGCAACCACCCGGTCTTCAAAATTCAATTCTTCCTAATCATGTTTACTAACTGTCCAAAGCTTTGTATGGTCTTAAACAAGCCCCTAGAGCATGGTATCGTAGATTTAAAACATTTTTACTTGAAAAGGGGTTTACCATGAGCAAAGTAGATACAACTATTTTTGTGCTTAAGCATGGCAATGACTCACTATTCGTTCAAGTATATGTGGATGATATTATTTTTGGTTGTGCTTCTCATGATCTTGTGTCCAAGTTTTCAACTATGATGAGTTCGGAATTTGAAATGAGTATGATAGGAGAACTCACGTACTTTTTTTAGCTGCAAATCAAGCAAACTAAGGGGGAACCTTTGTGCATCAAACGAAGTATACAAAAGATCTCCTTAGACATTTCAACATGGAAAACAGCAAACTGCTTCAGACACAAATGGGAACAACAGCGATACTTGAACTTGATGAAGAGGGTGAACTCGTTGATCAAAAAGAATATCAAAGCATGATCTGATCACTTTTGTACCTCATGGCATCAAGACCGAACATACAATATAGCGTATGTCTTTGTGCAAGAGTTCAAGCTTCCCCACACGCTTCACATCGTCATGCTATCAAAAGGATTCTTAGGTATTTACATGCACTCAAGATTTTTGCATTTTTCTTCCATCTTCCTCAACTTTTACTTTGAAAGTTTTTTCCGATGCTGATTTTGGGGGTTGTAGGATTGATAGGAAAAGTACTCCAGGTGCTTGTTATTTTCTTGGTAATTCAGTTGTTGCTTGGTCCTCTAGAAAACAAAGTTCAGTTGCACAATCCACGGCCAAATCTGAATAGGTAGCTGCTGCTAGCGATTGCTCAAAAATTCTTTTGATTGTCCAAACACTTAAGGACTACGAGGTTGATTTAAATAGTGGTTCCACTATTTTTTGACAACACTAGTGCCATTTGCATTGCTAAAAACCCTGTGCAACACTCTAGAACAAAGCACATTAACATTAGGTATCACTTTCTCCATGATAACATGATGAAAAGGAAAGCATTGTGCTTCACCATGTAGACACCGAACAACAATTGGCTGACATTTTCACAAAACCTTTGGATTTCACTCCTTTTTCATTCATTTGTAGTGAAATAGTGGTTATGCATCCTCATGGCTTAAATTAAAGTGGTGTTTTGCAATTTGGGAAGTCTATGTGTGAATCTGAAATTAAAAGATAATATGAGCATATTGCTTCATATGTATAGACTTTGTGATTCCTTTTAGATGCTGAAAGTTCTTACTATATTACTCATGATCTACATTTTGTAGTTTTCGCTATGACTAGTAATTTGAATAATTACTTACTTACACTGAATCTGGTCATGATTGAACTTGCTTGCTGTTTGGAACTTGTTGCATGCTCACAAGTGCTTTTAATCATAAAAAATTAATCAATAAATAGCCCACATGTTGAGCTTTTATGATCAAATAAGAATCTGAAGAGATCAAGAGAATATGCATGCATCATGCTTCTTCTTTTGAGACTGCTTATCATTGCACTTTGATATGAAGTTGGAAGGAGATGTGTATGACTAAAACCATGTCCTTAAGCTTCTAATTTTCAAATGACATAGGCTTGGCTTGGTTGGTTAGAATAAGTCTCATGTGGCATATAATCTCTTGCAAATGTCATATGATCAAAATTTGTGCTTTAAAAATAATGAAATATTTTTGAAAAAAAAATGCAGCAATATGTGTCATGCTTTCAGGTTTTCGAAATAGTTAAGTTTTTGAGATCATGACTTTCTTAAATTGAAAAATTACACTTGATCTCTAGCATGGCCTACACTACTTTATGTATTTCATTGATGTGATAATGTAAGTGACTTGATAGTACGTCTTGGATGAGATTTGTTTTATATGTTTATGTTATATTATGCTCATAACATTTAAAATTCCTCTTTTGAACCTTGCTGAATACAGGTTCAAAGGGGGAGAAATTGGTCACGCACATTGTACATTCACAAGTGTTTTGGCATGATTCTTCTCAGGGGAAGTGTACATCCTTAGGGGGAGAATTTTTTGTTTTCTTCTCATTTGATTATTGATTTCAAAAAGGGGGGAGAAATTTCTTTGTCAAAACTTTTCATGAAATGTGAATGATCCAATGTTCGATTTTCAAGTAGTGTCGTTAATCCATTCATTAAGGGGGGGGGGGGGGGGGTTGTGAGACCTACGTGTGCTGAATACATTGGCAATTAAAATAAAAGTGAGGGTTTACATTAAAAGTTTTGAATATTGCTGAAACACCTGCTTCGGATTGTCTGAACTATTCATCACGTGACTCGTACGTGTTTGTCACTTCGGAGTGTCCAAACTTTTTCTCACCTGAGTTGCACTTGTTTTTCAGTTTTTAGAGTCCGAACTTTCACTCACACGAGCTGCACATTAGTCAACACGATTAATCTTTATAGATGTGCTTTTGGGAGTAAGATTTACTCTATACTTGGTTTGGACTGTCGAAACTTTTCATTGTGTTTTTGGGAGTAACGTTACTCCCGATGGTTTTGGGCAGTCCAAACTTTTCAATGTGTTTTTGGGAGTAACGTTACACGCGCTGGTTTTGGATTGTTCAAACTTTTCAATGTGTTTTTTGGAGTAACGTTACACTCGATGGTTTTGGACTGTTCGAACTTTCATAATTCATATCAAGAGTAACAGTTACTCCGCAGAGTTTTCATATTGACTTCGGTTGCTCTGTTTTGCTCTGTTTTAACTTGCAATATTTTGAACTTGGTTTTGGCTTATGGGAAGATTTGTTTTGTATTCATTTTCTAAGTTTTTTATGTGTTTTGGCTGATCTTGGTGGATATTATCTTACTATGTTTGCAACATGCTTATGTTAGGTGCTTACATATGGTGTTGTGGTTATTGGACTAATGTGAGTTAATTTGAGGACTTGTGCTCGGAAGATTTGGTTGTTTATTCATGTGCAGGTGTTGCTTGATGTCAAGACATGTATGGTGATTGGATTCATTGAACTAGTCTTAGGAAGAATATGATGTTCAACAACCATGTTTGGGAGGAATTGTGGTTGAGTTGATCGGGATATCACGCAACATGTTTGGATCAAGAACAATGCATATGAAAGTATCGTGGACATCATTGGAAGGTGCTTTCACATGTGCAAAGGGTGTATGGACGTGGCAACATTTTTCCAAGGCATGATGAAGAGATATGCATGTGAAGATATGGCCAGAAAGGTCCAACCGGCTGGATTATGCCTCATGCTGCGGCTGAGGTGGTTATGATTTGAATATTGAAAGTTTCGAGTTAGTTGTCGTTTGACTTCATGGTGATCACGAAGTAGAGTAGTTTTAGGAATGAGAGATATGTTCCTAAGATGTTGGGAAGTCTTAAGATTGCTTCTATCTGCGTATGGAATAGTGTTGAGCATCTATGGAAAGTTTCAGTTGGAACTGAGTAGGAGTAGGAGTTCTTATTAGGATTGAGTTGGCCTAAGGGCTGATTATATAAGGAATGAAGGCCAGAGCTCATGCAGCACGACTTTGGGGCTGTTCCTCTTGTATTTTTATCAATAAAATTCGTAGTTTATTGGAGCTTTTGTGCCTTGTTAGTCCGACTTGTTTTCGTCAAGTCTTTCTTGTCGAGTTTCTGCACTGCCCGACCTGTCATCCGTGTTGTGACCATAACTCACGTTTTACAGATCAATTGACGTAATTCTTTTTGTGTTGTTTTCACAACTCAATATTCTATCATATGTGATAATTTCACAGTCATTGGATTTACGGTTTTTGCGTTACTAAAGTTTCTTTGCAGCGTAGCAGATCTGTTTGCTCTCTGTTAGAACGGGTTGACCTTTGCTCAGCGTTTTGGTCATAACTTGAGTTTTACTCGACGTTTTATTGTGATTCTTGGTATCATGTCTTCGTTCCTTGAGTCTCTACGATCTGTCACATTTTGAACACATTGGAAATACTCACACATACGGTTTTCTATCAGATTGATTTTCTGATGAGGGGTTTTTATTCCTTCCGCTGAAAAAGTTTTAATCTACGATTCATCTCTTCTCTGGTAGGGTTTCACGTGCTCTTCGATCCACTTGGCCCCCATCCAAGCGGATCCTCGTAGGCTGCTCCTCCTCCGCGAGCCCTGCATCCCCACTGACGCTGCTCTCGCCGCCGCCACCTCCCTCCTTGCCGTGCTGCAGCATCCTCTCGCAGGCCGCCATTTGCCCTCGATGTGCCGCCCCATCCCTCACGATCGCCATCACATCCACAAATCAGCCGCCACCCTCCCTAGCCACACCACGTGCTTGCGATGCACGACACACGGGGTGCCTCCCGCCCTCGCTGTGCTGCGCTCCTCAGCCGCCACGCTCGCTGACCTGTGTGGCTGATCCATCGTCGCCAAATCGTGCCAACCGCCGCCCGGCCCCTACAGTCCCATGATGAGAGGCGACCTTATTTGTCGGGGGAGACGATGCCCGTGAACACCCTTAACTGTGGGTGACAGATCCTGCTGCTTGAATTTTGATGGCATCAAGGACGAGAACCGCCGTTTGGCTGCCAAAGCAGCAGAAGCACCCGGGGGCCATGGAGGAACTGGAGTTGCTATAAGATTGCCCGAAGATTGGAGCGAAGGACTTGCAGGATTTGCATGTCTTTGCCAAAGATTTATCCTCTGGTGCTTCAAGGGCTTATGCTTCGCACAAAGCTGGGACAATTATGCTTCAAGAAATCACCAACCGTTGTAAATTGCTCTATAGTAGCTATCACCAACGGTTATAAAAGTGTAATGTGTTTGGATTCCACATTGTATTCCGACTTGTTGAAATGAGTTTGGTTTCCTGGATGACGTAATTTGTTCTATATGAAATGCCTCACTGCTATTGCAGACTAGTTCTATATGAAATTGCTCTATCATATCTATCATAATGATGTTCTATCAACAAAATGTTCACAACCATTTTAATACATCATTGATTGTATGTTTTTAGCTGCACTACAGGAATCCATCTGATTTACAACGGCCATAGCCGTTGTAATTAAAGAAAGCCGTCCTAAATAAACTATTTACAACAGTTTCTCTTATATACAACAATTTTTTACAGTCGTAAATAAGCTTATTTACGATGGCGGCCTGAAGCTGTCATAAATGAATGCTCGTGCCACGGGATGGGCTGGACCTCCTTATTTACAACGGCTTCCACAAACGTCGTAAATAAGGGGACTTATTTACAACGCTTACCGAGGCCGTCGTAAATAAGAGTGGCTTATTTATGTCGGCCAAGGAAGTCATCGTAAATAACACAAGTCTTATTTACGACGGCCACGTATAGAAACCATCATAAATAAGGTTTGTAAATGAGGTTTTTTATTAAATAAACAGAAAATGGCTACCCGGTGCAATGCCAGCAACACAGAAACGTATATAGATACAACAGCATATAACATCAGCATGAAACATCACATGTACATCATCACATTGCAAATTTATTGCATCACATCACAAGAACCCAAAACGAACAAGAGGGGCTATACACTAGTACCTCTACTACCTCCGAAGCCGAAGACGTCGTCTCCGCGAGTCACTCTAGGCGTAAGTAGCAACGTCGACAGAGTTTGAGTATCTGTTGCCGATCCCTACAATACACATAAGTAGTTAGGCATATTTATAAGTTTGAAACTTCATTTTTGACTAGAATTGCTTAAATAAGCTAGAATTGATCATATTTAGCTTAATTTAACGAAGTTGAGTTAGATTTGGCTATGATTAAGTAAGAATATAATTTGGAATTTTTGTTACCTGAACTGTCGAAGAAGACACCTCTGGCAGCGTGGGCTCTTGCACAGGTGGTGGTGGTTGCCACTGCGATATCTATATCTGTTGCTCATGCTGTCGAGCTAGGGTATGTTATTGCAAATATTAAAGTTTACATATGAATAAAATGCGATGAATTTAAATTACATTAGTTCATATCTCTTACCTCCATTGCCGCCGGCATCTGCGCCATGTAGGTTGTCTGATACTCCATCGCGACCATGTGAACCTCATCTTGTCGTGCAAGCTTCTCTTCAAAACTTCACCGAAGCGCCTGAACTTCTATATCTCTCTGGGAGACACGACATCTCGATGTGCGAACAAACAAAACCTATGTGGAGCTGCCTCTCGAAGGTCGCCCCTTCCTTGAGTCGACAACTCCGTTGAATATGGCAAGCCTACAAAATAATAATTAGTAATATTAAATTGAATTATCTTGAATCCACTACAATAAAATGAAATACCATATCACCTTCCGTGGGCTTTCCTGCCCCGCTTGCATACGCGGCTTGAGGGTTGATTGGCGTATTTTCACGATGGAACTCTTCACCGTGTATCCTCACGGCCTCCTGCCCATACCTAGTGTGAAAAACAAGGAAACCGTGTAAGTTAAACAATAGAGACAATTACAATTAATTTGAATGAATTTGAAACTTACCAGTCACTCAGCTTCCACCTCCATCTCGTGCACCTGCCAATATGTGTTAGTACGAACAGTATATTATGAATACATAAACAGAAGTAAGGTACACTAACATGCATTTAGCTAAACGCAAGTGGCCATCTTGGTTGTAGTTGTGTTTCCCATCGCCCCTCTGCACCATCGAGCTCTATCAGACTTAGCCATGAAATCTTTGCTAGCCCAGTAAATACAAAGGGCACGTTATGCATCTGGTCGGACCTGAAACCAGCTCACATTGCCCTACACATATTTGTAGGTTATGAAAATATCGTTACAGAATTATCAGAAAAAATATTTAATACACCCAACTTACCTTTGTGTACTCCTCCTTCGTTATGTGCCTGTCGCTCTCCTGTTGGAAGCTCCCAGTCATGCTAGTGTCGCCTCAAGTACTTGATGATAGCTTAAGTACGATTGTTTGACAATGCATGCGGAACAACCTTGCAAGCGTTCCATGTATATAACCGCCCCAGGAGTATATAACCATCATCTCCTGAAGCATATAACCGCTCACAAGGATTCACCTTATGTACCACTGACCAAGCACTAAGTTTTTTGCATGGATAAGGTATATAATACACTTGCTACACTTGGTGTGCAAAAACAAATGTATCATAACCTCATAGTCATTCATTCTGTTTGACTTCCATCATGCCAAATTGGTTTTGTCGAGATTCATGGTTGTTATCAAACCAATCATAGTCAAACAAGACAACTCGAATTTCCTTATTTTTGGTAAAAGTAAATTCAAGGAGTTTCTTAATGATCCCATATTAATTGGTTTCATGCCTTTGACAGTCGATTGCCCTCCTCACAATTTCAAGATTTAATGTTCTCACGGGAGGACGGAGAGCTTTAAATTAAGTTGTACGAAATTGAAAGTTATTTACATCATATAGACCATAGCTTCTAACTTGCACCAATCCATAAGATAGTTTCATATATATTTAGCATAGAGTTGTCTACAAAAGTAGGTAAGATCGACTAAAATTTTTTGGACCGCATCATCTTATAGCCCCAGAAACATAATAGGTAGTAGTTTTCTATGATTATGTGATAATCACGACTCTTCAACTTAGTGAGCTTTACAGTCTTCACATTCATGACTCATTTCATGCTAGCTGCGTAACCATCTAGAAATCTCTGCTAAATCCTTTCTAGATTTATATTGTCTTCAGTTTGCCCATCATATCTTGCATGTGCTTATGATACATTCACCCATGTTACGCTCCTGATGCATGAGATTAATGTTGTACATTACTATCAACGACTTCATATATGGTACCTCCTATAGTTAACATATATGAGTCTAATTGTGATCCTCTCCGTAACCGAAAAAATATCCAGGAGAACCTTCATCTGGCACCAGTTTGTCCAGCATATCAGATATTTCTAAACCGTTTAGACAATTTTATGATCCTTTAGTGACAACGGTGTCCTTTTTCAAGACATTTCTCTGTTGCCTAAACATGTGATTTGGAGGCAGCCAATGTCTGTGATAATTTAAGTAGCATATCTTGCCTTCATGAGTAAGTCGTAATCAATTTGTGTCAGAAGCACATATCGGACACATCAAACGATTGTGAGTGCTCGATCGAAAGAACATGTCGTATGCAGGGAAATCATGGACAAACCACATATTAGCAGCTCGAAGGTTGAATTTCTGCTTCTAGTAACAGTCATATGCTTCAACTCCTATAGACAACATTTTCAATTTTTCGATCAGCGGTTTCAATGTCATGTTGAGATGTGGCCCAAAATGATCTGGCCTAGGTACAATGAGGCTAAGGAACATGAACTCATACTTCATACAAAGAGTTGGTGGTAGGTTGTACGAAATGACAAAGACAAGCCAACAGGAGTATGGTGTGGCGTTTGTACTGTACGGTGATAATCCATCTGTCGCTATGCAAACATTTCTTATATTACTAGCAAAATCTATATTGAAACGGTCCAGCGCCTTCCATGCATCACTGTCGAACGGGTGCATCAAGACTTCTTTGTTCTCATGTACACCTTCGTTGTGTCATCTCATGTGTCTAGTAGTTCATTTTAAAAGAAACAACCACTTTAATCGAGATGTCACGGGCAATGAATGAACCTTCTTATGTGCAACTTCTGTTATCACATTATCACCATCGTCATTAACAACTTCAGCATACCTCGATTTACCACATCTTCAGCACTTATTCTCTTTGTTAGGCTATTTCCAGAAAAACATGCAGTTGTCTGGACACACATCAATTTTCTCATATTTCATACCAAAACCTGATGGCAATTTCTTCAAGTGATACATATCTTTAGGCACTTTATGAGGTTGTTTAAAGATATCGTTGATTAATTTAGTGATACTGTTGTAGAAGTTATTGGAGAATAAGTACTTAGATTTCATTGTCGTAAGTCTAGTCATGAAAGTAAGAATGGTCACTTTCGTGTGTTCATGCAGCTGCCCTTCTAAAGAATTGAGAAACATAAGGAACATGTCTACCTCCATTACAGGAGAATCCTATGTTTGTATGGATTCTAGCATCTCATCCGTCCTATTAACCCCCGTGCTATCATCATCCTCTTCCACTTCTTCTAGGACTTGAGAAGTTGTCTCACCATGTGAAAGTTGCCTACAAGGGGGGTGAATAGGCAATATGACCTGAAATCACTTAATCAAACAAGATCAAATCTGTGAGGCCGGACTAGTCTGGTCAGGGCCAGACTAGTCCGCTCAGTACACAGGAAAAACCTAAAAACTTGATTTCTACAAGTTATTTTCAGATTTTTGTTCGGCGAAAGATAGATACAATGTCTAGCAACCGAATACAACTTAGATTAACCAGTGTGAACAAATTGGTTGCATGATCTCAATGAAGACCAATATGAAGAATGATATGAACCTTAAAAGCAATTCTAGTGAATAGCAGAATGTAAAGCAACAAGTGAGACACGATTTATCCCGTGGTTCAGCTTTACAAAGAAGCCTACATCCACATTGAGAAGTCCACAAAAGGATCGAGTCTCACTTGACCCTCTTCTCACCAAGCCACCACAAAAGATCGCCTTGGTTTCCACAATCTCAAGTGTAATCACCAAGTTCTTGGGGCTTCTCACAAGTTGAGGCTCCCACAAATAATTTACAACAAGGAGCACACGAAGCTGAACTGTCACAAGCCACACAATGCGACACCAAGTGCAGGAGATCAAACCAAGAGCCAAAGCAAGACGATCTTCCTTCTCTCCCCTTCCCAAACCCTAATATTTTCAAGATTTGGTTCTAGAGGGCAAGTAGACAGAGTAGAAGGCTTAGAATGGCTCAAGGAAACTTGTGGTGGCGCTAGGGTTCCTATTTTCTCAAATGAGGGACAGGGGTCCCCTTTCTATAAGGGTCCCGACATCTAACCGTTACCAGCGTTCAATGTTCAGCCTACTGGGTCCACACTATGTCACACTCCGCAGAGGGTGATGTACCCTCCAATTTCTGAGTTTCAAACGGTCATGGCACACCGTACTAGTTCGGGCAACTTCCAAACTATAGCATAATTTCTTGGTCCACCTAAAAACAGACAAGTATGAACACACCGGATTAGTCCGCACACCGTGGAGGACAAGTCTGGCAACATGACTTAGCCTCAGAAACCCCTTCTCTCTTAATACCACTGTGACACCCGGTTCCGAAACTGAACCAAGTGTGATGCATATGTGTGCCTAGGATGTTTAACACACATACACAAGTGATTCACAAGTGATAAATAAATAATAACTACATCACAAATTAATTAAGAAGTACTTTTATTACAAAATTCAAATAATCCTCAAGTTACACTCCAATGATCACTATTGACTATGAATGTAGTGGAAATAATCTAAGTATGAAGCTAGGCCACTAAGCATAAAGGGTAGTGCAGCTCAAAGCAACTCCACAGGCAAGTCGATGGCAGCACACAGCCTAGTACTAAACATTATCATCACGATACTCCAAGACATCACCTGAAACTGTTGGTGGGGGAATTGCAAGGGTGAGTACATGTCATAATCAGCAAGTGTGGGAAAGTATGACATATAGCTTAAAAAAGAATGATAACAAATAATGGCTAATTGCTGAAAAGTACATTTAAAAATAGGTAAAAAGCATCTTACTATGTCTATGTGAAATAATTCCCATCATAGCCCACATAAATATCATAATATGAAACCAGTATTAATTATTCATCCATATTCCAGATTCTCACTTTCAACAATAACCATATCCGTTTATTACCATTCCATCCATAACCATATCTGTAACCATACCCAATACCAAACCATCCCAAATACCATGTTTCCCACTAATCATGTGAGAGTCCAAGTTGCTAATGACCGCTAGCACGGCTATCATGATAGTTTTAGACACACTATGCAGAGGTTGTACCACTTTACTCACATGCTTGTGATTTCATCACCTTTTGGTGACTAAGCACCTCCCTTATGCCATTTCACACTTCCTTTTTTGTCTGGCCAACAGATCACAAAATAGCTTTTACAAAGGGACTACTAGCATATATAGACCCACTAAGGTTTCACCAGCAGGCTTGAATCTCAATTCTCCCAGCCACGACCCCCTCATGTGCCTTGCGGATCCCAGGGTAGCCCTTATCGACTCCCATTTCCCGTACCATCCAATGGTCCATACAATACCATCAGCGCACCTAATTATTCAGCTATGTTGCACCAAAACTTGGCCTTGTGGTGGCACTGTAGATCTTGGATGGTCGCTCCACGAACTGGTCCTTAGATCTAAAGCAAGTGAAACCACCATAACATCCAACTCAATCCACAATCCATGCTTGCTTAGATCTCCCAAGTCCCATGTTTACCAGTTAACCATATTCATCAATTCACATTATCCATATGTGCATAATCCATAATTAAGTCATTTGGCAGTTTTCCTATACCAATTAATTAAAGCAAAGCAAAAAGGTAAAAAGTCCTTCCCGACTCTTTACAATATATCCCAAGCGACAAGGATGGTCAAACAAGACTAGTAAGCACCTATTTTTGGGTTTCCCATCCATTTGACAAAAGCATGAAATTATGCAAACAAAACATTTAAAAATAGGATGTATATGATCAAGGACACTTGCCTTGCTCTTGAGCTTAGTTAGGGTCAAAGGCTTCAAAACTCTGGAGCTGGAGGTCCTCGACAGCACCCTTTAGAGTAAAACCTTCTATTCCATGCAATGAACATACAACACAGACATTACAAACAATAACTGCACATATATTACTCAATATGACATGTCATGAATGGTTAATACAATTGTGAAGTAAAACTTGTCAATGAGTTGCTATTAATGTTCACTAACTGGTTCTAATAGTTTTTAACAAGTTTGGACAGGTTTGGAATTGATTCGAGTCAAATTGGAATTAATTCAGTCTGAAACAGATTCAGATACCGAACAAGTCCGGTGCCAGGGCCGGACTAGTCCGCCTTGATCAAAACTGAAATTTAGGGTTTTCGTGATCTGCGAGAATTGGAGTTGAATTCGCATGGAAAAGGGAAAGTAGAAGGTGTACCACGTGTGTAGAACTCCAAGGATTGAAAATTGAGTGCAACACTTAAATCTTGGCGATCTAGGGTTATGATGAAGAGTTGATGGAGAGCTGAGGGTGAATTTGTGATGAAGAACGAAAAGTCGATGAAGATCTTGCTTGATTGATCCTCCTTCGTGTTCTCCCTCTCCTCCTTGTTTCTAGATCTTTTCTTGATGACGGCTCCCACGAACTAGGGTTTGGGTTTCTTTCAATTGAGGAAAAGAGGTGAAAAGTTGGAGTGTTGGGTTGCTTATATAGAGGTGGAGAGGTAGGGTCTGATAGATTTCTTATTCAAGGCGGTGGAGGCTGTGTAGGGGTCCCACATGGGCTTCATAGAGGTTAGGCACGACGTTCTTCGGCCCAATTACGGTAAATACCTAAAAAGAAGTCGTGGAGGAAAAGATTGAATCAGAGTCGGGCACACCGGACAAGTCCGCTAGAGGGTCGGACTAATCCGATGTTTGACAGAGACAAAAACGGACAAGTGTGGTAGGAGGTCCGGACAAGTCCAGTCTTGTCCAGAGACCAAAACAGACAAGTCTGGCATAGATCGGACAAGTTGGGGATTTGACAACTTATTCGAAAACCGTACCAATGATCGGACTAGTCCGCACTCAATCGCAGACAAGTCCGGGATGGAACAGAGATTTAATCAGACTAGCCCGCAACAAAAGCGGACAAGTTCGCAAGGCATCATAGGGGGAAATCGGACTAGTCCGGGGTACAAACCGAACAAGTCCGTACTTCTACAGACTTTTAAGTGTTGTTTTGCTTCTAATTCATTTTATGCTTGTTCCTTTTTATGTTTCTTAATGCTAAACATGTATAAGAATGTGAGCAATGCATGATGGATGAAAATGAGGGTGTTACAAACCTAGCCCCCTTAAAATGAATCTCGCCCTCGAGATTTCACGTAGAAGGAAAGGGATAGGGAAATTCCTTCGTGAGATCATCATCTAGTTCCCAAGTTGCTTCTGATTCTGTATGATATTTCCATTGTACTTTGCACCATCGAATGACCTTGTTTCTTGTGACCCTCTCCTTGGTTTCCAAGATTTTGACCGGTTGCTCGACATAAGTCAATTCTGTCTCCAATTTCAATTCTTCCATTGGCACTTGTTCTTCCAATACCCTTAAGCACTTCTTGAGCTGTGAAACGTGAAACACATCATGAACATTGGAAATATGTGTTGGCATCTCCAATTGTTATGCTACTTCTCCACGTTTGGCTAAAATCTTGAATGGTACAATATAGCGAGGTGTCAACTTGCCTCTAACATTGAACCGCTTATCACCTCGCATAGGTGAAACTTTAAGGTATACGAAGTATCCCGCTTCAAAGGCTAAGTTTCTTGGCCTATTATCCACATAGCCCTTTTGTCTAGATTGAGCAGCTCTCAAATTTTCACGGATTACCTGAACTTGCTTTTCAGCCTCTTGTATCACATCAGGGCTAAACACTTGAGTTTCTCTAGTCTTATTCCAAAACAATGGTGTTCTACACCTCCTCCTATACAACGCTTTATATGGTGACATCTTGAAACTTGCTTGATAACTGTTATTATAGGAGAATTCGGCATATGGCAGACTTTTGTCCCAATTTCCTCCATACTTCAACACACAAGCCCTTAGCATCTCCTGCAAAATTTGATTTTGTTCTCTCAGTTTGCCCATCCGTTTGAGTATGATAAGCAGAACTGAAATTCAATTGAGTTCCCATCGACTCGTGCAAATTTTGCCAGAACCATGAGGTAAATTGAGAACCTCTATCGGACACTATTTTCTTGGGTACTCCGTGTAAGCACACTATTCTTCCCATATAGAATTCTGTCAACTTCGCTCCACCATAAGTAGTCTTGACAGGAATGAAATGAGTTGATTTTGTCAATCGATCTACAATGACCCATATCGAGTCATAACCAGTCTGGGTTCACGGTAATCCAACTATGAAGTCCAAAACAACTTCTTCCCACTTCCATCCGGAATCTTCAATGGCTGCAATAATCCGGCTGGCCGTTGGTGTTCGGCTTTGACCCGTAGGCACACATCAAACAAAGCTACATACTCAGCTATGTCCTTTTTCATGTTAGCCCACCAATAGCATGTCTTCAAGTCTTTATACATCTTTGTACAGCCGGGATGAATTGAGTAAGGTGAATCATGTGCCTCCTTTAATATTGTTTCACAGAGGTGCTTCACATTAGGCACAACAATCCTCTTTCTAAGCCATAGAGTATCTTGGTCATCCTCATCAAATCTGAATTCTCTCCCTTCCTGGGTTCTTTCTTTGATTTCCTTGATTTTCTCATCGTTGGTATGACCTTCTCGGATTTCTTGCTCCAAGGTCGGATTTAACTCCATTATTCCCATCTCATTCACAAATCCAAAATTTAACCGTTCAAACTCTTTGCATAGCTCAGATGGCAACTCCCGAACCGTGAGATAGTGACTTACTCCTTTTTGACTCAAAGCATCGGCCACGACATTAGCCTTCCACAGGTGAAAGTTGATTCCCACATCATAATCCTTGATGAGCTCCAACCATATTCGTTGCCTCAAATTCAGATCCGTTTGGGTGAAAATGTACTTGAGGCTCTTGTGATCCGTGTAAATCTCACACCTATGACCTAAAATGTAGTGCCTCCATATCTTCAAGGCATGCACTACGGGTGCAAGTTCCAGATCATGCGTAGGATAATTCCGCTCATGTTTCTTCAACTGTCTCGATGCATAGGCAACCAATTGACCTTCTTGCATGAGCACACATCCAAGTCCCTGTCTTGATGCATCATAATAGATATCGAAGCTTTTGCCCACATCTAGCAAAACTAAGACCGGTGCAGTGGTTAACCTCTTCTTTAGCTCCTTAAAGCTATCTTGACAAGCTGGAGTCCATTGGAATGCTTTTCCCTTCATTAGCAATTCTGTCATTGGCTTGGCTATTTTGAAAAAGTCCTTGATGAACCGGCGGTAATATCCAGCCATTCCAAGAAAACTCCTAATTTCCTTGACATTCTATGGCGGTTCTCACTTTAGAACATCCCTCACTTTCCCTAGGTCAACCGATACTCCTCCTCCAGAGATGACATGACCTAGGAATAATATCTCTCTCAACCAAAATTGGCAATTGCTGAATTTGGCATATAACTGATGTTCCCTCAACTTCTGCAACGTGAGCCTCATATGCCCTTAATGCTCCTCTTCGCTCTTCGAGTAGATCATGATGTCATCAATGAACACTACCACAAACTTATCCAAATACTCCATGAAGAACTTATTCATGAGATACATGAAGTATGCAGGTGCATTCGTCAATCCAAAAGACATAACGGTGTACTCATAAGATCCATGCCGTGTCTGAAAAGCCGTTTTGGTGATATTCGACGGTCTAATCTTCTGGAATTAGCCTGACCTCAAATCGATCTTGCATAAAACACATGCACCCTTCATCTGGTCGAACAAATCCTCTATATAGGTCAATGTATACTTGTTCTTGATCGTCACCTCATTAAGAGCTTGGTAAACCACACACATCCTTTGGGATCCATCCTTCTTATCCACGAAAAGCACTAGGGCTCCCAAAGGTGAAGAGCTTGGTCGAATGAAACCCTTCTCTAGCTGCTCTTGAATTCGCTTCTTGAGCTCCTCTAATTTTTTAGGAGGCATCCTATATGGCTTCTTAGTTATAGGTTTAGTTCCAAGTATTAATTCAATAATGAACTCTATATCACGATCTTGTGGCATACCTGGCAACTAATCTGGAAATATATCTGGATTCTCACGAACAACTAGAATGCTCTCCAGCGTCACACTTTCCACATGACTCAGTGTTGCTTTATCCGTCGTGGGTTGGGTTGTCTCAACTTCAATGCGGGTGCCATGCTCACTTGTCAATTGCACAATCCTCTCGGCACATTGAATCACTCCATTATACTTGCTCAACCAATCCATACCAAGTATTATGTCTATTCCTTGGGAATCTAAGACGATGAGATTCACTAGAAAGTCTACCCCCCTTATTTTGATACTTAATCTCGGACACAATATATTTGTCCTCATCTCTCCTCCAGCAGATGTTACCAACATAGTGTGTTTCAAATGAGCTATAAGCATATTATACTTGGCAACATATTTCTATGATATGAATGAATGAGATGCTCCAGAATCAAATAAAACGGTCGCGGGGTTGGAGTTGGCGAGGAACATACCAATCACGACGTCATTCGCTTGTTGGGCATCCTAAGTAGAGACATGATTCACATTGCCATGAGTGGCATTCTGCTTTCCACGGTTGCCTTGTGGTGCTTCTCCATTCAGTCGTGGGTTCTGCCCGAGTGCATTGTTCATTGGTCCATAGCTTCTCTTGGGGCACTGACTTGCAAAGTGTCCAGCTTCTCCACAATCGTAGCATGTCTTGCCGCACGAAACACCAAGGAAACTCGGGCGCTGCTGACCCTGAGGGTTATTTACCATATTGCAGCGCGGTGCATAAGGCGCAGGCTGGCGAGGTGCTTGCATATTAGGGCGCTGCTGGTGGTTTGGGCGTGGAGGATAAGCAGCTCGGTAAGCAGGAGCGAAGGGATTGTCGTATGGTGCATTTGGTGGCGCAAAGCGATGAAGGAAATTGCTCCCTCGTGGCTTCCCTTGGTATGGCATCTTCCTCTTGTTACCTTGTTCCATCTCACGAACCTTGTTTCCACCACAATGGCCTTGTCTACACGCAGTGTAGCAATTGGACTTGAATTTAATTGTTTAAGCCTATCATAAACAAATATTGCGTGCGGCTGTCCTGATTGACATCTTCTGAGTGAATTTATTGAGATACCCACTCACATTCGACCACCCTTTCCTTAAGTTCTCAAATTCGTGCCTCTTCAGGATCATAACACCTTCAGGAACGAAGTGAGAGCAAAACTTCTCTTTCAATTCGGCCCAAGTGATCCTATCTTGATTTTCATGGGCGTTTCAAAGTGAATCCCACCAATCTGCAGCTGCTCCAACTAGTTGATGGAAAGCAAAGAGAACCTTCTCCCTGTCATTGCATTGGACAATCGTGAGCTTCTTCTCCAAGTATTCAGCAATTCATCGGCTTCCATAGGATCAGTGGCTTGAGCAAAAGTAGGTGGTCTAGTCCTCACAAACTCTCCCAACCTGTTATGAGGCAGTGGGGGGTGGCGGTGATGGAGGCATGTGGGGCTGATTCTGATTATTGTCCTGCAGCTGTCCAAAAAGTCTGCATCACGGTCTGCATAAGCTGATTTTGCATAGCCAATAGTTGTTGAAGGTTGACAGCCTCAGGTACAGGTCCATTGTTGTTATTCTGAGGTGCTCCATTGTTCTCCTTCTCGCAATTGGCATCCCTCTGGTTGCAAGTCCTCGCCATCTGAAGAAAGGGCAAGAGATAGAAGAAATAAGAAAATGTCCCCAACTATATGCATCAAGGGATATGAAACTAAGCAACTACCTATACTAGCCTACATGGATGTGGCAAGCTCTAAAGCATGCCACAACCCTCTACTAAGAACACAAGCAATCATTACATAGCAATCAGCAAGCCAAACAAACCACAACGTTTCCTGAGTGTTCCTATGTGTTCTAAAGTGTCCATTCTATCTAGGTTGCGTCCTATGGTCAACATGTGGCTCTGATACCAATTTGTGACACCCGGTTCTGAAATTGAACCAAGCGTGATGCATAAACAAATAATAACCAAAAAACAAATTAATTAAGAAGTACTTTTATTACAATATTCAAATAATCCTCAAGTTATGATCAGTTTTGACTATGACTGCAGCAGAAATAATCTAAGTATGAAGCTAAGCAACTAAGCAAACTAAGTATAAAGGGTAGCGCGGTTCCAAGTAACTCCACAGACAAGTCGATCTCAGCACACAGCCTAGTACTCTGCATTATCATCACGATACTCCCAGACATCACCTGAAACTGTTGATGAGGGAATTGCAAGGGTGTCGTACTCAACAAGTGTGGGAGAGTATGACATGTATCTTAAACAAGGAATGATAATAAATAATGGCTAATTGCTAAAAAGTACATTTAAAAACAGGAAAAAAGCATCTTACTATGTCTATGTGAACTAATTTGTAGGATCGAAGAGCACGTGAAAAGCTACCAGAGGGGGGTGAACGGTAGATTTAAAACTTTTACAGCGGAAGCAACAAAAACCCCTCCGTAGAATATCAATCTGTTAAGAATTTTTGTTTGCGACTAATCTAAACATGATCAATCATGACAAAACGAGTATTAATTGTGGAGAATTAATTCACGAATACACAACAAAAAGAATCATAAAAAACCATCAAGAAAAACTCATGTTACGACCGAAAGATTGAATGAAGGTCAATCTGTTCTAACCGAGAAAAACCAGATCTGCAATACTGCAATGAAACTTGTGTAGATCCAAAACCACAAATCCAATGACTGTGACATTTTCACAGATGATAGATAATCAAGTTGTGAAGACAAACCAAAAAGAATCACATCAATTGGATCTGTAAAACTTGAGTTATGATAAAACCACCGAGGCAAGTTAGTGCTGTGCAGAATCTCGATGAGAAAGACTTGACGAAAACAAGTCGGATGAACAAGGCACAAAAGTTCATTTAAGATACGAATTTTATTGATCAAATCACAAGAGGAACAGCCCCAAAGTCGTCTACCACGAGCTCTGGCCTCACTCGCTTATATAACCAGCCCTTAGGCCAACCCAATCCTAACTAGGACTCAAATCCTACTCAGATTCAACCGAAACATAACATAACTGCTCAAGACTCTTCCATATGCAGATAGAAGCAATTCTTAAGACTTCCAAACACCTTAGGAACGTATTCCACATTCCTAAAATTACCCAACTTCATGACCCACACAAAATCCAATCATAACCAACTCAAATCTTTCCATATTTGAGTCAAACCAAACTCAGCCGCAGCCTGAGTCTATAAACTAGTCGGATGGACCTTTCCAACCAATTTTTTACGTCCACATCTCTTCATCACACCTAGGAACCATGTAGCCACATCCATGCACTCCTTGCACATGTGCAAACACCTTCCAACGATGTCCATGATACCTTCATGTGCATTGTTCTTGATTCAAACATGATGCACAACCTCCTGATCAACTCAACCACAATTCCTCCCGAACATGGTTGTTGAACCTCATCTTCTCCCTAAGAATAGTTCAATGGATCCCGTGACCAGTCATGTCTTGTACTCAAGCAACACCTGCACATGAATAAACAATCGATACTTCCGAGCACAAGTCCTCGACTTGACTCTCATTAGTTCCGATAATCACAACACCTTACGTGATCAGCTCACATAAGCATGTTGCAAACCATAGCAAAATGATATCAGCTATCACCACCAACACACACCAAAAACTTAGTAAAAGAATACTAAGAAAGCTTTCCCTAATCCAAAAACAAAGTTCGAAATATTGCAAGTTTAAAGCAGAACCACTGCCGACTAGCACCAGACCTTGCAAAAGCTAACCGGACCTTGAGTCGGAGCTACCAAAGGTAGTAGGACCATGCACCGGAGCTTACCAAAGCTAGTCGGACCTAGCGCCGGAGTTTGCTAAAGCTAGTCGGACCTAGAGCTGAAGCTAACCAATGTAAGTTGGACCTAGACAAAGAAGTCGGACCTAGCCAAAGCAAGTCAGACCATACGTCAAACCTTGCCAGAGCTACCCAAAACAAGTCGAACCTATTGTCGGGTGGTGCTGGATCTCGGACCAAGAGTCGAACCTTGTTGAAAAAGGTGTTTCAGTGATATTCAAAACTTGTATTGCCATAGCCAATGTATTCATCACACATAGGTCTCACAATCTCCCCCTTGATGAATGCATTGGCAACATCACTTAAAATCTGAACGTTGGCTTATTCACATGAAAAGTTTTGAAAATAAAATTCTTCCCCGATACATATTTCTCCCCCTTTGTAAATAAGAAATAAAATGAGAAGAAAATCAATTCCCCACCTTGAGAAGAATCGAGCCAAAACACTTGTGGATGTGTGCAATGTGTGATCAATTTCTCCCCCTTTAACAATGTATTCAGCAAGGTTCAAAAGAGAAATTTCAATTGTTATGAACGCATTATAACATAAACATATAAAACAAAGCTCATCCAAGTCATAATATCAAGTAACGTACACTATCACATCAATGAGATACAAAAAGTAGTGCAAGCCATGCCAAAGATCAAGTGTAATTTTCAATTTAAGCAAGTCATGATCTCAAAAACTTAATTATTTCAAGACCTAAAAGCATGACACTTGTTGCTGTATTTTTCATTTTTCAATATCATTTAAATCTCAAATTTTGATCATATAACATTTGCAAGATTTTATGCCGCATCTGCCTTATTCTAACCAACCAAGCCAAGCCTATGTCATTTGACAATCAGAAGCTTAAGGTCATGGTTTTAGTCATACACAACTTCTTCTAAGTTCATATCTAAGTGCAATGATAAGCCATCTCAAAACAAGAAGTGCGATGCATGCATATTCTCTTGATCTTCTCTCAATTTTATTTGATCATAAAAGCTCAACATGTTGATATTTGATTGGTTAATTTTGTCATTATTAAAAGCACTTGTGAGCATGCAACAAGTTCAAAACAGCAAGAAAGTTCGATCATGACCAGATTTAGTGTAAGTAATTATCCAAATTACTAGTCGTGGCAAAAAAAAATGTATAACATGAGTAATGTAGTAAGAACTTTCAACATGTAAAAGGAATCACAAAGTCATATATGTATGAAATACTATGCTCATATTATTTTAAATTCCAATTCACACATAGACTTCCCAAGTTTCAAAACTCCCCCTCAAGTTAAGCCATGAGGATGCATAACCCCTATTTCACTACGAATGTAACAAAAGCGAGTGAAATCCAAAGGTTTTGTAAAAATGTCAGTCAATTGTTGTTCGTTATCTACATGGTGAAGCACAATGTTTCCCTTTTCAACATTATCACAAAGAAAGTAATACCTAATGTCACTGTGCTTTGTTCTAGAATGTTGCACAGGGTTTTTAGCAATGCAAATGGCAATAGTGTTGTCACAAAACAGTAGAGCACTATCTATATCAACCCCATAGTCCTTAATTAGGTGTTTGAACAATCCAAAGAATTTGCGAGCAAGCGCTAGCAGCAGCTACATATTCAGATTTGGCTGTGGATTCTGCAACTGAACTTTGTTTTCTAGAGGATCCGGCAACAAGTGAATTACCAAGAAAATGACAAGCACACGAAGTACTTTTCCTATCAATTCTACAACCCCAAAATCAGCATTCGAAAAAGCTTTCAAAGTAACGATTGAGGAAGAAGGAAGAAAAATGCCAAATTCTTGAGTTCCATGTAAATACCTAAGAACTCTTTTGACGGTTTGATGATGTGAAGTACGTGGGGAAGCTTGAAACCGTGCACAAATACATACATTGAATTGTATGTCCGGTCTTGATGTCGTGAGGTACAAAAGTGATCCAATCATACTTCTATATTCTTTTTTATTGACCGAGTCACCATCTTCATCAAGTTCAAGTGTCGTTGTTGTACCTATTGGTGTCCGAAGGGGCTTGCTTTTATCCACGTTGAAGCGCTTAAGAAGGTATCTTGTATACTTTGTTTGATGCACAAAGGTCCCTCCTTAGTTTGCTTGATTTGCAGCCCCAAAAAGTACGTGAGTTCTACCATCATACTCATCTCAAATTCTGAACTCATCATAGCTGGACCGTGTGACCCGTTCGTGCAAGCTTCCAATGATCTGTTGTGGAGGATGACTTTTGATGATTTGGAGGGGAGTAGACACTTCACAAGTTCCTTGTTCTTCATGTACATCACAAATATATGATCTTGTGACTTGACAATGATTTGGACCAGCAATGGTGACCATCAGTGCTGGTTGTGATTAAAAATCAGGAGCTGGAACAATGTCATTAGCTGCTGAATTTTTGGGCAGCAGCACCACTTCTTCCTCATCTTTAATGAAAATACCCCCCCCCCCCTCCTGCGGATATGGATCCGTACCTGCAATATTTGAGCTAGTACCTAGGCTAGCTTCATCAAAAGAAACCTCACAAGTCTCCACAATTTTGTTAGTGTCAAGTAAAAGCACACGGTAGCCTGTAGTATGAGATGGGTAACCAAGAAACATGCCATCAACGGATCTAACTTCAAATTTAACAAGATTATAATGTTTCTTAACAAAACATTTGCAACCAAAGACCCTAAAGTGTGTGATACTAGGCCTATGTCCAAACCAAAGCTCATATGCTGTTTTCCTAGCTTAGCATGCAAGAAAACACGATTTGAAACATAACAAGCGGTTTTGCATCTGCCCAAAATTTCCTAGGAGTTTGATATTCATCAAGCATAGTCCTAGCCATATCAACTAAAATTATATTATTTCACTCTACGACACCATTTTGTTAAGGTACATAGGGTGAAGAAAATTGATGATCTATTCCTTTTTCAACACAAAAGTGATCAAAAGATTGATTTTTAAATTTAGTTCCATTATCACTTCTAATTACTTTTAAAGATCCTGGGTGATCAATTGATAATCCGAGAAATAAAGTTCTAAAGTGACTAAAAGCTTCGTTCTTAGATGCCATAATGTAAACCCAAGAGTATCTAGATAATCATTAATAATCACAAGAACATACCATTTACATCTGAAGGATTGAACACGCGAAGGTCCTACGGTGTCAAGATGCAAAATTGACCCAGTTCAGTTTTCATGGTCATTGTGAGAGGAGCATGTGAACCTGCAACCATATTAGCATGTCTACAAGAACAGCACACAATTTCTTTGTCTCGTTTAAGCTTAGGAAGACCATGTATGCGATCAAGAGCATTAACACGCGTAAGATGATCAAAACCTATGTGACCAAGTCTACGATGCCAAAAATATAAGTCTTTTGAATCATTAGCAACTAGACACCTATGCTTAGAAGAAGACATATCAAAATCAGATTTAAAAACTCTTCCAAACCGAGACATGTTAATAATAAGCTCACTATTTGAACCTACAACTTTGCAAAAATTTTTATTGAAAATAATTTCTAGATTTCCATCTAGCAATTGTGAAATAGAAAGCAAGTTATATTTCAAATTTTTGACAAGTACCATATCCTTCAAAGTGTAGTGATCATTTACTCTAACCGAACCCTTAGCAATTATAGGAGTTGAAGAATTATCGGCAAAAGTAACATTGTCTACACGTGACACAAAAGAGACGGAGGAGAACCATTCTTTGTTACCGGTCATGTGGCGTGAGCAACCTGAATCCACAATCCAAATGTTCTCCTTCCTCAAGCGTGTAAGCTACATAGAAGCACAATACGTCGATGACTCAATACTGGGGTTAGTCAAAAGGCACTTAGGAATCCAGTACTGAGTCACACGACGTCCAGCAAGAATAACACGCTAAAGCTGAGATAAAACAGCAGGTTTATGAGCCAAAGCTTGAGGATTTTTTTACCCAACTACTGACCTACGAGGTGTTCCATGTGTAGCACAAAAACTAGTAGGTTTGGGAGCAAACTTTGCATGTTTTTGACTCATTACAGCAGGTTGCATGTTCCTATCATTTGGTTTAGCATGTGCAACAAATTTTGCATGAAAGTTATGAGATCGAGCAATCATTCTTTCCTTTTTCTATTGTTCCACTAGTCTATAACAAAAATCTATAACATGACCATCTCTACCACAGTAGGTACAATGAAATTTAACTTTGTGTTCATGTCTAGATGAGCAAGCAACATTATTATTAACAACCGAATGAGACAACACCCCTGCAGATTTGAAAACCACTTCTTTATGTTTAGGAATTGTTTTAATGAAACCACTTCCTAATGACTTTACAAATTTAGGTGGATGTGCTTTAGCATGAGAATGAGAATCAAAATATAAACTAGTTTTATCATTGCAAGAGTTGGAAGAATTCAGCAGCAAGTTTAGGTTCTTATTCCCATTACAAAACCGATCTCATGTCCTCTGCATGTTATCAAGTTTTTTTGACAGATCAAGGCAATTTTCACATGAAGTTTTTCAATTTAATTTGCAATTGGAACAATATTTAAC